>CM030364.1:56393590-57795388 GCA_017893485.1 Hemerocallis citrina
TCAATTTTCACCCATACGTAATGTTGTTTTCTATGGTACAGTAAATCTCTAATATGACTTGCATGTGATTTCTTTCTGGTCATCTGCAGTTCATTTATAACAAAGTTCTAAATTAAGCACATACATATGACGATGTATTATCAACTTGAAATTTAAAAAGTAGGTAAAATATCACAGTAAAAGTGAATTCGTTGTTTATATGGATTACGTACGTACATTGAATTTACTGTTACCATTTTCTTGCAATTGTGCTCAGTTTGCATTTATTGTGCCGGTATAATCGCAAGTGTAGATTCACACTACATCCACATAGAGTATGAAGAACATGTATCCCCATATGCTGCTCCACACATTTTCCCTCTTTAGCTTTCATGGGGGAACTAAAAGAGTCATGTTTGATGTTATGCATGGGAAGCCCCAAATTAAGTCATCCCTCACGTAATGGATCTTTTGTTCTTTCATATTCTTTTTCTTCTTCTTTCCAACAAAACATTCTTCACTGGCATAATTTTTGAATGCATCGACCAACCTATAGTCAAAAATTAGTTTCTCCTATAAAGGCTGGAGAGAAGATCAGTGATTAAGTCCCAAGAACGATAAGACTTTTATCTTCATCTGATGCACTGGACTTCACAAATTGTTTATCGTGAAAAGTGTTATTTAATGAATTAGGCATTGACAGTTGGAAAAGTGTTATAAACTTCACATATTTTGTTCACATATATACGCTTGAATTTTATTTTGATTTCATTTTACAAAAAAACAGACATACGCACATTCCATATGTTTCTTTCACATTTATGTTCATTTTTGCACACTACAAATGTTTAGTGGTAGCTTATTCCATATTAAAATTCTCTGCTCAGTTATTTTTCGTAATGCATGATGTATTCATTAAAAATAATTTTTTTTTCTTTCCATTCAGCTCCAAAAGAGCTTGATAATATAATTTTTTTTCTTTTTGGCTTTTGGCCATAATATTTTAGTTTAATAGGATCACATGACTAATTAGAAAGTGATGGTTGATTGTTTTCTGTCACTATAGATTATAGAAAGGAATGCTGCATGCATTAAAATCAAGCGTGTCGAGAAGTTCTTCCGGGAAGTTGGATTTTATGAAGAGAAGATATTTCAGAAAAGATATAATCTGCAACCGGTTAATTGTTTATAATGACTTAACGATATCATTAATTGTTGTTTACTTACAGTGGGATACATTAGATCTACCTACCAATGTCAGTAAATATTCCACATCAGGAATTTAATATATATAGGAATTCTTAAAAATTATATATATGGTTTTATTAAGGTGCTGCAATATGTGAATGCATTTAATCAACCACTTCTCAGTTTCGATTAGATATATCCAGAGCTTGATAATTTACAATCAAGGCAATATTAAAGCTGATTGAGAGAACAATGTCAAATGTTAAACCCTATCAGAAGTTCCCAAGAAATGATGTTTTTCTTTCTTTCTTTAGTTCTGAAAATTTTTGCTATTCCTGAATGGTTTTTGTGAATCCTTTCTTTTCCCTGAAGCAGAAGAGGGTGATGGTGGTCACCAGGATCGAATTGTTGTGGAACCATGGCAGTGGAACCAACTTGGAGCTAACAGTAAGGAAGAAATGGTTGTTGATGGAGTTGATTGATTTCTAACAAGTAGATGAATATGGAATCAAGTATCAAGATTAGTCTCTGCCAGTGTTAAGAGCTCTTCCAATGAAGCATAGGTTAGCTTTGTTCAGGATAGTGGAGAGGAGGGATTCGTTCATCATAATTGCAAACTCCGGTTAAGACGCATGATTTGTAAGATGATTCTGTTATTCGAAAGTAATAGTGTAAAATTATGAAATGGTGGTAATGTAAAATATTTGTAAGATGACATCCTCAACCTTATTTTTCCCGTTGTCATCAATCATGTTCTGTTTCCATTTTAAATTATGAAATGGTGGTAATGTAAAATATTTTAGTAAAACATCTTGATATTATGGTTAGTGTGTGAAAGACCTGTGAATAATTTTGTTGCCATCTGTAACTTTGACAAGCGTGTTAGCGATTAAATCAAATATTACCTTTAAATGTGACATCTGTGTTGTTGTAGCTGTTGATTGTTGATTAAAACAAATATTACCAAGAGATTGGCATAGTCGTTTCCTATTAGCATTCTTGATCGTGATTTTTCAGGTCTTTTCATTATGGTGAGTTTAATCGTCTATTTTACTGGTGATTTTTCATTATGGTGATTTTTCAGGTCTTTTCATTATTCTTGATCTGCAATCTTCATGTTCTCAGAATATTTGTTATGCTTTCTTTTTCTCTTTATGTTACTGTCTATTTTACTGGTGAAATTCCTGATAGTTGGGTTTATGTGTTTTATGTTAATCACTCTGTAATTATTTTGGCAAATTGGGCCTAATGTTGTCATCTATGTTATTAGTTTTACCTGCATGTGCATCTTTTTTTTTTAATATATCAAAAATTGTCGTCCCTGTTAATCAAAAAAGGGGGTCAATATGCATGTTTCAAATCAAATTTGCAGTACACTCTCCAGTATATGGATATAGATTTATTCATATGGAGATGTAATTGTGCTTGATCACATTTAACAAAAGGTCTTCACATGCACATCACAACAAACTTTCGCTCTCTCTTACTTTATTTAAAATCGTACATGGTTAACTACATAAAAATATGACAATCGGGAAATAACTCATGTAGTTTGAGGCGATAACTACATGTGCAAATGAATTGCTACTTATGGCGGGCTCTAAATTCGGAGCAGATGTAATTTCGATCCACTATTATTGTAGATTTACAATACTCTTTTTCAATCCCGAACTGCTGACAAATGATCCTGCATAAACAACTTAATCATACTTCACAGTACATCAATGTCTACTGCCAAATACACATCTATATAAATCATCCTTCACAAAAAATGTGCAGTTTGAGGATGAATTGCCACTCCAAATCAAAAAAAAAAAAAAAAAAAAAAAATCCTCAAACTGAGCAAGCCACACATAGCAAGAAATTTTCGGTCCACTAATGTTGTAGATTCATAATATTATTTTTGAATCTTCAGCTACTGACAAATGGTCCTGCAATATACAAATTAATAAACATCAATCTCACTCCATAATCTTACTTCAGAGTACATTAATACATTAACGTCTACTAGACAAAAAACATCCATATAAATCATCTCTTACTGTTAACATGATTTTTCATATGTTGCATCGTTCCGAATACGTGCCGTAGGCACGTGCCCACGGGCATACCTAGTATATATATATATATATATATATATATATATATATATAGTTCTAGAAATACGGGATGTTACAAGTTTATTATGGTGGACGGACTCTCTTTGCCGAACCTTTATTTGATTATTCATTTTAGATACTATTGCAGTTTATTGTTATGTTTGATTTTGTTTCATGAGGTTCTTTTTCATTTCTCTTAATTTTGGGGAAAGTTGGAAATGATAGTTCATATTATGTTGAGATACTATTGCAGTTTTAAGCTATAGTTGTTATTATATCATGTTTCTCTTCTGCATTTATTATAGTTAAACATAGGTATGGACTCATAAAATCGTAATGAGAATGGCAAAGCAAATCACGTGTGGGCTCATGTGGAAGATGGGAGACTGGTTGAATGCTTATAAGAGTTGGTGAATAGTGGAAGATGAGAGCAGACAATGGAGCCTTCAAGCCAGGTTATCTGGGGCAATTGGAAAAGTGGATGCATGAAAAAATACCTGGCACTAAAATTAAGGCACCTCCACACATCGAGTCAGGAGTGAAGACTTTCAGGAAACCATACAATGCCATTGCAGAGATGTTAAGCAACAAAGCCTCAGGATTTGGTTGGAGCGATACATACAAGTGCATTATCTGCGAATTGGCTGTATTTGAAAGTTGGGTTCAGGTAAAAACCGCATTTATGTTGGATACATGTTTAATATTATTTATGATCTACTTCTGCAATAAAATTTTCATTACAAAGATACACAAAATCATAATCTGCTATAGTTTTTTTTTTCTTTCAAAAAGAAGGGCAATTATATTAATTTGAAAAGCCACATTTTAATTTCAAGTATGAGATTAATACCTAACTGATTTTGAGTATCGTATGTGTGTACAGATCCATCCGAATGCAACTGGGTTGAGAGGGAAAAGATTTCTGTATCTAGATGAATTGTCAATTGTGTTTGGGAAAGATCGTGCAAATGGTGAGGGACCAGAATTTCCTGCAGATGCAATAGAAAAAAATTCCAAAGAGAATACTCCGGATGTAATTGAGCTTGACAGATTGGCTGAAGACTTAACAGATCCAACATATGTTCCCCATGTTGTTCCAAATGCAGAAGCTCAACCAGTTCCAGATGCATAGGCCGGTAATTCCTCTAGAAAGAAGAGGAGGAGGAGGTCGAGTGGAGAAGAAGAATGTATGACCCAAGAAAATTTTGGTGTGACAATGCAAAAATTTGGAAACTTCTTTGAGGAGACGAATAAAAATCTAAAGGAGATAGCAAGTTGCTACAGGTCAATTTCCGAAGATAATCAGCGGAAGATTATGGTGTCTACGAAAGTGATGAAGATGGATGAGTTGGCTTTTTTAGATCGTATGAAAGCTTCAATTGTCATTGGTAATGATAATACAAAGACCAATGCCTTTTTAACTTCTCGCAGTAGAATAGAGTTTTCTACGTGCAAGCGATTTTGAATGGTGACATCTAGTTGAAAGTGATAGTTTTAATAGCTATTGTTTGATCAGTTCTTTTAGTTGCTTCAAATAAAGTGAACATTTTAACTATAAGTGTTTTGTGTTTAATTTACCATAATGTTTATTTGTTTTTAGATCTTCAGGTGTTAGGTTCCTTTATGAATCTATATTATTTATTTATTTGGCATGTGGGTGCAAATGTCCAACTACCTAGCATATTCTGAGTTCAATTCTTTTATGTTTCTTTTTATCTAAAACTTGTTGAAATATGTGGAGTTGAAATTTGCTTTTATGAACTTTATTGTTTCATTTGTATATATTTAAATACCTATGTCTCGTGTTAATAAATACATTTTATTATTCCTTTTTGTTATGTTTTTTCATCTAACTAGTTGATATAGTGTAATTTTTTAAGTAATCTATTTGTTAATTTACTAAAGTTTTATAAGATATATATCAGTATTGGTTTTGCACATGCATGCATATACATCAATTACTAAATCAGATAATATTTATATATATATATTTAAAAATAAAGCCAAAAGGGTATTTTCGGTAATGTCTACTATAGAAATGGATTGATGTGAATGAACTGCTATATACCAAACACAGTAATAAAGTATTCTCAAGAATGTAATGTCTTATATCAAATACAGTACTGCAACATTCCTGGGAATCTTCAATCCCACCCTCACAATTCCGGAAATCCACCAATTTCTAGGAATTTTCCGATCCGTGCCCCCCCTAAAAGTGTACTATTTTTTATTCAATACTTTGATATTGCTATACTCATAGTGCTACACTCATAGAGATAGAACCCACGTCCAAACTGTGGACTCAAATTCTATGAGTCTAGTAGTATCAGATATCAAAGTAGTTTTAAAAAATAAAATAAAAATAAATTTAGCATCTGTTTGACCCTTTCTGTACTCTCTCCCTCTTCTGTTTCTCTCCCTGCCTCTTCCTCTTTCAAAGTTCTTCTTCGAACACAACTCTAATTCAAGTTCTTCAAATCCAACTCCAAAAGATCTGTATTTAATAATCATCTTCCTCATCTACTATGTCTGAAGGGTGATAAGAGACTTGATATGGGTTAGAAATGACGTGGCCCATCCTGGGCCACAGGATCCCCTCAGGATGCGCTGATCCCCCGGATCCGCCACGTCAGCATCGGAAAACAGCCCGAGCCGCTGTCACGTCAGCCCGGAAACTGCCCGGGCATCTGTCACGTCAGCCCTAAACTGCCCGGGTTTCCACTTCTTCAGCCTCACGGGCAACCGGGTCCAGACCCGGCCCCAAACGGGTCCAGACCCGGTTGACTTCTCCTATAAATACCAGACCCCTACCCCTGGATTCAGGTAATCAATCTTTTCCCACTAAAACCCTAGTTACTGTTACTCTCTCTTAGTGACTGACTAGATCATCGGAGGGTCTGCCACCGGGACCAACCCCGGTGTTCCGAGACCGTCTGCAGGTACACAAGACCCTCGAATCCGAGCCTCAGAGATCCGAGCCGAGCATCAGCCTCCACCTCACTACCACCTACCTCAGTACTGTTCGTCCAGTCGAGGGTCGTCTGCATAGGAGTCTCCTCCTTCAATACAAATCGAGTAAGAACTCACGCCTGGTGCATCCACACGCCTCCCAAAAAAAAAACCGCATCAGGATGGCGCCGTCCGTGGGAAACTATCTATTATAGATGCCAACCCGAGCTCTGCCTCCAACGGTACCGTTGTAGACGCCGGCCCAAGCTCTGCCTCCGACGGTACCCCCGTCGACCCGAGCTCACATGGCGCCCAAGGCTGCGAAAACTGTTACCTCCGCACGTCGGCAGGACGTGCCTCCACAAGGCATCGCTACCAATGCTCACGGATTGAACAACAGAGGGATTAGCCACGGGCCCCAGCCGAATGCCTCCCCTCTGGTCCAGCCCGACCTATGGGGGGTGATCTTGAACCGGCAGGCTAGCTGCAGCAGGGGAGGAACCGCTTCCAACTCAGCTCCGAACCACCCAAAACCTCCGTCCCAAGGGCGGGAACCAGCGCTCAGCCGTGTCGGTCGATGACAGCCCGCTCAACCAAACCGCGCCGAGCGAGCCCCGGTTACCCACCAGGAGTTCCAGGACTTCCGGAGGAAAATCTTGGGGGCCATCCGAGGGGTCCCCGTCGATGAGAACACTCGCCGTTCCCACACACGGTCGGATACTGAGGTTAGCGTATCTCGCCCCTCAACAATCCCACCAGAGCATGACGACGACATTTTGAAATGCCTCCAAGAGATGGAGGATCGCCTCGACCTCTTTGGCAACGACGACCCAAGGACAGCTCAGGGGTACAGGCCTGTTCGCCCTCCTTTCTCCACCCTCATCCTACAGGCGGAGATACCCCACAATTTCCGTCAACCTCAGTTCGAGACATATGACGGCCAGGGCGATCCTGCTGATCACATGGAGGGCTTCAAAACCCTCATGATGATTCATAGCGCATCGGATCCCCTCCTGTACCGAGCCTTCCCCGCCACACTTTGGGGTCCGGCTCGAGAATGGTTCTCCAAGCTCACCCCCGGCTCCATCTATTCTTTCGACCAGCTAGAGGGCAACTTCCTCGCCCACTTCGTAACCAGCCGAAAGGCCGAAAGAACGAGTGTGTCCCTGCTTGGACTCCGGCAAAAAGAAGGGGAGTCACTCCGAGTGTTCGTCCGAAGGTTCACCGTCGAGGCGAGGTCGGTCTCGTCCCTCGACCCCGGGGTTGCCTCGGCAGCCTTCCGGCACAACGTCCGACAAGGACAGCTGAAGGCCTCCCTGGCAAAGAAGCCGCCGATAGACTTCCCCGACCTCCTCAACCGGGTCAAAAAATATATCCGAGCCGAAGAAGCCCTTAATCCAGAGGATCAGAAGGAAATTCCCGGGAAGGGAAAGTGCAAGGCCGATGAGGTGGAGCCAACGAAGAAAGCTCCGAGAGACGGGGGCACCGCGAAGAAGGTTCCGCCGATCCCCCGCTTCGAAAGGTACACTCCGCTGACGCAGAACGTGTCGACAATCCTCTTAGCGATTGAAGACAGCGACCTCGTCCAGTACCCTCCTCGACCGTCCAACAACACCAGCAAGAAGAGGGATCAGCGGTTCTACTGTCGTTTTCACCGGGACAACGGGCACGACACAGATCACTGCTGCGCCCTGAAGGACGAAATTGAGGCCCTCATTCAACGAGGGTACCTCCGAGAATTCAAAAGGGAAGGCGCTCGGGAACAGAGGGACACCAGAAATAGGAGGGATTCCTCTCCTCCTTGAGCGCACCGACAGCGTCCCGAGCGGGATCCGGAGCCCGAAGAGCCTGAGGGTCAGGCAATCCTGCATTGCGTCCACGGAGGGCCCATGGGAGGGGAATCCAACACTTCCCGCAAGGCTTTCGTCCAGGATATCAACATCGTCCGGGGCCCTCTCTCCCCCCAGGTCCAGCAACTTCCTGTCTCCTTCTCAGGAGAGGATCTGGAGGGAGTCCGGCTCCCTCATTGCGACGCTGTAACTCCTGTTTCCCCGTACTTGTATTTTTATATTGTATTTTGCTCAATTGTACTCTTTTATCTATTTGAGATCCCGTATTCCGTTTTCATTCAAATAAAACCATTAAATTATTTTCAACTCAATTTTTGGTTCTTTTATCGAATTCATTTGTGAGCTCTTTGTGTCATTATTCATGAAGAAATGGCTATTTCTTCTCATTCATCCCTTTGTTCTCCATTTTATCACTATTTGACCAATTCTCCTGTTGGGTCCTATTCGAACGAATACCCTAAAACCCACAAACCCAAACCCTCACTATTTAAACCCTAATCCCAACCCTAATCACTATTAAAACCCAACTAACCGCCGCTACCCCCACGTCTCCTATCTCTGTTTCCTTCTCCTGCGATTTCGAACCAACTCCCCACCTCCGATCACCATTACCCCACCACTCCCTCACCATCACCTTCGTCAACCCCACAGAACCACCACAACCTCCATCACCGTCGTCTCCACCATCAACCAAACTCCGAATCCGATTCCCCATCGAACCTATCCTCGACCAAACCCACCTCCGCCATTACCCATCGCCTGTCACCACCCCCGTCGCCTCGTCAACTCCACGACACCACCACCATCAATCTCCAACACCCCACCGCCAACACACACCCCGAACCACTCCCCCAAACTCCTCCACTGTTCGAACCCAAAAACAGAGTCGCCGCCGCACGTTGCGTCGTTTCTCGACGTCGCGCCATTGATTCCATCCCCATCGTCGCTGTTACGCCGTCATCTCGTCATCGTCGAAGCCATCACCGACGCTGCATCCCCTCGCTCTCTCGCTCGTTGTTCCATCGAAGAAGTGAACGAAGAAGAAGAACAGCGAAAAAGGCGGGATCAAATCTCGACCATCGGATCGCATCAAGATCCGTGCGATCGAGCCAGATCCGATCGCTGTTCGGTGTTCGCCCACAGCGAATCCCAGATCCGCTGTTCGCTGTTCGGGAGGGATTCGTTGCGGAGGAGATCGCCCACTGGCTGCGCTCGCTGTTTGGTGTTCTGGGCGCAGCGAATCCGGTGTGCTGTTTTGCTGTTCGGCTGATCCGGTGTGGGGGAATTTTCACTCTACGGTCGATCTTTGCACGTGCTTCACACGTGTTTTTGGCAGACTTCTTCCGGGATTTTTCGATCCAACTTTCTTCAGCAAGTGAATCTAAGCGTCGTCAATTAAGGCAAGTATCCCTTGTACAATTTATTTGTTCTAGTACAAGCATCCCTTGAAAAATACTACAAATAGTTAGAATTGTGACTCCTCCTTGACTATCATTGTTGATCAATATCAATCCTCCAAAATTTTATAATTCTAAGAGTCACAAAAATTTCATTGTATTAAATTATAATTACTTGGACTCTTTTACCCTTGGAACACATGAACACATGAGATTAAGGAGACCTAAACTTGTAGACACATGGTATATTGTGCATTTGATAAACTTACAACCATATGACTTAGAAAATAATTATTACTTGCTGTTTGGACCACCAATATCATGTATTTATAACACACAATAACTTAGACGCCTAATAACAAATTTTCATGAAATCTATACTAGTAAGTTATTCCCACATGTTGCTGTCCTGAATCTTCTTTTGCTGTTTCGACCCATTTAATATTAGAATCTGAACCCGAGACCTGAATAGAAGATGTAGCCCTGGATGTCTAGATGTTGTTAGACTCTGAAATTTTCGAATTTGGAGTTACGGTCTAGGAGTTATTGCAGTTTTACTGCAGCTGTGTCGGTAGACGCAGATTCGTAAAACTGCTGTATACCTTTACTTTGCGAATTAATTTAGCTGTGTAAATAGCAAGCGTTGGATATGAAATTTTATAGATAGTTGCTGGACTCCCTATAGGATATCCCCAATTTTTCTTAAAATTAATTTACATTATTTCAACACTATTTCATATGTATGAATACATATACACAAATTCTGCCAGAACATTTTAGCGGGATAATTTATTTATGTCGACCCTCGATTCTGCCATATAATTATCCTAAGCTCATTCCATGTACATGACCCTGATTTCCTGACCTGTTTCGCACACATGTATACTTGCTTGATAAGAATTAATAAAAGTAACAAGCCGGGGTTTAAGGGAAAGACCATAGTAGTGGACAATATAGGTAAGTGTACTCGGAAGGGGGCCCATGTTTCCCAGTACTCGGTTCATGAACCTGTTGCACGTGATGTATTCATGGAGTCAGTTACTTGGCTCATGAACCTGTTGCACGTGATGTATTCATGGAGTCAGTTACTTGGCTCATGAACCTGTTGCACGTGATGTATTCATAGAGTCAGTTACTTGGCTCATGAATCTGTTGTATTCATGAACCCACCATGTGGGTCTTGAACCTGTTAGTATTCACGAACTAGCTTCGTGAACCTGTTATTTATTTTCGTATTCATGAACCGTGCCTGTCTGATATTTGATACTTGAAACCTGAGTACACCGCCCTATAGGCTCCATTACTAGGTCTAAACGAAATTGTTTTGACTGTAGCAACCATGTAGTAAAAAGATGGAGGCATGTCGTGCTACCTAGATAGTAATAACTACAAGACTTGAACATGAACCTGAACATGACACATGTTACTTGATATTTGATGATATGATACATGAAACATGAAACTTGAACTTGACAACTTGATACCTGATACTCGACAACTTGTTACTTGAGACTTGCCACTTGAAATAAAATTTTGACACTAGACTTGGCACTTGTTACATGATACTAGACTTGAGACTTGTCACTTGATGTTAGATACCCCTACAGGTTCACCTGTCATATGTTTTACCATTAGCAGTTGTTAACAAGCCTGTTTACTAGGATGTCCTTCTTGCTAGCTAGTTCTTAGATTCCCACTACTTGTTGTATCCCTGTTACATTCTTGATTCCAATTCCTGTTCTCCATATTTGTACTTGTTTTCACTATTTGTGGCCCTAGCTTGCACTAAGGGCATCTTCTCTTGTTTTTCTCTGTTTTCCCTTTTTATATTTATTAAGCAGACTTTGGGACAAGCTACCTACTGGAATTGGCGAGCAGATATTTCAGGCTTCGCTTAGAGCAAGAACTTGTTTAAATAATTGCTTTCCTTAAAGTATTTATTTCTTCTACTGTATAAGACTTGTTTCCGAGTTTACACTTGATCCAGACATGGAAACTATTTGAATGTTATTATTTGTTTAAATTGTTTTCTGTTGTTTAAAAAATTATTCATGCATGCTTGGTTATATATAAATCTGGTTATATTCTTGTTATGATGCTGAGTCGATCCTACAGCTTATGGATGATGTAAAAAAATCATTCGCTGGGCTTCGTCACGTGCTCGTATTCCTTGTTTTTGGGAAGCGGGGCGTGACAAGGTTTTTAGTGGTATCAGAGCCTGGTTTGGCTAATGTGTTAGTTTGACTAATACATTAGACAGGCTTGACTCAGTCAGGATTAACTCAACATTAAATAGGCCATGCAACCACATGAATAATTTGATAATCAACCCGATCTGGACACAAGTCTTATCCCATCCATTTTGATCCTTTCATATTCAAATCTTTGATTCACTGCTTCCTTCCTTCCCTTACCGTCGTCCTGATTTGTTAATTTCTTATTGGGTACGATTTATTCTTTCCGTACCCATATTCTTTTGATTCCGGTGCAAACAATCTCTGATTTTCTGTTTGCCTCGTTGATTCCTTCTTAATTCAGTTCGTGTGTTGTTCATTGCTTTTCCTGCCTTGCATTCATTCTTGTTTGATTGATTCATATTGAGTTTCATGTTGGTTATTTCTTCCGTGCTATATTCTCTTCAATTTCGATTTTGTCCCTTCGTCCTTCTTCCTTCATATTCAATTCCTTAAAATTCCTTTTTGTTCCTTCTAGTCATCCTCTTCTTTATCTCTTTATTGGGTATAGCTTCGTTTTTCTCCTACCTATTTTCCTCTTTATAATTATTTTTCCGAATACTTTCTATACTTTGATTATTAATTGTTATATTTATTTTCGATCTTCTATAAAAATGTTTCTCAACAAAGATTTTGTTATTCCGAACAATGGTGTATTTTAACTTCACTTTTCATTTTTGATCGACTATATACTTCTACTGGATTATTTTGATAAGACAAATTCTTATTTTGTCGTATAATGCTATTATTACTACTACTATTGTTATTACTATTATTTCTATTATCATTACTAGTATTATTATTATTGTCACTACTATCGATATTCTTATTGTTGTTTTCATTATTTTATTATTATTGTTAATATTAAATTACTTCCACAAAAATGTTGGGCACAAACTATATTTTGTCTTGCATTATTAATTGTACTAGTGTTGTTGATATTTTAATATTATTGCTATTATTATTATTATTATTATTATTATTATTATCATTCTTTTTGTGATTACTGTTATTATTACTATTATGATCATTGTTATTATCATCGTTATTTTTATTGTTATTAGTATCGATATTTTATTATTATTAATGTTATTGCTACTATTATTTTATCATTATTATTATTATTATTTTTATTAATTTGTTTTGAGCATGAGCATGCTCAAACTTTATATACATTTCACCACTTTGGTGCAACCTAATGTCGAGATGACAAATATGCAACTCGATGTCAATAGAGGCAAATTGCAACTGGATATCGGCGAGGCAAAATGTGCAGCCGAATATCCGGACGGCAACCTGCAACCTGATGTCGTGAAGGCAAACATGCAACTTGATGTTAGGGAGACAAGATTTTCGACCTATTACAAATTGATATTTCAAGACAATTCTTACTTATATAATGAAACTGATGGTAAAGGAATATTTTCGTTATTATTGGTATTATTATTATCATTGTCGTTTCAATTGATGTTATTATTATTGTTTTCATCACCTTTATTACTGTTATTATTTTTATTATTATAGCTGTTACTTTATTGATATTATTGTTATTATTGCTATTATCATATTATTTATTATCATTATTGATATTATTTTTAATGCTATCATTATTATTATTATTGCATTGTTTCCATGAGTGTGTTGAATTCTATTATGTCATGTATGTGTTATCGTTATTATTAGTATTGTTGATATTTTTATTATGTTATTATTACCTGTATGGTTATGATGATTTTGATTTCTGTTATTATTATTGTTATTATTATTATTTTGTTACTATTATTACTAATTTTATTATTATCATTGGTATATTTATTTTTATTTATTGTTATTATTATTCCGTTACTATTGATATTATTATTATTGATATTTGTTGTGTTATTATTTCTGTTAAAAGCCATTAGTTTTGATATGTATTCTATCTTTTAATTATGAAGATTGAAGCTCAAGCCTTATATCCATTTTGCATTATTGCCTATCTCTATTTGGAGCCCATACCCTCTTTGATCTTGGTGTCTCATTCTTTTCTTCCTGCTCGGATCGTCGCTTGGTGTCACGTGGCCTACAACGACATGTCCGGAGCTTGGAATGTCACCATCAGAGTGGCGCAGCGAAAGCGTGGTGGGCCCATAACCCTCAGGTCTCGGGATCCCCATGTTGCGACTAGTCCTTTGTGTTGTTGCTTCCCTCTGTTCCTTGCATTCAACTCCATCCGTTGATTCCCTTAATGGTTTGATTCTTCCTGGTCCTTTCCCTCTCTGATTTCAGTTCTGCCGACTTCTTATCTTGCTTTATTATCTGGTGTTGTTCTTTCCTTTTGATACCGCCTATTCTCTTTCATGCATTCCATTTGACATCGTTGTTATCCACTCCATTCTTATTTTGGTGTTACCACCAAGTTGACTTTTCTTTGGATCCCTTGTTTGTTACCCTCCTCTAAATTGCTTTTACCCAGTTCTATGTACCGCCTAAGCAAATTTCGAGGACGAAATTTTTGTGTAAGGTGGGTAGGATTTGTAACTCCTGTTTCCCCGTACTTGTATTTTTATACTATATTTTGCTCAATTGTACTCTTTTATCTATTTGAGATCCCGTATTCTGTTTTCATTCAAATAAAACCATTAAATTATTTTCGACTCAATTTTTGATTCTTTTATCGAATTCATTTGTGTGCTCTTTGTGTCATTATTCATGAAGAAATGACTATTTCTTCTCATTTATCCCTTTGTTCTCCATTTTATCACTATTTGACCAATTCTCCTGTTGGGTCCTATTCGAACGGATACCCTAAAACCCACAAACCTAAACCCTCACTATTTAAACCCTAATCCCAACCCTAATCACTGTTAAAACCCAACTAACCGCCGCTACCCCCACGTCTCCTATCTCTGTTTCCTTCTCCTGCGATTTCGAACCAACTCCCCACCTCCGATCACCATTACCCCACCACTCCCTCACCATCACTTTCGTCAACCCCACAGAACCACCACAACCTCCATCACCGTCGTCTCCACCATCAACCAAACTCCGAATCCAATTCCCCATCGAACCTATCCTCGACCAAACCCACCTCCGCCATTACCCATCGCCTGTCACCACCCCCGTCGCCTCGTCAACTCCACGACACCACCACCATCAATCTCCAACACCCCACCGCCATCACACACCCCGAACCACTCCCCCAAACTCCTCCCCTGTTCGAACGCAAAAACAGAGTCGCCGCCGCGCGTTGCATCGATTCTCGACGTCGCGCCATTGATTCCGTCCCCGTTGTCGTTGTTACGCTGTCGTCTCGTCACCGTCGAAGCCATCACCGGCGCTGCATCCCCTCGCTCTCTCGCACGTTGTTCTGTCGAAGAAGTGAACGAAGAAGAAGAACAGCGAAAAAGGCGGGATCAAATCTCGACCATCGGATCGCATCAAGATCCGTGCGATCGAGCCAGATCTGATCGCCATTCGGTGTTCGTCCACAGCGAATCCCAGATCCGCTGTTCGCTGTTCGGGAGGGATCCACTACGGAGGAGATCACCCATTGGCTGTGCTCGCTATTTGGTGTTCTGGCGCAGCGAATCCGGTGTGCTGTTTTGCTGTTCGGCTGATCCGGTGTGTGGGAATTTTCACTCTACGGTCGATCTTCGCACGTGCTTCACACGTGTTTTTGGGAGACTTCTTCCGGAATTTTTCGATCCAACTTTCTTCAGCAAGTGAATCTAAGCGTCGTCAATTAAGGCAAGTATCCCTTGTACAATTTATTTGTTCTAGTACAAGCATCCCTTGAAAAATACTACAAATAGTTAGAATTGTGACTCCTCCATGACTATCGTTGTTGATCAATATCAATCCTCCAAAATTTTATAATTCTAAGAGTCACAAAAATTTCATTGTATTAAATTATAATTACTTGGACTCTTTTACCCCTTGAACACATGAACACATGAGATTAAGGAGACCTAAATTTGTAGACACATGGTATATTGTGCATTTGATGAACTTACAATCATATGACTTAGAAAATAATTATTACTTGCTGTTTGGACCACCAATATCATGTATTTATAACACACAATAACTTAGACGCCTAATAACAAATTTCCATGAAATCTATACTAGTAAGTTATTCCCACATGTTGCTGTCCTGAATCTTCTTTTGCTGTTTCGACCCATTTAACATTAGAATCTGAACCCAAGACCTGAATAGAAGATGTAGCCCTGGATGTCTAGATGTCGTAAGACTCCAAAATTTTTGAATTTGGAGTTATGGTCTAGGAGTTATTGCAGTTTTACTGCAGCTGTGTCGGTAGACGCAGATTCGTAAAACTGCTGTACACCTTTACTTTCGAATTAATTTAGCTGTGTAAACAGAAAGCGTTGGATATGAAATTTTATAGGTAGTTGCTGGAAACCCTATAGGACATCCACAATCGTTCTTAGAATTAATTTACATTATTTCAACACTATTTCATATGTATGAATACATATACACAAATTCTGCCAGAACATTTTAACGGGATAATTTATTCATGTCGACCCGCGATTCTGCCATATAATTACCCTAAGCTCATTCCATGTACATGACCCTGATTTCCTGACCTGTTTCGCACACATGTATGCTTGCTTGATAAGAATTAATAAAAGTAACAAGCCGGGGTTTAAGGGAAAGACCATAGTAGTGGACAATATAGGTAAGTGTACTCGGAAGGAGGTCGGTGTTTCCCAGTACTCGGTTCATGAACCTGTTGCACGTGATGTATTCATGGAGTCAGTTACTTGGCTCATGAATCTATTGCACGTGATGTATTCATAGAGTCAGTTACTTGGCTCATGAACCTGTTGCACGTGATGTATTCATGGAGTCAGTTACTTGGCTCATGAATCTGTTGTATTCATGAACCCACCGTGTGGGTCTTGAACCTGTTAGTATTCACGAACTAGTTTCGTGAACCTGTTATTTATTTTCGTATTTATGAACCGTGCCTGTCTGATACTTGATACTTGAAACCTGAGTACGCCGCCCTATAGGCTCCATTACCAGGTCTAAACGAAATTGTTTTGACTGTAGCAACCATGTAGTAAAAAGATGGATGCATGTCGTGCTACCTAGATAGTAATAACTACAAGACGTGAACATGACCCTGAACATGACACATGTTACTTGATATTTGATGATATGATACATGAAACATGATACATGAGACTTGAAACATGAAACTTGAACTTGACAACTTGATACCTGATACTCGACAACTTGTTACTTGAGACTTGACACTTGAAATAAAATTTTGACACTAGACTTGGCACTTGTTACATGATACTAGACTTGAGACTTGTCACTTGATGTTAGATACCCCTACATGTTCACCTGTCATATGTTTTACCATTAGCAGTTGTTAACAAGCCTATTTACTAGGATGTCCCTCTTGCTAGCTAGTTCTTAGATTCCCACTACTTATTGTATCCCTGTTACATTCTTGATTCCAATTCCTGTTCCCCATACTTGTACTTGTTTTTACTATTTGTGGTCCTTGCTTGCACTAAGGGGATCTTCTCTTGTTTTTCCCTGTTTTCCCTTTTTATATTTATTAAGCAGACTTTGGGACAAGCTACCTACTGGAATTGGTGAGCAGATATTTCAGGCTTCGCTTGGAGCAAGAACTTGTTTAAATAATTGCTTTCCTTAAGGTATTTATTTCTTCTGCTGTATAAGACTTGTTTCCGTGTTTACACTTAATCCAGACATGGGAACTATTTGAATGTTACTATTTGTTTAAATTGTTTTCTGTTGCTTAAAAAATTATTCATGCATGCTTGGTTATATATAAATCTGGTTATATTCTTATTATGATGCTGAGTCGATCCTACAGCTTATGGATGATGTAAAAAAAATCATTTGCTGGGCTTCGTCACGTGCTTGTATTCCATGTTTTTGGGAAGCGGGGTGTGACAGACGCACTTGTTATCAGCCTCAGCATGGCGAACTTCGAGGTCTGGCGAATCCTCGTGGACAACGGAAGCTCGGTCAACATTCTGTTCCTGGTAGCATTCAAGAACTTGAAACTCTCCCGTGAGAAACTAAAGCCGGCCGGATACACCCTGCACGGATTCTCCGGCATTTCCGTGACTATAGAGGGGATCGTCACCCTAGACGTCACGGCAGGCACGACCCCGAACAGAAGGACCGAGTCCATGGACTTCATGGTTGTGAATGTCAAGGCAACCTACAACGCCATCCTCGGCCGTCCGGGGCTCTGCTTCCTCCAGGCGGTTCCCTCGGCCTACCATCAGAAGATGAAATTCCCTACTAACACTGGCGTCGAAGTTATCTAAGGGAATTAAGAAGCAGCACGTTCGTGCTACATGACGGCAATCGGAAGCGGTGTATTTTCCCTCGATGCCATCGAGCTAGAGCCCGAAAGGACCCAGCCCAAACCAGAGCCGGCGAACGAGCTAGAAAACGTCTCGTTTGAGATAGGGGATGCGTCGAAGCACTTCTGAGTAAGCTGCTGCCTCGTGCCCGACCTCAAGTCTGCCCTAATCGCCTGTATTCGCCGCAATGTCGACCTCTTTGCCTCGAAGCCCTCTGACATGCCCGGCATCTCCGAGGATCTCATCATGCACAAACTCAGCGTGATCCCCGGGTCGAAACCAGTTGTCCAAAAGCGGCGCAAGTTCGCCCCGGAGCGACAACAGGCAGTGAACATGGAAGTAGACAAGCTCTTATCCGCGCGTTTCGTACAAGAGGTCAGCTATCCCGAGTAGCTGGCGAACGTCGTCATGGTCAAGAAGGCGAGGGAGAGTTGGAGGATCTGCATAGATTTCACCGACCTCAACAAGGCATGCCCCAAGGATCCGTTCCCTCTCCCCAGCATTGATGCCCTGATCGATGCTACCTCGGGCCACGAGCTCTTATCCTTCATGGATGCCTTCTCGGGCTATAACCAGATCCGGATGTTTTCTCCGGACATTGCCAAGACGTCCTTCGTCACAGACCAGGGACTGTATTGCTACCGGGTCATGCCCTTCGGGCTGAAGAACGCCGGCGCCACCTACCAGAGGCTCGTCAACCGAGTCTTCAAAGATCAAATTGGATGTAACATGGAGGTATACGTTGACGACATGCTCGTCAAAAGTCAACAAGGACAGGACTACGTCGCCGACCTGGAAGAAACCTTTGGGGTCCTTCGAACCCACAACATGAGGCTCAATCCGGCGAAGTGTGCCTTCGACGTCTCCTCGGGGAAGTTCTTAGGGTTCATTGTCAGCCAGCGCGGCATCGAGGCGAACCCCAAAATAATCCAGGCCATAATAGACATGGCCCCTCCTAGGAACGTCAAAGAAGTCCAGAGGCTAACGGGGAGACTGGCGGCCATCGGCCGTTTCCTCTCCAAGTCTGGAGAGAAGTCCCTTCCGTTCTTCAAGGCGCTGCGCGGCACTGGAAGGTTCGAGTGGGGTACTCAACAGCAAGAGGCCTTCGCACAGTTGAAGGAGTACCTCGCCAACCCTCCTCTCCTCAGTGAGACCGAACCAGGTGAGCCACTCTGGCTCTACCTTTCTGCTTCGGAGAACGTGCTCAGTGCCGTCCTCGTCCGAGAAGAGAAAGGGATTCAAAAGCCCCTGTACTATGTAAGCAAGGTCCTACTCAACACTGAGACCCGGTATTCCAGGATGGAGAAGGTGGCGTACGCCTTGGTCATAGCCGCACGGAAGCTCCGTCCTCACTTTCAGATGCATTCGATCTAGGTACTCATGGATCAACCCCTGAAGGCCGTGCTCTACAAACCCGAGAACTCTGGTCGACTAATCAAGTGGTCGATCGAACTCAGCCAGTATGATATCGGCTATCAACCAAGAACGGCCATCAAAGGACAGGCCCTCGCCGAATTCATCACAGAATGCACCATCTCCGAGCAATCCGCTAGCATAGAAGCCGACTAGACGTGGGAAGTTTACGTCAACGGCTCCTCTTGCGAAACGGGGAGTGGTGCGGGCATCATTCTTCGGGGTCCGGATGGTTTCCTCCTTCAATATTGTCTCCGCCTCAACTTCCCGGCCTCTAACAACGAGGCTGAATACGAGGCCATGATCGCCGAGCTCAACCTAGCTCATCAAGCCGGTGCCAGACAGATTAGGGCCTTTAGCGACTTTCAGCTGGTGGTCAACCAGATCACCGGGGAGTACGAGGCTCGTGACGATCGGATAATCAGGTACCTGGCCGTGGTCCAACGCCTATTAATGTCCTTCGACGTATCGGCTGTCTTGAGGATCCCCCAGGAGCTGAACGCCCAGGCTCACGCCCTGTCAAAGTTGGCTTCCTCATCCTTTGAAGGCCTCGACCGCACGGTCCTGATTGAAGTCCTATTGAAGCCAAGTATAGACTCCCCAGAGGTTTTGTGCGTCGAAGACGGAGCTCCCCGAATACCGGGCTGAAGCACGGCGGATCAGGGTCCGATCTGAAAGATTCGCAGTCATCAATGCCATCCTCTTCAAAAGGTCCTATACAACAACGGATGGCAGACCCTACCTCCGCTGCCTAACCCCAGACGAAGCTAAGTACGCCCTCAAGGAGCTGCACGAGGGGATCGGTGGATGTCACATGGAAAGCCGTTCGCTAGCACGAAGGCATTAAATCACGGGTACTACTGGCCCACTATGCTGCAAGACGCCCTCGCCCTAGTGAAGAAGTGCGGCCCCTGCCAACGGTTCTCCCCCGTGAAGAGGGCTCCTCAGGCGAAACCCCGGTCAATGGCCAGTCCGACCCCCTTTGCAATGTGGGGGATGGATCTGGTAGGCCCATTCCCAAAAGCGACGGGCCAGTAGAAGTTCCTCATTGTGGCGATCGACTATTTCACTAAGTGGATCGAGGCCGAGCGATTAGCAACGATCACCGAGGGACAGACCCAGCAGTTTTTTCTGGAAATACATCGTCTGTCAAATCAGGATTCCGCAGGTGCTCATCACAGACAATGGGACTTAATTCGCGAGTAAGCATTTATGCAAGTTCTGCGAAGATCTCGGGATCCAGCAGTGCTTCTCCTCGGTATGCCACCCCCAGTCTAACGGTCAGGCCGAGAACGCGAACTGCCAAATCCTCGACGGCCTCAAGAAATGACTTGATAACTCTTCTAAGGGGTTATGGGTCGACGAGTTACCCAACGTTCTCTGGGCCCACCGAACAACAAAGAGGATCCCCACGGGAGAATCTCCCTTCAATCTGACGTACGGCGCGGAGGCCGTCATTCCCTTGGAAATTGGGATCCTTTCACCCCGAATCATGGCGTTCGACGAGGCCGCCAACTCCAAACAGCTGCGAGCCGACCTGGATCTCATAGACGAGGTCAGGGAGAAGTCAGCCATTAGAAGAAGCATCTACCAACAAAGGATTGAGAAGTTCTACAACAAGAAGGTGCGTCCCACCGACATCAAACTCGGAGACCTCGTTCTCCGAAAACTGGCGATGTCTAATCCCAGTTAGAAAAGAAAATTGGCCCCGAACTGGGAGGGCCCTTACAAAGTGTCGGAGGTTGTGCGCCCAGGGACGTACTGCCTGACCAACCCAGAGGGTAAGGCCATCAAGAGGCCCTGGAATTCCGAACACCTCATCAAGTTCTTAGGAGGAGATTAGTCTCCATCCCAAGTAAATTATGAAGAATGTAATTGGCACGACGTGCCTTATTTTTTGTAAAAATCCCTTATGTAAATAGGCCAACTTTCTTAAAACAAGTTTATGGCTTCATATTTTGTTCTCGATAAAAGACCTCTCGAGCTCGGCGCTCGGATAACAGCGCGAGATAGAAAAACTTCTCTTACAAGCTCGGGGTTCGGCGCTCGGATAACAGCGCGAGCCTGAAAAGCTTCTCTTGCAAGCTTGGGGCTCGGCACACGGATAACAGCACGAGCCAGAAAAGCTTCTCTTACAAGCTTAGGGTTCGGCGCTCGGATAACAGCGCGAGCCTGAAAAGCTTCTCTTACAAGCTTGGGGTTCGGCGCTCGAATAACAGCGAGAGCCTGAAAAGCTTCTCTTACAAGCTTGGGGTTCGGCGCTCAGATAACAGCGCGAGCCTGAAAAGCTTCTCTTACAAGCTTGGGGTTCGGCGCTCGGATAACAGCGCGAGCCTGAAAGCTTCTCTTACAAGCTTGGGGCTCGGTGCTCGGATAACAGAGCGAGCCAACAAAGCTTCTCATACAAGTTCGGAGCTCTGCGCTTGAATAACAGTGCCGGCCCAAAAAGCTTCCCTACATGTTTGGGACAGCTACTCACCCTGAGAACAAGTGCAGGAGCTCGGTGTCAACCTCGAGCAAGGCAGGGGCTTTCTTCAAAGCTCCTCGGCCTTGATGCTCGGCGGCGACCCTCTGCTATTGGCTTTCTCCTCGGTGTGGGGGCTCGGCACCCGTCCCTCGCTCGGTTTGGGCTTCTTCAAGCCCATCAACCGATGCACGAGGCGACAACCGCCAGCCACGCCCACACTGTCTTTCCTGAGAACAAGTGCGGGAGCTCGGTGTCGACCTCGAGCAAGGCAGGGGCTTTCTTCAAAGCACCATGGCCTTGACGCTTGGCGGCGACCCTCTGCTACGCCTGCTACTGGCTTTCTCCCCGGTGTGGAGGCTCGGCACCCGTCTCTCGCTCGGTTTGGGCTTCGTCAAGCCCATCAACCGATGCACGAGGTGACAACTACCAGCCACGCCCGCACTGTCTTTCCTGAGAACAAGTGCGGGAGCTCAGCGTCGACCTCAAGCAAGGCAGGGGCTTTCTTCGAAGTTCCTCGGCCTTGATGCTTGGCGGCGACCCTCTGCTACGCCTGCTACTAGCTTTCTCCCCGGTGTGGGGGCTCGGCACCCGTCCCTCGCTCAGTTTGGGCTTCGTCAAGCCCATCAACCGATGCACGAGGCGACAACCGCCAGCCACGCCCGCACTGTCTTTCTTGAGAACAAGTGCGGGAGCTCGGCGTCGACCTCGAGCAAGGCAGGGGCTTTCCTCAAAGCTCCTCGGCCCTTAACGCTAGGTGGCGACCGTCTGCTACGCCTGCTACTGGCTTTCTCCCCGGTGTGGGAGCTCGGCACCCGTCCCTCGCTCGGTTTGAGCTTCTTCAAGCCCATCAACCGATGCACGAGGCGACAACCGCCAGCCACGCCCGCACCGTCTTTCCTGAGAACAAGTGCGGGAGCTCGGCGTCGACCTCGAGCAAGGCAGGGGCTTTCTTCAAAGCTCCTCGGCCCTTGACGCTCGGCGGTGACCCTCTGCTACGCCTGCTACTAGCTTTCTCCCCGGTGTGGGGGCTCGACACCCGTCCCTCGCTCGGTTTGGGCTTCTTCAAGCCCATCAACCGATGCACGAGGCGACAACTGCCAGCCATGCCTGCACCGTCTTTCCTGAGAACAAGTGCGGGAGCTCGGCGTTGACCTCGAGCAAGACAGGGGCTTTACTCAAAGCTCCTCGGCCCTTGACGCTCGGCGGTGACCCTCTGCTACGCTTGCTACTGGCTTTCTCCCCAGTGTGGGGGCTCGGCACCCGTCCCTCGCTCGGTTTGGGCTTTTTCAAGCCCATCAACCGATGCACGAGGCGACAACCGCCAGCCACGCCCGCACCGTCTTTTCTGAGAACAAGTGTGGGAGCTCGGTGTCGACCTCGAGCAAGGCAGGGGCTTTCTGCAAAGCTTCTCAGCCTTTGACGCTCGGCAGCGACCCTCTGCTACGCCTGCTACTGGCTTTCTCCCCGGTGTGGGGGCTCGGCACCCGTCCCTCATTCGGTTTGGGCTTCTTCAAGCCCATCAACCGATGCACGAGGCGACAACTGCCAGCCACGCCCGCACTGTCTTTCCTGAGAACAAGTGCGGGAGCTCGGCGTCGACCTCGAGCAAGGCAGGGGCTTTCTTCAAAGCTCCTCAGCCTTTGACGCTCGGCGGCGACCCTCTGCTACGCCTACTACTGGTTTTCTCCCCGGTGTGGGGGCTCGGCGCCCGTCCCTCGCTCAGTTTGGGCTTCTTCAAGCCCATCAACCGATGCACGAGGCGACAACCGCCCACACCGCCATCCCCAAGAGATAGCGGTGCGTCGTCAGCCCAGAGCTAGGCTGCAGGTTCCATCGAAGCTGCTCGACCAATACGGTCGGCTACGGCCTAGTGCCACGATTCAGCAAAATTTTATATTAAGGTTTAGAGCGTCCGCCTTCGGCAGACGCTCCGAGCTCCTAGTCATTTGATTGACCACCCTCTCGCCCGCGAACAACTCGGGGTTTATGGCTTTCGCAAGCCCAAACCCCGAATTGTTCGAGGACGACAGGGGAGCCACCGACCCTCTGCTCTCTCTGTCCCGAACTGACCCTCTGCTTTCAAGTGACCCTCCTCTTGCCCACGAACAACACGGGGTTTCCTGCTCTTGCGAGCCCGAAACCCAGAATCGTTCGAGGACGGTGATGAACTCAATAATGTTCACATTTAGGAGCAATAATCTTAGTACAATTAGACATTTAAATGCTCTTTATGTGGTATTTTACTCTTCTTTTCTCTTTTCCATAGGAAACAGCCTAAAAGCAGCAAACGAAGCAGATTCAAGACTAATACAGACTGAAAAGATGATTACACAGAATTTGTAGAGCATCAGTCGACTGGTTCTTCGTGCAGGCGACTGGACAGAGAGATTGATGGGGCTCGGCACAGTCGACTTCTCCAACATCAGTCGACTTGACTGATGAATCATAAAGCCACAGATGTTTCGGTGCAGTCGACTTATATCCAACGCCAGTCGACTGCTTCCGGCGGAGTGAAAAGATAAGATATTTAGAGATCCTTCCTCATCCAAATCCAAATCAAAGCAGATAAGGAAGAAACGAAGAAAAGAGAAAGAAATAAAAACGCAAATGAAATACGGAAAGAAATAAATAAAAGAAGAGGACTTTTCAGCAAAAGTGCAAACCCTAATTCCCGTGTGCTATAAATATCAACCAAGAGGATCAACAGGGAAAGGGAGGGGACGAACGGAGAGAAGAGATCAAGTACTCAACAAGGGAACGACCCGGTCAACTGTGTGACAGCCAGTTGACCTATTTGGGCGAACAACATCAGTTTATTTCTTCTCTTTATAGTTTTTTTATGTTAATCATGAACTCTATTTTATTAATCAATAAAAGTTGTATTATGTGCAACTAATTTTATAGTTGGGTTAATTGAAACCGTAGTCATGTAATGCTTATATTCTTCTGAATGCTACTCTATTACTTATTGATTAAACCTGATTATATTGGTAAAGATTTATAATAATCAAACTTGTTCAGGAATTCTAAGAGCAGTCGACTGAGAGTGACAGCAAGTCGACTGTCATACAGAATCTGAGTTTATCAAGTTTGCATATTATAAAACTGAATCTGTTATATGAGTATAGAGACGACCCGTATCTCATGCCTATAAATTGTAACACAGGAATCTTTAGGGATCCCTGGTTTAATCAACTTGAAGGATCTAGATCTGATACCAATTTCTAGAACTTTAAGTGTTTGTTCGTTTCCATTGTTCCTATGCTTCATTTAAGTGCAACTTAGTAGATACCATGCTAAACACTTAAGGGAAGAAACAAATTAGAGTAGATACCATGCCTAATTCTTGGCTTAGGGAAACGATAACTTTAAGGAGTAGATACCATGCCCTTAAAAGAACATACATGAGTAATTAGAGTAGTACAGAAGGTGACTCAACATTATTGGCTATTGGTGGAGATCAAAACCCAACTACTTAATAGACAATTGTGGTTCAGCACTCCTTGATTAGTTTTTAATCTTTTTATTTCTTTTAGAACAACACTTCGAAAATCTTATTTCTTTTTATTGATTAGTAAGTTAACTTCTACAATCTCTGTGGGATCGACCCTTTCTTGTCACTACACTTCTATAAACGATTCGTACACTTGCGAGGTTTTTAATTTGTGTCTAGTTTATCTATTTATTTAGATCATCTAGATTGCACAACAAGTTTTTGGCACCGTTGCCGGGGATTGTTAGTATTTTAACTTACAAATCAGTAAATCTTTTCTTTTATTTTCTTTTCTTTTATTGATAAGTATTGACTCTTCTAGGTTACAGGATTTTGGTGGATGCACGGAAGGCGATCACTTCGTCCAGAGCTACTACCTATTGACGCGGAAACAGAACGCTCTCTGCATAGACTAGGTCGGCTGTCTGCAACCAACCAGTCGACTGCTACAAGGAACCAGGCGACTGTACAGAGACCCAATTTACGAGTAACAATGGCTGAGGAAGTAACCAATCGAGTACCAATGCAGGATAAATTCACGCCTAAGAATATTGAGCAACCTTCCTGCATTGCTTATCAACCTAATGTCACAGGGAATATGCATCTATCTCCCCAACTACTTAGCATGGTTCCCCACTTTAGTGGCAAACCAGACGAGGAGCATCACCTCCATCTGCAAGACTTCTTTGATCTTTGCAGAACACAAAGTGTCCAAGGGCTTACCCCTGAACAAATTAGGTTAATCTTGTTTCCATTCTCCTTAAAACTTAATGCTAAATTGTGGTATAATTCTTTGGAACCAGGATCAATTAATTCATGGGAGCAATTGGCAACAAAATTCTTGAAAGAATTCTTTCCAGCCCAGAAAACCAAATAACTAAAAAGGGAGATTCAACTCTTCCAACAAAAAGATGGAGATTTATTCTTCGAAGCATGGAAAGATTTCAAGAACAAGCTTCTCAAGTGTCCTACGCACAACATGCCTAAAGATGATCAGGTACAAGCATTTTATGAAGGTCTAAATGATACTAACAAGGCAATTGTGGATTCAGCTTGCAACGGAATCTTGATGAGGAAGAGTGGAGAGGAGGCAATCGAATTATTTGAAGAACTCAGCGAGAACTCACAGCAATTCTCAACAAGGGAAAGAGGCATTTCTAAAAAACAGGGAGTTTATGAAATTTCTGATAGTAATAACATACAATTAGAAATGGTGAACATGAACAAAAAAATTGATATGCTTGTTAATGCAATGACAACAATGGGCAGTGCCAAAAATCTAACAAAAGAAATTTGTGCAATTTGTTCTCATTGTGATCATACAACTGACACATGTCCCATGTCTTCTTTCACAGATCAGGAGCATGCAAACTATGTGGGACAAGGAGTGTTTCCACCAAAGAACAACCCATTCTCGAACACATACAACCCAGGGTGGAGGAACCATCCAAATTTCTCATGGAGCAACAATCAAGGACTCAATCTTCGCAAGGACATGCACGGAACTTCCAGATGGGAAGTGGGTTTGATCGGCCAGCTCAAGAACAGAAGAAGTTGGATTTTGAATCCACCGTTCTTCAATTGCTCCAACAACAACATCAAACAAGCAACCAACAAGGGCAGGCAATTCAGAAATTGGAAACTCAAATCGGGCAAATCGCAAAGGAGTTGAGTGAAAGAAAGGCAGGAGAACTCCCTTCACAAACCATACCAAACCCTAGAGGCCAAGAACAGCTCAAATCAGTAACAACTCTGAGAAGTGGTAAGACAATTGACAACAAGGTTGGAACACACGCAGAAGAAGCAGATACACAACTATCAAAAGTTTTGGGTTCCAACAAGGTAAGTGAAAAAGAAAGGACAGTTTTGCCACCATTCCCTCAAAGGTTAGTCAAGCAAAAGAAAGAACAACATTTATTTGATATCTTTGAAACTATCAGAATGGTAGAAATTAATATCCCCCTACTTGATGCTATTAAACAAATTCCTTCTTATGCCAAATTTTTGAAAGAATGTTGTACTCACAAAAGAACATTTCAGGTTAGGGAGGATGTGGCTTTGACAGAGGAAGTGAGCGCTGTTTTGTTAAGGAAATTACCTCCTAAACTGAAGGACCCAGGTAGTTTTACCATTCCTTGCAGGGTTGGTGAGCACTTCTTTGAAAAGGCACTACTAGACTTGGGGGCAAGCATAAACCTTCTTCCATACACTGTTTATGAAAAGCTAGGATTGGGGGAACTCAAACCAACATCCATCACCTTGCAGTTGGCTGATCGCAGCATCAAAAGACCTAGAGGTATTTTGGAAGATGTCCTAGTTCAGGTAAATGATTTCATTTTGCCTGCAGATTTTGTTGTGTTGGATATGGAGGACTCTTCAATGCCATCTTCTTTACCAATCATCCTAGGTAGGCCCTTTATGAGTACAACTGATATAAAAATTTGTGTTAAAAAGGGTACTATAAGTATGAAAATAAATGGAGAAAAGGTTGAATTTAAAATGTTTGATACACTAAAATTACCACATGATGACCATGAATGCTATAATGTTGATGTGGTACAGGAGATTGTAGATCAAACATTTCAGGTACATAGCGTTGAACCACTACAAGCCGCAATTACACAGTCTCTAACATTATCTCATGTTGAACAGGAATACGATGACTGCAGGATTGCAGAGATAGTACATCACCTTGAAACTCCAAAGTCATATTCAGGTAAGCTTGCACCTGCATTTGAAAATTTTGTGTCTAATAACACTTGTGTTTCCTCAGACCAGTCGACTGGTGAAAGGAACAAGTCGACTGTCTCGACTGCTACCAGAACACCAGACGTGGAGCTCAAGCCGCTGCCTGAACATCTGAAGCACGCATATTTGGGTGAGAACCAGACGCTACCAGTGATAGTTGCTGCAAATTTGAGTGCACAGGAAGAAGATAAGCTGCTGAGGGTACTGCGAGAACACAAAGGTGCAATAGGATGGACCATTGCAGATATCAAGGGAATAAGTCCATCCAAATGCATGCATAAAATACTTCTTGAAGATAATGTAAAACCTAGCAGGGAAGCACAGAGAAGGCTTAATCCACACATGAAGGAAGTAGTAAGAACAGAGGTCTTGAAGCTACTAGATGTTGGCATCATTTACCCTATCTCCGATAGCAAATGGGTGAGTCCTATACATGTGGGGCCTAAGAAAAGTGGAGTCACAGTGGTGAAGAATGAAGAGAATGAGCTTATCCCTACTAGAGTGACCACAGGATGGAGGGTATGCATTGACTACAGGAAGCTGAATAACGAAACCAGGAGGATGCCCTTTGGATTGTGCAATGCACCAGCTACATTTCAGAGATGCATGATGAGTATATTTTCAGACATGGTGGAAAGGTTCATCGAGGTATTTATGGATGATTTTAGTGTTTTTGGATCTTGTTTTGATGAATGCCTTAACCATTTGTAGCTTGTACTTAAGAGATGTGAAGAATGCAATTTAGTGCTGAATTGGGAAAAGTGCCATTTTATGGTACAACAAGGTATTGTCTTGGGACATGTGGTGTTAAAAAGAGGCATAGAGGTGGACAAGGCAAAAGCTGACATCATATCAAAGCTACCCCCTCCTACTACAGTCAAGGGTGTTAGGAGTTTTCTTGGACATGCAGGGTTCTATAGAAGATTTATAAAAGATTTCTCAAAAATCTCCAGACCCCTTTGTGAATTGTTGGCTAATGACGTTGAGTTTGCATGGACAGAAGAGTGCACAAATGCTTTTATTACATTGAAGAACCTTCTCATTTCTGCACCTATTGTCATGGCACCAGATTGGAACCATCCTTTCGAGCTTATGTGTGATGCAAGTGATTATGCTTTGGAAGCTGTTTTAGGTTAGAGAATCAATAAGGTACCCCATGTTATTTACTATGCTTCTCGAACTTTAAATGATGCACAGCTTAATTATTCCACTATTGAAAAAGAAATGTTAGCTGTCATTTTTGCTGTAGAGAAGTTTAGATCATATTTGATTGGTTCTAAAGTTATTGTTTTCACTGACCATGCTGCTTTGAGATATTTGTTTGCCAAAAAGGATGCTAAGCCTAGGTTGATCAGATGGGTGCTGTTGCTTCAAGAATTCGATCTTGAGATTAGAGACAAGAAAGGAAGTGACAATGTTGTGGCAGATCACATGTCCAGACTACTACATGAGGAAGAAAGAATTGTGCCCCCACTTAATGAAAATTTTCCAGATGAAAATTTATTTGAAATAAATATTCAACTTCCATGGTTTGCAGATATTGTAAATTATCTCACTGCTTATGTTTTCCCTCCAGGTATGACAAATCAGGAAAGAAAGAGACTGGTGGCCATGTGCAAGCACTATTATTGGGATGATCCTTATTTGTTCAAATTCTGCCCTGATCAAATTATAAGAACATGTGTGGCAGAAGAAGAGCAAATGAGTATTCTACAACATTGCCACCAATATGCATATGGAGGACACTTTGGACCAAAAAGAACAGCACTTAAGGTATTACAATCAGGTTTTTATTGGCGTAATGTATTCAAAGATGCTTTTTCTTTTTGTAGGACTTGTGACAAATGCCAAAGGACAGGTAACATCTCTTCTAGAAATCAAATGCCACTGCAAAACATCCAAGTAATCGAGCTTTTTGATGTTTGGGGAATCGACTTCATGGGTCCTTTTCCTAACTCATTTGGTTATTTATATATTCTTGTGGGTGTGGATTATGTGTCTAAATGGGTCGAGACTGTCCCCTCAAAAACTAATGATCACAAAGTTGTTGTCAAGTTTTTGCAGGAGAACATCTTCACTAGGTTTGGTACACCACGAGCAATAATTAGTGATGGAGGGAGTCACTTCAATAATTTTCCATTTGCTTCTCTGATGAAGAAATATGGGATTACACATAGAGTAGGTACTCCATATCATCCTCAAACCAGTGGGCAGGTGGAGATTAGCAACAGAGAGATCAAGAGCATTTTGGAAAAGACAGTAAATACAAGAAGAAAGGATTGGTCGCTACGCTTGAATGATGCATTATGGGCCTGCCGGACGGCATACAAGACACCCATCGGCATGTCACCATATCGTTTGGTTTTTGGAAAAGCCTGTCATCTGCCAGTGGAGTTGGAACACAAAGCCTATTGGGCCATTAAAAGGTTCAATTTTGATATGAAACAAGCAGGCGACAAAAGAAGATTGCAACTGAACGAGCTTGAAGAATTGAGGCACGATGCATATGAAAATGCAAAGTTGTACAAAGAAAGGACCAAGATATACCATGATAAACAGCTAGCAAGGAAGGAGTTTTATGAAGGACAGAAGGTATTAATATACAACTCAAGATTAAGACTCTTTCTAGGCAAGCTTATGTCACGATGGTATGGCCCATACATTGTTACAAAAGTCTTTCCACATGGAGCATTGGAGGTTCATAGCAAAGAGAAAAATCAAACATTCAAGGTGAACGGGCATAGGGTGAAGCCATACATTGAGATGAGTCTAGAGCCGCATGAGGAAGATGTGAATCTTCAAACCATTCAATACATTGCATGAACTCATCAAGTCTAGCTGAAGACAGAAAACACAGCGCTTATTGGGAGGCAACCCAATTTTTCAGGGGAGTATTTACACTCTCTTCATTTATTCATTTCTTTAGTCATTTCTTTATTTCTTTATTTTATTTTTCCTTCAAACTGGGTGGTAACACATGCCTATTTTAAGTTTTTGCGCGAACATTGAGGACAATGTTCCATCTAAGTTTGGGGGTAGTTATTTACATTTGGAGGCTTGTGATAAACAATCTCTTATAAAGTAAGAGTAAGTATACTTATTTACTTTAGGATTGTTGAGTTTCATAATTCCTTACAAAATTGTAGGAGTCATGCTATTATACATTAAAAACAAATGTGATGTTTCTTCTAGTGATTATCCTCTTTGATCTAGTCCTAAACAGAGTTTAAGTAAATAGAGTAAAAAACGAAAAAATATATATATGAATAAAGTCAATCTACTCCAATGTTTTGAGTTGCTTAGTAACTAGGGGTATTCATCACCAATGTTTACCTTTACGTCAAACGGCAACTTGAAATATGAATATGCAAAGCACTTAAAGTTCGTGACTTGTTGAGTAACCGGGTGGATTCATCACAAATGTCTTGCACTCGCGTCAAAAGGCAAGTGACAACTTAGAGAAAAGACTTTTTTTTTAAATAAAAAAAAAAAAAAAAACTCTAGTTTGCTACTCTGTTTGTAGTAGAAAAAGGGATAATCACAGATGAAGTTGTACATACTATAATTAAATTAATCGCATGACAAATATGATTGGGTTTAGGGATTATGACTAAATGATCGCACTGGAGAAAGTGGGTATACTTGTTTTTACTTTATTTGAAATTGTTTGTATTTTTGATTACAAAATTTGATGATTGCATAATGAGACATTTTTGTTGGTCTAATGAGTTGAGTCTACTAGTATTTTTCCCTTGTTCATAATTTTACTTTTTGCTTGAGGACAAGCAAAAGCTAAGTTTGGGGGTATTTGATGAACTCAATAATGTTCACATTTAGGAGCAATAATCTTAGTGCAATTAGACATTTAAATGCTCTTTATGTGGTATTTTACTCTTCTTTTCTCTTTTCCATAGGAAACAGCCTAAAAGCAGCAAACGAAGCAGATTCAAGACTAATACAGACTGAAAAGATGATTACACAGAATTTGTAGAGCATCAGTCGACTGGTTCTTCGTGCAGGCGACTGGACAGAGAGATTGATGGGGCTCGGCACAGTCGACTTCTCCAACATCAGTCGACTTGACTGATGAATCATGAAGCCACAGATGTTTCGGTGCAGTCGACTTATATCCAACGCCAGTCGACTGCTTCCGGCGGAGTGAAAAGATAAGATATTTAGAGATCCTTCCTCATCCAAATCCAAATCAAAGCAGATAAGGAAGAAACGAAGAAAAGAGAAAGAAATAAAAACGCAGATGAAATACGGAAAGAAATAAATAAAAGAAGAGGACTTTTCAGCAAAAGTGCAAACCCTAATTCCCGTGTGCTATAAATATCAACCAAGAGGATCAGCAGGGAAAGGGAGGGGACGAACGGAGAGAAGAGATCAAGTACTCAACAAGGGAACGACCCGGTCAACTGTGTGACAGCCAGTCGACCTATTTGGGCGAACAACATCAGTTTATTTCCTCACTTTCTAGTTTTTTTTTGTTAATCATGAACTCTATTTTATTAATCAATAAAAGTTGTATTATGTGCAACTAATTTCATAGTTGGGTTAATTGAAACCGTAGTCATGTAATGCTTATATTCTTCTGAATGCTACTCTATTACTTATTGATTAAACCTGATTATATTGGTAAAGATTTATAATAATCAAACTTGTTCAGGAATTCTAAGAGCAGTCGACTGAGAGTGACAGCAAGTCGACTGCCATACAGAATCTGAGTTTATCAAGTTTGCATATTATAAAACTGAATCTGTTATATGAGTATAGAGACGACCCGTATCTCATGCCTATAAATTGTAACACAGGAATCTTTAGGGATCCCTGGTTTAATCAACTTGAAGGATCTAGATCTGATACCAATTTCTAGAACTTTAAGTGTTTGTTCGTTTCCAATGTTCCTATGCTTCATTTAAGTGCAACTTAGTAGATACCATGCTAAACACTTAAGGGAAGAAACAAATTAGAGTAGATACCATGCCTAATTCTTGGCTTAGGGAAACAATAACTTTAAGGAGTAGATACCATGCCCTTAAAGGAATAAACATGAGTAATTAGAGTAGTACAGAAGGTGACTCAGCATTATTGGCTATTGGTGGAGATCAAAACCCAACTACTTAATAGACAATTGTGGTTCAGCACTCCTTGATTAGTTTTTAATCTTTTTATTTCTTTTAGAACAACACTTCGAGAATCTTATTTCTTTTTATTGATTAGTAAGTTAACTTCTACAATCTCTGTGGGATCGACCCTTGCTCGTCACTACGCTTCTATAAACGATTCGTACACTTGCGAGGTTTTTAATTTGTGTCTAGTTTATCTATTTATTTAGATCATCTAGATTGCAGAACAGACGGCAGGAGAGCCACCGAGCCTCGACCCCCCCAACCCCCGAACCGATCGGCCGGCCCACCACTCACCAACGAACAACCCGGGGTCTCGCGGCTCTGCAGGCCCGAACCCCGAATAGTCCAAGGGTGATTGGTGTGCCTCCGATTCGGAGCGTTCGGAGAATATTTTGTTTCTGGTCGCCCGCCTCCGGCAGGCACCCAAGTCAAGCGACTTTCACCTCTTAACAATTAGTTGGGGGAAGTGGGGATTATATAACCCCCTGAGGGGGCAGTTATTGCGTCTGGGAATGCGAAACGGCGGAAGGCAAAACATTGCCATTAATGCTCATGGGAAGGCGAAACGTCGCCATTTATGATCCAGTCACCTCGGCGGTGACCCCTTCGCAGCAGACGCAGCAGCCACCTTCGGCAACCGAGGCAATCAACGTTCATGAAAACAAATGCTATTATTATTATTACTCATTGCTTACAACTCAATGAACGTCGGTACAAATACAAAGAACAACTCACTCACTCGCGCTCGGCTTGAAATTCAAACTCAGCACCTTCTTCGGGACTCTTCCGGCGCTCGGCTAGACCGGTCTGCGAAGATACTCCTGCCACCGAGCTTCCTGCATCATCAGGCTGTGCCTCATCCAATAGAAATGTCGGAGACCGCCCCGGGGTCAAGTTACTGGCCTCTTCGATCAAGCCCGTGCCTAACACCAGCTTCAGCCTGCGAATCTCCAACTCTTTTTCAACCACAGCCTTGCGAAGAAAAGACTCCGAAGCCGACCGCCCGCTCGAGGCATCCGAGAGGGACCAGTCCATCTCGATTACCCACCAGTCCTGGTCGGCTATGGCCTTCTTCAGGCGCGCTATCTCCAGACCGAGTTCCCTAGACTTGTTCAGGAAATAATTAACGGCGGCCGCTCGGTCCCGAGCCTGTTTTCGCTAGCGAGCCAAAGCTGCCTCCAATGCCTTCTTCCCCGCTCAAACCAGAGGTACCCCGGCAGAAACAGCGGCGGCGACCCAGGTCCCGTGCGTCTATCAAAAGACGAGAGCAAACATCACAAAAAGTGCAAGTCTTGAAGCCTCGGCCCAAAAAAATATATTTCATTTCTTTCAAAAAATTGATGCAAAAGCCGCGGTGGCCAGTCCGCTCGAGGCATTTACATCAAAATAAAAACAAAAAGAAACTAGTCTATTCTTGAGGGGGGGTGGCACCTCTTCTTCGCCTGGAAGCCCCCCGTCTCGTCGCCACCAGGGGTCGGCGGAAGGTTTGCCTGCCATCCGTAGTAGAGGTGGTCCACGCTCTGCTCGGGGTAGATCTGCTTGAAATGCGACTTGGCCTGGTCATGCGCTTCATCCTGCGCTATCATCAGGGCCTCCGCCGAAGCCGCCTCCATCCTCTTCAGGGCCTTCTGCCCCTTCTCCGCCTCCGCATCGATCTTCCCCTTAAGATGCTCTACATCCGCCTTATGGATGTCGCAGAGCGAGGCTATCTGAGCCTCGTGGACGGTCACCATGGTCCGAGCCTCTTTCAGCTCGTCAGTAACCTTGTTCAGGTCGCGGAGGTACTTCTCCGCGTTCCTCCTCTCGATGTAGATCTCCTTCTCCAGGCACTTTTGGAAGTGCTGGCCATGAAGCATTGCCTGTCCGGGGGAAAAGAGGTTAGAAAAATTCCAAGTTCAAAACCAGAAAAGAAAAGTAGCGCCGAACTGACTTACCGAGATGTGCGCTTGGGACCACCGCATGAAGGCCTGGTCCGCCGTCTGCATTGCCAGGGCCATCCGATCGCGCTCGGTGGCGGCCTTCATGACGAATTCGATCGACGCAGGCCCATTGAGCAGACTATCCCCCTGCACGATCGACCAGTTAGGGGCATAGGGTCGCAGCCCCTGCTGACCCACCATCTCCTCGACGGAAGGCCTCGGTGGTGGGAGTCTTTTTTCTGGGGCCTCAACGGTCTTGCCCGAGCTACCCCCTGCGTCCCGAGCTGCCCTCGATGCTTGGGGGTGATGCCTCTTGGCCTTTTTTGCCGGGGAGGGCTCCTCTGCTATCGTGGCCGGCCCCTTGGAGGATGCCCCGGCTGTGGCCGCCATCTTCGCCTTCTCGGCCGCCAACCTCTCCTGCTCGGCCTTCTTCCTTTTCTCCGACCTCGCCTTCTCGACGACGGCCAACAGCGCCCGCCTGTCGTCCACCTGTTGGGAAGTCATCCTTGCGAAAATGGAAGAAGAAGGGCTAACGTCAACACGAAGGCTGAAAGATGCAAAATTTTGGAAAGAAACATACTAGGGTCGGCAGGGCTCAGTCCGGCCCGGGCAAGGTGTAGCTCGGTCACTCGAGGCCACGCGATACTGTGCCCCCCAACTATTTTCTCCATTTTCTTCCACTCCTTGGCTGTCAAGTTGCTTCGCTTCGGGGGCTTGTGGTTCGGTTTGGAAAAATTCCACCTGGTGGGTATCCCCCAAGACCTCTCTTTCCGAACCATGAAATACTTCTCTTTCCACCCCTTGATGGAATCCGGATGGCCGTGCATGATTTTCTTATGCGGCCTCGGCGAGAAATAAAAAATCCCCTCCTGATCTCCGAGCGAGCTAATTCCTAGGATGGCACGGAAATACGTCAACCTCGGCTTCACCCCCTTCTCTTGGCACCTCAGGATAAAGCAGACTAAGTGCTTCCAAGAGTTCGGCCCGTACTGCATGGGGTATAGCTTCGCCCAATTCAGAACCCTCTTAACGAAAGGATGCAATGGCAGCCGCAAGCCCGAGAGGAAGGCGTCCTCGGGAAACATGCAGTAGCCTAGTGCGAGAACCGTTGTGGGCCAAATGCCAGGGCTCGGAATGAAGACTTCGAACTCCCTCGAAATGAAGTAGGCGGCCCTCAGAATGTGGAGGTAGACCGCCCTTAAAATACACGAGACGCTATCCATTCGAATCTTCACCCGACCTTCTTCGCCCGGCACAGGAGGAATAGGTTCGATGTCCTTAATATCATCAGGGTACATCCATATCGACCCCGGATTTTTGAAGGAGACGGGGGGAAATTCAAAACCCGGCCTGGGCGCGTACTCATCCTGCTGAGGGGGGCTGTCCGGAATACTTAACACTTTCTTGTTCCGACGGGGACGAGCCTTCCTCTCAGGAGACGGCGTCGACAAAGGTGGAAGGGGCAGAAGGTCATCACTGACCCCTATCGACCTTCCCGCTGTGCCCCGGCCAGCGCCATCTCGAACGGCTTCCCGTTCGTCGCTATCATCCCCTTCATCAACAACACCTTGGCCCTCAGGATCCTGATCCTCCTCATCTTCCTCCTCACTCTCGGTATCCTCCTCCACCTCGGTATCCGAATCTTCCTGATCCTCGTCGCCCCCATCCTGGTCCTCCTGATCCACCTTATCCTCGCCTTCCACCTCTTCCTCTTCCTCCCCCTCCTCTTCTCCCTCGTCCACAGGCTCCTTTCCCGGCCTCCTGGACCTCAGCGGTGACACCACAAAGACTACGTCGTCACTACCATCCGACCCAGCGTCTGTTACGACCTCCTCCTTAACCTTATATTTACTAAAAGACGCGAACGTCTCTGACTCGGATTCTTTCGCGGAGCGGCCCGACGAGCTAGCCTCGGATCCGGACGGATTGCGCGACATTACTGAAATAGAAATACTAACCTAAAGCGTGAACCGTGCGATCACCGAAAAAAGTCGCCGACGGCAGTTAAAACCCTATCCTAGTGAAAAGTGGAAAGCGAGTAAAGAAGTGAAGAATAGAAAATGGGGAGGGGAAGGGGGATTTATAAGGAGAAAGCTACTCCTCGAATTTTACAATTAAGATCTAGTCGTTGGATCTTAATCATCAAGATCTAATGGCCGCAAAGATCTGGAGACGCTTCGATCCTTGTGCTCCTGACGTCAGCAATGAGCGTGGAATTACCCAAACTACCCCCAGGTCTTTTTTCCCCACAGCGGACTTTTTCGACAAGTCAATGAATCTCGACGCTCGGATGGCATTGCGAGCCACAATTTCCCTTCTATGTTTACAGAAGGGTCGACGCTCGGATGGCACCGCGAGCCACAATTCCCCTTCTATTTTTACAGAAGGGTCGATGCTCGGATGGTAGTGCGAGCCACAATTTCCCTTCTATTTTTACAGGAGAGTCAACGCTCGGATCATAGTGCGAGCCACAATTTCCCTTCTATTTTTACAGCAGGGTCGACGCTCGGATGGTAGCACGAGCCACAATTTCCCTTCTATTTTTACAGGAGGGTCGACGCTCGGATGGTAGCGCGAGCCACAATTCCCCTTCTGTTTTTACAGGAGGGTCGACTCTCGGATGGTAGCTCGAGCCACAATTCCCCCTATATTCTTATAGGAGGGTCGACGCTCTGATAGTAGCGCGAGCCAACAAATTCCTCTCCTCTACTCCCAGGGGGCTCGGAGCTCGGACGATAACGCGAGCCCCTACAACACTCCCCTATTCACAAAGGGGGCTCGGAGCTCAGATGCCCCCGCGAGCCCCTACCGCTCTCCTCTACTCCCAGGGGGATCGGAGCTCGGATGACAACGCGAGCCCCTACACCACTCCCTATTCACCAGGAGGCTCAGAGCTCGGATGACACCGCGAGTCCCTACCGCTCTCCTCTACTCCCAGGAGGCTCGGAGCTCGGATGAAATAGCGAGCCCCAAAAAATCCTCCTCAAACGACGGGCTCACCAACCGACCTTCTAAGCTCGGCAAGCCGATCTCCAACCCAACAAGCGTTGGCATCCCCTTGCTCTTCCAACTAGCGAGGGGGTCTCTTGCCGACCCTAGACGCTCGCCAACCGACCTTCGATGCTCGGTGCGCTGACCTCCAATCCAACGGGCGTTGGCATCCCCTTGCTCTTCCAACTAGCGAGGGGTCGCTTGCCGACCCTAGACACTCGCCAACCGGCCTTTGATGCTCGGCGCACCGACCTCCAAACCAACAGGCGTTGGCGACCCCTTGCTCTTCCAACTAGCGAGGGGGTCGCTTGCCGACCCTAGACGTTTGCCGACCGACCCTCTATACTCGGCGAGCCGATCTCCTGCCCACCAGGCGTTTGCCTCCTCTTGCTCTTCCAACTAGCAAAAGGATCATCTGCCGACCCCAAGGGCTCGTCTGCTGACCCTCATAGCTCCTCTATCGACCCCAGATGCTCGGCAAGCCGAGCTCCAGCGAGATCGGCCTCGGCGTCCCCTTCGCTCTTCCAACTAGCGATGGGGTCATCCGCCGACCTCCATGGCTCGTCTGCCGATCCCGAGGCTTGGCGAGCGTCACTTCGACTCTTCTATGCTTAGCATCTCGCTCAAACTCCAATAAGGGATCCCTTCCTCCTACCCCCTGGCCTCTTCTGGAAATAGCAAAACCTACTTTCTCACCGCACCTTCCACCTTGCTCTTCCTACAGAGGCGAAGAATCACTCCTACATGGCAGGTTCACCTAGCCCTACAGGAGTGTGGGGCTTATGATATGGGTTAGAAATGACGTGGCCCATCCTGGGCCACGGGATTCCCTCAGGATGCGCGCCCCTTCTGATCCCTCGGATCTGCCACGTCAGCGTCGGAAAACTGCCCGGGCTGCTGCCACGTCAGCCCGGAAACCGCCCGGGCATCTGCCACGTCAGCCCTAAACCGCCCGGGTTTCCACCGCTTCAGCCTCACGGGCAACCGGGTCCAGACCCGGCCCCAAACGGGTCCAGACCCGGTTGACTTCTCTTATAAATACCAGACCCCTACCCCTGGATTCAGGTAATCAATCTTTTCCCACCAAAACCCTAGTTACTGTTACTCTCTCTTACTAACTGACTAGATCGTCGGAGGGTCTGCTACCGGGACCAACTCCGGTGTTCCGAGACCGTCTGCAGGTACACGAGACCCTCGGATCCGAGCCTCAAAGATCCGAACCGAGCATCAGCCTCCACCTCACTACCACCTACCTCAGTACCGTTCGTCCAGTCGAGGGTCGTCTGCATAGGAATCTCCTCCTTCAATACAATCGAGTAAGAACTCACGCCTGGTGCATCCACACGCCTCCCAAAAACAAACCGCATCAAGACTATATGAAAAAATGATTATTGAAAATTAAGATTCAGATTATTAGATTCAATAATGATGATGGTAGAAAATCTGAATTCTGTTACATACAGAATGATGACAAAAGAGACATTAGGAGAAGGTGAGTTGGAGGATGGGCCTGAGGTAGAAGTCTGAGGATTCGAGGGAGGAGAGGGTTGGCAATTATACATAAGCGCATCGGTGGAGGATTGGAGGCACGTGCACACTAATGTAAATGTGGCTACACAGTACAGATATACACAACTCTTTAAGTCTCTAATCTATATCTATACTATTATTAAGCAAAGCCCTATTTTAGCGGCTTTTTACTATCATGCCCCAATCAACATAAAAGACTAAAAAAATATATAGGGTTAAAAAATGTAATTTGCATGACTAATAAATTAAGATTTGCATGCCACCCATTCATACCCTTCATTAATAGAAGGTGATTAATATCTGACCATACCGAGACCATTCATGACCATTCATGTTGAAAAATTGTGAGAATGTGTGAGAATGTGCATTTGGTTTGGTAAATTGTGAGAATGTGTTGAATGTGGTTGCTTATGGATTAGTGGGTGCAGCATACCGAGACCATTCATGACCATTCATCTTAGCATGACTTTGTATGTCGTGCACGTTTTAATTATTAATGGTGATTAGTCGGTAAAGTGATTAGTGAGTGATTAATAGAAGGTGATTAATATCTGACCATACCGAGACCATTCATGACCTTCATGACCATTCATGTTGGAAAATTGTGAGAATGTGTGAGAATGTGCATTTGGTTTGGTAAATTGTGAGAATGTGTTGAATGTGGTTGCTTATGGATTAGTGGGTGCAGCATACTGAGACCATTCATGACCATTCATGTTAGCATGACTTTGTATGTCGTGCACATTTTAATTATTAATGGTGATTAGTGGGTGAAGTGATTAGTGAGTGATTACTAGGGAAATAAAATTCAAAATAAGTAGTACTTAGTGTACTGAATACTGATATAGTATAACACAAAGTGTACTGAATACTGATATAGTATAACACAAAAAAAGTTATCATTACTAATTGATCTCAATAAATTGCATTACTTTGAACATATTGTCAAAAACTGCATTGACCAAGATTGAATAAAATTTCTGAATTACGTAAAATAAGTAAGACTAAATTTTTTTATAAACGTGCATCGCACGTGCATTATACAAGTCTATACTAAAAGGCGGTAGGAACTATGGATTCTGCCCTCTTTCAGTCCCCACACTAACCCTGGGTTTTTTGGACATTTACAAAACTGCCATCTCTTTTGTGCCCTCGGATTGAAATCGTAAGGTGCAGATTTCTCCATTCGCTATATGTACCATTCTTTTAGTGAGTATACTCCAAACATTGAGTGGTGGTTGATTCTTTTAATTGGGAAAATTAAAGGTGGCTATATCACCTATTGTGTGACCAACGTGAAGAGAGAGAGAGAGCCCATTCTTTTCTTCTTTTTCTTCTTCTTCTCATCTCCTCTCTCCATCCCAAACCCAAACTGAAACCCTAACCCTAGCCTCCTCATCCCTTTCTCCCCTTGAGCAACTCAGACGGCCACTCGGTACGCCTTTCCCGGCAGCTCAGACGGACACATCTGCCTTTCCCTCATCATCGTTTAACTTTATCCCCCATCTCTTTCCTCTTTTGATCTTCCCCAATCCCGCTCCCCCCTATCTCTCTCTCCTTCGAACTCCGATCCCCAAACCCTAACCCTAAAAATCCCTCAAATTCCCCAAATCGAGCTAATCACCTTGCCTTCCATCGCAGCCGCTCGTGAGCCTTCCATCGCAGCCGCTCGTGCAGGCTTTGGATTCACCTTCAAAGCTCCAAATGTTGTGGTCACTTTCTCATCTGAAGGCAAGCTTTTCCATGTGGAGTATGCTAGATGGAAGCAATCAAGGTTTGGTTTTGTTACTAATTTCGATTCAGTGGTCTTATTTTGAGATGGATTTTACTTTTGGGTTTGGGTTTAGTTGGGTTTGGCTTCAGTTGGGTTGAAGACGAAATAAGGCGTAGATGTTGTGCTTGCAAATGAGGAAATAATTACTCTTACTTGAGGCAAAAGAAGGTCTAAAATGTTGTTGTCATGCATAAATTTGGTACTGATGAACAAAATTACACTGAGTTTGTCACTTAATTTTGATAATGAAGAGAATGCAGGTTGTGCAGACGCCTACTTTTGTGTTTCATCGCCAAATTTGCAATCGCGGACCGTAGTGATTCTTTCATGTCAGACCTTTTCCCCTACTTTTCCTTCTTATAGTTGTTGCCGCTAAATTTGGTGTGGGGGCACACAGATAGAACTTGTGGATTCTTGGGGAAACTGAATAGAAAAACCTGTGTACCTGTTCCGTCGGGCGTCGATCGTCGCTCCGCCGTGCACCTGCAAAAAGTGCGAGACACCGGGGTTGTTCCCGGCGACGCACCCTCCGACGCTCAAGTCAGTAATTTAGGAAGACTATGAATGAGCACAAGTACTGGTGAAGAGTTGATTACCTCTTAATGGAGATGGGCGGGGGGTATTTATAGGCGCCTTAGGGAACGGATTAGGAATGTAATCCTTGTGATCTGATATGGAATATCCTTCCTGTGAATAGATTAGGAATGTAAGGTATATTCCCTGTAATCAGATAAAGAATTTAATCCCAAATCCCGGTGAAAGGATAGGCACGAATCAGGGCCGTTGATCAATATGAATCAGGAACCCTAATTCTATCCCTTCTGAGCTGGGTTTGCTGCGGGTTGAAACCCGTACCCGATTAAGGTGGATCCATTCGCGGGTAAGTGGGTTTTCGGGGAAGATAACCAATACCCGCTTCAGACCTGTCAGAAGGTGAAATTACCGCTCTACCCCTGTGCCTCAAGATTCGTGATCCATCTGGACGGTTCCGATTTAACCCCATTTTTAGCCATATCACGAGCCCCCCACTCCTAAAGACTGAGTTCGATCAGCCTTTGAGGAGTAGTTTTACTGTTTTAATGGCTAGCGGAGCTGTATCGGAGTCCAAATGGAGGGTTTTGAATCTTAAAGGGGGTAGTAATGTGTTTTTGGAGTTGCAATCTGTTTTTAAGCATCTCTGAGTGTCCAACGGTCTTTATCTACTTTTTCGGATTATTTATTTAATTTTGCGATGTGTTAACCAGTCGTCCGGGGGCCCTCACGATACATTCTAGGGAATAATTGTTTGTTCAGGGGTTCGAAAATATTACCCCGAATTTATAATTATTTTCTAGATTTTCCAGTGAATTTTCCCGGATTTTTGGTGATTTTTTCGCAATTTTTAAATAAATAAAACGATTAAAATAAATTAAAACTGATTTTAAATACCCATTTATGACGTGGCGTCATCAGAACCCTTGATCAGAGCGCAGCGTGATTTTCGGAGAGATCGAGTGGCCCCTGTTCTTCGGCTCGCTTTTTCGCCGTATGCGAGGTTCGGTACTCCGGCACTCCGGCTCGGCGTCTCGGCACCTCGGTTCGGATGGCTCGGTGCTTCGTCTCGGCGATTCCGAAGTACGTGGCATCATCTGAGCCGTTTATCTCAGCGAGGATCCCCGTAAAGCGCTATCTTGTCGTTTAGTGGACGTGGCCAAATCTGGACCGTCCATCATGACGAGCGCGCTTTTTGACAAGATCCAACGGCTGATATGGGTCGGAGCGATTTTTTGCCATATACGAGGGTCGGTACCCTGGTACTCCGGCTCGGCGTCTCGGCACCTCGGTTCGTTGGGTCGGTGGTTCGACTCGTTGGGTCGGTGCTTCGGCTCGTTGGGTCGGTGCTTCGGCTCGACGGTTCTGAGGTACGTGGCATCATCTGAGCCGTCCATCCCAGCGCGGATCCCCAAAAAACGTTATCTTGTCGTTTAGTGGACGTGGCCAAATCTGGACCGTCCATCATGATGAGCGCGCTTTTTGGCAAGATCCAACGGCTGATATGCCTCGGAGCGAATTTTTGCCATATACGAGGGTCGGTACCCCGGTACCCCGGCTCGGAGGGTCGGTGCTTCGGTTCGCTGGGTCGGCGTTTCGACTCGATGGGTCGCTGCTTCGGTTCGCTGGGTCGGCGTTTCGACTCGATGGGTTGGTGCTTCGGCTCGTTGGGTCGGTGCTTCGGCTCGACGGTTCCGAGGTACGTGGCATCATCTGAGCCGTCCATCTCAGCGTGGATCCCCAAAAAACGTTATCTTGTCGTTTAGTGGACGTGGCCAAATCTGGACCGTCCATCATGACGAGCGCGCTTTTTGGCAAGATCCAACGGCTGATGTGCCTCGGAGCGATTTTTTGCCATATACGAGGGTCGGTACCCCGGTACCCCGGCTCGGCGCATCGAAGTTGACTGGCCAAGGCACAAAGTTGTGTGTTTTGGAGGAGGTGCTTCCTGAGGGGTCACCTCCTTGGTGCTTGGTGGCTCGGTGGCTCGGTGGCTCGGCTGAGCTGTTCGGTAGCTTGGCTGGGCGAACCGATGGTAGGCAGCAAGGAGGGACGCGTGGCTGGATCTGGACGGTCCATCTTGACGCGCATCTCGAGGATGGGGTTCAGATCACGAGAAAATGCTATCTTGTCGTTTTGTGGGCGTGGCACGATCTGAACCGTCCATCAGATTTTGTCGCGAGTTTTAAGGAGATCCGACGGTGACTTCGCCTCGGAGCGATTTTTTGCCATATACGAGGGTCTGTACCCCGGTATCTCGGCTCGGCGCATCGAGGTTGACTGGCCGAGGCACAAAGTTGTGTGTTTTGGAGGAGGTGCTTCCTGAGGGGTCACCTCCTTGGCGCTTAGTGGCTCGGTGGCTCGGCTGAGCTGTTCGGTAGCTCGGCTGGGCGAACCGATGGCAGGCAGCAAGGAGGGACGCGTGGCTGGATCTGGACGGTCCATCTTGACGCGCATCTCGAGGATGGGGTTCAGATCACGAGAAAACGCTATCTTGTCGTTTTGTGGGCGTGGCACGATCTGAACCGTCCATCAGATTTTGTCGCGAGTTTTAAGGAGATCCGACAGTGACTTCGCCTCGGAGCGATTTTTTGCCATATATGAGGGTCGGTACCCCGGTATCTCGGCTCGGCGCATCGAGGTACTGGCCGAGGCACTGAGTCATGTAGCCGGGGCGTCCTATGGCTTTCTTGTAGGTGGCCGAGACGTTGACTTGGTATTTTTAAGGGTCTCTTGCTCTGAGTAGGCTCCGTACTTTTTCCGCTTCCGCCTGTCGCTTTGGCTCCCTGTTGGGCTTTTTGCGTTTCCCAAGGAGGCCCAACTTGGAGGGGTTAAAAGCGCTCACTCTTACTCTCAAAGCTCACTTCTCACTTTTAACTCAAGTTTTTTACTTTCGTTCTCTAAGTGCTCTGCTAGCGGCGATTTTCTCTCTAAGGCGTTTCCGTTGGCTGTCGTGTGGGCCAGGCGATTTCCGGCAAGAGCATTCCGACCGTAGACGTCACTTCAAAAGGTCAGTTTACTTAGTCTGAATAATTTTCCTAGAGATGTCTCGAGTAGATTCGGGGAGTGGGGCCTCGTCTTCGGGCGACGAGAGTGCCGAGGAGAGGAGGAGGTCGGAGATTAGGAGGAAGGGTAAGCAAGCCGCTGAACCGTCTGTAGTCGAGATGAAGAAGGGGAAGAAGAAGAGGAGGGTGGAGACCCAATCCCCCATTATGGAGGTGATTGTGGAAAATCCGAAGCAGGCAGGCGAGATAGGACGGTATCCTTCCGTCCTGTCCGGTCACTCGGGGGTCAGGCAGTACCAAGGGGACTTGCTAGAGAAGGCGATCTATGGGAAGTCCAAGATCGTCGAAGAGCCCAATCCGGAACTTGCCACCGAAGCGGATGAGCTCATCACTTTGGTATCCGAGGAGGACCTGCTCCGGGTTAGAAGGGCTTTCGCTATCCCTCCGGAGTACAAACTGATTCTTCCAGGTCCTGGGATACGAGCGAATTCTAAGTTGCCGTCTTCGGACATGTGCATGTTCGACGTTGACTCCTTTCATGCCGGGCTGCGTTTCCCTCTGCACCCATTCATCCTCGAGATCCTCGGCTGGTATTGCCTCGCGCCAACCCAGTTCATGCCGAACACATGGCGCCATGTGAACGCCTTTATGCTTCAGTGCTACCGAGCCGAGGTGCAGCCGGATCTCACGGTCTTCCGAGGAATGTATCGAGTAAACCGTCAGCACAAGACGGAGTACCGATACTACTTGGGGCCGAGGAAGGGTGTCAAGATTGTAGAAAACCCTGACTCGATTAAGGGTTGGAAGGAAAAGTTTTTTATAGTGAGGGGCGAGGCGATCAGGCCCATCCCGACCCGTTGGAAGGTGGAGGTGCCGAATTTCGCACGCGCCGACCCTGTTTTGTCTGATGCTGAGGAAGAGGTGGCGAGGAGGATAATGGCCCTTCCGATACTGAGTTGGAGGGATTTGACGGAGGAGGTGTTGTTCGGGTGCGGCCTAAGCCCCATCAACCCGAGTATGCTCCTGACATCTCGTTTTTTTTTTCTTCTAAGTTTTCGGTTCGGGCTGCTAACTCGTCCCCCCTCTCTCTTTTTTTGACTCGTTGCAGAAGCAATGAAGATCGACTTCAACTCCATGATGGCGGACAGGTCTAAGCTGGCCGGGGGGAAGAAGAGGAAGAGGGCGGCTGCGACTGTTTCGTCGATCCCGGCACCTGCCGTCGCCTTGACCATCCCTCCGCCTCCCCCTGCTGTGGAGGTGCCCTCGGAAGTTATCGTCGCTGAGGAGCCCCCGTCTTCTTCGGTCCCTGGCGTGATCGAGGGGATCTTCGATGTGAATGCGGTGCTGTCGATCGAGGCACCACCGCTGACCCAGGCCGCCGAAGAGATTCTGACAGAGCAGCACAAGCAACTGTTTGTGCCGAATTGGCGAGTGAAGAACCATGACGGGTTCCTCGGCAATTCGCAGATGTCAGTGCAAGTCGTCAAACACTTGGCGACCCCGAAGGACAGGGCCGCGCTGAGGGCGGGGACGGTCGGTGATGATACCTACGAAGTCGCCCGGTCACTCGTTTCGGTAAGCGTATTGCAAATTTCTTAAGTCTGTAACTCGGCATCTGTATTAGTGACTGTTGTCTCTGTAGGCCACTTGCCACTTCGGCCACCTCCTCGAGACATTTGCCGCGCAGGAGAAGGAGCTGAGGTCCGCCAGCGACAAGGACAGGTTGGCGAAGGTCAGGGCGGTCAAAGAACTTGAGGCCGAGCAGAGGAGGGCTGAGGCCTTGGAAGTCCGGGTCGCGGATCTTGGGTCGGATTTGGAGAAGGCCAAGGAGCGGCTCGACACAGAGTCTGCCAAGGCCGCCAAGGCTGCCGAGGACTTAGCTGCGGCGCTGAAGTCCTTGGCCGAGGAGAGAGCGGAGAAGGAGGCCCTGGCGACGAGGATCCGGGCCGAGGTGGAGAAGGAGGTCGAGGAAGAGGCGAAGAAGCACATGGCCGAAAATATGGAGAAGTCCTATCAGATGGCCCTCGACCACGTTCAGGAGCGAGTCCCCGGCTTCGAGCGGGTCGGCTATCAATTGTTTCCAACGCCGACCTCGGACGATGAAGGGGAGGAAGGTGAAGAGGACGAGGCTGAAGGCGAAGGCGAGGAAGGACGGGATGGAGAGACTGTGGGAGATGGCCAGGTCAAGGGACCCTCCGTCGATGCACCTGTGGCTGACGCGGCGACGAAGGTGGACCCTTGATCCCCTCGGTTTTTGTAGTTCTTTTTTCTTTTTTTTTTGTTTCGATCGTTGTAATGCCTTTTGCGGACTGGCCACCGCCTTTCAATGAATGAAAAGTATTTTGACTCCGGAATTTGTCTAAGTGTTTGGCTCGATAATGAATGAAAAGTATCCAATGCTATCTCTTTCTTATTTCAGATTGCCGAGCCGGCTTGTAACACTTCGGCCGAACAGCGCCGAGTCGAGCTGTTTAAGCGATCTCGGGAGGATCGTCTCGAGGGTGAGGTTCACTTGACGAGGAAAATACTTCATAACTTGGAGATAAGGCATAGCGATGCTTTAGTTGAGCTGCACCACCTGCGAATAGTCGAGGCCGAGCTATCTGCTAGGGAAGAGGAACTGGCTCGGATTTCAGCCGAACGGGACGGCTTGGTGAAGAAGGTGGAAGAGTTGCAGAGGGTGACTGTCGACAAGAGCATCGAAGTGACCCACTTGCGTCGCGTTATTTCTGACAGCGCCGAATACCCCGGTTCGGCGAAACTCCCTCGGTTTAAGGTGATAGTAAAGGATGACACTTTGAAAGATCGCATCGTCGAGCTGGAGGAAGAAGTCGCTCGGCTCAAGCCTCAGCCGGTGAGGGCCAACGTCCGGAGCACCTCGTGCACCCGCGAGGAGATCGAGCGGGGGATCACGTTCTATCAAGCGGCGAGCCGGACTCCCCTCGTAGGCAGGTCAGCCGCCGATGCCTAAAGCGGTGTGGCGGTGTCTTCAAGCGGTGCTTCGGTAGGAGCAACCGTCAGAGTTAGTGGTGAGGAGGCGTCTCGGTTCGTCGGCCTAGATTCGAGCTCGGAGGTCAAGAAGCGCCGACCCAAAGTGTCTCTAAAACGGAGCATTCCCCTCCCTCGGAAGTAACGGGCTGGTCGTGTCCTTGTGTTGTAACCCTTCTTGCAAGTTTTTGCTGTTGTAATCCGCTCTGTAATTTTTATCCAACTTATTAATGCGATCGGAGTTGTTTTACCCGAACTGTAATTGGCTGTCTCCTTATCTATGCCATGTTTGTGCCGACTAGGGTAGGCTTGAGACGAACCACGAGGCTGGTGTTCGCTTCGCCGAACTCCTTGGCCTCGAATTTTCCTTCTTCGCTGTGCTTATGAGCTATCGGCTCGGTTTGGCTGCTTAGGGCGTAGTTGCTTTTTGACTATGCCCACGTGGCTTGACCAGAGACGTCTGACGTTTGCGCGGATCTCGAGGCGGGTCCGGTTCCCAAGAAAATAATATCTTGTCGTTTTGTGGACACGTGGCTGAACGAGATTCGCTCACCACACGCTAGCGCACTTTCTGAGGCAATCTGACGGTGGCCTCGCCTCGGAGTGATTTTTTGCCATATACGAGGGTCGGTAACCCGGTACCTCGGCTCGGCGCGTAGTTGCTTCCCGATTGCGCCCACGTGGCCTAATCAGGGACGTCTGATGTCTGCACGGATCTTGAGGCGGGTCCAGTTCCCAAGAAAACACTATCTTGTCGTTTTGTGGACACGTGGCTGAATGAGATCCGCTCATCACGCCCTAGCGCACTTTCTGAGGCGATCTGACGGTGGCCTCGCCTCGGAGTGATTTTTTGCCATATACGAGGGTCGGTAACCCGGTACCTCGGCTCGGCGCGCGAGGGCTGTGATTTGTAGCTAATCCTGGCCCGACCGAGGGTGAGTCGGAAAGATTGGGTCAAGTCGTCGGAGAGATCGGATCGTTGGATTAGTTTAGTTTGGGGGATGCGGGAGCAGTTTCGAATGGCGAGCTACTTCTATTCCGCTTAGGAGCGAACTTGCGAAGCAAAGCCGAGCCAAGTGTTGGACTCCGATCCATTCAACGGCTGCAGGAGCAATTTCGAACGGCGATCTACCCCCGGATCGTCTATAGACGTGCCGAGGAGGAAGAGTCGAGCCGAGTGCTGGACTCCGAACCATCGTGTGGTTAGTTTAAGGGATGCAGGAGCAGTTTCGAATGGCGAGCTGCTTCTAGTCCGCTTAGGAGCGAACTTGCGAAGCAAAGTCGAGCCAAGTGTTGGACTCCGATCCATTCAACGGCTGCGGGAGCAATTTCGAACGGCGATCTACCCCCGGCTCGTCTATAGACGTGCCGAGGAGAAAGAGTCGAGCCGAGTGCTGGACTCCGAACCATCGTGTGGTTAGTTTAAGAGATGCAGGAGCAGTTTCGAATGGCGAGCTGCTTCTAGTCCGCTTAGGAGCGAACTTGCGAAGCAAAGTCGAGCCAAGTGTTGGACTCCGATCCATTCAACGGCTGCGGGAGCAATTTCGAACGGCGATCTACCCCCGGCTCGTCTATAGACGTGCCGAGGAGGAAGAGTCGAGCCGAGTGCTGGACTCCGAACCATCGTGTGGTTAGTTTAAGAGATGCAGGAGCAGTTTCGAATGGCGGGCTGCTTCTAGTCCGCTTAGGAGCGAACTTGCGAATCAAAGTCGAGCCAAGTGTTGGACTCCGATCCATTCAACGGCTGCAGGAGCAATTTCGAACGGCGATCTACCCCCGGCTCGTCTATAGACGTGCCGAGGAGGAAGAGTCGAGCCGAGTGCTGGACTCCGAACCATCGTGTGGTTAGAAAATTAAAGGCTGAGGTATGCGATAGTATCAAAAATATGAAAAACTTTATTTATTAATATCTAATGGTCGGCTGCTTCTAAAGTTGCTAGCCGTTATTACAATGAAAAAAGAACAAAGGAAAAATTACTAGCAGCAGGAGAGGAGTGGTCCGACATCTCGAGTTACTTAGATAGGCGTGGGTGCCTTCTCTTGGTATTTCAAAAGATGGTCGGCGTTCCAAGTCCTGGGAATTTCTCTGCCCTCAAGATCTTCTAGCTTGTATGCACCGGGGCGGATCACTTTGGAGACTTTGTATGGTCCCTCCCAATTTGGGGCCAGTTTGCTTTTCTGTCCGGGGAACGAGATGGCCAATTTTCGGAGGACCAGATCCCCCTCTTTCAGGTCGGTTGGGCGGACCCGTTTGTTGTAGGCGAGTTCGATTCTTCTCCGGTAGCTTTGTTGCCGTATGGCCGCTCTTTCCCGGATTTCGTCTATCAAGTCTAGGCTTGTTCTGAGCTCCCTGGCATTCTGTTCTTCTTCAAAAGCTATCAAACGAGGAGAGGGTATCCCAACTTCTAGTGGGATGAGGGCCTCGGACCCATAGGTGAGATTGAACGGACTCTCGCCTGTCGGGGTCCGCTTCGTGGTTCGGTAATTCCACAACACATTGGGCAGCTGATCGACCCACAATCCCTTGGAGCACTTGTCGAGTCTCTTCTTGATGCCGGAGAGGATCTGTCGGTTTGCATTATCGGCTTGGCCATTTGACTGGGGATGAGAGACGGAGGAGAAGCGGTGTTGTATGGCTAGGTCTTCACATAAGGCTCGGAAGGCAGCTCCAGCGAACTGCGTACCGTTATCTGTAACTACGGCCCGAGGAACACCAAATCGGCAGATTACATTTTTCCAGAAGAATTGAACAACTCTATGTTCGGTAATTGTAGCCAGGGGCTCGGCCTCTATCCATTCCGAGAAATAGTCGACTGCCACGACTAGGAACTTCAATTGTCAGGGGGCCGGTGGAAATGGCCCCAGTAAATCCATCCCCCACATTGCGAAGGGGATTGGACTCGATAGGGAGGAGAGTGGTGCTTGTGGAAGGCGTCGGATGTCGGAATGCTTCTGGCAGGAGGTGCATTGCCGAACGTGTTGTTCGGCATCCCGTAGGAGAGTGTAACGCCCCGAATCCCAAATACACTGAATTCGAGATGTTCTACAGGATCTTTTCACTTTCTTAGTACACTTTTACAGGGAAATTAAAACTTTTTCATCATACATCAGAGATTACATCCATTTACATCTTTTCTTTTGCACAGCGGAAGTAAAATACAACAATTAAATACAAGTACAACAGCTTGATATAATCTTTAAGCATCCAAATCCTCTTTAATCTTTAGCATAACATTTACCTGCATGTCAGACTGTGGGTACGTCAGTTTATTCAACCGACGATCATTATACACGGCCATCCTCTCTATGCCGGAAATAGTATAACTTAACATTTCATATTTAGCAACCACAAACTTGTCACATTTTAAACTAAAGGGACTATCCTATTGATGTCGTGTTGTGATTGTGCACATTTTAAATTATGATTGTGCACACTTGTTCGGATTCTATGCATCCCATACTACATAGGTCCAAGGGCAAGCCCTTATTCGTTCTTCATCTTTATAGGGTTCAATCCCCCGCTATGATTTAATCTACTACTGTAATTACGGTAAGTATCCTAGATGTTATCTGACCTACGAACTCATGTTTAGGCACTCTGGAGTAGTATCCTCACCCAGACGCATCATGGGAATTCCTGGGATACGCTCTCACCATAAACATGACACCACCCGTAGTCTTCAAACATCCCACGAGCGTCGCCACTGGGACGGTACTCTGGAACAGTATCCTCACCCAGACTCGTCATGGGAATTCCTGGGATACGCTCTCGCCGCTACCCAGGGCCCTCATACTCAGTGTTTTTCTCTTACTTTCATCACGTCTTCACTATGCACTAGTCCTTAGTTTTATTAAAAATCATGAACAAAATTAATCTCTAGAGTTAGCCTCTCCATCAACCGGACTTATTCATTCATTTCATCACGACCAACCTTGGTCTAATTTCATTTTATTTCATTTCTCGGTGCCGGGGAGACTTAGCTACTCTATTTCAAATTTCATTTCACAATCTTTAACTCATAACAACTTCCATGTCAAATTTTCATACTCTTTCTTATTCATGATTACACTTTGTTCACAAGTCCATAGTGAATACTTATAACTCATAAAAATTCATATTCATGGCCAACAATTTCTTTTTCTTTCATCAACATGATTTCTAAATTCCATAATCATACAATGGACTCATGCACTTCATAATTAAACACTCATACTTCATATTTTACACAATATCCTCAAGTGAGAATTAATAATATCATGTCACACCACAAAACTCTTTTTGTCAATTACTTTCTAATAAATCCATTTCAATATATCTTTATAAACTGAAAATTTCCATAAGTATGTGTCTTAGAACCATAGCTTTAATTATACCATTTGTTCACAAACTACATTATATTTTCTTCAAATAATACCCAACTCATTCCCATAAAACTCCTTGTATTTTTATGAAAATTACCATATTTTTCTCACATTTTTTGGACATCACAATCTCACAAAAAAAATATTTTTTTTATAAAGTGCTAAAGGGAGGAATCGAACCCAGCACGGTAGAGAAAGAGCCCGGAGCACCCGCCAACAGGCCAACATGTGCTAGCGATATAAGTAGGGATTAAATGGTATATAGGGTGTCCAGACCGGTAGTTATAAGTCCTCAAAATTTGTAGAAAAAAAATTTTGGCATCGCTGGGACTCGAACCGTTCGACCCAGAGAAGCAACCCGCAGTCATTGACCGCCTGAGCTACTAGCTCAGGTTGTCACAGTACTAAGTTAAAATCCATATGTTTCATATTCGCACTGTTTTAAAAAACAACTCGATGTTCAAATCAATTTGGTTCATATTGCCTTTATACAAACTACTGAAAAATTCCAGTTTTAATCTCCTTTGCCTGATCTTCATAACAGTAAGTATAAAATAATTTTTTTGTACTAAAAACATAATTTTTTCCACCCAAATTAATAAATTGTTCATTAAGACAACCATATCTTTTAATTTCGACATTGAAAAATCAATTGGTCTTCTAATCTCTTTTATTCCCAAACTTCCTATGATAATTTACTGTTTATTAATCTATATTCTCACCACATACATCTTTGGATTTTTCCCATACTCATATTAGCAAAAGGATTCATGTAGCACATGAATAGGTAAAACTCAAAAAAATACTAAGTTTTGGGTATTTCTATTTTGATGACAACAAGCAATTTCATTGGTTCATTTATGCCACTTCTATTCATGAATTTAACATACTCTTCACTCAACATTCAAGATACTTTAAATTTCATAGTGTGTCATTATCTTAATCAATTGTCATGTTTCAACCATACAATTTACAAGCAATTAATGGAGATTTTCACACATCATACTAGCCATATTCCATCATCATTCAATTAAACTAACCCTCATAGAAAGTGCTACATATAGTTTAATTTCATGCTAGAATTTCACACACAAATTAATCACATCATTCCAATCCATTCATATACTAACTTTTCAATTAAAGTGGACTCTTATTAGTATTTTCCATGTATAGTGTTGACAATAAAACTAGCATGGATCCTACATTAGAAATATGAAATATTTTACCCACCTTAATGGAGAGAAACACAAAAGGCAACAAGTCCTAGTAGATGAGAACACCTCCTCCTAGCCAAAAGAGTGCACCACTCCAAGCTTCCAAGTCAATGCCGAAAGCTTCTCAAGTCCTAGCCGAATGCTCCCTTCCTTGAGGCCGGCCACTCCAAGCAACCAAACGAAACCACACACTCTCTTATCTTTTATAACTCACACAATTATAATACTATAGCTTTAGAAATTATACTTTGCATATGAAAAATTAGCCATGAGAAGGGGGGTATTTATACTCAAAGATGAGTGAAATGGAGGGCCAAGATTGTCTTGGTGGTTGTAAAGTGAAGGGCTTAGATCAAAGTAGGAGTTAGAAGAACTACCCACCTCCTTGAAACTACTCCCATGTTCTCCACACCCAAAATCCAAATTTCCCTCCAAAAGAATGCTACCCGGCCACAAAAATGAAGTGTGCAATGCACGTGTACGTGTAGTGCACGTGCATGCAACTAGGCCAAATTTGTACATTCTAAAATTGTATAAAAATATTTTGTGGAAAAAAAAGTCTTCTACATGACAAGTTTAATTAAAATAAATTAATTCATGGGCTTTCTTTTTGGGCCAAAATAATTTTACAAAAATAATTAAAATAAAAATGTTTTTGGGCTTTTTAAGAAAGAGGCTTTTTAATTAAATCGAATAAGGCTTTTAAAGAAAGGCTTTTGTACTAAAATAATTTGAGAAAAATATATTAAATAATTATACACATTATGATAAAATAATTCAAACAAAATATTGCACGTGCACAACACGTGCAAAATAAATAATTTTTCATTTATTGAAAAATCAGGGTATTACAGCACTCCCTCCTTAGAATAGTTCCGTCCCCGGAACTACAATCAAGAGCGAGAGAACAAACAAAATACAACACACTCAACAAGAAACAAGATACAAAAATACAATCAAGCAAAAAGCTCAGGATAGTCCTTCAACATCCTCTCCTCAGATTCCCAAGTAGCCTCTTCAACCAAGTGGTTTCTCCAGACTACCTTGACCATCGGTATCGTCTTATTCCTCAAGACTTTCTCCCTACGGTCAACAATCTCAACAGGAGACTCGATGTAATTTAGGTCTAACTGCAAACCTTCCGGCACTTCAGGCAAATGATGACTCGGGTCCGGAATATAACCTCTCAGCATAGACACATGAAAGACATTGTGCACCTGAGACAACTCTTCCGGTAATTCAAGCCGGTAAGCAGTTTTCCCGATCCTTTTCAATATCTTATACGGGCCTATAAACCTCGGGGCTAACTTCCCGCCTTTGCCAAAACGAACCACACCTTTGCTGGGTGATACCTTCAGGAAGACGAAGTCACCAACCTCAAACTCAAGGTCCCTTCTCCGGTTGTCTGCATAGCTTTTCTGCCTGCTCTGAGCTTCCACCAACCTTTTCCTGATCAGATCAATCTTCTCAGAAGTCAGCTGTACAAGCTCAGGACCAAACAACTGACGCTCCCCCACTTCATACCAACAAACAGGAGTCCTGCACTTCCTGCCATACAGAGCTTCGTACGGCGCCATCCCAATACTGGCCTGAAAACTGTTGTTGTAAGCAAATTCCACCAAGGGTAAATGCCTTTCCCAACTGCCTCCAAAGTCTAGTATACAACACCGCAGCATATCCTCCAGAATACGATTGACTCTCTCGGTCTGCCCATCGGTTTGCTGCTGAAAAGCAGTGCTGAAATCTGTCTTGGTACCCAAAGCCGTCTGAAGACTCCTCCAGAAATGCGAAGTAAACCGCGCATCTCGATCAGACACAATGGTCGAAGGAACGCCATGAAGTCGGACAATCTCACCAACATACATCTCAGCCAACTTGTCCATCGAAGCAGTGAGTTTCACCGCCAAAAAGTGAGCGGACTTGGTAAGTCGATCGACTATAACCCAAATTGCATCATTGCCTTTAGAACTCTTAGGCAACCTCGTAATGAAATCCATACTGATGTTATCCCACTTCCATTCCGGAATAGGTAACGGCTGTAATAGACCTCCGGGTCTCTGATTTTCGGCTTTAACTTGCTGACAAATCTCACACTTCGCGACAAATTCAGTCACATCCCGCTTCAAACCTGACCACCAGAAATGCTGCTTGATGTCCTTGTACATCTTAGTACTCCCAGGATGTACAGACAGAAGAGTAGCATGTGCCTCCTGAAGAATACTCTCTTTCAGGTCCGCCTGATTTGGAACGCACAGCCTGTCTCCGAACCACAGCACTCCATCCCTGATTTGAAATCCGGGCAACCTGCCAGCACCAACCTGCTCCTTCATCTCCAAAGTATCAGCATCAACCTCCTGACTTGCAATGATCCTTGCATTCAAAGTAGGCTGAAGCCTCAACTGAGCCAAAGATGCTCCCAATCCTTGCAAGACAACCTCAATACTAGCTCGGTCCAGCTCCTCAATCAGATGCCTCTGAGTTGTAATCAAACAGGCCAAACTGCTCTTGCGGCTAAGTGCATCAGCAACAACATTAGCCTTTCCGGGATGATACTTGATCTCAGGTCGCATATCCTCGAGCACTTCCAACCATCTCCGCTGCCTCAGATTGAGATCCCTCTGCTGATATATATACTTCAAGCTCTTATGATCCGTGTACATATTCAACTTCTCACCGTACACGTAGTGCCTCCATTGCTTCAAGGCAAAGATAATCGCAGCCAACTCTAGATCATGAGTCGGGTAATTCTTCTCATGTGGTCGTAGTTGCCTGGACCCATAAGCGATTACTCTTCCTTCTTGCATGAAGACACAACCAAGCCCCTGATGTGAAGCATCGCTATAAACGTCATACTCAACACCAGCTCTAGGCAAAGCCAAGATAGGTGCAGTAGTCAGCCTATCTTTCAACTCCTGAAAGCTCGCCTCACATTGCTCGGTCCACTTGAAGCTCACATTCTTCTTGGTCAGCCCTGTAAGCGGTACAGCTATCTGAGCATAACCTTGAATGAATCTCCGATAATATCCAGTCATCCCAAGGAAACTTCTGACTTCCTTCACTGTAGTAGGCCTCGCCCAATCTCTCACTGCCTCTATCTTCTGAGGATCAATTGCCACTCCCTCCTTAGAAAGGATGTGACCTAGGAATGCCACTTCCGATTTCCAGAAATCACACTTGGATAACTTGGCATACAACTGCTGCTCTTCCAGCTTCTGCAACACCGCTGTCAGATGCTCAGTGTGCTCCTCCTCTGACTTGGAGTACACGAGAATATCGTCGATAAACACCACGACGAACGAATCAATAAACGGCCTCAGAACTCTGTTCATCAAGTCCATGAAGATTGCAGGTGCATTCGTCACTCCGAATGGCATAACTAAGAATTCGTAATGCCCATGCCGAGTTCTAAATGCAGTCTTATGCACATCTTCAGCTTTCACTCGAACTTGGTGGTAACCTGATCGAAGATCTATTTTGGAGAATACAGCTGCTCCTTGTAGACGATCGAACAAGTCATCAATTCGAGGAATCGGATACTTATTCTGAACAGTGACCTTATTCAGCTCCCGGTAATCGATGCACATCCTCATCGATCCATCCTTCTTCTTTACCAAAAGCACTGGTGCTCCCCAAGGTGACGCACTAGGTTGAATAAAGCCTTTTCCCAACAGTTCCTCAATCTGCCGTTTCACCTCATCCTGTTCCACTGGAGCCATCCTATAAGGTGCCTTAGAAATGGGTGCACTTCCCGGTTGAACAGTGATGCTGAACTCTACATCACGATGCGGAGGTAACCCAGGAAAATCTTCCAAGAACACTGTAACACCCCTGCCCCGGGCTCGGACAATTTCTACAATTTATAAGACAAATTAGATACTATGTAGTACAACTGCCCACCACAGGCTGCCTCTCAAAAGGTGGTTAACCGAATTGGTGACTCTTGATCCTTGGCAATTATATTTATATAATACTTTGTTCAAGCTAATTAACGATATGGGATTAAATTCCTCCACTAATCCCCGGTTTCATACCCGTGTACACACTAGGAATTATTCCCAGTTTGCCACGTCATGCACAAAGAAGCACACAAGCACACTTTGTGCTGTGCCTTCAATACCCGGTGGGTCCCCCCACCTATCTCCAATCCGGTTTTCAATCAAACCATCCCATTTCAAATCAAATTTTAATTCTTTTTATAAATCCATCCCATAGAATACTCTATAGGACCAAGTCACAAATCCTTTTTTATATATTTCAAATCATATATACATTTCAGAAATACGGGGTATTACACACACCCCCCCTTCAGAAATCAGCGTCCTCGCTGATGAGCACGGGGCATGCACAATCTAGTGCAGGATCTACTTTCTAGCCGATGTAGAGCATTTCTGTGAGCGTCACTCTCGTCTTTGGAATTCTGGAGACCGACCCCATTGGAATTCTGGAGACCGACCCCACTCTGGGATCATTCTGTGGATCTCTGTCCATCTGTCTCACTCCGCCGGGATCATTCTGTGGATCTCTGTCCATCTGTCTCACTCCGCCGATCATCCTGGAGTCCATAACTCACTGCTCCTACACTCGATGTCGAAAGTCGGCTCTGATACCATTTGTAACACCCCTGCCCCGGGCTCGGACAATTTCTACAATTTATAAGACAAATTAGATACTATGTAGTACAACTGCCCACCACAGGCTGCCTCTCAAAAGGTGGTTAACCGAATTGGTGACTCTTGATCCTTGGCAATTATATTTATATAATACTTTGTTCAAGCTAATTAACGATATGGGATTAAATTCCTCCACTAATCCCCGGTTTCATACCCGTGTACACACTAGGAATTATTCCCAGTTTGCCACGTCATGCACAAAGAAGCACACAAGCACACTTTGTGCTGTGCCTTCAATACCCGGTGGGTCCCCCCACCTATCTCCAATCCGGTTTTCAATCAAACCATCCCATTTCAAATCAAATTTTAATTCTTTTTATAAATCCATCCCATAGAATACTCTATAGGACCAAGTCACAAATCCTTTTTTATATATTTCAAATCATATATACATTTCAGAAATACGGGGTATTACAAACACAGTCGGATAGTCCCGAACCACAGGAATCCCTTGCACTTCCACAGGAGTCTCTTCCTTGCGGATAGTTGCCACCAGCTTAGAACACTTCTGCTTCCCTTGGAACACGACTTCAGGTCCACCTGGAGCCTTCACTGTCACCGTCTTGGCCTTACACTCGATGCTTGCACTGTACACCGACATCCAATCAATGCCAATGATAACATCGACTCCCAAGATAGTCAGTTCGATCAGATCAATGCCAAAGATTCTATCCCCAATCACAATCTCGCAATCAGCATAATACCGATCAGTGGTTAAAGTTTTCCCTGATGGAGTAGCTACTGATAAGATCTTGCCTGGGAAAATCTTCGGTTCAACTCCCAACACTTTAGCAAACTTTGGAGACACAAAAGTATGAGAGGATCCAGTATCAAACAATACGACAGCTTTCATTCCATATTCTGATGTAAAAGGTCCATCAAATTCGAAGCATGAAACATGATCTTTCAAGTCAATATTTCCATTTCATTGAATTCCAAAGTTTATACATTCGAATTTTAAAAACATTTTTGACATCAGAATGAAAGAAACAGAAGCTAAGACAGTCTAACTCCTACGGGTCCTCTTCGCTGCTCGAAGTTCTTCCCGCAGTTCATCAACCTCATCCTTCAGCACATCAGTTAGGTTCTTTTTCTTCTCAAGTTCCCAAATCCGATGGCTAAGAACAGAATAGTCAGCCTTCCGCTTCTCCAGCTGAGCCTCTAATAATCCAACTATCTCCTTCAGGGTTTCCACTTGCCTCTGAAGAGAAGTCACAAGACCACTGGGAACTGGTACTTCCTCTTCGTCGGAAGAAGAATCATCAGATGAATCCGGAGGTGGGGTGATCTCTCGGGATTCAGGGTACTCTTCATCATCAGAATCAGCTTGTCCAGGGTAGTACTCGTCCTCGGAATCTGCCTGTCCAGGATGGTACTCTTCCTCAATGATATGCCAGTCGTCGCCTCCAGCAGGGTCAAAGTGATCAGCCATCTTAGAAATAGAGAGGAAAAGGCATAAATCTTAGAGCAACACAAATGTAAGTCACTTACATTTAAATCTCTAGATTCAAACACACACTCTAATGTCCACTTCTAGGGTGTCGTTCCCTATAAATTTGTACAAGCGTGAAAGTGTAGAAAGCGTGGCTCTGATACCACTCTGTAACGCCCCGAATCCCAAATACACTGAATTCGAGATGTTCTACAGGATCTTTTCACTTTCTTAGTACACTTTTACAGGGAAATTAAAACTTTTTCATCATACATCAGAGATTACATCCATTTACATCTTTTCTTTTGCACAGCGGAAGTAAAATACAACAATTAAATACAAGTACAACAGCTTGATATAATCTTTAAGCATCCAAATCCTCTTTAATCTTTAGCATAACATTTACCTGCATGTCAGACTGTGGGTACGTCAGTTTATTCAACCGACGATCATTATACACGGCCATCCTCTCTATGCCGGAAATAGTATAACTTAACATTTCATATTTAGCAACCACAAACTTGTCACATTTTAAACTAAAGGGACTACCCTATTGATGTCGTGTTGTGATTGTGCACTTAGTCCTTAATGCAGTTAATTATGTTACATGACACTAATGCACACTTGTTCGGATTCTATGCATCCCATACTACATAGGTCCGAGGGCAAGCCCTTATTCGTTCTTCATCTTTATAGGGTTCAATCCCCCGCTATGATTTAATCTACTACTGTAATTACGGTAAGTATCCTAGATGTTATCTGACCTACGAACTCATGTTTAGGCACTTTGGAGTAGTATCCTCACCCAGACGCATCATGGGAATTCCTGAGATACGCTCTCACCATAAACATGACACCACCCGTAGTCTTCAAACATCCCACGAGCGTCGCCACTGGGACGGTACTCTGGAACAGTATCCTCACCCAGACTCGTCATGGGAATTCCTGGGATACGCTCTCGCCGCTACCCAGGGCCCTCATACTCAGTGTTTTTCTCTTACTTTCATCACGTCTTCACTATGCACTAGTCCTTAGTTTTATTAAAAATCATGAATAAAATTAATCTCTAGAGTTAGCCTCTCCATCAACCGGACTTATTCATTCATTTCATCACGACCAACCTTGGTCTAAGTTCATTTTATTTCATTTCTCGGTGCCGGGGAGACTTAGCTACTCTATTTTAAATTTCATTTCACAATCTTTAACTCATAACAACTTCCATGTCAAATTTTCATACTCTTTCTTATTCATGATTACACTTTGTTCACAAGTCCATAGTGAATACTTATAACTCATAAAAATTCATATTCATGGCCAACAATTTCTTTTTCTTTCATCAACATGATTTCTAAATTCCATAATCATACAATGGACTCATGCACTTCATAATTAAACACTCATACTTCATATTTTACACAATATCCTCAAGTGAGAATTAATAATATCATGTCACACCACAAAACTCTTTTTGTCAATTACTTTCTAATAAATCCATTTCAATATATCTTTATAAACTGAAAATTTCCATAAGTATGTGTCTTAGAACCATAGCTTTAATTATACCATTTGTTCACAAACTACATTATATTTTCTTCAAATAATACCCAACTCATTCCCATAAAACTCCTTGTATTTTTATGAAAATTACCATATTTTTCTCACATTTTTTGGACATCACAATCTCACAAAAAAAATATTTTTTTTATAAAGTGCTAAAGGGAGGAATCGAACCCAGCACGGTAGAGAAAGAGCCCGGAGCACCCGCCAATAGGCCAACATGTGCTAGCGATATAAGTAGGGATTAAATGGTATATAGGGTGTCCAGACCGGTAGTTATAAGTCCTCAAAATTTGTAGAAAAAAAATGTTGGCATCGCTGGGACTCGAACCGTTCGACTCAGAGAAGCAACCCGCAGTCATTGACCGCCTGAGCTACTAGCTCAGGTTGTCACAGTACTAAGTTAAAATCCATATGTTTCATATTCGCACTGTTTTAGAAAACAACTCGATGTTCAAATCAATTTGGTTCATATTGCCTTTATACAAACTACTGAAAAATTCCAGTTTTAATCTCCTTTGCCTGATCTTCATAACAGTAAGTATAAAATAATTTTTTTGTACTAAAAACATAATTTTTTCCACCCAAATTAATAAATTGTTCATTAAGACTACCATATCTTTTAATTTCGACATTGAAAAATCAATTGGTCTTCTAATCTCTTTTATTCCCAAACTTCCTATGATAATTTACTGTTTATTAATCTATATTCTCACCACATACATCTTTGGATTTTTCCCATACTCATATTAGCAAAAGGATTCATGTAGCACATGAATAGGTAAAACTCAAAAAAATACTAAGTTTTGGGTATTTCTATTTTGATGACAACAAGCAATTTCATTGGTTCATTTATGCCACTTCTATTCATGAATTTAACATACTCATCACTCAACATTCAAGATACTTTAAATTTCATAGTGTGTCATTATCTTAATCAATTGTCATGTTTCAACCATACAATTTACAAGCAATTAATGGAGATTTTCACACATCATACTAGCCATATTCCATCATCATTCAATTAAACTAACCCTCATAGAAAGTGCTACATATAGTTTAATTTCATGCTAGAATTTCACACACAAATTAATTACATCATTCCAATCCATTCATATACTAACTTTTCAATTAAAGTGGACTCTTATTAGTATTTTCCATGTATAGTGTTGACAATAAAACTAGCATGGATCCTACATTAGAAATATGAAATATTTTACCCACCTTAATGGAGAGAAACACAAAAGGCAACAAGTCCTAGTAGATGAGAACACCTCCTCCTAGCCAAAAGAGTGCACCACTCCAAGCTTCCAAGTCAATGCCGAAAGCTTCTCAAGTCCTAGCCGAATGCTCCCTTCCTTGAGGCCGGCCACTCCAAGCAACCAAAAGAAACCACACACTCTCTTATCTTTTATAACTCACTCAATTATAATACTATAGCTTTAGAAATTATACTTTGCATATGAAAAATTAGCCATGAGAAGGGGGGTATTTATACTCAAAGATGAGTGAAATGGAGGGCCAAGATTGTCTTGGTGGTTGTAAAGTGAAGGGCTTAGATCAAAGTAGAAGTTACAAGAACTACCCACCTCCTTGAAACTACTCCCATGTTCTCCACACCCAAAATCCAAATTTCCCTCCAAAAGAATGCTACCCGGCCACAAAAATGAAGTGTGCAATGCACGTGTACGTGTAGTGCACGTGCATGCAACTAGGCCAAATTTGTACATTCTAAAATTGTATAAAAATATTTTGTGGAAAAAAAAGTCTTCTACATGACAAGTTTAATTAAAATAAATTAATTCATGGGCTTTCTTTTTGGGCCAAAATAATTTTACAAAAATAATTAAAATAAAAATGTTTTTGGGCTTTTTAAGAAAGAGGCTTTTTAATTAAATCGAATAAGGCTTTTAAAGAAAGGCTTTTGTACTAAAATAATTTGAGAAAAATATATTAAATAATTATACACAAATTGATAAAATAATTCAAACAAAATATTGCACGTCCACAACACGTGCAAAATAAATAATTTTTCATTTATTGAAAAATCAGGGTATTACAGAGAGTGGGCCAGTAATACCCGTAGTTTAACACTTTGCGCGCCAAGGCTCTGGAGCCGGAGTGGGCTCCGCCGACGCCCTCATGGAGCTCTTGCAGGGCGTAGTCGGCTTGTCCGGGGGAGAGGCATCTTAGGTAGGGTCGACCATCCACCTGGGTGAAGGAGCGCTTATACAGAACGCCTTCGACCAATATGTATCGCTCGGCTCGGCTCCTTATCTTTCGGGCTTCCTTCGGATCCCGGGGAAGGAGTCCGTCTCTTAAAAATTCGACGAGGGGCTTCATCCAATTGTCTTCGAGGGGGAGTGGCAGTGTTTCGACGGAGTTGAGAGCCTCATCCTCTATGCTTGGCTTGAGGAGGACTTCTATCAGAACAGTTTGCTCGAGGCCTTGAAGGGATGAGGAAGCTAATTTGGACAGGGCGTCGGCCTGGGCATTTTCTTCTCTGGGGATTCTTCGGATGAGGGCCTCCTCGAAGAGCGCCATGAGGCTCTTTACTTTAGCCAAGTACTTTACCATCCTGTCATCGCGAGCTTCATATTCGCCGAGGACCTGGTTGACGACCAACTGAGAGTCGCTGAAGATTTGCAGGCATCGCGCCCCTGCGTTTCGGGCCATCCTGAGGCCGGCTATGAGTGCCTCGTATTCGGCTTCGTTGTTCGAGGCTTTGAAGTTTATCCGGAGGGAGTATTGGAGGACAAAGTCGTCTGGGCCCGCGAGGATGACTCCTGCCCCGCTCCCCTCATTGCAAGAGGATCCATCGACATATACCGACCAGACAGGCGGTCCCTTCATTATTTGTTCGGAGTCGGGGATAGTTGTTTCAACTATGAATTCGGCCAGCGCCTGCGCCTTGATTGCGGTCCGAGGCTGATAAGTAATATCATGTTGGCTCAGCTCGATCGACCACTTCATGAGGCGGCCGGAAGTCTCTGGCTTGTGAAGGATCTGTTTCAGCGGCTGGTCGGTAAGAACGACCATCGAATGGGACTGGAAGTATGGCCGAAGCTTTCTCGCAGCCATTATCAGGGCGTAGGCTATTTTCTCAATTTTCGGGTACCGGAGCTCGGCGTCCCGGAGCACTTTGCTGACGTAGTAAATGGGCTTCTGAGTTCTTTCTTCTTCTCTGACTAAGACCGCACTAAGCGTCTGTTCGGAGGCTGCCAAATAGAGGTAGAGTGGTTCGCCCGGTATGGGTTTGCTGAGAAGAGGAGGATTGACGAGGTAAGCCTTGAGCTGGTCGAAGGAGTCTTGTTGCTGCTGCCCCCACTCGAATCCCTTAGCCCCCCTGAGGGCTTTGAAGAACGGGAGGCACTTCTCCCCAGACTTTGACAAAAAGCGCCCAATGGCGGCTAATCGACCAGTCAATCTCTGAACTTCTTTGACGTTTCTAGGCGGGGCCATGTCCAGTATGGCCTTGATCTTCTCCGGATTTGCCTCTATTCCTCGTTGGCTAACCATGAAGCCGAGGAACTTGCCTGATGAGACGCCAAACGCACACTTGTTCGGGTTGAGTCTCATATTGTGCTTTCTCAAAACATCAAACGCTTCTTGGAGGTCGGCCACGTGATCAATGCCTCGGATGCTTTTCACAAGCATGTCATCCACGTACACTTCCATGTTTCGGCCAATCTGGGCCTGGAATACCTTGTTGACGAGGCGCTGGTAAGTTGCCCCTGCATTCTTTAGGCCGAACGGCATGACTCTGTAGCAGTAGAGTCCTTGGTCGGTCACAAAAGATGTCTTCGGAATATCCGAGGGGAACATCCTTATCTGATTGTAACCCGAGAAAGCGTCCATGAAGCTGAGGAGCTCATGTCCCGAGGTTGCGTCAATCAGAGTGTCGATGCTCGGCAGAGGAAAGGGGTCTTTAGGGCAGGCCTTGTTTAGGTCAGTGAAATCAATACAGATTCTCCATGTTCCGTTGGACTTTTTCACCATTACTACGTTTGACAACCACTCAGGATAATTCACTTCCTGTATGAACCGGGCCTTCAACAATTTTTCCACCTCCTCTTTGATAGCGAGCTGACGTTCGGGAGCGAACTTGCGCCTCTTCTGCTGGACCGGTTTGGACCCCGGATCAACACTGAGGCGGTGGACCAAGAGTTCTTCGGAGATACCGGGCATGTCTGCAGCTGACCATGCGAAGAGGTCTTGGTTAGCTCGGATGCATTTTACAATATCCGCGTATAGTGCGGATGGGAGGGTCTTGCTGACAAAGAACCTGCGGGTCGGCTCCTGCTCCGAGAAGAGTACCTCTTCCAACTCGTCTACCGGCTCGGAAGTTGGCCGAGCAGCATCTTGGGGGATCTCGAGTGTTTCTAAGGAGAGGACGGGTCCGAGGGTGGAAGTCATATAACACTTGCGGGCCTGCTCCTGATTGCCCCTTACTTCTCCCACTCCAGCCCGAGTGGGGAATTTCATTTTGAGATGATAGGCAGAAGGGACGGCTTCAAGGGCGGCTAGGCCGGGCCGACCCAGAATGACGTTGTAGGCCGCTGGGACATCTACGACCATGAAATCCATCGACTCCGTACGGGTAGTAGGAGTTTTGCCGGCCGTGACATCGAGGGTGATTACCCCTTCAATCGTTACCGGTACTCCCGTGAACCCATGGAGCGTGTAGCCGGCGGGCTTGAGTCTGTCTCGGGAGAGCTTCAGCCCCTTGAAGGCGTCGAGGAAGAGGATGTTGACGGAGCTACCGTTATCCACTAAGATCCTCTCGACTTTGAAATTGGCCATGTGAAGGCTGATGACGAGTGCGTCACAATGAGGGGTGCGGACACCCTCGAGATCTTCGTCAGAGAAGGTGACGGGCACTCCGAGGCCTTTAGGAGGAGGGGTGGTTCGGACCGAGTTTACCTCTCTAATAAAAGCTTTCCGAGAAGAGTTCGAGGAGCCCCCCATTGGACCCCCGTGGATGAGGTGGAGGACTCGTTCTTCCTCAAACTCTGGCGTCTCTTCTCGTTCCGGACGTTTGTTAGCCCCCCGAGGCTGGGGAGGAAGCTCGGCTTGGTCCTTTCTCACGAATTTTGCCAACTGCCCCCTCTGGATAAGGGCCTCAATCTCGTTTCTTAGTGCATGGCAGTCGTTGGTGTCGTGCCCATGGTCCCGGTGATAGCGGCACCATTTTTCTCTATCTCTTCTCTTAGCAGGGGTGTTCATCTTCGGAGCAGGAGGTAAGACCCCTTCTTTTTCGACTTCCATGAAAATGGTGGAGATGTTTGTGGTGAGGGGAGTAAACTTCTCAAATCTAGGGGGAGGCCGGCGCTGGCCAGCATTATCCTTCTGGAACTTTTTGCTCCCTCTTCTTCCGTTCCCTTCCTCTTAGACCCGGAGGCGTTTCCTTCCTAGTTGGGCTGTTCCTCGGCCTCTTCAGCTCGGATGTACTTTTCAGTGCGGAGGAGGAGGTCAGAAAAGTCGTGCGGCGGTTTCTTGGCGAGGGAGGAGCGGAGGTTGGAATTGAGGATATTGGATTGGAATGCCGCGGTAGCGACGGATTGGTCGAGGGATGCGATGGTTCTGGCTTCAGCTGTAAACCTCTTCACGTAGTCCCTCAATTTCTCCCCCTTCTGTTGACGGAGGTGCAATAGTAAGATGCTGGTCTTCTCGGCCCTTCGGCTGCTGACGAAATGGGTGATGAACAGGGTTTTGAACTGTTCGAAGGAGAATATCGATGCCGGGGCAAGGCGAGAGTACCATTCTCGAGCTGGGCCTTTGAGAGTTGCAGGGAATGTTTTGCAGAGGAGGGCATCGGAAGCTTGATGGAGGAGCATCAAAGTCTTAAAGCTTTCGATGTGGTCAACTGGATCGGTCTCCCCAGTGTAGTTCTCGAACTGGGGAGGTTTGAATCCGAACGGAACAGGGGCATCTACTATGGTCCGGGAGAATGGGGGCCGGCTAGGACGTAGGGTCCTCCCCCTGAGCTCCTCTTCTCTGTTCATCTGTCCCAAGAGTTTTTCTACCTCGTTTAGGCGGCGGTTCATGGTGTCATCTCTCCGACGGTGATCTGCCGAGCCGCGGGACTCGTCTTCGTATGAGGGGGAGCGAGGGCTGCGGCGATGGTAACTTCGAGAACGACGAGGACTTGGGGTGCGCCTGGAATTGGTAGGAGCGGGTCGAGGAGAAGGGGACTGTTGGCGAGGGCTCCAGACCGGAGGAGGGGATGGGGCCCTCGGCTCATTGGGGTTCTGACGGAGGTTGAGGGCCTGCTGTACCATTGCTTGGAATTGCTGGAACTCGGCACGGGTGATGGGTGCCTCATTGTTCCTAGGCTGCTGCCGACCTGCTGGAGAGTGCCTCCTTCGGTAGTGATCGGGGGAGTCCTTTCTCCCTCTTCGGGCGGGGGACCTCCTGTGCTCTCGGTGTCGGGGGGATCGCTCTTGCTGGCGGGAGGCTTCCCCCCGAGCCCGCTTTTCATCCAGATGGCGACGAAGGTCATCATCTTTCGGGCGTTTGGGAGGGGCATTGTGGCGACCAGAGGCTCGGGGATGATGGGAGGCCATGGAGGCACTGGAAGCGTTGTGGATGGAGAGGTTCTCTTGGTGAAGAGGCTGTTTCTGGGGGTTAGGCCCCTTTGGATCAGAAGGTGGAGGGTTCCGTTGGAGCGGCTCTTCCATGGTAGGAGGGAGTTGCCCTTGTTGCTGAGCGGGATCAGGAAGGACTTCTTGCTGGTCAGGGTTGGGCGCTCGGTTGGAGCCCCTAGATCTAACTTTGCGAGGCGGCATGGCAGGAGAAAACCTGTTCACCGGGAAGAGGAGAGGTCCCTATTCGTTAGTTTCCCACAGACGGCGCCAATCTGTTGCCGCTAAATTTGGTGTGGGGGCACACAGATAGAACTTGTGGATTCTTGGGGAAACTGAATAGAAAAACCTGTGTACCTGTTCCGTCGGGCGTCGATCGTCGCTCCGCCGTGCACCTGCAAAAAGTGCGAGACACCGGGGTTGTTCCCGGCGACGCACCCTCCGACGCTCAAGTCAGTAATTTAGGAAGACTATGAATGAGCACAAGTACTGGTGAAGAGTTGATTACCTCTTAATGGAGATGGGCGGGGGGTATTTATAGGCGCCTTAGGGAACGGATTAGGAATGTAATCCTTGTGATCTGATATGGAATATCCTTCCTGTGAACAGATTAGGAATGTAAGGTATATTCCCTGTAATCAGATAAAGAATTTAATTCCAAATCCCGGTGAAAGGATAGGCACGAATCAGGGCCGTTGATCAATATGAATCAGGAACCCTAATTCTATCCCTTCTGAGCTGGGTTTGCTGCGGGTTGAAACCCGTACCCGATTAAGGTGGATCCGTTCGCGGGTAAGTGGGTTTTCGGGGAAGATAACCAATACCCGCTTCAGACCTGTCAGAAGGTGAAATTACCGCTCTACCCCTGTGCCTCAAGATTCGTGATCCATCTGGACGGTTCCGATTTAATCCCATTTTTAGCCATATCAATAGTATATGGCAATATGCCAAGGGTTAGAAATTTGATTAAAGTGGAAGCCATACCCTGAATTTCTAATTATTTAGTATTTGAAAAAATAAATCTGTAGAGGTGGTGGTGTTTGGCTTGAGCCTGTTTCTACACAATTGTTTGATGCAAGGAATATTGGGCAATAAGTTGATCGATTCCATTTTGATCTCATAGGATTAGGAGCTATATATGTTTTTTTTTTGGCTTATTCAAATTTTATTTTAAATCTTTTTGGAATTTTGTTACAACAAAAAGTTACGAGGAGCAAAAGATCTGTAAAGGAACTGGTGGGTACCTCTCTCTTCTTTGATATAATCTTAATATTTCTTTAAGTTTCATTTTTATTTGGCCATGTTAAAAATAATCACCCCCCCTCCCTTCCCTTTTTCAGAATTTGTTAATTTCTCCATCTAATCTAATTTAGGGTGAATCTTTTATATGTGTGGCTTTGTTGTTTAATTTTTCTTATTAATTTGTTTATGATCTATATAGATGAGGGAACATAATGATATGCTTTTGGAAATAGAAGATGGCTAGAAGAAGTTGTTTGATGAGGCTGCAAATCAACTTGAGAAGGAAATTGAATCAGTTCTCGCAAAAGCAAAGCAAAAAAGCTGTAGGTTTCTCTAAACTCCACACACACACACACACACACACACACACACACTTTACTTTACTAAGCAGTTGGTTTTTTAAACTCCACATGTAAAGATATACTTGTCTTACCCTGTCTTTGAAGCTTTCTAGATGTATATTATGATTTCAGTGCTTTAGAAGAAATGTTTGCCTTGCTTTTTGAAATGTCCAATTTCAATTGTTGTCAAATGGAAGATATAGATGTTATGGTGCAAATATATCATAAAAATACTCTTCTAATTTAGTTAAAACCAACGAAAAACACGTTGAATATTAGTGGTTCTCCGCCTTCCAGTGCTTTCCTGGAAACCATTTTAAATTATGGTGTGCTTCTTTCATCGATAGACTCACTATTTTTTCTAATGAAGTTTGAATTTTCTGAGGGTTTTTTTTTGTTTGTGTGTCTTAAGCAAACTTTTATTTTTTGTTAAAGAATGTTAAAGTAGTTAATGCATAGGATGTAATTGTTGGTGATAAATAGGGATGGTTTTGATACTTTATTAATAATTAGACCGGGATTAGGTTAGTTGAAAATTATGACATTTTTGTAAAGATATTGATTTTTAGTGAATAGTGACTTTTTGAGAATGAGATTATACAGTACTTTAATAAGAGATGAGAATTAGTTGGACAAAATCCCAAATTAATGATCCTACATTTGTTTGATTAGCATAATAGATATTAAATGATTTAGCTTGCAGCTCAAATTAGAAGCTTTTCATATATATATATTGATTTTTTTAGGGAGGTTCCATAATAGTGAATATAATAATGCTACTTTTGTAAGTAAATAAAGGTAATAATTGATATATAATGTGGGGTATATAAATAGTTTGTTAAATGTGCTAATTAGTTAATTGATTTCAGTTTGGGGGCTTACAAAAATCTACATTAATCGGTTAGGATTTTTCCTAAACTTTTCAGACTCTACGTTGTTTGGAACATGTGTTTTCTTAGTTCTTGAAGAGAAATTTCTTTCCCTGGGTGTTTAGATTTAATGGAACAGACCAAATGTGCTTTTCGTCTAAGTGTTTGCTTTTATTGTTTATATGTGGCTATGCTTAAATGGTTTTTTGTTTGCATTTATGTTGCGAGCTGTAGTTATTTGACTGTTTATTGACTATTTGGGGAAGGACAAGGGGAGTGATACTGGTAATAAATTATGGGTGTAGGCATCTTGAGCAGAAAAATGGTTGGGTGCTCTTTTTCCTTATGATTAAATAAAGTATCTTTAAAAGGCAAAAAATACTTATAATTACTTTAAGAACAGAACTTTATATGTGAATTTTCTGATCTTCTTTTGTAATCTTTTCTCAACTCTTACTTGTAACTGTGTATTGCTCTATATTAAAACATGGCGACCACAATTGGTTTCCCACAATGATTTTAACTGAGCAATTGAAAGAAGCGAAAATGGTATCTCTCAAGCTTCAGATTGCCTTGAGGTGAGTGTGCTTAAGTGCGGGAAGGGCAGGGTGATGAGTCTCTAGAGATCTCCATGACCAACCTGCATACAATTCTCTTATTTTCTTTTTTTTCAATCTTAATGTATCTGGTACAAATTAGAGATTGGCGAGAGTTACCTTATGAATCTAAGGTTTTGATAGGTATCCTTAGATCATATATGCACGATTTTGATTGTTATACAAAGATGTTATTTGTGATTTTATGTGGGATTGCAATATGGCCATTAGTTGGACTATGATTCACCTTAGATGCCAATAATGGATTTTTGCCATCTATTATTGATATTATATCATATTCCTTATATATATTTTAACCCTGTTTAGTAGGTAGTTCAATCTAATCACCAATTGTATTATTTTTCTTTTATCAAATTACAAAATTAAATAATCTAGAAGATTTATTTTGATAAACTAGCTTTGGTTTTGCACTTGTGTCAAAGTATAAATTATAGAACATTAATGTAGTGCATATTTGTATGACTTGATGAATTGTTTCATTTACCGTATAAAAATTATTTTGGATTGAGGCTTTGTTTTCCCAATTTCACTTGTGCTTTTCCTACAAGCTTTTTGTATTTTTCTCTTCTAATTAAATTAATAAATTATAATTGTTAACAATAAAATGATTCTCTAAAGTAACGAGTAGCCATGATGTTTGAGTTCGCAAGAGCCAAGAAGGTACTTCGCAAACTTGAGAGCTCACCAGATCTATATACAGAATTGAGGGCTAAAAGCAAGGTGATTTCTAGCTTAAATTTTTTTATTTTTACTTTATCGTTAATCCTTTTTATTTATTTACTAAACCCAAGAAGGCAGTTTCTAATGCAATATTCTATTTTAATTTTATCATTCCAATGCCCAGATGGATATCCTTGAAGAACAGGAGATTAGAGAAATGAGGTAATTGGTTCCTTACTTTTGATTGGTATTCATTTGCAAATTTTTTTTCGTTAGATGAGGAAAAAAGTTAAATATTAATACTTCAAAGTAAAATATCCAACAAAGTATAAAAGAGAAGCAGTTGGCTATGCACCTCTCTTATTATGTGGATTTTCTTTACCGCGACAAAATCAAATTTATAGATTTCAGTTATATATGAATTTTATCGTAGTGCACCTTCAGATTTAGAAAGCTCTCCCAATTAGATCATTCTTGGTTTCCTTTATAATATCCATGCATGTTATTTCGCTCTGAAAGAGCTTTTCAAATATTCTCATAAAACTAATGATAAAACCACAAATTTCTACTCATTAGTGTAAATGAGAATGTACTTATGCTTCAAAAGAGAAAAACGGTTAGCAAAATTTAATATGCTCAGCCAGATAGAAAAGAAAAGACACCAATAGATCAGTCCCTAACTTTGAAGAAAAGGAAACAACAGGATGTTTCTAAAATTGTACATTTAACATGATTCCTTTATATAAAATTTGCTATATCCTTAATTAGCAATATCTTGAAAGCAAATGTATGATATGTGGTTTATGGGGCACATGGGTGCAGGCAACCATGGGTAACAAATTAGAGAGGAAAACTACAGCTCGCCATTAAAATTATTAATGTTTTTTGAACTTTTCTGGTTTTGAGCTTCTCAACAGTAAATGGTTGTTTCATATTAAAATTGTGACTTGGCTTATAGAGGTATCTTTCTATAAGATGTTCAGTAGCTTACATCTTGCAAATTGTGTTGCATGCGATTGTAAAACTTGACAAACCTCATTGTGCTTGCCTTTGTAAATCGAGAACGATGTGCTTTTTCCGGCTTTGTTTACTCTTTTGAAATTGAGATATACTTTTCGAAAGTTTTCTAAAATTAGAGAACACTGGTTTTTCGCGTCCCACACATAATTATTTACTACTAAAAACACCAAGGCGTGGTGCTTTTTCTACCTTGGTTTATTCTCTTTGAGGCGATGGCGATAATTGAGATATATTCAACCACAATGTTTGATCAATTTCTCGAGACTTTCATTTGGAACAGGAAGCAAAGCCAAAATCCTTCCTTTCTCTTTGCTAACTCGATCTTATCTACAACATTGGCGAGGCAACCAGATTGTTTGCAGCCAAATGCTTAGAGAAAAAGAAAGAGAAAGCATTGAAAAGAAGCATATGAATCATGTATTGAAATCAAGATAAATCTGAGCCTCCCTCATTCAATTCCATTCACAATATTCCTTTTTCCCAAAATCTTCTTATTAAATTTATGGTTGGTTTTTTTTCTCTCCCTTTTGTTACGTACAAATAGCACCGCTTTTCTTCATTGATACATTTTGCGATACATCTTTTGTATTTGTAATCTTATATATATATATATATATATATATATATATATATATATATATATAGAGAGAGAGAGAGAGAGAGAGAGAGAGAGAGAGAGAGAGGAGTGATCCAATGAGAAACATCTTAAAATGAGAAAATGAGAAACATGAATTCTAACCACTGGATTTGAGAGGATTGAGATGAATGACTCTAATTCATTTGAATTAGTAATTAAAAAAACCGGTTTATTTTAACTAATCTATCAATAAAATAATCCCCAAAAAAAAACCTAACAATATTTTAACTAATCTATCAAAAAAATAAACCACAAAAAATGTGAGATGTAAGATTTATTGATATGTCGTGGTTTCTACCTATGAGGTTGAGACTGCAGTTGGCAGGTACAGTTAGGAGTGAGACTGACCTCCGCAAGGGTTCGCTTCACATTCATTGTGTGGCCATATGTTCCATTGTGTTCGATGTTGTTTATCATGTTTTTATTTCTATTTTTGCACTTTTATTGTGACTATGTACTGGGGCGTTGCATATCTTGGCTCGTGAGGAGCATCATGATCCCAGAATGTTAGCAGGCATGAATACTTTTATTTTGTTATGTTCTATTAAGGGAAGAGCTTTCCGTCATACGATCAAAAACAACTGCAAAGTTTACAGCTCACATTCAATCTAATTTGTATTACACGCCTCCTTGATCAAGTTCGCTTACCATACTAACTACTGCATCACCCCTCCCAAAACTAGATACTACATTCTCATTTGTTTACACACTTATACAGACTCATTTTATGGAACAGAATAAGACTTGCTATGGCACATACACTTGTAAGCCATGGGACATGTCTCTGCCTCCTGTATTGTCGAACATATGAAACTCACCATGACCAGACGACAAGGCGAGCACGACCCACACGCATGCGAGCAGTCAGGCAACTTGGATCCTGCTACCTGTAGCGTTTCTGGCCTCCCGTTCCTCCACCTCTTCTATACATATATATATATCTATATATGCTCATACAGATAGTAACCTGCTATATACCCAGATTGGGTTTTTTGTACATATTTGGGTACACAAGATTAAACTGTGCTTAGGTGGCTATGATCAAAGGACCAGGTTATGGTGAGAGCTATGGGAGATATGAGGGTGGTGCAGGTTATGGGAGTGGGTATGAGTCTGGCCCTGGGGTTGGTACTGGCTATGGAGGTGGTGCTGGTGGTTATGAAGGCAGTGGTCCTGGTATGTATGGAGGGAGGGATTATGAAGGTGGTGCTCCATGTGGTCGCTACCACCCTTTTGGCAGGTAGAGGTGTGTGAGATTTGAGGATTTTGATATCTCCTATGCAGTCAAATAAACAGAGTTATTTTTTTCTCTCTTTCGCAACCGCCATTGGCTGCATCAATCTATTTCCCCTTCCCCGTATTGGTAGAGCTTCAATTGTATACTTGGATTATATTAGCATGTCGATCATCTCCCATACCTCGAGATGTGTAGGGTGATTTTGTTACAGATTCCTACCTTTCCAGGAATTCTATTGCTCCAGCAATTTGCTACAGGTGATCTTTTCATGTAAACCATTGAGCCCTTTCTTTTGACTTTGGTTTTAAGTAAAATTGGCATTGGCAGAGGAACTGTTTGGTTTAAGAGTCAATGTGACTTTGTAACTCTTTTTCTGTACCATTAGTATTTGTTAAGAATATATCTGTACTTCCAAAATTACAGTGTTCGGGTTGACTAAATAGGCTTAATTGCAATTGTTTGCGTTGGTGCATAGGTTTCTCCATATGTCTTATTTCTATAGAAATTGCTGATTTTAAGGTCTCCATGTTTTGATTAAAAATAGTAGTTGCATCCAATCGCATCTTTGCAGGTTTCAAAACTGTGGGTTTTTTGTTCTCGTCAATTAGATAGGCAGTAAAGTTGCTTTGAAATTCCCCAGTATGTAGAAACTGGCTCCTTTTGTTTGCTATTTTAGTCCCAAGGAAAATGCATTTTTATTACTGATCGTATATGAATCAAGTTGTATGTATGAGAGAGACAAGGGAGAAGTGTGGAGTCCCCCCTTATTTCAAACTTGTGAATAAAAATGAAAATAACTATGCTTAAACTTTTACTACTGTTACCACTTGAACAAGATACAAAGTGAAGAAAGTGAGCTGACCTTATTTGGATGGACATCATCAAAAACATGTGCCTGACCAGCATAGAATATTGTCATTTGTCGAGTAGAAGGTGTCAAGTTACAACGGCTGTAAACATGTGGAAAATAAAGAACATAATTAAAATAAACATAAACTGGTTTTTTATTGTGGTTTATTTTTTTGATAGATTAGTTAAAATAAACCGGTTTTTTAAATTACTAATACAAATGAATTAGCGCCATTCATCTCAATCCTCTCAAATCCAATGGTTAGAATTAATGTTTCTCATTTTCTCATTTTAAGATGTTTCTCATTGGATCACTCCTCTCTCTCTCTCTCTCTCTATATATATATATATATATATATATATATATATATATAAATATATATATATAAAGGAAATTTGGTTAAGATTAATAGTATACAAGTCGGGATACCCAAAAAACTGAATCTTGCTGATCTGGGGATCACTCCTCTCGAACTCGAAAACATAACACCGGTGAGAGACTTTTAACATCAAGCTAGGAGTAATGTGATTGTGGTATGGATCCGTCTACAAAAAACCTGTGGATTTAACGAAATTCATAGTTCATGTTGAGCAGGTAAATTATCCATAAATCAAGATTCATATATTGGATTTATTTTTTAGCAACAAAGTTATCTTTTCAGGTCATCTAAATGCACTGTATTGCTGATTTCCATTTATAGTTGATGGAAACGGTCTTCATTCTTTGCATGCTTGGGAGGTAAATTCATCTTATCATTCGTCGTATGAACTCTACTTCGTTCGATTAGGTAATGTTCTCATTTATCTATTTTCTATCGAGTTAATTCTTTTTACTAGAATTTGGTCTTTCAATAATTTGTTGTTCGTTAGAATGAGTGTAGTAGACTTTACATGTCAGATATTTACTGAAATTATTATTGGTACAATGACAGGTTGGGTTTTCTTTTTCAAGCTATTTCAGATATATTTCCTTAAACATAGCGTAATTTCTTTTTGATAATTCTAATCTAGCTCCCAAATTAGCCTTTAGCCCAAACAAACAAACACAACCAACCCACGAACACACCTACACATAAGATTTCAAGTTATCTCATTGTTCATGGACTTCGATTCTAAGTACATTTCGACTTTTATACCCCCAAAAAAATTCTTTCTTCGTCGTGTTAACCAATTGTTTACATCATTGTTCAGTGTCCGTGCCCGCGCATGCGCGGGGTCACTTGCTAGTTATAATAACAAACATAGGGATTAATTATTTTTTCATGTCAATTTTCGTCATATAAATTAAAGAGTTGTCATCATATTAATATTTTTCTCGAGTAGTCACATATGTAGGTGGCAATAGGGCTGTCCAAACTTAGGTTAAAAACCGAGAACTGTACCGAACTGAAAATTGGCAATTCAGTTCGGTTTTCGGGTTTTCAGGTCGGTTTAAATCCGAACCGTAGTTTTTATAGCGAGTTCGGATTGGGTTTCAGTTGGCATTTAAATAAACCGAACCAAAAAAAACCGAACTTTTTTTTAGCACAATATTCTTAGCCGTAGGATCTAGAGTGAACAAGATCAACGGTCAAAACTTCTCTATAGTTTATCCTCAATCCTCTCTCTCTCACTCAGAATGTTTACTATACTAGATCCAGTTGCATTCGGTTGGAATTGAGAAAAAAAGACGGCACGTGCCTTTCCTCAACTCCCATTTCCACTCCATCTCCTCCTTCTCCCCATTCTCATACCTTTTTCGATCATCTCTCGTTTCAATTGCAGAAGAAGACGACTGAGAGCATCAACGACAAGCTGGCGTTGGTGATGAAGAACGGCAAGTATACTCTCGGATTCGAGACCGTTCTCAGATCCCTTAGGAGCTTAAAAGGTAAATAAAGTTTGGAATTACTTTTTTTGGGTATTTTTGTTGGGACTGGAGTTTGACTGCTTGGCTTATGAATTGTGCCTTGGAGATGAATGCAGATCCCTATATTAATAAATGTTGCCTCGGTTTTCCTCTTTCAAACTCTTTTGGGTTTTTCCATAACTTGATGAGTGTTTGTGAGGTAGAACTGGAACATGTGATATTTTGGTTGGGCTATAAATTATAGTTAATTAATTCAGATGAAATTGAATGATTGTCGGATGTAGATGTCTTGTTGACTTAGGAATTGTTGTGTATATGAGGATATATATAAGTTCTTAAGGTATGACGAGATTTAAATATATGTGAAGCTTGTTGCCTTAATTTTAAAGGTACTACATTTTTTGTTGCACCATAATGTAAACTTAGTCCTACATGTTACTTTCAGCATGCATAGAACACTGCTTCTATTTGTTCAGCATCTTTCTTATGTGTGAGCTAATTTACTACTGCTCCTATTGTTTGGCTCTTTTAGTTATTTATCATTTATCATCCCCTTTTTCTCAGTATTCTTCATCGGATCGAGGATCAAGTAAAGTATTTCTACCTAAGGTGGAGTTTCATAGTTGATTTCTGTTATATATATTTCCACTTTTTTGCAAATATAATCAAACATTGCTTTTCTTGGGGGCAGATTCTCTTAGTGATTGTAAGAGTCATTCAAAAAGATGCAGAAGAAAAGAAATCCATTTTCAATCCGAGGCCATATTTCAGATTGTTCATTAATTGGCTTTTTGACCTTGCTGATTCTGACCCGGTCCCTGATGGTACCAATTATTAGGTATAAACTTTAGGTTGTTATGGACCTTTCTTGCATCAATGGTGCTTACCCATGTTGTTATGTACTTCAGGTGTTGACTTCTTTTGCGAATGCTTTCCATGCATTGCAGCCTCTGAAAGTTCCTGGCTTTAGGTTTGCGGTTTATTGTTCTCAGATTCATCAAGTTAATGTTAACAAGCCCTGAGTTAGAATATAGTGCACAAGGGGTATCAATAAAGGATATGATTTACATGCATGCCATTGATTGGATTGCCGATGCTCTGTGTGTAGATTTATCAAGTTATTGTTAACATAAACTGAGTTAGAATATAGCGCACAACTGGTATTAATAAATGACACCAGCTGGCTGACTGGGTATGAAATATCTACCTGATATGATTTTAACTCTTAATGTCGTAAACCTTTTAGTTGATAAGTAATAAAGGCTGATTAGGTACTGTTTGATTTTTTTTTAGAGTAATGCTAGAGCCACTACCAATTTCACTACAATTTTCTTCACTACCTTAGGTGGCATACTCCAATATCCTATTGGAGAGTTCTCCCACCTACTCTATCATTTCCTACCTATTGAAGTGTGCCACCTAAGGTAGTGAAGAAAATGGTAGTGGCTCTAGCATTACTCTTTTTTTTATAGTAAAGGACATCAGGGCTAAAGACTTGGTAATTAAGAGATAGTAATACTGAACTGGAAAATAATGAATAATATTTTTTCTACTCAAGTTGTACTCAAAATGTACTCCATGAATGTAGGGTCCATGTGAAATCCCGTCATCATTAATTGTTAATTGTTCTTGTGGATATCATCTAATGTTCATGAACTGATCACCGGCGGGTTATATTATGCTCAACAGTCTCTTCTCTTAATCCCAAAGATGTTACCGAGTCACTGACTCTCTTTTAGTGGATCATCCGGAGAAGGTAAAGAATATTTCCTCAGTAATTGGTTCTCTCTTTGCTTTATCTAAATTGTCCTTCCAAAGATTTATTCGCAATAATGTATTCTTGTTGCTATCTTCTGTAGCTAAGGCTTCTCCTAGAAGCCTTTCAAAGCATACACTAGATATATTTACTGTTATTGGGGAGTCTGCTATAAAACAAGTTGGTTGTTTTTTCCATTTTATCCCTCTAATAAATAAGAGGTCAATCATCCCATTATGTTTGTTATTCATTCAAATTATAGTTTTAGTTCAAAGAATGAGTCTGTGAGAGCATCCACAGTCGTTTTCTATAATTCCCATTTTCTCAAATTTTAGCAAACGAATAGAAAAGGAGCGCTGCAGTCGTTTCTCATATTCCCATATTTTGGCAAACTTTCTATTTCCATTTCTCAAATATGAGAAACGAACTGAGCTTTCTCAAATTATAAAGGACAGGGTATGATACCCCGTCTCTTAGATATAATAATTTTTTAATTGTATCAGACGGACGATCATATACCGTCTCTCCTATTTTCTTAATTTTTTTTTTAAAAGGTCGGACGGGGAATGATACCCCGGACGGGGTATCAAACCCCGTCTCTCCCTTTTTTTTTATTTGTTTTCTTTTTTCTTTTTTTTAATAAAACGAACGGCCAGGATTGAGCGATAGGGAAAAAAAAAAAAAAAAAAATTATGGTGGGATGGGGACACATACCCCGGACGGGGTATGATACCCCGTCCAGTAAAGGTGCTGGCATTTAATGCTGTGCAGGGATACTTAGGGATACTTTAGGATTAGTTAGTATATTAATTAGGTTTAGTTAGTATATTAATTAGGTTTAGTTATTTTTATATTATTTAATTTAGTTAATTAATATAGTTTAATAGTTAATAAGTAATTAAATTTTTTAAATTTATTTGAAACGATCGGACGGTATATCATATACCGTCTCTCTAAAAAATAGAAAAAATATAGCAAACGACGACTGCAGTGAACGATCGTATTTGCTATTACTGTAGCTGCCATATTATATCAAATGAGAAAAACGACTGTGGATGCTCTGAAGGGAGCAAACTTCCTGTAATGGTTAGTAGTTATCATGAGCTTCGCCAGAATATTGCTATCCATGGGGTCTTATTATTACTTTGCCAAGTCTTTTTCATGTATTAGGAAAGACCAGTGTGTAGTCCAAATGCAAGACACAACGTGCATGGTAAAAGTAAAATGGTAAAAATGGTCAAAAGTAAAACAGTAAAACTAAAAATCTTGCTTTATTCACTTATCTCAGTACTAGTTAAGGAAAACAAATAAAGAAAAAACCATTTGTTTGATATCTAAATTCGTATTCATTAACCGGGAGACCATATCCAATTCGCATCTGTATCCAAAATTTGCGGATATGAATATGATTTTTTTTCCGAGTCATATCTGTATTCATATCCGAATCCGTATTGGGAATGCGGATACGGATGTTGGTATAGGCAATATCCGATCCGTATATGATCCGAAAGCATCCCTAGGCCAGGGGCCTAAATTTATTTACCCCTTTTTAAGTTTATTTACCCCCTTTTTTTCCTTTCCAAAAAGGTCTTAGCCATACTTTATTAAATCAAGCAAATAAGGTTATCCCTCTCAAATAACATGGATGAGATTGAACAAGGTACATCTTCAGGTAACCGTAACTTGAATGGATTAACATCAATACATTACCTAGCAAGATAATGGGAAGCGAGGTTGTATTCACGCTTATCAGTTATCATGGCAAACCTTGAGGTTGATGCACCTCCTGAGTAGTTCTCTACAGCTTTCTATCACATGGCGTATTCTCCAAGGCGGAGTGGAAGATGAATCGTATATCCATCGCTCAGGGCCGGCCCTATAGGAGGGCTGAGAGAGGCGCCTGCCTTGCACCCCTGATATTTTGCCATTTTTAGGGGACCCAGAAATTTTCTTTTTATACCTATATATTACGTAATTTGCGCGTGCTTCGAATAACAAATAAAATCATACCAATTATATATATATATATGATATTTTTAAATTTTTTTCTCACATCATTTATGGGGGTCCTATTTCAGGAGTTCGCCTCAGGCCCCCTGAGCTTAGGGCTGGCCCTGCCAACGTGCACAACATTACTTGAGTTGTTAACAACTATGCACTCCTTGTGACGTTCATTTTTAGATGAGAAGATTGCAAGAGTTCGTTTCATAGTTCCTCCAAGATTTTTAGCAAAAAGTCTTCTTTTTTTTCTATGCAATTTCTTTCGCTCTAAATGCTTATACAAATATATACATCATGTACCATGAAACGAGTATACATATTTGTATATTTTTCGCCGTGTCAACAGCTTCACTACCCGGTGGTCTAATAGCATTGGCCTCAGCTAGCTCCACATCCACAATGTCAACTCACACGGATTGCACTAAACAGACAATACCCACCCAGTTACGTACAATAGTCACTGCAGTTGACTCCGAGAGATTTATAACTGTTAGGGAATTTAGGGGATTTTAGCATAACAGAAGAGTGATAAGCGACAACCGATCATAATGAATAACAAGGAAAACATAGACCACACCAAACCCCAAAGCACACAATTTATCCCGATTCCACGAATCTAATCGTGGAGAGACCGAGATATGATTCAACTAGAGACGACACAAGAGTTACAATCCTCTCACCAAGATTTCTACATCTCTCAAGAGTCACAAGATAGATGCCACAATAATTAATTATTTATAGAAGTCTAGGATACTTAGGTTTAAATATCCATCATTATCTCTAAACATGTATATCCCAATTTCATGTTTATCTCCCAACAACTTCATGTATATCCCAAGTCAAAACTAAATTTTAAATGTCATACTATGACTTCTTCATAATTATCGAATATTTAATTACTTCTCATCCTTCTCTGTCGCAAGCCAAAAACTAAATATGGGATTATTTCACTTAGCCCTCGGCAATGACTATTAATTTCTAAGGCTTTAGAAATATTTTTTTTCCCATCATGAATTTGTTTCATCAAATGTGAGACATAAACTCAACAATCTCTATCTTGGCTTGCATTTGAAGTGCTCCCCTCCTTGTGCAATTTTTACCTTATAGACTCTTCTATGATCCACTTGTAAACAACACGATTTAGTGGCTTTGTCTGCTAGTCAAATTTACCTCCATATGTTATTTTATCAATTGTATGACCCTTCAAAGGCATACCCCAGTAGGTGTCATTCTCTGTATAATTGCACCTATCTTGGGGAACCCACAGCTCTCTACGGTATTCAAATGTCGTGATCATGCTTCAGTGGTTCTAGTGGTGGCAGACTAGATGCTTTAGGAACGTTGGGCTTAAAATATGCGACCGTGTTTTTCTGTTCCTACAAAGCTTGTAAAGGTTGTGCTGAATACCACTATTTTCCATCATCACCTTACAACAAAATTTTCAATCCAATACAAATCCGCCTCAAGCTATGTACTTACAATCCCATACTTTCAAAGTTCCCAAAGATATTAGGTTTTGTTTCCATGCAGGAATATGCATGACCTAATGCAATGTAAACCCCTTCTCATCTGGTATCTCCAACCCAATTATTGCATCACCAACTACGTCACTGTAGCACCCCGAATTTCTAATAAATAAAATTAGAAATACGTGGCACAAATTCTAGTATTAACTTCAATTGTAATCATAAATATAGCAACCAAGTACAGAGAAAATTAAAAAATTTTATTACATCAACTCTTTACAACACAGCGGAATTCAAATACTTTAAATTACAATTCTTTACAACATGATAAATTACAATTTTCAGTTAACTCCAGGCTCTTTCTTAATTCAACTTTATCCATAACTGAAAACCTGCAAAATCTAAATGAAAAGTGGGCACGTCAGTTAAATGTAACTGACGTCTACTATAGTAATAGTAATGTCTTCCAACCTCAAAATCACAAACAATAATAATTAATACATGACAATAATAAAAATAGAACATGAACAACATGGCAATAATAGATGGAACATAAAACAAATATAAATGATGCATAAAACATCGAGTGAAGCTAAGCTAAGTGTCAAGTGTAAGAAAACAGAAAACAGGAATGCATAAAACAGAAAACCACAAATGTATATGATGATTTCTAATGCATACTTGTCGGTAGCTATGCATCCCATTCTACATAGTCCGGTGCAAGCCCATATCGTTCCCCACTTTATAGGGTTCAATCTCCCATTATGCAACTGATCCTACTACGGTAATTACTTTATGACTTAGAGTATTCTTTGAGTATTTAGTGCCATGCCCTTGTAATCCCTGAGAATCAACTTTCCCATCGTCCGTGATTTCACACCCCGATAATTCCGGAAATTGAAACCCACATCGTCTGCCAATGGTACCTCATCACACAAATATCCCATGAGCATCGCCTCGACCCCCGGTAATCTCGAAGATACACCCCATACCGTCCGTGATCACACCCTGCTAATTCCTGAGATTTATCTTCCACCGTCCGGTCATTGGAGGTCCCCTACCAATGTTTGCTCTTATTTCATCACAACTCCAACTAGTGCCTGTCCTTAGGTTTATTATTATTAGTTAAGTCACATTTTCCCTAGAGTTGGTGTACCCTGTCGGACTTAATTCAACTAACTCAACAACAAGGCCCAACTGGCCAATAACCATGAAATCTCAACTGCCGGCATGTTAGGATCATACTCAACCTCTAGAGTTTCAAAACTCAGAACATCATTATCAAAACTTCATTGGTGTCACATAAATCCAAATAATCTAACTTAGAACGAGGTTTCCCTCAAAATAGTCAACAAAACCTAAGTGCCTCAAGAGTACAACCATATCCACATGATTTGTCAAGAACTGAAACCCAACGTAAAAAAACGTAAAAAAAACTGAGATTTAAATCTTCAAATAGTGTAAAACAATCCAAATATAATATTCTTGAAATCCACGAAGAGTATTCACTTTCTAATCCCACAAAAATAGAACTTAAACTCTGTTTAAAACTTATAAATATACACTTTTTGAAAGTGATGCAATCTGCGCTTAATCACATTGAAAACAGAGAAATTATTTTTTGCAAATTCGAAGAAACAATCGCTCAAGAAATAGAAGAAAATTGCAACAGAACAGAGCAAGATGGTCGATTGTCATACACAGTTGAGAAAGTTGCGGTCGACCGACAGCACTCAAATAAAAATCCATAATTTTAAACCATGGCCTTCGACTCGTAGTTACTGCAGAAAACACTGCAGTCGACTACAAGCACAAAGAGATGGCGACAGCTTAGCATGACAGTCGAATGCACCTGTGCATTCAAATGAACTGCAGTCGACCGACAGATGCATTGTGGTTGACCACGCAATTGACTGGTGCGCAGTCTGCAATAGCCAAGAACTTTGCAGTTTCTCTCAAACCTGATACATGCTAAAACTTTGAATACATGATTTCAAAATGCTAAAATTCTGTAACTACACCAGTACATGTTGGCCAAAGCAAATTCAATTCATGCATCAAATCGATTCCTCAGGAATTTTACAAAATCTCCAATTTCGAAATCGCAACTTGTAATAAAGAGGTTTTTAAAGAAACTTTTCTCATAAATGCTCAAATATCATCAAAACGCAGTCAAGATTTCTCCTCATGCAGAATATAAAACTTAATCATGTTTAAAACTGAGATTTATCTAGTAATACTGATCCATTGGTCAACATATTTCAATCCAACCAACTCGACATCAAGTTCTTTCGCTTCTCATTCATTCTAAATCCAGAACAATAGTAAACTCTTCAACTTCAATCCCCAAACAGTGGTTACATAAGGAATACAGCAATTACTGGTTCTTTATTCAATCATGTGCATGTATGAAATCACTATATAAATTTTGCATCTTATATATACATGACATAAATTCACAATTCAAGAAATTCTCACACACGAGATGTTTAGATCTATACTAATTAGATAACAATTCTACAAATCTCATACGCATTCAAGATCAATTCAAAACATGATTTATTCAAGCATGGCATAAGAAAGTGAAAATATTTGTGTATCTTATACATCAACTATTTAGGCATACAAAATTACTCATAACTTCGTATCTTTTCATGAAAGATGTTGATTAATTATTCATTCATTAAAATCTATATTCACGCATCATATTTCATAATCATGCAACTTCAAATCATGCATTATACTTGAACCATTACAATCATATAGCAAAAAAGAGGTAAGAAAGCATCCACCTCAAGAAAACTTAATTTAAGAACAATAGTAACAGTAAAGAAAAGTCCTTTCCTTCTCCTTGCAAAAGTCCAAGATCCAAGCTTTAAACTCCAAGAAAATTGTCACGCCCCGCTTCCCAAAAATACGAAACACAAGCACGTGATATTGACCCAGCGAATGACTTGCGTCATCCATAAGCTGTTCACCCATTCAACTCCATAATAATAACAATACAAACAATTGCGCAGGCAATAATAATAACCACATGAATAATAATACTTGGAGTAAAACAATATGAAATATCCAAATACAATAATTCAACATCTGGAAACAAATAATAATATCCGGGTCATAAGCCAAATACAATAATAAATCCAAACACAATAATAATAAGTCTCAATACAATAAGTCCATGAAATTATAATCAATTAAAAAGTAATAAATATTTAGAAAGCTTGTTCTCCAATTCCTGCAGGTAATTCTCTTTCAACACCTGTGAACACTTCATCTAAAAAAAGAAGAAAAATTGTCCTTATAGCATGTCATGGACAGCAAGTAGAGAAAGGAAGGAACAATGGAATAACGATATAGCAATTAATTCAATGAATCAATAGGAATCAATAATAAGGGATGATAGCAATAATCAATTTCAATGATAGACAATGCAATGGGTATAAATAATGATTCAATATTCGATAACAATATTCAATGATCGATGTCAATAATACTTAGACAATATTCGATATCAATAGAAATCATGGGTACAATATGCAATGTCGGTGTTGTGTCAATTCTTAAGTCTATTAATTATTTTAATTCTAACTAATGCACATACTACTGCATCCCATTGTACAGGTTGGCTGCATACAACCAATTTCATTTAGACTAAAGTGGTAGATTCTATAGATCATGTACTCGGAACGATAATCAATGTTCAATAGTTACGATTCAATATTTAGTGCAGATACGATAATTGGCCATGATGTTGGATCCTGTAGGCAAGGCAAGAAACACTAGAGGGGGGTGAATAGTGTTTTATAAAAATTAATTGCGGAAATAAAATTTATCTTCTTTTCATTCAACTGTAAAAATAAGTTCAGTCGACTGAGGCATCAGAGTAGAAGAGTATTTTGATACAAGTCTGATAAGTCGACTTAATACAAAGAGGTAGTCGACTTGCCAGAAGAGTTTCTGAGAAGATTGTAATACCAGTCTGATCGGTCGACTTAAGATGGGAATACAGTCGACTTACCAGAACGGTTTTGAGAGAATTGAAATGCAAGTAATAAAAGATTCAAGAGATACAACCACAGAAATTCAAACTACAGAGTACACACGATGTATCCTGGTTCGGTCCTCCTGACGTACATCCAGTCCCCAAGCAACCCACTTGAGATTTTTCACTATTCTTGAAAAATATACAAGAATACCCTACGGTGTTGACAACAACCTTGTCCAATCCATAGTCCTCTCTCACCACTAAAGAGAGCAACCCACTCTTCCACCATGAGTGAAAAGCTGACTCTACAGCCTAGAGTCCTACTCTCCAACCGAGAGGAAAAGAAAAAAATAATAAAATTTTTACAATCAACCTATAGCCTTATTGTGATTGTGATTTTGTATGTGGCTATTCGGTCAACTTGTTAATTCAATCTAAAACGAATTCAATGTTATGTTGGATTGAACTCAGAGAACCAAGTCTTAAGAATTAGAGTGTTTGAAAAGAAACTTTTCTCTTTGAAAGTAAGAACACTTAAAACTTTTTCTTAAAAGGCTTGGGAACCCTTCCATGGTGATTCTAAGCCTCTATTTATAAAGTAGGATCTCTGGAAGTTGTAAAAACAGTTCTTACAACTGTTTACAAATGGATATATCTTTTTGAAATAAAAAGTCAAAATTTGAAATCAGAAATCTGTCAAAACGGCTTGAACAGTTGACTGGGTTGCCGTTATGAGTCGACTGGCCAGAATTTGAAGAAGCTCAGACAGTTTTGTATAGGTACAATCGACTGGTCCTTAATGGCAGTCGACTGGTACTCAACAGCTGACCTAGTTCAAACTGTTTTGACCTTTATTTTGAAAACCACACAGTTATAAAATTATATGTGAGTGTGTGTGTGTGACAAGGCTTTTACATCAATCTAAGACTTAACAAAAGAAGATTACATTTGTTTTTACAAGACACAAAATATAAGACAATGAAGCTTTAGTCTTGAGAGAAGCTTTAGCCATTGTCCTTGTATGAAGCTTTGCTTGATCATTCCTCAGCTTTAGAACAAATTGCTTGATCAATTTGCTTTGAGGCCTTTGTGTATCATACATTATTAACTTTGATACAACCTGCAATATATGAGAGGTAGCACAATAACTTTGCATTGTGTTATAATCATCAAAATCAAGAATCAACATTCTCTCTCTTTTTGATGTTGACAACATAATAGCTTACAATGATGGAAATAAATATTACAAATGCTCACATGCTCCCCCTATCAAATGTACAACATGCATAGGTGTGAAAACATGCACAAAAATATGCACAAAGATATACACAAAGATATATATCACAAAACATGCACAAAATAACACAAAGCGACACAAAGCTTATAGCTATATTTCTCTCCCTTTATCATTAACAAAAAAATGAAGGAAAATAAACTACAAAAAGTACATAGCAAAATGACAAACAAAGACAAATTTATAGAAAGAGAATATTCTTAGTTCAAACAGTTACATAACAATTAGAAAATACAATAATAAGTCGGAAATACATAGAAAAAATATAAAAATAGTAGCTCATCAATCTTCATCATCTTCATCTTGGCCACCATGAGAGGGATAAGGAAACTGAGAAGTGAACAGGTGAGTAACATGAGAAATATTCGACTCAAGAACATCTTGACGATCCATGAGAACGTCTTGACGATCCATTATATAATTGACAACATGATAAATACTGCAAGGATCATCAAAATCTGCTCGAGGATGAGAGGAACTAGAGGCTGAAGACTGATGGGCTGAAGTAGCTAAAGGGACAAGAGGGGAAGTCCTAGAAGGAGATCTAGGTCGAGAAGAGAGAAGCTTCATCCGTGCTAAACTTGCACGAACAAAAGACTCATAGTGCTTTACTACATTTGTCTCAGCATCGAGATCAACACGATAAGCACAAAAGACTTGAGTAAGAAGGGCACCAAAAGGAAGAAATGAAGTATGAGCCTTATGAAGCCTAGAGAAGATGTTACGATCCCAATTGATATTAATTTTGCCGAATATTGCATAAACGGCTTGTTGCAACTCCATGGAATACTGATCATAACTCCCTGTTTTGGGAATGATATTGTATGATAGTATGCGTGCAACAAGTTTTGCAACAAGGGTAATGGACCTATTAGACATAGGGGGTTCATGATTCGGCAAATAAATTTTAGATAAAGTGGTGGCATCATCCATCTCAATTTCTCCTAAATCAAGCCCTTCATCATCTAAACCCAAAATAAGATTAATTCTTTCGGAGGTGAGATTCATTTTCTTATTTTTGACAGAAGTATAGATGAAAATCTCACTACCATCATCCGATTGAACAACCTTCATATTTGTATAAAACAAATAGATGAGTTGAGGGTAGTAGTAGGGTTGATTTTCTAAGGACAGAAACTCATAAAGACCACAATGTTAAAACAAAGGCATGAGATTAAACATATCAAGATCGGAAAAATTTACAAACCGACCCGGAAAAATCATAATGGAACACATTATGTACCATTTTTCAATAAGGTCAGGACTTCTAAGGAATTGAATATAGTCCCCAGAAGATGAACCCTCCTCTACATGAGAGGTTTTTGATCTCTTAGGAGCCATGAAAAAACAAAACTCTCAAACAAAGAAAGGGGAAGGAAATATACCAACAAAAACTCAGAAAGAAGTAGAGAGCTTCAAGAGAAGTTGAAGCACCACACGAAAATGGAAGGATTTGGGCTTCAAAGACTTAAAATCGGCAGCAACAGCAGCAACAGCAGTCGACTGGACGATTTCGGCTGAGAGAGAGAAGGTAAAGTAAAAGTGAAAGAAAGAGGTAAGTTTTTAGGGTTTGTAGAGAGAGTTGATGGCTGAGATCAAGAGGAAATGCAATCAACGGCTAAGGGTGGTCCCCGGTGTCTCGCACTTTTTGCAGGTGAACGGCGGGAGTCAGCGGTCAAACTCCGGCGGAACAGGTTCAGGTTTGCTATTCAAGTTTTCCAAGAATCCACAAATACTGTCTGTTTACCCCCATACCAGATTTAGCGGTAACAGATTGGCGCCGTCTTTGGAAAACACCACGAATAGCAGCCTTCCTCTTCCCGTAGGTCAGACCTTCCCCCGTCATGCCTCCAAGGAAACTCAGATCCAGGGGGTCCAACCGTGGGCCTACCCCTCCCGTACCATCATGGAGGCCCCCATCCCAGAGAACTTCAAGTCGCCTCACTTCGAGTCGTATACTGGGGAGTCAGACCCCGCGGATTACATAGAGAGTTTTAAAACTGTCATGATGATCCACCATGCTTCAGACGCCCTCCTCTGCAAGATCTTTCCTACCACTTTGAAGGGGCCTGCAAGAGAATGGTACTCTCGATTCGCCCCGTCCTCCATCTTTTCATTCGATCAGTTCGAATGGCTTTTCCTTACTCATTTCGTGGGTAGCCGTCGGGCCGAGAAAACAAGTGTATCCCTGGTGACCCTCAACCAAGAAAAGGGTGAACGCCTAAGGGATTACCTTTGACGCTTCACCGCCGAAGCCCGGTCCATTCCCTCCCTCAACCAATCAGTAGCCTCGGCAGCGTTCGAGCGCAACGTCACTAATGCCAACCTCAGGGCGTCCCTTTCCAAGAAGCCTCCTCGGGACTTCTCAGAACTCCTACTTAGGGTGGAGAAGTACATACGAGCGGAAGAGGCTCTCAACCCCCTTACTCTTGAAGAGATATCTTCCGGAAACAAACGGAAGAACACAAGCGAAGAGGGGTCCCAAAAATCCCAGAAGGACGGCAATGGCCAGCGCCGCCCGACTCCTCGTTTTGAAAAGTTCACCCCCCTCATTGCCAATATATCAGAAGTTCTTATGGAGGTGGACAAGGAAGGGCTACTCCATGCTCCCCCTATTATGAATACACCTGACAAGAAGAGGAACAAGAATAAGTGGTGCCGCTTTCACAGGGACCACGGCCACGACACGGATGATTGTCAAGCTCTCAAGGAGGAGATCGAAGAACTCATACAGCGGGGACACATGACCAAGTTCGTCCAAAAAGATGGGGCCTAGCTTCCCCCTTGAGGAGCCAACAAATGAACAGAAAAGCCCGCCGAGCTTCAAGACTCAGAACCTCCCAGCTCCTCCCAAGAGGTCTTCACCTTATTGTAGAAGTAGGATCCTGATTTTCAATAAGGCCGATGCTTGTAACCCGGCCAATAGCATGTAATAATGGCTCGTCCTTGAAGTGGCCACTTAGTTTATTTCAATAAAACTTTACATCTTTTCATTGAAAATTATTGCTCTTGCTTCTCTATCTCTCTGATTCACGACTCGCTAAATGGTGAGTTCAGAGTCCAGATTCTTCTACATGGCTGCTCCCGCAACTTACTAACCTTTAACAACGAGTTCGGAGTCAACAACTTGGCTCGATTCTGCTTCAAATAACTTGCTCTTCAGCGAGTTAGAAGTGGTTCGCCATTCGCAATTACTCCCACTACCGTTGATACTCTTTGAAACGACGAGTTCGGAGTCCAACACTTGGCTCGATTCCGCTTCGGATAACTTGCTCTTAAGCGAGTTAGAAGTGGTTCGCCATTCGGAATTGCTCCTACAACCGTTGAATCCCTCTAACGACGAGTTCGGAGTCCAACACTTGGCTCGATTCCGCTTCGGATAACTTTCTCTTAAGCGAGTTAGAAGTGGTTCGCCATTCGGAATTGCTCTCACAACCGTTGAATCCCTGTAATGACGAGTTCGGAGTCCAACACTTGGCTCGATTCTGCTTCAAATTACTCGCTCATAAGCGGGTAAGAAGTGGTTCGCTATTCAGAATTGCTCCCACAACCGTTGAATTCCTCTAACGACGAGTTCGGAGTCCAACACTTGGCTCGATTCTGCTTCAAATTACTCGCTCATAAGCGGGTAAGAAGTGGTTCGCCTTTCGGAATTGCTCCCACAACCGTTGAATCCCTCTAATGACGAGTTCGGAGTCCAACACTTGGCTCGATTCCGCTTCAAATAACTTGCTCGTAAGCGAGTTAGAAGTGGTTCGCCATTTGGAACTGCTCCCACAACCGTTGATTCTCTCACTTAAACAGCGAGTTCGGGGCACAACTCTCTCCTAGAGTTGCTCCTCAAACTCGTCTCCCAAATGGCTCTCTTTTAGAGTCAAGGTTTTCGCTCCGCTCACCTCCAAGGCGGACCTCCTCTCAACGAGTTCGGAGCTCACAACTCTCTCCTAGAGTTGCTTCTCAAACTCGTCTCCCAAATGACTCTCCACATCCCTCGGAACCAAAACCCGAGCGACAGGCGATCCGACCTCAACAACCAAGAGGATAGCTCGGATTCCGAGCAAGTGCCAATCCGAGCTGCGAATTGGAGAAAACGACTTTCTCCTCAAAATTCGCGTAAGATTTCGATCGGACGACCCAGATCGTGCCAGCACCACTACACGACAAGATAGTGTTTTCTTGGGAACCGTGCCCGCCTCGAGATTCACACCAAGATCCGACGGCTCAGATCGCTCCACGACGCTCGACAGTCCGAGCCGTGCAACTGGCGATCCGAGCCAACAGTTCGGCCGCCGAGCTATACACTCGGTCCCGAGCTAACAGTTCGGCCACCGAGCTATACGCTCGGCCACCGAGCTATACGATCGGCTACCGAGCTACTTCGCTCGGAGACCGAGCAAGTGCCAATCCGACCCGCAAAAGTGAAGAAAAATGCTGCCGAGCGTCTCCAACCGTTGGATCATTGCGAGAATCGCGCCTGAGATGATGGACGGTCCAGATCACGCCACGTCCACTAAACGACAAGGTAGCATTTTCTTGGGAACCGAGCCTACCTCGAGATCCGCGCCGAGATCCAACAGTTCAGATCGAGCTCGCGAATCTCTCCTAGAGTCCCTTCTCACACTCATCTCCCAAATGGCTCTCTCCTAGAGCCAAGCTCTTCGCTTTCCTCACCTCGAAGGCGGACCCCTTCTCAACAAGTTTGGAGCACAACTCTCACCTAGAGTTCCTCCTCACACTTGTCTCACAAATGGCTCTCTCCTAGAGCCGAGCCCTTCACTCCGCTCGCCTCCAAAGCAGGCATCTTCTAAGCAAGATCGGAGCTCAAAACTCTCCTACAGAGTTGCTCCTTGCACTCACCTCAAAGAATGGGTCTTCCCGTGGCTCTTACGAGGGTCTTCCTAGCACATCTTCTCCGCCCCTACGAGTGGAGCTCCTCTTCAAAAATCCCCAAGACCAAAACACTCCTCAACTTCATGAAGACTAGGATGTTGCGGGGCTATTCTGACCATGAAGGAGGGTGAATCTTCATCCCACTCCTAAAGAGAAGTTGTAGATCTTCGAGTTAGCTTCGAAACAAGGGGTTAGCTTCGAAAATGGCAAAAACTATCGCCTCGGGATTCGCGCCATGATCGTGATCAACCGTCTAGATCCCCCCACGTAGCTCGGATTGACAAATCCGAGCAAGTGCCAATCCGGGCTGCAAATTGGAGAAAAACGAATTTCTCTCCAAAATTCGTGCAAGATCTCGATCAGACGGCTCAGATCACGCCACGCCCACAAAACGACAAGATAGTGTTTTCTTGGGAAACGAGCCTACCTCGAGATCCGCGCCATGATCCAACGGCTCAAGATCGCTCCACGTCCCTCGGAACCAAAATCCGAGCGTCAAGCAATCCGAGCCGACTCAGACCAAGCACTTTCAAACCCGAGCCGACCTACTCAAGTAAGACGCTCGGAATCCGAGCAAAGGGCAATCCGAGCTCCACGCTTGAAGAAAAACGATACCGAGCTACCAAAGTGCAAAGTGGCAAAAAAATGCACATCAAAATCCGTGCTCGGATTTGCCAAACAAGAAGTAGCGAGGAAGAGAGGAAAAAATAAAAAAAAATAAAAAAAATAGTAAAATAAAGGCTAACGGGTCGGGTTCAGATCCGATACCCACAACCGACCCGTACCTTCTTCATTCCTCTCCTTCTTCTTCTTCCGCACGTTCCCGCCAAAACCGAAGGGCTCCATTCCGACGCCGAACCCATTACTGAGCTCGAGCTCCATAGACCACTCACGGCCGCCATCAGCTCCCTCCTTGAGCTCCGCCGAGCACTGAGCTCCATGCCGAGCTTGGCCTCGCCGAACCAATCGAACTGAGCTCTCCTTCTCGCCATGCCAAGCCCCAACTCCGACAAGCTCCACTCCACTCGTCGAGCTCATTCGTCAGAGCTCCGACCACCTCCATCGTCGAAGCACGAGCCTCCTCGTCGAAATCCCATGGCCGAGCTCTAAGCTCTTCGCCAGCATCGTCGTGCTCGAGACCGTCTCAACGAGTCGCCGAGCTCCGATGTTGGCCTCACCTTCGCCTCCACGTTGCAAGCTCCTCGTCCATCTCCTTCGTCAACTTGCCGAGCTCCACTCCGTCTTCGAGCTCGAGGTCGAAGGAGAGAAGAAGACGGTCGGAAAAGAAGAAAGAACAGAGCAAAGAAGAGGAAGAAAGCCAGGCCGAAGGAGAAGAAAAGAAAGAAGAAAAATATATATTTTATATGCCACGTGGCGACGCCACGTGGCTTCACCTCCTTGGTCGGATGCTGAGCTGCGCGAAATGGGCATGAAGTTGCTCGGATTCCGAGCAACATGCAATCCGAGCTCAAAATTGGAGAAAAATGCTGCCGACCTATACGCACCTTCCGATCTTCTCAAAAATCGCGTCACGACACGTTCGACGCTCAGAAACGCGCCACGTGTCCAGAACGTGATCTGTCTCGCGATGCGCGCACATCTGATCATGATCGACGCTTAGAAACGCGCCACGTGTCCAGAACATGATCTGTCTCACGATGCGTGCACATCTGATCATGATAGACGCTCAGGACGACGCCACGTGTCCAGGTAATAATTAATTAATTAATTAATTAATTTTATTGTTTTAATTATTTTAAAAATCCGAAAAAATATTTAAAAAATCGAAAAAAATTAATTAAAAATTCTAAAAATAATTATTAATTCAGAAAAATTATTTTTAAATTCTGAAAAAATCATTATTAAATTAGAATAATTAATTAATATTTTCGATAATTAATTATTTAATTCGGAAAATGAATAAAAAATTCAAAAAAAATGAGAAAAAATTCAGAAAAATCTGGAAAATTCACCAAAAATTCAGAAAATTCTGAGGATATTTTTGGGGCTTTTACAAGCCCAGAATAACACCGTTACACCCCAAGCAAGATTTCAAACTCCCTTAAGAACACCGATAAAATCTTGTACGCCATTATAACAACGAAACTACTCCTCGAAGACTGTAAAACTCAGTCTCCAGGAGTGGGGGGCTCGTGATATGTCTAAAAATAGGATTAAATCGGGACCGTTCACATCGGATACGAATCTTAAAGTTCAGGGGTAAAATGGTAATTTCACCTACTAACGGGTCTGAAATGGGAACTGGGTCTTTCTTCAAGACCCAATAACCCACGAACGGATCTACCTCAACTGGGTACGGGTCCCAACCCGAAATGAACCCGGTCCAGCAGGATAGAATTAGGGTTCCTGATTAGTCCTAATCAACGGTCCTGATTCACATCAATCATTTCACTGAGAATTAGGGATTACATTCCTAATCTGATCACAGGGATTACATTCCTTATCTGATCACTGGGATTACATTCCTAATCTGATCCCCTAAGGCGACTATAAATACCCCCCACTCACCATCATTAAGAGGTAATCAATCTTTTGCCAATTTATGCTCTCTCATAATCATTCCTGATTACTGACTTGAGCATCGGAGGGTGCGTCGCCGGGATCAACTCCGGTGTCTCGCACTTTTTGCAGGTGAACGGCGGGAGTCAGCGGTTAAACTCCGGCGGAACAGGTTCAGGTTTGCTATTCAAGTTTTCCAAGAATCCACAAATACTGTCTGTTTATCCCCACACCAGATTTAGCGGTAACAGGTACCTATAAAATATTCAATGTGAATATTATACCCTTTTCATTGGGTCCAAAATAGATTAGTTTATGGGAAACCAAACCCATGAAGAGTTTGATTTTCCACCATAAGCAGAAATATAATTAGCAGAATTACATACAGTAAGCATATAAGAATTATGTAAGCAATTATATCTTTCGAACTCAGGTTGACTGGAACCCATACATATTTGCTCTGTCCAGTCAACTTTTCAGTACCTTTCAGTCGACTTTTACTATTATTCAGTCGATTGGGAGGTAGTATAGGTCGACTTATCTGAGGTATTTGTCTCGTTGAATGAGACTCAGTACCTCTGGACAGGCGACTGATATGTGGAGTCAGTCAACAGTCTGAACTGTAGATTTGCCTTTTTCATGAAAAGTTACAGTTTTAGGTTTTTCAAAAAAACTCATAAAGTTTATTCTTAACACTAGAAATAGATACAGATTTGTTTACACTAATGTTCTTAGAAGAATGAGATTTTTCAAGGGATTTTTTAAAACCAAGTCCAAACTTTTAATTAGATTGCACTTGATTTTGAAGAACATTATTTAAATTCTCCTTTCCTTTATTAAATTTAGATACGTTCTTGGATATCTCTTTATAATTTTTCTTTAGAGACTCAAGATCCATATCTAAACTAGAAAAACGAGAATTTAAAGATTTTACTTCGTTATCAAGGTTAAGATTCTCTTAAGAAAGTATTTGATTAGCTTTCTCTAAGTTCTTAACTCTAATCTTTTCTTTTTTAAGTTCTTGAAAAATCTCGTTGAAAGCATCAAGTCAATCATTAGAATCATAGTCATTACTTACTTGATTTTGAGATGCCATAAAACACACGTTTGTAACCTTGTTTGTCTCATTAATTTCTTCTTCCGACGAAGAATCGCTATCATCCCAAGTTGCTTGGTATGCCTTTTTGTTCTTCACGAACTTGTTCTTTGTGTACTTGTCCTTCTTGAAGTTAGATGCCTTTCCCTTAGATTTTGCATTCTCTAGTGGAAAATCCTTCTTCATATGACCTGTCTTGTTACACCTGAAACAAGTTGGAGGTTCATTAGATTCCTTAGATTTTGAATTAAACTTACATTTTCTTAGGAGCTTTTTGAACTTTCTCGTGAACATGACAATCTCTTCCTCATCTTCTTCTTCATCCTCGGAGTCCAACATGGCTTTGAATGCTAATGTCTTCTTCTTTGATTGTTGTGGTTCGGCATCCTTCTTGCGCTCTTCAAGTTGTACCTCATAAGCCATAAGATTTTCCATAAGATTCTCAAGAGAAAGTTGTGTTAAATCATTGGCCTCTTTTATGGTGGTGGTTTTCTTTTTCTATTCGGGGGTTAGTGCACGAAGTACCTTTCTCACCATCTCGGCTTGAGTGTACGTCTTTCCAAGTGCCACAAGTGAATTGGTAATGTCCGTGAACCTTGTAATCATCTCAGACACATTCTTATTCTCCTTCATGCGGAACATTTCAAACCTGTGAATAAGAACAAATATTTTAGATTCTTTTACTTTATTTGTTCCTTCATGAGTTACCTCGAGTGTATGCCAAATTTGATGTGCAGTTGTTGCATTGAACACACGGTTGAACTCCTCCTTCGTAAGGGAACAAAACAGCACATTTATTGCCTTTGCATTGTTCATTGTTTGGTTCTTCATGTCATCGTTCCATTGTGCATATGGAATGGTAAGAGCGGTGTACTCGGTCTCTGTCATGTTCCATATTTCATAGTTGATGGACTGAAGTTAGATCTTCATTCTACACTTTTAGTAGTTGTAATTGGTTCCATCGAAGAGGGGTGGCCTTTGTGTAGATTGGCCTTCATGGTATTGATTTGCATTAAAAGTAGTTGCCATTGCACTCAATCAGGCTCTGATACCAAGTGTTGGATCATGTAGGTAAGGCAAGAAACACTAGAGGAGGGGTGAATAGTGTTTTATAAAAATTAATTGCGAAAATAAAATTTATCTTCTGTTCAGTCGACTGTAAAAATAAGTTCAGTCGAGTAGAAGAGTATTTTGATACAAGTCTGATAAGTCGACTTAATACAAAGAGGCAGTCGACTTGCCAGAAGAGTTTCTAAGAAGATTGTAATACCAGTCTGATCAGTCGACTTAAGATGGGAATACAGTCGACTTACCAGAACGGATTTGAGAGAATTGAAATGCAAGTAATAAAAGATTCAAGAGATACAACCACAGAGTACATACGATGTATCCTGGTTCGGTCCTCCCGACCTACATCCAGTCCCCAAGCAACCCACTTGAGATTTTTCACTATTCTTGAAAAATGTACAAGAATACCCTACGGCGTTAGACAACAACCTTGTCCAATCCGTAGTCCTCTCTCACCACTAGAGAGAGCAACCCACTCTTCCACCAAGAGTAAAAATCTGACTCTACACTGTAGAGTCCTACTCTCCAACCGAGAGGAAAAGAAAAACAATAAAATTGTTTACAATCAACCTATTGTCTTGTTGTGATTGTGATTTTGTATGTGGCTGTTCGGTCAACTTTTGAATTCAATCCAAAACGAATTCAATATTATGTTGGATTGAACTCAGAGAACCAAGTCTTAAGAATTAGAGTGTTTGAAAAGAATCTTTTTCTCTTTGAAAGTAAGAACACTTAAAACTTTTTCTTTAAAGGCTTGGGAACTCTTCCATGGTGATTCTAAGCTTCTATTTATAGAGTAGAATCCCTGGAAGTTGTAAAAAAAGTTCTTACAACTGTTTACAAACGGATATATCTTTTTGAAATCAAAAAATCAAATATTGAAATCAGAAATCTATCAAAACAGCTTGAACAGTCGACTGGGTTGCCGTTATGAGTCGACTGGCCAGAGTTTGAAGAAGCTCAGACAGTTTTGTACAGGTACAGTTGACTGGTCCTTAATGGCAGTCGACTGGTACTCAACAGCTGACCTAATTCAAACTGTTTTGACCTTTATTTTGTAAACCACATAGTTATAAAAGTATATGTGAGTGTGTGTGTGTGTGACAAGACTTTTACATCAATCTAAGACTCAACAAAAGAAGATTACATTTGTTTTTACAAGACACAAAATATAAGACATTGAAGCTTTGGTCTTGACATGAGCCTTTAGTCTTGAGAGAAGCTTTAGCCATTGTCCTTGAATGAAGCTTTGCTTGATCATTCTTCAGCTTTAGAACAACTTACTTGATCAATTTGCTTTGAGGCCTTTGTGTATCATACATGATAAACTTTGATACAATCTGCAATATATGAGAGGTAGCACAACAACTTTGCATTGTGTTGTAGTCATCAAAATCAAGAATCAACACCTGATACAATACACGATAGATTGAGTTATCGTCGTATGCCACAATCAACTGATAAGACAATAGCCCATAACAATATTTAGCAAAACACGGGCCCCTCCTCCGAGTACAGTCACTATATCATCAACTACTCCAGTCAATTCCTTAGGGTTATAAAAGATGACGGCTAATTGTGTTTTTGTGTTTTTAGGGTTTGTATTAGTGCTGTATTTATAAAATACAATTAGATTGTTGGGTTATTGGGTTATGATCCAAAGATAATGGGTTTGGGTCTAGAAACAATTGCAATTGGGTTTTGGGTTCAACAAGAGATGGCTTTGAAGACAATAAGGATCAAACAAAATAATCACAATCCAATAAAATAAAATCCACAAGATTGATGGTCCATCAAGAAGAAAAGAATAGTTCATGAACGAAAATTTAAATCCAATTAGATAAATACATAACACAAATGAAAATATTAATTGGGCTTGAAAATAAATTAGGATTCGCCAAGAATATCAGATCAAGTATAACAATAAAATGATTCAATAGATGATCTTTAATTAAATAATCAAGAAATAACAATTATTAAATATGATCATAATAAAGATAAAATTATATGACCAAATAGTATCCAGGTTTAACAATTTTTTTAAAATAATCCAATAATAATAGTATATTTGATTTAGACTCAAATATAAATATCCGATCAATGAGATGTGGAAAGTAAGATTAAAACACACCGTTATTCGAAATAAATAAAATTTTTGATTAGAGAACACTTTAATAAAAGATCTGAAATGAATTTAGCACAAAATAAATTTATAAAAATCAAAGTATAGAAAATACACGGAAAATACTTATTGTCGGGAATGGGGGTTACAAAATAATGAGGAAAAAATAGGTTTTTGTTTTCACAGCAGGGATTAGCAGCTGCTACCCCTATATAGGCCGGGATTTGGTTCTTAGGGTTTCTCAAAGTTTACAAAAATACTCTTCAAGAAAATTATTTATTTACATATATGGATCCTTTCAATTATTAGTTAATCAAATCAATTTAAAATTAAATTAAACTAAATCCCCTTACTCTCCTGATTTGGTCGACCAATATGCATAGCCCAAAAAATCGAAATCTGGCGTTTTTACTCTAAGTGGCAATTTTGCATAAAAGTCCTCCATTTTTTAGTATTTGCAAATATGTCATAATTTATTCATAAAAATTCAGAAAATTAGTAATTAATATCTACTAATAAATATTAGATTTTCCAAATAGATTTTCTGACTTTGTGTTTCCCAAGAAAAATATTTATGGGTGTTTTGCACGTGCAAAAAAATAAATTTCAGAAAAATATTTAATAAATCACAAAATTCATTTTAAATCATTTATTAAATTTAAAACAGTATTTAATATTCTAGGGTGTTACAGTCACAATTCTCACCAGTCTCTGGCCTTAAAGAACGACATGTAGACTTGAAACATCTCCTTCTCAGAGCAAATATGAGAAGAACTCCCGATACCAATCAGATTTCACATCTTTAGAACTTGAAACAAAAAAAATATAATTTATTTTTGACAATTCGGATTGCCATTTTCATATTTGGCTACCAAAATGGCAAAAACCTCCGCACCAACCTCTCATTTTGATTGCCAGATATGAGGAATATCATTTTTTACACAAAGTTGGTAAACAAAATGGTTATTGCCATATGAGACATCACCACACTTTTTATCTTTTCCCACAAAATTTGCATATATTTATGTTTATATAATAGTGTGTGTGTGTGTGTGTGTGTGTGTGTGTGTATATATATATATATTTGTATGTATATATATACTATTTTATACATATTTGGCAACCCATATGGCAACTATGGGTGTAGAACTTATTGCTACTTATTTAGAAAAGTTTTCCTTTGGGTTATCAAAAATGAAAATGGCAACCCACCATTGGTGGAGTTGCTTTTACTAAGTTGGCATCCCCCTGATTTAGAAAGTTGTGACAATCCCCCTGGTAATGTCTTTTCCTCTCGCAAAAGTGGCAACAGATACATCCTTTACATGCACTATCTCTTCCAATAGAATTTTCCTTCACAGCCATGCAACTCGAAGAAGTATACCCTGATTCTTCAGTTTCCTTCCTAAGTTCATTCTCCTTCAAGGCCTTGATCACACCGACCACTATGAGCTGCTCTTTTGTAGAATTTTCATGTAACATGGTGGTTATCAAATGCTCATATAAATTTGGCAATAAGTATATCAAGTTAAAAGTTTATCCTCTTTGTTGAGATTATGTGTTTATCGCCTTCAAATCTGATAACATCTTTTTGAATTCCACTGTATGATCGTGAAGAGCGGTACCTTCCTTCTTTGAGAAACAAAATATTTTTCTCTTTCAGTACATCCGATCTAGTAATGAAAATCCCAAATAGTTAACTTTGAGTCTCGTCCACATACTTGTCGTGCTTTTCTCCTCAAGGAGGTTGCGCTTGACTTCATCCATCAATGGCAGCCGGATTAAATTCAAATCTTTTAAACAAATCATATCCCACCTTTTCTGCTTCATTTTGTTTGACTTTTCTTTATCTCCTCCAAGGCAAGATGCAAGCTCTGTTGAACCAGTACATCGTACATGTCCACCTTCTAGAAATTAAACTTGATCTTACCATCGAACTGCTTGATCTTCACATCTTCACCAAGAAACTCGAGTAACTCCGGAGTGCTCTAATACCACTTGTTGGGGAATTTCGGCGTAGCAGAAGTTAGAGCGTTAGGCGACAACCAATCACAACTAAAAACCAAGCAAAAGAGACCACACCAAACCCAAAAGCAAAAAAATTATCTCAACTCGGCGGGTCTAATCTAGGGGAGAAATAACTGAGATATTATTCAAATAGAGATGACACAAGAGTAACAATACTCTCATCAAGAATCTATCTATCTCTTAAGGCTCACAAGAAGATACCCTGATGTTTGCAATGGAAAATTCTCAGATGAAGTACTCTCCTCTAAATTGATGCCACAATAATTATTTGTAGAAGTCTAGGATACCTAGGTTTAAATCTCCATCATTATCTCTAAACATGTATATCCCTATTTCATGTTTAGCTCCAAACAACTTCATGTATATCCAAGCCAAAACAGAAGTTTAAATGTCAAACTAGAACTTCTTCATAGTTATCCAATATTTAATTACTTCTCATCCTTCTTTGAAATAAAAAATAGGTTCGGGCCTAGGCCCGAACTAGTTATGCATGTTTTAATATATAACTTTCCAATAAAACAAAACCACATCGAGAGTAATATACGATATAAAAAAAATAACATTAATAGGAATACTACTTCAACTTTTTATATAATTTATATCCAATTTATTATTTTCATTTTAACACTATATATAAGTTATAATTGTTGGGATTTGTGGATACAAATACACAATACAATGGGCTGAAGAATAAAACAAGAGCAAGCATCGAAGGAGCAAGTGGGAGTACAACAGCAAAGGTAGCAAGCAGCTGCAGGACAATGTGCACATGTGCAGTTGACTGACACGCACATCTCTTAATCCAGAGAGATAAGAATGGAAGAGCAGAAGAAACGACAAGAAAAACAGCAACAGCAGTAAGAAAATTGAAGCTCTCTATTATGGGTCGAAGAAATGTAGTCAACTGCTTTTTGTAGCAGTCGACCGAAATTTGCAGGTAGGATGTTTTTTAGTTTGGGTCTTGGGGAGACGCCTAAACCCAACTTCTTATCCAAGTTAGATCTTACGACTCTAATTGTATGATTATCTCTTCATGATAAATCTGATGGTTATTGTATTAATATATCAAACTAGGGTTCCTATATATCTTTATATATTCAATGTAACTGCTCAATGAAGTATAAGCACCAAATACAGAGTACTTCATCTGAGTGGGAAGAGAATTCTTCATTGTAAATTGCCATTATTTCCAGTGAGTATAAGAGAAGGTCGTGGTGAGAGTTGTAACTCTTGTATCTTTCTCTAATTGAATATTATCTCAATTTATCTCCTCCGAATTAGGACTTGCCCAAACAGGGACAAAATTATGTGCTTTTGTGTGTTTGATTTGATATACTATTTGCTTTGTGGTTATTCATAGTGATTGCATCGTCAACTCAGCAGATCTGACAGAGGGAAATTCCTAATAATTGGTATCAGAGCTTCAGGAGAGTTCCTTGGGAAAGAAGGCAGATCACAACATGAGGATCAAGCAATTCGACGTAAAATCAACTTTATTATCTGGAAGGTGGACATGTATGATATACTGGTTTAGAAGCATTTACACCTTTCCCTAATAGGGATAAAGGGAAGTGATCTGATATGAAGTAAGAGATTTGGGACGAGATGTGGTTAAAGGCCTTGAGTTTAATCCGGCTATCGTTGGCGGATGAATTCAAGTTTAATATCCTTGAGAAAAAAAGTGCGGTGAGTCTACGGACAAGACTCAAAGAAGACTACTCAGGGTCATCGCTATTGGATCTAATGTACTGGAAGAGAACGTTGTTTTGTTTCTCAATGAAGGAAGGCACCAATCTTCAAGATCATACTGTAGATTTCAATAAGGTATTATCTGAACTGAAGACGATTAACGCAGATGATCTAAGCGAAGAGGATAAAGCTTTCAACTTTATATATTCACTGCCAGATTGGTATATGAGCATTTGATAACTACCATGCTACATGAAAATCTACCAAGGAGACACTTACTGTAGTTGGGGTGGTCAAAGGTCTGAGGTAAGATGAGTTTAGGAAGGAGACTCATAAATCAGAGTCTACTTCTACGAGTTGCTTGGTAGGATAAGGTGCATAACGGTAAGATTCGTTTCCACAATTGTAGAGAAATTGTGCATTATAAGTGTGACCGTTGCAAGTGGTTGAACCAGAGGGATGCAAATGCCAAAGTGGTGAGCACCACTGAATCATGTGATAACTTAGAATTGTTTCAAATTCTTTAGATGTGAATTTCGGCTAGTTTTTTTTTTTAATTCGGGTAGTTCTTCTCACATTTGCGATCAAGAGAAAGATGTTTTCTACTTATAAGCCTTTAACATGTCGTAGTGTGAAAACGGTGATTGGTAAGATTTGTGAAGTAGTGGTTGAAGGAACAGTTAAATTAAATATGCCAAATGATAAGGGGTTCACACTATAAGAGGTCATGCATATTCTTTTGATGAAACAGAATTTGGTATCCTTTGGGGTCTCTGAATGCTTGGGACTACAAGTACACAGCTCAAGGTGGAGTTTTGACAGTTTGGAAAAGTTATCATAAGGTGTGGAGGGTAAGAGGGGGCTTGGGCAGAGTCAGCACAATCTTTATCAGCTTTGTGGGAACTTGAAAACTCGCACGAATGGATTGAAGCCCTACGTTCCTAAAGCATTATCTAATTTTTGTCACTAGAATCATTGAAGCGAGACTGTAATACCCTGAATTTTTATTAAATGTGAAATTATGATTTTACATGTTGTGCACGCACAAATTTTTGTATAAATATTTTCTTCTGAAATGATTTTCTATAACATGACCAAATAATTATTTTCTTTCCTTCTCTTTATACTTTTTTAAGCCCATTTTTAAAAGCCTAAGCTTGTTTTTCTAAATTATGCCCAACCTAATAAATTAAATATTTTATTTTGAACCATGAGTCTAAAAGCCCACTATTTTGAAGCCCATGAATTACTTACTCTTTTAATTTCCTTAACTTGTCATGTAGACACATATTTTTGTAGACAATTAATTAATTTATAATGTACAACTTTAATTATGGGACACTAGTTGGGACACGTGCTTGCACGTGTGTGTGCATTGCACACCTTTTCCTTGGCCGGAAATGCATAGGAGAGAAGTGGGAGAGTGGATTAGTGGAGAGGTGGTTTTTGTTCATGGGTGGTTGCTACAACTTTCCATTATATCCTAGCCATTTATCTACAACCATCTAATGCAATCCTAGCCCTTCATTTCACCCTAAAACTAGTGTAAATACCCCTCCTTTGTATGCATACAACACTAAGAATTTTTGTAAAGAAAGAAAGAAATATATAGGGGAGTAAAAAGATTGAGAGCTTTAGTTTGTGTGTCCCAACCTAGAGGAGGTCGGCTACTTCACCAAGGCAAAGGGAGGCTCGGGTTCACTAAGTGCAAAGAGGAGAAGGCGATCGTGGTGGCTCAAACTAGGAGGAGAAGGACCGCTCGTGTGCTTAAGGAGATTCTAGGAGTTTTTGTAGTATTTTCTTCAAATAGGTGGGTGTTTTTTATACTTCTAATCTTAGACATCATGCTAGGGATTTTGATATATATGCATGCTAAAAGAACTAATAAGATAATCACTTGTTGACTCTAAAAAGGACTTGCTAGACGAATGAGTAAATGCTTGATGAATTGCATGCTATTGGTTATAATTCATATTTAATGTAGTTAAATTAACTTATTTCCATGAAATTGTGGAATTATAACCATGTAATTGTATAAAAATGTTCATGTATGGTTAGTAGATGAATTATTAAATTTTGCGCTTATTGAACCATTGTAATACTTGCTCAAGGAATGCAACTTTGATTATAAGTATTATGAATAAAGAGGGAAAAACAGAAATTTACATTTTTTTAATAAAGTCTTAATGCAAAGAATTGAGTAGAGGATTTGTTAAAGTGAAATTTTGCAATGTGTAAACATAGAATACAAATTAGAGTGAAAATACTTGTTTTAATGTCAAAATTTATTTTTAAAAACACTGATTTGTTAAATGTATGTAAACTCAGTATTCTGGAAAATTTTAGGAATTTTTGTGAAGAAGAAATGAAGTTATGATCTTTTGAAGAATGAAATAATTTTAATGAACAGAGAATCGACATAAACCTATTTTAGACTAATCCTATATCAGTTAGTCACCTTAGTCATACTGGGTATAGGGGGGGCATTAGTTGTGTTACTGTAGCAGCGTGTGACTGTGTGTGTGGGTTCGAGTCTCGGCAGAGGCTTTTTATTTCTAAAATTCGATTTTTCTATGTAAACTCAGTATTCTGAAAAATTTTAGGAATTTTTGTGAAGAAGAAATGAAGTTATGAACTTTTGAAAAATGAAATAATTTTAATGAATAGAGAATCGACATAAATCTATTTTAGACTAATCCTATATCAGTTAGTCACCTTAGTCATACTGGTTATAGGGGGGCATTAGTTGTGTTACTGTAGCAGCGTGTGACTGTGTGTGTGGGTTTGAGTCTCGGCAGAGGCTTTTTATTTCTAAAATTCAATTTTTCCCAATTCCGAGAACTAGACTCAAACCACATTCATTCTCCCTTTGTGACAGTTGGGCACTTGTCCCTTTTGGCTAGCGCATGGGGCTTTGGTCTCGGTGACTGTGCACCTGGCTGTGTGTGTGTGCGGTTCGATTCTGGCAGTGGCCAAAATTTTTGGAAGAAATATATTTTTTAAATTTATTTTACTTGATTATTTCGAGCTAAAAAAAATAAAATAAATAAATACTGAGAAAATATTAGAAAATTCATGAGTATATATAAACTTCAAAAAGAAAAATTATTTTGGACTTATAGACCTTTAAAAAGAGAAACAAGAGTACAAATTTTAAGAGTGAAGTATTCATCTTAGTTTGATCTTTTGAAATGCTAAAACAAAGAAGTGAAATTTTTATAGAAATGATTGCAAAGAGATAAATTAAGACTTTTTTTGTTGAGTAGAATCAAATGAGAAATTTTGAGAATGCAAGTTGTGCATGGAATATAAGAAAAAGAGAAGTGATTTAATGTACAATTTTGTGAACAATTGTGTTTTCTTCTATTAAAGTGAAAGGATGACTTAAACTAGAATTTTAGCTAAACTCTACGTCGGCAAGAATGAAAAATATGGACAAGAGGATTTGATATTTTGACCAAGTTTGGGTTGTTGATAATGATTGATGTTGAAAAGACCGATGTAGAAGTAATGCTAGATTCTAGAATATCGACCTTCAATTATACGTAAGGATTAGACACATAGTGAAGATGTGATGAACGTAAGAGAAAAACATGAGGATGAGGGCCATTGGATTGGCGGCGTGAGAGTATTCATAGTATGTCCCATGATGCATCATGATTATGGCGTGGATACTACTCCAGAGTACCGTCCCGGTGGCGACGCTTATGGGGTGATCTAATGACTGCGGGTGGTGTCATGTCTATGGTAGGAGGTGAATTGCCATAGGATGCCTGCATGATAAGTCATGTGTCAGTGCGTTGGGATTCTCTCCAGGGTGCCTAGATGTGAGTTCGTAGTTTATAGAATGCCTAGGATGCTTACCGTAGTTACTGTAGTAGATTAAACCATGGCGAGAGATTGAACCCTACAAGATGAAGAGCGATTAAGGACTTGCCCTCGGACCTATATAGTATGGGCTGCATAGACTCTGAACAAGTACGCATTAGTATCATATAATGTAAATAATTGCATTAAGGACTAAGAGCACAGCACAACACGACATTAATAGGATAGTCCCTTGTATCTTTACTTGTGATCAAGTTTGTGGTTGTTTAGGTATGGAAAATCGTTATACTGTTTTTAGTATAGAGAGGATAGCCGTGTATAATATTTCGTCAGTTGAATGAACTGACGCGCCCACAGTTTTACATGTAGAATAAAGAGGTTGACAAATCGAAGTATACATGCTGCTCCAAGATTGATTTAAATGTGTATATTTTCATGTAATTAATGTAAATTGCTTTCGTTGTATGAATGTGAATGTATAATGTAACTCTGATGTAACAAAAGTTTTATTTTCTTTGTAAAATTGTACAAAGAGAAGGGAAAAGATCCTGTGGCACTTCGAATTCAGTCTGTTTTGGAATTCGGGGTGTTACAGAGACTATGATGTTTGAATATCGTCGAGAGGTGGAGAACCTCGGGTTGGTGGAGTTCGTGTGGAGAGTGGCACCTCTATAGTAACACCTAGTAGGGTATGCCCTTGAAGGGGGCATACAGTTGCAGAAAAATAGGTGGAGCTATATTTAACTAACAGAAGAAGTCATTGAACCAAGTTATTTACAAGAGGAGAAAGGAAAGAGTCTAGAAGAGTTCAATCACACAGGTGTGGAAGCATAAGTATGCAATCCAATGTAGAGATTGTTGGATTTATGACTTGCATACTATATTCGATGAGAAGAGAAGATGGGTGAAGTAAGAAGAGGTTTGAAGCAACATTGTATGAAGAAGGGAAAAGCAGCAACAATGACAAGAAGAACAACAGTAGCAGCAAGGAAATGACAGTCGACTTTCATATGAACAGTTGTCTGCTGAAGCTTTCTATTTTGGGTTGAAAAAATACAGTTGGCTGCATTTTGTGGAAGTCAACCGCAATCTGCAGGTGGACTATTTTGGGTTGTGTCTTGGGGAGTCAACTAAAGCCCAACTTCTTCTCCAATTTAGATCTTACGACTCTAATTGTATGCTTATCTCTTCAGGATACATCGAATGGTTATTATATAAAGATATCAAACTGGAGTTTCTCTAGATCTCTGTATATCCAATGTAACAGCTTAATGAAGTATAAATACTTCTTCTGAGATGTGAGATAATTCTCTATTGTAAACAGCGAGTATTTTCAATGAAGCTTGAGAGAGGGTCGTGGTGAGAGTTGTAACTCTTGTATCTTTCTCTAGTTGAATAATATCTCGGTTTTTCTCCCCTGTATTAAGGCTTACCCAAACCAGGACAAAATTGCGTGCTTTTGTGTATTTGATTTGATCTACTATTTTCTTGGTGGTTGTTCCTAGTGATTGCATTGTAAACTCAGCAAATATGACTCAGGGGAATTCCCACCATAACAAACTAGAGATCTGAAGTTTCATAAAGGGGGTGTTTGGTTGCCTCGAAAAGAAATCTCAAGTTGTAAGATTACTGTAGAGAAAAAAAATCTGTGGATTTGAGTTCTAAAAAAGTGGTTTGGTTGGATGTAATTGTATTGTATTGTAGGATACAGAGGAGAGAGAAAGAAATTTAAAGTAGAGGGTTATGTGAAATTATTTAATTGGATAGAGTAAAAGGTAGAAGAGATAAAACATTATTTAAATGCTACAGTAGCGCTACTGTAGCCCTACCGTGCACTTCCGAGCCCTTTCTGCTGAATTCCCACATATTTCTTTCGGTTTCTTTTTCAGCTACTGAAGCGCTACAGTGTCGAACTCACTTCTAAGCCAAATTCAAGCCAAGCAAATCAATTAGATTTCTTTTCAGTGGGTTTAACTTCCTGGAGGAGTTTTCGGGGCAAACAAACACCCACCAAATGACAGGAAAACCCCCAAATATAATGCAAGATCCTAAATTTTGAGAAACCCTAGTAAAAAGTAAGGTTTTGCACTTCAAACTGGATTTTTTCACCAAAAATAAATGAAATCTGTCAAGAAGATTGGGTTTCCATGGCTTTACATGAAAGAGAGAAGGCATGAGCAGTAGATATGGGAGGTGAGTGAATCAAGAGAGACAAAGGAAAGTGATGCTGCTGATTTAGGGTTAGGAGCAATAGATGTGTTATTTGTAGTGGAAGTGATAGGTCTGAGACAGCTCTGGATCTAAGATGAGAATTCTTGTGAGGAGCATAAGAGGGGGTGCTGCAGGAAGCTGGCTGCCCTGGATACCTGCAAAATGCCGAGAGACACCGGGGGTGATCCCGACGACAGGCCCTTCGACGATCTAGTCAGTCGCTGGAAGAAATGAAAGCTAGGGTTTTGGTGGACAAAAGTTGATTACCTAGTGAAAGGGGGAGGAGGCCTGGTATTTATAGGCAGAGAGAGTGGGTGCCCTAACCGTAATGGGCCAGGTTGACCCGTTTCTCTGTGGGCCTGAACCAGCAGGAGGCTTGTTGGATCCTCATACCTAATGATCAGAGATGAGCAGACTTTGAGGAGATCAGACGGCTCCAATCGTGCTGGATTATTTATCCACATCATTGGCCCCCCACTCCTAGGGGGTTGTATGTATTAGCCGTCGAGGAGTAGTTCGTCCTTGGTAGACAGTGTGCGTGAGGATAGGATGAAAGATCCCCGCTGAGAATGACCTGAGGTCGGGACCGAGCTTCGTGACGCTCTGAGCTCCGACCCTCCGAGCGTCGATTGTCGAGCATAATAAGCTAGTAAGGAAGCCAGTAGCTAGCTTGAGGTCCAAATCGAGCATCGAGCGTAATAGGCTTATGAGGAAGCCAGTAGCTAGCTCAAGGTTCATACCGAGCGTCGAGCAGAATAAGCTCGCCAGAAAGCCAGTAGCTAGCTCAAGGTACATGCCGAACGTCGAGCGTGATAGGCTTGTGGGAAAGCCAGTAGCCAGCTCGAGGTTCATGCCGAGCGTTGAGCATGATAGGCTTGCAAGAAAGCCAGTAGCTAGTTCGAAGTACATGCCAAGTGTCGAGCATGATAAGCTTATGAAGAAGCCAGTAGCTAGCTCGAGCTCCAAGCCGAGCATCGACCGTGATAGGTTTGTGAGGAAGTTAGTAGCTAGCTCGAGGTTCATGCCGAGCGTCGAGCATAATAGGCTTGTGTGAAAGCTAGTAGCCAGCTTGAGGTTAATGCCAAACGTCGAGCATAATAATCTTGCGAGAAGGCCAGTACGCAGCTTGATGTACATACCGAGTGTCGAGCATGATAAGCTTATGAGAAAGGTAGTGGCTAGCTCGAGGTGCATGCCGAGAATCGAGCGTGATAGGCTTGTGAGAAGGCTAGTAGCAAGCTTAAGGTACATGTCGAGCATCGAGCGTGATAGACTTGTGAGAATGCCAGTAGCTAGCATGAGGTTCATGTCGAGCATCTAGCCTGATAGGCTTTTGAGGAAGCCAGTAGCTAGCTCGAGGTCCAAGCCGGGCATCGAGCATGATAGGCTTGTTAGGAAGCCAGTAGCTAGCTCGAGGTTCATGCCGAGCGTCGAGCGTAATAGGCTTGTATGAAAGCCAGTAACGAGTTCGACGTTCATGCCGAACATCGAGGATAATAAGCTTGCGAGAAAGCCAGTAGCTACCTCGAGGTATTTGCCGAGCGTCGAGCGTGATAGGCTTGTGAGGAAGGCAGTAGCTAGCTCGAGGTTCATGCCAAGCTTCGAGCGTGATAAGCTTGTGAGCAAGCCAGTAGCTAGCTCGTGGTTCATTCTGAACGTCGAGCATGATAGGCTTGTAAGGAAGGCAGTAGCTAGCTTAAGGTTAATGCCAGGCGTCGAGCGTCATAGGCTTGTGTGGAAGCCAATAGCTAGCTCGAGGTTCATGCCGAGCATCGAGCGAGATAGGCTTGTGAGGATGCCAGTAGCTAGCTCGTGGTTAATGCCGAGCGTCAAGCGTAAGAAGCTTGCGAAAAGGCCAGTAGCTAGCTCAAGGTACATACCGAGCATCTAGCGTGATAGGCTTGTTAGAAATCCAGTTGCTAGCTCGAGGTGCATGCTGAGCTTTGAGCGTGATAGGCTTGTGAGAAGGCTAGTAGCTAGCTCGAGGTTCATGCCGAGCATCGAGCGTAATAAACTTGCGAGAAAGCTAGTAGCTAGCTCGAGGTACATGCCGAGCGCCAAGCGTGATAGGCTTGTGCGAAAGCCAGTAGTTAGCTCGAGGTACATACCGAGCGTCGAGCATGATAGGCTTGTGAGAAAGCCAGTGGCTAGCTCGAGGTGCATGCCGAGCGTCGAGCATCTTAGACTTGAATGTATACTTGTTGTGGATGTAGCGGACACGTGTAGTGCACGTGTGAGGCTGAGGTCAAGGTTGTAGAAGTCGAGGCGTCGAGGATTCTTTTATTTATTATGATTTGGCACGTGTTCAGCACATTACCCCTGACGTCATGGTTGTGGAAATCGAAGCGTTGAAATCACATCAACCATTGGATCAAGATTAGATGGTTGAGATTGCTTTGTGGTTTTCGAGGCGATCCCCCCTTTGCCTATATATGCCTCCACCCCCCATCTCATTTTTCACTTTGACCTCTCTCTCTAACTCCCAGAGTTTCTCTTTCTAGAACTATTCAATCAGCGTCAGTAGTTTCTCCGGCGAGTTTTCCGGCACCAGCAGGTAGGTTAGCACTTTTACTATTATGTGTTGAGGGCTCAGTCTACTTCATCGGTCTCCACATCCGACCTTAGCGACGCCAACCATCTCAGTGATTCCTCGGATTGGGAAAGGTTTGAGGAGGAAAAGGTAGTATATAATCCTTGGCCGCTCAGGGTACGCATGTAACGCCCCGAATACCAAAATACGGTAATCCATAGCTCAACAGGATCTACACTTCACTTCGTAAAATTTTACAAGGAATTTTGAAACTTTTATTACAACATTGTTCTTTTACATAAATAACGCAGTGGAAAATAAATGAAGTACAATATGATAAATATACAATTTTAACAGCTTGAGTATGTAAGTAATCATCAGCATCAAATTCATCTTTATTTCTCCTTGTAAGATCCAAGTCCTGCATATGAAACTGTGGGCACGTCAGTTGCTTACAACCAATGCAATGTTACAAACAGTGATCCTCTCTATGCTATATTATAACGAAATCTCTTACTTTAACAATCACAAACTTGAATGCATATAAAAGTGTAAAGAGTGAATACTACAATAACACTAATGCATACTTGTTCGGATTCTATGCATCCCATACTACATAGGTCCGAGGGCAAGCACCTACGTACTCCACATTAAAGGGTTTAAACCCTCACCATGATAACTACCATGTAATAAAACAATGTTTAGACATTCCACGAGTACGGATTTCAGTCCCGGAGATCCACCGCCCGACTATACAGAATCCTCGTCGTGCGAACATCCCGCAAGTGTCCCTCTAGCCCCGGTATATGCATATACACTGGAGTATGGCTTACTATCCGCCCGACTAATCATGATCTCAGAATCCACCGCCCGATCAATCATAGTCCCAAATTTAATTAAGGCTCGCCTCCATCGTAAGCAACCACAGTCCTGGAATCCACCGCCCGACTATATAGAGGCCTTCCACTCGCGTTTGCCCAAGTTTACTACATTTTCACTTAGTGCCTAATCCTTAAGTTTGAACATGAATAAATAATACTACCTAGAGCAAGTTTACCCTCCTATCGGTCTTACACAAAAATACCGAGAACAACAACCCATATTGGCCACTTCTCATAAATCAATTATTCATTTCCATTACTTTTGCCGGTACTAAGGTATCACTAAGCCTCTAGAATAAACATCTTTCCATGTTCAACAACTTGGGGTACTCATCCCTTTATAATTCATATTCTAAATTTTCAAGTATTCATAATTTATTCAAACTCTCTCATTCATTCTTATTCATTCATCAATAGGTACAATCTTTACCTATTCATTTTCACATACACTTTTCATATGCATCCAAAACTTTTTCAAATCAAGTTAATTAAGATTAAGACATAATCTCTTAAAATTTATCTTTAAAAATTAATCTCATCATCTTCCCTTGATTCATTTGAATCATTCTTAACATCTTTAATCCTATATATACATACATATATATATATATATATATATATATATATATATATATATATATATATATATATATATATATATATATATATATATATATATACTTACTAGGTTTGCCCGTTGACACGTGCCTACGGCACGTCTTCAGAACGGTGCACCTTATTTGATCATATAAAATAGTTTTGGAGGTCCAGCAAATTAATTGAAGTAGCAAACATATTATATGAGAAACTTTTGGGGGTCCAGCAAAAAACATATTATATGATTTTTTATGATTTTTTTTTGAATTATTTTTAAAGTTTTTAAAATTTTAATTTTTTTAGTTTTTTAATTTTTAATTTTTAAAAAAATTTAAAAAAATTATTTTCTTAATTTTTTGAATAGAAGAGGGAGGGAGGGAGGGAGAGAAAAAAAAGTAATTAAATAGATATAGGAGTTGTTTAGGGGGGGGGGGGGGGGGGGGGGGGGAATTTGAATTTGAGTTTTTGGGGGGAAACTTTTAGGGGGAAAAATATGTTTTGTGAGGTTAGATCTGGGCCTTTGATTTTTGGGGGGATTGAAGGAGAGCCACTTGATAGCTTTCTTTGTGTTTTATTATATAGATATGTTTTTCTTAAGTTCACATCTCATCTAAGCATGAATATGATCTTTACTTTCCCAAAATATAACTTAAAACAGCGAGAATATATTTTCAATCAATTCATTTAAGTATCATTTGCAAAACAATAAATTCAAAGTTAGAAAACTGCATTTCATACTATTTGTAAAACTTATAGAAAATTGTATACTTCACGAAACTTAGCGTTCTTTACATCAAACTGAAAGTATACAAATCTACTTTAATTTTTTAGTTACAAGTTTCCTCAAAATACTATATCTATAACCCTGAATTCTTCAAAATATACAGTAGGGTCGAGATACTGGAATACTGCCACTGTAAAGTCTTGTAAGATTCATATAAAATCCGATTCTTTGTGAAAATTTGATATTTTATACTTTTCAGAAAGGTTAAAGTCTCTACTACAATTTCTTGGTTCTGACTTCAATTCAAAAACCGAAAGGTGTACAAATTTTCAGCAACCAGTCAACTACTAACCAGTTTTAAGTTTAGATTTTATTAAAATAGTAAACAACCTCCAAATCTTATGAAATTTTAAAGGGATGTTCCTGACACATACAAGATGCTCTCCAATTTTTTTTTACTCTATATTCCAACTATTTTATTAAATATAATTTTCTGATGTGAAAACAAAATTCAAAACAGTAACTTTTTTTTGCATGATTTAGAAACTTTGAGTACAAACGTATATCCATTTCATATAATGTATTACCATGCACCCAAAAAACATTATTTCAACTTATGTGCATAACAACCTTTTAATTAGCAAGCATCCTCATTCTAAATATCATCATTTCAATTTAACTACTACTCATATGTATATCAAATTTATATATCAATTTACCTACACATGCATGATACTATAATTTAGAAAATTCAAGAAGACACCCACCTCAATGAAGATTCTAAAGTAGAAGAAGACTCCTAGAATTTTCTCCTAGCTCCAAGAATGGGACTCCCTTCTCCTCCTCGCAAGCTCTCCTTCCTCCAAGCAAGAACTCAAACACTCTTTCTTTCTTTTCCTCTCTTTTTTATCTGTTGTTTCTTTTGATCTTTGGTGCAAGATTATGAAAAAAAAAAGGGGTAGTATTTATAGGATTTGAGAAGACTCTTTTACTACTCAAATTAAGTGTTCTAATTCATAACCTATATAACCTCCTTAACTCTTTTACTACTCAAATTAAGTGTTCTAATTCATAACCTATATAACCTCCTTAACTTAAATGTCCACTCACACAACCCCCAACTCCTCCTCTCCTCCTTGAATTGGTCGGTCAACCCCCCCTTTTGTGACCTTTGGATTGCACTACGTGCACGTGCAACCCACAAGCACACACTCTCATTTGTTAGTTGTTATTTATTTGATTGTACATGTTGTTCACATGACAAGGGTACAACTAATTGTAGAATTTTTCTTAGTGGGCTTCCTCTTGTGGGCTTGGTCTATTTTTTATTTATTTAATTTATTTTAATGGGCTTAGAGTCTTCTATTAGGCCAATGGGTTCTAATAGGCAACAAAATTAAATGAAAGGAAATTTTGCATAACTTTTAAATAAAATTGAGAATAAAAATAATGAGATGAAATTGCACATGCGTTGCACGTGTAAAACTAAGAAATGTTTTTATTTAAAAATTTAATACAAGATGTTACAACGCAAGCCCTTCTTCGTGGAGTCAAGTGACTCGAAAGAAAGTATTGAAGAGGTAGAAGCAATAGGTGGGGGAGAAGTGGATGACGAGGGAAGAGACGAGGAGGATGAGGATGTTGTGGAAGAGGTTGGTGAGGGAGGAGGCGAGGAGGATGATTTTCCTGATAAAACTTCCCCAGGTCTGCAAACCGATCTGTTTAAGCTGAAGGTTATTCGGAGGAGTAAGCAAAAGTGGACCATTCCAAACAGTCTTACAAACCCACCCTAATTCCTTCCTAAACACGAGATGGACGTAACCTATCTTCAGCAACCGGGATCAAGTAGAGGAGGGCCGAGCTGGAGAAGAAGGCTGCACAGTAGTCGAAGAAGAAGAAGAGGGCGCCCCAGGGTGGCCCTAAAGGGACTTCGGATCTGAAGTCCAAGAAATCGAGGGTCTCCGTGGTACCAGGGACCCTGCGACCGTCGAAGATAGTACCGAGCTCCAGTAACGTCAAGGTTAAGGAGTTGTTGACGAAGGGCATCCAGCCCCTTAAGCCTTCGGCTCCGGAGATCGTAAGCGAGGAGGGCCTCACACCCTGGGCCCCTAACTGGTCTGTGAAGACAGCAGACTCGCTGACAGAGGGACCTATAGCGGTCAAGGCGTTAGATCACATCGCCATGCCTTGCGACCGGGAGAGCTTTGCCACATAGACCACTGAGTCCTGCTACATGAGGTAGGCTCAAGCAAAGATGGTGGTAAGTGATTAACAAATTTTGCAATGGCAATATGTCCCTTTTTCTTCCGGTAATTTTTAAGTCATGTTTGCTCGTTCATAGGCTACACAGTTAGGACCTCCAGCGGACGGTGAGGAACACTCACCGCTATGAGCGGGAGATGAAGGAACAGAAATTGCGAGCGGACAGCATCGAGGCTCAAGACTGTGCCCTCCGGGCGGAGCTGGCATCTATGGCTAAGAGCCAGACTAGGAGGAAGAAGGGGATGGAGGCGAAGATCATGAAGAAGCTCCACGAGGTGAGAACCTCCGCCATGGAAAAAGTAATCGTGGCCCAAAATAAAATGTACCACATGGCAATCGAGCGCATGCACCGCAAGTACCCTCAGCTTGAGCTCCATGAATTTCACTACTCCATGAAGTTCGACGAGCCCCCGCTAACTAGGGTTGTAAATCGGACCGAACAGGATTGGACAGCCATATGATCAAGCTCGGAACAAAATTCTACTCGGACGGGCTTATGTCTGGCTTGGTCCAGGTCGGACAAAAATTTTCTAGTTCGGACTCGGTTCGGTAAATTATTGGACCGCAATAATGCTCGGACGAACTTTTGTCCGACTCGAGCTCGGTAAAGTATTGGATCTAATAGTTTTTAAGTTCGGTTCGTATAATAGTTTGGACAGTCCACAGTTGGGTAATTTCTTGAGCCGGACTCGGACGGACGATGGACGATCCTGTTCATTTTACACCCCTACCTCTAACCCACCGGGGGGGGATCGGGGAGGAGGACGATGCATGCCAGCTCAGCAAGGGGAGGAACAAGTGGCGGTCGAACCTGAAGTCGACGTCATGGGGAATGAAGAGGTGCCCCCTCCCCTCAGCATTAGCTCTTTTTTTGTTTTTTTGAAATTTTTTGTATTTTCCATGCGGACTGGCTGCCGCAGTTTTTGTATCGATTTCAAATGAATAGTGATGTGGGTATAAATGACGTAGCCTACACAGGGCCGTCGGATCTTCTCGATATTCGCTCATCTTGATCATTAGGTAAAAAAATCCAACGGGTCTTCTGCAACTTCAGGCCCACAGACAAATGGGCCCTACTCGGTCCATCAGGACCAGATACCCATTTACACTGCCTATAAATACCAAGCCCCTTCCTCCTTAGGAAAGGTAATCCAAAATTTCTCACTTGAACCCTAGCTTTCTTACCCTTTCCAGTGACTGACTAGATCGTCGGAGGGCCTGTCGTCGGAATTTCTCCTGGTGTTTCTAGGCCATTTGCAGGTGTTCCGATCGGCCAGCCATTAGCTACTTTTCCGAGCTGACCTCCAGTATTATACCGGATCTGCAGTTGAGATCTGTCCCTTCCACTTTATAAATTGCAACAACTGACACCTATTACTCCCACACCAAAAATAAGCAGCGCCAGGTTGGCGCCATCTCTGGGAAGGCTTGACAGACCCAAAACTAGATTCTGGTCTCCAGACTCCTCCCTTCCTATGGCCCCTAAACCAAGGAGGGCAGCAACGGCAGGGCAGTGTAGCGACCATCATCACCAGACTCATAGTCATGCGGACACATGGGGTTCCCAAAGACACTGACCCGAGAATCCCTTGGGTCCGGGTCCGAGCGCCTCATGCTCAGCCTCTGGGCGACCCAAGCCCCAGGAAGCCGGTGACCTTCGGAAGATCATCAACCATCAGAAACCTGAGGACGACCTCCGGAAACAGCTTGATGGTTCCAGTAGTGGAGCTGCCTCCTCCGTCCATGTTCCGATTCATGGCCTACAAGGTCGAGAGCAACGACATAGTCACTCACCCAGAGATCGAAGACCTCCACGGTCCAATTCGAAGAGGTTGCGGTAACGAGGACCGAGTTCCAGGAGTTCAGGAACGAGGTCCTCCTAGCCATCCGAGGTACCCCCAAGACCGAACAACCAGTCGATGACCCTATCCAGGAAGAAAAAAACCTGGGTAGCAAGTCATACGACTGAACTCGACCACCGAGGAGGGATGACATTGTCCTTAGGCGACTCCAGGGGATGGAGAATCGCCTCGCCTGGATCGGCTAGGGTTCGGGGGTACCATCCTACTGGACCCCCATTCTCTGCTTGAATCCTTGATGCCTCAATCCCGAGGAATTTTTGACCACCTCAGTTTGAGACATACGATGGAGTGAGTGATCCAGCTAATTACATAGAGGGGTTCAAAACCCTCATGATGATTCAGAGCACCTCGGATCCTCTCCTCTATCGAGCGTTCCCTGCCACTTTGGTGGCCTGGCAAAGGAATGGTTCTCAAAGCTGCCTCTAACTCGATCTTCTCTTTTGAACAGCTCAAGGTAAACTTTCTCGCTAACTTTGTGATTAGTCGCAAGGTGGAGAAGACGAGCGCGTCACTTCTGGACCTCAAACAGAAGGAAGGGGAGTCCCTGTGGGACTTTTTGTGGAGGTTCACCACCGAAGCCAGGGCAGTCTCTTCTCTCAATGGTGGCATCACAGCCGCGGCTTTCTGACAATATAATGTTCGCCATGGTTAGCTAAAGGCCTCCCTGGCAAAGAAGCCCCCGGTCGATTTTCCCGACCTCTTTCACAGGGTCGAAAAGTACATGCGAGCCGAAGAAGTTCTGCACCCTGAAGGCCTGACAGAAGACCCCGCTAAGGGGAAGAGGAAGGTAGATGGTTTGGAGCCCATGAAGAAGTCACAAAAAGATCCCCTCGGTCAAAAACGACCGCCTCCGGTCCCCCGCTTCGAAAGTTCACCCCGATGACTCATAGCGTGTTGGCCATCCTTATCGATATTGAAGACAAGGGGATCGTCCGCCATCCTCCTCGACCCATCAAAAACAAGAAAAAGGACCAAAGATATTACTGGGTTCCATCGAGACCATGGGCACGAGACTAATATGTGTCCTGCTCTCAAAGACGAGATAGAGTCCCGCATCCAGAGGGGTTACCTATGGAATTCACTCGAAAAAACCAACGAGACCAGCTGGCTTTGCCGCCTCCTTGAGCGACCGGTCGGCATCCTGAGGCGGAACCAGAGCATGAAGAGGCAGGAAGGCCGGCCATCCTTCACTATGTTCAGGGTGGCCCCATGGGGGAGATTCGAATACTTTCCTCAAGGCCTTCAGGCGGGTGGTTAACTCGATCCATGACCACCCACCTCGAAGGACCAAAGCTTGGTGGTCTCATTCTCTAACAACTACCTGGAAGGTGTCCGACTACCTCACTGTGACGCCCTGGTGATCAGCCTTGACATGGTGAATCACGAGGTTCGCCGTATCCTCGTTGACAATGGAAGCTCGGTGAACATCCTATTCCTTGCCGCATTCAAAGCGCTCAAACTCTCCTGAGAAAGACTCAAGCCGGTGGGGTACACACTGCACAAGTTTTAAGGCACTTCTGTATAGATCGAGGGGATAATCACACTCGACGTCACAGTCGGAACAGTCCCGAACATCCGAACATAAGCCATGGATTTCATGGTGGTTAATGTCAAAGCTGCCTACAATGTGATCCTGGGCAGCCCCGGCCTCTGTTCCCTTCAAGCGGTACCCTTCGCATACCACCTGAAAATGAAGTTCTCCACCAACCACGGAATTGACAGAGTTCGAGGCAATCAAGAATCCACCAGGTACTGCTACATGGCCGCGGTGGGAGGCAAAGTTTTTCCCTTCAATGCGGTCGAACTTCTGTCTAATAGGAACTCATTGGGCTCCGAGCCCGTCGACCAATTGGAAGAAATATCCTTCGCCAAGGAGGACATATCTAAGTGGTTCCGACTGAGCCAGTCCCTCCCCCAAGACCCAAAACTAGCCATCACTGACTGCATCAGGCAGAATGTTGATCTCTTTGCCTGGACGCCCTCGAATATGCCAGGTTTCTCAGATGACTTCACCATGCATCGACTGATCATCCATCCAAGTTCAAAGCCCGTCCAGCAGAAGCAACGCAAATTCATCCCCGAAAGGCAGCTGGCAACCAAAGAAGAAGTGAACAAGCTACTCTCAGCTCATTTTATCCAGAAAGTCGGCTATCTCGAATGGCTGGCCAGAAGAAACCAAGCGGGAAGTGGAGAATCTGCAAAGACTTCATATACCTCAACAATGCCTGTCCCAAAGATCCATTCCCCCTTTCGAGCATCAACGCCCTGATTGATGTGACTTCTAACCACGAACTACTGAGCTTCATGGATGCCTTTTCAGGCTATAAACAAATCAGAATATTCCCCCCTGACATCCCCAAAACTGCCTTCGTGACTGACCAAGGCATATGCTGTTACCGGGTCATGCCTTTCGGGCTGAAGAACGCCAGTGCTACCTACCAGAGGCTCGTCAATCGGGTGTTTAATGAACAAATAGGTCGGAACATGGATGTCTATGTCAACGACATACTCGTCAAAAGTTGCCAAGGCCAAGACCACATCACCGATCTAGAGGAAGCCTTCAGAGTCCTAAGGTCCCACAACATGAGACTTAACTCCTCCAAATGCGCCTTCGGCATCACTTCGGAGAAATTTCTCGGATTCATGGTTAGCTAGTGGAGAATTGAGGCAAACCCCGTGAAGATCCAGACCATATTGGACATGACCCCTCCATGAAATGTCAAAGAGGTCCAGAGGCTTACGAGTCGGTTGGCTTCCATCGGCCGTTTTCTTTCCAAATTCGGTGAAAAGTCGCTCCCGTTCTCCGAAGCCTTCCGGATTGCTAAAGGCTTCAAATGGGGAGAACCCCAACACCAGGCCTTCAACCAGCTAAAGACCTACCTGGCCAACCCCCGCTCCTGAGCAAACCAAAACTGGGCGAGCCCCTCTACCTCTATTTGCCCGCATCTGAACATGCGCTTAGTGCCGTACTTGTCAGTGAGGAAGACGAGGCCCAGAAACCCATCTATTACGTCAGCAAAGTCTTGCACAAAGCGAAGCTAAGATATGCTCGAATAGAAAAGGTCGCTTACTCATTGGTAATGGCCACTCGGAAACTCTGATCGTATTTGCAAGCTCACTCCATTCAAGTCCTAATAGTTCAGCCGCTCAAGCTCGTCCTCAACAAACCAGAAAAGTCCGTATTTTCTTCTAGAAGCACATTATCTGCCGGTTTAGTATCTCGCACAAGCTCATCACCGATAATGGGACTCAGTTTGCAGGCAAAAAATGTCAAAAGTTCTGTGAAGACCTCGGCATTCAACAGTGGTTCTCATCAATTGCTCATCCCCAATCGAATGGCCAAGCAAAAATGCTAACTGCCAAATTCTTGAAGGCCTCAAAAAATGATTAGACCAATCTCCCAAAGGACTGTGGATCGACGAGCTGCCGAGCGTCCTATGGTCATACCGAACAACCAAAAGAATTCCTACAGGCGAGTCCCCCTTCAATCTGACATATGGGACAGAGGCTGTCATCCCACTGGAGGTCGGGCTCCCTTCGCCTAAGGTCATGGGCTTCAACGAGGAATCCAATTCGAGCGACCTCAGGACCAACTTGGACCTGGTCGATGAAATCTGCGAGAGATCCTCCATCCTACGAGAACAACGAGTTGAGAGGATCCACAACAAAAAGATCCATCTTGTCGACCTTAAGGAATGTGACCTCGTGCTCAGGAAGCTTGCTATTTCCAACCCCGGCAAAAAAAGGCACGCTCGCCCCGAACTGGGATAGCCCATATGAGGTCTCCCAAGTGGTACGTCCAGGCACGTACTGACTCTAAGACCTGGGGGGCAAGGTAGTCAGGCGACCCTCATATGCAGAACATCTTATTAAATTCCGTGAGGAGAGACGTCCACCGTAATTGTAATAGGCACTATGCCTCATTTTATGTTGTACCACATTGTAAACTTGTACAAAAGGAATGAAATTTCTTTTCAAAACATGTAAACATGTCAAAACAACATCGAGCAAGATACCGGCTCTCACATCCTCGCCCCTTGGCTTGGACCTCGACCACCTACGAGGGATTTTTTAATCCCTCCTGTCCTCGCCCCTTGGCTTAGACCTCGACCACCTACAAGGGATTCCTCAATCCCTTAAGTCCTCGCCCCTCGGCTTGGATAAATACCACCTAGAAGGGATTTCTAAATCCCTCACGTCCTCACCCCTCAGCTTGGACTTTGACCACCTATGAGGGATTCCTCAATCCCTCATATCCTCGCCCCTCGGCTTGGACTCTGACCACCAACAAGGGATTCCCTTAATTCCTCAATCCCTCACGTCCTCTCCCCTCGGCTGGGACTTCTGTAATACCCTGAATTCCAAATAAGACTGAATTCGAAGTTCCATATGATCTTTACACTTCACTTCGTACAATTTACAAGGAATTAAAAATTTTTATACAATAATGTTTACATTTACACAGCGGAAGCAAATTACAACATAATACATGAATTGAACATCAACTTGAACATTTCATTATAAGTAGCAATCACTCTTTAGTCTTGTCAATCATTTTATTCTGTATAGAAACTATGGGTACGTCAGTAGCATACAACGGACGCTATGATATAATACATCAATTTCTCTTACTTAGAAAGCATACACTTGTCACAAACAAAGCTAAGGGGACTATCCTATTGATGTCGTGTGTGAATGTGCAAGTCCTTAATGCAGTTATTTATATTACATGATACTAATACGCACTTGTTCAGATTCTATGCATCCCATACTACATAGGTTCAAGGGCAAGCCCTTAATCATTCTTCACCTTGTAGGATTGAATCCCTCGCTATGACTTAAACTATTACAGTAACTACGGTAAGTATCCTAGATGTTCTATGAGTTACGAGCCCATGTCCAGATAGCCTGGAGGAAAATTCCACGTCATGACATGACGCATCATGTAGACAACTTATGGACAATTCAACTTCCGTCATGGGACAATGGCACCACCCGTAGTCACCAAACATCCCACAGGCATCGCCACGGTCCCGATAATTCCGGAGATGTGCTCACGTCATGACATGACGCATCATGTAGACAGCCTATGAAACACTTTCACACCGTAGACCTGAGGCCCTTATACTTGTGTTTTTCTCTTACTTTCATCACATCTTTACTATTGTATTGTCCTTAGTTATTTGAATCATGAATAAAATCAACACCCTAGAGTTAGCACTTTCTCTATACTGGTCTTAACCATCAATCAACAATAACGACCCAAACTTGATCTTTCATTTCAATATTTTATCCCAAAAGAATTTATTCAATGCTGGTGTAAGGACTTAGCTACACTCTAGTCCTTAACCTCATTTCATGTTCATAAAATGTTGAGTATTCACACTCACAAATTTTCCTCATAATTCATCATGATTTTCCATTTCATTTTCATGCACAAATCTCATGCATAATACTACAATTCATTTTTCAAACCTACCACATTCATAAATAAATTTCACAAATTTTCTTTACTTTCATAATATCATTCTTCCACTTTATTAAGCCAAAATCACATTTATCTTATTTAAATTTTCCATGTCACAATTCTCATTTAAAAAAAAATAACTCTACTCAAAATTTCTTTCAAAGAAAATATTTATTTTCTTTAATTAATCAAGATTATGTTCTAAGAAATTATATCAAGTTCTTTTTCTCAAATAGCCTCTATTTCTCATTATAATAGGTCAAAAATGATAGAAATGATTTTCATGAAGTCTACGAATCTTTAGAATAATTCTATTTTTTTTTGCTCAATTTTTTGAACAGTTAAAGAACTATTTTTTGTTAATAACATTGAAATATTTCATCAGCCGAGACAGTGATAGTCGACTGTTGAGATATGTCAATCTACTGTCCTGCGATGATTTAAAACTCGAGAACCAGCAGTCAAGACAGTGACAGTCGACTGTTGAAAAATAGCCAGTCAACTGTCCTGCGAGGATTTGAAACTTGAGAACCAACAGTCAGGACAGTGACAGTCGACTATTGAAAAATAGCCAGTCGACTGTCCTGTAAACTAAATCCGAAATTCAGTACCTGACAGTCAACTGTCGACTCTAGTTCAGTCGACTGCCAATTGCACCAGGTTGCAGTTAAAGTGGATCATGAATATATTTTCGACATTGAAATGCAACGATAACTTCTTCACAATTTGGTACTACAATTATCACCAAAGATTGTTTTCTTACTTTCTTTTAAATCTACAAGCATTTCTAGAACACAATTCTCTTTTTTCACACTAGTGCCACAATAATTAATATAGCATATAACCAATATTTTAATAAATCAACTAGCCATTTACCAAGATATATTCTACATCTAGCATGGTTCAAAATTCACATTTTCATAGCAACATGATAATTCTAATGTAACAATCACAATTATCGCAACTATCAATCAATTCATCAAGCATTCACTTCATGTCTAACTAGTCTCTTTTGAACAAACACATGGCCAAATTTAACTAGTTTTTCTTAGCAATTTCATCAATTTAATCCCTAGCATGATATCTACATTAGAAGCTTGAGAAATCACCCGCTTTTTTGAAGAAAAACAATTAGAAAGCACCTAGAAATCTCCTTGGTCACATGAACGGTTCCTTCTCCTCCTATATTGTGCCACCAAGAATGCGCCTTCTCCTCCTAGCTTGATGGAAAACCCGAGCTCCCCTCCTTGATGTTTTGCCAGCCTCCTCTAAGTGCAAGAACACTCAACCCAACTCTCTCAATCTTTTTCTCACAACTAGTTTTCTTTTCTTCCTTTTTCTTTTACAAATTTTTTTAGTGCAATTCATGAAGAGAATTGGGGGGGGGGGGGGTATTTATACCTTTTTCGAGGCAAAATGGAGGGCTAGGATTGATCTAGATGGATGTAGATTAGGAGCTAGGATGTATTAGGGAGTTAGAACAACTACCCATGAACACAAACCACCTCTCCACTACTCCATCACTCCCACTCTCACTAGATACCAGCCGGCCTACCCCTATGCACACCCAAGACACGTGCTAGTGCATTGCATGTGTCACACAAGGCACTCCTAGTTACTAGTTGTACATGTTTAATTAATTAATTGTTATAAAAGCAAGTCTACCCTGTTGGATCCTGTAGGCATGGCAAGAAACACTAGAGGGGGGGGGGGGGGAATAGTGTTGAATAAAAAATAAAAACGAAATTGAACTTTTCCCTCTGTTCAGTCGACTTGACAAGAGAAAGAAGTCGAATGAGACGTCAGAACAGAAAATTATTTTAGACAAGTCTGATCAGTCGACTTATAGAGGACACCAGTCGACTTGCCAGACAAGTTTTCGAAGAGTATATTATACAAGTCTGATCAGTCGACTTAAATAAAGAAAGTGGTCGACTGTCCAAACAAGTTTCACAGAGTAATTAAAAAACAAATAAAGAAAAGCAAGTTCAGAGAAATACAACCACAGAGTACACACAATGTATCCTGGTTCAGTCCTCCCGACCTACATCCAGTCCCCAAGCAACCCACTTGAGATTTTTCACTATTCTTGAAAAAAATTACAAGAATACTCTTCGGCATTTAGACAACAACCTTGTCCAACCCGTAGACTTCTCTCACCACTAGAGAGAACAAACCCAGTCTTCCACCAAGAGTGAAAACCTGACTCTACAACCTAGAGCCCTACTCTCCAACCGAGAGGACCACTCTCACAACTGAGAGTGAAAAGAAAACAATAAAATGTTACAATCAACCTATAGTCTTGTTTTGTGATTGTGATTTTTGTATGTGGCTAATCGGTCAACTTCTGAATTCAGTCCAAAACGAATTCACTGTTATATTAGACTAAAAATCAGAGAACCAAGACTTAGAAGATTGGAGTGCTAGTTTTGAATGCTTGTTCTTTTGAAAGCAAAAAACCTTAAACTTTTTTTATCAAATGCTTGGAAATGAAAGTAACTTTTTACTAAGTGATTTCTACACTCTATTTATAGAGTTAGAATCACTAGACGTTGAGAAACAGTTGTACCAACTGTCAACTAGCGGAAATAAAAATTTTGATTTTGAAAAACGAGTTTTGAAATCAGTAAACTGGTGAAACGACTTGAAAAATGAGTTTTGAAATCAGTTGACTGGGTTGCCATGATGAGTCGACTGGGTTGCCATGATGAGTCGACTGGCCAGAGTTTGAAAGAGTTCAGAAAGTTTTGTACTGGTACAGTCAACTGGAGCATAAGGTAGTCGACTGGTACTCAACAACTGATCTAATTCAAACTATTTCAACCTTTAATCTTTTGAAAAACACTCAATTTTAAAGATATGTGAGTGTGTGTGTGTGACAAGGCTGTTACATCAATCTAAGACTCAAAAAAAGAAAATTACAATTGTTTTACAAGACATGTAATATAACATATTGAAGTATAGGTCTTGTCTTGAGTCTTGAGTCTTGAGATGGAGCTTTTAGTCTTTGTCTTTGTCTTTGAAGCTTGCAACCTTGTAGCTTTCTTGATCAATTTGCTTAGAGAGCTTTGTTTGTAGCTTTGCTTGATCAACTTGCTTTGAGAGCTTTGTTTGAGCACTTTGTCTTTGGGTAATAAAACCTGCAATATATAAGATGTAGCACAACAACTTTGCATTGTGTTGTAATCATCAAAACTAAGAATCAACATTCTCCTCCTTTTTGATGATGACAACATAATAGCTTACAATAATAGAAATATTACATATGCTCATTGCTCCCTCTAACTAATGTACAATATGCATATATGGAGAAACATGCACCCATGCACCAAAGACACAAACATGCACATATAGCTAATTTTCTCCCCCTTTGTCATCAACAAAAATAATGGAGGAAAAAAATAGTAAACACAATAGAGCATTTGCAAAACACACAGCAAAAGCAAAGTTTATACATAGAAAGTTGAAGTACATTGTTCAAATGACTAAAAATAAAAAAAATAAAAAAACAAAAATAAGTAGAAAAAATAAATAAAGAAATAAAAAGGTGGGTAATCGGTCTTCTTCATCTTCATCTTGGGCACCTTGAGAAGGAGGAGGAAACTGAGAGGTGAACAGGTGAGTGAGATGGAAAATACTGGCTTCAAGAGCATCTTGACGATCCATTATATAATTGATAGAAGTGTAAAGTTTCCTAGGATCATCAAAAATCAGCACAAGGACAAGATGAACTAGAAGCAAAAGACCGACGAGCTGAAGTGGCTAAAGGGATAGGAGGTGCATTCCTATGAGGTGACCTAGGTGGAGAATTAAGCAACTTCATACGTGCTAAACTAGCACGATCAAACGAATCAAAGTGTTTTACAACACTCGTCTCAGAATTGAGATCAACATCATGAGCATAGAAGATGTGAGTGAGTAAAGCACCAAAAGGACGAAAAGAGGTATGAGCCTTATGAAGACGCTTAAAGATGACTAGACCCCAATTTATTTTTATGTTGCCAAAAATTGCATAAACGGCTTGTTGCATCTCAAGGGAATACTGGTCATAACTCCCTGTTTTGGGAATAATGTTATATGACAGTATGCGTGCAACTAGCTTAGCAATAGGAGTAATTGATCGATTGGTCATAGGAGGATCATGATTTGGCAAATAAATTCTAAAAAAAATGGTGTCATCATCCATATCAACATCTCCTAAATCACACCCTTCATCAGACAGACCCAAAATAAGACTTAGTCTAGCAGGGGTGATTTTCATGCATTTATTTTTGACATAAGATAGAATAGAAATCTCATTACCATCCTCTGATGTAACAACCTTCATATTTGTGTAAAACAAATATATAATGTGAGGGTAGTAAGAGGGTTGGTTTACTAGAGACAATAAATCAAATAACCCACATTGTTCAAACAATGGGGTTAGAGGAAACCTATCAAGATCCGGAAAGTTCACAAATCTACCCGGAAAAATGATAATGGAACAAATAATGTACCATTTATCAATAAGACTAGGGCTTCTTAAGTATTGAAGATAGTCTCTGGAAGATTATCCCTCCTCTACATTAGAGGTACGAGATCTTTTTGGGGCCATTACTCAAGAACAAAAAAAATAAAGAGAGGAAAAAAAATCTAAGAAGATATACCAACAAAGATAGTAGAATAGAGGCACTGATCTGAGGAAAGAGGACTTCGGAATGGGAAAATCCACTGAAGTAGAGCTTCGATTTGGGTTCAAGATCTGAAACTGCCAAAGAGCAGCAACACCAGCCGACTTAGGAACCTCGGAATTGAGAGAGACAGTGAAATAGAAAAGTGAAAAAGAGAGGTAGAAGTTAGGGTTTTACACAAAGGTGAAGGGTTAGGATTAAATCTGGTGAAAAAGCAACAGACGAGATTGGTCAAAGGAAAAAAAACAGGGTAAAAAGTCGTCTCAAAAGAAGTGCCAAATTCGAATCTGAAAGAATAGCTGATTCGCGACAGTCGACTGGAGGGTAGGATCAGTCGACTTAGTTGAGAGAAAAATAGGTAAATGAAGATAGCAATAATAGAAAACTGGCATTCGACTGGATTACTGTTCACAGTCGACTTCCCAGAGTATAAAAAAATCAGGAAAATAAATAACGAAAAATACTTGGTTAGTCGACTGCGATAAAGTTTTAAGTCGACTTACCAAAGTTAAAATTTCAAGAAACATCATGAAAACTACAAATTCCTAGTTCTCTTCTTAAAGTGATAAAAGTGTCTTCTTTAAGTGGTTTAGTAAAGATATCTGCTACTTGTTTATCAGTAGAAATAAAGTCTAAAGAAATATCTCCTTTTAAAACATGATCACGTAGAAAATGATGTCTAATATCAATGTGTTTCGTACGTGAATGTTGAATTGGAATTTTAGATAAGTTAATGGCACTGGTATTATCACACATTATAACGGGTTTTGAAAAAAAATACCATAGTCTAATAGGATTTGTTTCATCCACAAAATTTGGACACAAGCCAAACTTGCAGTGATATATTTAGCTTCTATAGTAGATAGGGATACCGAATTTTGCTTCTTACTGCATCAAGATACTAGGGAGTGTCCCAAAAAGTGACACGTTCCACTAGGTACTTTTTCGGTTAGTTTTACTACCAGCAAAATCTGCATTGCTATATGACAAAAGTTGAAAATTATCGGTGCGTAGATAAAATAAACCATACTCAGACGTACCTTTAATGTATCTTAAAATACGTTTCATAGCTTTTAAGTGAGATTCTTTAGGATTTGACTGATATCTAGCACACATACACTGTAATGTCTGGTCTACTAGCAGTTATATATAAGAGTGAACCAATCATACCTCGATAGAGTTTTTGATCGATACTCTTACCTAATTCATCTTTGTTAAGGGTAGTGGTAGTAGCCATAGGTGTGGTTTTACTACTTGTGCTATCCATGCCAAATCGTTTATGTAATTCATTAGCATATTTTTCTTAATTAATAAATATGCCATTTGGTGACTGTTTAATTTGCAGTCCAAAAAAATAATTGAGTTCACCCATATGACTCATCTCAAACTCATTTGTCATGGTATTAGCAAAATCTTGACATAGATTACTATTAGTAGAACAAAAAATTATGTCATCTACATATATTTGTATGATCAAAATATCGGTTTCAATTCTCCTAATAAACAAAGTAGTATTTACTTTACCTATTTTAAAACCCGTTTCTAAAAGAAAAATCTTCAATCGATCATACCAAGCACGAGTTGCTTATTTAAGACCATATAAAACCTTTTTCAATTTAAAAATATGATTTAGGAATTGTTCATGTTCGAAACTAGGTGATTGCTTAACATAAATATCTTCCTTTATAAACCCATTAAGGAAAGCCCTTTTTACGTTCATTTGGAAAAGTGTAAAGTTCATAAAACAAGCAAAAGATAATAAAATACGAATTGATTCTAGTCTAGCAACAGGAGCATATGTTTCATCGAAATCTATGCCTTCTTCTTGATTATACCCTTGAGCAACTAGTCTAGCTTTGTTCCTAACGACTTGTCCTGATTCATCAAACTTATTCTTGAATACCCATTTGGTACCAATTATAGTATGATCAGGAGGTCGTGGAACTAAATCTCATACATCATTCCTTATAAATTGGGTTAACTCATCTTGCATGGCATTCATCCAAAACTCATTCTCACAAGCTTCTTGTATTTTCTTCGGTTCAAAATCCGACAAGAAAGCCATGTGAGAAATCATGTTAACATAAGATCTCGTCTGAATAACGACGTGAAATGTCAACAATTATTAAGTCACGAGGATGATCTCTAACTTCAACAAAAGATTTTGGTAAAGTTGGAGACATCACAATAGGGTCAGTCGACTTATTCACATTAGTCGACTTGACTTCCTTATCAGTCGACCTATCCGCAAGAGTAGTTTGCTCTAAAGATGTAATAGCCTTATTTAAAGGTGATGAATCAGTTTCATCATCTTCAATTAAAGTTGATGAAGGTAGAGATTCATCAAATGCAACATGTATGGATTCTTCAATAGTCAATATTGACTTGTTGAAGATCCAATATGCTTTACTCCTATTTGAGTATCCTATAAAGATACCCTTATTAGATCTAGGATCAAACTTATCTAGATTATCTTTAGTGTTCAAAATAAAACACTTACATCCAAATATTTTGAAGTAAGATACTTTAGGAATTCTATCAAAAATAGCTCATAACATGTTTTCTTAAGCTTAGACCTAATCAATATTCTATTTAAAACATAACAAGCAGTAGCAACGGCTTCAACCAAAAAATACTTAGGTAAATTGCTTTCAACAAGCATGGTACGTGCACATTCTTGCAAAATCCTATTCTTTCTTTCGACCACTCCATTTTGTGGTGAAGTTTTAGGAAATACAAATGAATGAGTTATACCATTCTTGTTGCAATATTCTGCAAACATTTCATTCTCAAATTTTCCACCATGATCACTTCTAATAGTGACTATGGTTAGAGACTTTTGATTTTGAATTCGTTTACAAAAATTAGCAAATTCAACAAAAGCATCATTCTTATGTTTTAAAAAGAAAGTCTAAGTGAATCGTAAAAAATCATCTACTAAAACAGATACATACCTACTTTTATTTAAAGAAGCAACTCTAGTAGGGCCAAATAAATCCATGTGAATTAATTCGAGAAGCCTACTAGTAGAAATTACCTCTTTTGTTTTAAAAGTATATTTAATTTGTTTACCTAGTTGACATGCATCACATAACTTATCCTTTTTATAGGATGGTTGATATGGCTAAAAATGGGGTTTAATCGGAACCGTCCAAATCGGGCACGAATCTTGAGACCTGAGGGTAAAACGGTAATTTCGCCTACAAAAAGGACCGAAACGGATATTGGATCTTCCCTCCTAGGGCCCAATAACCCACGGATGGATCCACCAACAAGAGGGTGCGAGTTTTAACCCGCTGCGCACCCAATCCAACAAGATAGAATCAAGGTCCCTGATTAACCACGATCAACGGCCCTGATATACATCTATCTTTTCACCAGGAATTAGGGATTAAATTCCTTATTTGATTACGGAGAATATACCTCATCAGATTACATTCCTCATCTGATTACGGGGAATATTCCTTATCAAATCACGGGGATTACATTCCTAATCCGTTCCCTGAGACGCCTATAAATACCCCCCATCCATCTCCATTAAGAGGTAATCAATCTTTCACCAGTTTTTGCGCTCTTTCATAGTCTTTCAGATTACTGACTTGAGCGTCGGAGGGTGCGTCGCCGGGAACAACCCCGGTGTCTCGCACTTTTTGCAGGTCCACGGCGGGATCGACGATCGAAGACCGACGGAACAGGTATACAGGTTTACTATTCAGTTTTCCCAAGAATCCACAAATTCATCTGTTTGCCCCCACACCAAATTTAGTGGCAACAGATTGGCGCCGTCTGTGGGAAACTAACGAATAGAAACCTCTCCTCTTCCCGTCAAACAGATCTTCTCCAGCCATGCCTCCTAGGATAGTTAGATCAAGGGGGTCCAACCGAGGGCCCAACCCCGATCCGCAGCAGGAAGTTCCCCCTAATCCCGCTCAACAGCAAGGGCAGCTCCCCCCTACAGCGGAAGAGCCACTCCAACGGGACCTTCCTCCTCCAAATCTTCCTAATCAGCCTCCTCCGAAAGGCCCTAACCCTCAGAAACAACCTCTTCAACAGGATCACTTCTCCATCCACAACGCCACTTCAGACTCCATGGCCTCCCATCATCCCCGAGCCTCTGGTCCTCACAACACTGCCCTCAACCGCCAAAAAGATGATGACCTCCGCCGCCATCTAGATGAAAAGCGGGCCCGAGGGGGAACCTCCCGCCAACACCATCCGGGCGAGCGGTCTCCTCGCCACCGGTACCACAGGTCCCCCGTCCGCAGAGGCAGAAAAGAATCCCCCGATCATTACCGAAGAAGGCACTCTCCCGCAGGTCGGCAACAACCCAGGAACAATGAGGCACCAATCACCCGTGCCGAGTTCCAGCAATTCCAAGCGACTGTCCTGCAGGCTCTCAACCTCCGTCAAAATCCTAATGAGCCGAAAATGCCATCCCCTCCTCCAGTCCGAAGCCCTCACCGGCGGTCCCCGTCTCCTCATCCTGCTCCTAGCAACTCCCGGCGTACCCCAAGTCCTCGCCGCTCCCGAAGTTACCATCGCCGCAGTCCTCGCTCTCCCTCATACGAAGACGAGTCTCGAGGCTCGGCAGATTACCGTCGGAGAGATGACGCCATGAACCGCCGTCTTCACGAAGTAGAAAGGCGCCTGGGACAGATAAACCGGGAAGAGGAGCTTAGGGGGAGGACCCTACGTCCTAGCCGACCCCCATTCTCCCGAACCATTGTGGATGCACCAGTGCCATTCGGCTTCAAGCCTCCCCAATTCGAGACTTACACCGGGGAGACCGATCCAGTTGATCATATCGAGAGCTTTAAGACTTTGATGCTTCTCCATCAAGCCTCCGACGCCCTCCTCTGCAAGACCTTCCCCGCAACTCTGAAAGGCCCAGCTCGCGAGTGGTACTCTCGCCTCGCCCCCTCCTCAATATTCTCCTTCGAACAGTACGAGACCCTCTTCGTCACACATTTCATCGGCAGCCGCAGAGCCGAGAAAACCAGCATCTCCCAATTGCACCTCCACCAAAAGAAAGGGGAGAAACTGAGAGATTATGTGAAGAGGTTCACAGCTGAGGCCAGGTCCATAGCATCCCTCGACCAGTCGGTCGCTACGGCAGCATTCCAGTCCAACGTCCTCAATTCCAACCTCCGCTCCTCCCTCGCCAAGAAGCCTCCACAGAACTTTTCCGAACTCCTCCTTCGCAGTGAAAAGTATATCCGGGCTGAAGAAGCCAAGCAGCGACCCAACTGGGAGGGGTCTTCCTCCGGGTTTAAGAGGAAAGCGACAGAAGAGGAAGGAGCCAAGAAGCTCCAAAAGGACAATGCCGGCCAGCACCGAACTCCCCGCAGGTTCGAGAAGTTCACTCCCCTCACCACTGACGTCTCAACCATTTTGATGGAGGTCGAGCAGGAGGGTATCATCCCCCCTGCTCCAAGGATGAACACCCCTGCCAAAAGAAGACATAAAGAGAAATGGTGCCGTTATCACCGGGACCATGGGCATGACACCAGCGACTGTCGTGCCCTGAAGAACGAGATCGAAGCCCTTATCCAGAGAGGACAGCTGACTAGGTTCATGAGAAAAGACTGAGCCGAACTTCCTCCCCCGCCTCGGGGGGCTAACAAGCGTCCGGAAAGAGAAGAGACTCTAGACTTCGAGGAAGAGCGAGTCCTCCACCTCATTCACGGGGGCCCAATGGGGGGCTCCTCGAACTCCTCTCGGAAAGCATTTATAAGAGAAGTTAACTCGGACCGAACCACCCCTCCTCCCAAGGGCCTCGGGGTGCCAGTCATGTTCTCCGAAGAAGATCTTGAAGGAGTTCGTACCCTACATTGTGATGCACTCGTCATTAGCCTCCACATGGCGAATTTCAAAGTGGAGAGGATCTTAGTAGACAACGGCAACTCCGTCAACATCCTCTTCCTCTCTGCTTTTAAAGGCCTAAAGCTCTCCAGAGACAGACTCAAGCCCGCCGGCTACACTCTCCATGGGTTTACGGGGGTTCCGGTAACTATAGAAGGGGTGATCACCCTCGATGTAACTGCCGGCCAAACTCCTACCACCCGAACAGAGCCGATGGACTTCATGGTGGTGGATGTTCCGGCCGCCTACAACGTTATTTTGGGTCGGCCTGGCCTCGCGGCTCTGGAAGCAGTCCCCTCAGCATACCATCTCAAGATGAAGTTCCCCACCCGGTCCGGGGTTGGGGAAGTAAGGGGCAATCAAGAGACGGCCAGAAAGTGTTACATGACCTCGACCCTTGGACCCGTCCTCTCCTTAGAGACTTTGGAAATCCCTCAAGATACTGCAAGACCGACCTCCGAGCCGGTGGATGAACTGGAGGAGGTGCTCTTCTCTGAACAAGAGCCGACCTGCAAGTTCTTTGTTAGCAAAACCCTCCCGTCCGCCCTATACTCAGGTATTGTGAAATGCATCCGAGCCAATCGAGACCTCTTCGCATGGTCGGCAGCAGATATGCCCGGTATCTCTGAAGAACTTTTGGTCCACCGCCTGAGCGTCGATCCGGGGTCCAAACCGGTTCAGCAAAAGAGGCGCAAGTTCGCCCCCGAGCGCCAGCTCGCTATTAAGGAGGAGGTGGACAAACTCTTGAAGGCGCGGTTCATTTAGGAGGTGAACTATCCTGAATGGTTGTCAAACGTAGTAATGGTGAAGAAGTCAAACGGGACCTGGAGAATTTGCATTGATTTCACCGACCTCAACAAGGCCTGCCCCAAAGATCCCTTTCCTCTGCCGAGCATCGACACTCTGATTGACGCAACCTCGGGACATGAGCTCCTCAGCTTCATGGACGCCTTCTCAGGTTACAATCAGATAAGAATGTTCCCTCCAGACATCCCGAAGACGTCGTTTGTTACCGACCAGGGCCTTTACTGCTATAGGGTCATGCCATTCGGTCTAAAGAATGCCGGGGCAACATACCAACGCCTCGTCAACAAGGTTTTCCAGGCCCAGATCAGCCGGAACATGGAGGTTTACGTTGACGATATGCTTGTAAAGAGCATCCGAGGCATTGACCACGTAGCCGACCTCCAAGAAGCATTTGATGTTTTGAGAAAACACAGTATGAGACTCAATCCGAACAAGTGTGCGTTCGGCGTCTCATCAGGGAAGTTCCTCGGCATTATGGTTAGCCAATGAGGAATAGAAGCAAATCCGGAAAAGATCAAGGCCATATTGGACATGGCCCCTCCTAGAAATATCAAGGAAGTTCAAAGATTGACTGGTCGCCTAGCCGCCATAGGGCGCTTTCTGTCAAAGTCCGGGGAAGAGTGCCTCCCGTTCTTCAAAGCCCTCAGGGGGGCTAAAGGATTCGAGTGGGGGCAGCAGCAACAAGACTCATTCGACCAGCTTAAAGCATACCTCGTCAATCCACCACTTCTCAGCAAACCGATACCTGGCGAACCACTCTACCTCTACTTGGCAGCTTCCAAACAGACGCTTAGTGCGGTCTTAGTTAGAGAAGAAGAGAGGGCTCAGAAGCCCATTTACTACGTCAGCAAGGTACTTCGGGACGCCGAGCTCCGGTACCCGAAGATTGAGAAAATAGCCTATGCCCTGGTAATGGCTGCGGAAAGCTTCGGCCCTACTTTCAGTCCCATTCGGTGGTCTTTCTTACCGACCAGCCGCTGAAACAAGTTCTTCACAAACCCGAGGCTTCCGGCCGCCTTATGAAGTGGTCGATCGAGTTGAGCCAACATGATATAACTTATCAGCCTCGGACCGCGATCAAGGCACAGGCATTGGCCGAATTCATAGTTGAGAGTACCATTCCCGAGCCCAGCTAGACAGTGAAGGGGCCCCCGGTCTGGTCGATTTATGTTGACGGATCCTCTTGCAACGAGGAAAGTGGGGCAGGAGTCATTCTGGCAGGCCCAGATGACTTCATCCTCCAATACTCCCTCCGAATAAACTTCAAAGCCTCGAACAACGAGGCCGAGTACGAGGCGTTAATAGCCGGACTTCGAATGGCCGGAAATGCAGGGGCACAGCGGCTGCAGATCTTCAGCGACTCTCAGTTGGTCGTCAATCAGGTCCTCGGCGAGTATGAGGCCCGCGATGAAAGAATGGCTAAGTACTTGGCCAAAGTCAAAAGCCTCATGGCACTGTTCGAGGAGGACCTTATCCATAGAATCCCCAGGGAAGAAAATGCTCAGGCCGACGCCCTATCCAAATTAGCCTCCTCTTCCCTTCAAGGCCTCGAACAGACCGTGTTGATAGAAGTCCTCCTGAAGCCGAGCATAGAGGACGAAGCGCCCGACTCCGTCGAAACCTTGCCCGTCAACCTCGAAGATAAATGGATGAAACCTATTGTCGAATTCTTTAAAGGACGGACTCCTACCTGAAGATCCGAGGGAAGCAAGAAGAATCAGGACCCGAGCCAAGCGTTTTACTTTAATCGAAGGCATCTTATATAAACGCTCCTTCACCCAGGTGGACGGTCGGCCTTACTTAAGGTGCCTTTCCCCCAGGCAAGCCGACTACGCCCTGCAAGAGCTCCACGAGGGCATCGGCGGAGCTCATTCTGGGTCCAGGGCTCTAGCGCGCAAAGTGTTGAACTACGGGTATTACTGGCCCACTCTCCTACGGGACGCCGAACGACACGTTCGGCAGTGCAGCTCCTGTCAAAAGTATGCAGACATCCGATGCCTTCCACAAGCACCGCTCACCTCCCTATCAAGTCCGATCCCCTTCGCTATGTGGGGGATGGATTTACTAGGGCCGTTTCCACCAGCCCCCGGACAGCTAAAGTTCCTAGCGTGGCAGTCGACTATTTCTCCAAATGGATAGAAGCCGAGCCCTTGGCTACAATCACCGAGCATAGGGTCGTTCAATTCTTCTGGAAAAGTGTGATTTGCCGATTCGGCATTCCCCGAGTCATAGTCACGGATAATGGAACACAGTTCACTGGGGCCGCCTTCCGAGCTTTATGCGAGGACCTCTCCATACAACACCGATTCTCCTCCGTCTCCCATCCTCAGTCGAATGGCCAGGCCGAGAATGCCAACCGACAGATTCTTTCGGGCATCAAGAAAAGATTAGACAAGTGTTCCAAAGGACTGTGGGTCGATCAGCTGCCAAACGTGCTCTGGAATCACCGCACCACCAAGCGGACCCCAACAGGCGAGAGCCCATTTAATCTCACCTATGGGTCCGAGGCCCTCATTCCCCTAGAAGTTGGGATACCCTCTCCTCGTTTGATGGCCTTTGAAGAAGAGCAGAACGCTAAAGAGCTCAGAGCCAGCCTAGATCTGATAGACGAAATTCGAGAGAGAGCGGCCATATGCCAACAAGCTTACCGAAGGAGGATAGAGCTAGCATACAACAAAAGGGTCCGCCCAACGGACCTCAAAGAAGGGGACCTGGTCCTCCGAAAATTGGCCATCTCGTTCCCCGGACAGAAAAGCAAACTGGCCCCGAATTGGGAAGGACCGTACAAAATCTCAAAAGTGATCCGCCCCGGTGCATACAAGGTAGAAGATCTCGAAAGCAGAGAAATTTCCAGGACTTGGAATGCCGACCATCTTTTGAAATACCAAGAGAAGGCAACTACTCCTCTCTAAGTAACTCGAGATGTCGAACCATTCCCTTCCTTTTACTAGTAGTGATTTTTCCTTTTATTTTTTCATTGTAATAACGGCTAGCAACTTTAGAAGCAGCCGATCATTAGATATTAATAAATAAAGTTTTTTCGTATTTTCACTGCTACTACATCTCTCTGCTTTTAACTCTTTAATCTAACAATGGTTCCGGAGTCCAACACCTGGCTCGATTCTACTTCGCAAGTTCGCTCCTCAGCGAGCTAGGGGTAGTTCGCCATTCGGAATTGCTTCCACAACCCTTAAACTGACAATGGTTCCGGAGTCCAACACTTGGCTCGATTCTACTTCGCAAGCTCGCTCCTAAGCGGGCTAGAAGTAGCTCGCCATTCGGAACTGCTCCCACAGCCGTTGAATGGTTTGGAGTCCAACACTTGGTTCGACTCTACTCCGCAAGTTCGCTCTTAAGCGAGCTAGGGGTAGTTCGCCATTCGGAATTGCTCCCACAACCCTTAAACTGACAATGGTTCCGGAGTCCAACACTTGGCTCGATTCTACTTCGCAAGTTCGCTCCTAAGCGGGCTAGAAGTAGCTCGCCATTCGGAACTGCTCCCACAGCCGTTGAATGGTTCGGAGTCCAACACTTGGTTCGACTCTACTCCGCAAGTTCGCTCTTAAGCGAGCTAGGGGTAGTTCGCCATTCGGAATTGCTCCCACAACCCTTAAACTGACAATGGTTCCGGAGTCCAACACTTGGCTCGATTCTACTTCGCAAGTTCGCTCCTAAGCGGGCTAGAAGTAGCTCGCCATTCGGAACTGCTCCCACAGCCGTTGAATGGTTCGGAGTCCAACACTTGGTTCGACTCTACTCCGCAAGTTCGCTCTTAAGCGAGCTAGGGGTAGTTCGCCATTCGGAATTGCTCCCACAACCCTTAAACTGACAATGGTTCCGGAGTCCAACACTTGGCTCGATTCTACTTCGCAAGTTCGCTCCTAAGCGGGCTAGAAGTAGCTCGCCATTCGGAACTGCTCCCACAGCCGTTGAATGGTTCGGAGTCCAACACTTGGTTCGACTCTACTCCGCAAGTTCGCTCTTAAGCGAGCTAGGGGTAGTTCGCCATTCGGAATTGCTCCCACAACCCTTAAACTGACAATGGTTCCGGAGTCCAACACTTGGCTCGATTCTACTTCGCAAGTTTGCTCCTAAGCGGGCTAGAAGTAGCTCGCCATTCGGAACTGCTCCCACAGCCGTTTAATGGTTCGGAGTCCAACACTTGGTTCGACTCTACTCCGCAAGTTCGCTCTTAAGCGAGCTAGGGGTAGTTCGCCATTCGGAATTGCTCCCACAACCCTTAAACTGACAATGGTTCCGGAGTCCAACACTTGGCTCGATTCTACTTCACAAGTTCGCTCCTAAGCAAGCTACAAGTAGCTCGCCATTCGGAATTGCTCCTAAAAGCTGTTGAATGGTTCGGAGTCCAACACTTGGTTCGACTCTACTCCGCAAGTTCGCTCCTAAGCGAGCTAGGGGTAGTTCGCCATTCGGAATTGCTCCCACAACCCTTAAACTAACAATGGTTCCGGAGTCCAACACTTGGCTCGATTCTACTTCGCAAGTTCGCTCCTCAGCGAGCTAGAAGTAGCTCGCCATTCGGAACTGCTCCCACAGCCGTTGAATGGTTCGGAGTCCCACACTTGGTTCGACTCTACTCCGCAAGTTCACTCCTAAGCGAGCTAGGAGTAGTTCGCCATTCGGAAGTGCTCCCACGACCTTTAAACTAATCAAACAACAATCGCACACAAGTTCGGCAAACAACACTTTTATTGATGAAACAAATGCAGTACAAAGGCAAACACAACAGGATTACAACTCATCGAAGAAAAAGTTACAATGCTGACTTATTACACTTAGCAAAAAACAAGAAAAACACAAAAACTTGCGGAGCCGACGACTTCAGCGCTTCTTTGGTGCCGGAGCATTCCGCTTCAAGGACACTCGAGAGTGACGACGCTTGTCTCCGGAGCGTGACCCCAAGCCGGCGAATTGAGACGTATCCTCGGCACCACTCCTAGTAGCTACTCCGACGGACGCCCTGCTCGACGAAATTGCCACCGAGCTTTGCGCGTCCCCCGGACTAGGTTGGCCGATCCGCTGGCGGGTCGCCATCTCATAGAAGGTAATGCTCTGCTCACTCTCAGCACGAGTGCACGACGTGCTTCGAACGTTGATCGGTCCTGAATGCGGCTTAAGACAGGCCACTTCTGCCTCCAACTCCGAGATCCGATCCCGCAACGAGTCATCTTTGACATCGACTTCGAAACGTGGGGGTATAGCGGAGTCCGGAACTCCTGATCGGCTGGCGATGAGGCGCCGGAGGTGGGTGACCTCGATGCTTTTATCCACCGTCGCCCTCTTGAGCGCATCAACTTCGGCAGTCAATTGTACCCGTTCGGTCGTCAACCTGGCCACTTCGGCCGTCAGCCCCTCGCCCTCACTCCGAAGCTTCGCCTCCACGGACTGCAGATGCTGTATCTCGGAAAGCAAGTCGTCCCTCTCCGCTTTTATTTTGGACAAGTTATGACAGATGCACTGAACCCGAATCTCATTACTGAAATCAGTGGGCGAATATTCACCTTCGGGGATAAGCTCCGCGATCCTGCCTTCCAAATGCCGAATCTCGATATCTCGCCGGCCGAGGACGAGCTGGAGATGCGTCCTCTCGCTTTCAGCTCGGCGCAATCCGAGCTCAACCTCATAGAGTCGCTCTCGGCACTTCGCTAGACATAGCCTCGTCGCCCCTAGGCCGACCTCAGCTCGAGCTCCTTCATCCGACCGCAAAGGTTCGACGTCTTGAGCAATCAACATAAGCTGCAAAAGAGATCGAAGCAATCAGCAAAAATGTCGAACACTGCCGGAGCACCACACTTGGAAAAATTTTAGCCAAAGACAAGAAGGGAATGTTCGGCGAAAAAGGGGGCAAAAGACAAAGACTGTCGAACACCAACACTTGCAAAATTTTTCTTTTCATTCATTTCAAAAAGTAGCGGTGGCCAGTCCGCTATTAGGCATTACAACGATCGAAAAGAAAAACAAAAAATAAACAGACGAACAAAAAAGAAGAAAACGAGGAGCGGAGTCAAGGCTCGACCTCTTTCCCCGGGCGACGAGGTGGGGTAGGGGTTGACTTCGCCGAAGGGGATGCTGCCACCAACGGAGTAACCGCGGTGCTGGGGACCTCGCCAGTAGACCCGTCCCCGCCGCCGGCTTCGTCGTCACCCTCCTCCTCCTCTTCCCCTTCGGACTCAGGGTCGAAGCCCTCGACGTGTCCGGGGAAGAGCCGCCACCTCGAGACGTCCACCCCGGGGTATGCTTCTCACACCCGGTCGAGGGCGCCGGCGAAGGCCTTCGCCATGTTCTGCGCAAGGAACCCCTGCGCCTTCTCCATGGTCGCATCCTCCGCGGCCTTCACAGCTGCCGCCTGCGCAACCTCGGCCTCGACCAACTGCTTGGCCGACCCCTCCTTCTCCCGAAGAAGCTCGCCCTCCAACCTCTTCACCTCGGCCTCGAGATGCTGGATCCTCGCCGACCGACCCTCATGCTCGACTCGGAGCTTGTCGAGCTCGTTCGACATCCAAGCCTTCTCGTTCCGAGCTTGGTCGAACTCCTGCTTCAGCTCTTTCTCCAGAGCAGTCAGCCTCTCGGTGAGGTGGCCGAAGTGGACGATGATCTGCAGCAAAGAAGAGCTAAAAGAGTTAGAAAAAATTTTTATGATTCAAGAAATGCAACGAACAAAGGAAACTCGGAGCTTACCGATACCGCCGAACGAGCGATCTCGATCACGTCGTCACCCTGTCTCCCCGCCTCCATGGCGGCTCGGTCCTTCGGGGTGGCGAGATGCTTGATGGCCTGCATGCTCGCCAGTGAGTTCCCGAGGAACCCATCGTGCTTCCGGACTTGCCAGTCCGGGATATGGATCCGCTTGTGCTCCTCCGTCAGGAGCTCCTCGCCTGCCACGGTCAGCGGCGGAGTCGGCATGGCGAGGGCGGCAGCAATGGGGAACTCCCCCACAGGTGCGGGAGCCGAAGTCCCCGCCACGGTGACGACCGGGTCGTCAAGGATCTCCACCGCCTCGACAGAGGCCCCAACCCTCGGCACCTTCGAGGTTGAGGGCAGCTTCGACACGACCCTCTTGCGCTTCTTCGGTGCCTTGCTGGCGAGCCCTGCCCTGAGCGCCAAGACCGCATCGTAGTCCATGGATTCTGCATCAAAAGAAGAAAAGTTGGTTAGCACATAAAAAAAAACAAGGCAGTAAGTACGGATAAAAAGAACTTGACGAGAGCCGTGTACTGGGATCTACGCGGTAGAGCCCTCCCTTGTAGAGGACGTCCTCTGTCAGCTCCCTCCAATCATACTTCAGCCGATCAAGGAGGATCCGGACTGCCTTCTCTTCTTCTACCGAGAGCTTCGGCATCGCCGTCGCCCTCTTCGGCACCCCTTCTGCCCAACTAGAGGGGATCGGCCAGGCCTCTCGACTCCGCACGACGAACCACTTCTCTCGCCAGTGCTTAATAGAGTCGGGGCAGATAACGATCCTGCCGCCGTGCCTCGGAGTCAAATAATACCCGTACTCCGACTTATTCCCTTGGTGGAGCCGGTATAGCGTCCGAAGCACGTTCAGCTGCGGCTCGATCCCTGCGGCCTGGCAATGGAGAACGAAACCATTAATCACTCGCCACGCGTTCGGCATGAGCTGGATGGGGCTGACCCCGAACCAATTCACCACGGTAATTGCGAACGCGTGGAGAGGTAGCCGAGCACCGGCGATAAAGGCGTCGACCGACCAGCAACACATGGTCACTGGCAGTGGCGAGTTGGCCCTAACTCTGGGGCCCGGCAACATGATTTTGTACTCCTTCGGGATGAAAAAAGAATCCCGGATCACGGCCAGTTCCTCCTCGCGCAGGATCGACGCCGCATCATCCGCCTCCGTCGTCTCCCTCGCGGCATTCTCCTCGAAGGACCTCCCCCTTCCGTGGACGATTCGCTCGGCCTGATCCTCCGGGAGCTGCCTGACTCTGTGCAGTCCCGTCAGCGGACCTGGCAGTTGCCCGAACTCCCCCATCCTCTTCGGATCCTCGACAATTGAATCCTTGCCGAACACCTTGCCTCTGGTCGGAGTCGGAGTCGAGTCCTCGGCGCCTTCAAGGGAGGGCTCGGACCAGGAGACTTCATCGGAGACAGAAGCTAGAGACATAATTGATGATAAATTACCTTAAAAAGCTTTAGTCGCCGGAAAACTTCGCCTGAATCAAACGCCGACCACCGGATAAACTCGCCTGAAGCACAAGAGAACGTCTGAGCAAATGAGAGGAGAAATGAGAAATGAAAGGGGGGTGAGGATTTATAGAGAGGGGCGCTCCAAACGAGGTTAATGGGCTCGTACGACCGGCCCATTTAAACCAAACGGCGAAGCAACCCCAATCGTCGCCTCGCTAACCACGCCGAATCATGAGTTGAATTTAATGCGCATCCCGTCTGATAGAAGCTCAGAGGTCACTGCAATTAATGAACGTCCCATCTGTCAGGGTTGTCAGAGTTGTCAGAGCTGTCAGAGCTGTCAGAGCCACCAGAAGCTCAAATGGCGCACAGAAAAAACAAGCCCCTAAAAACGACAAGTCTCGAAGTTCGGCACCCACTGCCGAGCGTTCGTGACACCGACCTTGTTACAGGGCAAAAATCAAAGTTCGGCACTCACTGCCGAGCGTTCGTGACACCGACCTTGTTACGGGGTAAAAATCAAGTTCGGCACTCACTGCCGAGCGTTCGTGACACCGAACTTGTTACAGGGCAAAAATCAAGTTCGGCACTCACTGCAGAGCATTCGTGACACCGACCTTGTTACGGGGTAAAAAACAAGTTCGGCACTCACTGCCGAGCGTTCGTGACACCGACCTTGTTACAGGGCAAAAATCAAAGTTCGGCACTCACTGCCGAGCGTTCGTGACACCGACCTTGTTACGGGGTAAAAATCAAGTTCGGCACTCACTGCCGAGCGTTCGTGACACCGACCTTGTTACGGGGTAAAAATCAAGTTCGGCACTCACTGCCGAGTGTTCGTGACACCGACCTTGTTACAGGGCAAAAATCAAGTTCGGCACTCACTGCCGAGCGTTCGTGACACCGACCTTGTTATAGGGCAAAAAACAAGTTCGGCACTCACTGCCGAGCGTTCGTGACACCGACCTTGTTACAGGGCAAAAATCAAGTTCGGCACTCACTGCCGAGCGTTCGTGACACCGACCTTGTTACGGGGTAAAAAACAAGTTCGGCACTCACTGCCGAGCGTTCGTGACACCGACCTGGTTACAGGGCAAAAATCAAAGTTCGGTACTCACTGCCGAGCGTTCGTGATACCGACCTTGTTACAGGGCAAAAAACAAGTTCGGCACTCACTGCCGAGCGTTCGTGACACCGACCTTGTTACAGGGCAAAAATCAAGTTCGGCACTCACTGCCGAGCGTTCGTGACACCGACCTTGTTATAGGGCAAAAAACAAGTTCGGCACTCACTGCCGAGCGTTCGTGACACCGACCTTGTTACAGGGCAAAAATCAAGTTCGGCACTCACTGCCGAGCGTTCGTGACACCGACCTTGTTATAAGGCAAAAATCAAGTCCGGCAGATCGCCAGACTCACTCCCAGCGCTCGCAGCTATGCCGAACTCGCTTTCCTCTCTGGAAAAGCCTGCCGAACCGCAGGTGGACCTATGTCTAGAAGAACCAGGAAAAATTTTGGTTCCAAGTTTTAAGGCACTGCCCTCGGCGAGCACCCCCCAGGTCCCGGGTCTCGGACGGTATTCGACCGACCCACGGGTCCCGGTCGAAAGCAGATCAACACTCAGAGAACGGGAGAAGCAAACCATTCCGAGCCAGTTGATTGCAACTGCAAAGGTTCGGCCTGCTCTGGCAACAGAACCTTCACAGTTGCAAACAACTTGCCCGGAACGCCCTTCATTTCTTCCGGAAGAACGACCACCCGTCCTTCCGAAGTAGCTCACCCCTTGGATCCGGACTATGGTCGTCACCACTACTGCCTCGTTCCCCCCCCCGCTCCTGACATCCACTTTGGGACCGTCAAGAACGAGAGAAGAAGAAGACAGTAGAGTGACTACCCCTCCGAACCTATCGAGGTCAAGACCCCACAAGACTGGCATCCGCCAGAGGCAGACACCACCAAGGTCTAAAACTCAAACTTTGCTGCGACTGAAAATGACAAGGGGAATGGAGTACTTATAGTTCTCCTCTAAGATCCAGCCATTATGACCCTCGGAAGTTGAAACGCCACGCATTAATTGAAGGAACCATACTTAATAGCCTAGGGAAAGCGGAACGCCACACAAACCCCAAGGCACCATTAATGCCCTCGGAAATAGGATCACCTCGGAACAGATTGTGCCACGTCGCTCGACCCGCCGAGACCCCATGCCTTCGATCGGCGACCGAGCAAGTGCCTCACCACCGAGCGTTCGTGACACCGACCTTGTTACGGGGTAAAAATCAAGTTCAGCACTCACTGCCGAGCGTTCGTGACACCGACCTTGTTACAGGGTAAAAATCAAGTTCGGCACTCACTACCGAGCGTTCGTGACACCGACCTTGTTACGGGGTAAAAATCAAGTTCGGCACTCACTGCCGAGCGTTCGTGACACCGACCTTGTTATGGGGTAAAGATCAAGTTCGACAGATCGCCAGACTCACTCCCAGCGCTCGCAGCTATGCCGAACTGCTTTCCTCTCCGGAAAAGCCTGCCGAACTGCATGTGGACCTCGGCCTCCTAGTCAGCGAGCCCTAGGGGAAGTCTAAGACATGATCCAAATATCTAAGACCCCCAAAACAACGAATTGACGCTCCGCAAAGGCAAAAAGGATACCCCCGCGAGAATACCACATGACCATCAGAGCTCATGAGCAACTCGGAGCTCAATCCACTTGGAAAATCACCTCACTACCCCTTCAAGATTCAAAAACCTTCTATTTGGACTCCGATACAACTCCATTAGCCATTAAAACAGTAAAACTACTCCTCAAAGGCTGACCAAGCTCAGTCTTCGGGAGTGGGGGGCTCGTGATATGGCTAAAAATGGGGTTTAATCGGAACCGTCCAAATCGGGCACGAATCTTGAGACCTGAGGGTAAAACGGTAATTTCGCCCACAAAAAGGACCAAACGGATATTGGGTCTTCCCTCCTAGGGCCCAATAACCCACGGATGGATCCACCAACAAGAGGGTGCGGGTTTTAACCCGCTGCGCACCCAATCCAACAAGATAGAATCAAGGTCCCTGATTAACCACGATCAACGGCCCTGATATACATCTATCTTTTCACCGGGAATTAGGGATTAAATTCCTTATTTGATTACGGGGAATATACCTCATCAGATTACATTCCTCATCTGATTACGGGGAATATTCCTTATCAAATCACGGGGATTACATTCCTAATCCGTTCCCTGAGACGCCTATAAATACCCCCCATCCATCTCCATTAAGAGGTAATCAATCTTTCACCAGTTTTTGCGCTCTTTCATAGTCTTTCAGATTACTGACTTGAGCGTCGGAGGGTGCGTCGCCGGGAACAACCTCGGTGTCTCGCACTTTTTGCAGGTCCACGGCGGGATCGACGATCGAAGACCGACGGAACAGGTATACAGGTTTACTATTCAGTTTCCCCAAGAATCCACAAATTCATCTGTTTGCCCCCACACCAAATTTAGCGGCAACAATGGTCTTGGCAGCCCTTTAACTAGGTTGTACTTAGACAATTTAGCAAGAGTTTTCATATTCACATGGCCAAATCGCTTATGCCATAGCCAAGAATCATTATTAGAAGCTACTAAGTAGAAATCATCCGAAAAATAATATGACTTTAAACACAATTCATAAATATTATTCTTCCTACATCCTTGAAAAATTATATTTTGCATGGTAGAGTCATATATTAAACATGCATATTTTTCAAACATGATTTTATAACCCTTATCACATAGTTGGCTATTACTTAACAAGTTATGTTTAAGTTCACTAACTAGAAAAACATCTTCTATTGAAGGTTTAGTATGCTTACCAACCATGCCTATTCCTATCACCTTTCCTTTGTTATTGTCACCGAATGTGACTGTTCCTCCATCAATTTCTTGTATGGAAGATAAGAGGTTGGCATGACCAGTCATGTGCTTTGAGCATCCGCTGTCAAGTATCTACCGATCTCTTTTAGGTACCTATAAAATTTTCAATGTGAATATGGTACCCTTTTTATTGGGTCCAAAAGAGATTAGTTTATGGGAAACCAAACCCAAAGAGAGTTTAATTTTCCACCAAAAGCAGAAATATAATTAACAGAATTACATACAGAAAGAATGTATGAATTAATGTAAGTAATTCTATCTTTCGGATTCAGATTGACTGGAACCCATATATTTTTGCTCTATCCAGTCGACTTTATCGAACCTTTCAGTCGACTGTTACTGAAATCCAGTCGACTGGGAGGTAGAGTAGGTCGAAGTATTTGAGATTTTCGTCTTTGAATGAAACTCAGAACCCCTGGACAGGCGACTGATACTTGGGTTCAGTCGACTGGTCTGAACTATAGATTTATCTTTATCATTAAAACTTACAGTTTTAGGCTTTTCAAAAAAATCATATAGTTTATTCTTAACACTAGAAATAGATACAGATTTATTTACACTAGTGTTCTTAGAGACATGAGGTTTTTCATGAGACTTTTGAAAACCAAGTCCCAATCTTTTATTGGATTGCACTTGATTTTGGAGAACATCGTTTAAATTCTCCTTTTCTTTGTGAAATTTAGATACATTCTTGGATATCTCTTCATAATTTTTCTTTAGAGACACAAGATCTATATCTAAACTAGAAAGACGAGAATTTAAAGATTTCACTTCTTTATCAAGGTCAAGATTTTCTTGGAAAAGTGTTTGATTTACTTTCTCCAAGTTCTTAACTCTAATTTTTTCTTTCTTAAGCTCTAGAAAAATATCGTTGAAAGCATCAAGTAAATCATTAGAATCATAATCATCACTCACTTGATTTTGAGATGCCATAAAGCAAACGTTAGCAACCTCGTTTGTCTCTTCATTTTCTTATTCCAATGAAGAGTCATCCCAGGTTACTTGGTATGCTTTTTTGTTCTTCATGAACTTGTTCTTTATGTACTTGTCCTTCTTGAAGTTGGAAGCCTTTCCTTTAGATTTAGCGTTCTCAAGTGGGCAATCCTTCTTCATATGACCTGTTTTGTTATACCTGAAACAAGTGGGTAATTCATTAGTATCTTTAGATTTTGAATTAAACTTACATTTCCTTAAGAACTTTTTGAACTTTCTCGTGAACATGGCTATTTCTTCCTCATCATCTTCTTCATCCTCAGAGTACGACATGGCTTTGAATGCTAGTGTCTTCTTCTTTAATTGTTGAGGTTCTAGATCCTTCTTGCGTTCTTCAAGTTGTACCTCATACGCCATAAGATTTTCCACAAGATTCTCATGAGAAAGTTGTGTTAGATCGTTGGCCTCTTCTATGGCGGTGATCTTCTTCTCCCATTCGGGGTTTAGTGCACGAAAAACCTTCCTCACCATTTCGGCTTGAGTGTACGTCTTTCCAAGCGCCACAAGTGAATTTGTAATGTCCGTGAACCTTGTAATTATCTCAGACACGTTCTCGTTTTCCTTCATGCGGAACATCTCAAACCTGTGAACAAGAACAAATATTTTAAATTCTTTTACTTTATTTGTTCCTTCATGAGTTACCTCAAGTGTGTGCCAAATTTGATGTGCGTTGTTGCATTGGACACACGGTTGAACTTCTCCTTTGTAAAAGCACAAAATCGTTCATCGCCTTTGCATTGTTCATTGTTTGGTTCTTCATGTCATCGTTCCATTGTGCATATGGAATGGTAGGAGCGGTGTACTCGGTCTCCGTCATGTTCCATATCTCACAGTTGATGGACTGAAGGTAGATCTTCATTCTACACTTCCAATAGTTGTAATTGGTTCTATCGAAGAGGGGCGGCCTTTGTGTGGATTGGCCTTCATGGTATTGGTTTGCATTAGAGGTAGTTGCCATTGCACACAACCAGACTCTGATACCAAGTGTTGGATCCTGTAGGCAAGGAAAGAAACACTGGGGGGGGTGAATAGTGTTGTATAAAAAATAAAAATGAAATTGAACTTTTTCTTCTGTTCAGTCAACTTGACAAGAGAAAGAAGTCGACTGAGGCATCAGAACAGAAAAGTATTTTAGACAAGTCTGATCAGTCGACTTATAGTGGAAACTAATCAACTTGCCAGACAAGTTTTCGAAGAATATATTATACAAGTCTGATCAGTCGACTTAAATAAGGGAAGTAGTCGACTGTCTAGACAAGTTTCACAGAGTAATGAAAAAGCAAATAAAGAAAATGCAAGTTCAGAGAAATACAACCACAGAGTATACACAATGTATCCTGGTTCGATCATCCCGACCTACATCCAGTCCCCAAGCAACCCACTTGAGATTTTCCACTATTCTTGAAAAAAATTAGAAGAATACTCTTCGGCGTTTAGACAACAACCTTGTCCAACCCGTAGACTTCTCTCACCACTAGAGAGAACAAACCCACTCTTCCACCAAAAGTGAAAGCCTGACTCTACAACCTAGAGCCCTACTCTCCAACCGAGAGGACCACTCTCACAACCGAGAGTGAAAAGAAAACAATAAAATGTTACAATCATCCTATAGCCTTGTTTTGTGATTGTGATTTTTGTACGTGGCTAATCGGTCAACTTCTGAATTCAGTCCAAAACCAATTCACTGTTATATTGGACTGAAAATTAGAGAACCAAGACTTAGAAGATTGGAGTGCTAGTTTTGAATGCTTGTTCTTTTGAAAGCAAAAAACCTTAAACTTTGTTTATCAAATGTTTGGAAAAGAAAGTAACTTTTTACCAAGTGATTTCTACACTCTATTTATAGAGTTAGAATCACTAGACGTTGAGAAATAGTTGTGCCAACTGTCAACAAAATAAAAATTTTGATTTTGAAAAACCAGTTTTGAAATCAGTAAACTGGTGAAACGACTTGAACAGTCGACTGGGTTGCCATGGTGAGTCGATTGGCCAGAGTTTGAAAGAGTTCAGACAGTTTTGTACTGGTACAGTCGACTGGTGCCATAAGACAGTCGACTGGTACTCAACAGCTGATCTAATTCAATCTGTTTCAACGTTTAATCTTCTGAAAAACACACAATTTTAAAGATGTGTGTGTGTGTGTGTGTGTGTGTGTGTGTGACAAGACTGTTACATCAATCTAAGGCTCAAAAAAGAAAAATTACAATTGTTTTACAAGACATGTAATATAACATATTGAAGCATAGGTCTTGTCTTGAGTCTTGAGTCCTAGATGGAGCTTTTAGATTTTGTCTTTGTCTTTGAAGCTTACAAACTTGTAGCTTTCTTGATTAATTTGCTTTGAGAGCTCTGTTTGTAGCTTTGCTTGATCAACTTACTTTGAGAGCTTTGTTTGAACACTTTGTCTTTGTGTAATAAAACCTGCAATATATAAGATGTAGCACAACAACTTTGCATTGTGTTGTAATCATCAAAACCAAGAATCAACATACCCTACAAGTTGTGTTATTTAAAAGAGAATTAAATTAGTGGGCTAAAAGTCTATAGGCTTCTAATTAAAATAATTAAACTAATTAGTGTGAGCTAGGAATAAACAATTAGGCCTAGAATTTAAAATAGGCCTTTTAAATTTTAAAAAAGAAGAAGAAGAATTAAATTACTTGTTCATGATATGAAAATAAATAATTTTCTAAGCGTAAAAATGTACATAAATTTGCACGTGCAAAACACGTGAAATCAAACAAACTCATATTAAATTATAATTGAAAGTTCAGGATGTTACAACTTCGACCACCTACGAGAGATTTCTCAATCCCTCAAATCCTCGCCCCTCGGCTTAGACTTTGACTACCTACGAGGTATTTCTCAATCCCTCAAGTCTTCGCCCCTTGGCTTGGACTTCGACCACCTATGAGATATTCCTCCATCCCTCATGTACTCTCCCCTCGGCTTGGACTTCGACCACCTACGAGGGATTACTCAATCCCTCATGTCCTCGCCCCCTCGACTGGGACATTGACCACCTACGAGGGATTACTCAATCCCTTACGTCCTCACCCCTCGGCTTGGACATTGACCACCTACGAGGGATTTCTCAATCCCTCAAGTCCTCGCACCTCGGCTTGGACCCCGACCACCTAGGAAGGATTTTTCAATCCCTCAAGTCCTCACCCCTCGGCTTGGAATCTGACCACATATGAGGGATTCCTCAATCCCTTGCTTTCTCGCCCCTCGAATTGGACTACGATCACCTATGAGGAATTCCTCAATCCCTTAGGTTCTCGCCCCTCAGCTTGGACTTTGTCCACCTACGAGGGAGTTCTCAATCCCTCAAGTTCTCGTCCCTCGGTTTGAACTTCGACCACCTACGAGGAATTCCTCAATCCCTCATGTCCTCACCCCTCGCCCCTTACCTTGAGCAAGCTATCAGCCTTCGTTCACGACCTCCAGCACGACATCGACTCACTACTTACCCAAGTTTTAATTTGATTTGCGGTCCTTTGCTCCAGCGAGGACCTCTAAGTTCCATGCACCAAGTATCCCTTTCCACCCGCTGGCAGCCAGGAGTAGAGCAACCTTCATTGCCGCTACACATAACTGCCAGAAGGTGATAGGAGAGCCCCCAGTCATAGGAATCCTCAGTTAAAATTTTTATTTTCAGCACTCACCTTCGGCAAGTGCCTCGAGCCCCACATTCCAAGTTGGCCCTCCTTCCACTCCCTGACAGCCAGGGGTAGAGCAGCGTTCACCGCCACTACCCCTAACTGTTAGAGGGTGATAAGAGAGCCACAAGACAAAGGAACCCTTGGTTAAAATTTTTATTTTCGGCACTCACCTTCTGTAAGTGCCTCGAGCCCCATACTCCAATTTGTCCCCCCCCCCCTTCCACCTTCTGACAGCCAAGGGTAGAACAGCCTTCACCGCCTCTAACTTTAACTGTTAGAGGGTGATAAGAGAGTCACCAGTTGTGAGAACTCTCAGTGAAGTGAGGACCGAGAAATTGTTAGGGGAGGTGTTATATAACTCAAGGTTAGGCGCATTTATGGCCTTGGAAGTCGAAATGTCTATCCAGCGCATTTACAGCCTTGGAAGTCGAAACGTCCCCTATACCAGTCATTCATAATTGGCCGATGCTCTGCATGCATCTCGAGCGAGTGCCTGGCATTCTTGCTTAGCACACAGAGCTCGACGCTTGACCTGATCCTCGAGCTGACCACTTGATCCCTTGGTATCAAATGGGTTTCGTGAGATTTCTCAATCTCTCAAGTCCTCGCCCCTCAGCTTGGAATTCGAAAATCTTGGAGCAATTTCTCAATCTCTCGTCCTTACCCCTCAGCTCGGACTTCGAAAACCTATCTTGGACTCTGACCACCTACGAGGGAATTCCCATTCTCTCAAGTCCTCGCCCCTCGGGTCAAATTTTAGATGCATGCACATGGCAAAAGAACTCATAAAAGGCCAATCCAATCATATTTTCTTATTATTATTTCAACCAACAAAGGTGTATCAATACAATCGGCGAGACTTTGTTACATCACTCACAAATCGAAATAAAGCTCCTACTCCGGGGCCGCAGGCTTGGTACAGACCAGTTCAAGGTCGGCCGAACGAGTTTGCTCCTCTACGGGATGTCCTGGGGTTGCCAAGGTGGACACACCCACAGAAGAGCTCTGGGCATCGCCTGGCCTCGTGGGTCCCAGCCGCAGGGTTTAAAATGAGACTCCGACCGAAGGGCAGGTGCCACCGACAGAAGCAGATCGGGGTCCTGACATCCCGAGCATTATTTTACATCATTGTATCTCTAACTCTTTCTCCATGATGACCTCACGAAGGAAAGATTTAGACGATGGTCGCCGAACGAAAGTGCTGGACAATGAAAATGCAGCCTCCACGCTCCCCAGGTTTTGGTCGGCTATCAACTTCTTCAAGCGTGCCAACTCCAAGTTAAGTCCCTTCGACTTATCCATAAAATATTGGACAACAGCTTCTCGATTACAAGCCTCTTGACGGTATCGGGTCAGTGTAGACTCTAATTCCGTGACCTTACCCCTAAGCTGCGCCATCTCGGTATGACTAGGGCCTACCCCCAAGGCCGCATCCATCTGGCAGAGACAAAAGAAACATCATTCTGAGCCCTATATACTTAGCTAATTTCATGAAATCTTACAAGGCTGACTACGCCTCAGAAATCCAAGTCAAAAGGTTCAGCTAAAAAAAAAAACTCTTTTCATTGCTCAAAAATTTTATACAAATGTGTGGTGGCCAGTTCGCGTTCGGCAGTTACAAAATGCAAAGAATAAAGAGGGGAAAAAGCAAAAACAGAAGCTACTGTTCGAAAGGGGGGCGAACCTCGTCGTCAATGGCCATCTTGGCAACAGGGTCGGCCCTGGCAACATCTTCAACACCACCACCTCCGGGAGTCGGTTGGTGGTCGGGCAGCTTTATGTCATAGTGGATGTGATCAAACTCCAGCTCGGGGTGGTAATACTTGACATACTCAATCACCATGGCATAGACCTCGTCCTGGGCCTCGATGATCATGTCCATGCCGGCCTGCTTGATCTTCTTTATCTAAAGGGCCACCGCCTTCTTCAGCTCGCCCTCCCTCTTCATGCTTGCATCGGGCCTGGGAAGCTAGATCGGCCTGAAGAGCTTGGTAACGGGATTCGACCGCCAATAGCTTCAACTTGAGGTCCTTCATCTTGCGCTCATAGCATTGAGCCTTTCTCACCTCCCTCTTCAGCTCCCAGTAATGTAGCTTCATCACCTGGGCACGCGCCATGCACGCCTACAGTCGAGGGAATAAGACTTAACAAAAAAAGGTTGCAATAGCAACCAAAGAGTAGAAGGAAAGCAAAACGGAACAATGGTTATCTGCATGCTCGCCTGAACCCACCTCATATAGCTAGACTCGATGGTATCGTACTCCATGGCCTGCTGGTCCCGAGGCGGTGCGAGCTTCTCAACAACTTCGATCGCCACAGGATCTTCAGAAAGGGTATCGGCAACCTGAACGACCCAGTCAGGAGCACACAGTCTGACCTCCTGGGACTCCAGAATGATGGGAGGTAGACACCCCTTACAACCTCAGTAACCTTCAGGTTACTTGAGCTTGGGGTCGCCTTAGAAGAGCCGAGAGTACTGGGGACTGTCCGAGTCTTCTGTCTCTTCGGTCCCGGTTGGGAAGGTTCTTCATAAACCCCCTGGGAAGAGATCTTCCCCTGCTTCTCCCTTTCAGACCGTTCGGCCTTCTTCTTCTTCTGCAAGGCCCTCCGCTTGGCGAACTCTGCATCGTCCATAGCTGTAAAAGTTCTGGTGCTACTACTCACATAAGTATTTCTATGCATGGTTGCCTGAGCTGCCAAAAGCCAAATGATGGTCAAAGACACATCTTTGTGGACGATGGAAAATCGGTAGAAGTGGAAACAGTTGGGCATTTTAGGTTGTTATTAGGAACTGGTTTTTATTTGGATTTGAAAGACACTTTTGTTATTCCGTCTTTTAGACGAAATTTAATTTCTGTTTCCTTGTTGGACAAATCTGGTCATTATTGTTCATTTGGAAACAATCAGTTTAGTTTGTCTTTAAATTCGAATGTTGTTGGAACTGGTTACTTGAATGCTTATGACAACCTTTATTTGCTTGAAACAATTGCATCCTACAATGAAACCTTACATGTAGAGTCACATGGTAGTAAACGTAAATTAAATAAAGAAAATTCAGCGTCCTTATTGCATAAGCGCTTAGGTCATATCTCAAAAGGTAGAGTTGAGTGTCTTGTGTCTGATGGCATTTTGGAGTCCCTGGACTTCACAGACTTTGATATCTGTGTAGATTGCATAAACGAAAAACAGACCAAAACTAAGAGATTAGGTGCCAATAGATCTTCAGGCATCTTAGAATTGATTCATACAGATATTTGTGGGCCATTCCCTACGGGATCTTGGAATGGTCAACAATATTTTATATCATTCATAGACGAATACTCACGTTATGGGTACCTATATCTCATTCATGAAAAATCACAGTCTATGGACGTGCTCAATGCTTATAAAGCTAAAGTTGAGAATCAACTCAACAAAAGGATTAAAATTGTCAGATCTAATCGTGGTGGTGACTACTACGGCAGATATGATGGCTCAGGTGAACAACGTCCAGGACCGTTTGCTAAATTCCTAGAGGAATGCGGTATTGTACCATAGTACACAATGCCAGGATCACCTAGCATGAATGGTGTTGCTGAGAGATGAAATAGGATTCTTAAGGATATGGTAAGGAGTATGATTGCTCATTCCACCTTACCTGAGTCCCTCTGGGGAGAAACATTAAAGACAACAGCTTACATTCTCAATAGAGTACCAACTAAAGCAGCTGCAAAAATACCTTATGAGCTTTGGACAGGTCGAAAGCCTAGTCTAAAGCACTTTCATATTTGGAGATGTCCAGCTGAGGCAAGGCCTTACAGGCCATATGAAAAGAAATTGGGCTCCAAAATAGTGAGCAGCTACTTTATTGGTTATTCTGAACGATCTAGAGGCTATAAGTTTTATGATCCCACACTTAGAAATATTTTTGAGACGGGAACTGCAACATTTTTTGAGGAAATTGAGTTTGGGGGAGAAATAAGGTTAGGGACACTCCTTTTGAGGAGGAATTGGATTCAATTACAAACCTAATTCGTACTATCACTTTTGACAATATTCAGGTTCCCGCACCTATTATTGATCAAGAAGTGAATCCGAAACCTCAACAAAACAATGTTGAACAACCCCCCATTCAAAATAAGGTAATTGTTCCAGAAGAACAAACTCAACAACCTCAAGAACCAGTGCCATTAAGGAGATCCACGAGAGAAAGGAGGAATGCTATTCCGGATGATTATATTGTATTTCTCCAAGAACATGAGGATGACAATGGAATGATGGAAGATGATCCAATCATATTTCATCAGGCCATGAAAGGTTGTAACTCTCAAAAGTAGATGAATGCCATGAATGAGGAGTATAAGTTTATGCAAGACAACAAAGTTTGGGAACTTGTCCCATTACCAGAAGGTGCAAAACCAATTGGTTGTAAATGGATATTTAAGACCAAGAGGAATGCAAATGGTAATGTGGAGAGGTATAAGACACGTCTTGTAGCTAAAGGCTATACTCAGAAAGAAGGCATTGATTTTACAGAGACTTTCTCTCTAGTTTCATCGAAAGACTCGTTTAGGACAATTATGGCAATTGTTGCTCATCTTGATTTTGAGCTACATCAGATGGATGTCAAGACGGTGTTTCTCAATGGCGACATTGACGAGACAATTTATATGGTGCAACTAGAAAATTTTGTGTCGAGAGATCCAAAGAATATGGTTTGCAAATTGACAAAATCCATCTATGGACTCAAGCAAGCTTCTCGTCAATGGTACCACAAGTTTCATCAAGTAATTATCTCATTTGGTTTTGAGATGAATGTAGTTGATGATTGTGTGTATCACAAGTTCAGTGGGAGTAAGCATATATTCCTAGTTCTATATGTCGATGACATATTGCTTGCCACTAATGATATAGATTTATTGCATGAAACTAAAAGGTTTCTGTCCAAATATTTTGAGATGAAGGATCTTGGGTATGCCTCTTTTGTATTAGGAATTCAGATACACTGTGATCATTCTCGAGGTATTCTAGGATTATCACAAAAGGAATACATCGATAAAGTACTCAAAAGGTTTGGCATGCAAGATTGTAGACCAGGAGATACCCCTATTGCTAAAGGAGACAAATTTAGTCTCAATCAGTGTCCTAAAATTAACCTTGAAATTCAGGAAATGCAAAAGATCCCCTATGCATAAGCTATTGGGAGTCTAATGTATGCTCAAGTATGTACGCGTTCGGATATTGCGTACATTGTTGGGATATTAGGCAGGTATTTAAGAAAACCTGGTATGGACCATTGGATAGCAGCCAAGAGGGTCATGAGGTATCTTCAGAGAACAAAAGACTACATGCTCATATATAGGAAATCAGATCATTTGGAGGTCGTAAGGTATTCTGATTCTGATTTCGCTAGGGTGCCAAGATAGCAAAAAGTCTACATCAGGCTATATTTACCTGTTAGCTGGAGGAGTTATATCCTGGAAAAGTATCAAACAGACACTTATAGCTTCTTCCACTATGGCAGCAGAGTATGTAGCATGCTATGAGGCATCGAATCATGGAATATGACTGCTGAATTTTGTCACTGGGCTGAGCATTTTGGAGAATATAGAAAGACCACTCAAGTTATTTTGTGACAATAATTCAGCGGTGATGTATTCCAACAACAACAGGAGTTCGACAAAGTCGAAATATATTGACATAAAGTTCCTAGTTATGAAAGAAAGAGTGCAAAGTGGACAGATGTCCATAGAGCACATTGGGACAAACTCCATGATAACGGATCCGCTCACAAAGGAATTACCACCCAAGGTCTTTTATGAGCATACTGCTCAAATAGGTGTTGTATTATTTGAGGATATCATGATTTAGTGGGAGTTTGTATTTTATTTGCATTATGTTTGTGTGAGACATTTATACATTTGGTTATTTTCCGATCAGAAATAAAGAATTCAGTTCTCTCACTCTTTTGTCATGTTTTGATTCTGACCTCACTTAAATTTTAAAGAGGACCAGTTGGAAATAGGCATGTGTATAGATCACATTGCATTAAATTTCCATGCTACACATTCACACTTGATCTATGTCGTTTGATTATTTTGATATATGTGACCATTGATGAATTTAGTTACGATAAATGTAAGGAAAATGGCTTTGATCCTATGTTTACATAATTAATGGACGAGATTGTTTGGCTATACTTTTGGTTATGATAGCAAAATTTTGAGTTCATAAAATATGTCTATTTATAAGGAGTAACATATGTGGCCCAAGTGGGAGATTGTAAGAAAATAATCTATGTAGGCTCACATATGTGACTAAATGTATAATTGCTATTCTAAAGTCTAACCCAAATTAAACTGATCTAATCAAGATTAAGTAATGGGTTAAAAGCATATAATTTAAAGTGTGATATAACATGTGTAGAGACCGTAAAGTAAATTTCTCATTTTGTGATGGGCAAAATTGAAAATCAATAATTATCAATTAGGGTTATGGTCCCCTATATATACGTATCTTCTTATTCCATCTGTAATCCCATCAACAGAAGAATAGAGAGAAGACCTCTCATAGAAGTGCGTATCATATAGGAAGATCCAAACCCTCTGCGCAATCTTCATCAATGGCTTCAGGTTAGTGCTTCTGCTTTTAATGTGCTTTTTCTTTTGATTTAGCAAAGATCTATAGTTCATGATTTAGGATTTTATATTAAAGCACTTTTGCAACATGATTAAGATCTAGATTCATAGAAACATGTTTTAGGTTGTTATTAATGTTTTATGCATGTTCTTAAGTGTATATAAAATTCCAACATCCACCATCTCCAATCGAGATTAGGTATAAATTTTTTCCCTTTAGTTGAGTTCAATTGAAACCCTAATTTCTTCAATGATCATTAGATAAAAAAAATAGGGTAAAAGTTTGATTATTTGTCATAATTCTTGAAATTATTGAAAAACTTGTGTCCAAAAAATGAAATATACAGGAAAAGAAAACTTGGGTTTCATATTGCGCATCCTATAATTAGTTTCTCTTCATTATTAGCACCATTAATTTTTTTCCCTTTATTTGAGTTCATTTGAAACCCTATTATAATTACCAAGATCAGTACAAATTTTTTTAGGGTAAATGAAATAAAAACAGTACAAATGTGAAATTCTTGAAATTAAGTGTCAAAATTTCATCTTCATTTGAGTTTCACATTTGTACTACAACTTTGACTATACAATACTTCAATTCATGTAGTACTTCAATTCATACTATAAAAATGCACTTCAATTCTGAGCTTATGTTATTTATGATTTCATCTCCAGTCGTTTCACATATGTAGTTAGTTGATTGCTAATTTCCTAGCATAAGGGGGAAATTGTAATGATTGTTTATAAGTAGAGATATACATAAAATCTCACATTTAAGACATTTGAAATGATTCTCCTGTGCATTAATGTATTAAATGCCATAATAACAAAAAGAAGTAAACTATTGTAGTACCATATGCCCATACCATTCTATTTGTTTCTCAAGTCTATGTTCACCATTCCCATACCTAATTTGTAGTTGTTGATGCATCATGCTCACTATTAAATATGTAGTCATGCCATTCTAAACTGGCAATTTTTTTTTTTTTTTTTTTTTTGTGGAATTGCAGATGACGCAGATGTAGCAGTTGAACATCAAACCAGCAGCTGTTGATGAATGCAGATGAAGCAGTTGATCTCACAATTTTTTTTTAGATCATAGTGTAATTTAGCTCTCGTTATGTATTTTGGATGAGTAAACTCTGATTATGATAAGGAACTTGTATGCATGTGTCTCAACAATTGCAAAGTTATGATGTAGTGTGTTTTAAAGTGCCCCCATCAGAGATAGCATTTTTTCATCAATGTTTTGGACTTGACGCTTGAGATCTCATCTATCAATTTTTCTTGACTTGAATTCGGACTTCTCCAAGTGCTCAACATGATTGTATATCTGTATCATCTAGTGGAGCCTTCTTTTGAATCTGATACTGTTCATGGAGCAGCTGATCTCCTTTCTTTGATGGAACACTTGAATGAATACAACAATTATTCAGAGATAGCATTTTTCCGGAGATAGCATTTTTTCATCAATGTTTTGGATTAGATCTCATCTATCGATTTTTCTTGACTTAAATTTGGACTACTCCAAGTGCTCAATGTGATTTTATATCTTTATCATCTAGTGGAGCCTTCTTTTGAATGTACATTTGATGGAGTAGCTGATCAAATTCAACTCAAAATACATTTGCAATAAAGGAAATGTAGTATTTTGAATGGGGAAGAAAGCCTCAAGGAATAGTTTTCTTCCTTTATGGATAATAACACTGACAACATAAAGTAAATCTAGGCACATTGCAGGCTAGTTTAAAATGTTAAATAAGGAGAACAAGAATAAAGATTCAATGTATATAGAAATCCTATAAACATTTGTCATCTTTCTGATCAAAACTGCAAGCGTCTAACAGCTATACAAGTTCCTCAAAATGGTTTCTAAAAATGACCACAACACAAGTTTCATGTAGTAAAATTTTCTACTAAACCAACCAGTATATCTAAGATCACATTACAACATAGACTGCCGTGAAGATACAGAAATATTCAAAATGCAACCAAATGCATTTTTGACATCAAATTGTACAATAAAATTCTTGCTACAAGTTCAATTCGCACCAAATCAGGTGGTATTCAAACTACATCCTTAAATACAACCAAACTATCTCCAGTTAGTTCATCAGCAGCAAAATTACTTAAAGACTGCCCATTTGCAAAAGGTAAACATCCTTGCTACACGTTCAATCCGCAAAAGATCAGGTGGGATTTATACTACAACCAGGCTATCTCCAATTAGTTCATGAGCAGCGAAATTACTTAAGACTGGCCATTTGCATAAGCCGAACCATTTTGAAAATGATAGTAAATCTGCAACTGAAACTCTCAAAGTACATTGAAAAGTTGAATCAAATACTAGGAAAAACTACACAAATTACAAACAAAAGACTTCATCCCATCAGTTACATGGATTGCAGGATTTACAAAAGACTTCATCCCATTCAAAAGTTGAATTTGACTAACTAAGAATTTACAAATATGAAAGACTTCAGTGTGCTGATGGACCTCCTCCTCAGCATCTGCTTCATCCCATCAGTTAACATGGACTGCAAGATTCGACCTAAAGCTTCTACAGAATTTCTTTCATGCCTTTCATATGCTTCATCCCATCATTTGAAGTTTTGAATCTCCAATGACTTATGAATCTGGTCTTTAAAAAAATAATAAAGAGATATCAGATGCAATTACCTTTACCACATGCATTTGAGCAATGAGAATTTTTATGTTTCGCTCTTCTGTGACTCTTTTCTCCCGACGTGCAAGTTCTAAAGCTTTGTCCAACATCTGAAAAATAGCTGCCCCTTCACGACTTATGCATGGCCAATGCTAACCCCTACAGTGAGAGCTTTCATTTCTTGAAAGTTAACAGAGAGTATGATTTCACAATGCCAAATGGAACATAGAGAGTGTAAATATGAAAGACTATACCTATCCCGCATTCTTGATCCGTGACAATGCCAAGTAGAACATGTCCGGAAAAAAAGCAAATCCAACCCTATCATATCCCCCACTTGAAGGGGTATAGTTCACAGTACCATACAAATATAATTAAATTTCCCTACTGAATTTGTTGGTTAATTGGAAGGGGAACATGCTATAAGTCATATGTAATGAACTCTCATAAATGATTTATATAATAACTAACTCAACCAAATCTTAAAAAGTAAAAAAAAAAAAAAAAAAACTTAGTAGGCTCAGAACACAATATTCTCACTAGGGTTGCATTGGAGTGCCATGCCAACTAGTTCAAATGTATAAATAATCAAGTATCAGTTCAAATGCATAAATTCACCCTCTATATAAAATAGGAAATCATATGGTGAAATACAATAATTCAAATGCATAGGGATTCATATAAATAGGGATTCATCAGTTCATCACTACCTACTGTCACACACACACACACACACACAAACAAGGTAGCAAATTGGTAAATAAGATACATAGGGTCAAATACTTCCCTGATCAAATCAAAGGAAATAACAATGTTGCTCTCCTTTGATCGGGTGGTGGAGGGAGAGTGCGCAAATAAGAGTGCACAACCAAAGGCTCCCCATACATGTACAGAGAGCAGAAATATTCAAAATGCAAAAAGTAGGGATTCATCAATTCCACTGCAAAAATATGCATCAGTTCATCACTGCCAACTATCACACAGTACCAATTTTTTTTTTACATACAATGGGAACACAATAATTTAAAAATTAACACTGAATCGAACACTTTACTCAACCCATATAATCGGCATTGGCATCGGAACTTTCTTCAGTGGAAGAATCCACCTCTTGTGCAGTGAACGCACTAAAAAAAAAACAATTAAGATGAGCGTGAGTGGACTTGGGGATGAGCGGGGGTGGGAAAAGATGCAAATAACCCTATCCCAAAGTGAGAAGAGCGGGATGTTCTATCAGTTATTAGATGGAAATCATGATCAAGCACCAGATCTAACAGCTCCCGAGGAATGCACACGGCTGTGTGCACTAGGCCAGTGCACAACCGAACACAACTCTACATGAGCTCAGTTACTAACTTTTTATTACTAATTTGAGCTCAGACACTGATTTTTTTATTAGACCTCAACAATCTTTGCAATTAGAAACCATCAATTTTCTTTATAGACTATGAAAATACTCAAATCATGTGCTTGTACATGAAAGTCTTAGTTAATGCATGCTCAATTTATATAAATGTTAATTTCCCAAATCTAATTAATGGTGCTAATAATGAAGAAAAACTAATTATAGGATGCGGAATATGAAACCCAAGTTTTCTTTTCCTGTATATTTCATTTTTTGGACACAAGTTTTTCAATAATTTCAAGAATTATGACAAATAATCAAACCTTTACCCTATTTTTTTTATCTACTGATCATTGAAGAAATTAGGGTTTTAATTGAACTCAACTAAAGGGAAAAAATTTATACCTGATCTCGATTGGAGATGGTGGAAGCAAGCAAGCAGCAGTGAAGGGAAAACGATGAGGTAGGGTTTCGTCGATTTCTCAAATTGGTGGAGTATGAGAGGAGAGGAGAATCGATGGGGGCTGAGAGGGCGTAGGGGGATTTGGAGCGTGATCGGAGCTATGGTTTCGAGTCTGCGAACGCGATGAGAAGGAGAAGGAGAAGCTTCAGGTTCGCTACGGGAGATCAGAGAGGGAGAGGAGAATCGATTTGGGGATTTCTTGCAGCTAGGGTTTCCGATTTTTGAGAAAGAGAGGGACGAAAGATGAGGGCGTGAGGAGGACGGGAGCGTGAGTCGATTTGGTTTATAGGTAGGGTTTTCGATGAAGATGAGAGGGACGAAAGTGAGAGAGCACATGAGAATGAGATGAGCATGGGTGGACTTGGGGATGAGCGGGGTAGGAAAAGACGTAAATAACCCTAGCCCAAAGTGAGAAGAGTGGGATATTCTATGAGCCATTAGATGGCAATCACGATCAAGTGCCAGATCCAACGGCTGGCGAGGAGTGCACACGGCTGTGTGCACTAGGCTAGTGCACAACCGAAGCTTTCCCTATATATATATATATATATATATATATATATATATATATATATATATATATTAGATTTGCCCGTGGGCACGTGCCTACGGCACGTCTTCGAAACGATACAACACACGAAAAGCCTTGTAAACAGTAAAACAACAATTATGTAGTTCAAGTTTGAATAGTATGACAATAATTAGTTGTAAATAAAAGTCCATGTTTCTATTAGTATATGTTGAAAAATAATTATAAATGAGGTTGTAAAATCCAACTTATTAAAACTTTAAGGATGGAAAATGATGAAATTTAACAGTTGAAGAGATATTTGCTATTTTCAATATAACATGTGCAATAAAAAAAACATAAAAATTCTGAAAATTTTTCAAACCTGAAATCTCAAAATCTAAATTTTTAAGTAAATAAAAAAAAATTGGAGAGAGAGAGGGAGAGAGAGAAAGAGAAAAATATGAAAAAGTGAAGAGAGAAGAGAGAGATAGTAATAAAGTAATGAGTTTTTTAGTTTGGGGAGAAATTTTAATTTTGGGTTTTAAATTTTGAGCGGAAAAATATGTCTTGGAAGAATCAATCTAGGCCATTGATTTTAGGGGAGATTGATTGAGAGCCACTTGATAGCTTTCTTTGTAATTTATTATATAGATTTTGGAGGTCCAGCAAATTACTTTGAAGTAATAAACATAGCGCAAAAAACATATTATATGTTTTTTTTGATTTTTTTGAATTATTTTAAAAGTTTTTAAAATTTTAAATTTTTAAATTTTTTAATATTTTAAAATTTTTAAAATTTTTATTTTCTTAATTTTTTAATAGAAGAGGGAGGGAGAGAGAAAGAAAAAAAATTAAATAAATATAGGAGTTGTTTTGGATGGGAGATTTGAATTTAAGTTTTGGGGGGAACTTTTGGAGGGAAAATATGTTTTGTAAGATTAGATCTGGGCCTTTGATTTTTGAAGGGATTGAAGGAGAGCCACTTGATAGCTTTCTTTGTGTTTTATTATATAGATATATATATAATTGAACCCCTAACCTCATGTGAACTCAAAACTTTAACCGTTGGGCCATAAGACAATTTTGTAAATAAAACAAGTATTTTGAATGTATACTCAATTTCAACAATCCCCCACTTATATATTTACAACACTGATTTGAAACGAGGGCTTTTTAAAAAAAATATTATTATTATTATTAGTATTATTATTATTAAAAGGATAGGACCATGCATAAGTAAGATGTCCGAAGACTTGAACCTTACATAGTGGATAATCCCCAAAATGCAAGAATAATGAGTGATCTTAAGTCTTGAACTCATTACCCATTTTTACATAGTGAAGGAAAGCCACACGTGATTCTACCAGGTGCAAGTTCTAAATGCCAGCACATTTCAGCCTTATGCTTATCCCAATATAAGTAAATATTTTCGAGAATCTGCCACATTCTCATAGAAGCGGCCACACTTCACAATCACCTCAGTGAGTCTATCAAGTGTGCTCTTGTAGCTAGGCACACCTCTCAGAGATATAGATATATAAATTGGTACTTCACAATCACCTAAGACCCGACCCAGTCATAGATATATATGTGTGTGTGTGTGTGTGTGTGTGTGTGTGTAGGAATTGAACCCCCAACCTTATGTGAACTCAAAACTTTAACCGTTGGGGCATAAGACAATTTTGTAAATAAAAGAAGTGTTTTGAATGTATACTCAATTCCAACAAATTACTAGTGTATATAATTCCAACTTACAAACAATGTGAATAAGAACCTCGTTATGGTGGTGAGATTTTCTTTCATTACATTTAATTAATAGCCCTCATCTAATAAGTTTATAAATTTTTTTGATGTTATTCTTATTGTCGAATGTATATCAATTATTATTTTTTCTTATTTTAGGATGCTTTGACTTTTTCTTTCAAACAACCTGCACTCAAGTTACAAGGTTTTGAGAATCCAGATCCATCAAAACTTCCCCTAGAAGTTCAAGATAGGTGCATCGATAGTGTGTTTGGCAGTCCAAAGAAGAACCGTAGTAGACTTAAAGGAACCAAAGTTCCGAGAAATAGAAAGGAAGATGATGTTGGTTCTCTCCCATCGGAATCAAGAATAGGTAAAAGGATACAAGAAGGATCAATTGTTAAATCTTTATTCAAAAGGTGTGACAAGTTGCCAATACAAAATTAAGTGCTTATGGAATTCTTTTATGAGCTGCATCCTGACAAGTTGGAAGCCTTGAAATAAAGGTTGGAAAATACTACTATCGACTCATGCAACAGTCAAATAAGACAAGAGGTAGCCGCAAATTTAATTGCCTCAATTGGATAATATATAATTACCTATATATATTGAATCCAATTCTAATTTTGTGTTGTTTCTTTTTCATGTAGTTTGTATGGTAGTGACGATGACTATGAGGTTGAAGATAATAAGGAAAATGCAGAAGACTTCACGTGAAAATGAAGTTGGGGATACATGGAAGCAATAGCGGGTTAAAAGTATTTTTGAAAATATTTATTATGTTTCTTGGAGTTTGACAACTCATATTTTTTTTTTTATAGAATGTATTGTTGTTGTTTTGGCACTTTGAAACAAACATATAATTTTGTAATGTGAAGATTCTGAATTATATAATATTAAAATTTATTTTGGTGTTCTTAAGTTTACTATTATCTAAATATGTACGGAATGTTCAAATTGTATATCTTGCTTTATTGTGTTTTCTTTATATAATTGTGCGAATCAACATGTGAAAGTTATATGTTCTTGATTGAAAAAATATATCATTTTTATAAATTTGATTAAGCCATCCAAATATAATCAGTATGGAGAAAAAGTGTACAATTGCATTCGCAAGGTAACAATTGCAAGGGAATGAGTACCTTGCAGATCTTTGTAGCAATAGTTCATCAGCAACGGGTAAAATCCCTTTTAAAACACACTTGCAAGAGATGAATATGTTGTAGATATTCTCTTATATATGGGGATAGCAAGGTACAACTTCCATTGCAGATATTCTATTGTGGCTAATATTCGCAAGGGGTAGTTAAAATTCCGTTGCGAATGTGTACATTAACCAGGAGAGATTTCACAACAGCACAATTACAGGGGAATGAAGAAAAATCCCTTACAAATGTACACTAACCATGTAATTGTACTCTTCTACAAGAGAAATTTTTAGTGCGACTGTAGCATTTTCTACTAGTATACCACAATACTCTCAAAGTTCAAATTTATTTATAACATAATTATTTACAAAAGTGTCACTCATATAAAATAATGGCACTAGAGGTAATTTGTAAAGAGTATGTGATGAGTAAAGGGGGGGTCTCTGTAAATCACCCTAAGGGGGGGTTGAATAAGGTGATTGTGCAGATTTAAAAAATTAAATAAAATTGCGTAAAGTAAAATAGAAGAGTAAGAGAGTTTAAATGCAGCAAGCACAAGTGACACAGCGATATAACGTGGTTCGACCCTCAGGTCTACGTCCACACCACCTACTTGTAGCAATTCTCTGCCACAAGCGTTCCACTATGCTCAAACCCTTATACATTGATTCTCGGATTCAGGCTGAGAGACCTATTGCACCCACAGGACTTCTAAGATAAGCCCCGTCAATCTCACCAAAGTGGAATAAAAGAAAAACTCAAGATCTTCAATAATCTTGACTGAAGAAAACAAGAAAATATCACACACTCAGATTGATTATTAAATAGTTTAGTTCAGAAGATTTTTCTCAGAGGAATAGGTGAGGAATACATAGCGGGTTCGTCGAAATATATAGACTGGGAATTGTATCTCTCAAAAATAGAAACGATACATTCCAAAAAAATAATCCGCATGAGGTACGGTCGACCACAAGTAAGGACAGTCGATCATTCTTCTTTTAATCGAAAGTCGAAAGATGAATAGTCGACTGTGTCATCATTTTAACAGTGATGAGCAGTCGACTGCGGTGAGGTCGATCGACAATATGGTACGGTCGACCGCAATCGTGCTGATTGTGAAGAAACCACTTTATATTCTTACCATAAACTAATTAATCAAGAATCAATCAATTACATATAAAATACTCACATATATGGAAAGAAAGAAGCTGATATTGCTGACTTTCTTGGACACTAATCCACATGTGCTCTTTCTGAATAACTTCTTCTTTTGCTTGATTTTGGATTTCTTCTTTATTACTTTCCTTGATACTCGTTCCCGATATTCATATTGTTTTATTTGTTCTTGAAAAACCTAAACATCTCAACAGAAACTTATTAGTATTTGTAAGCACTTTTGGGCACACCAAACTAAGGGTCAACAATCTCCCCCTTTTGGTGTGAACAAAACATACATTTGAATGTTTAAAATAAAGACATGTAAATACTCCCCCCATCAAAAAAAAATCATAAGAGATATATATTATAGATGAAGAAAGAAGATGTAGACTAAAACATTCAAGAGAGATATACCTTTCAGTAAGTTTCAGTTATGTTTTAGTTAAAACATTCAAAAAGATTTTCAATAGGTTTCAGTTATGTTTTAGTTAAAACATTCAAAAATATTTTCAGTAAGTTTCAGTTATGTTTTAGTTAAAACATTCAAAAGATTCTCCCCCTTTTTGGAACACACCAAGAGGGGACTAGAAAGGGTAAATGATGTATAGATGAGAAATTACATAATAAGGTGTATAACATACTCCCCCTAAATCTAGTACTCCCCCTAAATTCATGCATGGGAAATATAAATGAATGAGAATATATTAGATAGCACATCAGAATGTGAGTGAAGAACAAGCATAAGTAATTTTGGGGAATATTACACTGTTAAAGAACATAAGGAGAATATATTCACATGATACTATTGATCGTGAGACTCTTTGATGTACAATGAGAGCTCTTCATGGTATCATAGATTTGAGATTTTCCCAATACAACCGAAAGATATAAAAAACTTGAAGAGTCAAAAGTATATTACACAAAAACAGTTCGGAGATTACCAACAATACAGAAGCCAGAGATCTAGACACAGAGGCAAGACTGGTCGACCATACGGTCGACCGCAAATATACATACAGAGGGTAGTTTGACAGAGACTAGAGGAAGAACCGGTCTACCGCCCGACCGACCGAAATATTGATACGGTAGGATTAAAAAAGTAGAAGCACATAGCCAGATATATGAGAATTATTGCAAGCATTTAGAAGCAATTTCTGAATACATGTGCTTACATAGCAAAAAGATGCATACATGAGAATACTAGTTCCTATTACAACCATACAATTACAATCTAATTTTCATACAATCACCAAAGATCTATTCCTCATCATCATCTTCATCTTCATCATCTTCATTGTCTTCATCATCTTCGCCATCGTTATCCTCTTCATAAGGAGGGGAAAGAAGTTCCCAGTCGTCTTTGCCTTGCAAGCATTCAATCTTGTTGACATAGTAACCATATACTTGCCGTTGATGAGCGGTAAATTTCTCCTGAGTCACAAACGAGGATGAAGGAGAGAGAGTAGTATTCTTGCGACGAGAAGAGGAAGGAGCTTGTGGAGGTTGTTCGGCTTGGCGATCTTATTGGGCTTGACGACGGTGAGCCCGTTGGGTCAACGGAACGTCAATGCCCATTTGTTAAGGAGGGATTGGCATATGATTTTTTCTTAAGAGAAAATTCCCAACCACAATACGGGAGTCAATAGCTAGATTGTAAATAAGAGAATTGTAGGGAAGACCACGAATTCGAGAAGTTGCAAAATTCATGGTGCGAATGATAAAAGTGGCAAGATCAAATTTATATTCGCCAAGAATGAAAAAGATTATGAATGATCGATCAAGCCATATTTCAGACTTATCATTCTTTTTGGGCCAGATATTTGCATTAACGATTTTGTTCAAAACACGGGCAGAATCTGTAAAATTAGTGGGAGCAGACGAGGGGTATGAGAAAATTCTGGTTGAACAATCTTGGATTTAACAGTATTTTTATCGTGACCAGGTTTGTAGTCAAGTGTTTTGAAATCAAGATGATAAGCATTGAATTCTCCTTCGGGAAATTCATATCTTCTACGAAGATATTCAGGAGTAATTTTGACTCTTTTCCCAAGAATGATAGTAGAGAGTGTGAGATCATTGTCTTAAAAACCTTCAAGATTTGCATAAAATTGACGAGTCAATGATTCGAAGTGGGTGCGTGGTGTAGCAAGATAATTCTCCCAACCAAAATCTCGAAGAATCCTAACCATAACAGAGAATTGCCCACCTAAGGATGCTAAATTTATCTCATGGTTGGCAACAACCGGAGCATTCCAAAGTGCAGAAAAATAGAGATCAGCACAATTAGAATTTCTAAACATAATACCTTCTCTAGTAACAGATTTTGAGGCTATAGCTTTCTTACCCTTAGATCTGTGAGAGAAGAAGGCCATGGAGCAAGAAAGAAGATAACACTCAAAAGTTAGGAGAGAATCGCAAAAAATATGAAGTTGATTTGATGGGTTATGGAGGAGGGAGGCTGGTTTACCGTGAAGATTGAGAGAGAGGATGAAAGAGTATTTATACTGGATGTGTGGGACTTGAATTTCATAGAAGGAAAGAAACCTAAGAAGCCGATCGAATCGGTCGACCGGTTCAAAGAGATGGTCGACCGCACCACATGAAAAGAAGGGTTTTGATTGAATAAGTTTGGCAGAGAGGAGGACGGTCGACCGGTCCACTTTCGACTGATACCAATTTTCTACGTATAACACGGTCGACCGAACATGCAATTGACTGAAGATTATATATAATACACTGACATTTAGTTTATGAAAGCCATTATTCTTCGAATCAACATATTAATTTTAGATCAGGTTATAACATGTCAGGGAAAGTTGTTATATGTTGTAAAATTCACACCGTACATGCATTTCTTAGATAGATAACTGATGTTTTAGGCATTTTACTTGAAAATAAGCCATCTTAATATAAATCATAGCTAAGTTAGGTTTTACCCTATGCTGTACTTATCTGAAGAACTGAAGTCCTTCTCCTTCTTCCTTGATAGAGGTGAAGATTTTGTTGTTATAGCTCGTTGTGACTGTCGAGCATCTTCTATCAAGGTGCATGCGATCTTTTAAGTTAGGGACGTCGAAGCACCTACATGAAAGTTTGTAGATGTCCAAGTAGGCTTTATTACTGCATTTGTATTCTTTCTTACCCAAACAAAATTAGTATTTCTTTTTAATGCACAGTTGTAAGAGATATGTCCTAGTTTACAGTAGTAGTGACATGTGATACGATTATGCCATGGATCATGCACATGTGTATAGTTTTGTGTTGATTTATAATTATTTTGATGGCTATGCACATGTGTATGACATAATTACTTAGATTTTTAATGGTGTATTGGTTCATCGTAACCAAACCCTCGATTATCGTGATAAGATCTTGAATTCTTTGTAATAAGATAACTATGCCCTTCATAATTTTTAACAATTTTTTCGAGCTTATTTACTCTTTTACAAATCCTTTTCCTATTCTTCTCATCGTCTTTTGTGTTCCACCGAAGAGTATCTAGGGTAGCATCAAGTATTCTATTTTGTTCGAGAGCTTCTTTACAACCTTCCACTACCTCATCAAATTTTCTTTTACATTCATTTAAGTCATTTGTGAGTTTAGCAATATAAACAGATTTCTCATGAATTTCTTGTAGATTTTCATCATGTGTTGCTAAGGATTCTTGAATTTGTTCTTTTAAGTACTCATTTTCTTCTATCAACACATCATGATCTTTTCTAAATGACTCGAATTTTTCAATAATCAAGGAATTTTTATTTTTGAGCTTTTGACTTTTAGCAATGCAAGAATCATGTGATTCATTGGAAGTTTGTTTATATTGTTTTAATTCACGACTCAGTTTCTTAGCATAATCTTTTAACCCATTACACATGTCAACTAAATCATCATAGGTGGGTTCCTCGATTACCTATCCTTGAGATGATGATTGCACCTCACCATTCCCAAGAGCCATGAATCCGTAGTCGTTGTGATCTTACTCTTCATCGCTGGAGTCTAAGTCTAACCACGTTGCCTTTAGCGCCTTCTTTCTCAATTGATGGATTGGAGTGGTTGTATTCCTTGTTCATGTCCTGTGAGATGAGACAGTTTATGTGAATGTGTCCTGGCTTCTTACATCTGTAGGATATGTCTTCTTTGTCCTCCTCACATCCTCCTTGAGTCCTGCCATATTTTTTGTATTTGAAATACTTAAGAAATTTCTTGGTCAGCAATGCGATATCTTCATCTGACTCTTCATGATTTGATTCTGCTTTTGATGGTCAAGATATTTTTGCTTTCAGGGCGATGGTCTTTTCTTCTGTTTTAGGTTCAATCCCGATGTTCTGCCTGTATCTCTTGGTTTCAGTCATCTCCATCTCGTATGTCTTTAGTTTTCCTTCGAATGTGTAGTAATCGAACCTCTTTTCCTCAAGGATCTCCCTCATTGTGGCAGCTTTTACATCCCATTCTGGTGTGAGACAGCTTATGAGTTTTTCGACCTTTTGGTCATCATCCAACCCCTTACCTAAGCTCTCAAGCTCGTGTGTGAAAATTTCGAAACGGGCAAGCATTTGATCTATGTTTTCTCCTGGCAACATAAGAAAAATATCAAACTTATAAAAGCATAAATTAACTTTTGCTTTTACCTCCGACACGGTTCCCTCATGCCGTTTTAGCATGTTGTTCCAAATTTCATACGCAGTCTTGCAATTTCGCCCACATCGCATTAGTTCTTCATTCTTCAATCCTGCATAAAGAGCCATCATAGCTTTGGAGTTTGCAGTTTTTAGTGCTAGCTCTGCTTTTGTGAAAGCCCTCTTTCCATCGCTGAGAGTGATATCTGTTTTGTTTATGCAAATGTTCCAAACTTCTTCATCGAGCATATGCAAAAAGTGAGACATACAAACTTTTCAAACGTTATAGCATTTTTCATCGAAATAAGGTGAAAGTGTTAGATTTGTCCCATTGGAGATGAATGGCGCTGATGAGTACAAGTTCTCGGGAGGAGGGATTTTGGCAATTGGACATTTTTCTTAAGCTTTTAATAAGAACCTCGCTCTGATACCACTGTAAATCACCCTAGGGGATGTGAATTGGGTGATTGTGCGGAATTAAAAAATTAAATAAATAGCATAAAGTAAAAGAGAAGAGTTAGAGAGATTAAACGTAGCAAGCACAAGTGACACAATGATATAACGTGGTTCGACCCCCAGGTCTACGTCCAAACCACCTACTTGTAGCAATTCTCCGCCATAAGCGCTCCACTATACTCAAACCTATGTATAGTGATTCTCAGATTCAGGCCGAGAGACCTATTACACCTACAGGACTTCTAAGATAAGCCCCGTCAATCTCACCAAAGTGGAATACAAGAAAAACTCAAGATCTTCAATAATCATGACTGAAGAAAATAAGAAAATATCACACACTCGGATTGATTATTAAATAGATTAGTTCAGAAGATTTTTCTCAGAGGAATAGGTGAGGAATACACGGTGGGTTTGTACAAATATATAGACTGGGAATTGTATCTGTAAAAAATAGAAACGATACATTCCAAAAGAGTAATCTGCACGAGGTACGGTCGACCGCAAATAAGGACAGTCGACCGTTCATCTTTTAATCGAAAGTCGAAAGATGAATGGTCAACTGTCTCATCATTTTAGCAGTGATGAGCAGTCGACTGTGGTGCGGTCGACCGACATTATGGTACGGCCGACCGCAATCATGCTGATTGTGACAAAACCACTTTATATTGTTACCATTAACTAATCAATCAAGAATCAATCAGTTACATATAAAATCCTCACATATATGGAAAGAAAGAAGTTGATCTTGCTGGCTTTCTTGGGCACTAATCAACATGTGTTTTTTTTGAAAAACTTCTTCTTTTGCTTGATTTTGGAATTCTTCTTTATTACTTTCCTTGATACTCATTCTTGGTATTCATATTGTTTTATTTGTTCCTGAAAAACCTGAACATCTCAACTGAAACTTATTAGTATTTGTAAGCACGTTTTGTGCACACCAAACTAAGAGTCAATAGTCTCAAGTTTGAGGCCAGATTACATCTTATTATTTACTATATAAAAAAATTAATTACAATGTGCCACGCACGTGCAAATTATGAGTAATAATCTCTAATATTATAATGGGGGAGTACGTCGGGATTGTCAAGATATTCAACCATTTAATCTCAACCATTCATTTTTTAAGTGGGTGTTATATTAACCATTCATTTACTCAATTTTTGTTTGTTACCATAATACCCCCAAAGTATAAATTTATTTATTGGATAATTATTTAAAAAAGTGTCACTCATATAAAATAAAAGTTTTTGCAACTAAGAGTAATTTGTAAAGAGTACGTGATAAGTAAACGAAGGTCTCAGGTTTGAGGCCAGATCATGTATTAATATTTACTGTATTAAAAAATAATAATTAGAATGTACATCTCATGTGTTAATTATTAGTATTAGAAAATGTAGAGGAGGTACCAATTATTTAAATTATAATATTAAACAAAAGAAATTGTATCTACGGTAAAACCACTTGCACTGCCCTACAAAGTACTAGCAAACTTAGGAGGATCATCATCATCCTAATCTATATACTAGATTTGCCCGTGGGCACATGCCTACGGCACGTCTTCGGAACGATACATCATATGAAAGTCTTGTAAACAGTAAAACAACAATTATGTAGCTCAAGTTAGAATAGTAAAACAATAATTAGTTGTAAATAAAAGTTCATGTTTCCATTAGTATATGTTGAAAAATAATTATAAATGGGGGTGTAAAATCCAACTTCTTAGAACTTTGAGTGCGGAAAAAGATGAAATTTAACTTTTGATGAGATATTTGCTATTTTCAATGTAACATGAGCAATAAAAAAATTCATAAAAATCTGAAATCTGAAAATATAAATTTCTGAGTAAATAGAGAGAGAATGAGAGAGAGAGAGAGAGAAATAAATAAATAAATAAATAAGTTATTTTGTGGGGGATTTGAATTTGAGTTTTGGGGAGAACTTTTGGGTAGGAAAATATGTTTTTGAGGTTAGATCTGGACCGTTGATTTCAACCATATTGAACGAGAGCCACTTGATAGCTTTCTTTGTGTTTTATTATTATTATTATTATTATTATTATTATTATTATTATTATTATTATTATTATTATTATTATTATTATTATATATATATGTGTTTGTGTGTGTGTGTGTGTGTGTGTGTTATATAAAAATGTTAGTGTAACGTTAAAAAATGTCAGTGTTGCACAGTCCTTTACAGCTGTTTATTGTCCTTAATTTTCATTATTATTACTTGTAATCTGTAGTAGTAATCTGTTCACACGTTTTAATTTTTTTTATAGAATAAATAATAAAATGTAATATAGCCTCGAATCTGAAACTTTTCTTTATTTATACATACTCTTTACAAATTATCCCTAATTGTACAAACTTTTATTTTATATAATTGACATTTTTGTAAATAATTATGTCATTAATAAATTTGAACTTTGAGGGTATTATGGCAACTAATAACGGTTGAGTAAAATAAATGGTTAATATAACTTCCACTTTAAAATGAATGATTGAGATTGGATGGTTGATTGTCCACCAATGACAACCCCAACTCTTCCATTATAGTATTATTATTACTAGTAATCTACACGTGCAATGCATGTCCTAATAATTTTTTTTAAAAGTAAATACTAAGACATAATCTGGCATCAAACCTAAGATTTCACTTTACTCATCACATACTCTTTACAAATTACCCCTAGTGGCATCAATAGTATTTTATATGAGTGTTACTTTTGTAAATAATTATGTCGTAAATAAATTTGAACCTTGAGGGTATTATGGTAACTAACAACAGTTAAGTGAATGAATGGTTAATATAACTTCCACTTAAAAATAAATTGTTAAGATTAGATGGCTGGTTGAATAGTTGTCTACAAATTACAGACTGTCTACAAATGACAACTCAACTCTCCCATTATAATATTACTAGTAACTGCACATGCGATACACGCTTTAATTAATATTTTTTATATAGTAAATAATAAGATATTTCTTTACTCATTAGATATTTTTTACAAATTACTCCTAGTGTTACAAAATTTTATTTTATATGAGTGACATTTTTGTAAATAATTATGTCGTAAATAAATTTGAATTTTGATGGTATTATGGTAACTAACAACAGTTGAGTAAATGAATGGTTAATATAACCTCCACTTAAAAATGAATGGTTGAGATTAGATGGTTAAATGAATGTTTACAAATTATAGGTTGCTTACAAATTGCACAGGCGATGCACGTCCTAATATTTAAAATAAATAAATAAATATTAAGACATAATCTGGCTTCAAACCTGAGATCTCACTTTACTCATCACATACCCTTTACAAATTATCCCTAGTGACATCAACTTTTATTTTTTTTTTTAAATTACACTAAACGTAATGTAAATTTATGACCAAAATACCCTTGTTCTCATCCTTCTCCAATTGCTTACCGTAAAAAAAACCCAAAGGAAATAGTTCAGGGAAACCCAAAGGTAAGACCAACAACAGCAGGATCAACAAAGCCAACATGATTAAAAAGCAATACAAAGGAGTGAGAATGAGGAGTTGGGGTTCCTGGGTATTTGAGATCAGAGCACCAAACCAAAATGCCAGGATCTGGTGGGGCTCCTACTCAACCCCTGAAGCTGCGGCACGTGCTCACGACGCTGCTCTCCTCTGCCTCAAAGGCTCCTCCGCTGCACTCAACTTCTCTCACTCCCCTCCACCTTCAACTGCTACTTCAGCTGTTGTTTTATCCCCCTAAATCCATACAGAGACTTGCTACGGTGGCTGCTAATGCTCCTCCTCCTCCTCTTCCTCCGTCGCCAATATCACCATCATCCGATGCTACTGATACAACTGAAGAAGCCTCAGATTCGTCAATGAATCAGGAGAAGAACAAGGGTATTTGGTCATAAATTTACATTACATGCAGCGCAGGTACAAGAAAACTAACGCTTACTAAATCTGTCTGTTCAAACTGAAATTTTGTGCCCTTTTAAAAAAAAACTTAGTGTAGTTTTTTAAAACAACCCAAAGTTTAGTGTAGTTTTTTTAAATTTTGCCTTTATTTTATATGAGTGACATTTTTGTAAATAATTATGTCGTAAATAAATTTAAACTTTGAGGGTATTATGATAACGGAATGCTTAATATAACTCTCACTTAAAAATAAAAGGTTGAGATTAGATGGTTGGCTGAATGGCTGTCTACAAATTACAAGTTGTCTACAAATGACAACCCCAACTCTCCTATTAAAATAGTATAGATTGTTATTATTATTAGTAATAGTAGTAGTAGTAGTATTATTATATCAAACGCCTAGGCGTGCAAACGTTTATTTTGGTCATCGCATAGATGACTCAAATCATTTACATTGATCTACACGTTTAAATTAATCTAAATATGTAAAATCAAATTATTTGAAATTCATTAGTTCATCCATCTGGTCATTATATATATAAAAAAATCACCAATATAATTTTGAAAAATTTACCGTACTGACCCACTTTTTGAAAATATTTGGCGCTCCGACCAACATCCGAAAATAATTAGCAAACTGACCCAATTTAGGACACGTCAGCAAGAAACATTATTGGAAAAAACGGCATAGGTCATTTCGATGCCGTTCTTCCCAATAACGGCATCTATTTAAAAAAAAACTTTCATGCCGTTATTCCAAATAACGGCTTCTGTTACTTTTTGTCCAAAGAGCAAATAGTCTCAATTGTGAGCTGAGAGACAAGGGTGAAATGAATTTAACCTATGCCGTTCTCTGAGAGAACGACAAGGTTTATACTGATGTCGTTATTTTGAATAACGGCATCAGTTAAATTCTATTTTGCACAGTTACCTATATTCAGTGCCGCCAAACCCTTCTCCTTCCCCTTTGTCGTTCGATTTTTTCTCTCTCTCTCTATCTTCACTCCCATAACCCTAGAACCCAAAATAAAAAATTCCTAAAATCCCAACTATTTGAGTGATTTCTAACTTGCCAAACAACAACTAAACATAGACCCTAGTTGTGATTCGCTCGTTCCTTTTCGAAATCTTCCGAAATCCGAATTTGTGGTAAGTATTCAAAATCCCTAAATTTTTTTGCATATGGTAATTTTGATGTATGAGACCTATATATATTGGTAGCATAGTACAAGTGGTGTAGATTTGATTTATCTAAGTAGTACTTATGGAAATGTACTTATGAATTGTTGTTGATCTAGGGTTTCTGAAATGTTGAATTTGATCAATAAGAGCTATATTGGTAGTATAGTAAAATCGATGTAGATTAGTTCCACGTTCGTAATAGATATGTGAAGTGAGTTGTATAGGAGATTGAGATGTGGATGACCTATATTGCTATCTATGTGAAGTTAGATTAATCTATTTGTAGTGTGTGGAGATGTTGTGGTGGTGATTGTTATGAGTAATATTTATATACGAGTGTTGAGAAGTTGTGTTATCTTAAAACATCGATTATTAATTATGTTGAAGAAACATGGCTTACAAATTTTATTATCTCTAGTCTCATATTGTTTATTAATATTGTATTTGACATGTTATATTTAATGTTGACAGGTAAATGGATCCTACACAGCCATCTTCTTCCCATGATGTGGGTGCTTCCTCTAGTACTTTGCATGCATTACGTGGACATCCGGATCCTGTAGATCCTACCGTGCTTTATTTACAAGAAGATCATAGGTCGCAGGCAGTGTGGACTGGAGATGTTAAGAAGATGAGTTTCCGAATGCACACAATATTGCCGACGCACCCTCGAGTACAAAATTATTTGGTAAATAGAGGATTTTATGGAATGTCAAAGTTGGCGAAAGTGAAATGTGACCATGCACTACTTACCGCTCTTGTGGAGCGATGAAGGTCGAAGATACACACGTTTCACCTACCCATTGGGGAGATGACGGTCACCCTACAAGATATAGCCGTCATATCAGGTCTTCCAATCGATAGGGTGGTCGTGACCGGCAACCTGATGTTTAATAAAGTGGCGCTGTTAAGAGAGTACCTTGGGCAGGAGGTTGATGAGGATGATAGGGGTGTATTCGTTGGGGAATCAGTCCGACGTTCTTGGCTGTATACAGAGTTCAATAATAGTTTGCCAGACAAACTAACCGACTTCCAACTCCAATGTTATACGCGGGCATATCTTTTGTCGATGATTGGAGGTATCCTCTTTCCTAATTCTTTTGGTGATGTTGTGCATTTGATGTACCTTCCATTGATCGCCGACATACATAGAGCCGGCCTATATAGTTGAGGAAGTACGGTTTTGGCCTCCCTATATCGTGCTCTGTGCAATTGTTTGATGTGGTCGATCCAAATAATGGGGCTGATGGGGTTATTGCAAATATGGTGTTGGGAACGAATTCATCTAGGCCGGCCTCGGGTAACGGTACTTTCAAATGATTAGAGTGTGCAACATGAAAATCCAGTGTTGAGGGCTCCTTTAGGTGCGTACTAGACGGGTAAGCTCACGTGGAGAGATAACCCACGTGGTGTGCTGACATATTACAGGGATGAACTCGATCAGCTGAGGGAAGAGTACGTCCACTGGACACCGTATACAGACGAAAGGCTACAATGTCTACCCCCAATTTGTACGGCCAATAATCAACTATGGTTGACACGAGCTCCACTTATTAATTTCTCAACTGTGGAGTTCTATTACCCCGGCCGCGTCCTCTGCCTATTCAATGCACAGTAGCCCATTCCCGAAAACTCAATGTACGACCGTAGACTTTACAATATCACTGGTCAAGGTCATTTACCGAATATGGATTAGGCCGATGACCACCGCGCTCATGTAGCTTGTTGGAATGAGAGAAAGTATGATTTGGTTGTAGAAGCAATTGTACCGTACGACAAATTGTTGCAAACCGACTATATGGCATGGTACCGTCGTATTACGCGGTTGTATATAGCACCAAGAACGGATATCCCTGCGGGTATCCAACAACCGATACCAAGGCACCAAGTGGAACTACCACCGGCACATTCCACATCGCAACCAAAAGCTTCCTCTTATCGATTAATGGTAAAGTTATCTTATTGTTAATAAATTTTATTCCCAACATTTTGCTTATGTTTGTTTAATAAAAGTTGCTTTACTACTAATCATTTTGTTCGTAATGTAGATTGACAACACATGAGACATTGCGAGAAAATATGCTCATGTCTTTAAGAGCAACGCTTCAAAGGCATGCAAGGAATTGGCGAGAAAACTCCTACTTCCATGTCGTACTTCTCTTGAAGAAGTTAGTGATGGTTCGCGCTTCGATGCCTTTCTACGGTCAACCGAACTTCCAACTCAAACGGCCCGAACAAGTGTCAGTCGAGCCCCACCTCCACCACAACAAACAGTTGAAATAGAACCTCTCGCCCCACATAGAAGACAACCACAAACTCCTTCACAACCTCCACGAAGGAGTAAGAGTGTTCGCTTTCCTCCTACACACAGTGAATCGGCAGCCCCTGAGATTGAAGCAGCAGAAGGTAGGCAAGAAGGAGATGTTGGTCCAAGTGCTCCTGTGACACAAGAGATTGGGGATCATAGGAGGAAAGTCCCAGCCCGAAAGAGGAGGAAGCCACAACAATATACGCCTAGTTAGTGTTTTTATGAATCAACTTTATGAGTCGATTGTTGTACTTTTAATGAAGATTTTATGAAATATTAGAAAAAAGTTGATGACTACTAGTTTGATATATTGTTAATGTAGGTTTTTGAAAAAATTGAATTAACTTGATGAGTGTTTGGATTGTATGAAGTCTGTGCTTGAATTTGAAGTGTATGAAATATGTGCTTAGTGTTGAATTGATGTATTGAAGTGAATTGAAGTGATTTTATTGTTCATTTGATGTGTATGAAAAAACTTGATGAATTGATGAGTTGATGAGTTGAAAAAAATTGAATCGAAGTGATGAATTGATGAGTTGAAATGTGTGAAAAATGTTGATGAATCGTGGAGTATGAGGTCTGTACATGTCGGTGTATGTTTTAATTAAAAAACAGTAATAACAGATGCCGTTATTGCAAATAACGACATCTGATACATGTAACGTTCTTTAAGATAACAGCATCAGTTAGTTGTGAAAATTTGAAAAATTGAGACATCTGCCAAACTTTCTGTCTTCACAGTCATTCTCCAAAATAACGGCATCAGTTAAGGATGTCGTTATCTTGAATAACGACATCTCTTAAGAATGCCGTTATTAGGAATAACGGCATCAGTTAGGTGTGAAAATTGGAAAATTTGGGACTTTTGCCAATTTTTATGTTTTCACAGTCGTTCTCCTGAATAACGGCATCTCCTGAATATGTCATTATTCAGAAGAACAGTATCTCTTATAGGAACAGTAGTGCATGTTTTTGTGCATGTTTTGTGGAGAGAAACTACTAAAATCAAATTTACTCAAATTCAACAAACTTTCACTCCACATATCTCATCCTTAACTATTTAAACTTAAATTACGCAGCATAAAACTCAAGCTCTCTAATTTTTATTAACTTAACAATAGATTTTACAACGTTAATACAATAACGGGCTACAAGTTCAAGTGTCGGTAGATTGGGAAATCGCCACACTCTATACATTCTTAAAACTCCGTCTATTGTGTTCACTTACTCCGCATTTGGAACAAACTTTCCTAGTGCTCCCACATTCTCGAGCATCCATGTCATTGCGGATACGAGTACTCTTAGGTCGCCCTTTCACCCGACGAAGACTCGAATCGGCTATGAGCACCGGTCCACTTTGTGGCGGCCAATAAGATTCGTCTGGAATAGGATTGAAAGTTGGTGCCCACGTTTGTGCTAATGAACCGGTAGAGTAAAAGGCATCAATGTAGGGTTGATAATCAATCGCACGGGAAGCACAGGCCGCTAACACATGCGAGCATGGAATGTAGGGATGGCAACTGGGCCGGGTCAATCGGCGACCCACCCGTGACCCGGCCCGTTTAAGGAGTTGACAGGTTCGGGTCGAACCCGGTGAACAGTACCGGGTCAACCCAGATCGCAAATAACGCAAATTCAACCCGCGAAACCCGGCCCGCGAACCCGTTAAGAAAGTAAATTGAACCCGCCAACCCACGGGTTAAGAAAGCGAATTGAACCCGCCAACCCGCGGGTCGACCCGCGGGTTACGACCCGTTGGACCCATACGGGTCGAACGTTCGACCCGTTACGGGTCGACCGTTGACCCGCGGGTCGAACGGTCGTAACCAGAGCGGCTCTGGACAGAGCCGTTGCTAACGGCTCTTTAGCCCTTTTTTGGCCTTTTTTTTGTTTTTTTTTTGTTTTTTCCCCCATTTTGAGCCTATAAATACCCCCCAAAAATCTCATAAAAAATCACACCTTACTCTCTTACTCTCTCTACTATTATACATCATTTCTAAAGAATTTTTCAACAATTGTAGTATTCATCAAACAAGTCTACAACGAGGCATATACACGACCAAATTTCGGTCGTATCGGAATCAAAATTCAACGTCTTCAACGTCTTCAACTCTCTTCAACCCTCGTCAAATCTACTTCAAGCTCTCCTCAACTCTTCAATTGCGGAATCGGCAAAGCGCTTCTTTCTAGTTCTATTCTATTCTTATTTTCACAGTTTTTTTTACATACGCGTATTCCACGGTGAACGGTATCAAAATTTCATACCTCTCTCGTTATTATTTTTTTTCGTTGTAGTTAAAATTATTGTTCGTTTTTTGAACTTCTCTATCTCAACCCTTTTGTTTTTTAGATTTTTTTTGTATAATTTACCATTCTTACATTGTATATTTTTTTTTACATACTTTAGCACATCACTACATTATGTCTGGATCACGCGATAGCGGTCGTAGCGGGCAAGATTCCTCCTCCTCTTCCCGTAGGCCACCAATTGTCCCAACTAGTGAGCCCGCCCAAGAATACCATAATCCTCCTATGGAACAATGGGGTACACACGACGTTGTTGTAGGTGACATACAATTGGAAGAAGAAGAACAATAACAACAACCAACCGAAACCACACAACCCCGTAGTAGTAGGAAAAGTAGAGGAGAAACTAGCGATTGGCATAAGTTTTATGATTATATCCCGGACGAACATACTCCGGGTATAGGTTTGAAAGTATGTAAAACATGTGGTAAAACATACAAATTCAAGAGGGGTGACGGCACCGATACAATTAGTAGGCACATCCAACATAACCATAAAGAACTTCTTGAACAACTACAAGGCCAACAAAAAATCAATCCTAGGACCGGTCTAGTTGATAGCCACCCTTATGATCCCGATCTTGTTCGTCGGGAAATGGCTCGATTAGTCATTAAGAAAGAGTTACCATTTTCCTATTCCGAGAGTAGGGACTTGGAAAATTTTAATCAAACGGCCTTAAACCCTCATTTTAGAAGAATTCCGAGAAATACTTGCAAACCGGATTGTTTTATAATATACATCGAAATGAATGACGCTTTGATTGCAATTTTATGGAGTTTAACTTGTAGGGTTAGTTTAACTTCGGATTGTTGGACGGGTGTCAACAATATTCCGACGATGGGAATAACCTGTCATTAGATCGACAATGATTGGATTCTTCAAAAAAGAATCATATCACTTGCGGCGTTGCCGTATCCCCATAGTGGCGTTGAAATAGCAAATCGTATTATAGAAATTTGTGATGTTTTCCATATTCGCAATAAAATTATGTGTATTAGTTTTGATAATGCATCTAACAACAATGTAGCAATTACTACTTTAAAATCCGTATTAAATCCTCCATCTGACAATATTTTTCATGTTAGATGTGCATGTCATATTATAAATTTATGTGTTCAAGATGCATTAAAAATAGCCGATCCATATATAGTTAAAATTAGAAATTGTGTACATTTCATTGCATTAAGTCCAAGCATTTTACAAGAATGGAAAGCTTGGTGTAGGGTTAGAAATGTTCCTTTTAGAAGATTTCCAAAGGATGTTAGACACCGATGGAATTCTACTTTTGATTTACTAAATGTTGTTACCGAATATAAAGCAGTTGTAAATAATTTTTGTATCGCAAAAAATATGCACAATTTTAAAATGACTCCCCCCGATTGGTTTTTTGCCGAATCTTTGTTGAAATTTTTAGAACCTTTTAAAACCGCAACTTTAAAATTTTCAAAAATATATGAATCTACTTCTAGTAGCATTTTTATTGAATTAGTTAGCATGATGCAAATATTTAACGAAATGTTAAATGATATCAATGTTGGTGAGATTGTAAAATTAACCTGCATTTCAAAAAATTTTGAAGTATTATTTTCCTCCTCCTATGTTGATTTGTGTTGCTACGGTTATGGATCATCGTATCAAATTAGAATGTATGAAGAGTTTGATAGAAATGTTTTTTGCATTACTTGAGGAACATGTAGAATTAGTAATTGATTGCACTACTTTTTAGTTCAGTTTGAATCTACGTTAAATAACTTATATGATTATTATGATAGACATTTTGCTTCTAGTAGTACAACTTCTGTAGTTAGTTCTTCTTCTAGTAGTTCTAAAGGTAAGGGTAAAAGTAGAATTGGTGATCGAACATTTAATTTATTTGAACAAATTCAATCAAAAAAACTTAGGACTAATCAACCAAATGAATTAAATTGGTATAACCAACAAGATTCTGAGCCTTCTACTTCTCCGCTAGATATTTTACAATGGTGGAAAGACCATGAACACACTTTTAGTATTCTGTCAATTATGGCTAAAGATTTACTAACTCCTCCTGTCTCTACAGTTGCTTCTGAGAGTGCATTTTCTTCAAGTTGCAGGGTTCTAACTGATTATAGGAATCGCATGAAGGCCGACACATTAGAGATGCTCGTTTGCACAGAAGACTGACTGAAGGCTGAAGATAGGACACAAGGGAAAGCACTATCAACGTCCATAAGTGGGAGCAACTCGCCGGAAGAACAACAACAACAACAACAACAATAGCTTTGCTTGTTATGTTAAATTATAAAAATTGTAGTCAATTAAAATTGTATATAAGAAATATGTTATTGTATAAAACTTATTTGTGAATTGAATTCTTCATTTCATTAGAAATTGTGAAAATTGTATAACTTAAATTCATATGAATAATATTTCAAAATTTGTTGCCAATTTCACTCTTTCAATCTTATTATTATTATAACGATTTTTAATGTTTAGTAGTATTATTACTTACTTAGTATTATTATTATTATTATTATTTTAAGCTACAAAAATAAAAATAAAAATAAAAATAAAAATTCTAACCCTATATAAACGGGCCAACCCGCGGGTCGACCCGGCCCAACCCGGATTGAACCCTAAAGGGTTCACGAGTTGGGCGGGCCACCCAAACCAAATTTGAGCCCAGCCCGGCCCGGCCCACTCGACCCGTTCGCCATCCCTAATGGAATGTGATATAGTTGGAATTTGCCACAAGTATAAGTTCGACTCCCGAGGTCTACCGTGTGCAAATGTCCACCCTTTTGATATCCACTATCCATTCTAATGCCTGTTTTTACCCCAAAAACACCTGGCCGATTATTAAACATTATTGTCTCATGTAAATTGGATTTTTCACGGCGTACATCAATAATATCCTGAATGCGTAGTGCTAATAATTTACCTTCACTGATAAGAGTCTGCGCAGCTTCACGGCGATCAGTGAAATACATGTTTAAACGAAAAAAAAATCTGTTCTACAATTGCGGTGACAGGCAAGCTACGCACACCTTTTGGGAGTGTGTGGTTGGAGGGGAATGGAGGGGAGGGGAGGGGTTTTTTAAAACTTTTCATGTTTGGTTCATTTTTTAGGAGGGGAGGGGAGGGAAATGGGGGGGGGGGGGGTGCAACACCCCTCCTGAGCCAATTTTGGCTCCCCTCCAAAAGTGGAGGGATTTGGAGGGGAGAGAAATTATGTCTAATTTTTTAATGTGAATGGACTAAATTGCCCTTTTAGTTAGTTCTCTTTGATATTTTCTCCACCCCTTATTCCCCTGAAAATTATTTGGAAATATACGATCAAGACCCAACAATTGCATCGTACTACTGTACACTTCACTACTATCGATTAGACCGTAGTTCCCATGCAATGTTTTGGGAAATTTATCATCAAGACCCAACAACGGCCACGTACTACATTATTGATCATCTCCATTACAGGTCCAACTTTTCGAGTGGTTATAATGGGATGGAAGACATGAACGAAGAACAGAGTATGTTCTCCGACCCATCGAACAATGAAACAAGACCACGTTCCGAAGGTTGCGATACTTCCATCTCTGAGATCATGCCAAATCTTGACGCAATTATATATAATGGTACAGGGAATTCGTATGAGCAGAAGGACTGTTCAATTTGTTTGGAGGAGTTGTTTAACATGTTAACATGTTAAAAAAGATCAGTAAGAAAACTAACTACAAATAAAAGACTACATTTAACATGTTAAAAAAGATCAGTAAGAAAACTAACTACAAATAAAAGACTACATTTAACATGTTAAAAAAGATCAGTAAGAAAACTAACAACTTCTTGTAGTAACAACAAAACAAAAACTGGTCTTATTAATTAGCGAAGATGATTTTAATATATATGTTGTGTGCTCTGCCAAATTATGCTGAGATTTTATCAGTAGTTACAATATAAAGCTTATGGTACTTTCCTAAGCTGACGACGTATATTCCCCTGAAAATCATGTTTGCTTGCCTGCATGTGCACACCCCGGTCGTTCTCGCGAAGCTGACGACGCTCTCGCTCAGATGCGTCTCCCCAGCGTTGGATAGCAGCAGCACGAGGGAGGTTCTCTGAAGAGTTTCTCACCACTCCCTTTGAATTAAAGATGCCAACAATAATTGGGCAAGTTAGCAAGATATGTTGTAACTGCAAATAAACTTATGAAATATTACTCAATTTGACTTGCAACTTATTTGCATTCATTGTTTAAAGAAAACTTATTTGTACCAAACAATTTGGAATGCAATTAGGGAATGCAATTGTGAAGGGTATAAAAGTAATTTTATCATAAAATTCATTCCCTCCCCTTGTGAACCAAACAAGAAGATAATTATTTTTCCTCCCCTCCCCTCTTTTGAACTAAACAGAGTCTTCATTAAATCCCCCCTCCCTTTCCCTCCCCTCCCCTCCCCTCCTCTCCTTTGAACCAAACAGAACCGAATTGAAAACTTCCGATAAATTTGTTGTCATTATACCATATCTACGACCTCCATCGGCAAAAAGTGCCCACTTCTCAATCGCTTTCTTCTTCAACCAATTAGCCCCATCAGCATTGGTCGATTCAAGTTGTGTCATCTTTTCCTCAAACTTCTTCAACTGATTTTGACACGCGATCACCTTCAACTTACTCATCAAAAACTTGCAACCAAATTTTTATGGAAATTGCGAGCAAAATACCGCATACAAAATCAATGATGGTTCCTTCCATGTTCCGAACTCATTTTGCATTGCTGATAAAATACCTGCATGGCGATCAGAAATGACACATAGACCTACACGACCTGTGACGGAGCACCGAATACAGTTCATGAACCATGTCCACATCTCTATGCTTTTACCGTCAACTAGTGCAAATGCAAATGGAAACAACCTACCGTTTGCATCCGGTGAAATAGCAATCAATAAACAGCCTTTGTATTTTCCATACAAATGAGTGCCATCTACACTTATAACTGGTATGCATGCCTTAAATCCCTCGATGGAAGGCCCGAATGCCCAAAAAACCCCCTTAAAAGTTTCTTTGCCCAGACCAGACGCAATCTTCACCCAATGTACAGCTGTACCTGGATTTGAAGCTTGAATTGCATTGAGAAGATAAGGCAATTTAGTGTAAACTTTTTCAAAAGAACCATATAGTTGCTCAATTACTTTATGTTTAGCCTTCCAAGCTTTCCATTATGAAATTGTGTAATGGAACCTACCCTTGACTATTCCAATTATGGCTCTTGGTGTTATTGCGAGTTGTGCCTTCACAACATCCAATATTACCGTCGATACAACGGTGGAATCAATTTTGCTGTGATCCTGAGTCAATGTAGAATTCACACATGTGTGTGCACCTTCAAGCTTCTTTACCACGAAATAATTACGGCCTTTTGGAATAATTGTACGCAACCGCCATAGACAACCAACTATATTTTGAAGTGCCAGATTTTCTACAATGTTCTCGGCTGAATGGTTGATGTGTGCGTATTTACATTTCACAAAGTATAGACTGGGGGATGATTTTACCGTCACGAATTCTCTGTGGTTCTTCACGGCGTACAACTTCACTTAATTTTGTAGAGCATCTTTGGTGGGAAATCTTTGACCTATGAAGAGTTCTTCCAAATTGGAAGAGCCAACGGAAGACTGTTCATATTCATGTATAGTAGCACGAGACATCCATTCATTCGATTGAGATCCATGTATAGCTGCACTTGTGCCCTGACTTGGCAACACGCGGGCATTGTTAACCGGCACATTAACATTGACATCATCAACCGGAGCTTCATCGGCAACCTCCTCCTCATCATCTTCAAGACCGCGTTCCTCATCTTCTTCCTCTTCGACCAAATCGTCATTTACAACGGCGTTGTCAAAGTCTTCCATTGCCATGCCGGCTCCGAAAATATTTTGTGACAATATCGGCGGATGTACCTACTTGTATTCGGAGGAAACAGGTTCCGTTGGAGTTGTGCTAGTATCTTCTTCTGTATTTAATATTCTTGGATGTGACTCGGCAGATGGTTTCAAAGTCCGTGCGGGCCTTGGACTTTCAATAACAACTCGTCTAGTATTTGGAAGCCTCGTTTGGTCGATATATAACTCAACTACGTTTCAACTATAATTTGGATCAAGTGTCCTACCCATCATGGACCTCAGAGAATTGTCATTGTCTATGGGTACCAATATGAAATATTGCACATCCCTTTATCGGCAGCATAACGGGCTCTGATTTTCACACTCATTTCACTTCTATCCCAATTGGTGACTTCATATATCTTATCTATTAATTCTGAGTACATAAAGTTTCGGGGAGCCCAAATAATTACCGGTTCAACATCACTATAAGAATATCCAATCTTGGGATCTTTAATTACTTTACCCCCAAAATATAATCAAATAGGAATATCATATTCCATACCTAAGCATAAAAATTCAAATATGTTCAAGTCATTCACTACTCATAAGCATAACATGGGAATACATATCAAACATACGGTTAAAATACCTTCAAATTAGACCGTACTGTTGATAGCTTGAAAATCGTTGTGGATGAAGAATGAAATGAGAGTGGGAGTAAGGAGGTAGGATATATGAAATTTGAGAGTACTCCAATGGTTGGGATTTTTTGATTTAGGGATCTAGGATTTGTGGGTTACGGGAGTGAAGAGAGAGGGAAAAAAACGAAGTACAAAGGGGTAGGAAAAGAGTTGGGGGCACTGATTATAGTAAGTGTGCAAAATAGAAAGTAACTGATGTCGTTATTTTGAATAACGGCATCAGTATAAATTATGTCGTTCTCTCAGAGAACGTGAGAGAACGGCATAGATTAATTTACTTTTACAATTCTCTCTCAGCTCACAATTGAGACAGTTTGCTCCTTGGACAAAAAGTAACAGATGCCGTTATTTGGAATAACGGCATGAAAGTTTTTTTTCAAACAGATGCCGTTATTGGGAAGAACGGCATCAAAATGACCTAAGCCTTTTTTTTCAATAACGCTTCTTACTGACGTGTCCTAAACTGGATCAGATCGCTAATTATTTTCGAAAATGGGTCAGTACAGCAAAATTTTCTACAATTTTTCACCATCTCTCTCCTGGTTATTGGTGGAAAATGTTCAACTTCAAGTGGGGTCTTAATTAACAAAAGAACTTTATCGACACCTTGACCCCCAAGACATGACCAATCGGAAGAAGAGATGGAACGAAAGCCACTTGTGCTAGATGTATATTTATAGTCAATGTTGACCGAAAAATGTAATTCACGTTTTTATGTATAAATTTCCGTATTGACCCACGAAATTATTTACCAAATTAATCTACTTCCAAAACTATTTATCCAACTAGTTCATTTTTGGAAACCTCGGTATAATGCACTGTCGGAACAGCAACTTCTTGAAATTTATGAATAATTTTTCGTATTGACCCACTTTTAGAAATTATTTACCGAATTAGTCTACTTACAAAACTATTGATCAAACTGACTAATTTTTGGACATATCAGCAAAATGCATTGTCGGGAATGGAAGAGATCCGAAGAGATAATTTGCTGATGAAAAAAAAAAAAGACAAATATGGGGGTTCCATATATTAAAGTACTCTTGGCATAGTTATCTAAAAGATATGGTAATTTTCTGTAATTAAACCTTTTTGGTAACTATATAGAAGATACATGGAAACTTACAAATATCAAGAACAGAAAATTGTTAGAAATGCTAATTAATACTAGGAAGTGGACCGAGCCCAATAGAAGCTAATCTAAATAAAAGAATGGGCATTTGAATAAAAGATCCAACCTAGTTCTGGTTTTTATGATATTGAAGTTTGTACAAATTCCAAAATTGAACATTATACCCCAAACGAAGAGTAGAACATTATACAAGAATAGTATAATAATAACATCATCCTAGAAAGCAACATAGTAACTTCACTAGAAATGAAAACATAAACTGGGAGCATCTGTATTAGTTGGCTTTTTTGCCAAAGTTTACAAAAATTGAGTAAGAAAGCGTTGCAGTCGTTGGCCAAATTCCGAAAATTTAGGTATGAGAGAAACAGTGATCTTCTATATTTGAAAAACGAAATGTGAATTTCTAATTATAGGAGACGAGATGAAATTTCATCCGCTGTAAAATTAGAACAAAAGTCTCAGACGAAATATGAAATTCTGTCCTATGTAATAAATTTTAAATTATTTTCTCGAACGGAAGATCATCATGTATCCGTTCTGGGTTTGAGTTTATTTTGATTTAATCAGGATTTAATTAAGATTTAATTATTTTTCTAAATTCCAATAAGTGGTAGACAAAATACTAAAACCCCACTATTTGGCGATAATTGTTTAAAAAAATTTGTTTAAAAAAATTAAACTGACGAAAAAACATTTATCGCCCGTCTCTTTTTTAAAATAAAAATCCAAATTTTGGGTTCAAAGGCTATCGGAACAACCAAATTTCTATTTCTAAGTCCCAAATACTCAAATATTGAGTTGGGACCACTGTAGATGTTGTGAGAAATCAAATTAAGCATTAGCATGCTAAAAAAATATATAAAAATCAAGTGAAAAAATGCTGAGGTCTCAAACTCAGAACCAAGCTAGAAGCATTAGCATGTTGTAGGAGCTAGAGATTTAGGTATGGGTCATGACTTTTGGGTTTAATGTCGTGCATACTTATTCAGTGTGAAGAGAATATAGTGATACAAGTAGATGGTTCGAGATGAGGGATCGAAGAAGAAGAAAAGCAGTTAGTAGCAGCAACATTGAGAGAGTTGCGGACAGTCGACTGTGCGGTCTAAAAATAAAAGGTTGAGATTAGATGGTTAAATGGTTGTCTACAAATTACAGGTTGTTTACAAATGACTATCTCAACTCTCCCATTAAAATAGTAGATTAATATTATTATTTATTATTATTATTATTATTATTATTATTATTATCATCAAACGCCTAGGCGTGCAAACGATTATTTTGGCCATTGTATAAATGATCCAAACTATTTATATTAATCTACACGTTTAAATCAATCTAAATATGTAAAATCAAATTATTTAAAATTATCCATCATGTCATTATAAATATAAAAAAATTTAGTAATACAAAATTTCACCATCTCTCTCACGATTATTGGTGGAAAATGTTGATCAACTTCAAGTGGGGGTATAATTAACAAAAATAACTTAATCGAGACCTTGACTCCGAAGAGATGACCAATCAGAAGAAGAGATGTAACGAAAGCCACTTGTTGTATGTATATTTATAGTCGATGTTGACCGAAAAATGTAATTCACGTTTTTATAAATAATTTTCGTATTGACCCACGAAATTATTTACCAAATTAATCTACTTCCAAAACTATTTATCACACTGATTCAATTTTGGACATGTCGTATACTGCACTGTCGTAACAGCAACTTCCTCAAAATTTATGAATATTTTTTTGTATTGACCCCCTTTTAGAAAATTATTTACCGAATTAATCTACTGTCAAAATAATTTATCAAACTGACTTAATTTTGGACATGTCAGCATAATGTGTTGTCCGGAATGGGAGAGATCCGACGAGATAATTTGCTGAAGAAAAAAAAACATGGGGGTTCGATATATTAAAGTACTCTTGGAATAGTTATCTAAAAGATATGGTGATTTTTGGTCATTAAACCTTTTGGTAACTATATAGAAGATACATGAAAACTTACAAACATCAAGAATATAAAATTGTTAGAATGCTAATTAAGAGGAGGAAGTGGACCGAGCCCAATAGAAGCTAATCTCAATTTAAAAAATGGGCATTTGAATAAAAGATCCAACCTAGTTCTGGTCTTTATTTTATTGAAGTTTGTACAAATTCCAAAATTGAACATTCTACCCCCAAACGAAGAGTATACAAGGATAGTATAACAATAACATCATCCTAGAAAGCAACATAGTAACTTCAGTAGAAATGAAAACATATACTGAGAGCATCTGTATTCGTTGGCTTTTTTGCCCAAGTAAACAAAATTTGAGTAAGATTGTAGTCGTTGGCCAGATTCTCAAAATTTAGGTATGAGAGAAACAGTGGTCTTCTATATTTGAGAAACGAAATAAAAATTTGGAATTATAGGAGACAATAGATGAAATTTCATCCGTTGTAAAATTTAGGGTGAAAGTCACAGAGAAAATATGAAATTTTGTCCTCTGTAAAAAAATTTAATTTTTTTTCTCGGACAGAAGATCATCATGTATCCGTTCTGGGTTTGAGTTTATTTTGATTTAATTAGGATTTAATTAAGATTTAATTATTTTTTTAAATCCCCATAAGTGTCTGACAAAATACTACAACCCCACTATTTGGAGATAATTGTTTAAATAAAAATTTTAAAAAATTAAACTGGCGAAATAACATCTATCGCTCGTCTCTTTTTTTAAAATAAAAATCCAAATTTTGGGTTCAACGACTACTGAACAACCCCAAATTTCTATTTCTAAGTGCCAAATACTCAAATAATTAGTTGGGACCACTACAGATGCTGTTAGAAATCAAATTAAGCATTAGCATGCTTAAAAAAAAAAAATTACAATCATGTGAAAAAACGCTGAGGTCTCAAACTCAGAACCAAGCTAGAAGCATTAGCATGTTGTAAGAGCTAGAGATTTAGTGATGGGTCGTGACTTTTGGGTTTAATGTCGTGCATATTTATTCAGTGTGAAGAGAATATGGTGATACAAGTAGATGGTTCGAAGCGAGGGATCGAAGAAGAAGAAAAATAGTTAGCAGCAGCAACATTGACAGAGAGGCGGACAGTCGACTGTGCGGTTAAACCCCCCCCCCCCCCCCCCCCACCCGCCCCGCGTTGGAGACTGGGAGTAGAGCTAGTATCGGGTCCTCCACTACTCGGACTCGGACCCAGTACCTCATGGGTCCAAAAATTGGACCCGAACTCAGACCCAGACTTGCGAGAACCGGGTCCAGGTCCTAGTTAAAAAAATATACCCGTCTGGTCTGATAGCGGGGAATAAATATGTGCGCTTGAATCTTTTGCATCCAATACCTTGCGGTTCCAACAACTTTTGCACTTAAGTACATGAATATATATTATATTTACACATTTATTTTCAACAGATACTATTTATATGTATATCCCTATAACCCTATTTTTCAAATTCCATATTTTTGGGGTATTTTTTAACGGGGCTGGGTCCGGGTCAGTTTTATTTTGAGCGGACCTGAACCCTGATCCGGAAGTGCATCGGGTCTTATTTTAGGACCCGGCCCGTATAGATCGGGTCAGTTCCAATCCAATGTCGAGTTTGGGTCGGGTCCGGGTAATAGGAAAATGTGACAGTGCTAATTGAGAGGTTGCGGTTGACTGCAACTATGTGCGGTCGACCAACCGCAGTGCTGATGAGTTTTTTAGGCCGAGTCTGGCTGATTCGTTTGAATCCCACTTGGTCTTCTGGGTACATCGTACGACTTTAATTGTATGTTATCTCTTCAGTATACATCGGATGACTATTGTATCAAGGTATCTAACCTAGGATTTCTCTAGATCTATATATTCCTTGTAATGTCTGCAAGAAACATATAATTCTATTGAGTGCCGAATAGGAGAAGAGAGTACTTCATCTGAGAGTGAGAGACTTCTCCATTGTAAACAGCAAGTAAGTCCCACTTAACTTGAGAGAGGGTCGTGATGAGAGTTGCAACTCTTGTATCTTCTCTAGTTGAATTAATATATCAGTTCTTCCTCCCCTGGATTAAGGCGAAAGCCCCAACTGGGACAATTCTTATGTGCATGTGTGATTGTGTGAGCTAGTTTTGCTTGGTGGTTTGTGTTGATCACGTCGAAGACTGAACAAGATCCTCTAGAGGGAGTCAAATTCCGTAACAAGTTGTATCAGAGCAACCAGATTCGTGGGTTTGTTAAAGTTCCTTGGAGAAGATGACAGATCAAAAGACAAAAATCAAGCAATTTGATGGTAAGGTCAACTTCAATCTATGGAAGGTGGACATGTACGATGTATTGGTTCAAAATGACTTGCACCTTGCCCTAGAAGAGAAGAAGGCAACCGACTTGAAGCAGGAGAAGTAAGATGAGATTTGTTTGAAGGCCTTGAGTTTAATCAGGTTGCAATTGGCGGACGAAGTCAAGTGTAATATTCTTGAGGAGAAAAGTGCGGTGAGTTAATGGACGAGACTCAATCTGACTACTCGGAACCGTCATTGTCGGATCGGATATATTGGAAGAGGAAGCTGTTTCATTTATCAATAAATGAAGGTACCCATCTTCAAGATCATATGGTAGAGTTCAATAAGGTAATATTTGAACTGAATGTGATTAATGTTGATGATCTTAGCGAAGAGGATGAAACTTTCAACTTGATATATTCAATGTCAACTTCTTATGATCACTTGATAACTACTATGCTACACGGAAAATCTGCCAAGGAGACACTTACAGTAGCCAAGGTGATTAAAGGTCTAAAGGAAGATAAACTATGGAAAGAGACTCATAAAGGAGATTATATTTCTGCATGGTGTTTAGCGGTTGATGGTGAGAATTCAATTGGTTAGGATACGACACACAATGGTAAGATTCATTGCCACTGTTGTAGAAAAATTGGGCATTACAAGAGAAACATTCGCAAGTAGTTGAGTCGGAAGGGTGGTACTACAGGAGGTGAACAAGCCAACATAATCAGTACAACTGATTCAGGTAAATCTAATGATTTTGAGCTATATCTTCTTGTTTCAAGTTCTTCATATGTGAATTCGAGTTAGTATCTTGATTCGGAAAATTCTCATGTTTGCTCCGAGAGAGATATTTTCTACTTACAAGTCTACAACAGGTCGTAGTGTGAGAACGGCGATTGGGGAGATTTGTGATGTAGTGGGTAAGGGAACAGTAACATTAGAGACGTCAGATGGTAAAAGGTTCACACTAGAAGAGGTCATACATATTTTGTCTATGAAACATAATCTAATATCCTTGGAGACTCTTGATACTCGCGGCTGCAGGTACATAGCTCGATGTGAAGTTTTGAAAGTTTAGGATAGTCATGGTAAGGTGATGAAGGATAAGAGGGGGATTGGGCAGGGTCAGCATAACCTCTATCAGCTTTGTGGGAGCAAAAAAACTCGGCCGAGTGTTCGGAAGCTCATTGTTCCTAAAGTATCATCTAGTAAGCCATCACAAGAATCACCAAAACGAGACTGCAACATTCGAATACCATTGGAAGGTGGAGAGAGCCTTGATGTAGGTGAAGTTCGTGTGGAGGGTGGCACCTCCATGATAACATCTACTGAGGTGTGCCCTCTAGGGAGGGTGGGGGGGCATATGTATGGAGGAAAACATGTGGAGATAGATTCAACTAGCAGAAAAAGTCATAGAAACGGGTTGTTTACAAAGCGGAGATGAAAGGTTTATAAGAGTTTAAATCACACATGTATGGATTCATGCATATGCAATCCAAAGTGGAGATTGTTGGGTTTAATGTCGTGCATACTTATTCGGAGTGAAGAGAATATGGTGATATAAGTAGCGGTTTCGAAGCGAGGGAGCGAAGAAGAAGAAAAGCAATCAGCAGCAGCAACAGTGACAGAGAGGCAGACGGTCGATAGTGGGGTTGAACCCCCTCCCCTCCCTTTTCAGGTTGTAGACTGAGAGGTTGCAGTCAACCGCAACTATGTGCGGTCGACCAACTGCAATGCTGATGGGTTTTTTGGGCCGAGTTTGGTTGATTCGTTTGAAGCCCACTTCGTCTTCTGGTTAGATTGTATGACTAATTGTATATGTTATCTCTTCAGTATACATCGGATGACTATTTTATCAAGGTATCTAAACTATTGTTTCCCTAGATCTATATATTCATTGTAACGGCTCCAATAAACATATGATTCTATTAAGTGTCGAATAAGAGAAGAGAGTACTTCATCTGAGAGTAAGAGATTTCTCCATTGTAAATAGCAAGCAAATTTAGGATTGAGAGAGGGTTATGGTGAGAGTTGTAACTGTTGAATCTTCTCTAGTTGAAATAATATCTCGGTTCTTCCTCTCCCGGATTAAGGCGAACCCTAACTAGGAAAATTCTTGTGTGCTTGTGTGATTGGTGTGATCTAGTTTTACTTGGTGGTTTGTATTGATCATGTCGAAGACTCAACAAGATCCTCTAGAGGGAATAAAATTCCCTAACAAGTGATATCAGAGCAACCATGTTTGTGGATTTGTTCGAGTTCCTTGGAGAATATGGCATATCAAAAGACGAAAATTAAGCAATTTGATAGTGAGATCAACTTCAATCTATGGAATATGGACGTGTATGATGTATTAGTTCAAAAGGACTTGCACATTGCCCTAGAAGAGAAGAAGCCAACTGACATGAAGCAGGAGAAGTGGGATGAGATTTGTTTGAAGCCTTGAGTTTAATCCATTGCAATTGGCGGCATCAAGTGTAATATTCTTCAAAAAAATATTCTTTGGTTTTCCAAGTGTTGTTAGTTGTCAAGTGTAATATTCAAGTCAAGTGTAATATTCTTCAAAAATTATTAAGTGGCTATTGTATCAAGATTGCAAACTAGGGTTTTCTCTAGATCTCTATATATTATTGTAATTGACCTCCATTGAGAGCTAAGAGAGAGAGAGGGAGAGAGAGTACTTAATTGAAGAAAGTTTGAGAGGTTTTTCAATTGTAAATAGCTAATATTTTCTGGAGAAGCTTAAGAGAGGGACGTGGTAAGAACTGTAATATTCTTGTATCTTCTCTAGTTGAATATCATCTCTGTTTTTCTCCCCCATATTAGGGTTTACCCTAACCGGGACAAAATTGTGTGCATTGTGTGTTTGGTGTGATTTTCTATTTGCTCAATGGTTTGTATTGATCGTCTCCCAGACCTGTTAAAGAGGCCTGGACCTTTTAAAGAGGCTGGTTATGATTAATCTTCCTGTAGAAGATTTGAGATCTGTGCAGGATCGCACGGCCCTGATTTGTTACGATTTTTACCATCATCAACCCCACAAGCTAATATTCATTGTGGCAACTGTGACGGGGATTGCGATCAAAATGGGTTTCCGAATCTTGACATATCAGTGCTAATAGCGAAATTTCCTTAATTGGGCAATGTGAGACTATAATATTATTTTAACAAATAAACTCCAACTCCAACGTTATTTTTTATCTAAAATGAAATGATACTTAGAACAAGAAATCATAGTATAGATTTGAGGAAGCTTGGACGACGATGGACGAGACCGGGCAAGTCATCAAAAAGTCTTGGGATGCTCACACCATCGAAACGACGGCAATTGGAATTTGGGTGGAAAAGGTCAGGCGACTTCGCAGGAGGTTGAAAGGTTGGGCTAGATAGAAGATGGGAGAGGTCAATGTAAGAAGGGAGCATTTAGGCAATAGGATACACGATTTGGAATCCCTGTAAGAAGAGAGGGAGCTACTCGCCTCAGAAAAAGACGAAATGGATATAAGTAGACAAGAGTTGCTACACATAGGGACAATGGAGGAAATGTATTGGAAGCAACGTTCGAGAATTCAATGGCTCAGGGAAAGGGATGCAAATACAATTTTTTTTCACAAAATGGCAAACGGGAGAAGAAGAGAAAACTATATAACAGGATTATTTGTTGAGGGTACGTGGACAGAAGATGAGGGGAGGATCAGAGAACACTTAGGTAGTGTTCTTTTTCTCCTCTTATAAGAGATTTACCTCTTGTAAGAGGTGGTCCCCCCCCCTTACAAGAGTTTTTTTAGTTTTCTTTTTTTACCTCTTATAAGATATTTTTCTCAAAATATCTTATAAGCCTAAAAGACTTCTAGTAGCCTCTTTCAAATTCTTATAAGACTTTTATCACTTAAAAATTCTATATTACCCCAAAGTCTATATTATAATTGTTACTAATTAAACTAGTTTATATATTAGTCTAAGTAGCCCGGAATATGCTATCCTAGAAAAAGTGTAATCATATACGTAGTTGACTGTAATATGTTGTCCTAGAAAAAGTGTAAGAATTCATTCTTCACAATCTCGAACAATTATGTTAGGGATGTTTTTATTTATTTATTTATTTATTTATTTACAGCTAAGGGAGAATTTATATTAGCCCATTGACCTTAAATTTTTTTAATCCAACTTCTTGGAAATAAATTATTATTATTTATATTTATACATACTAATTTTCATACTAATTAAAAGTCTATAGTAGCCCGGAATTATAATTGATGATTTACACTGATTTGTGAATTTAACTTGCCATTAAACTAGTTTATATATTAGTAATTTGAACTTATCTTTTCTTGTCCTTCATCTCACTATTTTTATACTTTGGGGTAATATAGACTCTTGTAAAAGGTGAAAAAAAAACAGAAATATCTTATAAGAGGTTCTTATAAGAGATTATTTTTATATAAAAAGAACACCTTAAAAAGTGGCTCTTACAAGAGGCTCTTACTGTAAATCTCTTGTAAGAGGTAACCTCTTATAAGAGGAAAAAAAAAGAACAGTACCTTAGACAAGAAATACCACTAGCTACTGGGTAGAAGAACCACCACCAGATGCATTCTCTCGTCGGACATGTGGAGCTCTTCCACATTAGATGGTAGCGAGGGTATTGAGCTTAGATTTACAGAAGAGGAAGTACGCGAAGCAATCAAACAGCTCGGATAGGAAAAAGCACCAGGTCCAGATGGTTTAGCAATCTTCTTCTGCAAACGATACTGGCAAATCATTAGGCTGGATTTTATGAATATCTTCAACGAACTCAATGACGGAAACACAATGTTGGACAGACTAAACTATGTCACAATTATTCTGATTCCTAAGAAAGGTGAGGTTTGCACAGATGAGGACCTCAGGCCTATTAGCCTTTTAAATGGATCATTCAAAATTGTGACGAAAGTGTTGGCTCAAAGATTAGCACCTCATCTAGATGATGTGGTGGCACCCTCGCAAAGTGGGTTTATCCGTGGAAGAGACATCATGGACAGCATAGCTTCAGCATACGAGATGGTGCACAGGGGTTATAGAGGGTAATCAGAGGGATTCCTACTAAAATTGGACTTTCAAAAGGCCTACGACTCGGTGCATTGGGAGAGCGTAGATGAGGCACTGGATTTAAAAGGGTTTGGGTTAAAATGGCGAGCTTGGATGAAAACATGTGTTCAAGGCGGGAAATCGTCCATAAGGGTGAACGGGTGGCAAGAAAAAGAAATCAGATGTGGAAGAGGACTTAGGCAGGGGGACCCTCTGTCACCTCTTCTATTTGCTATCGTAGCGGATGGGTTGGCAGAAATGATTAGGAGGGCACAAGAACACAATGTAATCAAGGGGAATGGGATTAAAGGAGTGGCACAACCAATGTCTATTCTACAATATGCTGATGACACACTGTTGTTCGGGATGGCGAAAATGGAGGAAGTGCTGGCTATAAAGGCTGCACTACTATGCTTCCAAGGATGGTCGGGCCTAAAAGTGAACTTTAACAAGACCAGCGTTATCCTGATCAGTGACCAACTAACTACATCAGTTAATTTGATCGCGACTACAATAGGATGCGAGGTGAGCAGATACCCAATTAAATATCTAGGAACTCCGATTAGGCCAGGAGCGTTGGTAAGAGAAGATTGGACTCCCGTGATTGAAAAGATTGCTAAGAAATTGGCAGGGTGGAAGAGTCACTTTCTTTCGTTAGGAGGAAAGATTACATTGCTAAATTCGGTACTTAGCGTCATCCCGCTGTATTTAATGTCCGTGTACGAGTTACCGAAGTGGGTCATCAACAAGACTGACAAAATTAGAAGGCATTTTTTATGGAAAGGAACGGATGAGGGTAATAAAGGGTTCCATCTGGTCAAATGGAGAAGGGTTTGTAAGAAAAGAGAATTTGGCGGGTTGGGAATTATTAACCTCCACGACATGAACAGAGCTCTTCTTAGCAAGTGGTGGTGGAAGATCTATAGTCGGCGCAAAGCATGGTGGTGTTACTCATTCGACCTATTCCAAAAGAGGAAGAAGTATCATTTTGGGGGAAGAAGCGCAGGTGGAAAGGTATCGTTTCTCTGGAGAGGAGTGGCAAAACAAGCGGAGATATTCAACACTAATACGAGGTGCAGGATAGGGAACGGGAGGAACACAAGATTTTGGAAGGATGAGTGGTGTGGGAACAGGGCTTTGAACAACTTTCCCGCTAGTAGCAAAGTTAACAGTGAACCAAGACTCATTAGTGGCGGACATATGGAGGACTGGGAAACTTAGGCTGATTGTCTCGGATCGGCAGACAACCGAGAGTATTGCTCATTTCGAAGAACTAAATAGGTTCATCCAAGCTATTTAGTTTGGACAGATGAGCAATGCTACAGATGAAAGATGGTGGAATATTGACGAGTCAAAAACTTTTTTCTGTGGCGTCAATGTGCAAATGGCTAAACGACGATGGATTGAGATGTAAAGAACAAAACATCATCTGGGGAACACAGTCACCTCTAAAAGTGAATGTTTTCTGCTGGCTGGTATTTAACAATGGATCCTGACCAAAGTCAATCTTAGGAAAAGGAATATGCAAATCGATGTCAGGTGTGAAAATTGCTTACATGAGGAAGAAAATGTCACACACATTTTTTTCACGTGTCACAAGGCTGCCCTCACTTGGAAAGTAATCTGTAGGGGGTTCGGATGCGCTCAGCACCCTAGGTCAACTAGAGATTTGTGGGGTAGTATGAGGGAAAATCTAACCAGGAGAGAGGATAGACGGGCATGGGACATAGCGGTAGCGGCAACAATGTGGAATATATGGCTAGACCAGAATGATTTTTGCTTTCTCAATATAGTCTATACATTCTCAACTTCGATGAATAGAATTTTCTTTCTTATACATGATTGGGCAGATTATGCGGGAGCATTAAAGAAGATGAAGATGATTGATGAGGCATAGAGGTATTTCACTGTAGGGGAAAGGAACGTCTCTTAACTCCGAGGGGCTTTAGACTTTATTTCTTTTGATGTATGGGTTGTAACAGAGTGGGGGTGTGTTGTATGGGACTCTGTAGGAGGTTGTTATTAGGAGCAGTATGCTTCTGATTTTTGTTGTTATTTTGTTCTACTTTGTTTCGTTAATCATCATTAATGGAACGATGACGGGGGTCATCTTTTAAAAAATAAAATAAAATAAAATAAAAAAAACCAAGAAATCATAGTCTACAAGTATAGAATCAAATTTAAATGCAACTGTTTTGAAATGAAATACTAGCAGTGGCTTCTTTGTCAACAACAAATCATGCTTATTATATAAATAGGTTTCATTATCTTCTCTTTAATAAAACAGAAGAGCACACTCCACTTTATTTCAAATACAACAAGAACGACAAATCTTCATATACAGGATTCAAACAAAGAATCCTCACGCATCACACATACATATGTAGAACAGTAAACATTGTCTACATTTATTCGAAATGCAAATTAAGGTCTATTAATATATCTCGATATTCTTCTTATGAGGTAAACTCAATTTGGACCCCTTCAATTATCACAGTCCCAGACCTTGGCACAAGTGTAACAAGAACACTCTCATCGGCCTTTGCATCAACATCTTCAAGCAATTTTGTAATCCATAGCCTGAACGTGGTAGTCATCATCATATGCATCTTCCTATGCTTATGGCTGTGTGGAACACTCACGAAGCTTCCTGCGAACTCGCTTGAACCAGGCCCAACCTCTTTGTACTCAGGAGCGTTAACGAAAACATCGAATTTGGTAAATGATTCCATACCAAACTGGACTCCAGCAACGACTAAAACCTCCTTCTCTTCTTCTATTTCCTTGTTAGATCGTAATACCTTTGGCCTCTTCACTATCACAGTCACTGCTGATTCTAAAGCCAATGGGAAAGTGCCCTCCGGTGCTGCATGTGTCTTCTTTGATTCAAGGAGGACCCTATTGGTTGTGGGAGTTGGGGGAGTGTAGACCCAAAGGTTGGGGACATCCTGATATGTATACCTGTTAACAGCAACACTGCTTATTTAGAACCTGACGTGCACCTGACAGGTTTCCCGTACTTTACAGTTACGGTTTTATTTATTTATTTACATATTATTATTATTATTATTATTATTTATAATCTTCAAAAATAAGTGTATATATGCATGGCGAATATGGATTGGATACTAGCAGTGGATGGTTGAACTTAAATATTAAAGAATTATAAGTGTTCTGTTTATGAAAAAGAGAATCTAAGACAACATATATACATATACACGCACCCTAGGATCTTAGTGTCCAAGCAGTCTTCGACCTTCACCCTAACTAGCTGCCCATTCTCGTCGTATAAGAGGAAGCTGATTCCGAACGAACCTTTATTGGTGTACTCCTTCCCTCCTAGTTGGTGCTTCCAGACATTCCATAATCGATCAACATTAGAGTGGTGGGCGAAGAAGATGGGATCGCGTGCAGCAGTCTCGAATACGCCCATATCCCTCCCATCTTGGGTTGGATCTCCGGTCCAGTTATGAACCATGTTATGTGGAATGTTTTCTACTGAACCTGCCCCACAACGAACCTTGTCCCCGGGATAATATGGCAATCCCATAAACCCCTCAGGCGTCGATCCATTGTAAATCATTTCTCTATGCATTATCTGTTAATTGGATCCATGAAAAATATATATATATAAATATTAATTATTATAGAAAATATGAGCTGCAAAATTAATTGCTTATGAGGTATCTCATAAGTCCACCCCTAAGTACTAAAATAGTTCCACAAAAATTTAAATGGCAACTGTGACCAAAATGTGTATCACCTGACATATGTGGATTAAGAAAAACTTTGTGACTCGACACATGTATTAAACTTGTCGTACTCAACAGGAAAAGAAAGATCGGTGCATTTGTTAATCACCTATATATATAGCAAGCCATCTATTATACCTGGAGGTTTTCATAAATTGGCTGACTGGAAGTCCGATCAGTCCCATGAAAATTAAAATCCACAAGCTTAGGTGGCTGGTGCTTTTCATCCCGTAAAGGATCATACAAAGACGAACATGCATCTCTAGTATACATGGCAGGCATCGTCATCCCATCGGGTGCATCCCAATTCCAAAACGGCAACGCAAAGCTATCATCCCCAATTTGCTTCGCCAGTATTCTCTCATAGAAGTACAAATAAAGGCGATGCCATGGGAAAAATAACCAACAGAAATGCACCTGCATATCTTTAATGGGTAACCCGACGTCTTTGAAAGCCCCATCACAATAAGCATGGTGCAAATCAGATTGTCGATAGAAATTACATGGGTCCCAACGTGGTAATAACTTCATGACCTCAGTAGCTTTTTCATACTTAGCAATGTATTCAGGAGAGGCTAAGTGTGCAGCTCGACGGACCTTCAATGGTCCAGTAATGGGTGGGGGTACCCAATCGATGATGGTCGTTTTAGTAGGAATAGGAGTAGGAGTAGGGTTGGCGATGTGTTCTTCGCAATTAGTGCTGGCTGTTCAAGGGGGCAAGCTTGCCATTTGTGATTATTGCAATTTGTAATGCGTAGGAGTGGATGCATAGCATAAAATGCTTTTGGCTGGGGTTAATTTATAGTGAAATTTGTGGCGCTAGCTGGAGAGAATAATCAATTGAAACCCTTTGTTTGCCTTTTGATTTTGATGGGCTACATAAAGTTTCAGAATTTTTTTCCTTTTTTATTATTTTTTGTTTGACTTTTGATTTTGATGGGCTATATAAAGTTTCAGAATTTTTTTCCTTTTTTATTATTTTTTGTTTGACTTTTGATTTTGATGGGCTATTTAAAGTTTCAGAATTCTTTTCCTTTTTTATTATTTTTGCTTGACTTTTGATTTTGATGGGCTATTTAAAGTTTACGAAATTTTTTTTCCTTTTTTATTATTTTTTGTTTGACTTTTGATTTTGATGGGCTATTTAAAGTTTCAGAAATTTTTTTACTTTATAATTAATTTTTTAGAAAAAATATTGAGGAGTTATTAGATTTGAATTAGATATTTAAGGGGTAAGAGCATCTCTAGTTCGTTATAAGCTAAATTTTGGGTATATGGTATTTAAATATAGAAATTATCAGTTGGAGCTGTAGTTGTAAAAATAAAAAAATGGCTTGAGAAAGATTAAAGCAAAAAAAAAATTATACGTAAATGTGTGCATAACATTTTCTATAGAACCATTTCATCTTAGCCTTTAATCCTCAAATATACACAAATCTCAAAGCTACAAAATTGCATAATAATTCCTATAGAGATAATTACATAGAAAATTCGGGGTTTTTTTGTTTGGGAGAGAATTACTTGGACTATGGACAATTCAACCTTCGCCATGGAACGATGGCACCACCCGCAGTCACCAAACACCCTACGAGCGTCGCCACCGGAACGATAATTCCGGAGTAGTACTCACGCCATGTCATGACGCATCAAGCAGGCAGTCTGTGAATCATTCGTCGCCAATCCGATGGCCCTCATACTCGTGTTTTTCTCTCACTTTCTCACATCACCACTATGTATCTAAATCCTTAGTTTATTTGAATCATGAATAAAATCAACTCCTACAGTTAGCTCTTTCCTCTATATCGGTCTTATCAACAGCATGACCAACTTGGTCTTTCATTTCAATAATTCAACTTTACAATTTTAATTCATTCAATTGCCGGTAATAGGATTTTAGCTACCCTCTAGTTCAAAATCTCATTTCATGTCCATAGCATGTGTATTCATATTCATAAGACTTCTCATAATTTATCAGGATATTTGATTTTACTTTCATGCTCAATTTTATGCATAAGACAAATAAATTCATTTTCTAATTTGTCACATTCATAATTCATTCTTTCCACATCATTCTCTTATTCTCTTTGCCAATACTAAATCAAACATTCATACCTTCAATTTCATTTTTATCAAAAATCTCTTTTCGAACTTTTTTAAACAATACACTTTTCTTTATCCAAAAATACTTTAAACTAACAATTTAGAATAAGTTATTTCTTGCAAAAGCCTCGATTTCTCCTTTACACTAGGCCAAGGGTTATAAAAAATTTTCTCATAAAATCTGGATATCAATTAAATCGTCAGGACAGTCAACTGTTAAACCACAGTCGGTCGACTGCTCTGCAAGGATTAAAACTCGAAAATTAAAATAGTCAGCACAGTCGACTGTTAGGACATAGTCGGTCGACTTTCCTGTGATGATTAAAAACTCAAAATTAAAATAGTCAGGACAGTCGATTGTTAGGACATAGTCGGTCGACTGTTCTGTGATGATTAAAAACTCAAAATTAAAATAGTCAGGACAATCGACTGTTATGGTCGACTGTTCAGTAACTAATGTCCAAAATTTGGAACTTATACAGTAACTCAAGATTTTCCAAAACACCATTTAACTTTCATTTTCCATATAAAGTACCTCTTTTTTTTTTCTACAATTGTACATAAAAAAAATCACATAATGTTCTATTAACAATTTCATGTTCATTTCTCTCCACAATTAACATACAACTTTAGGATTATTTAGCTTCAATCACACTAATCATGAATAAGCATAATTTACTAACCACTCTTATTTTAATAATGTAGAGATTCTCGCAATTAGCATTTTTCACAAACACATTTTTTTCAAAATTGCACTTTTTCCCTAAACACAAATATTTCGACATGGAGAACATTCATTCTAATTTAGCATGCAAGATCAATTTTCCAAATATCACAACAACAAACATATCATTCAATCAAATTCACTTGTTCGTTTCATGTAATTTCACATATGTTCCATTTTCACCTTAATCATGGTATTATCAAAGAGCAATATTTCCACCTATTTAATCTAGCATGATTAGCACACCACCTAGCATGATACTACTTAGAAGTTAGAGAAAATTACCCACCTTATTGGAGAGAAAACGAAAAGAACTCCTAAAAACTCCTAGATTGATCAAAAGAGGCCTTCTCCTCCTAGTTTGTGCAACCACAAAGTCTCCTCCTCCTTGCACTTAGTGAAACCCGAGCCTCCCTCTGGTGAAGTAGTCGGCCTCCAAGGTGGAACACACACAAACTAATGCTCTCAATCTTTTACTTTCTCTCAATCTTTTTACTCCCCTATATATTTCTTTCTTTCGTTGCAAAAAATTTCTTAGTGTTGTATGCATAAAGGGTGGAGTATTTATACTAGTTTTAGGGTGGAATGGAGGGCTAGGATTGCATTAGATGGTTGTAGATGAATGGCTAGGATACAATGGAAAGTTGTAGCAACCACCCATGAACACAAAAACCACCACTCCACTAATCCACACTCCCACTCTCTCTCTCATGCAATCCGACCAAGAAGGGTGTGCAAAGAACACACACGTGCAAGCACGTGTCCCAACTAGTGTCTCCCAATTAAAGTTGTACATTATAAATTAATTAATTGTCTATTATTTGAGTCTACACTACAAGTTAGACTAAAATAAAGATTAATTAAATTACATGGACTCACTAATGGGCCAAGAGACTATGGGCTCTACTAATTTAATTTAATTAACTAACTAATGTTGGCTACAAAGGACAAAATAGGCTTAGGATTAAATTAGGCTTTCTAAAAAGAGAAAATAAATGAGGATGAAATATATATATATTTTTAGAAATGTATGCATAAATTTTTACGTGCACAACACGTAAAATCAAACAACTCCAAATATAAATAAGATTTGAAAATCCAGGGTGTTACACCTCCAACAAACCGGAAAGGTCCATGGACATGTCATGGACAACCTCCCAAAAAAACTAGCCGTTGTGGATAGAGGCGTACCAATGTAAGATGATTTGACCTTTGACCTTTATTTCATACGTTTAAGTTTAACATCAAGAAAATTATAAATTTATATATTGATTTTCAACTTTTTGGTTTAGGATGAGGCGGGTCCGTCTTCTTCTCCGGCAAATCAAATGGACCCGTATCCTCCAAATTAATCGGGCCCTTCTTGCCTATCTAGTCAGCTGGGCCCATCTTCTTCAACGTATGTTCCTCCGTTGGTTCCTGGTCAGATTGACCCAAAGCTTTTGACTTTACAAGGGCAGCATCGCTCTAAAGCCGTTTGGGACGGAACTTCTTCGGAGTGTAGTTTTCTGGGGCACAGCATGTTAGAGATGCATCCCCGTATACATGAGATATTACAGTAATGTGGGTTATACAGCATCGGGTTGATGAGCTCCATTAAGGCCAACCGACCCTTATTAACCGCCCTTTTTGAGAGATGGCACCCCGAGACCCATAGTTTTCACTTGCCGGTTGGCGAGATGACTGTGACACTGCATGATGTCGCTGTAATAATGGGTCTACCAATTGATGGACAGGTCGTAACTGTCACAATGGACTTTGAACCAGAGTTCATTATCCATGAGTATCTCGGAGTAGAGGCGGATCGATCGGCCCTTATAGGCAAATCGGTGAGATTGAAATGGCTTAAGGACATAATCTCCGGTACGTTGACTAATGCCTCCACTGAGTTGCAAGTCCATGGTTACTGTCGGACTTACATATTGACATTGTTTGGAGGTGTGATGTTCCCAAATTCCTCCGGAGATTCGTGTCGTTAATGTACTTACCACTAATTGCCGATCTTGGTGGAGCTGGGGTGTACAGTCGGGGAAATGCTGCATTGGCCACATTGTATAGAGCTTTGTGCAACTACTCTCTCGGTGCAAAGCAAATGAACGGACCAATGTTGATGCTACAGGTCTGGAGTTGGGAATGACTACACCTTGGCAGACCAACTAAAATTCAGATCAAGTGTTCTACCAACCATGAACTTCAGAAAGTTTTCGTTTCCTACGGGCACAGTCATAAAATATTGACATCACCTTTTCCCGCTGCATAACGTGCTAAAATTTTAATATTCCATCATTCTCTATCCCAATTAGTAACCTCATAAACATTCTCAACAAGTTCTTCCATTGTAATTGTACGGGGTACCCAAATTTTTTCGGGATCAACGACACTATAACAACAACCTACTTTTGGGTCACGAATAATTTCACCACCAAAATAAAGCCAATTAGGAATATCGTAATCCATACCTATACATATTTATAAATAAAATAATCATTATACTAAATAAAATATATGTGATAAAATAATATACAAATCATACCTTGAAATTAATGATCAGAAAAGTTGAGCAATTACGAGCTTCGAGAAGACGACGTAGTGAATGAGTTGATAACAAATCCGCTATGTAAATCCCCAATCAAAGAAATTTTGGAAGATGGATTTAGGGTTTTCAGAGTGGGAGGAGATATGAATGTGAGAGAAGAAGAAGATGAATGTGAGAGAAGAAGAAGATCCTTTAAGATTTTGTAGAGTTTTTTTAGTAAGATCTCCAATTGGGATGCTAGGGTTTTGGAGTTGGGTTACGAAATTGGGGGAGAAAGAGAAGAGAGAGATAAAATATAAAGATAATGAAACAGTGTCAGTGACAGTGATTTAAGAGGGTTCCAAACGACACTCGCTAACCCCGCTAGCGCGTCTGGTTTAAATGGGTGCGCTAACGGGGTTAGCGTGTCTATACTTGGTATTTTTTACCCACACCCCTATTTCAGGAGTAGTTTCCCCAAGTATCCCCCTAGCACACTAACCCCTTTAGTGTGCTTGGTTTAAATAGGCGCGCTGATGGGTTAGTGTGTCTATAGTTGGTGAGTTTTTTTGCACACCCCTACTTGAGGAAAAAAGTGGTGTTCCCTAGCACACGCTAACTGAGACAGCGCGAAGAATTTTACTAGGGGCGCTATCTCAGTTAGCGACAGGGACTTTTTGGTATTAAAGTTTCAAACAGGGACAGTTTGGTACATACTTACAAAAAGTGGGATAGTTTGGTAAAAAAAATCCTAGTAAACCACCATCTCTATCCCGGAATGTGACCTCCTCAATTTGTGCATTTCTGCATAAAGATCCCCAATACTAACATAATTTCCTTTATCATTCAATAATGTTTTACAATTAAGTGCCTCTGTTATTTTATTTTAAATCTCTTTTCCATTTAATTCAATATTTTGTTATTTCCTACCAATTCTTTCCCTCTCTCTCTTCTTCTTGTCTTCATTCTCACCGCTGTTGAAAGAAAACAAACATACAAACTGGTGCTGTTTGTTTTTGGGGTGTGGGGGCAACAGGTGTGAGTTCTTGTAATTTGTATAGTTGAAGTCTTTATGCGGTACTGGCATCGGTCCGACCCCGAGTAGCGGGAGCGGCTCGGAAGTAGGAGCTCAGAGGTAGAGGGGAGTGGCTCGGCTCGGATCCAGAAACTCAGCTCGGCTGAGGATGTAGTGGCTCGGCTCGGGTCTTCTGCACCTGCACAATGCCTAGGAACACCGGGAGAAGTCCCGGTGCAGACCCTCCGACGATCTAGTCAGTCACTTGAAAAGAGACTGGGCAGCTAGGGTTTAGGTGGGGAGAGATTGATTACCTTTCACAGTGAGGAGGGGGTCTAGTATTTATAGGCAGGAAAAACAGGACTGGAGCCCTAATGGGCTGGGTTGGACCCGTTTGCCCATGGGCCTGTGCCTGGCGGGTCGTGGAGGATTAGTTGGGTTTCATGAAGGAGAGTGGGAAAACAGTTCCCGTAGCTTGGGCCGGTTGGGGTCGGTGCTGGGTTAGTTAGGGCCCCTATGGCCAAGAACGAGGGCTTCGGAGGTCGAGCATGGGGGCCTACTATTGACCAGGTTGTGGTGATTCCCTTTCGTATATAATGACGGATGGAGTTGGCTCGGAGTGTCGAGGCTGACAGGGATCGGCTGGACGAGCGAGGCCAAGTGACTTGGCCTGTTGAAGCTACCACTATGCTTGAGATATAGGTCGATGGTCGAGGCTTGAGGGGGTCGGCGGGACGAGCGAGGCCTCACGACTTGGCCTGTTGAAGCTACACCCATGCTAGAGATATAGGTCGACCATCGAGGCTTATGGGGGTCAGTTGAACGAGCGAGGCGATGTGACTTGGCCTGTTGAAGCTACCCCCATGCTTGAAATATAGATCGACTGTCGAGGCTTATAGGGGTCGACGGGACGAGCGAGGCCAAGTGACTTGGCCTGTTGAAGCTACCCCCATGCTCGAGATGTAGGTCGACCGTCGAGGCCTACGGGAGTCGGCGGGACGAGTGAGGCCTAGCGACTTGGCCTGTTGAAGCTACCCCCATGCTCGAGATATAGGTTGACCGTCGAGGCTTACGGGGGTCGGCAGGACGAGCGAGGCCAAGCGACTTGGCCTGTTGAAGCTACACCTATGCTCGAGATATAGGCCGACCGTCGAGGCTTGAGGGGGTTGGCGGGATGAGCGAGGCCAAGCAACTTGGCCTATTGAAGCTACCCCCATGCTCGAGATATAAGTCGACCATCGAGGCTTACGGGGATTGGCAGGATGAGCGAGGCCAAGCAGCTTGACCTGTTGAAGCTACCCTCATGCTCGAGATATAGGTCGACTATCGAGGCTTACGGGGGTCGGCTGGACGAGCGAGGCCAAGTGAATTGTCCAGTTGAAGCTACCTCCATGCTCGAGACATAGGTCGACCGTCGAGGCTTGAGGGGGGGTCGGTGGGATGAGCGAGGCCATGCGACTTGGCCTGTTGAAGCTACCCCCATGCTCGAGATATAGGTCGACCGTCGAGGCTTGAGGGGGTCGGTGGGACGAGCGAGTCCATGTGACTTGGCCTGTTGAAGCTACCCCCATGCTTGAGATATAGGCTGACTGTCGAGGCTTACGGGGCTTGGCTGGATGAGCGAGGCCAAGCGACTTGGCCTGTTGAAGCTACCCCCATGCTCGAGATATAGGTCGACCGTTGAGGCTTACGGGGGTCGGCAGGACGAGCGAGGCCAAGTGACTTGACCTGTTGAAGCTACCCCCATGCTCGAGATATAAGTCGACCGTCGAGGCTTATGGGGATCGGCTGGACGAGCGAGGCCAAGTGAATTGGCCTATTGAAGCTACCCCCATGCTCGAGACATAGGTCGACCGTCGAGGCTTGAGGGGGTCGGTGGGACGAATGAGGCCATGCGACTTGGCCTGTTGAAGCTACCCCCATGCTCGAGATATAGGTCGACCGTCGAGGCTTGAGGGGGTCGGTGGGATGAATGAGGCCATGCGACTTGGCCTGTTGAAGCTACCCCCATGCTCGAGATATAGGTCGACCGTCAAGGCTTGAGGGGGTCGGTGGGAAGAACGAGTCCATGTGACTTGGCCCGTTGAAGCTACCCCCATGCTCAAGATATAGGTTGACTATCGAGGCTTACGGGGCTTGGCTGGATGAGCGAGGCCAAGCGACTTGGCCTGTTGAAGCTACCCCCATGCTTGAGATATAGGTCGACCATCGAGGCTTGAGGGGGTTGGCAGGACGAGAAAGGCCACATGACTTGGCCTGTTGAAGCTACCCCCATGCTCGAGATATAGGTCGACCGTCGAGGCTTGAGAGGGTCGGCGGGACGAGCGAGGCCATGCGACTTGGCCTGTTGAAGCTACCCCCATGCTGGAGATATAGGTCGACCGTTGAGGCTTACGGTGGTCGGCGGGACGAGTGAGGCCAAGAGACTTGGCCTGTTGAAACTACCCCCATGCTTGAGATGTATGTCGACCATCGAGGCTTACGGGGGTCGGCGGGACGAGCGAGGCCAAGTGAATAGCCTGTTGAAGCTACCCCCATGCTCGAAATATAGGTCGACCATCGAGGCTTACGGGGCTCGGCTGGACGAGCGAGGCCATGTGACTTGTCCTATTGAAGCTACCCCCATGCTCGAGATATAGGTCGACTGTCGAGGTTTGAGGGGGTTAGTGGGACGAGCGAGGCCAAGTGACTCGGAGATTCCAATAGTCGTTATATGAATAGTTTTTCACGAGAATCGAGTCGTTACAGTAACTGTTTTTGCACGAATCGAGGCAGTTACTGTAACTGACTTTTGCGAAAATTGAGGAGTTTTAATCCTCTATATATACTCGTCCCCTTCTCCCCTTCTCATTTCTCACTTTTTCTTTCTCTCTCTAGAACCCGGAGCTTCTCTCTAGGATTTTTTATCACCGTCGACGAGTTTTCCAGCAATATTTCATTCAAGTCACACTCAGGTTAGTTTTCTTTGTCATGTCTAGGGCTCGATCCGGCTCCTCCGCCTCTACTTCCGACAGTTATGTTCATACGGGCCTATCGGATTCTACGACCTCTTCAGATCCTCTGGAAACTTCAACTTCATGGGACATGGAGGACGAAGTGATTGTCGTGGAGCCACTACGGACCCGCAAGCCATTTGTGGTGGACAGCAGTGGCTCGGAAGAGGAGGGTACCGATGACGAGGATGATGAGGAAGGCGAAAAAGGGGAGGATGATGAGGAAGAGAAGGACGAGGAAGATGACGAAGAAGGGAAGGATGATGGAGTACCGCCTATCGAAGAGGCAGGAGTCGAGGGTGGTCAGGTCGGGGGGACGGAATCCCCCCCGAGGGTCTTTGCCCTCGAGCCGTTGGTGACCCTGATGAACACAAGAATATTCACATTTAGGAGCAATAATCTTATTATAAATGCACATTTAAAAGCTCTATATGTGATATTTAACTCTTATTTTCTCTTTTCAATAGGAAACAACCGATAACAGCAAAACAAAGCAGATTCCAGACCAATACAGATTACAGCAGAGATCGGTCGACTAATTCATCAGCTAGTCGACTTGACAGAGAGTTTGCTAAGTCTCGGCACAGTTGACTTACTCCAATACCAGTCGACTGGGCTGATCAATTGAGAAATCTTCAGAAGTCTCGACACAGTCGACTGGTTCGAAGACAAGTCGACTGGTCTGCAGCGGAGTTAACAGATAAGATATTCGAAGATACACCCGCATCTAATTCCAAATCTATTTGAATCCAGATTTTATGCGAATTCTCCAACAAACCAAATCTAGAGACTGGGAATTAGCAAAAGGCGTGGTTAACAGATAAGGAAAGGAAGAAGAAACGAGAAAGAAATAAATCATCAAATCAATTAAAGAAGGACTTTCCTGAGAAAGTGCAAACCCTAATTCTCTGGCCGTATTCTATAAATATCAGAAAGAAAGCATTATTCAGATCGATCGGATCCTCAGCTTCCACATTCCTAAACCACCGAATCACAAGAGTTTCTGAGTGTTCAAGTCATCAACAGGGGCATTATTCTATCAGCATCGAGGAAGGAGATAGGAGATCAAGTATTCGAAGGCAGCCGACTGTGTGACAGCCAGTCGACCTCATTGCCGGACTTCATTAGTTTATTTCTTCTTCTTCTATTCTTTTATGTTGGCCAAGTATTCAAACTCGTTGATTAATAAAAGTATTATTATGTGGAACTAATTTCATAGTTGGGTAGATTGAAGCCGTAGTATGTAGTGCTATGTTCTTCTGAATTCTTCTATTTACTTATTGATTGAATCTAATTGAATTGATATAGACTTATGATAATCAAACTGGTTCTCGAAGCTCTGAGAGCAGTCGACTGAGATGAGAGCCAGTCGACTGACATACAGAGCTTGAGAATATCAAGTTTGCATTACCATTTATCTGAATCTGTTATATGAGCATATTGAGACGACCCGAATCTCGTGCCCGTAAATTGTAACAAGGGAATCCCTTGGGGTTCTTGGTTCAATCAACTTAAGGGATCTAGATCTGATACCAATTTCTAGAACCTTGAGTGTTTGTTCGTTTCCACTGATCTTATGTTTTCTTTAAGTACAACTTAGTAGATACCATGCTAAACACTTAATGAAAGAAACGAATTAGAGTAGATACCATGCCTAATTCTTGGCTTAGGGAAACGGTACTTTAAGGAGTAGATACCATGCCCTTGAAGGGAACAAACATGAGTAATAAGAAGAAGTTCAGAAGGTGACTCAGCATTACTGACTATTGGTAGAGATCTAAACCCAACTACTTCATAAATATTTGTGATTCAACATTTTTTAACTTAGTTTAATCTTTTAATTTCTTTTAGACTTTCAAAACAACTCTTTATGATTTTTATTATTTTCTATTGATTAGTTGTTAGAATCTACAGTCTCTGTGGGATCGACCCTTGCTATTGCTACGCTTTGAAACGATTCGTGCACTTGCGAGGTTTATAATTTGTGTCTAGTTGATCTGTTTATTTAGGTAACTAGATTGCACAACAAGTTTTTGGCGCCGTTGCCGGGGATTGTCTAGTATTTTAACTTACAGATCAGTAGGAAGTTTTTATTTTCTTTCTTTTAATTTTATTAATCAGTATTTTTCTTTTAGGATACAGGATTTTGGTGGATGCACGGAAGGAGATCACTTCGTCCAGAGCTACTACCAATTGACGCAGAAATAGAACGCACTTTGCATAGATTAGGTCGACTGACTGCGACCAACCAGTCGACTGCTGCACGGAACCAGTTGACTGTCTAGAGACCCAGTTCACATACAGCAATGGCAGAAGAAATAACCAATCGAGTACCAATGCAGGACAAATTCACGCCTAAGAACATTGAACAACCTTCCTGCATTGCATATCAACCTAATGTCACAGGGAACATGCATCTATCTCCTCAGTTACTTAGTATGGTTCCCCACTTTTGTGGCAGACCAGATGAAGAGCCTCATCTCCATTTACAAGACTTTTTCGATCTTTGCAGGACACAAAGCGTCCAAGGGCTCACCCCTGAACAAATCAGGTTAATTTTGTTTCCTTTTTCCCTAAAACTTAATGCTAAACTATGGTATAATTCTTTGGAACCAGGATCAATAAACTCATGGGAGCAATTGGCGACAAAGTTCTTAAAAGAATTCTTTCCAGCCCAAAAGACCAAACAACTGAAAAGGGAGATTCAACTCTTCCAACAAACGGATAGAGATCTATTCTTCGAAGCATGGAAAGATTTCAAGAACAAACTTCTCAAGTGTCCTACGCACAATATGCCTAAAGATGATCAGGTACAAGCTTTTTATGAAGGTTTAAACGATACTAACAAGGCAATTGTGGATTCAGCTTGCAACAGGATCTTAATGAGGAAAAGCGGTGAAGAGGCCATTGAACTATTTGAAGAACTCAGCAAGAATTCACAACAATTCTCAACAAGGAGGGGCCCTTCCAAAAAACAGGGAGTTTACGAAATCTCTAATAACAATAACATTCAATTGGAAATGATAAACATGAATAAGAAAATTGATATGCTTGTTAATGCAATGTCGATGATGGGTGGAGTTAAAAATCAAACAAACGAAATTTGTGCAATTTGTTCTCATGTAGATCATACTACTGATACATGTCCCATGTCTTCTTTCACAGATCAGGAGCATGCAAACTATGTAGGTCGAGGAGTATTTCCACCAAAGAACAATCCATTCTCAAATACATACAACCCAGGATGGAGGAACCATCCAAACTTCTCCTGGAGCAATAATCAGAATAATCAAGGGACTCAATTCACACAAGGACATGCACGGAACTTCCAAATGGAAAGTGGGATTGATCGGCCAGTCCAAGAACAAAAGAAGTTGGATTTTGAATCCACAGTTCTTCAATTGCTCCAACAACAACATCAAACAAGCAACCAACAAGGGCAAGCAATTCAGAAGTTGGAAATACAGATTGGCCAAATTGCAAAAGAATTAAGCGAACGAAAGGCAGGGGAACTTCCATCACAAACTATACCAAACCCTGGAGGCCAAGAACAGCTCAAGGCAGTCACAACATTAAGAAGTGGTAAGATAATTGACAACAAAGTTGGAACACACACAGAAGAAGCAGAATCACAACCATAAAAAATTGTGGGGTCCAACAAGGTAAGTGAAAAAGAAAGAACAGTGTTACCACCATTCCCTCAAAGGTTAGTCAAGCAAAAGAAAGAACAACATTTATTTGACATCTTTGAAACTCTCAGAAAGGTAGAAATTAATATCCCCCTACTTGATGCTATTAAACAAATTCCTTCTTATGCTAAATTTTTGAAAGAATGTTGTACTCACAAGAGAACATTTCAGGTTAGGGAGGATGTGGCTTTGACAGAAGAAGTGAGCGCTGTCTTATTAAGAAAATTACCTCCAAAATTAAAAGACCCAGGTAGTTTTACCATTCCTTGCAGGATTGGTGAGCACTTCTTTGAGAAAGCATTACTAGACTTGGGGGCAAGCATCAATCTTCTTCCATACACCATCTATGAAAAGCTAGGATTGGGGGAACTCCAACCAACATCCATCACTTTACAGTTGGCGGATCGCAGTATCAAACGACCTAGAGGTATTTTGGAAGATGTCCTAGTTCAGGTAAACGATTTCATTTTGCCTGCTGATTTTATTGTGTTAGACATGGAGGACTCTTCAATGCCATCTTCTCTACCAATCATCTTAGGTAGGCCCTTTATGAGTACAGCTGATATAAAAATTTGTGTTAAAAAGGGTACTATAAGCATGAAAATAAATGGAGAGAAAGTTGAATTTAAAATGTTCGATACACTGAAATTACCACATGATGATCATGAATGCTATAATGTTGATGTGGTTCAGAAGATTGTTGATCAAACATTTCAGGTACATAGCATTGAACCACTACAAGCCACAATTACACAATCTCTAACTTTATCTAATGATGAACAGGAATATGATGACTGGGAGATTACAGAGACAATACATCACCTTGACACTTCACAGTCATATTCAGGTAAGTTTGCACCAGTATTTGAAAAGTTGGTGACTGATGACATTTTTGTTTCTACAGACAAGTCGACTGGCGCACCGGACAAGTCGACTGGTGGAGACGATGAGTCGACTATCCAGACTGCTACCAGGGACCAGTCGACTGCACAGAGACTCCCAGACATAGACCTTAAGCAGTTGCCCGACCATTTGAAGTATGCATATTTGGGTGAGAACCAAGCGCTACCAGTGATAATTGCTGCAAACTTGAGTGCACAGGAAGAAGATAAGTTGCTGAGGGTACTACGAGAACACAAAAGTGCAATAGGATGGACCATTGCAGATATCAAGGAAATAAGTCCATCCAAATGCATGCATAGAATCCTCCTTGAAAACAACGCAAAACCAAGCAGGGAGGCACAGAGAAGGCTGAACCCACACATGAAAGAAGTTGTAAGAGCAGAGATTCTGAAGCTACTAGATGTTGGCATCATCTACCCTATCTCAGATAGCAAATGGGTAAGTCCTATACATGTGGTGCCTAAGAAAAGTGGAGTCACAGTGGTGACAAATGAAGAGAATGAGCTTATCCCTACTAGAGTGACCACAGGATGGAGGGTATGCATTGACTACAGGAAAATGAATAATGAAACCAGGAAAGATCACTTCCCTCTTCCTTTTATTGATCAAATATTAGAAAGATTAGCAGGATATAGTCATTATTGTTTTTTAGATGGTTATAGTGGCTATAATCAAATTGCTATTGCTCCAGAAGATCAAGAAAAGACCACTTTTACATGTCCTTTTGGTACTTTCGCATACAGGAGGATGCCCTTTGGATTGTGCAATGCACCAGCAACATTTCAAAGATGCATGATGAGTATATTTTCAGACATGGTGGAAAGGTTCATTGAGGTATTTATGGATGACTTTAGTGTTTTTGGATCTTGTTTTGATGAATGCCTTAACCCTTTGCAGCTTGTGCTTAAAAGATGTGAAGAATGCAATTTAGTGCTGAATTGGGAAAAGTGCCATTTCATGGTACAACAAGGTATTGTGTTGGGACACGTGGTGTCAAAAAGAGGCATAGAGGTAGACAAAGCGAAAATTGATATAATATCAAAACTACCCCTTCCCACTACAGTTAAGGGTATTAGGAATTTTCTAGGGCATGCAGGGTTCTATAGAAGATTTATAAAAGATTTCTCAAAAATCTCCAAACCCCTTTGTGATTTGTTGGCTAAGGATGTTGAGTTTGTATGGACAGGAGAATGCACAAATGCTTTTAATACATTGAAAAATCTTCTAATTTCTGCATCTATTGTCATGGCACCAGATTGGAGCCATCCTTTCGAGCTCATGTGTGATGCAAGTGATTATGCTTTAGGGGCTGTGTTAGGTCAAAGAATCAATAAGAAACCCCATGTTATTTACTATGCTTCTCGAACTCTAAACGATGCACAGCTAAATTATTCCACTACTGAAAAAGAAATGTTAGCTGTTATTTTTGCTGTAGAGAAGTTTAGATTATATTTGATTGGGTCTAAAGTTATTGTTTTCACTGACCATGCTGCTTTGAGATATTTGTTTGCTAAAAAGGATGCTAAGCCTAGGTTAATCAGATGGGTGCTGTTGCTTCAAGAATTCGATCTTGAGATTAGAGATAAAAAAGGAAGTGATAATGTTGTGGCAGATCACATGTCCAGACTACTGCATGAGGAAGAGAGAATTGTGCCCCCACTTAATGAAACTTTCCCAGATGAACATCTCTTTGAAATAAACATATTCTCGGGACAGTCGACTGGTAACAGGACCAGTCGACTGGTATCTCACTGCTCAAATTTTCCATGGTTTGCTGACATTGTAAATTATCTCACTGCTCGTGTTTTCCCTCCAGGTATGACAAGTCAGGAATGAAAGAGACTGGTGGCTATGTGCAAGCACTACTATTGGGATGATCCTTATTTGTTCAAATTTTGCCCTGATCAAATTATAAGAGATGTGTGGCAGAAGAAGCGCAATTGAGCATTCTACAATATTGCCACCAATATGCATGTGGAGGACATTTTGGACCAAAAAGAATAGCACTCAAGGTATTGCAATCCGGATTTTATTGGCCTAAAGTATTCAAAGATGCTTTTTCTTTTTGCAGGTCTTGTGACAAATGCCAAAGGACAGGCAACATCTCTTCTAGAAATCAAATGCCACTGCAAAACATCCAAGTGATCGAGCTTTTTGATATTTGGGGAGTCGACTTCATGGGTCCCTTTCCTAACTCATTTGGTTATTTATATATACTTGTTGGTGTGGATTATGTGTCTAAATGGGTCGAGGCTGTCCCCTCAAGAATTAATGATCACAAAGTTGTTGTCAAGTTTTTGCAGGAGAATATTTTCACTAGGTTTGGGACACCACGAGCAATAATTAGTGATGGAGGAAGCCACTTCAATAACTTTCCATTTGCTTCTTTAATGAAGAAGTATGGTATTACACATAAAGTGGGCACCCCATATCATCCTCAAACTAGTGGGCAGGTGGAGATTAGCAACAGAGAAATCAAGAGCATTTTGGAAAAGACAGTCAACACAAGGAGACAGGATTGGTCGCTGCGCTTGAACGATGCATTATGGGCCTATCGAACGGCTTACAAAACACCCATCGGCATGTCACCATACCGTTTGGTTTTTGGAAAAGCTTGTCATCTACCAGTGGAGTTGGAACACAAAGCTTATTGGGCCATTAAAAGGTTCAATTTTGATATGAAACAGGCAGGCGACAAACGAAGATTGCAACTGAATGAGCTTGAAGAGTTGAGGCATGACGCATACGAAAATGCAAAATTGTACAAGGAAAGGACAAAGTTGTACCATGACAAACAGCTAGCAAGGAAGGTGTTTTATGAAGGACAGAAGGTATTGATATACAACTCAAGATTGAGACTTTTTCCAGGCAAGCTTATGTCACGATGGTATGGGCCATACATTGTCACAAGAGTCTTTCCACATGGTGCATTGGAGGTTCATAGCCAAGAGAAGAATCAAACATTTAAGGTGAACGGGCATAGAGCGAAGCCATACATAGAGATGAGTCTAGAACCGCAAGAGGAAGATGTGAATCTTCAAACCATTCAATACATCGCATGAACTCACCATGTCTAGCTGAAGACAGAAAACACAGCGCTTATTGGGAGGCAACCCAATTTTTCAGGGGAGTATTTACACTTTCCCTCTATTTTCTTTTATTTATTCATCTTTTATTTTCATCTTTTATTTTCAGTCTCTCCTTACTAGATGGTGACACATGTCTATTTTTACATTTTCTTTCGAACATTGAGGACAATGTTCCATCTAAGTTTGGGGGTATTAGGGTTATTTAATTTTTGAGTCTTTTGAAATTTTTTTTAAGATAAACAATTTCTTATAAAGCAATAGTAAGGATACTTATTTACTTTAGGATTGTTGAGTTTCATAATGCCTTACAAAAAATTATATAAGTCATGCGATTATACATAATAAACAAATGTGCTACCTTTTTCTGGTGATTATTCCCTTTAGATCTAGTCCTAAATTGAGTTTAAGTAAATAGAGTGATAAAAGATATATATATATATTTAAATAAAGTCAATCTACTCCAATGTTTTGAGTGCTTAGTAACTAGGGGTATTCATCACCAATGTTTACCTTTATGTCAAACGGCAACTTGAAATATGAGTATGCAAAGCACTTTAAGGTTTGTGGCTTGTTGAGTAACCGGGTGGATTCATCACAAATCTTTCGCATTCGCGTAAAAAGACAAGTGACAACTTTAGAGAGGAGACTAAAAAAAAAAAAAAAAAAAAAAAAAAAACTCGAGTTTGCTACTCGGTTTGTAGTAGAGAAAGGGGATAATCACAGAGTGAGTAGTCGCATACTATAATTACAATAATTGCATGACTAATATGATGAAGTTTGGGAATTACGAACAAATAATCGCACTGGAGAAAGTAGGTATGTTTAGTTTTACTTTATCTGAAATTGTTTATATATATTGATGCCCACATAATAAAAACTCTTGGTGGTTAAGGCTGTCATTATTATTATACCCTTGTTCATAATTCTAGTTTGCTTGAGGACAAGCGAAAATCTAAGTTTGGGGGTATTTGATGAACACAAGAATATTCACATTTAGGAGCAATAATCTTATTATAAATGCACATTTAAAAGCTCTATATGTGATATTTAACTCTTATTTTCTCTTTTCAATAGGAAACAGCCGATAACAGCAAAACAAAGCAGATTCCAGACCAATACAGATTACAGCAGAGATCGGTTGACTAATTCATCAGCTAGTCGACTTGACAGAGAGTTTGCTAAGTCTCGGCACAGTTGACTTACTCCAACACCAGTCGACTGGGCTGATCAATTGAGAAATCTTCAGAAGTCTCGACACAGTCGACTGCTTCGAAGACAAGTCGACTAGTCTGCAGCGGAGTTAACAGATAAGATATTTGAAGATACACCCGCATCTAATTCCAAATCTATTTGAATCCAGATTTTATGCGAATTCTCCAACAAACCAAATCTAGAGACTGGGAATTAGCAAAAGGCGTGGTTAACAGATAAGGAAAGGAAGAAGAAACGAGAAAGAAATAAATCATCAAATCAATTAAAGAAGGACTTTCCTGAGAAAGTGCAAACCCTAATTCTCTGGCCGTATTCTATAAATATCAGAAAGAAAGCATTATTCAGATCGATCGGATCCTCAGCTTCCACATTCCTAAACCACCGAATCACAAGAGTTTCTGAGCGTTCAAGTCATCAACAGGGGCATTATTCTATCAGCATCGAGGAAGGAGATAGGAGATCAAGTATTCGAAGGCAGCCGACTGTGTGACAGCCAGTCGACCTCATTGCCGAACTTCATTAGTTTATTTCTTCTTCTTCTATTCTTTTATGTTGGCCATGTATTCAAACTCGTTGATTAATAAAAGTATTATTATGTGGAACTAATTTCATAGTTGGATAGATTGAAGCCGTAGTATGTAGTGCTATGTTCTTCTGAATTCTTCTATTTACTTATTGATTGAATCTAATTGAATTGATATAGACTTATGATAATCAAACTGGTTCTCGAAGCTCTGAGAGCAGTCGACTGAGGTGAGAGCCAGTCGACTGACATACAGAGCTTGAGAATATCAAGTTTGCATTACCATTTATCTGAATCTGTTATATGAGCATATTGAGACGACCCGAATCTCGTGCCCGTAAATTGTAACAAGGGAATCCCTTGGGGTTCTTGGTTCAATCAACTTAAGGGATCTAGATCTGATACCAATTTCTAGAACCTTGAGTGTTTGTTCGTTTCCACTGATCTTATGTTTTCTTTAAGTACAACTTAGTAGATACCATGCTAAACACTTAATGAAAGAAACGAATTAGAGTAGATACCATGCCTAATTCTTGGCTTAGGGAAACGGTACTTTAAGGAGTAGATACCATGCCCTTGAAGGGAACAAACATGAGTAATAAGAAGAAGTTCAGAAGGTGACTCAGCATTACTGACTATTGGTAGAGATCTAAACCCAACTACTTCATAAATATTTGTGATTCAACATTTTTTAACTTAGTTTAATCTTTTAATTTCTTTTAGACTTTCAAAACAACTCTTTATGATTTTTATTATTTTCTATTGATTAGTTGTTAGAATCTACAGTCTCTGTGGGATCGACCCTTGCTATTGCTACGCTTTCAAACGATTCGTGCACTTGCGAGGTTTATAATTTGTGTCTAGTTGATCTGTTTATTTAGGTAACTAGATTGCACAACAGACCCCGTCGCCCGAGACGGCCCCTAAGGTTCGGAATAAGAGGGTGAAGTGGACCATGCCTAGTAGTCCTGATAGGACAATTACCCCGCGGCAATTGGGGGTCCCCTTCCTACCACAGCCCCGGTTGGTCAGGAATTACCCAGATGACGTTGGGGATAAGGTTCTCTATGGGGTACAACCTTTGTCGCTAAGCTGAGTGAGGATTAAGATGGATAGTCCTCCCTCGATTCTGAAGGGGGAGGACCTCTCGGTGATCTGCGCGAGTTACTTTATCGGGAAGGAGTACGAGCTGATGGTCCTAAGTGCTGGTCTTCGGCCAAATGATCCTCTGGAGCCGTGGTACTGCATCTTCCCTGCCGATGCATTCTCTTCGGGGCTAAGGCTACCCATCCATCCTTTTATCCGAGACATCCTCAATTGGTCTTCACTATGTCCGGTGCAGTTCGGGCCGAACTCTTGGATGCAGATAGTGAGCTTCATACTGTTGTGTGCGGAGAGGAAGGTACCGCTGAGATTGAGCATCTTCCGAGCCATGCTGGGGGTCAGCTCGTCCAGAGAGTTCGAGGGGATCTACTACGTATCTCCTCGGAGCAGGTGTAAGGTCATGCATGGCCACCCCGACTCGATAAAGGAGTGGAAGAGAAATACTTCGTCGTCCAGAGTGAGGAGCAGTGGGATATACCGACGAGGTGGAACTTTTATAAGCCAAACTTTAAGGGGCCGAAGAAAGGTGATCTATCAGCCGAGGAGTGGGCCTTTGTGGAGCGCCTCCATAAGAGCCATAGTATAAGTTGGCTGAAAGTGATGGAAAGTCACATGGTCCGAGCCGGACTGAGCCCCGCCCCGCCCCATATGTTTTTCGTTCATTATTCTTTCTGTACTTCTCTTTTGTGCTCATCGTTTGTTAATGGAATTTTTTGCAGAGATGGACCTCGAAGCGATCAAGGCGAGGAGGCTTGCCCTGAAGAAGTAGAAGGCAGAGCAATCCGAGAAAGGGAAGCAGGTGGTGGCCCCCTCCAAAGCAGCTTCCGAGGGCCCGTATGAGCCGAAGGCGAAGAGGCCGAAGATGAGTTAGTCGAGGGAGACCGCCTTCGCGACGAGCCCCAAGGCCTCGAAGGCATCGGAGGTCATGCATGGGAGCCTTCCTCCCCTTCGTGCTGATGCCCAGGCCCTGGTCGGGGAAGAGGAGCTCCGGCCTTGGGCCCCGGACTGGGCCATCCGCTAGGGGGACACTCTGACCGAAGGTCCCATCTCCATGGAGTTCGTAGATAAGATGGCCACGCCTCGGGATCGGCAGAGTATGGGGGCCGATACCTTTGAGTCAGCCTACATAAGGTGGGCTCAGGCCAGTGTGCAGGTAATTTTTGAGGCCTTACGTTTCATTCCTCTCATATTTGCCCCTTAGAAGTTTGTTTTTACTTAAGTGTTTTGACCTCGGCTGTAGGCCTGTATGTCCGGCAAGGAGGTGAAGCAGATCCATGAGCTGGAGCTGAAGTACGAGCGGAGCCATACCAATTGCTATAAATGAGAGATGATGGATATGAAGACCGCCCTGGATGCTTCGATGAAGCAGGAGCAGGCCCTGAAGGTCGACCTGGCCTCGATGGCCAATGATGCGATGAAGAAAGAGGCGGCGTTGAAGCAGGCGTTCAAAGTGGAGAAGGGGGTGTTGACCTTGAAGGCCCAGGATATGGTCATCGAGGCACAGAATGAAGTGTACGACAAGGCGTTGAGCCATGGAAGCACTTCTATCCGACCCTGGACCTGTCACACCTCTACGACATGGAGATCGAGGGGCCGCCAAGGACCCCCGAGGGCGATGCGCTTGGTGAAGGGGAAGGCGGAGCCAAAGGAGCGAGTGCCGATCTGGTAGTCGACCCCGTGGCCGTCACCAGACCCGAGGGAGAGGTGGGCCCCGAGCTGTAGTTGTTTTTCTTTTCTTTCTTCTTGTTGTTTTTTTGGTTGTATTTGCCGAAGGCGGATTGGCCACCACAATATTTTGTAAAAGTATTGAAAATTTATAACAAAGAATTTTTGGTGGGCCAAGTGATTTACTCTTGACTTTTGTCTTGCTTTTGGGTCGACTATCTGAGTTTGTCCGACCATCCTAGACTTGTGTAATTTTTCGAGATTGCCTGTCGTGGACTTATGGCCTTGGAAAGACCTTTTATTTTGCTTCCATCAGATGTTGGCTACTTTTGCCGAGGTTGATTCTCGGCGGTCAGAGGTGACATGGCTTCGGAGTAAGATCAAGGTATTGAAGTCCACCCTTGACCGATATCGGAAGGAAGCCCGCAATCACGACGCTGCTTTCCACTATTTCCGGAATAAGTCGAAGGAGCTGAGCGCAGAGTCGGCTCAATTGAAGAGGGCGATAGCGACCGAGACCTTGGGGGTGCGGGCCTTGGATTTTCCATGTCAAGTGCCTCGGTGCAGAGGCCTACATCGGAGTCGTTCCTCCACGAGGTCATTGTGGAGAAAAAGATCGAGATTCAGCATTATAAAATGATGTTGGGAAGGTCAGTAACCTTGGCGATTGGAGCTTCCTCGAGGCGCGAATAGTCCCCAATTCTTCAGTTAGAGTATGTGAGGTCGGGCGATGCTTAGAGTTCTGCGGCTGGCGTGTCATCTTTGGCCGATCCCAGGGGCTCGACAAGGCATGTTGTGGAACCGAGTCATTCGGCGAGGTTCTAGTTAACCCGTGCGAGCCCGGAGGGGGCCTGAGGATAGTTTAGGATGAGGCTTTGGTTGTAATAAATCTCTCTATATTGTGGCCCCCTAGGGCGTAATAATAAAGAATAAGTTTTCCGACCCTTTTGAACTTGTTGTTGAGAATGCGTTGAGGGTTAGAGTTAGGGTGCTTGTTTGCCTTTGGGGCCGAGCAGAGGGTCAGAGACATGGGGGTGAAAAAACTCATCGATAGGTGGAGCAGGTTCAGCCGGCTCCGGGGATTGACTCTCTGGCAGAGACGGGGGTCGTCCCCGAGCAGTAAGGAGATGGACAGGGAGAGGAGTCTTAAGAGTCCTGCAGGAGAGGACTGCCTTCCAACACCATTATTGGGGGGATGTTTCGTCTTCCCACGACATTAATGCTAGACGTTTCTCTTTCCCAAACCCTTAATGCTGGACGTTTCGCCTTCCGACGTCATTAATGAGCCATCCGGGGGGCTATATAACCCCCATCCCCTCATCAGAAATCCATCAGAGAAAAACTCACATTCTCGTGGGTTCTCATTGCCGGTGGCTCCCCTGCCACCCGCTAACAATTTGGGGTAACGGCTCCGAGGGCCGTTTACCCCGAGTTGCTAGCTGGTGAAAGGTTGGCCGACCCCGGGATGAGAACTCTGGGTGCTTGCCGAAGGTGGGCGCCCTAATATGGAACTTTTGGCTGAGAGTCCTGGGCCGGTGGCTCCCCTGCCACCCTCTGACAATTTGGGGTAACGGTTCCGAGGGCTGTTTTACCCTGAGTTGCCAGCGGGTGAAAGGTGGGTCGACCTATGGTTCGGGACTCGGGGCATTTCGTCAAGGGAGAGCGCCTTAATTCTTTAATGAAACTTTTGGGTAGGGAGGTTAGCTATAGTCCTGACCAAAGGTCGAGGCTTGGGATCGGCGGAGAGCGCTGAGCTCCATTGTCTTAGCTTGAGAAAGCTACCTGTGTACTCGAGTTCACCGTACGGTGTTGAGGCTTGGGGGTGGGCGGAGAGTGCTGAGCTCCATTGTCTTAGCTTGAGAAAGCTACTTGTGTGCTCGAGTTCACCGTACGGTGTTGAGGCTTGGGGATCAGCGGAGAGCGCTGAGCTCCGTTGCTTTGGCTTGAGAAAGCCTCCTGTGTGCTCGAGTTCACCGTTCGGTATCGAGGCTTTGGGGTCGGCGGAGAGCACTGAGCTCCATTGTCTTGGCTTGAGAAAGTCACCCGTGTGCTCGAGTTCACAGTTCGGTGTTGAGGCTTGGGGGTTGGCGGAGAGCGCTGTGCTCCATTGCCTTGAGAAAGCTATCCATGTGCTCGAGTTCACCGTTCGGTGTCGAGGCTTGGGGGTCGGCGGAGAGTGCTGAGCTTCATTGCCTTAGCTTGAGAAAGCTACCCGTGTGCTCGAGTTCACCGCTCGGTGTCGAGGCTTTGGGGTCGGTGGAAAGCACTAAGCTCCACTGCCTTAGCTTGAGAAAGCTACCCATGTGCTCGAGTTCACCGCTTGGTGTCAAGGCTTAGGGGTCGGCAGAGAGCGCTGAGCTCCATTTCCTTAGCTTGAGAAAGCTACCCATGTGCTCGAGTTCACCGCTCGGTGTCGAGGCTTTGGGGTTGGCGGAGAGCACTGAGCTCCATTGCCTTAGCTTGAGAAAGCTACTCGTGTGCTCGAGTTCACTGCTCGGTGTCGAGGCTTGGGGGTCGGTGGAGAGCACTGAGCTCTATTGCCTTAGCTTGAGAAAGCTACCGTGTGTTCGAGTTCACCGCTCGGTATCAAGGTTGGGGGGTCGGCGGAGAGCGCTGAGCTCCATTGCCTTAGCTTAAGAAAGCTACCCGTGTGCTCGAGTTCACTACTCGGTGTCGGGGCTTGGGGGGTCGACGGAGAGCGCTGAGCTCCATTGCCATGGCTTAAGAAAGCCAGCCGTGTGCTCTAGTTCACCGTTCGGTGTCGAGGCTTGGGGATCGGCGGAGAGCACTGAGCTCCATTGCCTTAGATTGAGAAAGCCACCCATGTGCTCGAGTTCACCGTTCGGTGTCGAGACTTGGAGGTCGGCGGAGAGCGCTGAGCTCCATTGCCTTTACTTGAGATAGCTACCCGTGTGCTCGAGTTCACCGCTCGGTGTCGATGCTTGGGGGTCGGCAGAGAGCGCTGAGCTCCATTGCCTTGGCTTGAGAAAGCTACCCGTGTGCTCGAGTTCACCGTTCGGTGTTTAGGCTTAGGGGTCGGCGGAGAGCGCTGAGCTCCATTGCCTTAGCTTGAGAAAGCTATCCGTGTGCTCGAGTTCACTCCTCGGTGTCGAGGCTTGGGGGGTCGACGGAGAGCGCTGAGCTCCATTGCCTTGGCTTAAGAAAGCCACCCGTGTGCTCGAGTTCACCGTTCGGTGTCGAGGGTTGGGGGTCAGCGGAAAGCGCTGAGCTCCATTGCCTTAGCTTGAGAAAGCTACCCGTGTGCTCGAGTTCACTACTCGGTGTCGAGGCTTGGGGGGGCGACGGAGAGCGCTGAGCTCCATTGCCTTGGCTTAAGAAAGCCACAAGTGTGCTCGAGTTCACCGTTCGGTGTCGAGGCTTGGGGGTCGGTAGAGAGCACTGAGCTCCATTGCCTTAGATTAAGAAAGCCACCCGTGTGCTCGAGTTCACCGTTCGGTGTCGAGGCTTGGAGGTCGGCGGAGAGCGCTGAGCTCCATTGCCTTTACTTGAGATAGCTACTCGTGTGCTCGAGTTCACCGCTCGGTGTCGATGCTTGGGGGTCGGCAGAGAGCGCTGAGCTCCATTGCCTTGGCTTGAGAAAGCTACCCGTGTGCTCGAGTTCACCGTTCGGTGTTTAGGCTTAGGGATCGGCGGAGAGCGCTGAGCTCCGTTGCCTTAGCTTGAGAAAGCTACCCGTGTGCTTGAGTTCATTGCTCGGTGTCGAGGCTTGGGGGTCGGCGGATAGTGCTGAGCTCTATTACCTTAGCTTGAGAAAGCTACCGTGTGTTCAAGTTCATCGCTCGATGTCAAGGTTTGGGGGTCGGCGGAAAGCGCTGAGCTCCATTGCCTTAGCTTGAGAAAGCTACCCGTGTGCTCGAGTTCACCACTCAGTGTCGAGGCTTGGGGGGTCGGCGAAGAGCGCTGAGCTCCATTGCCTTGGCTTAAGAAAGCCACCCATGTGCTCGAGTTCACCGTTCGGTGTCGAGGCTTGGGGGTCGGCGGAGAGCACTGAGCTCCATTGCCTTAGATTGAGAAAGCCTTCCGTGTGCTCGAGTTCACCGTTCGGTGTCGAGGCTTGGAGGTCGGCGGAGAGCGCCGAGCTCCATTGCCTTTACTTGAGATAGCTACCCGTGTGCTCGAGTTCACCGCTCGGTGTCGATGCTTGGGGGTCGGCGGAGAGCGCTGAGCTCCATTGCCTTGGCTTGAGAAAGCTACCCGTGTACTCGAGTTCACCGTTCGGTGTCGAGGTTTAGGGATCGGCGGAGAGCGCTGAGCTCCATTGCCTTAGCTTGAGGAAGCTACCCATGTGCTCGAGTTCACCGTTCGGTGTCGAGGCTTGGGGGTCGGCAGAGAGCGCTGAGCTCCGTTGCCTTGGCTTGAGAAAGCTACCCGTGTGCTTGAGTTCACCGTTCGGTGTCAAGGCTTGGGGGTCGACGGAGAGTGCTGGGCTCCATTTCCTTGGCTTGAGAAAGCCACCCGTGTGCTCGAGTTCACTGTTCGGTGTCGAGGCTTAGGGGTCAGCGGAGAGTGCTGAGCTCCATTGCCTTATCTTGAGAAAGCTACCTGTGTGCTTGAGTTCACCATTTGGTGTCGAGGCTTGGGGTAGTTACATAAGGGGTTCACAAAGAATATGAGCTGAAAAACTTTGGAAAGAGAATAAATATTCTTATACAAAAGCAGCAACATATAAAGCCAATTACAAGGGGTGATTACAAGGGATCGGTTACATAATAACTCTAGTCCACCCTTTCGAGGTACCTGATGAGGTGCTTTGCATTCCAGGACCCCTTGATCGTGTTTCCTGCCATGTCGGTGAGTCGGTAGGTGCCGGGGCGCACTACTTCGGCGACCCTATACGGACCCTCCTAATTAGGGGCTAACTTCCTCTTCTTGCTGGGGTCTGAGACGGTCAGTTTCATGAGGATGAGGTAACCCTGTTGGATGTTAGCGGGGCGGACCTTCTTGTTGTAGAATTTCTCGGCCCGTTGTTGGTATATGCTCCTTCTGATGGCGGATTTTTTCCTGACTTCGTCAACTAGGTCCAAGTTAGCCCTGAGACCTGCCGAGTTGCTTTCTTCGTCGAAGGCCATGATTTTGGGCAAAGAGAGGTCGATCTCCAAGGGGATAACCGCCTCGGTGCCGTAGGTTAGGTTGAAGGGCGACTCGCCCGTAGGTATCCGCTTCATCGTTCGGTGTGCCTAGAGAACGGTTGGAAGTTCGTCGACCCAAAGCCCCTTGGGCAAATTATCTAATCGCTTTTCAAGGCCATCTAGGATTTGGCAGTTCGCATTTTTGGCTTGGCCATTTGATTGAAGGTGGCATATGGCTGAGAAGTGTTGCTCGACGCCAATGTCTTCGCAGAACCCCCGGAAATTCTTACTGGCGAACTGGGTCCCGTTGTCGGTAATGAGCACCTGTGCGATCCCAAACCGATATATGATGTGCTTTTAAAAGAATTGCTGAGTTTGATGCTCAGTGATCGAGGCCAGGGGTTCTGCCTCGATCCACTTGGTGAAGTAGTCGATGGCCACCACCAAGAATTTTTTTGGCCCGTTGCTTGAGGAAAAGGGCCGACTAGGTCCATCCCCCACATAGCAAAGGGGGTCGGACTGGCCAGGGATCAGAGGTTGGCCTGCGGGAGTCTCTTTACTGATGCAAATCTTTGGCAAGGGTTGACGAGGTCTTGCGTGTCTTGCAACATGGTTGGCCAGTAGTACCCATGATTCAGTGCCTTTCGGGCGAGCGACCTGCTTCCTGTGTGGCATCCGCCGGTCCCCTCGTGCAGTTCCTTCTGGACGTACTTAGCCTCGTCAGGTGCCAGGCAGCGGAGGTAAGGTCTGCCATCAGCCACTGTGTACGAGTGCTTGAAGAGTGTTTCGTTAAACAGGGTGACTCTCTCAGAGCGGACCCTGACCCTTCTTGCCTCGGGTCAGTCTTGAGGGAGTTCGCCGTTTGAAGAAACTTCCGAATAGGCGTCATCCTATCATTGGGCTGGGGATTGGTGTTGAGGCAGGTGGCTTCCGGGAGATCGATGTTGGGCTTGAGGAGGACCTCGATTAGGACGGTACGGTCGAGCTCCTCGAAAGATGATGAGGCAAGCTTCGACAATGAGTCTGCCTGGGCGTTCTGTTCTCGGGGGATTCATTCCACCAAGTGGTATTCGAAAGATGATAAGAGATTACAGACTACCCCCAAGTATTGTACCATCCGAGTGTCACGAGCTTCGTACTCCCCGGTGATTTGGTTGACCACGAGCTTGGAGTCACTGAAGGCCTTGATGTGTCTGGATCCAGCCTTGTGCGCGAGGGTGAGCCCCGCAATTATAGCTTCGTACTCTGCTTCGTTGTTTGAGGCTGGAAAATTTAGCCCGAGAGAATATTGGAGGACGAAATTGTCGGGGCCTTTTAGGATGACGCCTGCTTCGCTCCCTCCTTCGCAAGACGAACCATCGACATAAACCTCCCACATTGGGTCGGTTTCCTGGGTGTCGGATGGTTCGAAAATAGTGCACTCCGTGATAAATTCGGCGAGTGCCTACCCCTTGATTGCCGTCCTGGGCTGGTAGCTGATGTCGTATTGGCTTAGCTCAATCGACCACTTGACCAGGTGGCCGGAGCTCTCAGGTTTGTGGAAGATAGTCTTCAGGGGCTGGTCCATGAGGACCTGAATAGAGTGAGCCTGGAAATAGGGTCGGAGCTTACGAGCGACCGTTATCAGTGCGTTCGCCATCTTCTCCATCTTCACATATCTGGTCTCGACTGAGAGCAGAACCTTGCTTACATAGTATAGGGGCTTCTAAACACCGTCTTCCTCTCGGACGAGCACGGTGCTGAGTGCACTTTCCGAGGACGAGAGGTATAGGAAGAGGGGTTCGCCTGGTTCAGGTTTGCTTAGGAGTGGGGGATTGGCGAGGTCGGACTTCAATTGGTCGAACGCCTGTTGCTGAGGCTCGCCCCATTCAAATCCTTTCATCCCCCGTAGGGCCTTGAAGAATAGGAGGGACTTCTCTCCTGATTTGGAGAGGAAGCGGCCGATGGCCGCCAGTCTACCCGTAAGCCGCTGAACCTCCTTGACGTTTCGGGGAGGGGCCTTGTCGATGATGGCCTGGATCTTCTCCAGATTGGCTTCTAAGCCGCACTGGCTAATGAAGAACCCTAGGAATTTTCCAGAGGAGACGCCGAAGGCGCATTTGGCGGGATTGAGCCTCATGTTGTGAGACCGGAGGACACTGAAGGCTTCCTCGAGGTTGGCAACATGATCCTTCCCTCGTCGACTCTTGACAAGCATGTCATCAACGTATACCTCCATGTTCCGACCGATCTAATTCTTAAAGACTCGGTTGATGAGCCACTGGTAGGTGGCTCCGGCGTTTTTGAGCCCGAAGGGCATGACCCGATAGTAGTAAAGGCCCTGGTCGGTGACGAAGGATGTTTTAGCAATATTCGGAGAAAACGTCCGGATCTGATTATAGCCCGAGAAGGCGTCCATGAAGGTCAGGAGCTGGTGACCGGACGTCGCGTCGATCAGAGCATCGATGTTGGGGAGGGGAAAAGGATCATTGGGGCACGCCTTGTTGAGGTCGGTAAAGTCAATGCAGATCCTCCAGGTTCCGCTAGCCTTTTTCATCATTACAACATTAGCCAGCCACTCGGGGTAGCTGACTTCTTGAATAAACTGGGCGGATAACAGCTTATCCACCTCCGCTCTCACCGTCTGTTGCCTTTCCAAGGCGAACTTGCGGCGCTTCTGTTGGATTGGTTTGGAGCCGGGGGCGACGCTTAGCCGGTGCATGATTAAGTCTTCGAAAATCCCCGGCATGTCCGAAGGTGTCCAGGTGAAGACGTCGACATTGCGACGGACGCAGTCGATCAGATCTGGTTTCAGGTCAGAGGAAAGGGTTCGGCTCACACGGAACCATTTGGACTTGTCTTCTACTTCAAAGGAGACTTCCTCTAATTCGTCAGCGGGTTCTGACTCGGGCTGGCTCTTTTCCGGTGGGAGCTCAATGGAGTCGAGGGAAAATACACCCCCCCCCCCCCCCCCGACTGTGGTCATGTAGCATGAGCGTGCCGTCTACTGGTTGCCCCGGACGACCCCGACCCCGACGTCAATCGGGAACTTCAATTTCAGGTGGTTGTAGTGCCTCGAATTCCCAATATGATATCTTAGAAATACGTGGCACAATTCCCAGCATCAACTTCAATGAAATATTAAACACAGACCAAAATACCAGTAAAACTTTTCTCAAAATTTTATTATAATAATATTTACATAGCAGAATACATACACCTTGAATTACACACTCTCCTCCTTTACAACACTTTCTTTTACAAAACAACACAATCCATTACATCACTTTAACTCAAGTATCCAAATCCCAAGCTATAGGTAATCACCTGTAAAATATGAGGCTAGAGATAACTCTAACCCCCAAAACTAAAGGGGTCAGCCATAACGGTGTGGGTGACATAAAAACAAGCAAAATAAATAAAGCATAGATTCATCAACAACAGGAAATAAATAGGAGTAAGTGAATTAGGAAAAATCACGAGACACGAAACACATCAAGTGAAGCTAGGCTAAGTATCAAGTATAGAAAACCGAAAATACATGCATAATACCAAGTCACCAAAACATCAATGCTATATGCTGACTCTCTAATGCGTACTTGCCGGAGTCTATGCATCCCACTCTACATAGGTCCGGTGCAAGCCCTTAACATCTCCACTTTATAGGGTTTAATCCCCCGCTATGCAAATAATCCTACTTCTATGATTACTACATGATATAGATGCACTGTGAGTATTAGCCCATGCCCCGATAATTCCGGAGGTCAATCTCTATCCACAGATAATTTCGAAGACTATTTCACTCACACCTGGGAAATTTCGAGAATACCCCACACCGCAAGCTATGGCATCTTATCACACGTATACCACATGAGTGTCGCCTCGACCCCGATAATTCCGGAGATCAATCCCACACCAAAGGTAATTCCGGAACTATTTCACTCACACCTGGATAATTCCGGGGATTATCTCACACCGCGAGCCATACTGAGGTCCATAACCCATGTTCTCATTCATCATATCACCACTAGTGCATGTCCTTATCATTTAGGTTATTTAATTACTTTACAAATCTACTAGAGTTGGTATACCCCACCGGACTTAACTCAACAACTGATTAACTAAAATACCCCAACAGGCCCAAAACACAAATATCTCAACTGCCGGAATACTAGGGTCACACACACCCTCTAGAGACTCACACCCAAACATCCAAATCAATCTTCCAACATAAATTGCTCAGTTAAAACAACTTGAAAACATTTGTTCAGTAGAAGATAAGGTATAAAATAGTAAGTTATAGATTAAAGCATTTAGAGAATAAATCTTTTAAAAGAACATTCAAATATATCAAGATACATCAGTATCGGTTGACTATAGACAAGCGTCGGTCGACTGTCCAGAGAGAAAAATTTAATAACTTTGAGAAAATAATTCTAGGTATTAGAAGTCGACTATAAAAAGCCATCGGTCGACTGTCCAGAGCGAAAAATCCAAAAATTCAATTAAAAATAAATCTAAGTAATATCAGTCGACTGTAAAAAGTCATCAATCGACTGTCCAGAACGAAATTTCAAGAAAACTAGAGAACGCAACAGCTAGGTCACGACGGTCAACTGTAAAATCACACTGGTCGACTGTCGACCTATAGACTGTAGATTTTTGGTTATGCACATTTCAACCGATACGTAGTTTTACTATATAAAAACGATTTCTACAAAAAGCATATTTCTTATTTGATCAAATACAACTTATAGGATATATAATAGTCCATAAAAACTAATTCAAAACTACTTAAATTTATAAAAAAAAAAGCGATTTGTTGATTTCTTTCAATTAAAACATGAATTGTGCATAAAAATCAAAATTTGAGTTTCTATAAAATTAATTATTCATTGAAATAGCTTCGTATTCATATCCAAACCATATCAATACCAAAATCTCAAAAAAATCCCAATTTGGATATATTACCTCAAACTCAACTCGATTCCAAATTTTGATTCTCAAGACATGATCTCTTGATTCATAAATCCTTTCTCCAAATTTCTCAAACTGATTGACCATTATAACTCATAAACATAATCAATTTATAACATTACCATATCAAGTTTCATTCAACCAATACTCAAAACTGATAAAAATTTCATCTTTGTTAAATTTATGCACGAAATTTACCATATTCAATCGATCAACATTAATCCAAAAGAAATAGCCTACCCATGATCTCCAATAGGTCATTCATCAATCTCAAATTACCCACCTACAATTTTACTCATAAATAAGTAAGGTTTCACAAGATCCAATTTTTATCATCAATCCAACATACATACTCATACCCAAACCCTAGCATGCTTTCTAGGAGATGAAACACCACATACAACATTCAAAGAAAAAATAAACAATTTTTATTACTCATATACAACATACCCAAAACAAAAATGAAACAAAACAAGTCACTCACCTTGTTGAAGAGATCGAACGAAAAGGAATATAAATTAAGAAAGCCCCTCCTTCGCAAGAAATCTAAAGTCTTCTCTTTAGAACTCCAAAATAATAAGAAATAAGAGATCCCTATATTGTATAGCAAAAGACGGCTGCACAGAACCCTATATAGTACGGGATTTAAGTTTCTAGGGTTTTAGAAAACATTTGCGAAATACTCCTTTTTTAATATACCTTTACATAAATAGATCCCTTTATTAGAAAACTAGTAAAAATCAATTTAATCAGTTCAAAAATCAAAATGATCCCCTCTAGCATCAGCCAACACTGGAGGGAAAATCCAGAAAAACAGTTTTGCACTTTCACCCCCTTAAAATAGCAATTTTGCGAAAAGATCCTCTTTTATCAAAACTTGTAAAATAAATCGAATATGTTGAAACAAAAGGTAAACTCGTCATACCTGAATTGACTAGGCATTATATCCAGCCTAAAAATCCAAAATTATGGAGTTTTCACCCCATTGGTAATTTTGCACAAAAGTCATTCTTTTTGAAATATTTGCAAATAAGTCCAATAATTATCAGAAAAATCTAGAAAAATCACGAATAATCTCAAATAATAAATAATGAGTTTTTCCAAAATAATTTTTGGCTTTAAGCTTTTAAAGACAACATTCGCACGTGTTTTGCACGTGTAAAAGATAAATTTCTAATTGAACATTTATTAAATCACCAAAAACCATTTTAATTCATTTTCAAATCTAAAAAATTGTATTTAAAAATATGGGGTACTACATCACTCCCTCTTTAGAAGAGTTCTGTCCTCAGAACTACTACTAATAGGGTCCAAACAAACATACCAACAAAGGAAATGCAATATCTCATAAATGGAAACATAATTCAAACAATTTCATATGAGAACATAATCAAAATAGAAGAAATACAAATCAACTCAAAGGTAATCTTTCAAAAGAATTACAATCACATATAAGAAAAATACAATCATACAAAAAGCTCAGGAAAATCCTTCTGCATGCGATTGTAATGCCCCGATTTTCATTTAATAAAAATTATTTTATTTTGCACGTAGTGTGCATGTGCAATATGTTTGGTAATTATTTTTCATTATGATGAGTATAGATGTTTAAATATGTGCTCTTTAATTATTTTTATATAAAGCCCTTTTTCAATTAGACAAAAAGCCTTTCTTCTTAAAGCCCAAATTTAATTCAATTTATTATTTTTTATAATTATTATTTTTATATAATTATTTTTTATAATTATTATGAGCTAATTTATTTTTAAATACAACTTGTAATGTAGAATACATTTAAAGATTTTTTTTATGTAAAATATAATGTACAAAATTTTGGAGACCAAGTTGTATGCACGTGCACGTGCAAAGTGCACCTTTCAAGCATGGCCGGTTGTGACTTTAGGAGGGAAAATCAAATTTTGAGTGGAGTCATGGTGGTGGTGGTTACTTGATCATGGGTGGTTGGTGTAACTCCTCCTTAAATCTTAGCCATTTGTCCCTAACTCCTACTTCAATCTTAGCCATCCATTCTCCTAAATTTTTTGTATAAATACCCCCCCCCCCTTTTGGCTAGTATTCTTGTGCTAATTATTTCCTCCAACCTATAGTTCAAAATACATTATCTAGTAGTTAGTAAGTGAGTAAAAGATTAAGGGATTGTATGGGGATTGTGCTTGCATCAACAAAGGGAGAAGCCGGATACCATCAAGGAGCTCTCGGTTTGGTGTGCTTGGAGGCTCGTGTGCGCATCGACGAGGAGGAGGATCGTTCGTTTGCAAGGACATTCATTTAGGAGGTTGCTAAATTGTACTTTTCTTCAATAAGGTGGGTAAATTTTCTATATTTCTAATTAGGAATGCATGCTAGATTTGAATGGAAAGAATGAAACATGAAAAATATTAATAAGAGTACGCATTTAATTGGAAAAATGACCTATGGATTGATTGAAATGTGGATGTGAAATTGTATGTGGTTTTATTAGTAAAGGCTAAATTTTGCGTGAATTGATTATAGCCATGGATTCTTGAAGAAAGTTTCATTATTTACATCACATATTATATACAAAAAGTTAGTAGATTGACAATGCTACTGTATGTGGTTAAATGAATCTTTGTGATAATGTCGAAATGAATGAATTAAGATATAAATTTGTATGCTTGGTAAATGATTAAAAACAGGAAATTAATATGAAGTTTGCTAATAAAGAGATTAGTGATATTAATTGTTAAGAAATGTCAAAAAAAAAGAAATGTGGCAGTGATAATTTAGAATTCGAATTAATTGTATGAAAAATATGTTTTAATTGTTGAAAAAATTATTTTCTATATACTAGAATATAATTTATGATGATGTTAGTCAATCTGGAAATTTACAGTAAAATTTTATAAAAGCAAAGTGAAATGAGGACTAGTTGAACATCGAAATGTTTTAATAACAGAGAGAATTGATTTAAGTAAACTTAGAGTTGCACCATTGACAACCCGAGCGCATAGATCAAATGGTTGGGATGACTCTATTCGCTACAGTAGGTTCGGATCTCAGGTTGCTGGTTCGAATCCTCTGGTCACCATACTTTTGTTTCATTTTTTTAAAAATAAGAACAGCGGCCGAGAGCATTAGATGCTCTCAGCCACTCTTTCCAACGCATATAGCGTTCGGCCTAGTGGTCTGTGCCTTGAGCGGTTTTCCCTGTGGTCGTGGGTTCGAATACTGGGTTCGGCCAGTATTTAAATTGGGGAAAAAACATTTTTTTGGCATTTTTAATGATAAAAAAATTATGGAAAAAATATGATAATTATCCTAAAATTATGTGGGACTTGTGAAAAATAGTTTGAGAATTATTTGCATGAAGTGGAGTATGTTAGAGAATAAAAGTATAATTTAGAACTATAAGTTCTATACTTGCATTTTCATAAAGTTGTACTTTGCAAAAACACCTAAAATGGAATATTAGAAAAGAAAGACGAATAAGAAGGAATTATGTGAAGTGATGTGAATTATTCTCAATGGAGAATAGTGCGACAAATTATGAAGTGCAAATGTCCATCTTTGATTGAATAATTAGTGATGTGGGTTTTAATGTGAAAATAATATTCTATGAGTTACATGATGAATAGTTGAATTTAATGTATAATTATGGACTATTGAACAATTTAGAAATCATGATTGGAAAAGAGAAATACTTTTGAGTATGATAACTCAACAGGTGAACTTAGGAGTTGGAAACTCTCAACTTTAGAAATTGTGAATTGGAATTGAAATAAAAGAGTAGCTAAGTCTCCCCCGGCATTTGGAAAGAATGAAATGAAATTTGAAATGAAAGACCAAGGTTGGTCATGTTTGAATGAATGAATAAGTCCAGTTTAGTGGAGAGGCTAACTCTAGAGCTTTGATTTTGTTCATGATTCTAATAAAAACTAAGGATTGGTACATAGTGGAGACGTGATGAAAGTAGGAGAAAAACATGAGTATGAGGGCCATTGGATTGGCGGCGTGAGAGTATTCACAGGATGTCTTCACGATGCGTCGTGACATGACGTGGATAATGCTCCAGAGTACCGTCCCAGTGGCGACGCTCGTGGGATGTTTGGTGACTGCGGGTGGTGTCATGTCCCATGACGGAGGCTAAATTGACCACAGGCTGTCTTCACGATGCGTCGTGACATGACGTGGGATTTCCCTCCAGGCTGTCTGGACATGAGCTCGTAACTCATAGAACATCTTGGATACTTACCGTAGTTACAGTAGTAGATTAAGTCATGGCGAGGGATTGAACCCTACAAAGATGAAGAACGATTAAGGGCTTGCCCTCGGACCTATGTAGTATGGGATGCATAGAATCCGAACAAGTGCGCATTAGTATCATGTAACATAAATAACTGCATTAAGGACTAAGTGCACAATCACAACACGACATCAATAGGGTAGTCCCTTTAGTTTGACATATGACAAGTTTGTGTTTGTTAAATATGGAAAATGAGTTATACTATTTCCGGCATAGAGAGGATGACCGTGTATAATGTTCGTCGGTTGAATATACTGACGTACCCACAGTTTTATATGCAGGTAAGTGACATGATAAAGATTAAAGAGGAACAGATACTTAAAGATTATTCAATATTGTTGTACATTTATTTAATTGTTGTAAATTTTACTTCCGCTGTGCAATGTAAAGGGTAAAGTTTTATGTAAAATTTGATGTAAAGTGAAAAGTTCAAATTTTCTTGTAAAATTGTACTAAATGAAGTGGAAAGATCCTGTAGAACTCTCGAATTCAGTTGTATTTGGGATTCGGGGCGTTATAGTGATCTTCTGGCTCCCAAGTAGCCTCCTCGAACTGCTGATTCCTCCATAGCACCTTGACCATAGGTATCACTTTGCTCCTTAGAACCTTCTCCTTACGGTTAACAATCTCTACCAGCTGTTCCTTGTAACACAAGTTCACCTGTAGACCTTCAGGAACCTCTACCAACTGATGACTCTGATCTGGCACGTACTTCCTCAACAACGACACTTGGAACACATCATGCACCTGTGCCAACTCCTCTGGGAGCTCCAATCTGTAAGCTGTCTTGCCAATCTGCTCCACATTCCTGTATGGCCCAATATACCTTGGCGCCAACTTGCCTCCCTTACTAAACCTAATCACTCCTTTGGTCGGAGACACCATGAGAAAAACTACATCCCCAACCTCAAACTCCAAGTCTCTTCTTCGAGAATCTGCATAACTCTTCTGCCGACTTTGAGCCTCAACCAACCTCTTGTGAATCAGCTCAATCTGCTCTGACGTCTGCTGCACTATCTCAGGCCCAAACATCTGCCTCTCACCAACCTCATACCAACAAACAGGTATCTTGCACCTCCGCTCGTACAAAGCCTCATACGGAGCCCTCCCGATACTCGCATGGTAACTGTTGTTATAAGCAAACTCAACCAATGCCAAGTATCTTTCCCAACTACCACCGAAATCCATAACACAGGCCCTCAGCATATCTTCCAGCACTCGATTCATCCTCTCAGTCTGACCATCAGTCTGTGAATGAAAAGCGGTACTGAAATCAGTTTTGGGGCCCAAAGCTGCTTTAGGCTCTTCCAAAACCTTGAAGTGAACCTTGCATCCCTGTCGGAAACAATCGACACATGAACTCCATGAAGCCTCACAATCTCACCAACGAACAGCTCTGCCAGTTTCTCCAACGACCAAGTAATCTTCATGGCCAGAAAGTGAGCTGACTTAGTAAAACGGTCCACAATAACCCAGATTGAGTCATTGCCCTTCGAACTCCTTAGCAAACCCGTGATGAAATCCATACTGATATTCTCCCATTTCCACTCCGGAATGGGCAACGGCTGTAACAAACCTCCAGGTCTCTGATTTTCTGCTTTGATCTGCTGACAAGTCAGACACCTTGCTACTAAATTTGCCACATCCTTCTTCATACCAGACCACCAAAAGTGCTGTTTGATGTCCTTGTACATCTTTGTGCCTCCAGGATGTATTGACAACAAGGTACTGTGTGCTTCCTGCAAGATACTCTCTCTCAAATCTGCATTATCCGGAACACACAACCTCTCACCCATCCAAAGAGCTCCATCTTGGACACGAAACTCTGATAGCTTGCCTTCTGAAACCTGCTGCAACATCTTCTGAATCTCTGAATCTGATCCCTGATCTTCCACAATCCTCTCTCTCAAGGAAGGCTGCAGCCTTAACTGAGCCAAAGATGCCCCCAAACCCTGCAGTACCACCTCGATACCTGCCCGATCAATCTCTGCTGCCAACTCACTTCGAGTAGTGATCAAACTCGATAAACTACTCTTCCTGCTAAGCCCATCAGCTACCACATTTGCCTTGCCCGGATGATACTTGATCTCAGGATGAATGTCTTCCAACACTTCCAACCACCTTCTCTGCCGAAGATTTAGATCCTTCTGTTGATAAATGTACTTCAGGCTCTTGTGGTTAGTGTACATGTTGACCTTCTCACCATATAATATCTCCAATGCTTTAAAGCAAAGATAATAGCTGCTAGCTCCAAATCATGCGTCGGATAATTCTTCTCGCGCGGACACAATTGCCTCGAACCATAAGCAATAACCTTGCCTTCTTGCATCAAGACACACCCCAAACCTCTGAGAGACGCATCACTGAAGATATCATAATCCTTCCCAACTTGTGGCAAATCTAAGATAGGTGCAGTAGTCAACCTCTCCTTTAACTCAAGGAAACTTGCCTCTCACTTATCAGTCCATGTAAATGCCACATTCTTTCGGTTCAAACCTGTCAAAGGAACTGCAATCTGAGAATAGTCCTGAATGAATCTCCTGTAGTAACCAGCCAAGCCCAAGAAACTCCTGACTTCCTTCACAGATGTTGGCCTGGGCCAATTCTTTACTGCTTCAACCTTTTAAGGATTAGTGGCCACTCCCTCCTTAGAAAGGATATGACCAAGGAAAGCTACCTCAAACTTCCAAAACTCACACTTCAACAACTTGGCATACAAGCTATGCTCCTGTAACTTCTGCAATACCTCTGTCAAGTGCATAGAATGCTCCTCTTCCGACTTCGAATACACCAAAATATCATCGATGAAAACCACTACGAATGAGTCAATAAATGGCCTCAAAATCAGGTTTATCATATCCATGAACACTACTGGCGCATTCATCAATCCGAATGGCATCACCAAAAACTCATAGAGCCCATGACGAGTCCTAAAAGCTGTCTTACTCACATCTTCCTCCTTGACTCGAACCTGATGATACCCTGATCTCAAATCAATCTTCGAAAACACAGCTGCTCCCCGAAGCCTATCGAACAAATCATCAATCCGCGGAAGTGGATACTTGTTCTGAATAGTCACCCTATTCAACTTCCGGTAGTCAATGCACATCCTCATTGACTCATCATTCTTCTTAACTAACAACACTGGTGCACCCCACAGCGAAGAACTCGGCCTGCTAAACCCCTTGCTCAACAACTCTTCAATCTGCTTCTTGACTTCATCTTTCTCTATAGGTACCATCCTGTACGGAGCCTTAGAAATCGGAGCACTCCCCAGCTGTCCATTAATGCAAAACTCCACATCTCTCTGTGGCGGTAATCCTGGCAAATCTTCCAAGAATACCTTAGGAAATTCTCTGACAACCGGAATGCCTCTGACTTCATCTGGAATCACCATCTTAGATACCATTGCAGCCACTTTCGGAACTTTCTTCTTCCCTTGAAAAGTCACTGCGGGACCACTTGGTGCTTTCACCAACACCTTTTTCCGCTTGCATTCAATTGTGGCATCATATATTAACATCCAATCAATGCCCACAATCACATCCACTCCTAAGACTTTCAGCTCAATAAGATCAATGCCGAACAATCTTTCACCCATCTCGATATCACAGCCCTCGTAATATCGATTAGCAATCAATTCTTCACCTGACGGCGTTGCCACCAACAAAACCCTGCCTGGAAACAACTTAGGCTCCACACCTAAGACCTTGGCAAAATTGGGTGACACAAAAGTATGCGAAGAACCAGTATCAAATAAAACTTTTGCTTTTATTCTATTAACCAAAACAATTCCTATTACATGAAGAATGATACTTAATCTCCAATTATTCTCAAATAAAAGTTTTACTTAATACATTGAATAAAAATAAATTCAAAACTCTTGCATACCCTGGATCACATCTTCCGAGTTACCCACATCCTCCTCAGTCAATGCGAACACTCGCCCTTGCCTCTGGAATTTACCTCCACCTGGACCATCCTTCCTCAAATGTGGACAATAAGGCTTAGAATGTCCCGCCTGCCCATACTAGAAACAAGTCTGCTTTGCCAACTTAGGATACGCTGACCTGTAATGACCTGCCTCCTTGCAATAGTAACAAGTCACTTCCTGAGTTGCAGGTGCCTTCTGAACTGGACCACTGAACTTGACTTGCTTCACTGGGAATCCCTTTCCACTCTGACCTGTTGCTGGCCTCTTATTCCTGTTTCAGGTCTTTTACTTCCTCTGGAGCAGATCCATGTCCTCTTCTGTCATAGCTGCTTTCCTGACCAGCTTATCGAACCTCCTTATGCCCAAAGGAATCATCCTCGACCTCAAATTAGGCCTCAATCCCTGCTCCAACTTCTTGGCCTTCTTCACCTCATCAACTATCAGCTTTGGTGCATACCTCGACAGCTGAGCGAACTTAGTCTCATACTCTCGCATGGTGATGCTGCCCTGCTGTAGATTCAAGAATTAATTCGCCTTCTTCTCCTGGATATCCAGGGGAAAGAAACGATCCCTGAATTCATCCAGAAAAGCCTCCCAAGTTATTTGCTGGTCCCCTAAAGTCCTCTTCACCGATTGCCACCAAACACCAACGTCCTTTTCCAACTGCATAGTGGCCAAATTTACCTTATTGGCTGCCAGAGTTTTTGAGATCTCGAAAATTGTCTCCATCCGTCTAATCCAATCATCGGCCTCATTTGGATCAGACTTCCCCTCAAACACGGGCGACCTCATCCTCTTGAAGGACTCAATCTGCTTGATAGGATCAGCGTTAACAAACACTGGTCCAACCCCATGGTTCTGATTCTGCGCCATATTAGCTGCCATTAGTGCATTCAAAGTTTGATACACCCAGGCAAACTCAGCCTCGAGATCAACTCCTGACTCTTGGGAACTTCCCGCTCCATCACCATTGTTACCATTCCTGGTTTTGGGTCCAACCATTCTGAATACTGCGAAATGAGGGAAAAAGTTAGAGCACCACAACACAATTCATATTCACATCAATACCCTCTGGAAAAACCACAACCATACCCCAAAAGTAAAACATTATGTTTTAGCTCTATGTGAAACTCACTCTCTGATATCCACACCTAGGTACTCACGCTCTAGTGTCCACACCTAGGTTATTTTTATACCATGTTTATTATTACTATTAAAGCATGCTCTGATACCAATCTCTGTAGCATCCCGAATTTTCAATATGATATTTTAGAAATACGTGGCATAATTTCCAGCATCAACTTCAAATGTAATATTAAACACAGTCCAAAATACCAGTAAAATTTCTCAAAATTTTATTACAATAATATTTACATAGCACAATGGAATACATACACCTTGAATTACAAACTCTCTTCCTTTACAACACTTTCTTTTACAAAACCACACAATCCATTACATCACTTTAACTCAAGCATCTAAATCCCAAGCTATAGGTAATCACCTGTAAAATATGAGGCTAGAGATAACTCTAACCCCCAAAACTAAAGGGGTCATCCATAACGGTGTGGGTGACATAAAAACAAGCAACATAAATAAAGCATAGATTCATCAACAATAGGAAATAAGCTGGAGTAAGTGAATTAGGGAAAATCACGAGACACGAAACACATCAAGTGAAGCTAGACTAAGTATCAAGTGTAGAAAACCGAAAACACATGCATAATACCAAGTCACGAAAACATCAATGCTATATGCTGACTCTCTAATGCGTACTTTTTGGAGTCTATGCATCCCACTCTATATAGGTCCGGTGCAAGCCCTTAACGTTTTCACTTTATAGGGTTTAATCTCCCGCTATGAAAATAATCTTACTTATATGATTACTACGAGATATAGATACACTGTGAGTATTAGCCCATGCCCCGATAATTTCGGAGGTCAATCTCTATCCACAGATAATTTCGGAGACTATTTCACTCACACTGGGAATATTCGAGAATACCCCACACCGTAAGCAATGGCACCTCATCACACGTATACCACATGAGTGTCGCCTCAACCCCGATAATTTCAGAGATCAATCCCACACCACAGGTAATTCCGAAACTATTTCACTCACACCTGGACAATTCTGGGGATTATCTCACACCGCGAGCCATATTGAGGTCCATAACCTATGTTCTCATTCATCATATCACCACTAGTGCATGTCCTTATCATTTAGGTTATTTAATTACTTTACAAATCTACTAGAGTTGGTATACCCCACCGGACTTAACTCAACAACTGATTAACTAAAATACCCCAACAGGCCCAAAACACAAATATCTCAACTGCCAGAATACTAGGGTCACACACACCCTCTAGAGACTCACACCCAAACATCCAAATCAATCTTCCAACATAAATTGCTCAGTTAAAACAACTTGAAAACATTTGTTCAGCAGAAGATAAGGTATAAAATAGTAAATTATAGATTAAAGCATTTAGAGAATAAATCTTTTAAAAGAACATTCAAATATATCAAGATACATCAGTATCGGTTGACTATAGACAAGCGTCGGTCGACTGTCCAGAGAGAAAAATTTAATAACTTTGAGAAAATAATTCTAGGTATTAGAAGTCAACTATAAAAAGCCATCGGTCGACTGTCCAGAGCAAAAAATCCAAAAATTTAATTAAAAATAAATCTAAGTAATATCAGTCGACTGTAAAAAGTCATCAGTCGACTGTCCAGAACGAAATTTCAAGAAAACTAGAGAACGCAACAGCTAGGTCACGACGGTCAACTGTAAAATCACACTGGTCGACTGTCGACCTGTAGACTGTAGATTTTTGGTTATGCACATTTCAACCGATACGTAGTTTTACTTTATGAAAACGATTTCTACAAAAAGCATATTTCTTATTTGATCAAATACAACTTATAGGATATATAATAGTCCATAAAAACTAATTCAAAACTACTTAAATTTATAAAAAAAAGCGATTTGTTGATTTCTTTCAATTAAAACATGAATTGTGCATAAAAATCAAAATTTGAGTTTCTATAAAATTAATTATTCATTGAAATAGCTTCGTATTCATATCCAAACCATATCAATACCAAAATCTCAATAAAAATCCCAATTTGGATATATTACCTCAAACTCAACTCAATTCCAAATTTTGATTCTCAAGACATGATCTCTTGATTCATAAATCTTTTTCTCCAAATTCCTCAAACTGATTGACCATTATAACTCATAAACATAATCAATTTATAATATTACCATATCAAGTTTCTTTCAACCAATACTCAAAACTGATAAAAATTTCATCTTTGTTAAATTTATGCACGAAATTTACCATATTCAATCGATCCAACATTAATCCAAAAGAAATAGCCTACCCATGATCTCCAATAGGTCATTCATCAATCTCAACACCCACCTACAATTTTACTCATAAATAACTAGGGTTTCACAAGATCCAATTTTTATCATCAATCCAACATACATACTCATACTCAAACCCTAGCATGCTTTTTAGGAGATGAAACACCACATACAACATTCAAAGCACAAACAAAAAATTTTTATTACTCATATACAACATACCCAAAATAAAAATGAAACAAAACAAGTCACTCACCTTGTTGAAGAGATCGAACGAAAAGGAATAAAAATTAAGAAAGCCTCTCCTTCGCAAGAAATCCAAAGTCTTCTTCTTAGAACTCCAAAATAATAAGAAATAAGTGATCCCTATGTTGTACAGCAAAAGACGGCTGCACAGAACCCTATGTAGTCTGGAATTTAAGTTTCTCGGGTTTTAGAAAACATTTGCGAAATACTCCTTTTACAATATACCTTTACATATATAGATTCCTTTATTAGAAAACTAGTAAAAAGCAATTTAATCAGTTCAAAAATCCAAAAGATCCCCTCTAGCATCAGCCGGTACTGTAGGGAAAATCAAGAAAAATAATTTTGCACTTTCACCCCTTTAAAATAGCAATTTTGCGAAAAGATCCTCTTTTATCAAAACTTGTAAAATAAATCGAATATGTTGAAACAAAAGGTAAACTCATCATCCCTGAATTGACTAGGCATTATATCCAGCCTAAAAATCTAAAATTCTGGAGTTTTCACCCCATTGGTAATTTTGCACAAAAGTCCTTCTTTTTGAAATATTTGCAAAGAAGTCAAATAATTATCAAAAAAATCTAGAAAAATCAAGAATAGTCTCAAATAATAAATAATGAGTTTTCCCAAAATAATTTTTGGCTTTAAGCTTTCAAAGGCAACATTCGCACGTGTTTTGCACGTGTAAAAGATAAATTTCTAAATGAACATTTATTAAATCACCAAAAATCATTTTAATTCATTTTCAAATCTCAAAAATATTATTTAAAAATTCGGGGTACTACAGTGGCAGGCTGAGGGGACGGTCTGGAGCGAACAGAGCCCGGGTCGGCCGAGGATGGCATTGTAGGCGGCCTTGACATTGACCACCATAAAATCCATTGACTCGGTTCGGAGGACGGGGGTCATTCCTGTGGCTACGTCCAGTGTTACGATCACCTCGATTTGCACTGGGATGTCAAAAAATCCATGAAGGGTGTAACCGGCCGGCTTCAGCTTTTCACGGGGGAGTTGGAGGTTCTCAAATGCTTCTAAGAAAATGATTTTAACCGAGCTGCCGTTGTCCACCAAGATTCGGTGGACCTCAAAGTTGGCCATGACAAGGCTGATGCCGAGTGCATCGCATTGTGGAAGCCGGACACCTTCGAGGTCTTCTCTTGAGAAGGAAACCCCCCGCTGCTGGACCCGAGGGGAGGGGTGGTCTAGAACAGAGTTGACCTCCCGGATAAAGGCTTTGCAAGAAGTCTTTGATTCCCTCCCCATGGGCCCATCGTGGACGTAGTGCAGGATGGCATGTCCACCTATTTCTTCGTGTTCCGGGTCTCGGTCAGGTCGTCGGCTGGTCGTCCGAGGGGGAGGCGAAGGCCTTGGGCACCTCGGCTCACTTTGGTCTTCGGGATTGGCCCGGGTGAACTCCCTCAGGTACCTTCGTTGGATGAGGGCTTTGATCTCGTCCTTGAGGGCTCGGCAGTGAACTATATCGTGCCTAGTGTCTCGGTGGAAGCAGCAGTAGAATCTCTGGTCTTGCTTCTTGCCCTTGTTAGTTGGTCGGGAAGGGAACCAGATGACCCCCTTGTCCTCGGTCTCCATCAAAATTGCCGAGACGTTCTGAGTCAGCGGCATAAAACTCTCGAATTGTGGGACCGGGGGGATCCTCTTGGGACCAGTTGCTTCTTTCCCGGGCCTTTTGAAGGGCTCAGCATCATCGACCTTGCGCTTCCCCTTAGCAGTGGCTTCCTTCGCACCCTCGGGATTGAGGGCCTCCTCGGCCCAGATATACTTCTCGATCCTGATGAGTAGGTCGGGGAAGTCCATGGGTGGATTCTTGGCTAAAGAGGCTTTGAGCTAGTCGTGGCGGACGTTGTGTTGAAAAGCTGCAGAGACGACCCCTGCGTCGAGGGAGGAAACTGACCTCGCCTCGGTGGTGAATCTCCGAACGAACTCCCGGAGAGATTCCCCGTCCTTCTGTTTGAGGTCCAGAAGGGAAGAGCTCGTCTTCTCGACCTTCTTGCTGGTTACGAAGTGGGCTAGGAAGCTCGCCTCTAACTGCTCGAAAGAGAAGACCGAGCTGGGGGTAAGTTTGGAGAACCATTCCCGAGCCAGGCCACGGAGAGTAGCAGGAAAGGCGCGGCAGAGGAGGGGATCCGCAGTGCTGTGAATCATCATGAGGGTCTTAAATCCCTCCATGTGATCAGTAGGATCACCCTCACCATTATAGGTCTCGAATTGGGGAGGTCTGAAGTTCTGAGGAATCTCAGCTTCAAGGATTTGGGGGGAGAAAGGGGGTCCGGTCGGACGATGAGCGCGGCCCTGCATTGGTCCACCCACGCCGAGGTGGGCGAGGTGGTTCTCTATTTCCTCCAAACGACGAAGGACGGGGTCTGCCTGTTCCTATGGACGAGCCGATCCGCGGGACTCGCCGGCTCCTGTTCCTGACCGGAGGTCGGAACTGTGGTGGACCTTGGTTGTCTGGCCGCCTCGGATGGCTTGGAGAATCTCGTCCCAGAAATTCTCGAATTCGACCCTTGTGATGGGGGCTTGCCCCACCAGGTTTTACGGAGGATTGTGAGCCTGGGAAGGCTGTCGGCAATGGTTCGAGACCGAGTTGGAAGCGGCCCCTCTCCTAGTCCGACTGGCCTGTCTATCAGAGATGATGCAGTGCAAATCCGATGTGATTGATGGTTGGGCCGCGTCATTGACCCGAGGTCGGTTGGAACCTTGGTCATTTGGGAGGCTATGATGTAAGGGTTTCGGATGACATGCCGAGGTGACGACACTTCTGGCTTTGGGAGCCATGGAGGAGCTCGAACCCAAGTGGGCGACTCTAGTTGGGCTCAGAAGGATGACAGCACTTAGAAGAATGGTTCCCACAGACGGTGCCAATCTGGTGCTGTTTGTTTTTGGGGTGTGGGGGCAACAAGTCTGAGTTCTTGTAATTTATATAGTGGAAGTCTTTATGTGGTACTGGCGTCGGTCCGACCCCGAGTAGTGGGAGCAGATCGGAAGTAAGAGCCGGAAGTAGGAGCGTAGAGGTAGAGGGGAGTTGCTCGGCTCGGATCCAGAAACTCGGCTCGACTGAGGATGTAGTGGCTCGGCTCGGGTCTTCTGCACCTGCACAATGCATAGGAACACCGGGAGAAGTCCCGGTGGCAGGCCCTCCGACGATCTAGTCAGTGACTGGAAAGGTGTAATACCCTAAACTTTCATTTTAATGAAAATATTAATTTTCATGTATTGTGCACGTGCAGATTTCATGTGTATATTTATTTATTTATTTTTATATATAAAATTTTATTTTTATAGTATGAACAATTATATTCTTCCTTTATTTTTTTTCTAAAAGCCTATTTTATTAAGCCTAAACACTATTTTCTTAATTTGAGCCCACTTTAATAAATTATTATTTTATTATCTTGGCCCACAAGCCTAAGCCCACTAATTATGAAGCCCACTAATTTAATTAATCAATTAAATAGTCACACTTGTCATGTAGACACAAATTGTGAACATTTTGATTAATTAAAATTGTACAACTTCAAATAGGGGGTACTAGGGGGCACGTGCATGCACGTAGTGTGCAATGCACACCATGTGAGGCCGGGTATACTTGGAGATGATGGGGAGTGTGTGTGTGTGTGTGCATGGGTGGTTACTTTGTGCTTGGGTGGTTGCTACAACTTTCCCTCCTATCCTAACCATCCATCCTATAACCATTCAATGAATCCTAGCCCTCCAATCCATCCTAGAATTAGTATAAATACCCTCCCTATTTACATGTATTCTACACTAAGCAACTATTGAAAGAAAGAAAACATTATAGGAGAATTATAGTAGTGTGAGTGTGAGGTGTGTGTTTCCCATTGGAGGCCGGCCACTCTTTTCCCTACCTTGGAGCTTTCGGTTTTGGCAAGGAAGCAAGGAGAAGGAAATCGTTGCATCGCAATCTAGGAGGAGAAGGCACTCTCTCGCATTCTAGGGGACTCTAGGAAATTTCTAATTGGCTTTTCTTTAAAGAGATGGGTGTTTCTCATGACTTCTAAAGTAGAAATCATGATAGGAATGAAATTGAATTGTTAGCATAAAGTAACTAGTTGAAATGAAATACATGTTTGCCTAGTTAGAGGAGAATTGATAAACTAGTAAATGTGTGTTGTTTCGATGGCTAGATTTATTTAATATAAGTGAGAGTGAATGTTCTCATTGTTTATAATATTAGAATGCATGCTAATTATGCTTTGAATGCAATTATGTGCAATTCACTAGTAAAAGATTAGGATCATGTTTATTGATTAAAGTGTTAAAGTAGAATGGTGTGTTAAAGATAAATTGATGGAGTAATTTATTAAGATATGATTGTTAATTGTCGTAGTAGAATTCTTCATTTGTTATATGTGCCATATGAGAATTAGAATAAATGAAAAGAATGTATTTTTGCAAACAAATAATCGAATGCATCATGTGTAGATTAGTTAATAAAATAGAAGTTTTATTCACTTATAAAGATGAGTTTGTGTTCTAAAAACATCATAGTTGGCAATGAATAAGAAAACATCATTGTAGTGATTTTGGTGTGGGAAATTATCTTTATTTATGAATAAGTATGTATTAGTCCTCGAATGTCGAAATAGTGTTCATAAAATACAAACTACGGCTAAAATACATGTTTTAAAGAGTTAAAAATACCTTTAAAAAATACTGGTTATTGTTGAATTGAATGTAGTTTTATTCTGGACATTTTTGTTTTCAAAAGAGAAGGAAAAGAGACAAATTCGTTTTGAGAAATTTTGAAGTATAGTTTTGAACAGAGAATAAGATCAAAACCTATTTTAATTATTTTATAATTGATATGTCTACTTAGACCAACTGGTCGGTAGAGATTTGGCCGCTACAGTAAAGGGGGAGGTTTCGGGTTCGATACCTGAGGATTTGTTTTATTTTTTTGTTAAAAACCCAACTAGCCGAAACTCAATACTTTGGGATTTTAACCCTAGTCATAATGGTTGGCAGCTTTGGCGTGTTGGTTCTGTGCGCTGTCTGTTTTGCCATTGGTTGTGGGTTCGAATCCAGTTGGGGGGATTTGAGTTTAAAAAAAAAGTTTTTGGATTTTTTGTGAATATTGGAGTTTTAAAAATAGATAAAAATTGTGAAAAATATGATTTAATTACTGAAAAATTATTAGAACTTTATAAGAAATATTTATATAACATTTGATGAAGTGTGATTAAGAAATTGGAGTTTTTGCAAGATATGACTTTTTTGAAATTAAATTGTCCTTTTAAATAAAAAAAATTAAATGAAAATTTTGAGTTATAAAAGATGAAAAAATTAGAAATGAGAAAATTTTGAAAGTGTGCTTGATGTGATTATTTGAACTTCTATTGGTGCTTGTAGCAAGATTTGGAAATGTGAATAATAGATTTGTGGAATACAAGAATTATTGGTGACTATTGATTGAAATTTATTCTTACACATAAGTTGCACGTGAAGTTGAATTATTGATTGTGATAAGTTATGAATACATGAATGCTATGCTTATGAAATATGAATTGCGATTAATCATGAAAAGATCTTATGAGTATGAAAAGCTCGATATTGTAATTGTGAGTTGAAATTGAGAATTAGGGTATAGCCAAGCCTTATACCGGCAATGAAAAAAAATAAGAAAATGATATTTTGAAATGAGAAGACCAAGGTTTGGGTCATGTGAATTAAATGAATAAGACCGGTATAGTGGAAGTGCTACACTCTAAGGGTTGATTTTATTCATGATTCAATTAAACTAAGGATTAGATACATAGTGAAGATGTGATGAAAGTAAGAGAAAAACATTGAGTATGAGGGCCATTGGATTGGCGGCGTGAGAGTATTCACAGGATATCCCATGATGAGTCATGATAAGGCGTGGATACTGCTCTAGAGTACCGTCCCGGTGGCGACGCTCGTGGGGTGTTTGACGACTGCGGGTGGTGTCATGTCTATGGTAGGAGCTGAATTACCACAGGAAGCCTGCATGATGAGTCATATGACAGTGCGTTGGGATTCCCTCCAGGGCGCCTAGACATGAGTTCGTAGGTTAGAAAACATCTAGGATACTTACCGTAGTTACAGTAGCAGGTTAAGTCATGGCGAGAGATTGAACCCTACAAGATGAAGAACGATTAAGGGCTTGCTCTCGGACCTATGTAGTATGGGCTGCATAGACTCTGAACAAGTGCGCATTAGTATCATATAATACAAATAATTGCATTAAGGACTAAGTGCACATTCATAACACGACATCAATAGGATAGTCCTTTTAGCTTTGTTTATGACAAGTTTGTGGTTTGCTAAGTAATGAGAATCGTTATACTATTTCCAGCATAGAGAGGATGGCCGTGTATAATATTTCGTCAGTTGAATGAACTGACGTGCCCACAGTTTTATATGCAGGATAAAGATGCTTGACAATTGAAGTATACATGCTGCGCAAGATTATTTTAAATGTTGTTTCATGTAAATTATTGTAAAAGTGCTTCTGCTGTGACAATGTATAAATGTAATGTAACTCTGATAAAAGAAAAGTTTTTATTTCCTTGTAAAATTGTACGAAAGAATTAAAGTGTAAAGATCTTGTGGAACTTCGAATTCAGTTGTGTTTGAAATTCGGAGTGTTACAAAAAGAGACTGGGCAGCTAGGGTTCAGGTGGGGAGAGATTGATTACCTTTCACAGTGAGGAGGGGGTCTAGTATTTATAAGCAGGAAAAACGGGTCTGGAGCCCTAACAGGCCCTGTTGGACCCGTTTGCCCATGCGCCTGTGCTGGCTGAGGCCCACTGGACTGTAGCTGGCCTGATGATCACAGGGGGGCAGATCCAGAGGAGATCAGAAGGCCCTGGTTGATGCTGCTTTATTTATCCCATATCACAAACAATGAAACAAACAAAGACAAAAAATCCCATTTTTTATAAGAAAAAAGTAGGAGAAATGCAGGTATACTTTTAATTAGCTACTATATGATACACATCTATCTATAGCTATTATAATAGAAGAGTTGGGGTTTGTAAACCCTAACTTTATAACCAAACAAACCCGTATAATACACGTTCAAACTAAATCCACAAAATATAAATGTGCACCGCACGTGTAGCTCAAATCAAAATATTCAAACGCCCACTCTGCGTCTATTCCTCTCCCTCACTGCCCATGAAATACACGTCTAAACTAAATCCAACAAATATAAGCATGCACCGCACGTGTAGCCCAAATCAAAACATCCAAATGCCCACTTTGCGTCTATTCCTCTCCCTCACTGTTTCTCTCCTTCTCTCTTGTACTGGCAGCATCGTCGTCGTCTGCCCCGTCGCCTCTTCGTTGACCCCTCCCCCCCCCCCCCCCCCCCCCCCCCCCCCCCCCCCCCCCTCATTATTCACTTATCTTTTTTGGCTTATGTTAATATAAAGAGACCATTGTCGAGAGGCCTATGGAGGATAAAATAAGGGACTATATAATAGGGATTGTTGTGCCTTAACTGCTAATTATTAATTTTTTTTTTTTCAGAATAAAATTTTAAGATAGCTTGTTATTTTGGCAGTTAAATGTTTTACTATTTTATTTCTTATTCGATATATATTTATTTAATTTGATGATTTTAATATTTGTGAACAACCAAAACAAACCATTAGTCTAATTTAAACCACTAGCATATTAAAGAAAACAGTGAAAGAAATGCAGGTATACTTTTGATTATATGTACTTATATTAACTACTAGTGGAAAATTAGCTATGCATCATGGTGCACAACAAATTGATTGACACACAAACTTAAAAAAAAAAGTGTAAAATAAAAATAATTAAATGTAAGATTGCGAAAAGAATAGGTATAAATATATAAGTATTATAGTTATGCTCATGGTATGTAAGAAAGTTTGGCGTGTTCTCTTAAAAAAATATTTGCACATTTTTTAATTCTTCATATATAACATATTAAAATTTTGTTAAAATTGAAGCCAGCATGTTTTATTGTATATTTACTTGTAGTAGGTATCATATGAAGTTATCTTTCTCAGAGAAAAATATTCATAATAAAAAAAGTAAAGCACTTCTGGAAGGTTCAATTAGGATCTCAAACAAAAACAAGAGTTCAACTCCCCTCCTCGGATCGAATTCTCGTCCCTCCAGGAGTTCGCCGGGGAAAACACGCGAAGGTACAGTTGTTGCCCCAGGTACTGCCTCACCCAATTCTCCCATTGTGTATTCCACATCCCTACATTATCCAAAGCTACATAAGTTGCAGACCGTGCTATGTGGTAAGAGCATCCATGTTCGTTTGCTTTTTTGCCATTTGTACCATTTTTTGTGTACTGTAGCGTACACAGTCGTTTGCTATTTTGTCATTTTTTGACAATTCGTCTACAGTTGAAAGGAAGAAATAACATTCGAAATAGCAAAATGCATATTATAGCTGACGAAACATCATGTTTCGTCTGAATTATTTAATTATATTTTTAATTGATCGGACGAAACATGATGTTTCGTCTGGATTATTTAATTATCATGTTTCGTCCAAATTAAAAAAAAAAAAACCAAATAAATTAACTGGTTAAATGAATTTAAGGATGGGAATGAACATTGATGCGGTTTGTTTTTGGTCGCAGTGTGGATGCACCAGGTGTGAGTTCGGACTCAATTTGTAATGAGGGAAGAGTGCGGCACGGGACGACGAGCGGGAGGCTCGCTTCGGCGCTCGATGGTCGGCTCGGATGACCTCGCCTCGAGTACCTGCAGACGGTCCTGAAACACCGGGGTTTATCCCGGCGGCGGACCCTCCGACGATCTAGTCAGTCTCTGTGAGAGAGTAGCAGTAACTAGGGAATTTAGGTGGCAAAGGATTGATTACCTGAAAAGGTGGGTGAGGGTCTGGTATTTATAGGGAATTCCAACCGGGTTTGGATCCGCTTAGGGGCCGGGTCTGAACCCGAAAGCCCATGGGCCTGACGTGGTAGAAGGCCCAGGGGGTTTAGGGCTGACGTGGCAGTACCAAGAGTGGTATACGGCTGACGTGGCCAAACCCTTAGTGGTATTTGGAGCTGACATGGCTGATCATGGGGCTCCTGTGCTCCTGGGAGAATCTGGTGGCCTAGGTTGTGCCAGGTCATCTTCATTCTTCACCAGGCTGGGCGGACGGCCCGTGGGGCTGTCGTGGATCGGAGCCCGAGGGCCATCGGGACTCGTCGGACACGAGGAGACCAGGTCTGCGGGGGTGAATTTGAGGTTCGGCGCCGACCCTGTAGTGGCTCGAAGCCGAGCCAGACTGTTGTTTTTCCCACTTTTGAGTGAGAGTTGTACTGGGCCCTGGTTGGGCCCCAAGCCATTTTTACCCTACCACACAAGCCCCCCACTACTGCGGGGGTGCGGGAGCTAGCTGTGGAGGAGTGTTCATGGTTGCAGAAATGGGACGGCGAATCGCTGGGCCTTCATGAGGGGGATGCCCTGATGTGAGAACGAACCTCGAGCTGGCGAGGGTTTATGGGCCGGCAAGGGCGATGGCGAGCCGTTGAGCCTTCCTGAGAAGGTTACCCTGGTGCGGGCCGGACCTCGAGCTTTCGAGGGATTACGGGTCGGCAAGGGTGATGGCGAGCCGTTGAGCCTTCCTGAGAAGGTTACCCTGGTGCGGGCCGGACCTCGAGCTTTCGAGGGATTACGGGTCGACAAGGGTAATGGCGAGCCGTTGAGCCTTCCTGAGAAGGTTACCCTGGTGCCGGCCGGACCTCGAGCTTTCGAGGGATTACGGGTCGGCAAGGGTGATGGCGAGCCGTTGAGCCTTCCTGAGAAGGTTACCCTGGTGCCGGCCGGACCTCGAGCTTTCGAGGGATTACGGGTCGGCAAGGGTGATGGCGAGCCGTTGAGCCTTCCTGAGAAGGTTACCCTGGTGCCGGCCGGACATCGAGCTTTCGAGGGATTACGGGTCGGCAAGGGTGATGGCGAGCCGTTGAGCCTTCCTGAGAAGGTTACCCTGGTGCCGGCCGGACCTCGAGCTTTCGAGGGATTACGGGTCGGCAAGGGTGATGGCGAGCCGTTGAGCCTTCCTGAGAAGGTTACCCTGGTGCAGGCCGGACCTCGAGCTTTCGAGGGATTATGGGTCGGCAAGGGTGATGGCGAGCCGTTGAGCCTTCCTGAGAAGGTTACCCTGGTGCAGGCCGGACCTCGAGCTTTCGAGGGATTACGGGTCGGCAAGGGTGATGGCGAGCCGTTGAGACTTAGAATGTTTGAGTAGGGTGGCCTGCTATCTTTGCGGAGCATTGAAGGTGCTCCGGGATCTGTGCGATGTTCCAATTTCCTAGGGGCATTAATGGTGCCGCCTAATAAATGCATGACGCATGGGCTTCCGTCGTTTGGCTTTCTCAAGGTCGTAGTGTGGATCTGTGGGGGAGGTTATAAATACCCAACTCCCCCATGCAGATTTGATCACAGCAAGGGTGGTCTACTGGCCATCAGAGGTGTCTGCTTCGGCGGACGCCTGTTTCTTGCAAAACTTTAACCCAGGTCGTGTCGGAGAGGTGGTTACTCTGCCGCCCGGATCTTCTCTTGGATCTGATGGCCCTGATATGGTAGCCAGATCTAAGGGAGATCAGGGCGAGAGGGATAACGACCGAAATCCTGACCGGGGGATAAAGAGCCTCGAATTGGTGGTGGCTTTGCCGTCTGGATCCTTTTTCGGGTCAGACGACCCTGACACGGTTGTTTGGCCCGAGAGAGATCCAGACGGGAGGGGCATCAATCGTATTCCGGAACTGGGGCTGAAGAGCCTTGGATAGATGGGTCGTCTCCGATTGGAGGCGTGCCGATCTGCCTTTTGACAGGGTTCTAGGCGATGGTGGCTTTTCTCCCACCCTCGAACAGTTCGGGGTTTCGGCTGCCGAGGCCGTAAGCCCCGAGCTGCTCGCGGGTGAGAGGGTGGCCGACCGAGCCCTGGAGCCGGGGCGCCTGTCGAAGGACGGCGCCTTAAATCTTAAGTGAAACATTTTCCCCGCTGAACACTTTATCCGAACCGACCCCTGTGTCTGGCTGCCAGCCTGGCACTGGGTGACGTCAGCAGCGCACGTTTTGAGGACGTGGCGCGATTATCCAGGCGGCAGTTACACGTCAATCGGTGAACAGTAATTGTGGAAATCGAGGAGTCGTTTTCATCCTCTATAAATATCCCCACCTCTCCCCCTATCGCCCACTTCCTTCTCGCATCTTTCTTTTTCAATCTCTCGATTGTATTTGCCTTCCGCGGACTGGCCACCGCATTTTTTGTAAGAAGCAACTCAATTTATAAAAAGAGGATTTTTGACTGGCCAAGTGTTTTGACCTCGGATATTTCCGAACCTCCTTGATTATGTGTTTTGAGTTGGCTGGTTCTCTTGTAGGTTGCGGCTCCCCTTCCCGAGGTGGACCCCCGTCGGTCCGACGTGGCGTGGCTCCGGAGCAAGGTTGAGGCCCTGGAGGCCACTTTGGTTCGGTACCGTAAGGGGGCCCGTGACACTGATGCGGCCTTCAATTATTACAGGAATAAGTCTGAAGCCCTCAGTGAGGAGGCAAGCCGGCTGAGGAGGGCGATGGTGGATCGAGAGCTCGGGGGCGTCGGACTCGGATATACTATGTCGAGTTCCTCGGTGCAGAGGCCCTCCTCTGAGAAGCTACTTCGTGATGTGATAGTGGAGAAGGAGATGGAGATACACCGTTACAGGACGATGCTGGGTGTCTCGACATCTTCCTCGGGGGGTCGGCGAGCGGAGGGAGTTCCCTCTGCGCTGCTTCTGCTGGAGCGTATGCGACCCGTTGATGCCCAGAGCTCTGTGGCCGGTGCGTCGACCGTGGTTGAGCCGAAGGACCATCATGATAAGGAGAGGGTTCCAAGTTGTTCGGTCGGAGTGATCCCGCCATTCGTCGGACCCGAGGGGTCCTAAGATGGCGGCTTCCTTCAGTTTGAGATGAGTGGAGTGTCCTTGTAACGGTCTTTGTTTGTTTTCTCAGAACCAAGTAAAGGAGTATGAATAAAGAATTCTTTCCATCCTTTGCTCTGTTCGGTAGTGTAGTAAATGATGGCGGAGGTGAGATTCGGCCTCATTGATCCGTGAGGGATCGGCGCAGGGCGTTGGGAAGACTTCCTGGCCTGAAGCCGGATCGAACCTACCGCGACGCTGGGGACGATACCAGAGTGAGGACTCGGGTGCCGATCCCATTGCCTGGTGTTAGGTCGGACCTGCCGAGGCGTTTGGAGTTTGACAAAAAGAGATTTCTTCCATATAAGATAGGGAGGGCCGCCAAAACGGCCCTTTACACATGCAAGCTTTACAAAAGATTTGATTTACATTAGCCAAGCTAGAACCTAGGTTCGCTCTTCCAGGAACTTCATTAGGTGCTCGGCGTTCCAGGGTCGGCTGATGAGCCGGCCGTCCATATCTGCCAGTCGGTATGTACCAGGGCGTACAGTCTCGACTACACGGTATGGGCCTTCCCAGTTAGGAGCCAATTTCCGCTTCTTGGTTGGATCAGAGACGGATAGTTTTCGTAACATGAGGTCCCCCGCCTTGATGTTTGTGGGGCGGACCTTCTTGTTGTAAAACTTCTCGATCCGTTGTTGGTAGATGCTCCTCCGGATTGAAGACTTCTCTCGGACCTCGGCGACGAGGTCCAGGTTGGCCCTCAGGCCGGACGAATTGTCAGCTTCATCGAAGGCTATGATCCGGGGAGAAGGCAGGCCGACCTCGACGGGGATGACTGCCTCTGTCCCATAGGTCAGGCTGAACGGTGTTTCCACCGTGGGGATCCTCTTGGTGGTTCGGTATGCCCATAGCACGCTAGGCAGTTCCTCGACCCACAAGCCTTTGGGGGAACTGTCGAGGCGCTTTTTGATGCCATCGAGGATTTTCCTGTTCGCATTTTCCGCCTGGCCGTTGGATTGAGAGTGGCAAATAGCGGAGAAACGTTGCTGGATGCCGATGTCTGCGCAGAAAGCTTGGAAGTTCTGACCCTGGAATTGGGTCCCGTTGTCCGTGACGAGGATCCGAGGGATCCCGAACCGGCAAATGATGTTCTTCCAAAAGAACTGTTGTACTTGGCGCCCGGTGATGCTGGACAGAGGCTCGGCTTCGAGCCACTTGGTGAAGTAGTCGATGGCGACTATCAAGAATTTCTTCTGTCCTACTGCTATGGGGAAGGGGCCCACAAGGTCCATGCCCCACATGGCGAATGGGGTAGGACTAGCCAGGGATCGGAGATTGGCTTGAGGAAGCCTCTTGATAGGGGAGAACCTTCGGCAGGGGCCGCACCTCTTGACTAAGTCTTGCGAGTCTTGGAGCATGGTCGGCCAATAGTACCCCTGATTCAGGGCCTTCCGAGCAAGTGTTTTGCTCCCCATGTGGCACCCGCCGATCCCCTCGTGAAGGTCTTTGAGGGCGTAGCTGGCCTCGTCGCTGGTGAGACAGTGGAGGTACGGCTTGCCGTCGGCCAAGGTGTATGAGCGTTTGAAGAGGATGCCATCAATCATGGCGAACCTTTCAGCTCGGACCCTGACACGTCTGGCTTCGGCTCCGTCTTCAGGGAGCTCGGCAATGATTAGGAATTTCCGAATGGGAGTGGTCCAGTCGTCTAGACTGACACCGTCTTGGACACACATTGCCTCCTGGTCTTGATCGTTGATACTTGGCTTTAGGAGGATTTCTATGAGTACCGTTTGGTCGAGACCCTCGAAGGAGGAAGAGGCAAGTTTTGACAACGCGTCTGCTTGAGCGTTCTGCTCCCTAGGGACTCGAATGACTGCGGAGTGGCAGAAGGATGCTAGAAGACGTCGGACTACTGCCAAATACCGTACCATGCGTTCATCGCGGGCTTCGTATTCTCCGGTGATCTGATTGACCACGAGCTGAGAATCACTGAAGGCCCGGATTTGCTTGGCTCCGGCTCGATGTGCTATGGTCAATCCGGCGATCATGGCCTTGTATTCTGCCTCGTTGTTAGAGGCCGGAAAGTTGAGGCGGAGGGAGTATTGAAGCAAGAATTGGTCGGGGCCACGAAGGATGATGCTAGCCCCACTCCCTGTTTCGCATGATGATCCATCGACAAATACCTCCCAGGTCGGATCCGAGGCCTCGGTGCAGGGCTGCTCGGAGACGGTGCACTCAGTGATGAACTCGGCAAGGGCCTACCCTTTGATGGCCGTCCTCGGCTGGTAGCTGATGTCGAACAGACTCGGCTCAATCGACCACTTGACTAAGCGGCCGGAGTTTTCGGGCTTGTGAAGGACAGTCTTCAGTGGCTGGTCGGTCAGTACTTGGACGGAGTGGGCCTGGAAGTATGGACGAAGCTTTCGGGCTGCCATGACCAATGCATAGGCCACCTTCTCTATCTTTGCGTACCTCGTCTCGACGGAAAGCAGAACTTTGCTGACATAGTACAATGGCCTCTGGACCCCATCTTCCTCTCGGACGAGGACGGCGCTGAGTGCGCTATCCGAGGTGGACAGGTAGAGCCATAGTGGTTCGCCTGGCTCGGGCTTGCTGAGGAGAGGAGGGTTGGCTAGGTACTGCTTCAGCTGTTCGAAGGCTTCCTGTTGATGGGTACCCCACTCGAAGCCCCCCTTTCCGCGTAGAGCCTTGAAGAAGGGGAAAGACTTTTCCCCTGACTTGGAGAGGAAACGGCCGATTGCAGCCAACCGGCCCGTGAGCCTCTGAACCTCCTTGACATTCCGGGGTGGGGCCATGTCAATAATAGCTTGGATTTTCTCGGGGTTCGCCTCGATGTCGCGCTGGCTGACAATGAACCCCAGGAATTTCCCAGTGGATACGCCGAAGGCGCATTTAGCCGGGTTGAGCCTCATGTTGTGATGTCGAAGGACTCCGAAGGCTTCCTCGAGATCGGCGACGTGGTCCGGCCCGACCCGGCTCTTGACGAGCATGTCGTCGACATAGACTTCCACGTTGCGGCCGATTAGGTCTTTGAAGATTCTGTTGACGAGCCGTTGGTATGTGGCTCCGGCGTTTTTTAGCCTGAAGGGCATAACGCGGTAACAGAAGAGACCCTGGTCGGTGACGAACGAAGTCTTGGAGATATCCGGTGGAAACATCCGGATTTGATTGTACCCTGCGAATGCGTCCATGAAGGACAGTAGCTCATGCCCCGAGGTTGCGTCGATCAAGGCGTCGATGCGGGGGAGGGGAAAAGGATCTTTTGGACATGCTTTATTTAAATCCGTGAAGTCGATACAGATCCGCCAGCCCCCGGTTGCCTTCTTCACCATGACGACATTAGCCAACCACTCGGGGTAGCTGACTTCCTGAATGAATCGAGCCGACAAGAGCTTGTCGACCTGTGTCTTCACAATTTGCTGCCTCTCCGGTGCGACTTTGCGTCTCTTTTGGACAACCGGCTTAAAGTCTGGGATGACGCTCAACCGATGCATAATCAAGTCTTCGGAGATCCCAGGCATGTCGGAGGGCTTCCAGGCGAAGAGATCAACGTTGCGGCGGATGCAGGCGATTATGCCTGGCTTCAAGTCCTCGGGGAGCGAGCGGCTCACCCAGAACCACTTTGATTCATCCTCGGCACCGAACGGGACCTCCTCCAGCTCGTCGACCGGCTCTGGGGCGGGACCGTCCCTCTCGGGTTCGAGCTCAACGGCGTCGAGGGGGAACACACCCCCTCCAACGGCGGTCATGTAGCATGACCGTGCTGCTTCTTGGCTACCTCGGACGATGCCGACCCCTTGCGGGGTGGGAAATTTAAGTTTCAGATGTAAGCCGAAGGTACCGCTTGAAGGGAGCATAATCCAGGTCTTCCGAGTATGGTGTTGTAAGCCGCTTTGACGTTCACCACCATGAAGTTCATGGACTCGGTCCTCTTGACAGGAGCCGATCCTGCGGTGATGTCGAGGGTAACAATTCCTTCTATTACGACAGGGACGCCAGAGAACCCATGCAAGGTGTACCCGGCTGGCTTGAGTTTTCCTCTGGATAGTTTGAGATTCTCGAAGGCCTCAAGGAAGAGAATATTTACCGAGCTGCCGTTGTCGACGAGAATTCGTCGAACCTCACAATTAGCCATGTGGAGGCCAATGACGAGGGTGTCGCAATGAGGTAGGCGAACGCCTTCGAGGTCCTCTCCTGAGAAGGAGACAGGTACCGGTTGTATCTGGGGCGAGGGGTTGTCTTGGATAGCATTCACCTCTCGAACGAAGGCTTTTCGGGAAGTATTTGATTCTCCTTCCATGGGTCCCCCGTGGACACAGTGCAAGATGAATGGCGTATCCGCGGCTCCCTCCGGTTCGGGATCCCGACCCTGGATGCGGTTTGGAGTAGGGTTCGGAGGCGAAGGCCTCCGGTTCCTAGCATCTCGCCGATCCCGTGGGCCATCCCTGGTGAATTCTCGGAGGTACCCTCGTGAGATGAGTTCCTCAATTTCGTCTTTCAGGGCCCGACATTGGTCGGTTTCGTGCCCATGATCTCTGTGGAAACGGCAGTAGAAGCGCTGATCTCGCTTCTTGTTGTTATTTGGTCGGGGAGGTAGTCGGACAATGCCTTTGTCTTCGATTTCTAGGAGGATGGCGGACACGTTATGTGTCAAAGGAGTGTACCTCTCGAAGCGAGGGACCGGAGGTGCCCTCTTCGCGCCGACCCCTTCCTTTGCAGTTTTCTTGGCAGGCTCGGCCTCGTCGACCCGGCGCTTGCCCTTCCCCACGAATTCTTTGCTGCCCTCTGGGTTAAGGGCTTCTTCAGCTCGTATGTACTTCTCGACCCGGTTGAGAAGGTCAGGGAAGTCCAGAGGTGGCCTCTTTGCTAAGGAGACCTTGAGCTGGTTGTGCCGGACATTGTGTCGAAAAGCTGCCGAGGCGACCCCTGCGTCGAGGGCAGAGACGGATCTGGCCTCGGCTGTGAACCTCTTGACGAAGTCACGGAGCGACTCCCCCTCCCTCTGGGTGAGGTTGAGCAGGGAAGCACTCGTTCTCTCCGTCTTTCGGCTGGTGATGAAGTGGGCCAGGAAGCTGGCTTCCAGTTGGTCGAACGAGAAAATCGAGCCGGAGGAGAGTTTGGAGAACCAATCTCTGGCCGGACCCCGGAGGGTGGCCGGGAAGGCTCGGCACAGCAGGGGATCCGAAGCGCTGTGAATCATCATGAGGGTTTTGAAGCCCTCCATGTGATCAGCAGGATCACCCTCGCCGTTGTATGTCTCGAACTGCAGAGATCGGAAGTTCCGAGGGATCTCCGCTCCTATGATGTTGGGAGAGAATGGAGGTCGAGAGGGCCCCGACCTAGGGCTAGATGGGGATTCCCATCGCCGATGCGCTCGATGCGATTCTCCATCTCTACGAGGCGTCGGAGCACCTCGTCCGCGCGTTCCGGAGGGGGAGGCGCATGGGCGTGACTCCTTCCGTCGCTCATTTGGGGGGTTCGGTCGTAGGTCGCAGACCTCGGTGCTCCATGGAGGGCCTCCAAGATTTCCTCTCTGAAGCTCCTGAATTCGCCCCTGGTGACCCCGCCATGGTCGGAAGGGTCAGGTCGAGGCGTAGGAATTCGGCCGATGCGGCTGAGTGCCGGCTGCCTTTCCCCTTGTGCGGGCCTAGGACGGTTTGGGACCGAGTTGGAAGCGGTCCCTCCCCTAGCCTAGCTAGCCCTTCTGTTCACAATGACCCGACGAAGGTCGGGTTCGACGACGTGCGGAACGCTTCGTTGGGGTCCGGGGTTCGCCCCCGGGTTATTAGATGCTTGCCCTCCGTCGGGGGCCCCCTCGGGGGGAGGCCCGTTGGTTCGGACGGACCGGGCCGATCTTCGGACTCGAGGAGCCATGGGAGATCAGGTCGAGGGAGAGCGTGGTGGCGAGGCTTGGACTGTCGTCCGTACCGGATAAAGAGTTCCCACAGACGGCGCCAACCTGATGCGGTTTGTTTTTAGTCGCAGTGTGGATGCACCAGGTGTGAGTTCGGACTCAATTTGTAATGAGGGAAGAGTGCGGCACGGGACGACGAGTGGGAGGCTCGCTTCGGCGCTCGATGGTCTGCTCGGATGACCTCACCTCGAGTACCTGCAGACGGTCCTGAAACACCGGGGTTTATCCCGGCGGCGGACCCTCCGACGATCTAGTCAGTCTCTGTGAGAGAGTAGCAGTAACTAGGGAATTTAGGTGGCAAAGGATTGATTACCTGAAAAGGTGGGTGAGGGTCTGGTATTTATAGGGAATTCCAACCGGGTTTGGATCCGCTTGGGGGCCGGGTCTGAACCCGAAAGCCCATGGGCCTGACGTGGTAGAAGGCCCAGGGGGTTTAGGGCTGACGTGGCAGTACCAAGAGTGGTATAGGGCTGACGTGGCCAAGCCCTTAGTGGTATTTGGAGCTGACATGGCTGATCATGGGGCTCCTGTGCTCCTGGGAGAATCTGGTGGCCTAGGTTGTGCCAGGTCATCTTCATTCTTCACCAGGCTGGGCGGACGGCCCGTGGGGCTGTCGTGGATCGGAGGCCGAGGGCCATCGGGACTCGTCGGACATGAGGAGACCAGGTCTGCGGGGGTGAACTTGAGGTTCGGCGCCGACCCTGTAGTGGCTCAAAGCCGAGCCAGACTGTTGTTTTTCCCATTTTTGAGTGAGAGTTGTACTGGGCCCTGGTTGGGCCCCAAGCCATTTTTACCCTACCATAAACATGATGTATGAACATGATGTTTATTCCCATGTGGGACGAAGCATCACAATCCATTTTTGAAAAAAATTTAATTTTTAAAATTAATTTTGTAAAGTTTTAAATTGTTTTTGCAATTATTAAATTGTTTTTGCAAATATTTGTACAAACTATTTTTTAAAATTGTTTTTACAATTTTTTTTGCAAAAAAAAACTTCCTTAAAACCCGGACGAAACATTTATTTTGAAATTCTTTTCTTCTTTGGGATCATGTTTCGTCTCGTATTTTTTATTATTATTTTCTAAGTTTCGGCCAGTATAAATTATTTTTTATTAACAGACGAAACATCCCTTTTTTAACGAACTTATGCATTTTTTTACCATTGGAAGACTGCAGCATTTCTTCGAAATGCATTGCCAAAATATGCATTTTGCCATTTTTTCGATTGAACGACTATGGATGCTCTAAACCTGCATTCATGACGTATAACAATCGTATCGATATATCATCTCTGGGTGAATTACATTTTATCTATATGATTCTGTTGCTGCTTATTTTGGTGTGGAAGTAAATAGATAGTGAGTTTATATTATGAAGGAAACTACTAAAGATCTGACATTTGAACGTCGCCGTGAAAAGCGGTTAGAGCTCCTGAGATTACATCTGGATCGTTGAAAGAGCACCTAGATAAGGATCTGACGATTACTAATGCGGCCGATGGATCTGCAAAAAAACCTCAAACACCGGGGTTGGCCACGACGATAGACCATCCGACGCTCAAGTCAAAACCAGAGTGAGGAAGATAGTTTGAGAGTAGAAAAGATTGATTAACTTCTGACTGAGGGAGGGGGGAGGATATCTATAGGCCTGGGAATCGGTTAGAAGAATGACATGAATATGTTATATTCTGTACATTCCCCACTTTAAGAGAAAGAATTAGTTACTCTCTTATTGGGGATAAGAGACTTGATTTACAATCTTGATGGGATGGATGTCTCTCCTAGTGGGCCTAGTCTCTTTTGATGAGCTTGAAAGTGGCCCATATCTTGTTAGTGAGTCTGAAGAAGGTCTGAACCTATTATGGAGGCCCATTACTGTTAATCTGCCTGTAGAAGCTTTAAGATCCGTGCATGAATCATTCAGCCCTGATTTTCTATGAATTTTATCATTATCATAAGCCCCTCACTTCCGGAGGACGATTTTTCTTCTTTCGAGAAGTAGTTTGCCTTATTTCAGAGTTCTAGGGTACCATCTCGACTTTTAGAGACAATTAAAGATACCTAAAACTTATTCAAAGCTTCTGGTGGCAGTATGTTTTCTTGAACTTTTCTGAACTTTTTTTGAGTTTCCTAGAAGATTTTCGGATTTTAACGATTTTTCCCAGATTAATAATTGCTTTTTTCGAATTTTTAATTCACTATTCCAATTTTTAATTATTTTTCAAAATATTAATTAGTTTTCCAAATTTAATAATTATTAATTGGAATTTTGAATTAAAGTTTTGAATTTTAAATGTTTTTGGGGAATTTTTAACCAATTATCAAACCTGGTACACTTTTTGGAGCGATCTAATTTGACGATTAAGCAGGGGCTCGCCCGCTGAGTGGATTAGATGGCTGAGAAGCGGAGCGGGGGAAGAGTGGCAATGTGGCTAAATCCTGTGTGCTGATCATGCGCACACTCATGGATTTGGGCGATCCGGCGGTCAAAACTCGGGCGAAGGCTGCGCTTGGTTGCCCGACGAATTTGGGCAACCAATGAAGCAGATTCAGGTTCTTGTTGCCGGTTTCAGGTCTGCCTGCTCCACTTAAACTCGCTTGTGCGCATCTTGGCATGATCGGGTGGTGGAGCAGGCACCGCAAACCCCCCAGGTCGGATGATAGTTTCGTCGACCTACGATGTGAATTTTTCTTCACCGATCGCCTTAGGACTTTGTCGACCTCCACTCCCATCTTCGTTGACCTCCTTCAATCCAGTCGTCGACCACCTCCTTCATCGAGCAAGGGTTTGGGCGACCACAGAGCTCCGTTAACCACCTCCTTCGTCAAGCTAGGGTTTTGGCGACCATAGAGCTTCGACGACAACCTCCCGAGCTTGGGTTTTGGCGACTTAGAGCTCCGTCGACCACCTTTTTCATCGTGCTGATGATTTGGAGTCCAACTCCATCAAGCTTGGGTTTTGCAACCACTGAGCTCCGTTGACCAACCCCTTCATCGAGCTAGGGTTTTGGGTGACCAAAGTGTTTTGGCGACCAACTCCTTTGTGGACAAATCTTCGTCGAGATAGGGTTTCGACAAGTTCGAGTTGTGCTAAGTTTGAGTTTTTTCCAAGTTCGGGTCTTGCCAACTTTGGGTCTTTGCCAACTTTGGAGCTTTTTTAACCTTGGAGTTTTGTTGACCTAGGATATGTATGAAGGGGCAATAACCACAATTAGAACAACCACAGGAGTGATCAGCGATTTTTTTATTACAGTAGGTTTACACCAAGGTTCGACATTAAGCCCCTACCTCTTTACTTTGGTTATGGATGAATTGACGTGAGAAATATAAGATGAGGTATCATGGTGTATGCCTTTTACTGATGACGTCATCTTAGTGGACAAGATTAGAGCATGAGTGAGTGCTAACTTAGAATTGTGGAAAGAAACTTTGGAAGCTAAAGGCTTTAGGATAAGAAGAACTAAAACAAAGTATATGGAGTGTAATTTTAGTGATATTCAGAACATAACCGAGGAAGCAGTGAAGCTTGATGGTGAAGAGATACCTAAGAGAGATTGTTTCCGATATTTAGGCTTGATCATACAAAGAGATTGGGAGATTTGCGAAGATGTTATATATAGGATCCAAGCAGAGTGACTGAAGTGAAGTGCCAATGATATTTTGTGTGTCAAATGTATACCTTTGAGTTGAAGAAAATTTTTTATAGGACGGCTGTTAGACCAGCAATACTGTATGGAGCACAGTGTTGGGCAACAAAGAAACAATATGTCCAAAAAATGAGTGTAGCGGAGATGAGGATGCTAAGATGGATGTGTGGTAAAATAAGGAAGGATAAAATTATAAATGAGTATATACGAGACATGTTAAAGGTAGCTCCAATCCAAGATAAGTTAAGAGAGAATTTCCTTATGTGGTTTGGACATGTCACACGTAGACCTAGTAGTGCCCCCGTTGGAAAGAGTGATTTGATAAGTATTGAGAGTAGATTTATGGGTAGAGGAAGACCTAAACTAACTTGGGTGGAAACGGTGAGAAACGATATGATAGCTTGTGACCTTATAGAAGATATTGCGCTAAACCGAGCAGAATGGAAAACCAAGATTCATGTAGCGACCCCAACTAGCTGGGAAAAAGGCTTTGTTGTTGTTGTTATTGTTTTAGGGTTTTGGACGAACTCCACCTTTGTTGTAGTCGACCTAGGATTATAGTAGAGTTATAATAAGTTGGTGATCTTCTTGGGTGACATCAGATTTGGTTTGAAGACCTTGGGCATCTTTGCATTGGCCGACCGACTACTTCGTTGGCAAAGTATTCTTCCTCAACCAACTTCCTCACCCGTCTTCCAATGTTCACGTCGACCAACTGTCCGTCGATCAAGTGTTTTGTCCAACAAAGTGCTTCAATGACCACTCATTTTGTCGATCAAGTGTTTTTTTCAACCAAGTGCACACCACCTGTTTCGTTGATTAAGTGTTTCGTCAGGAAAGCGTTTTGTCGGATGACTTAGGGTGAGTTTCGTTGTCTTAGCACTTAGTATTTTGCCCGTTGGATTTTGTGTGGTGCGACCGAACAAGAATATTTGTTGTAGAAGAAAACTGTAGAAGGCAATCGAACTTCAGACCTGTTGTTTGATCCCAGCAAGTTACTAAGGACAACTCTAGGACGAAGTTGGACATTTGAACTTGCTGTTTGTGCCCAACAAGTTTGTAGAGACAACTCTATGACAGAATTGGACGTTGGAACTTGCTGTTTGCGCCCACAACGTTTGTAGAGGCAACTCTAGGACGGAGTTGACTTTGAATTTATTGTTTGCTCCCAACAAGATTATAGAGACAGCTCTAGGATGGATTTGGACATTTGAACTTTCCGTCTGCGCCCAACAAGTTTGCAGAGGCAATTCTAGAACGGAGTTGACATTGAACTTGCTGTTTGTGCCCAACAAATTTAGAGAGGCCACTAGGACTGGGTTGATATTGAACTTGCTGTTTGTGCCCAACAAGTTTGGTGAGGAAACTCTAGGACTGAGTGGGGGTTGAACTCGTTGTTTGCGCCCAACAAGTTTGTAGAGCCAACTCTAGGATGGAATTGGCGTTGAACTTGTTGTTTGCTCGCAACAAGTTTGTAGAGGCAACTCTAGAATGAACTTGGCATTGAACTTGTTGTTTGCTTCCAACAAGTTTGTAGGAGCAACTCTAGGATAGTTTTGATGTTGAACTCGATGTTTGCACCCAACAAGTTTGGAGGGGCAGCTCTAGGACGGGGGACCCTCCGACGCTCAAGTGAGAACCAACGGGAGGAAGAGAGTTTGAGAGTAGAAAATATTGATTACCTTCTGATTGAGGGAGGGGGGGGAGGGAGGTATTTATTGGCCTGGAAATCAGTTAGAAATTCGACATAAACCTGTTAACTTATGTACATTCCCCCATTTGAAGAGATAGAATCAGTTACTCTCTTGTTAGGGATAGGATATTTGACTCACAATCCTTATGGGCTGGATGTCTCTCCTAGTGGGACTAACCGCTTTTGTTAGGCTTGAAAATGACCCATATCTTGTTAGTGAGCTTAAAAATAGCCTAACCTATTAGGGAGACCTATTACTGTTAATCTGCCTGAAGAAGTTTTGAGATCCGTACTAGAATCGTTCGGTCTTGATTTGCTGTGATTTTTACCATTATCAGATTCAATAAGAAAGAATGTGGAAGGAGGGGCGAAGGGCCATGATGTGAGGGAAAGAGGAGATGGAAGGCAACGTGAGACGATTGGAGGGAGCGACAGGTTTGGAGAAAGAGAGAGAGCAGTAAAGGGATAGAAGGAAGTGGGGGAGGAAGGAGGAGACGAGGGGAACAAAACTGAGATCAATCCAAAATTATGGTTATGTCTTGAGAGAGGAGAAGTAATCAACGACCAATATTTAATCATTATATATCAAATGAATGGCCTAGATTAAATTTGTAGATCTAAATAAAACAAGATGGATGGCTCAGATCTTATATGGACAAATCTATTATTGCCTTTATAAAAGAAATAGATTATATGAATTACGAAAGAGATACAAAATAAAATAAAAGAGGCACGTAATTGTATAAAATTATTAAATGATAAAGAAAATTAAGGTAGTGTTGGGGTTCTTTACCCAAAAATGCCCAAGTTGAGAAGATCTCATTCCGGGGTAAAGACAGCAGTTTTATAGAACGTAGAGATAATTGAGAAATTTGTTGAGTCAATTAATCAGTTTTTATTATTAAAAAATAATTCTACCGTCCATTTTGAGATGGACGGTGGATATTAGTTAACTGAATCCTCCTATTATGTTTGAGAACTAGATTTGCCCGTGGGCACGTGCCTACGGCACGTCTTCAGAACGATACAACATATGAAAAGCCTTGTAAACAGTAAATCAACAATTATATAGCTCAAGTTTGAATAGTATGACAATAATTAATTGTAAATAAAAGTCCATGTTTTCATTAGTATATGTTGAAAAATAATTATGAATTGGGGTATAAAAGTCCATATTTCCATAAGTATATATATATATATATATATATATATATAGAGAGAGAGAGAGAGAGAGAGAGAGAGAGAGAGAGAGAGAGAGAGAGAGAATAATTAAATAAATAAAGGAGTTGTTTTGGGAGGGATTTGAATTTGAATTTTGGGAGGAAACTTTTGGGAGGGAAAATGTGTTTTGGGAGGTTAGATCTAGACCATTGATTTTGGGGGGATTGAATGAGAGCCACTTGATAGCTTTCTTTGTGTTTTATTATATAGATAGGAGGGAGATATGAATCCTTAACTTATATAATGCCTTAATAAGCCACTGTGATCAATGGTCTCCAACCATTGATAAATATATTAACTATTTCAATAGTAATATTTTAGTCTAATATGGACGCTTCTATTAATCGCATGGCATTCATCATATCTACTCAGAATTGATACAGTGCATTCTCTCAAATACAGTGCATTTCTTTTTTTTTTGATGTAAGCGGATAGAGTCATACGACTCCAGCCCGATCAAAAAAATATATTAATAAACGATAATAACTGTACAAGGCGGAGTAGATAGGTTTTACAAGAGGTAAAACAGGGTCGCTGAACAATATAGCGCGAGAAGCGAATAAAATAAATGAGCAGAAATAAACCTAAAGACAACAATACGCTAGAACAAATAACAGCAAGTACTGGCAATGATCAGGATCGGCCGGGAATCAAACACACGAATAAACAAGAAGCGCGCTGGAACCATCAGCAACGGGGGTGGGGGAGGAAACATCTCGGTGATAGACCGTGTCCAGCTACGAACCCGGAGAGAGAGAGATGGAGGGCCTAAACTTCGATCAGCACCCCGGGGACGCCTCGACAGCAGCATAAACGGCCAATCGCACAGGGAGCCGCAATACAGATGACCCTTAATAGGTCCTAACATAGGCTAAGGGATGAAATCAATAGTTAAGGCAATACAGCAAACAGTTGAAAAGATGAACCGCATGCAAACCGATATAAAATCACAGCTGCCACGACTGGCAGAAGAGACCCAACGAGGCCAGCAGAGAGACTAAACTCAGAACTCACAGTAAGCTTAAACAGCAACATTATAACCAAACAATCACAATAAAAAACAGTAGAAAGGTGGGTCACAACCCGACAACAGCGAAAAGGTCCAAAATAATACAGTGCACAGCGGCTCCGTAGGGAGCAATCGCAATTTAGTAATACAAGTCCAGGAGCTAGAACGCCAAAAGAAAATAAACATGCGCTCACCCACCTAACTTGATATCACCAAAACCCACTACTACAGGACAATACGATTCAAGTCCCGCCAACAGAGAACAAACGCAGATGGGATTCCCGACCATCACCAAAGCTAAGCCAAAAACAGATGAGCCTCCGGCTCAAACTCAAAACACCAGAGACGAGGAACAATAGAGTACCACAAAAGAAAACACATGGGTCGATGCTTCAATCCTGTAAGCCAATCCCAAACATCAGAGAAGTCAAAAAGAGTGGGAAGAGCAATAAAACAAGATTGCATCAACAAGTAATTAAAGAGAACCACAAAAGATAATAGATACTGAAAAACAGCTAAGAGCAACCGAAACAAAAGCATAGCAGAAACTATAGACAGCCCTCATCAGAGGGCGTTAAGTATGGTAAGGACTGAACAAGATTCCTCTAAACGGCTATAATAAAAATACTGTCGCTTGTCCTCTTTAAGCTGCGAAGTCCAGAGATCGAAAAAATAGAATAGGTCATCTGTAAGGGAGGAGATAGATGCTGTTTTGTGAGAGAAAACTCTGCGGTTCCTTTCCCTCCAGACTACCCAAATAATAATATGAACCGAGAGATACCATCCCTTGCTATATTTAGGGAGACTGGAGGGGAGCTCCAGCAGGATCGAAGATCGGATGGAATAGCTAGGTTTCCCCCAAGCGAGAACTACAATTTTCCAAAGAGGTCGAATGATAGAGCAGTTAACGAATAGATGATTAACATCTTCGGAGGCTCCTGAGCAGAAGGGGCAGCGTTGCCCCCACGCTAGGTTTCTGTTGTTCAGCACTTGAACAGTGAGAAGCTTGTTGTGGATGGCTAACCAAGAGTTAATTTTAACCTTGAGAGGAGCACAGGATTTCCAGATGAAATCCTGGCTAACCAAGAGTTAATTTTTTTTCTTCATTTCATCTGGAAAAGAAAAAAAAATAAAAAAATACAGTGCATTTCTATCTATGCATTTTCTCAAATCGCATGGCATTCATCATATCTACTCAGCCTACGAATGTGGTCAAAACTCTCATTCTAACCACCTGTATGCTGACGTAAATGCGGCTTCATAAGAGCATCCACAGTCAGTGGTGTGCTATTTATGCATAAAATGTATTTGATAGCAAACGACGAGCTGCAGTCGTTTACTTTATGCATAAATAGCTACAATAGATTGCTATAAATGAGAGTGAATTTGAGAGAAATGCATAATATACATGACGCAATTTCACTGTGTCCCACGAAAAAAATTATTTTTTAATTCTCCGACACAACTTTACTTTGCGTCGCTCACAAAAAAAATAATAAAACGCAATAAAAAACCAAACAAAATCCTCCCCCAGGCGCAACTTCACTGTGCATCCAGTGGGGGCTTTATTTATTTATTTATTTATTTATTTATTTTCAACTAAAAATTGATTTTAAATATTTAAAAAATCGAAAAAAATTTGAAAAACCGTGGGACGCAACTTCACTTTGCGTCTACACTTTTTTATTTTTATTTTATTTTATTTTTTCTTCTTCCGACACAACTTCACTTTCCGTCTAACATTAAAAAATAAATTAAATAATTCGTTTCGCCCTTCCGACGCAACTTCAAAGTCTGTCTAGTATTTTTTTTATATCTTAAATTGCTAGAAAATAGCATTGGACGACTGCAGGAAATGCAAGAAGTACTATATGTAAATATGCATTTTGTCATTTTTTTTGACAATCACAACTATGGATGCTCTAATACACATGGCTTCACTTCTCTAATTATAATAACATGGATAGATAGAAATAGAGATATAAATAAATATTGTGCTGTTTTCTTTACGTCATTTTCATCATATAAATTAAAGACTGGTCATCAACATTATATTTGTCTTGAGCACATATATGCACATATAAAGGCTTGTATATCTCACACTACAACAAAAGAGTTCTACCCCGGCGTTTCTACGCCGGCGTTTTAGTAAGCACGCCGGTGTAGAAACCAGATAACCTAAAGAAGAAAAAAAATCCAACTCTACACCGGCGTTTCTCAAAAACGCCAGCGTAGGTAGGTATCCACTGGTGTTTTTGCATGGAAACGCCAGGGTAGGTCACGGATAAGACCTATCCTCAGCGCTCTCTCTCTTTCTCTCTCTCATTTTACTTAATTTCTCCCATATTTTTTTTATCTCTCAATCCCCCCCCACCTCCCTTCTCCCGCCCCCTCCCCCGACATCGCCCCTTCCCCCATCGCCGCCCCCTCCCCGACGTCGCATCTTCCCCCATCGCTGCCCCATCACCGCCCCCTACCCCACCGTCGCCCCTTCCCCCATCGCTGCCCCATTGCCGCCCCCTCCCCTGCCGTAGCCCCTTCCCCCATCGCCGCCCCCTCCACGCCGTCGTCCCTTCCTCTACACAAACCCTAGGTTTGTTCTTCAATTAAGAACAAAAAAATTATTATCTTTTCTCACTCTTTCTCTACACAAGCCCTAGGTCTGGGATTGTTGTTGTTTGATTGTTCTTAATTCCATCGATTTTATATATATCTGTTCTGGGAACGGCGGTGAGCGGAGGAGCTTGAATTAACGAGGTGGATCTCAATGTAAGCGATGTGTTCTTGATTATGTGGTATTTTTATTTTCTAAATGTAATTTTAGAGCTTCCGTCCATGTTTACTTGGCAAGTTTATGTCTATATTGTTGGAACCTTTGTGAAGATTTAATGATTCAGACTCGGGACACTGATTTGCATTTCTATGTTTCTTTGGAATTGGTTATTTGCCCAAGTATGAACGTTTCATTAGTGATTGCTTTTGATGATGCTCTTAGTTTATCTTATATGGTGAAGTCTTGGATCCTCGAGTTTAATATAATTTTGTTAAAGTGATGAAAATGAGTGTCTCATACCTGATGATCTGCTTGGTTCTATGATTGTTGATATTCAAGGAGGTTATAGTTATCGTATTATTAGTTGTTTATTCATTTGTGGTCCTTTACAATGATTAAAGGAGGATTATGTAACCTTTGACATGTATTGCTGTATAACTAGTGTAAGGTACACTTTCATGGGTAGTTCATGTAAGCCCGCAATTAACTCTCTTATCTTATTATGGTCGAATTGTTTGAATGCTTGAAGCTATCTGAAGTAATGCATGGAGAGAGTAAATGGGTTTGCTTGTCAGGTTTTTAGGGTTAAGTAGTTGGAATAATGTTTTTGCACTTGGTTCTTCAAAAGCTGCTGCCTTTTTTTCAATGTTTTGTATAGGCTGATTTTCCTTCCTCGAGTTGTTTGACGTTGTTTTGAGTTTTTGATTCACTTCCTCTTGAAAGAAAGGATAAGTCACATGAGGACTTTTGGTTAATAATTGGTGTGCTTGGAATGAATCTTTAACCAAAACCTAGTTTGTGAGATTGGTTTGCTCATTTGTTAAGTTGGATCTGTTGATTAATTTATTTGGTAGTGCTTTATGTTTACTTAAGTTTGTAATATGATCAAAATTAATGGACTTGATTTTATGAAACTTGTTCATACAAATGCACATGAGAAAATATTTATGTTGTGATATGGCTAAAAATGGGGTTAAATCAGAACTGTCCAAATCAGGAACGAATCTTAAAGTTTAGGGGTAAAATGGTAATTTCACCTACCAATGGGTCTGAAGCGGGTACTGGATCTCTTCCCCAATGATCCATTAACCCGCAAACGGATCCACCTCAACTGGGTGCGGGTTTCAACCCGCAGCAAACCCGGTCCAGCAGGATAGAATTAGGGTTTCTGATTAATCCTAATCAACGATCCTGATTCATATCTATCCTTTCACTGGGAATTAGGGATTACATTCCTAATCTGATTACGGGGATTATATTCCTTATCAGATCACGGAGATTACATTCCTAATCTGATCCCCAAGGTGCCTATAAATACTCCCCATCCATCTCCATTAAGAGGTAATCAATCTTTTGCCAATTTACGCTCTTTCATAATCTTCCTGATTACTGACTTGAGCGTCGGAGGGTGCGTCGCCGGGATCAACCCCGGTGTCTCGCACTTTTTGCAGGTGAACGGCGGGAGTCAACGGTCAAACTCCGGCAGAACAGGTAATAGGTTTGCTATTCAAAGTTTTCCAAGAATCCACAAATACTATCTGTTTGCCCCTACACCAGATTCAGCGGTAACAGATTGGCGCCGTCTGTGGAAAACATACGAATAGCAGCCTCCCCTCTTCCCATTGGTCAGATCTTCTCCAGCCATGCCTCCTAGGAAAGAAAGATCCAGAGGGTCCAACCGTGGACCCAACCCCGATCAGCAACAGGAAGTCCCCATCCGACCCGCTCAGCAGCAGGGTCAACTTCCGCCTCAAGCCGAGGACCCTCTCCAATAGGATCAGCCTCCTCTTCAGAATCAACAACCTCCTAAGGGTCCCCCCAGTCCTCCAAATGCCAGTGCAGGGGTCTCACGCCCCAACCCACAGAAACAACCTCTCCATCAGGACCACGTCTCAATCCACAATGCCTCTATGGATTCTATGGCCTCCCACAACCCCCGAGCTTCCGACCTTTGCAATACCATCCTCAATCGGCAGAAGGATGAGGATCTTCGCCGCCGTCTGGATGAAAAGCGGGCCCGAGAGGGAGCCTCCCGCCAACAACGTCCGGATGAGCGATCTCCTCACCGCCGAGACTACAAAAGGTCCCCTACCTGAAGAGGGCGGAGAGAGTCCCCCGAGCATCACAGGAGAAGACCCCAATCCCCTGCCGGTCGGCAGCATCCAAGGAACGATAAGGCACCCATCATTCGTGCCGAGTTCCAGCAATTCCAAGCAACCGTTCTACAAGCTCTCAATCTCCATCCCAACAACACCAATGCTCCAATGATTCCCACTCCTCCTCCGGTTCGAAGTCCTCGCCGACGGTCCCTAACTCCTCCCCCAGCTCCTAGCGACCCCCGGCACATTCCTAGTCCTCGCCGCTCCAGGAGCTACTGTCGTCGTAGCCCCCGTTCTCCCTCTTACGAAGACGAGTCTAGAGGCTCGGTTGATTACCGTCGAAGGGACGACGCTGTCTACCGCCGTCTCCACGAAATGGAGAGGCACTTGGGTCAGTTGGACAGAGAAGAAGAACTCAGAGGAAGGACCCTTCGCCCGAGTCGACCTCCTTTTTCCCGAACCATAATGGAGGCACCGGTACCAATTGGCTTCAAACCTCCTCAATTCGAGACTTATTCCGGAGAGTCTGACCCCGTCGATCACATCGAAAGCTTTAAGACCCCCATGCTCATCCATCAAGCTTCCGATGCCCTGCTGTGCAAGACCTTCCCCGCTACACTCAAGGGTCCGGCTCGAGAATGGTACTCCCGTCTTGCCCTGTCCTCAATATTCTCCTTCGAGCAATTTGAGACCCTCTTCGTCACCCACTTCGTGAGTAGCCGCCGAACTGAGAAGACCAGCATTTTGCTACTCTATCTCCACCAGAAGAAGGGTAAGAAGCTGAGAGATTATGTGAAAAGGTTCACAGCAGAAGCAAGGTCCATAGCATCCCTCGACCAGTCGGTCGCTGCAGCAGCATTCCAATCCAATGTCCTCAACTCCAGCCTCCGCTCCTCCCTCGCCAAGAAGTCCCCACAGAACTTCTCTGACCTCCTCCTCCGGAGCAAAAAGTATATTCGGGCCAAGGAAGCTGAGTACCGCCCCAACTTAGAAGGGCCTTCCTTTGGGTCCAAGAGAAAGGGAAAAGAAGAGGAAGGGGCCAAGAAGCTCCAGAAGGATAATGGCGGCCAGTACCGACCTCCTCCCAGGTTTGACAAGTTTACCCCCCTCAACGCCAATATCTTCACAATTCTCATGGAAGTTGAGAAGGAGGGGGTGATACCTCCTGCACCCAAAATGAACACCACTGGCAAGAAGAGGGATAAAGAGAAGTGGTGTCGTTATCACCGGGACCATGACCACGACACCAATAATTGTCGGGCCCTGAAGAACGAGATAGAAGCCCTCATCCAGAGGGGGCAGCTGACCAGGTTCGTGAGAAAGGACCGAGCCGACCTTCCTCACTCGCCTCGGGGGGCTAACAAGCGTCCTGAATGCGATGAAACGCCCGACTTTGAAGAGGAGCGTGTCCTACACCTCATTTATGGGGGCCCAATGGGGGGCTCCTCCAACTCCTCTCGAAAGGCGTTTATAAGGGAAGTCAATTCGGTTCGCGCCACCCCTTCTCCTAAAGGCCTCGGAGTGCCCGTCACATTCTCAAATGAAGACCTTGAGGGCGTCCGATCCCCCCATTGTGATGCACTCGTCATCAACCTCCACATGGTGAACTTTAAAGTGGAGAGGATCCTAGTGGACAATGGCAGCTCCGTTAACATCCTCTTCCTCGCCGCTTTCAAAGGCCTTAAACTATCCCGAGACAGACTAAAGCCCGCCGGTTACACACTCCATGGGTTCACGGGAGTGCTAGTGACTATTGAAGGGGTGATCACCCTCGACGTAACCGCTGGCAAAACTCCTACTACCCGAACGGAGTCGATGGACTTTATGGTTGTGGATGTCCCAGCAGCTTACAATGTCATTTGGGGTCGGCCTGGCTTAGCAGCTCTTGAAGCCGTCCCTTCCGCCTATCACCTCAAGATGAAGTTTCCCACTCGGGCAGGAGTAGGAAAAGTAAAAGGCAATTAGGAAACGGCCCGCAAGTGCTACATGATCTCTATCCTGGGTCCAGTCCTCTCCCACGAAACTCTTGAAATCCCCCAAGATGTTGCCCGACCAACGTTCGAGCCGGTGGATGAGTTGGAGGAAGTGCTCTTCTCTGAGAAGGATCTAAGCCGAAAGTTTTTTATTAGCAAGACCCTCCCATCTGTCCTATGCTCCGACATAGTTCAGTGCATCCGAAGGAACCACGACCTCTTCGCATGGTCGGCTGCAGACATGCCCGGAATTTTCGAAGAGCTCTTAGTCCACCACCTCAGCGTTTCTCCGGGGACCAAACCGGTCCAACAGAAGAGACGCAAGTTCGCCCCCGAGCGCCAGCAAGCCATAAAAGAAGAGGTGGACAAGCTCTTGAAGGCCCAATTCATACAAGCGGTAAACTATCCCGAGTGGCTCTCGAATGTAGTGATGGTGAAGAAGTCCAATGGGACCTGGAGGATTTGTATCGACTTTACCGACCTCAACAAGGCATGCTCCAAAGATCCATTTCCTCTTCCGAGTATCGATACTTTGATAGACGCCACTTCGGGCCATGAACTCCTCAGCTTCATGGATGCCTTCTCAGGCTACAATCAGATCCGTATGTTTTCCCTGGATATCCCGAAGACCTCCTTTGTAACTGACCAGGGCCTCTACTGCTACAGGGTAATGCCCTTCGGTTTGAAGAATGCCGGTGCCACCTATCAACGCCTCGTCAACAAGGTTTTTCAAGCGTAAATCGGCCGAAATATGGAGGTATATGTTGACGATATGCTTGTGAAGAGCATCAACGGGGCCGATCATGTGGTCGATCTACAGGAGGCATTCGACGTACTCAGGAAACACAATATGAGGCTCAATCCGAACAAGTGTGCGTTCGGAGTCTCGTCGGGGAAATTCCTAGGCTTTATGGTCAGCCAAAGAGGAATCGAAGCGAACCCCGAAAAGATCAAGGCCATATTGGACATGGCCCCCCCAAAGAATGTTAAAGAGGTTCAGAGGCTCACAGGTCGCCTAGCAGCCATAGGGCATTTCCTTTCCAAGTCAGGGGAGAAGTGTCTTCCCTTCTTCAAGGCTTTCAGGGGGGCTAAAGGCTTCGAGTGGGGTCAGCAGCAACAAGAGTCATTCGACCAGCTCAAGGCTTACCTAGTCAATCATCCTCTCCTCAGCAAACCGATTCCCGGTGAAGCCCTCTACCTCTACTTAGCCGCCTCCGAGCAGACCCTCAGCGCCGTCCTCATAAGGGAAGAAGATAAGAACCAAAAGCCCATCATTACGTGAGCAAGGTACTCCGGGATGCCGAGCTCCGCTACCCGAGGATAGAGAAGATGGCATACGCCCTAGTCATGGCCGCAAGAAAGCTTCGCCCGTATTTCCAGTCCCATTCGGTAGTCGTTCTTACCGACCAACTGCTGAAGCAAGTCCTCCACAAGCTAGAAACCTCCGGTCGCCTCATGAAGTGGTCTATCGAGCTGAGCCAGCATGATATAACATATCAGCCTCGGACCGCGATCAAGGCTCAGGCCTTAGCTGAGTTCATAGTTGAAAGTACCATCCCCGAGTTCAGCCAAGCAATGAAGGGACCGCCTGTCTGGTCGGTTTATGTGGATGGATCATCTTGTAACGAGGGAAGCAGAGCCGGGGTCATCCTGGCAGGCCCAGATGATTTCATCCTCCAATACTCCCTCCGTATCAACTTCAAGGCCCCTAACAATGAAGCAGAATACGAAGCACTCATAGCCGGCCTTGGAATGGCTCGCAATGCAGGGGCGCAACGCCTCCGGATCTTTAGCGACTCTCAGCTGGTCGTAAATCAGGTCCTTGGCGAGTATGAGGCACGAGATGACCGAATGGTTAAGTACTTAGCCAAGGTCAGGAATCTCATGGCCCTATTTGAAGAAGCTCTCATCCAGCGAATCCTCCGAGAAGAGAATTCCCAGCCGATGCCCTCTCCAAACTAGCCTCCTCCTCCCTCCAAGGTCTCGAGTAGACCGTTTTGATAGAGGTACTCCGGAAGCCAAGTATAGAAGATGAAACTTCAGACTCGATGGAGTCGCTGCCTGTCCTGCTTCAAGATGATTGGATGAAACCCCTCATCGAATTCCTAAGGGATGGGCTCCTCCCCGAAGATCCTAAGGAAGCTCGCCGAGTGAGAACCCGAGCAGAGCGATACACACTTATCGAGGGCATCCTGTACAAGCGCTCCTTCACACAAGTGGACGGCAGGCCATTTTTGAGATGCCTCTCCCCGGAACAAGCTGACTACGCCCTGCAAGAACTTTACGAAGGCATCGGCAGGGCACATTTAGGGTCCAGATTCTTGGCCCGCAAAGTGTTGAACTATGGATATTTCTGGCCCACTCTCCTACAAGACGCCGAACTACACGTTCGGCAGTGCAGCTCTTGTCAGAAATACTCCAACGTCCGTCGCCTCCCACAAGCTCCACTCACCTCCCTATCAAGTCCTATCCCTTTCGCAATGTGGGGGATGGATTTACTAGGGCCATTCCCACCAGCTCTCGGCCAGTTCAAATTCTTAGTCATGGCGATCGACTACTTCTCGAAGTGGATAGAGGCTGAGCCCTTGGCCACAATCACCGAGAACAAAGTACTTCAGTTCTTCTGGAAGAATGTAATCTGCCGATTCGGTGTCCCTCGAGTCCTCATAACAGACAACGGAACCCAGTTTACCGGGGCTGCCTTCCGAGCTCTGTGTGAAGACCTCGCCATCCAACATCGTTTCTCCTCCGTCTCCCATCCACAGTCGAATGGCCAAGTGGAGAATGCTAACCGATAGATCCTCTCCGGCATTAAGAAGAGGCTGGATAAGTGCTCTAAAGGCTTATGGGTCGATCAGCTCCCAAACGTACTATGAAACTACCGCACCACGAAACGGACCCCCACAGGAGAGTCCCCATTCAATCTCACCTATGGGTCCGAGGCTATGATCCCCCTGGAAGTTGGTATACCCTCTCCTCGTCTAATGACTTATGGAGAAGAACAAAATGCCAGAGAGCTCCGAGCAAATCTAAACTTGATCGATGAGATCCGTGAAAGAGCTGCAATCTGCCAACAGAGTTATCGAAGGAGGATCGAGTTGGCGTACAATAAGAAAGTCCGTCCTACCGACCTCAAAGAAGGGGAATTGGTCCTCAGAAAGCTAGCAATCTCTTTTACTGGTCAGAAGAGCAAACTAGCTCCAAATTGGGAGGGACCCTACAGGATCACCAAAGTAGTTCGGCCCGGGACATACCGACTAGAAGACCTCGAAGGCAGAGAGATCCCCAGGACCTGGAATGCCGACCATCTTCTGAAATACCAAGAGAGAGCATTGACATCTCTCTAAGTATTCTAGGATGCCGAACCGTTCCTCTCCTTTTACTTGTATTTTTTTCTTTATTTTTCTCATGTAATAACGGCTCGCAACTTAGAAGCAGCCAACTATTAGTTATCAATAAAGAAAGTTTTCTTCATATTTTACTTGTAAAATTGCTTGTATCTCTCTGCTTTTACTCTTCACCCTAACGATGAGTTCGGAGTCCAACACTTGGTTCGATTCTGCTCCGCAAGCTCGCTCTTAGGCGATCTAGGAGTGGGTCGCCATTCGGAATTGCTCTCACAACCGTTGAACAAACTCTAAACGACGAGTTTGGAGTCCAACACATGGTTTGATTCTGCTCCGCAAGCTTGCTCTTAAGCGAGCTAGGAGTGGGTTGCCATTCGGAATTGCTCACACAACCGTTGAACAAACTCTAAATGACGAGTTCGGAGTCCAACACTTGGTTCGATTCTGCTCCGCAAGCTCGCTCTTAAGCGAGCTAGGAGTGGGTCGCCATTCGAAATTGCTCCCACAACCGTTGAACAAACTCTAAACGACGAGTTCGGAGTCCAACACTTGGTTCGATTCTGCTCTGCAAGCTCGCTCTTAAGCGAGCTAGGAGTGGGTTGCCATTCGGAATTGCTCCCACAACCGTTGAACAAACTCTAACGACGAGTTCGGATTCCAACACTTGGTTCGATTCTGCTCTGCAAGCTCGCTCTTAAGCGAGCTAGGAGTGGGTCGCCCGTAAGAAAGAAGATTTGCTTCTGATTTTGAGTAGTTGTCAAAAGTTGGAGGAGTTATACTTAAACTAATACCAACCAACACAACATTTGAAAATCAGAAGCAAAACAAACTTTTTTATTAAGGGCCCGGACAAGGCCGACACTACAAAAGATTTTTACAATAATTTGAAGAGCATAATACAACTTATTTAGCACTTCTTTTGTAACACCCTGCAAAATTTAAATGATAATTTTGCCCTCGGGTGTTATGCACGTACATTTTGTACTATTATTGACTATATCCATGACGCACTTTGATATGTATTTTGAATTCCAACTATTTATGCAATCCTGTATTCTAAAAAAAATGACATTTGAGACAACTCAAATACTAAATTTCAATCTTTGAGTTTACGTGCTTTTTACGTATTATCGATGCACGTGTCGATTTCGAGTATTCCACCGTTACGTGCAAAGTTTCCAATGGATTTCAATTATTTATCTTTATAAACATGTTTGAATTTGTTTTGTAAACGAAAATTCAATTTTTGACTATCTTTATTAAAATAAATTTTCTACGTGCAATACACGTGTTTTCCGTACGTTTGAGTATATTATCAAATATGTATATTAAATATACTTTATGTTGCATTCCAATTGATTATAAATATTTTTCGGTTCATAAAGTCAATTTTTATATTTTTGAGATTTTACGGGCAACACACGTGTTTTGGTGCACGTGTTTAAGCGCGTTCTTCCTTCAAAATAAAACTTCATGAAATTGTTTGTGTCTATTTTTATTGTGCATGAAAAGTATAATTTTTAAAGTTAATGTTATATATTTATTACATATATAGATAATTATTTTAAAGGGATTAAATAAATAAATTATTTTTGTACACAAAGCACGTGCACGTGCACACGTGCGATGTGCACACAAATTTTGGGGCGGGGCTGTTGTGAGAGGAGGGAAAATTCTGAAGTTTTGATTTTGAAAACAAGAGGGAAAGTAAGTTACAAAATTTATAATGGGTTAGTGGTGTTCATGTGCAGGTAGTTATACTAACTACCCATTAGCTTTCTTATAAAAATGCACTCTTAGCCTCTCTTTCTCTCATCTCTTTTCTTTTCTCTCCTGCCCATGCCGAAAGAAGCAATCCCCAAACCAGCAAAGCTCTATCCATTCTCCACCTAAATCACCTTTCCACTTGTCTCCATGCATATACTAATGTATATATATGTGCATACATAGTACGTGTATATGAAAGAAGATGGGAGATTGCCATTGTTGATTGCCAAATGGAGATGGGGATGCTCTTGGTGGATGCTTGCCGAATTTGGAATGGAGTGGGAGGCTTGCTTGGAGGCTTGCCTTGGTGCGCGGATTTCGAGGAGGTTGCAATTGGAATATTTTTTTAGGAGCTCCAAATTCTAGGGGTTCATTTGGGTAACAAATCTTCAATTTAGGTGGGTGTTTCTTAAATGCTTTCTAATTTAGGAGTAGAAATGCATGATAGATGATATATAATTTATTTGATTGAAATTGAATTGATTGCATGCAAGTTAATATAGAAATGAATCGGTAAATCTTGATTGATTATGGTAAATGCGAATTGTCATGCTTGTTATGATTGCTAGTTGAGATACTAGAATTGAAGTGATTGTATAAATTGATGCATGTTGAGAATGTGGTAAAGAAGTGTGATTATAACCTCAAAATGTTATTTATACGAGTATAGAGATTTTGTAAAGTGATTTTGATAAAAGAAAGTAATTTATTTAGAAAATATGTTTTGATGCATTTTTTATTGGAAAAAGAGAAACTTGGAAATTGATTTTGACAAATGAAAATTTAATAAGTTTGAATACGAGATTTTATGATTATTAAGATTTGATTGAGTTCTATTGTGGAATGCACACAAGGTTATGAAAGATGAAATTGACAAGGAAATTAAATTGAAATTGGAACACTGCGGGACAGCCGACTGCCGTGTGCAGCAGTCGACTATCCCGAGTGGTTATGAAGAATGTGAATTGACTGAACAAGTCGACTGGAAGAGTTCCTAGTCGACTGTCCAGAGTACTTTTTGATATATCTGAAATCTTGTGAATTGTTTGTGGTAAAGATTGTGAATCTGGATATTGGTAAACTCTATTTGTTGCTGCATAAATTTATATGAAATGAATCATAGTTGAATTGAGAATTTACATGAAATGAACCATAGATGAGAATTGAGAATTAAATGAATATGAAAGGCTAAGATCATGATGAGAAAGTCTGTGAGACTCTAAATTGAATTATGAGCTGAAAGTGCTCAATTGGAAGTTGTGAATTGTAAATTGAAACCAAGAGTAGCTAAGTCTCCCCCGGCAATGGAAATGAAATGAAATTGAAAAGAAGACCAAGGTTGGTCATGTGTAAATGAAATGAATAAGTCCGGTTGAGTGGAGAGGCTAACTCTAGAGCTTTGATTTTTATTCATGATTCTAATAATTAATACATTGAAAGGCTGTAATGGAAGTAAGAGAAAAACATAAGTATGGGAGCCTAGGGTCTACGATGCGGATGTGATCCACAGAATGCATGCTTGATGAGTCAAGACATGGCGTGGGCAATATACTCCAGAATGATCGGGATCTTGGCGACGCTTGTGGGATGTTTGGTGACTTGCAAGAGGATCGTGTTCAGGGAGGAGGCTGAACTATCGCAGAATGCATGCTTGATGAGTCAAGACATGGCACGAGGTTCCCCTCCAGGGTCTTGGACACGTGCTTGTAATCATGGAACGTCTATGACACTTGCCGAAATTACAGATAGATACATAGTGGAGATGTAATGAAAGTGAGAGAAAACGCGGGTATGAGAACTAGAGTTTACGGTGCGGGTGTGTGAGCCGCAGAATGCATGCTTGATGAGTCAAGACATGGCGCGGGCACAACTCAGTAATGATCGGACTTTAGCCACGCTTGTGGGATGTTTTGGTGACTGTAAGAGGATCGTATTCAGGGAGGAGGCTGAATTACCGCAGAATGCATGCTTGATGAGTCAAGACATGGCGCGGGATTCCCCTCCAGGGTCCAGGGCACGTGCTTGCACTCATAGACCATCTAGGATACTCACCGTAGTTACAGGAGTAGATTAAGTCATGGCGAGGGAATGAACCCTACAATAATGAAGACGATTAAGAGGCTTGCCCTCGGACCTATGTAGTATGGGATGCATAGAATCCGAACAAGTGTGCATTAGTGTCATATAACATAAAAAACTGCATTAAGGACTAAGTGCACCGCACAACACGACATCTATAGGATAGTCCCTTTGTAGCTCTGTTTGTGATCAAGTCTGTGTTTGCTAAAGTATTTAAGAATCGTTATACTGTTCCCGGCATAGAGAGGATGGCCGTGTATAATATTTCGTCAGTTGTAAGCAACTGACGCGCCCACAGTTTTATATGCAGGAGTTGGAGTTACATGAAGATATAAAGATGATTGATGATGCTGTTGCTTACTTAAATGTTAAAGTTGTAACAAGTGTACATTCATTATTGTTATATTTTATTAATTCTGCTGCTTATTGATGTAAAAGACTCTGATGTAATTACTGTTGAAATAAAAGTTTTAAATTCCTTGTAAAATTGTACGAAAGAAGTGAAAAGATCCTGTAGAACTCTCGAATTCAGTTGTATTTGGAATTCGGGGTGTTACAAGTGGTATCAGAGCCACGCTTCTAAGTAGTACAAATTTATAAGGAACGACACCCTAGAAGTGGACATTAGAGTGTGAGTTCAGTTTATAGAGATTTAAATGTAAGTGATTTACATTTGTGTTGCTCTATAGGCTGATGTTTCCTCTTTCCTTTCCCCATTGGATGGCTGGAGTCATGAATGGGAGTTGTTATTGAATTTACATTCATTCATGATGATCCCCTCGTATACATTCATTTGAGGTTGTATGCGAGCTCATTTTCCCTGGGTATCAGAGTGGCGCAGTGGAAGCGTGGTTGGTTTGAACCATCGTTCATGACACCTTACACATGGACACACTTCCCCTTCAATTTATTTTCTGTGGATTTTCATCATAGTACTATTCGACATTTAATATTTTCCAAATAAATATTTTCCTATACTATTAAATCATTTCAAAGTTTAGTATTTTGTCTATTTCCTTAGTCTTGATTTTGTTGAACTTATTTTAATTTTCTCTCAATCTTAAAGTTTTGTCTTTCGTGTTTTATGTCACTTTATGATTATCCGTCTATGTTCACTATTACTTCATGCATTCTATTGAATTTATATTACAACTATTATTTTCATTTTGAGTTTTTAAATTTTGCTTATATGCATTCATTTTACATGATTTGATTTTCTGATACGATATTCTTTCGTTATCTCGCATTGTCCTATATAGTTCAATATATTTTAACAAGATTGAAATATTTTTACAACATACTAATTTGATTTATTGTCTGCATTCGATATTATCGTTATTACATATTGTCTACAAATTTGTTTTGTTATATTTGTAGATGTTGCAATTTACGTTTTCTTAAATATAATGCGTATACTCGATATTTATACTTTACCTTATTGTCTTTAGATTCTTGATTACTACATAGGTTTTCCATTGAATTTTTTTTTTTTATGTGTCATGTATTTCAAAAATACTTACTATGCATATAATTTCACCCTCCTCAAATTACTATATTATTATTTTTATGTATAATTGTTTGTGTCTAATGTCCTAAATTGCTACACTACATCATTATTGTTTTCAATTTTATTTCCGACATGTGCATATGTTTTACATTATTTTAGTGTTATAAATAATTTTTTCAGTACTACTGATTAGTACCGCCTATGTTTGATATACCCTATACACCTACTTTGATATTTCGTTGTGTAAAATCTTTCCTGTATCATTGATTTTCAAACATAACTCCATACTTTATTAAACATCCCCTATCTAAGTATACATGGGAGATTACATCTTTCCATCTTCTGCTTTGGTGCAACTTAATGTCGAGAGGGCAAATATGCAACTAGACATCATTGGAGGCAAACTGCAACTGGAAGTCGGGGAGGCAAGGTTTGCAACTGAATGTCCAGAAGGCAAACTGCAACTGGATGTCGGTGAGGCAAAGTTTGCAACCGAATGCTCAGAAGGCAAATTGCAACCGGATATCATAGAAGCAATTATGCAACTTGAGATCAAGATAAGCAAGTCTGCTGTTGGATACCAGCGAGACGAACCTACACCAGAAGGAAATATTATACTTAGATAACCCCTACCTTGTTTTCTATAATATTCACTTATAACTATTTCATTTGGTACTAGCCTATACTATTTTATAATATTTTGTAACCTAGCATTATACTGTTTATACAAATTTCTATATCCATCAAATTTGAGTATATACCACCTAATCTCAACTATCTTGCCGTCTTCTTCGTAGTACTTTGTATTTTAATGTGAATTAGTATTTCATACCACATTATTGTATTTTTGCTATTTTAAATTTGGTGACTATTCACCTAACAGTTTTATTTATTATACTTCTGTTATAATTCATGATTCACTTCTATATAACTAGTTTTGCATTGTTACTACCATAATGTATCATTTTACTCCTACACATCATTTATAAATTTTGTATCATGATGTTGTTGTTTCGCCCTATAATTTTCGTCTATGTATATACAAAATTTTATGCTGATTTTCTTGGTATACTTGACAAATCAAAATTATTTGGATTTTTGCCTTTTTCATTTTGATCATACATATATAATTATTGTATTTACCTTACAAATTACTTTATGATATCGATTTATATACAAAATCATTTTTTTTCTTTATCTATACTTTTCTTGGTTATATAACTAGTTTTCGCACTACTTTCAATGGTACGTTTTACTACTACGATGTCTTGTTTGACTGCTACAAATCATTTATAATTCTCATATCGTGCTATTTATTTCACCCCTATAGTCTTTCGCCTGTGCAAGTATGTGATTTTTGTAAGTTGGTTTTCTCGCTCTACTGAATAATTTAAAAGTATTTCAATGTATAACGAATTTTCAAATTGTATGTATAATTACTATAGTTACCTTACAAATTATTTTATGATATTAATTTGTATACAGAATTATTTTATGTTGTCTATACTTTTACTATATTCCCTTCTTATATATTTCTCAAACTGTTAAATTGCTAGTTATTGTCATATAGTATCAATTTGGTTTGCGACTTTCTACCATTTATTACATTGATGAATTTTTAGTATTGAATCTATTTATAAGGTATCCATTAACTATGTTTTCTTTATTGCATTGTTTTCTGAAATTATTTCACGATTAATGACCAAGTTCATTTATCATTTTACCTAATGGTTTACTTAATAGTATTGTTGTAAATAAACTCTTTCAAAGTACACTATCCTCTAATGTCGTATTTGTTTCCTTATGCTGCTTTCTAGATTTCCTTGTTTAGTTCTTGTAAAATTTTGATACTCATAATTTTCTTAAATAAATTTTTGTCTCATTTTTCTACATTGCTTACTTTCATGCTATATGTATTTTCTTGATGTTTGTGATTTCTATATGTTATGATGATATATTCTTTGGTGGATACAAAATACAGCCTTTACCATAGTGAGTTCCGGAGACGGAACTGTTCTAAGGGGGGGAGAGTGTAACACCCCGCAAAATTTAAATGACAATTTTGCCCTCGGGTGTTACGCACGTGCATTTTGTACTATTATTGACTATATCCATGACGCACTTTGATATGTAGTTTGAATTCCAACTATTTATGCAATCCCGTATTCTAAAAAAAATGACATTTGAGACAACTCAAATACTAAATTTCAATCTTTGAGTTTTACGTGCTTTTTACGTATTATCGATGCACGTGTCGATTTCGAGTATTCCACCGTTACGTGCAAAGTTTCCAATGGATTTCAATTATTTATCTTTATAAACATGTTTGAATTTGTTTTGTAAACGAAAATTCAATTTTTGACTATCTTTATTAAAATAAATTTTCTACGTGCAATACACGTGTTTTCCGTACGTTTGAGTATATTATCAAATATGTATATTAAATATACTTTATGTTGCATTCCAATTGATTATAAATATTTTTCGGTTCATAAAGTCAATTTTTATATTTTTGAGATTTTACGGGCAACACACGTGTTTTGGTGCACGTGTTTAAGCGTGTTCTTCCTTCAAAATAAAACTTCATGAAATTGTTTGTGTCTATTTTTATTGTGCATGAAAATTATAATTTTTAAAGTTAATGTTATATATTTATTACATATATAGATAATTATTTTAAAGGGATTAAATAAATAAATTGTTTTTGTACACAAAGCACGTGCACGTGCACACGTGCGATGTGCACACAAATTTTGGGGCCGGGCTGTTGTGAGAGGAGGGAAAATTCTGAAGTTTTGATTTTGAAAACAAGAGGGAAAGTAAGTTACAAAATTTATAATGGGTTAGTGGTGTTCATGTGGAGGTAGTTATACTAACTACCCATTAGCTTTCTTATAAAAATGCACTCTTAGCCTCTCTTTCTCTCATCTCTTTTCTTTTCTCTCCTGCCCATGCCGAAAGAAGCAATCCCCAAACCAGTAAAGCTCTATCCATTCTCCACCTAAATCACCTTTCCACTTGTCTCCATGCATATACTAATGTATATATATGTGCATACATAGTACGTGTATATGAAAGAAGATGGGAGATTGCCATTGTTGATTGCCAAATGGAGATGGGGATGCTCTTGGTGGATGCTTGCCGAATTTGGAATGGAGTGGGAGGCTTGCTTGGAGGCTTGCCTTGGTGCGCGGATTTCGAGGAGGTTGCAATTGGAATATTTTTTTAGGAGCTCCAAATTCTAGGGGTTCATTTGGGTAACAAATCTTCAATTTAGGTGGGTGTTTCTTAAATGCTTTCTAATTTAGGAGTAGAAATGCATGATAGATGATATATAATTTATTTGGTTGAAATTGAATTGATTGCATGCAAGTTAATATAGAAATGAATCGGTAAATCTTGATTGATTATGGTAAATGCGAATTGTCATGCTTGTTATGATTGCTAGTTGAGATACTAGAATTGAAGTGATTGTATAAATTGATGCATGTTGAGAATGTGGTAAAGAAGTGTGATTATAACCTCAAAATGTTATTTATACGAGTATAGAGATTTTGTAAAGTGATTTTGATAAAAGAAAGTAATTTATTTGGAAAATATGTTTTGATGCATTTTTGATTGGAAAAAGAGAAACTTGGAAATTGATTTTGACAAATGAAAATTTAATAAGTTTGAATACGAGATTTTATGATTATTAAGATTTGATTGAGTTCTATTGTGGAATGCACACAAGGTTATGAAAGATGAAATTGACAAGGAAATTAAATTGAAATTGGAACACTGCGGGACAGCCGACTGCCGTGTGCAGCAGTCGACTATCCCGAGTGGTTATGAAGAATGTGAATTGACTGAACAAGTCGACTGGAAGAGTTCCTAGTCGACTGTCCAGAGTACTTTTTGATATATCTGAAATCTTGTGAATTGTTTGTGGTAAAGATTGTGAATCTGGATATTGGTAAACTCTATTTGTTGCTGCATAAATTTATATGAAATGAATCATAGTTGAATTGAGAATTTACATGAAATGAACCATAGATGAGAATTGAGAATTAAATGAATATGAAAGGCTAAGATCATGATGAGAAAGTCTGTGAGACTCTAAATTGAATTATGAGCTGAAAGTGCTCAATTGGAAGTTGTGAATTGTAAATTGAAACCAAGAGTAGCTAAGTCTCCCCCGGCAATGGAAATGAAATGAAATTGAAAAGAAGACCAAGGTTGGTCATGTGTAAATGAAATGAATAAGTCCGGTTGAGTGGAGAGGCTAACTCTAGAGCTTTGATTTTTATTCATGATTCTAATAATTAATACATTGTAAGGCTGTAATGGAAGTAAGAGAAAAACATAAGTATGGGAGCCTAGGGTCTACGATGCGGATGTGATCCACAGAATGCATGCTTGATGAGTCAAGACATGGCGTGGGCAATATACTCCAGAATGATCGGGATCTTGGCGACGCTTGTGGGATGTTTGGTGACTTGCAAGAGGATCGTGTTCAGGGAGGAGGCTGAACTATCGCAGAATGCATGCTTGATGAGTCAAGACATGGCACGAGGTTCCCCTCCAGGGTCTTGGACACGTGCTTGTAATCATGGAACGTCTATGACACTTGCCGAAATTACAGATAGATACATAGTGGAGATGTAATGAAAGTGAGAGAAAACACGGGTATGAGAACTAGAGTTTACGGTGCGGGTGTGTGAGCCGCAGAATGCATGCTTGATGAGTCAAGACATGGCGTGGGCACAACTCAGTAATGATCGGACTTTAGCCACGCTTGTGGGATGTTTTGGTGACTGTAAGAGGATCGTGTTCAGGGAGGAGGCTGAATTACCGCAGAATGCATGCTTGATGAGTCAAGACATGGCGCGGGATTCCCCTCCAGGGTCCAGGGCACGTGCTTGCACTCATAGACCATCTAGGATACTCACCGTAGTTACAGGAGTAGATTAAGTCATGGCGAGGGAATGAACCTGATGAACACATTATTATTCACTTTTTAGAGCAATAATCTTAATATAATTAGACATTTAAAAGCTCTATATATGGTATTTAACTCTTATTCTCTCTTTTCCATAGGAAACAGCGTAAAACAGCAAAACGAAGCAGATTCAGGACTTCAAAGATGATACACAGAAAAATGTAGAGGAACAGTCGACTTATTTCCAAGAGCAGTCGACTGGCCTGATCAAAGATGAAATCTACAGAAGTCTCGACTCAGTCGACTGGTCCAGAGATAAGTCGACTGGTCTGCGGCGGAGTAAACAAATCAAATCTTCAAAGATACACCTGCATCTAATTTCAAATCTATTTTGAATCAAGATTTTATGCAGCGAATCAAATCTAAAGACAGGGTATTTCCAAGTGGACGTGGTGAACAGATAAGGAAGGAAAGGAGAAAAGAGAAAGATATTAATCATCAAATCAAATAAAGAAGGATCTTCCTGAAAAAGTGAAAACCCTAATTCTCAGCCGTACTCTATAAATATCAGAAGAGGTCAACTTAGAAAGGGGGACGATCAGATATATCTCTGGGAAGCGACTCAATCACCAAGTTCCTGAACAAGCAACCAGTGCTTAATTCCATCAACATCGAAGAAGGAGAAAGAAGACCCAGCAACCAGAAGGCAGTCGACTGTGTGACAGCCAGTCGACCATATTGCCGGAATCCATTAGTTTATTTCTTCTTCTCTCTTTATTCTTTTATGTTGATCATGTATTCAAACTTGTTAAGCAATAAAGTTATTATTATGTGGAACTAATTTCATAGTTGGGTAGATCGAAACCGTAGTTATGTAATGCTATCTTCTTCTGAACTCTTCTATGTTACTTATTGATTGAATCTAATTGAATTGGTATAGGTTTATGATAGTCAAACTAGTTCTCAAGACTGAGAGCAGTCGACTGAGGTGAGAGCCAGTCGACTGACGTACAGAACTTGGGAAGCTCAAGTTTGGATATCATTTATCTGAATCTGTTATATGAGCATATTGAGACGACCGAATCTCGTGCTCATAATTTGTAACAAAGGATTTAGGGGTTCTTGGTTCAATCAACTTAGAGGATCTAGATCTGATACCAATTTCTAGAACTTTAAGTGTTTGTTCGTTTCCACTGTTCTTATGTTTTCTCTAAGTATAACTTAGTAGATACCATGCTAGATACTTACGGAAAGAAACGAATTAGAGTAGATACCATGCCTAATTCTTGGCCTAGGGAAGCAATACTTTAAGGAGTAGATACCATGCCCTTGAAGTGAACAAACATGAGTAATTAGAAGTAAATTCAGAAGGCAACTTAGCATTACTAACTATTGGTGGAGATCAACAACCCAACTATTCAAGAGATATTTGTGATTCAACGCCTCTCATCTTAGTTTTAATCTTTTAGTTCTTTTAGAATATTACAATAACTCTTCTTCATTTTTATTATTAGTTTTATTGATTAGTAAGTTGAAGTCTACAATCTCTGTGGGATCGACCCTTGCTATTACTACGATTCTATAAACGATTCGTGCACTTGCGAGGTTTTATAATTTGTGTCTAGTTAGTCTATTTATTTAGGTAGCTAGATTGTCAACAACAAGTTTTTGGCGCCGCTGCCGGGGATTGTTTAGTATTTTAACTTACAAGTCAGTAGAATTTTTATTAGTTTTTCTTTTCTTTTATTAATAATTTTTCTTTTAGGTTACAGGACTTTGGTGAATGCACGGTAGACGATCACTTCGACCAGAGCTACTACCTATTGACGTAGAAACAGAACGAACTTTGCACAGGCTAGGTAAGCTTCTCACAGCCAGCCAGTCGACTTCTGTACGGGCCCAGTCGACTGCACAGAGACCAATCTCACCGACAACAATGGCTGAAGAAATACAAAATCGAGTGCCAATGCAGGACAAATTCACTCCTAAGAATATTGAGCAACCTTCCTGCATTGCTTTTCAACCTAATGCTACAGGGAACATGCACCTATCTCCTCATTTACTTAGTATGGTTCCCCACTTTAGTGGCAAGCCAGATGAAGAACCTCATCTTCATTTGCAAGACTTTTTCGATCTTTGCAGGACACAAAGCGTCCAAGGGCTTACCGCTGAACAAATCAGGTTAATCTTGTTTCCTTTTTCTTTAAAACTTAATGCTAAGTTGTGGTATAATTCTTTGGAACCAGGATCAATTAATTCATGGGAGCAATTGGCAACGAAATTTTTGAAAGAATTCTTTCCAGCCCAAAAGACCAAACAGCTGAAAAGGGAGATTCAACTCTTCCAACAAGGATGGAGATTTATTCTTCGAGGCATGGAAGGACTTCAAAAGCAAGCTTCTCAAGTGTCCTACGCACAATCTGCCCAAGGATGATCAGGTACAAGCTTTTTATGAAGGTTTAAATGACACTAACAAGGCAATTGTTGATGCAGCGTGTAATGGAATTTTGATGAGGAAAAGTGGAGAAGAAGCCATTGAACTTTTTGAAGAACTCAGCGAGAACTCCCAACAATTCTCAACAAGAAGGGGACCTACGAAAAAACAGGGAGTTTACGAAATCTCTAATAGTAATAACATTCAATTAGAAATGGCAAACATGAATAAGAAAATTGATATGCTTGTTAATGCAATGTCGACAATGGGTGGAATTAAAAATCAAACAAATGAAATGTGTGCAATTTGTTCTCATTTAGATCACACAACTGATACATGTCCCATGTCTACTTTCACAGATCAGGAGCATGCGAACTATGTGGGTCGAGGAGTATTTCCACCAAAGAACAATCCATACTCGAACACATATAACCCAGGATGGAGAAATCATCCAAACTTCTCATGGAGCAATAATCAAAATAATCAAGGGATCAATTCACACAAGGACATGCAAGGAACCCTCAGATGGGAAGTGGATTTGAAAGACCAGCCCCAGAACAGAAGAAGTTGGATTTTGAGTCCACCGTTCTTCAATTACTCCAACAACAACATCAAACAAGCAACCAACAAGGACAAGCAATTCAGAAGTTAGAAACACAAATTGGGCAAATTGCAAAAGAGCTAAGCGAACGAAAGGCTGGAGAACTTCCTTCACAAACCATACCAAACCCAGGAGGTCAAGAACAACTCCAAGCAGTGACTACTTTAAGAAATGGTAAGGTAATTGATAACAAGGTTGAAGCACCTATAGACAAACCAGACACACAACCTTCAAAAGCTTTGGAGACAAATAAGGTAAGAGAAAAAGTAGGGACAGTACCACCACCATTCCCTCAAAGGTTAGTCAATAAAAAGAAAGAACAACATTTATTTGACGTCTTTGAAACTCTCAAAAAGGTAGAAATTAATATTCCCCTACTTGATGCTATCAAACAAATTCCTTCTTATGCCAAATTTTTGAAAGACTGTTGTACTCACAAAAGAACATTTCAGGTTAAGGAGGATGTGGCCTTGACAGAAGAAGTGAGCGCCGTATTATTAAGAAAACTACCACCTAAACTGAAAGATCCAGGTAGTTTTACCATTCCTTGCAAAGTTGGTGAGCACTTCTTTGAAAAAGCACTGCTAGACTTGGGGGCAAGCATCAACCTTCTTCCTTATTCTGTTTACGAAAAGCTTGGATTGGGGGAACTCAAGCCAACATCCATCACTTTGCAATTGGCTGATCGCAGTATCAAAAGACCTAGAGGTATTTTAGAAGATGTCCTAGTTCAGGTAAATGATTTTATTTTGATCGTGATCCTCCTCAGTTTGTCAATTCTTGCCAACAACTCATCGCGCTCGGACATCAACATCCCCATCTTCGAAGCTAACTCCTCTTCCTCCGCCGAGTGTTCTTTCACCGTCACCTCCAAGTGACGAATCTCCGCCAGTAGTTCACTTTCTCTGGTCGACATCAAAAAGCTCCTTACGGATCAACTCTATCTCGCCTTCAAGACGAGTCTCTCGAGATTGCTTCCGCAGTTGCCTCAACTCGCGAAAATACCCTCTCGCAGTTGCTTTGATGTCCTCCAATTTCAAGAAGTCATAAAATGCTTTATCCTGACTACGAGATAGAGCATTCTTTGTTTTCTCCAGCTCAGTACGAAGATGGGAGACGTCAGTAATCGGACCCAACTCAACCTGAAAAGCGGAGAGATATCAAAAGAAGTCTTCGACACTTAAAGACACTATCCGAGCAAAAAAAGTTGAACACTTTGCGAAATTTCGTGATATTCAGCCAAAACACCAAAAAGGAAACCGTTTTCATTGAAAGTCAAAAGTTCACAAAAAGCGGTGGCCAGTCCGCAGTTAGGCATTACAAAAGAAAAAAGAAAACAGAGAAGAGACGACAGAGTCAGGGGTCGACCTCATCATCATCCGGCACAGTTACAATTGCACGCTCGGTGCCCCCCTCGCCTTCGGAGTCTTCGCCCTCCGGCCTCAGAGCGAGCTCGGCCAAGGGCAGCTCTTCCTCACCTTCCACCGAGTCGTAGAAGAAATAGGGCGAGACGTCGAACTCGGGGTTCCGAGTGACGATATGCTTCAGAGCTCGGCCGTACGCCTCCTCCATGTTCGTCAGCATGTGAGCCTCGGCCTCATCCCGAACTGCCTTCTCTACGGCCGCCACCTTCGACGCTTGCTCGCTCAGGGCCTCCTCTGTCGCCTTCTGAGCCTAAGACAGCTCTCCTTCGAGCCGAGCCCTCTACTTTTCAAGGGTCTCGATCTTGGAAGCCTCGGCGGTCGAGCTCTTCAGCGCCTCGGCGAGCTGAGCCTTTAAGTCGGCGACCTCGGCCTCGAGCGAAGTAGAATGCAACTGTTCGGCCTCCAGCTCCTTCACCGCTTTAGACCGCTCCGACCGTTCCCGGTCGTTCTGAACGGTCATCTCCTTCTCCTTTCTCACGAATTCCTCGAGCAAATAGTTGAAGTAGCAGAGGGTCTACAAGCAACACAAGAAACAGTCAAGAACGAATGCAAAAACTTAGAAAAATTCTCAAGAAAGTAATCTACTACTTATGGACATAGTGTCCCGAGCGATCTGCATCGCGGCGTCACCAACTTCACCTGCCTTAAGCACCGCTCGGTCTTTGGGGGTCGGCAGGTGCTTCACTGCCTGCATGTAAATGTTATCGTCTCCCAAGAACCCGTCGACCTTCATCAGCCACCAGTCGGGGACGAAGATGCGCTTGTGCTCTTCGGTCAGGATCTGCTCCGCCTCGGCAGTAAGTGGCGGGACGTCGAGATTCAGTGCCGCGCTGATGTTGAACGCTCCGCCAGAAGACCCCGGAGCGACTGTTCGCGCCGTTGGGGTCGGCGCATCCGAGGTAGGTGGGACGGTTGGCACGACGAGGCCTTGTTCGGTCTCGACCGGAGTATCCTCAACAACCAGTCGCTCGGGGGTCGGAGAGATCGAGGGTAACTTGGGCGCTCGGCCGCCTTGAGGTCCGGACACGGTCCTCTTTCTCTTCCTCGTCTCCTGCTCCCTAGCCGCTCGGGCCTTAGCCATCAGACCTTTGTAGTCCATGCCGGAGTGTTCTGCACAAGCCGAGTGAAAAAAGTTAGAAAAATTTTCGAAACCCTCAAAGACAAAACAAGATTTGAAGAAGCGTACTAAGGTCGATCGGACTGAGACCCCCTCGGAATAATGCCTCCTCGGTGATGTCTTTCCACCTGAGAGTCGGAAGTCCGAGCAACTTCTCCACGAATTTCGCCTCCTCATTGCTGAGCACGGGCTCTTTCTTTGCCTGCTTTGGAAGACTGTCCCTCGACCACACCGTCGGAATCACCCATGGCTCGGGAGCTCGGACGAGGAAGTACTTTTCCTTCCATTACTTGATCGAGTCCGGGTTCTCGATTAGCTTCATGCCCTTCCTCGGCGAGAGGTAATACCTCTTCTCATTTTTGCTTGGTTGGCAAGGACGGTAGAGACTCCGAAGGATGAACATGTTGGGCTGAACGCCGACCTCCTGGCACTGAAGGACGAACGCCATGACGTGCCGCCACGTGTTCGGCATTAGCTGATCTGGACACAAGCCATACCACTGCAGCACCTCGACCACGAACAGGTGCAGCGGCAGACGAAGTCCGGCATTCAGGGAGTCGGCAGGAAAAACGCATATATCGGCTGAGGAGAAGGTGCACGCTCGGAAGCGAGAAGGAGCCCATACTCTGTGGGGATTTGGAACCCGCTCCGGATCCGATGCAAATCAGCCTCGGTCAGCACTGAAGAGATCTGATCTACCTCGGAGGTTTCCCTCGGCTCGTTCTCCTCGATCGACTTGGCGGTGCCCTGCGTCACCTTCTCCAACAAGTCTCCCGAGTAGCTCCGCACACTGCCGACGCTCGACAGAGTGCTCGGATGCCGACCCAACTCCCCTGCAGTCTTCGGGTGCTCGATTATAGTTTCCACACCCTTGCCCTTGCTAGATCGGACCACCACCTCCTGAAGAGGCTCGGTAACCTCCACATCTGTACTCGGCCTGACCGTAGTCTCTTCGGTCGGCTCCATTACCTCCTTCCCTTTACCCTTGCTCGGATTGGCCGCTCGGCTGACGCCTCGGTCCGAGGAGGGGGTCTCATCCATGGAAGAAATCTTAACCATTTTACAAAGGTGAGGAGAAGGACTGACCTTGAAATGACTAGTACGGCCAAAAAAGATTGCCGGAGTTTGAAATGCCTCGCCGCGACAGCTAGCAGCGCCACTCGAGAGCTAAAAACTTCGCTAAGAAGTAAAAACCAAGAGTGAGAAAGTGAAAGTGAGAAATGAGGTAAAGTGTTGAGGGGGTGAAAACTTATAGTAAAATAGATGCCTCTTGGGCTTCGTAACGTAAGGGCGCAACTCTTGGGCCTCCCTTGGAGCGTTACAAAAGCCCAAACGACTAAGTAATGAAGAGCCACGACTGTTGACAAAGGAAGCGATGTTTCGACACAAGTAAAACAGCTCGGCACTTCGGATCCAACACCCGAGCGACAGGCAATCCGAGCCATTTCGCTCGGATTCTAAGCAAGTGCTAGTCCGAGCTACAAAATGGAGAAAAATAACTTTCTCCTCAAAATTCGCGCAAGATTTCGATCAGACGGCTCAGATTACGCCACGTCCACTAAACGACAAGATAGTATTTTCTTGGGAACCGTGCCTGCCTCGAGATTTGTTCCATCATCCAATGGCTAAGATCGCCCCACGTCCCTCGGATCCAACACCCGAGCGACAGGCGATCCGAGCCATTTCGCTCAGATTCCGAGCAAGTGCCAATCCGAGCTATGAAATGGAGAAAAACAACTTTCTCCTCAAAATTTGCGTAAGATTTCGATCAGACAGCTCAGATTACGCCACGTCCACTAAACGACAAGATAGTGTTTTCTTGGGAACCGTGCCTGCCTTGAGATCTGTGCCATCATCCAACGGCTAAGATCGCCCCACGTCCCTCGGATCCAACACCCGAGCGACAAGCGATCCGAGCCATTTCGCTCGGATTCCGAGCAAGTGCCAATCCGAGCTATGAAATGGAGAAAAACAACTTTCTCCTCAAAATTCGCGTAAGATTTCGATCAGACGGCTCAGATTACACCACGTCCACTAAATAAAAAGATGGTGTTTTCTTAGGAACCGTGCCTGCCTCGAGATTCGTGCCGAGATCCAACGGCTCAGATCGCTCCACGTTGCTCGGTATTCCAAGCCGAGCGACTCGCGATCCGAGCCACTCGCGCGAGGGAAGAACCGAGCCACTTCGCTCAGATTCCGAGCAAGTGCCAATCCGACCCTCGAAAGTGAAGAAAAATGATGCCGAACGCCTCCAACCGTTTGATCATTATGAAAATCGCGCTTGAAAAGATGGACAGTTCAGATTACGCCACGTCCACTAAACGACAAGATAGTATTTTTTTGGGAGCTGTGCCTACCTCGAGACTCGCGCCGAGATCCAACGGCTCAGATCGCCCCACGTCGCTCGAAATTCTGAGCCGAGCGACTCGCGATCCGAGCCACTAGCGCGAGGAAAGAACCGAGCCACTTTGCTCGGATTCCGAGCAAGTGCCCATCCGACCCACAAAGCGGAGAAATTTCTGCCGAGCGACTCTGTCCATCCGATCTTTTAGAAATTCTCGCTCGCTCAGGATCAATGGTCCAGATCGCGCCACGCCATAATTCGGTATTTTATTTATTAAAATCGTTTTATTTATTTAAAAATTGCGAAAAAATTGTTAAAAATTCGGGAAAATTAATTAAAAATCCTGGAAAATAATTATAAAGTCGGAGAAATATTTTTGAACCCCCGAGTAAATAATTATTGCCTAGGGCCGATTATTAAGACCCCCAAACGACGAATCGACACTTCGCAAAATTAAGTAAATATTCCGAAAAAATAGATAAAAATCACCAAATGTCCAGAAGAGCTCAAGAACAACTTAGAGCGCAACCAGCTCAAAAAATCACCATACTGCCTCCTGCAAAGATTCGAAACCTTCCGTTTGGACTCCGATACAACTCCGCTAGCCATTAAAACAGTAAAACTACTCCTCAAAGGCTGATCAAGCTCAGTCTTCGGGAGTGGGGGGCTCGTGATATGGCTAAAAAGGGGGTTAAATCAGAACTGTCCAAATCAGGAACGAATCTTAAAGCTTAGGGGTAAAATGGTAATTTCACCTACCAATGGGTCTGAAGCGGGTACTGGATCTCTTCCCCAAGGATCCATTAACCCGCGAACGGATCCACCTCAACTGGGTGCGGGTTTCAACCCGCAGCAAACCCGGTCCAGCAGGATAGAATTAGGATTTCTGATTAATCCTAATCAACGGCCCTGATTCATATCTATCCTTTCACTGAGAATTAGGGATTACATTCCTAATCTGATTACGGGGATTATATTCCTTATCAGATCACGGGGATTACATTCTTAATCTGATCCCCAAGGCGCCTATAAATACCTCCCATCCATCTCCATTAAGAGGTAATCAATCTTTTGCCAATTTACGCTCTTTCATAATCTTCCTGATTACTGACTTGAGCGTCGGAGGGTGCATCGCCGGGATCAACCCCGGTGTCTTGCACTTTTTGCAGGTGAACGGCGGGAGTCAACGGTCAAACTCCGGCGGAATAGGTAATAGGTTTGCAATTCAAAGTTTTCCAAGAATCCACAAATACTATCTGTTTACCCCCACACCAGATTCAGCGGTAACATGTTGCAACTGGGGTTAGTAGATAATAGTGAGAAGAGGAATGGAATGCTAGCATATGATAAAAAATTGTCACTTTGATGCTTGTAGTTGGGATTTTTGGTTTTTTGAACAAGGGATAAGAACATATGCTACTTTGTCACTTTGATGCTTGCAGTTGGAATTTTTAGTTTTTTGAACAAGGGATAAGAACATATAAGGTTCTTTTTTCACTTTGATGCTTGCAGTTGGGCCTAAACAATTTTTTGAATAGGGGATACAGTTCACTGATTAACTCAGCATTCATGTCTCCTTTCTGCATATGCAATTTATTTGTCATTCTGATGCTTGCAAGTGTTATTTGAGGTTTTCGGCACAAGGGATAGCTCAAGTTTTTTGTCTGAGCATGAATGAATGTCTGGTAAGAACAGATGGTCCTTACTTTAAATACTGATGTTTGTTGTTGTGTTATTCGGGGTTTTGAATACAAAATAAATTCAAGGATAACTGATGCTTGCACTACTGATGCTTACCATGGAAAGTGATGATAAATGAACAATTTTTTTGTCATGAGTCATTCATAATCTATAATCTGATCCCGTTACAGTAAACTAACAGATCACATGATTATGATATGATCATGATCTTATTTGATCGGGTACGCATCAGTATTTAAGTGAGCTTGCAACAGCTCAATTATCCTTCAATATCTATTGTATTGAAAACCACGAATACAAAATAACAAGCATCAGTATTTAAAGTAAGGGACCATGTGTTCATACTAGACATTCATGCATGCTCAAACAAAAAACTTGAGCTATCCCTTGTGCCGAAAACCTCCAATAACACTTGCAAGTATCAGAATGACAAATAAATTGCATATGCGGGAAAGAGACATGAATGCTAAGTTAATCAGTGAACTATATCCCCTGTTCAAAAACTTCTTTAGGCCCAACTGCAAGCATTACTGATTTTTTTTTAATATACCTGCCCTGGCATTTGTAATATGTGTTGTAGGGAAACAACCCAAATGAAAATATGCCTACGGCGGCATTTTTAAAATGCCGGTGTAGGTTCCCATCTATACCGGCGTTTGTCAAAAATGCCGGTATAGACCCCACTATACTGCGATGCTCGCTTCCCTGGCATTTATACCGGCGTTTTCAAAAATGCCGGTGTATTCTACATCGGCATTTACAAATGTCGGGGAATCCAAAAAAAAACGCCGGAGAAGACGATCTGTGTTGTAGTGTCACTTTGTTGATATTAGAATACCTTCTAACATACGGGCCAAGGAATCAGTACTGAGTCACAGATTTGATTTTAATCAAACTAGTATTTTTCACGTGCGATGCACGTTTTGATAAGAGTTGGAGGATTGTCACGTGCGATTTACGTGTTAAGAAATAGTTTTGGAGTTGGATGTGCAACAATAGTTTTGGAGTTGGACGTGTGTTGCACGTAATTGGTAAAAATATTTTGAAGGAAAAAAGCTATAATTTATACGTGCAATGTACATGTTTATAAGTAGAATTTGAGTTGTACGTGCAACATATGTGTATGTTTAGTGTTAAAAAAATATTATAAAATTGTTTTGCACGTGCATTGCACGTTTTAAATAGGTGGAATTTCTTTTATTTGTTTGTTGTTGTTGTAATTAATGGGAGAGTTGGAGTTGCACGTGCAACGCACGGGTTTGTATGTTGACACCATTACAACTCCAACTCTTCCATTATAATATTAGAGAAAAAAACTCACTGAAGTATTGGTCATTTAAAAAAATCCCACTAAACTTTTTTTATTTTAAAAAAACCGCACTCAACTATATTATCAAAAAACCCACATTGACAGAGTTAACTTCTGTTAGGGTTTATGTCACCTGCATTGTACTGATGCAATAGTTCAGTGAGGTTTTTTTAAACATCTGATTAGTTAAGTGAGGTTTTTTTAAATACAAATGAAAGATAAATACGGTTTTTGACATCAACCTTAACGGAAACCTAACTCCGTCAATGTGGGTTTTTTTATAACATAGTTGAGTGTGGTTTTTTAAAAATAAAAAACTTTAGTGGGATTTGTTTAAAATGATCAATACTTCAGTCGGATTTTTTCAAATTTAGCCTATTCTTAACTTTTTTGTGACTGGTAAAAGGTAGGATTATCCTACCTCACAGAGAATATAAATATATTGATAAGTAAAGTTGAGATACAGATACAGAAATTCACAGGAGGAGGGACTACGGGTTAAGTGTGTATCAGAGTTCGAGATGGCATACCGTTGAGGCGTAGAGAGGGCATTGGACTATTGTCGTGCACCTCAACTGGCCTCAATGATATGATCTTATCCCCCTTCCGCACTCTCAAAGACATCCCGATAACAAAATAGACAAAAACCTCCTTCAAGCGACAATATAGCAAGTTTTTAACAAAATGTGGACCAACATTGTCCCAAAAAGAGCCAAAATAAACAGCCAAACAGAAGTGCAGCACCTTTGGTCAGCTTTGAGAGTTTCCTGTGTCGTCGATGCATCTCGGCTTCATTAGATCGCTATCGCCGGTGCCCTTGAGCTCTTCAAGAATCTTGGTCTTCTTCTTCGACTCTCCACTGGAATCTAGCCAATGTGGGAACCAAAATTTTGACTTAGTGACCAGTTTATCCACAGTAGTAACCTTACTATTAAAAATTCTATCATTCCTAGCATGCCAAATACTCCAACAAATAGCCAATGTAACTAAATGCCAAGAGTGAGTGAACTTGTGCTTGTGGTGGTCGAAACACCAATTAGTGAAGCATTCACTAATAGATGTTGGCAGATTTGTGATATGGAAGCTTTGTATGAAATGATGCCAGGTTTGAACAGCCATGGGACACTGGAAGAAGATTTGGTAGGTGGTTTCGATCGGACATGCACAAGTTGTGCATGTTAGATCCCCATCCCAACCTTTGGTGTGAAACATATCCTTGGAGTTGAGTATATCCCAGCTCAACATCCAAAAAAATATTTTGCATTTCAGGGGTGCTAAGTTCTGTGAGCAAGCTCGAAAGAAGGGGGAAAGGAGGCCAGATATGTTAAAGAATTCATAAGTAGATTTCACAGTGTAGTTCCTGAGCTGGTGTGGTTCCAGCGTGCAATGTCAGTACTAGAGGATGGCTGGAGATTAGAGAGAACTTGCAGTAGCTTTCTCTTTTCAGGGAGGATGGTGGTGGAAGAAGATGTGCAGAGACTTGGTCTCCAAGTCCAAACGCCCTGGTCCATGATACCTTGGGAGCGCAATGATGCTTCTTTGTTCCACGCAGCTTCAAATAAGGTTGGAAATAGAGTGGCAATATTGTTACCCCCAATTCATTTGGAGGTCCAAAACTTAAGCATGAGTCCATTGCCAAGTTGCCAACTGATGCCATGTTCAAATTGCTCTTTCAGCTTGAAAACATTCTTCCAAAAGTTGGAGGCTTGTGTTTTGCAGATAAAGGCGTTGGTCGTGCAATTGAAGTAAAGGGATTTGAGAGTTTGAGTGCAAAGAGACTCTTCAGTCAATATCTTCCACCACCATTTGATAAGAAGAGCATTGTTGAATTGGTTGAGGTTCAAGGCCCCAAGGCCCCCCTGCATTTTCGGTTGACAAATACGCTTCCAGCTTGTGCAAGAGACTCCCGTGGCCTTAGTATCGCCTCCTTCCCAGAAGAACCTACTCCTAATCTGATCAATTCTGGCAATAACCCACTGAGGCAGTTTGAAGAAGGAGGCAAAGTAAGTTGGTAAGGCACTAAGAACAGAATTGATGAGAATGTGTCTCCCTCCCCTCGACAACAGACGTCCTTTCCATGTGGACAGTCTTATCTCAATTTTAAGAATAAGAGGTTGCCAGTCCCTCTTTTTGAGTTTCCCTTTAGAGAGTGGCATACCTAGATATTTGGTGGGTAAGGAATCTTGTTTACAACCTAGGATGTGAGCAAAGAGCAAAGGCATGAAGTTTGGCCTGAGAGTGCCCGAAGTAGAGGATGGATGACTTGGAGAGGTTGATATGTAGGCCTGAGACATTTGCAAAGAGATGTAAGAGCACTTTGAGGTGGAGCACATCTTACTCATTCTTTTACAAAAAATAAGTGTATCATCAGCAAATTGAAGAATGGAGAGATAAGCTAAGGTGCCACGGAGATGCAGTTGAGAAAATGTGCAATTCTCTCTACCAATACGCAACATTTGGGCTAGCACATCAACAGCAATTATGAATAACATCGGAGAGAGAGGATCACCTTCTTTGAGCCCCCTTTTAGAAACAATCGTCTTACCTCCGATGCTGTTGATTAAAACAGAGGATTTGGTCGAGTGAAGAATGGCTTTGACCCAAGAGCATCAGCGGGGACCAAATCCTCTGGCAGCTAGCAGTTGCTCTAAAAATTCCCAGCTAAGAGTATCAAAAGCCTTACAGAAATCAATCTTAAGCAATAGAGTATCATATTTCTTTGAGCAACGCAGGTTGATTGCTTCATAAGCCACAAAGAAGCAATCCACCGTTGATTTGTCTTTGAGGAAAGCACTCTATGAAGAGGACACTAAAGAATGCAATATAGGGCTTAACCTATTTGCCAGGATTTTGATGAAGATCTTCATAGAGCAATTAAGTAGACTGATGGGGCGGTAATGAGATACTGTGTTGGCACCTTCACATTTGGGAATGAGAACAATGGTAGAGTAATTGAGTCTACTAATGTTGGCGTCACCATTCTGGATGGCCAGTAGCATACATCACAAGTCATCTTGAATTGTCTCCCAGTGTTGCTGGTAAAAATGCATTGAGAAGCCATCAGGCCCCGGTGCCTTATCTCCGTTCATGCTAAAGACTGCATTCTTGATCTCTTCTTTGCTGAAAGGGGCCTCAAGCACAGATAGATCAGTACTTGTGGTGGGATAGAGAGAAGCCCAGTCTACCCTGAAGTCTGAGCTTGAGCTGGTGCCACAAATGTCATGAAAATGTTGTTCAAAACATGATCGAATTGCAGGCTGATCAGTGATGAGGTCTCCATTGTGGAGGAGGGAGTAAATAAAGTTCTTGTGATGCCTCCCATTAGCTATGGAGTGAAAGAATTTCATGTTAGCATCGTCCTCTTGGATCCAGATGATTCTTGACCTTTGTCTCCAGTAGGTGACTTCAGCATGCACCAATTGTTGATACTCTTTGTGGGCATCTGTAAGTTCAGCAGATAGAGTGGGGTTCAAGGGTTGGGATTCTGTCAGGATATCAAGCTTGTGGATTTTCTCAAGTAGTGAATTTTTGCGATGCGGGATGTGGCCAAATTCCTCATTTCTCCATCGTCTAATCCTTCTCTTCAGAAGTACTAGTTTCTTGGCAAATACGTCCACCTTGGATCCTGTGCATGTAAAGGTCGACCACCAAGTGAAAATAGTATGATTGAAGTCTTTGTGGGAGGCCCATGATTTCTCAAATTTGAAACAATGAACTCTGCTCTGAATTGCTTGAGAGTCAAGAATCAAGGGGCAATGATCCGATGCGATACGAGGAAGGGAATGTTGAATGCATGAAGGGTATAATTGGTCAAACTGGTTGGAGATCAAGAATCTGTCTAGTCAAGCGAGCGATGGGTTGTCTCTGAGATTAGACCAGGTGAACTTTCGTCCTGCGAGTAGGAGGTCGATGAGCTGAAGCTGCTAGAGCTAGAGCCTCCATTTCTTTCAGAATTTGAGAGGGTCACATTAAAATCCCCACAAACAACCCAAGCATCACAAAGTAATCCTCTTCGATATAAGATTTTGTGGAAGTAGAGTTCTCTGTCAACTAATTCGAAGGGGGCGTAGACGGAAGTTACGGACCATTTAGCACCAGAAGTCCTATTGCGGAAGGATAGGGATATAGAAAAGATGTCGATAGCACAGTAGATACAATCTAAAATGTTGTCATTCCATCCAACTAGGATGCCTCCGCAACGATCAATAGCATCGAGAGACTTCCAACTATTGATATAATTGCCTCCAATAGAAGAAAGCTTGCGTGTAGATGGCTTAGAAAGTTTGGATTCTTGCAGACAAGCCACAGTAATTTGAGCATTTCGAAGGCCGTCTTTAATCAGGACACATTTGGAGGGGTTGCCCAAACCACGGACATTCCTATTCTTAACTGTCAATTGGAAACCAAATAAATAGTTTAAAAATTACTCTCAAGTCTCAATAAGACAAGTTCTTTCTTTCTGACCTTGGTACTATCCTTCCCAGTAAGAAAGCAAATGCCGCAATGCGCAAAGTTAGCCAACCTCAGCAGATATGTAAAGTCAAATTTCTAACTAATTTTCCAAAAGAAAAAAAAAATAGCTCATTAAATTAAAAATATAAAATAAAAAAATAAAAAAAGACTGGGATATGAACTGGATGTAAAGTTTACATATAGATTTTTTGTTTATACGACGTATGCAGCCATTTACTCAACAAAACAATTTTAAGAAATTAGAGAGCTATTCCCTTCAGCTTTTTGGGATAAAGGGTTCGGCAGCTGTAGGTTGAACTATCTTGACCTCTATGTATTGTTTTACCTGTATTTACTCTTATATTAATATATACTTTGTGAAGTATGGACTTATTCTACCTTTAACCAGTCAAAAAAAAAGAAGATAGAGATAAAGATAAAATTTGTGTTGTTTTCTTTATGACGTTTTCATCGTATAAATTAAAGACCAGCTGGTCGTCAACTTAATATTTTTCTTGAGTAGTCTCATTTATGCATCTTAATATCTGTATACTCACTTTGTTGATATTATAATACCTTCTTATATACGGACCAAGGAATTGATTAGCCACCGAGTTAATGTGAATCCGATTAGTTTTCTTACCTGCACAGTTGAAACCAAATAAATGATTTAAGAATCACTCTGAATAATACAAGTTAATCCTTTAAGACATGCCATTCCAAGTCAGAATGCAATGATGCAATGCATATGTAATATACAAAGCTACAAAACCTCATCATACATGTAAAGTCAATTATCTAATTGATTAAATTATAATTATAACTATATCTTAAGCTAAGCAATGATGCAATGCATATGCATATGTAATATACAAAGCTACAGAACCTCACCATACATGTAAAGTCAATTATCTAATTGATTAAATTATAATTATAACTACTAGTAATTTACACGTACAAAGCATGTCTTATTAATTTTTTTTTAAAAATAAAATAAAAACTCTGACATAGTGAGGACTCGAACCTGAAACCTCCTTCATATTAGTTATGTACGTGCGTTACACGCGTTGATAGATTGACAAATGACGCTAATGCCTTCTCCCATTATAATATTAGAGATTAGAGATATCTTAAGCTAAACGGTCTACTCCTCTCTCCTTTCACTATAAAATAAATGGCCTTTTCTGGTACTTTTGTGCCGGTATTTTAGTAAAACAGTGGGACAGACCCCTGCGAAAATCTAATGAGTTGTTTTTCAGTAAAATTTTATTTCAAATTTCAACTGTTGTATGCACTGCGAGCAGTTGGCACTAAAACACTAATCGCCTCCCCCTGGTAGTTTTTTTTTTTTGGCTTTCCCGGTGTTTATAAATGCTGGTGTAGCTCCTACCGGTGTTTTTGAAAACACCGATACTTACGTCAGCGAATCGAGCGTCACGGTAGGGTAGGGGTCTATACCAGCGTTTTTGCTTCCTTCCGGCGGTGTTGCTTCCATTTTCATCGGAAGTATCTCCTGGATTTGCACGACTTGGATGAGATGGAATTCTTTTAATGCAAAAAATTGAATATGAGTGTGCCCGTATTCATGCTTCATAGGTCATCAAGATTTAGAGTAAATTCTATTGTTAAATTCTAATAGGAACAATCATACTGATAGGCTTTCCATTACATACCACCAAGTCTGCTATACTACTACACTAATAGAATTTACAACAAGCATAAACATTAAGCAATATAAGATACAATGAAAATCATATAAATGTGGTTAAACAAGTCTTCAAAACAATAATACAATTTTACTAATTAATTTCTCCTTTTTTTACTAATTAAACTCAAAATATCTAAAGGGTCTCAAATTTTAATATTGCTCCCATCAAAATCAATATTTTCTTAATAGTGCCTACTTAGATGAGACTTAGGATTAGAAGCCCGTATGAGGTATTTAATGTGATTTGAAAATGGACACAAAATGACTTGTTAATGAGTGGACGCACATTGTGAGAAGACCTACAGGGTCATTTGCTCACATATAAGATGGATAGGAAATGAGAAATATGGACATGCAAGGCAAGACCAAAGAATGGAAAAGTATGGAGAGAAAGGGGAGAGGGCTCTTGTTTTCATCTCTTTGGGGTTGAAACACTCTTTCCCCACATTTGCTTAGGTGGTGTGGTTAGCCACATGGAAAAATTTGACAATATATACTTTATATCCGAACATCTAATGGAAATATTTCACAAATATCCATAAGTAATTAAATAGCTACCTAATATGAAGATAACTATTTAAAGGGGCGGTATATAAATATGATAGTTAGTAAAGACTATTACGTAAAAACAATCTTGTTCCGCCCCTTGTCTGTTCCGCCCCTTGTCTGTTGAAAATTTAATAGTTCCGCCATTCTACAAATAACTAAATAGCACCATAATAAGAAACCTATCGCAAATGACAATATATAAACATGACAGTTAAGGACTACTACCTAATAAACCCCTAAAAACAAATTATGTAGTTACTTACCAAACAACCTATGTTTGAAAACGTACAATAGCTTCCAACCAGGATATTTTCAGCAATTGTCTGCCTAAAGACATCTTCTTGAAGAACATCGGCAATGAGCTCCTCCGTCTCCTGGAAGTTTATTTCAAGAACACAGGAACAAAATGGTTATAAGGAGCATTGCTAGTGAAATTAAAAGCTTATAACTTTAATGACCTGTTTCGATATAGAATTATAATACATTTTAAAGTATAGTACTGTATAGTGTAATTTTGGATAAGTCAAAGAGAGTGGAGGTAAGAAATTAGCCAATTTAAACTGTCGTTTAGATACACCTAGATATCACAAGGTTAGTTTAAGATATCTGTAAGTATCTCTATTCCAAAAAGAATTCCATATAAACCAAGTTGAGGTACTTTTAATACCTCCAAACTTACCATACCTCTCTACCTCCCAAAAGTTCTGAAACTACTGATCCAATAGCCGTCGTGCATTATTATATACAATCATATTTGGAAAGAATGATATATAGATGAACATATATCAATTTCAGTGAGAACTTGGTATTCTATTCTAAGACTGGGTTAAAGGTTTGGTCATTTATGGGGGGAAAATAGTACAGAAAGTGAACCCTAGAAACAATACATGGTGATTCCAATGGAAATCACAATATCATGAAAGACCAACATTGTCTCTAAATGCATGGACTTGCTTTAATTTGGTTAAGTACTACAATGTTATTTAAAGACCATTATTTCAAAAGGATAACTTCAGCAACATGGTCGTTACAGGCGATACAGTTGCCTAGATCAGATATCTTTTCATCGATGCGCTGAACAACCACTTGATCTGGCAAGCAATTCCGCAAATGTTGAGGCTCTAGAATAAAGAGAATAATGTTAATAGAAACTTCTTTCAGGAAATCCTTGTGATGTATAGTGAATAGGGCAATGAAGGATAACTGTATAAAATAAAGCTAGCTTTAGTAACCTCACCGCAATATTTTTCGATAAGCAAACCAATAATAAAATATATAAAGTAAGATAGCATAAATTTGTCATATTATTCCTCAATATCATATTCCAGTTTAACCCCCAATTCAAAAAGAAACAAACTCAAACCCCCAATTCAACAAAATAATATATGTAACTTCAATCAAACATAACCCCTCAATATCATATACCACTTAATGGTTAGGAATTGTGGCCTCAAATACACGTAGGCACTGAGTACTTGAAGTTGGAGAAAAAGAGGATGAGACAAAGAAGCAAGAGAAGACAACCAGCGAGTAGAAGAATGCAGCCTGGAGAGTTGCGGTCGACCGACTTGGGAGTGCGGTCGACCGACCTAGTTTGCTGAGAGTTCTTCGAGTATAAAGGTCCAACAGAGGAGAGGACGGTCAAACGACCATGGGGGTGCAGTCGACCGGTCGGCTCTCGGGTCTAGACTTACACGTTGCGGTCGACCGACCTTAGGGGTGCGGCCGACCGACTTCGGCGGCTGATCATTTTTGGACTTACGAGTTTAAAGGCCCAATTGCTAGATTTGTGTTTATCTTTTATGGTTTACTTGGGGGCTATATATATGGCCGTAAACTCTAGGGTTAGAATCAATTTGTATAATCAAGAGGTAAGCCATTATCATTGTTCAACTTCAAGAGGGAATTGTGCCAAGTGTTTCAAAGATGAGAGAGAGATTGAGAGTTGTAATCTTTTTATAATCTTTGTATTTCTTGGGGAATAAGAAGTATTGGTTATCTCTGCATATTGATTGTATTCTTATGAGATCTTACATATATTGTGGTGGCTTGTTCTTGGTTCATCTAAGTCTTGGGAGTTTCTATTGCATGTAGTGTGTTTCCGCTATTAGCACTACGAGTTGTGGGGTAGATCCTCTGACAATTGGTATCAGAGCAGTTGGTTTGAGATGTCTGATAACAAGATGAAGATCGAGAAATTTGATGGGAGTGACTTCGCGATGTGAAAGATTTAGATAATAGCGTATCTTCGTCAGAAAGATCTCGATGGTCCATTGTTTGATGAGAAGCTGGTAGGTGCAGACAAGGATACAAAGGTCTTGGCAGATTGGAATCGTTTAGATCAGAAGATGCTGGGGCTGATTCAATTGGAGCTGAGTAGGAAGGCGTTATTTCATATCTCAAAGGCAAATACCACAAAGGAGGCTATAGAGATTCTCAAAGATATGTATGAGAAACTGTCGGCATCTAATCAAATTCTTTATCTGAAGAAATTGGTATAAAGAAGTTGAGGGAAGGGAATTCAGTAGCAAAGCATGTGAACAATTACTGTATGGTTTACAAATAGATGGAAGCTGCAGGTTTGAAGTTTTCAGAGATGGGGCAGTCATTGTTACTTCTATCTACTTTACCTGATAGTTATAGTACGATGGAACAGACTATTACAGGCACTATGACAGATTCGATGACTCTATAGGATGTAGTGAGTAGCATTCTGAATGAGGAGGTGAGAAGGGCGGGGGATATCCATCATCCTCTTCTAAAGATTCCGCCATGTACGTTGAGAAGAGACGTGGGAGATCTAAGAGCAGCCAAAGAAGAAAGGATCAGAGTAGTTCATCTGAGAGTGGGTCTGATGACAGCGATAGGGGACATGGGCTTGAGTGCTGGTATTGTCACAAGAAGGGTCATATGATGCGTAGTTGCAAGACTTATATGAAGAAGAAGCAGGAGAAATCGAAGAAAGATACCCCAAAGGAAGCTCAAGTAGGGCTTGTTGAGGATTTTTGCTTATCAGCTCGAGAGGAGTTGGGCACTCAAGATTGGTGTATTGATTCAGGAGCTTCTTTTCATTGCACTCCGAGGAGAGAGATATTTGATGACTATGAGAAGGATTTTTTGGAGATGTGATCATGGGAAATAATCACCAGTGTCCTGTACGTGGGGTTGATACTGTTCGGGTGAACGTCATTGATGATCAAAGTGTTGTCTTGTGGGAGACAAGACATATTTCAGACTTGAAGGAAAATCTTATCTCGATTGGAAGGCTAGACAAAGAGAGATTGTCTACTACAGTTGGTAGTGGGGAGTGGTGCATAGCTGCAGGTTCAAGGCTGATTACAAAAGGAAAGCATGAGGGAACTCTATATTTGCTTAGAGACGTGAGGAGCGTTTCTCCTATAGTTGACTCTCATCCAGAATCAAGTAGTAGGTTGTGTGGGGTGCAACCGAGTTCTTTCGGTTGTGGAGGGGAGGTTACTAATTTAGTGGGAGCTGCTGGCCACGGAAGTGATCCTAGAGGGCAAGACGTTGCTGCGGTGAGGATACTTTGTGATATGGCAGTTGAAGCTTCAAGTTGCTCTTGTGTGATAGAGAGAACTGGTATCGATATGCAGGGTGATGTCGATGAGGGTAACCGAATTGGGACTGTAGGGGTTGAACAGTCTGCGGAGTTTATGGAGGTGTCATCCACAGAGGTTTCTAGTGCAGAGGGTGCATTAAGAGGCTTTGAACCATATCCGGTGTTGATGGAGATCTTGCGAGTTGGGGAGTCTCATAACACGAAATCTGATACGGGAGATTGTTTCTCCAGTTTTTGTGCTCTATGTGATTGGTGGAGCACATCCTTCATGAGGCGATGAGGGGTGGTTGGTGCACTCCACGTGGTGGAGTGGCAGAGGTGCTCTTCATGAGAGTGGGGAGTACCTGGGTCTTCCATGAAAGTGGAAGATTGGCAGAGATAATGCGAGGTGAAGATTGCAATAACTTTGAAGCGTTGTGTATTTGGTCCAAGTGGGAGATTGTTAGGAATTGTGGCCTCAAATACACGTAGGCACTGAGTACTTGAAGTAGGAGAAAAAGAGGATGAGACAAAGAAGCAAGAGAAGACAACCAGCGAGTAGAAAAATGCAACCTAGAGAGTTGCGGTCGACTGACCTGAGGGTGCGGTCGACCGACCTGATCTGTTGAAAGATCATCGAGTGTAAAGGTCCAACAGAGGAGATGACGGTCGACCGACCTTGGGGTGCAGTCGATCGGTCAGCTCTCGGGTCTGGACTTACACGTTGCGGTCGACCGAACTTGGGGCTGTGGTCGACCGACTTCGGCGGCTGATCGTTTTTGGGCTTACGAGTTTAAAGGCCCAATTGCTAGATTTTTGTTTATCTTTTAGGGTTTACTTGGAGGCTATATATATGGTTGTAAACTCTAGGGTTAGAATCAATTTGTGTAATCAAGAGGTGAGCCGTTATCATTGTTCAACTTCAAGAGGGGATTGTGCCGAGTGTTTCAAATGTGAGAGAGAGAGATTGAGAGTTGTAATCTCTTTGTAATCTTTGTATTTCTTGGAAAATAAGAAGTATTGGTTATCTATGCATATTGATTGTATTCTTATGAGATCTTGCATATATTATGGTGGCTTGTTCTTGGTTTATCTAAGTCTTGGGAGTTTCTATTGCTTGTGGTGTGTTTCCGCTGTTAGCACTACGAGTTGTGTGCTAACGAGTTGTGGGGTAGATCCTCTGACATTAAGAACATTAAATATTTCTAATATATCACATAAAAAATTCATTAACTATATTCATGGAACGCTAAAAACTATAATTAAGGTCCTAAAATAAATAAACTCTAAAACAATTAATTCTAAAATAAATAAATCGCAACTATATTTAACACAAAAATAAACATATTTCAATACAATTAATTCTATTCATACAACCCTAAAACACATTGTGGCAATTATATAAAACACCTTTGAGTAAGAAGTGAGTGGCTGGAAGTCGTCGACGATGAGGAGACGGCGGGAGTGAGAGAGAAGTGAGTGAAAGCGACTGGGAGAGGAGTGGGGACGACGACGGCGAAGGCGGGGATGAGCTACGGAAGTTTTTGGAGGGATGAGCGCGGGGATGGCGATAGAGGGCACAGCGACGACGGCCAAGGCAGAGGCGGGAACAAGCATCGTTGATGGGCGGTGGGAGAGTGCGGGAGAGATAGGGAAAGTATTGAAAAAAAGGAATTAGGGATCGAGTGATGAAAAATTCAATTTGATTAATGCTACTTCTTATAGTTTGGAACAATTAGAAAATTATAATGCTAGGGTTTGGATTTTTCGGGAAATTTTTCCCAGACCCCACTCTGACATTTTCACTAATACACGCCGGTGTAGGTTATACCTACCCCGGCATTTTTTTAACAAACGCCGGTGTAGATTGTACATACCCTGACGTTGTTATAAAACGCCGTTGTAGGTTACTAAAATTTTCGAATTCCATTATGGTTCAAGCCTACCCCGGCGCTACTACCCAAATGCCGGGGTAGTTTCACCGGGGTAGCCCAAAAATGTTGTTGTGTGGGAATCTAGCACAGAAATTAAAGGACAAAGGAGTCCATATTGGGCCCTTGGTTTATCAGTTAGGACATGTTGAAGGTGATGACAGCCAAGGGGAGTCAAAGGCTGTTGTGCCTCATGACACTACAGACCGCTAGGCCTTTAGCGGAGTTCCTATCATGGTGTTTCGAGGAAACACCGTGATAGGTAGGGCTGAATTTTTATTTTTTTAAAACACACACTCTACAACGGCGGTTGCACGAACCGCCGCGATAGACGAACCCTATAACAGTGTGTTTCCATGACAACGCCAGGACAACCCCCCTTTTATCAGATGGCTAGCTATTTTATTTTTTAAAAAATAAATTAAATATCTATCCCGGCGTTTCATGCGATAAACGCCGAGAAAGGGTTATACTATATAAAATAATAATCACCTAATATGGATTGGATGACATGGCCCCTCCTGGGCCACAGGATCCCCCTCAAAACGCGCACGCCTCTAGATCATCCAGATCTGCCACGTCAGCGCTGGAAAACCGCCCGGGCCTCTGCCACGTCAGCCCGGAAACCGCCCGGGCCCTTGCCACGTCAGCCCTATACCGCCCGGGTTTCCACCGCTTCACCCCCACGGGCAACCGGGTCTAGATCCGGCCCCAAACGGGTCCAGACCCGGTTGGCATCTTCTATAAATACCAGACCCCTACTCCTTTTCTAGGTAATCGATCTTTTCCCACCAAAACCCTAGTTACTGTTACTCTCTCTCAGTAGCTGACTAGATCGTCGGAGGGTCTGCCACTAGGACTAACCCTGGTGTTCCGAGATCGTCTGCAGGTACACGAGACCTCGGATCCGAGCCCCCCCGATCCAAGCCGAGAATTCAGCCTCCTCCTCACTCCCGCCTACTTCCGTACCGTTCGCCCGTCCGAGGGCCGCATGCATAGGACCTTCCTCTATCAAATACAAATCGAGTAAGAACTCACACCTGGTGCATCCACACGCCTCCCAAAAACAAACCGCATCAGGTTGGCGCCGTCTGTGGGAAACTCTCTATTGCGGACACCGGTCCGAGCTTAGCCACCAACTGTTCGGAAGTCAACCCGAGCTCACATGGCACCCAAAGCCACGAGAGCTGTTACCTCAGCGCGTCGACAGGACGTACCTCCACAGGGCGTCGGCACCGACACTCAAGCATCCAAAAACCCACCGATTAGTCACAGACTCCAACCAGGTGCCTCCCGTCCGATCCAACCCGATCTCCGGGGGGTAATCCTAAACCGACAGGTCAGCCGCAGTAGGGGAGGGGCCGCTTCCAACTCGGCCCCGAACCATCCAAAGCCTTCGTCCCAAGGACGGGGGCCGGGGCTCAGCCGTGTCGGACGGAAACCTCAGGCTCAACCAAATCAGGCCGAGCGAGCCCCGGCCACTCACCAGGAGTTCCAGAACTTCCGAAAGGAGATCATGGGGCCATCCGGGGGATCCCCATTGATGAGGACGTCTGCCGCTCTCACACATGGTCGGATGCCGAGGCCAGCGTGTCACGCCCCTCAACAATCCCACCAGAGTATGACGACGACATTTTGAAGTGCCTCCAAGAAATGGAGGATCGCCTCGACCACTTCGGCGATGGCGGCCCGAGGACGGCGCAGGAGTACAGGCCTGTCTGACCTCCTTTCTCTGCCCTCATCCTGCAGGCGGAGATACCCCGAAATTTTTGCTCGCCTCAATTCAAGACCTATGATGGTGAGGGCGATCCTGCTGATCACATGGAGGGCTTCAAAACCCTCATGATGATTCACAGCGCATCGGATCCCCTCCTGTGCCGAGCCTTCCCCGCCACCCTCCGGGGTCCGGCTCGGGAATGGTTCTCCAAACTCACCCCGGCTCCATCTATTCATTCGACCAGCTAGAGGGCAGCTTCCTCGCAGACTTCGTAACCAGCCGAAAGGCCAAAAGAACAAGTGCGTCCCTACTCGGCCTCCGGCAGAAGGAAGGGGAGTCGCTTCGGGTGTTCGTCCGAAGGTTCACCGCCGAGGCGAGGTTGGTCTCCTCCCTCGACCCTGGGGTTGCCTTGGTAGCCTTTCGGTATAACGTCCGACACGGACAGCTGAAGGCCTCCCTAGCAAAGAAGCCCCCGATAGACTTCCCTGACCTCCTCAACGAAAAGTACATCCGAGCCGAAGAGGCCCTGAATCCAGAGGACCAGAAAGAAGTTTCCAGGAAGGGGAAGCGCAAAGCCGACGAGGTCGAGCAGGCGAAGAAAGCTCCGAGAGACGGGGGCACCGCGAAGAAGGTTCCGCCGGTCCCCCGCTTCAAGAGGTACACTCTGCTGACGCAAAACGTGTCGACGATCCTTTTAGCAATTGAAGACAGCGACCTCGTACAGTACCCCCCTCGACCGTCCAACAACACCAGCAAGAAGAGGGATCAGCGGTTCTACTGCCGCTTCCACCGGGACAACGGGCACGACACAGATCATTACCGTGTCCTGAAGGACGAAACTGAGGCCCTCATTCAACGAAGGTACCTCTGAGAATTCAAAAGAGAAGGCCTCTGGGAACAGAGGGATACCAGACACATGAGGGATTCCCCTCCTCCTCGAGCACCCCGGCAGCGACCCGAGTGAGAGCCGGAGCCCGAGGAGCCCGAGGGCCAGGCAATCTTACATTGCGTCCATAGAGGGCCCATGGGAGGGGAATCCAACACTTCTTGTAAGGCATTCATCCGGGATGTCAATACCGTCCAGGGCCCTCTCTGCCCCCAAGTCCAACAACTCCCTGTTTCTTTCTCGGGGGAAGACCTGGAGGGAGTCCGGCTCCCTCACTGTGACGCACTTGTCATCAGCCTCAGCATGGCAAACTTTGAGGTCCGGCGAATCCTCGTAGACAACGGGAGCTCGGTCAACATTCTATTCCTGGGAGCATTCGAGAACTTGAAGCTCTCCCGTGAGAAGCTAAAGCCGGTCGGATACACCTTACATGGATTCTCCGATGTCCCAGTGACAATAGAGGGGATCGTCACCCTAGACGTCACGGCAGGCACGACCCCGAACAGAAGAACCGAGTCCATGGACTTCATGGTTGTGAATGTTAAGGCAGCCTACAATGCCATACTCGGCCGTCCGGGGCTCTGCTCCCTCCAGGCGGTTTCCTTGGCCTACCACCAGAAAATGAAGTTTCCCACCTACACTGGTGTCGGAGTTGTCCGAGGAAATCAAGAGGCAGCCCGTTCGTGCTACATGACGGCGATCGGGAGCGGTGTATTTCCCCTCGATGCCGTCGTGCTGGAGCCCGAAAGAACCCAGCCATAGAGCCAGCGGACAAGCTAGAAAATGTCTCATTCGAGACAGGGGATGCGTCGAAGCACTTCCGAGTAAGCTGCTCCCTCGCGCCCGACCTCAATAACGCCCTGATCGGCTGCATTCACCGCAATGTCGACCTCTTCACCTGGAAGCCCTCTGACATGCCTGGGATCTCTGAGGATCTCATCATGCACAAACTCAGCGTGATTCCCGGGTCGAAACCCGTTGTCCAAAAGCAGCGCAAGTTCGCTCCGGAGCGACAGCAGGCAGTAAACACAGAGGTGGACAAGCTATTGTCCACGCATTTTGTACAAGAGGTCAGCTACTCTGAGTGGCTGGCGAACGTCGTCATGGTCAAGAAGGCGAGGGGGAGTTGGAGGATCTGCATAGATTTCACCGACCTCAACAAGGCATGCCCCAAGGATCCATTCCCTCTCCCCAGCATTGATGCCCTGATCGATGCCACCTCGGGTCACGAGCTCTTATCCTTCATGGATGCCTTCTCGAGCTATAACCAGATCCGGATGTTTCCTCCCGACATCGCCAAGACGTCCTTCGTCACAGACCGGGGACTGTACTGCTACCGGGTTATGCCCTTCGGGCTGAAGAACGCCGGTGCCACCTACCAGAGGCTCGTCAACCGAGTCTTTAAAGATCAAATCGGACGTAACATGGAGGTATACGTCGACGACATGCTCGTCAAAAGTCAAGAAGGACAGGACCACGTCGCCGACCTGGAAGAGGCCTTTGGGGTCCTTCGAACCCACAACATGAGGCTCAACCCGGCGAAGTGTGCCTTCGGCGTCTCCTCGGGGAAGTTCTTAGGGTTCATCGTCAGCCAGCATGGCATCGAGGCTAACCCCAAAAATATCCAGGCCATAATAGACATGGCCCTTCCCAGGAACGTCAAAGAACTCGAGAGGCTAACGGGGAGACTGGCGGCCATCGGCCGTTTCCTCTCCAAGTCTGGAGAGAAGTCCCTTCCGTTCTTCAAGGCGCTGCGAGGCACCGGAGGGTTCGAGTGGGGTACTCAGCAGCAAGAGGCCTTTGCCCAGTTAAAGGAGTACCTCGCCAATCCTCCTCTCCTCAGTAAGCCCGAACCAGGCGAGCCACTCTGGCTCTACCTCTCGGCATCGGAGAACGTGCTAAGCACCGTCCTCGTTTGAGAAGAGAAAGGGGTCCAAAAGCCCTGTACTATGTAAGCAAGGTCCTGCTCGACGCCGAGACCAGATATTCCAAGATGGAGAAAGTAGCATATGTCTTGGTCATGGCCGCGCGAAAGCTCCGTCCTTACTTTCAGGCACATTCGGTCAGGTACTCACGGATCAACCCCTGAAGGCTGTAACACCTCGAATCTGTGAATTACTGAAAAAGCCTGTTTTTATATATTTTGAGTGGTGAAAATTATTTTTGATGTATTTTATTTAAATATTGATATTTGTATGGATATTTGTGGTAGATTGGTATTAATGATATATCGGAGTTATGGGTCAAGTTTTATATGAAGAAATATTGTTTACCTTATTTTCTACTTTTGAAAAATTATTATGAGACAATTTTATGTATTTGATGTTGTTAGTATTTTTAAAGTGTGTGAGTTGGGGGTCTATTTGAAATATTTAGGAGATTGGGGGTTTATATGTAATTATTCCGTATTATATATATATATATATATATATATATATATATATATATATATATATATATATATATATATACATATTATTTTCCAAATCCCCCCCCTCCTTCTTTCTCCTTTCCTTTTTCTTTCTTTCCCTTTCCTTCCATGTTTCTTCCCGATCAAATCCTTCGGCCGAACCCATCGGCCTCCCTCCCTCCCGCCCGCTCAAATCCACTTGGATTCTTCACCAAATTCAAATTAAACTGAGGGGTATGCTAATTGAAGGGTTCTCTACATCGTGGAAGTGTCGGATTTTCGAACGGATTCCGAAAAGGTATACCCTATTTTATTTATTCGTATAAAATTAAGTGTGGTTAGTTTTATTGAGTAGGATTATTATGGTAGAGAGATTTAGAGGTGTTGGAAGTGGAAGATTTGGGGAATTAGTGGGTTGCTAGAGAAATTACAAGTTGTTAGTAAATTAGGGTTTTGGGTTTGTAAAATAGAGATATATATATATATAAGAATTATCTTTTGTATGGTGGTAAAAATTGTAGTGAGCCATTAGAATGAAATGGGGAGTGACGATTTTAGTATAAACTCGGATTATAGGATTTATGAAATCGGGTAGGAAACTCGATTCTAAAAATTGTAGAAAAGGTATATAAGGGTGTAGAGTATTATGAAAGTATTAATATGAATTTAGGATGAATTTTATAGGCTTCCAGCTCAATTAAATTGAGTGAAATGGATTATAGGTGAAAAGTGCACGCCGGGTGTTCAGTGAAATGCCTGCGCAATATAGAGGTGAGAATTTGATGAATTCGGAGGTGTAGATGAGTCTCCTTATTGGTGTTAACCCTAATTTGAGAAATTAGGAAGAAGGGATTGAAGAAATTAGGAAGTAGGAAATTTTCCTATTAGAAAGCCTCAGATCAATATGTTAGTTCTTGCATCGGGGTTCGAATTTGAAATCCGTCGATGTAGCTCGCCTACATATGTCATTTGTGACGCGTGGGTGAAGACGGATTCAAATTTGGAGGTCCGTAGGTCGAGTTTTGAGCTTTAAACTAATCGGTTCTATAATTTTTCAATTAGGTAAAAAAAGTCGAACTTCGACTGGCTACAGGACGGATGTGGGACATCGTTTGCTCGATCCGTCAGGTGAGTACGTTGTGTTTATAAATATTTTATATTGTGGCCGAATTTCGTAGCCTTTTGATATGTTTTGTGGGAGTTATGCCCAAAAATGGATATTTGTTGAAAATACGGATTTTTAAGGATCCAAAATGGGTTTTTGAGATATGTGGTGAAAGTGATTATTTTAAATATATAAAATCTATAGTATGGGTTAATGTGATGTGTTGAAGTATAAAAACTAATTATATTAGATTGTTTATGCACATTTTTATCTAGTGCATGATTTGTGTATGTTTTGGGGGCATATAGGCCCTTATAGGTAATTATAATTACATGGAGCATGGTGTATAAGCTAGTAGGCTATAATTAGATATTATAAGATTTAATTAGAGGAGATAAGTGGTTTTGGCCCATTTTTTTGGGAAACCCGCATGTGTGGTGTGTATTTGAGATATATATATAGATGATTATGACGTGTGATGCAATAGTTGATGAAATTAATACTTGGGTACATGTTTATATTGTAATTATGTTCGAAGTGAATCAATGGGCAATAATATGATATTATTCTGTGATGAATTATAAATTTTGATACGTTTACGATACAGACTAACACCTTATAACTCTTTTTATTTATGATATGACTTGGTGTATGCCTATATGTGATTTAATGAAGTAGTAAATAGCCTAGTATTCATAATGGGTAATGTTATGGAAAAATAAATAACATGGTGCATTCGTGATATGCAATAATATGACATGTTGGTTTATATGTTAAATGACTAGGTGTATATATATATGTGATATACTGAGATGATAATTATATCGTGGATATCAGACGTGCATCAAATGCAAGATAAAAGGTAAGATGGTAAGTGTTAATTAAATGTGTTATCAATACACGTGACTAAAATCAAGGTGATAGCTTTTCTTGAATTCAAAAGTGTAATTTTGTGGAACATAGTAAAATGAAAAGATGAAATGATTAATGCTAATACAAATGATTTTGTTGACCAGTACCTACAGCAATCCCGGGGGTTTGGGCTAGACCTCCTAACGCCTAAGGACCGGCTTGGGAATAGTGGACCCAAACTATGTTTGGGGTAAGTGGATTTTATCGCCCAAGCTATCGGCTTGAGACCCGATTTTCCTCGATGACAGCTATCGCGAGGAAGTACCCAGTTTACCTGGGACGTGGTTTTTCCCTCCTGGCTATCGGCTGGGAGGAAGTACCCAGTTTACCTGGGATGTGGTGTTTTTTCCTCGATGACAGCCGTCGCGAGGAAGTACCCAGTTTACCTGGGACGTTGCTTTTTCCCTCTTGGCTTCGGCTAGGAGGAAGTACCCAGTTTACCTGGGACGTGGTGTTTTTCCCTCGCTAGTTCGGCTAGGAGGAAGACGTAGCCTCGGACGAGTAAGACTCTGTGTGAGCATTGGACCGCGTGTTTACTGGGCTGTCGGCTTTCAGTATGTTGGGATACTGTGGCTCACTGGTCGACAAACTAATAAAATAACTTAGTGTTAATAAAAATGTGAGAGTAAAGAAAGTGGATAGTGAAATGTGAATTGTGTATGGGAAAGAAAGTTGTTGTGAATGAAGTAAATGTGAAAGTGAACGTGTTATGAGTTAGTGTATGAAAAGAAATGATAAATGCAGCATGTGATTAATTTAAGATGAAAATAATAAAAGAGATGTGTTATCATGAATAATACGAAGTAATTGTATTATGTGTGTGATCATTAAAGTAAAATACAGTTGATACGAGTTGTACCTTGGAATTGTGTCAAGGAACTACCTGCCCGCTATTTCTGTAGAAATGGTGGGAACTACTTGCCTTGGCATAATTCGCAGGGTGAGTTGATATAATAGTGGTAATGATTGATGGAAATGAGAAATAAAGTAAAGTGAAGATGCTTAGTGATTGAAGTGAATTAATAATCAAGCTATCAGCTTGAGATGTGATGTGATATTACCCAAACTGTGTGTTTGAGGTGCAGTGATTATCACCCAAGCTATCGGCTATGGGGTGTGATATGTTGTGGTTCCAAATTGTGTTTGAGGATTAAGTGAAAATGATGATAAGATTTATTGTTTATAAGAAAAAGAAATTACTAAAGTGGTATAATGAGATGGGAATAAGCTATAAAGCATGTTTTTGATGTACTGAGTATAAGCATTCTATTAATGATGTGTTAATGTTGCGATGGGATGTGAGAGCATTGCAATAAGCAATAAGATGTTATATTTGCGTTATAAGACTTGAATGAATGTGGTATTAAGAGAATAGAAGCATTTGTAAGAAGTGATACTTGATAGGGCATGATAAAATAAATACCCGTATTATGAGACTGGTTATGAAAATGATTATTAAAAGAGTATGTTGTATTATGAGTTGTATTCTCATAAATGGTTATTAATGAAAGGAGTAAATGCATCATGTAGTTATATTCATATAATGCTATTATGACAATACTTGTGGAAGAATGAATATTTGGGTTAGAGAATTTAAATTGAAAAGTAGTGGATTGTATGTGTATTCGTACTAAGCGGATGCAAAATAAGAATATATATATATACGAGGTTGATGTGAAGTACATTATGAAATGTGGGAAGTTGTGGATAACTAAATAGTTGAATGCAGGATTGGCAAAGTATTTGATATATCGTCGTATTGATGATGTTGTTGTGTTCAGGATTCAGATAGCATTATCTTAACTTGGTATTTGTAAGTTTAAATTATTTTCTTTATACTATTTTAATTTGTTATTAGATTAATAACTATACTCACACCAGAAATGGCTAACCCCTTAGTGTTTGGGGGTTAGGGGAGTCTGAGGACTACCCTAGATCCCCTACTGTTACAGGTTCTCATCAGTGCAGAGGTGAGGCGTGGATTTGTAGGATGAAGTTTTATTTTAAAAATTTGTACTAATTAATTATGTGAATAGTAAAATTTATGATCTAAATTGTCTTATGGATGTATGAGCATGTATATGATGATGATGAGTATAGTGTGGGGTGGTGTGGTATGTTTGTGACCCGTACCCACCTCGTTGTGGAGTACTGGGCTCTGTGGTAGGTTTTACAATGATTTTTCAAAATTTTTACCTCGTTTTTCAAAGAAATGTATAGTTTTTATTTGATATTTAATAATCTGTTATGAGTTTGGCCCCCAGAGCATTATATTATATTGCCTGTATGTTTTTGCTTATTTTGGCCTGGGGAGCCCGTGAAATTATTGTGTATATTGTGAGCTACGGAATTTTGAGCAGAATTCTGTAAGCTATTTGTGTTTCGGAGAAAAATTTACAGGGGAAACTCTACCAAAATTTTCCCTGAAATATAACTTTCTTAGTTTATGTTTAAAGTGATATAGAAATTGAAAGAATGGAATTTCGAGGTTTAGTTTTCCAAAAAAAAAATAAAAATAAAAATAAAAAAATTGGGTGTCACAGTTTGGTATCAGAGCTTAGGTTAACTAGGAAATTGTTAATCCTAGTGATCTTGCCATGTGAGTATGGGTTCATTATCGCTTAGTTGGAGATAGAGAGTGTATTTTATGTGGGTGTTTTGTTGAAGAATAGATTCTATCGTGGAATGGTGTGATCCCCATTAGATTTTGGTCTAACCTTGAGTTAGCATTTCCTTTCATGACCCTGCATATGGGTTGACCTCTGTAGAAATCCCGGTGTGAATTTGCGCACTATTGGAGTATTCCATTATATTGATTGCTGTGTGCCGTAAGGGGCTATTCCCAGGAGATCTGGTGTAGGTCCTATGGACATTTGTTCTATAGGTGTATATTTTATAGATTGAGGAGTGATGTGTGGTTATGGTTTTATCCCATATTTGGGGAGATTGATTGGTTGTAGAAGGTTATGTAGGTCATCTGCGTAGTTGGGGTATGGTGCAGGGAGGATTCGGGTGAGACAGTCCGATGAAACCCAGTTTTGATTGTATGTAGCGCCTTGGACGATGAAGATTATGCCCCGTTGGGTTTGATGGAAACATTTAAGGCAAAGATTGAGATTGTTGATGTGGTTTGCAAAGTTTCTGGTATATTCAATGGGGTTTTTAGTCCCCCACCTTGGTGAACTCTGGAGTTCAAGGTTGATTTGATATTTGGTGTGACTCCTATTTCTAAATCAGCTTGTACTCTAGCACTTAGGAATGGGAAAAGGTGAAGGAGAATTTGAGGTGATGCTTTTAGAAAGGATTATCAGTTGAAGTGATACGCCGTAGGGCGCTCGGCAGTATTGTAACAAAGAAGGTAGTTCACCGAGAAGGTGTACTAAGTAAGGTGATTATTAAGTATTTATTGTTGAGAATAGATAATTGGCTGGATTAGTTGCGGGGAGTGTCATTAATCTCCCGATTAGAGTTGCACACCGAGTACTATCAGATAATCCCTAGAGAGGGAAAACATCTCAAGAATTGTTTTTCGTACTCGGTATGAATTGTATGAGTTCTTAGTGATATCTTTTGGGTTGGCGAACGTCCCTGCGTTTTTTATGAATTTGACGAATTAGACCTTTCACCCTTATATTAACAGGGTATGATTGTATTTGTATATAATATTTGGTGTATTTTCGCAGTATGGAGGGGCATAGATGACACATCAGAACTGAGTTGTAGACTCGTTGGGACTAGAAGTGGTATGAAAGGTCTGTAAATTTTCATTTTTGGGAGTGAGAAATGTGATTTTTGAGGACACATTGTGTTTGCTGAAGGCGTATCGGTGGATCTGAAAACATTTGCAAAGGTGACAAGACGGGAGATAACCCACGAATGTGTCAGAAATTCCGAGTTTCTTGGTTTTGGTTGTCTATTGTGGGCGATCCGTTCTTTGATTTTCTGTTATTGCTGCACCGATGAATCAGTTTCCCTGGAGGAATGTCCCGTTCGTATGACCGGTGCAGGGTGAAAAGACATTTTCAAGAGTTGAAGGAAGAATTAATGACAGGTGCTGTTTTGATTACTTCGAAAAGGGAGTGTCTCTCCGAGTAGATGCGGATGCATGTGATATAGGCAGGTGCAACTTGATGCATGAAGGAAGGTTTAAGGCCTATGCATTTAGGTCGTTGTGGTTATATAGAGCGAGTTATCCTACTCAACCTTGAAACTGGGGGTAGTAGTACATGCAGTGAAGATATGGAGACATTATTCGTTGGAAGGATAGTTTTAACTTTTTGCAGATCATAAGAGTTTAACTTACTTGTTCTTGTAAATGATTTTAGTAGGAGGCAATAAACGTGGCTTGAGTACCTTGGCAGCTTGGTATGGAAATAAAATACCACTCGGGGAAGAATTAGGGTGTCCAGCACTAGCATATAAAATTTCAAGTCAAACGCTTACTTTTAACATAGTTAAATTAATTTGCAAACTAAAGATGTGCAGCAGTTTTGTGAATCTGAGACTACCGACACAGCTGCAGTAAAACTGTGATATCTCCTAGACCGTAACTCGGAATTCTAAAATTCTGGAGGCTATCGACATCTATACATCTGGAGGTACTTTTACTGTTCAGGGCTCAGATTCAGATTCTGATGTTAAAGGAGTCAAAACAGCGAGTAAAGTTCAGGACAGCAACATGTAGGAAGGTCTTTTATACATAAGTTGCATGATAACTGGTTATTGTGAGTCTAGATTAATGTGTGATACAAATGTGAGTGTAGTGGCTATCAAAACAGCAAGCAACATTTATTTCTCAACTCAAATGGGTGCAAGATCATCACATACATGCTACAACACACATCTACAAGTCTAGGATTTTTTAGTCTCATGTGTTCAAATGTCTATGAGATAAAATGAGTCCAAGTAGTTGTAATATAACAATGAAATTGTTGTGACTCTTAAGAGTATGAAATTGATGAGGATTAATATTTGATCAACAACGACGAGTCAAGGAGGAGTCACAACTACTAACTATTTGCGGTATTTTCAAATTAAACGCTTGTACTAGAACAAAAATTTGTACAAGATGAATACTTGCCTTGATTGGATAAGGGATTAGATCGACGGTCGAGATCGAATGGATCGGATCGGTGCGGATCCTGATGGAAAATCAAGATCAAAACGATCGGACGGCTGGATCTGCTTTGGTCTGATCCGATGATCACGATCGGATGGACGGCTGAGATCTAATCTGGTGTTGATAAAGAAGATCTGATGACGATGATGAAGATCAAGTCCCGATCGGGAGGGGATCAGGCGGTCCAGGATCACTTGATGATGATGAAGATCCGACGGTCGAGATCCAAGAGATCAAGATCATGGGTGATCAAGATCGAATGGTCCAGATCTAATCCATCAGATCATACCAACTCTGATGAGATCGAGATGATCGACAATCAAACGGTTGAGATGCGTTCGGATGGTGATGATCTTGATGATCAAATCAATGGCCAGGATTCAATACAACCTTCTTCTCCTTCCTTCTTCTCAAAGACAGAGAGGGAGAGGGATGGCGACGGCGGTTGGACTGCGAGACTGCGGCGGCTCGACGCAGCAGTCGCTGCATGCTCAAAGGTTGAGCAGGAGAGTGTGCACAGGGCTGGCACGACGAGCGAAGCGTGGAGAACTGCGGGGAGGCACGGTGGAGGCAGAGGCTGTCGGCGACGCTGTTGACGCTGCCGACGATGACAAGAGGTAGGTGCGGCATTGTAGGTGTGCGTCGTCGAGAGGAGTCGCGACAGGGAGGCATCGCGACGCTGCAGGCAAGGAGGTGGTGGCCATGGCGGCGGTGGCCAGGGGGCGCGACACAGCGAGGGGTCGGCAACTGGAAGTACACGGCGTCGCTGGCTGAGCGGCTGGCGCGACTGGGGACGCACTGCGTCGTTGCCGCATTGCTGGGGCGGCTGTCATCTCGATAGGAGGGCGGCACGATGGACCCGCTGGCATCGCGGAGTACATGGAGGAGCATCGTGGTCCTATCGACGAGGAGGGGGGTGGTCGGGAGCGGAATGGTGAGGTAGCTAGGCATCGATGAAGTGGAGAAAATGAAGGGTGCTGTGGTTTGGGGGGTTGAGCAGTAGAAGATGAAGGGGGGCAGCTGTGTGCACAGTAGGTAGGGGTTAGGGTTATTAGGTTAGTGTTGTTTATTAGAAGGGTATTTATATAATAGGGTATTGGGTTTGGGTTTAGATGGGTAGATGATCCAATAAGAGATGGGTATTGGTTTTGGGTTTAAAAATCCAATAGGAGATAATTAAATGGGATAGAGTTTATAAAACATACTTACATATATACATATACATTAAATCATGAACAAATAAAACTAATAGTAATTAAAATAATAATAACAATATGAACAGAAATAATAATACAACTAACAATAATAGTAACAAAATTGTATTTTCAATAAATCATCAAGGATAACAATAGTAAAATAAAACTTATAATCGTATTAGTAACATCAAAAATAATACTAATAGCAATGACAATAATAATAGTAGTAACCATAATAAAAATAATATGAATACAATAATAAGATTTGAGTTCAGTAGATTCATTAAAATCCAAATCGAAATGACATAATAGATTTGGACTAAAATATAAATAGTCGATCTTTTGAAAACGGCAATTAAGGTTGAAATATTCCATTATTCGAAAATAAACATAATTGTTCAAGAAAATACTTTAAATGTAAAGTTTAAGCCGAATTTAACAAATACTGAATATCTAAATTTTAAAACATAAAAATACATAGAAAATACATATTTACGGAAACAGGGGTTACAAATCCTACCCACCTTACAACAAAATTTCGTCCTCGAAATTTGCTTAGGCGGTACGTAGGACAGGGCAAAAGCAAACTGGGGGGAATAACAAAACATAAAATTAAAGGGAAAGGAACAAAGCAGCGGCAATACCCGAAAAGATGGAGTGGATAACAATGAGGTCAAATGGAAGGCATGGAAGAGAATAGACAGTATCAAGAGGAACGAAATAACACAAGACAACAAATATGATAGAGAAGTAGGCAGAACTGTAATCGGAGAGAGAAAAGACAGGGAAGAATCGAATCAAATAATGAATGAGTGCATGATGGCAAAATGAAATGCAAGAAAGAAGTAACCGGTATAAAAAATGAAGAATGAACAACACATGACTTGCAAGATAACAAGACAAAAAGATGAAGAAATAGATAGAGTTGGGATCGAAGAAAGGATGGACAAGGACAAGATGAACCAAGCGATGAGCCAACGGATGAGAACAAATGCAAGAGATAGGGAATAGCAAAAAATACAAGAAAGGAGAAGCAACAATAGGATCCTGGGACCTGTAGATTATGGGCCCACCACGCTTCCGCTGCGACACTCTGATGGTGACGTTCCAAGCTGCAGACATGTCATTGTAGACCACGTGACACCAGGCGACGATCCGAGCAGAAAGAAATGAATGAGGCACCAAAATCAAAGAGAATATGGGCTCCAAATAGAGATAAGCAATAATGCAAAGTGGATATAAAGCTTTAGCTTCAATCTAAATAATTAAAAAATATAATACGGATCAAAACTAATGGCGTTAACAGAAATAATAACAGCAACAATATCAATGATAACAATATCAATAGTAATAGAATAATAATAACAACAATAAAAACTAGAAATAACAATGATAATAATAAAAATAGTAATAATAATAACAATAATAATAGCAATAATCAAAATTATCATAATCATACAGGTAATAGTAATAATATAATAAAATAAAAATATCAAAAATAATGACAATACATACACGACAGTGTTGGATTTAACATATTCATGAAAAATAATGCAGTAATAATAGAAATAATAATAGTATTAAAAACAATAACAATAATAGCCATAAAAATAATAGCAATAATAGTGATAATATCAACAATAATAAAATAACAATAACAATAATAGCAAAAATAATAACAACAATAATAATAAAAAATTAATAGTAATAACAATAATAATAACAACACCAATAATAATAATAACGAATACAACAGCAATAATAATAATAATAGTATCAGTAATAATAAAATGATAGTAACAATAATAGAAGTAATAACAATAAAGATAATGAACACAATAATAATAACAGTAATAGAAATAATAATAATGATAACAATACCAAAATAATAACGAAAACAATAGCAATAATAATAATAATAGTAATAATAATCTTATACACAAAATAGAGCAAAATCAACTATACAAGTTCAAATTGTATGGAAACATAAAGTATAACAGTATAAACAAGATGTCATAAAGAAAATATTTCTTCACCTTTAGTTTCATTATATAAGTAAAAATTGTCTTGAAATATCCATTAGCAAATAGGTAGAAAATCTTGCCTCCTTAACATCAAGTTGCATGTTTGCCTTCACGACATCAGGTTGCAGGTTGCCGTCAGGATATTCGGTTGCACATTTTGCCTCCCCGATATCCAGTTGCAGTTTGCCTCCATTGACATCGAGTTGCATATTTGCCATCTCGACATTAGGTTGCACCGAAGTGGTGAAATGTATATAAAATTGAGCATGCTCAGGCTCAAAACAAATTAATAATAATAATAATAGTAACGATAAAAATAATAATACCAACAACAATATTAATAACCAAATATCGATATTAATATCAATAAGAATAACAACGATAAGAACAACGATCATAACAATGATAATAACAGTAATCGCAAAAAGAATGATAACAATAATAATAATAATAACAATAATATTGAAATATTAACAACACTAAAAAAAGTAGTAATGCAAGACAAGATATAGTTTGGGCCCAACATTTTTGTGGAAGCAATTTAATATTAACAATAATAATAAAATAATGAAAACAACAATAAGAATATCAATGGTAGTAACAACAATAATAATACTAGTAATGATAATGAAAATAATAGCAATAATAATAACAGTAGTAACAATAGCATTATACAACAAAATAAGAATTTGTCTTATAAAAATAATCCAGTAGAAATATATAGTCGATCGAAAATGAAAAGTGAAGTTAAAATACACCATTGTTCGGAATAACAAAATCTTTGTTGAGAAATATTTTTATAGAAGATCGAAAATAAATATAACAATTAATAATCAAAATATAGAAAGTATTCGGAAAAAAATAATTATAAAGAGAAAAATAGGTAAGAGAAAAACGAAGCTATACCCAATAAAGAATTAAAGAGGATGATGACTAGAAGGGACAAAAGAAAATTAAGGAATTGAATACGAAGGAAGAAGGACGAGGGGCAAAGTCGGAATTGAAGAGAATATAGCAGGGAAGAAATAACCAACATGATGCTCAATATGAATCAACAAATAAAAAGGAATGTAAGGCAGGGATAGCAATGAACGGCACACAAGCTAGAATAAAAAGGGATCAACTAGGTAAGTAAAAGATCAGAGATTACCTGCACCGAAATCAAAGGAATATGGGTACGAAAAGAATAAATTTGTACCCAATAAGAAATCAACAAATCAGGATGACTGTAAGAGATGGAAGGAAGCAATGAATCAAAGAATTGAATATGAAGGGATCATAATGGATGGGATAAGACTTGTGTCCAGATCGAGTTGATTATCAAATTATTTATGTGGTTGCATGGCCTGTTTAATGTTGAGTTAATCCTGACCGAATCAAGCCTGTCTAATGTATTAGTCAAACTAACACATTAGCCAAACCTGGCTCTGATACCACTAAAAACCTTGTCACGCCCCGCTTCCCAAAAATACGGAATACGGGTGCGTGACGAAGCCCAGCAGATGATTTTGACATCATTCATAAGCTGTAGGATCGACTCAGTATCATAATAAGAATATAACAAGAGATATATTTAACGAAGCATGCATGAATAATTTATTAGCAACAGAAACAATTGAAACACAATAATAATATCCAAATAGTTTCAAGTCTGAACCAAGTTAAAACTCGGGAACATCAGCACGTTACAAGTTCTTAAGTAGAAAGAATAAATAATTCAAGAAAACAAATAATCTAAGCAAGTCTTTTCTCCACTTGAAGACTAAAATCTCTGCTCACCAATCCCAGCAGGTAGCACGTCTCCAAAGTCTGTTTAATAAATATAAAAGGGAAAAATAGGGAAAACAAGAGATAATGCCCTTAGTACAAGTTAGGGCCACAAATAGTAAAAACGAGTACAAGTAATGTGGAACAAAAATTAAAATCAAGAATGTAACAGGGATACAACAAGTAGTGGGAATTTAAGAACTAACTAGCAAGAATGACAACTCTAGTAAATAGGCTGGATAACAAATACTAATGGTGAAGCAAGTGACAAGTTTCAAGTATAAGTGTCAAGTAACGATTCTCAAGTCTAGTGTCAACTTGTCAAGTACAAGTGTAACACCCCGAATTTCAAATAAGGAAAAATTCGAGATTTCACAGGATCTTTACTTCACTTCGTACAATTTTACAAGGAATTTAAAACTTTTTATTCACAATACATCAGAGTTCCTTTACGCAGCGGAAGAATAAAAGATTACAACAATGAAATACAACTTGTATAGCTTTAACATCATTTGCAACATCTTTAACTTCTAAACAGCAACAGCATATCCACTTTATAACTCCATGAATAGTCCATTACCTGCATGTCAGTCTGTGGGCACGTCAGTTACTTACAACTGACGAAATGTTATACACGGCTATCCTCTCTATGCCGGGAATAGTATAACGATCTCATACTTTAACAAATCACAAAAAGATTGAATGAACATATAAAGTGTCAAAAGTGATTATTCTAAATCTAAGTGTATGTCATGCCTTAATGCCTAATGCACACAATTCTACACTAGGATGACACTAATGCACACTTGTTCAGATTCTATGCATCCCATACTATATAGGTCCGAGGGCAAGTGCCTACGTACTCCATATTGAAGGGTTCGATACCTCGCCATGAGACTACCCAGTAATAAAACAAGTTTTAGAGTTATTTCACAGATACGGATCTCAGCCTCCCTGGCTAGCCTCCCTGGCTATAATAACAGATCCCAGCCTCCCTGGCTATTATATCGTGAGAATAATCCCGTAAATGCCCCTCTAGCCCCGGTATATACATATTCTTTGGAGTATGGTAAACATCCGCCGACTACCCTAAGTCCCGGATAAAAATACGGTCCATCTCCTACGGAGCAACCACAGTCCACCAACTGGGTCTATAGCCACGGAGATCCACCGCCGACTATATAGAAGCACCCATTTACATTTGCACAAGTCTATTACATCTTCACCTAAGTGCCTAATTATTTTTAGTTCAAGACATGAATATGTTATCACCCTAGAATCAGTTCTACCTCATACCGGTTTTATTCGCAAAATACGAGATCGCCCGACGGCATTATCTCAAAATCAAGTCTCAAAATCTTTATTTCAAAATTATCGGTAACCGAGGTCTTACTAATTCTAAATTATAAACCTTTCATGTGCAAGAAACATGGGTACACATACCCTTTAATAACCATGTCTTAACTCAAAGTATTCTTAAACAATTATCCATGTTTCATCTTAGAACTTATTCATGCATTTTACTCTAACATAGACAAAAGATTCAACATTATAAATTTCTACTAGCAAGTTATACAAATCCACATTACCCAATTAATACTTTTTGGGGTTAAAACTCATGTACTAATTTATATTTCATTTTCCTCAAAATATGCAATAAAGTTATGAATAACTTTAATATTTATTACTTCATTTTATATGAAGAAAGTATGAGTTTTAATCAAAAGCCCCCCTTTTAAAGTCTCATTTTTACTTTCTTAAAGTAGACAATAAAATTTCCATAACAATCTCTAATAGCTTCCATTTTATCTTATAACCATAATAGGAATTTATTCATACTAAAAAAAACATCTTATTCTATTAAAACCAATCAAAAAAAATATAAAAGATGGCTATCAAGATTTGAACCCAAGATCTCTTATAAGAGGTGCTCATTGACTGACCAGTAAGTCCTAGTGTGCTTTTTTTTTAGAAGTTGTATTCATATACTTTTGTTTACACTTTTCTGAAATTGTTTCTTTTTAACAAAACTTGTTTACCCAATAATCCAATCCTTTAGGATATTGGAATAAACTTCTCTTTGGACTAAAAGGAAATCTTGAATAGTTATCAACAAGTCCAAACTTATTTTTAGCATATATCTCATTTTAAAAAAAAAAGATTTTCCTTTCTTTACAAAATTTACATTTCTTTTCAAACTCGAAAATTAAAATCATGATTTTCTAAAAAACTAGTTTATGCCCAACATCTTACAAATAAAAATTTGTGTTAAGAATCATAACATATCTTTTAATCGATTATGGGTGTCTCAAAGGAATTCCTTTCATACAAAAATTGTATTTTTGACATATGTCAACAAACTTCATAAAAAAAAAAAATTTCCTTCTCTTTTCTTTTTCATCATATCTCTAATCATATGTCGAAATATAGCATTCTTTAACAATTTCTCCTACATATCACACATTTGACAAATCACAAATTTGCAAACACTCTAACATGGTTCATAGAATTAATCCTTTAGTTGCACTCTTCTTTTCAACTAGCATGGCAACAATCAAAACAAGTTTATGGTATTCAATTAACTTTACAAAATATTTTTGCAAAAGAATGTATTCCCAACATTTTTCATACAATCAATTATATCTTCATTCATGCATACTAATTCATGACAAAACAAATCAATATTTCTTTTCTCATTACTAATTAACATAAGTTGGGTTTGTTTACTCAATAAAGCCATATTTAATTACATCCAATGCATAGGTTTGTTCTATTTTATCAAATCAAATTCTATATTACTCATTCATTTCTATTAACATGCACATTCAAAAAAAAAAAATTAGAAAGTAGGAGACACCCACCTTATTGAAGCTTGAACAATTGAAGGGAAAGATGTGACACTTCTTCTAGCTCCAAGACAACTCCTAGCAATGGCTCCTCCTCCTAGCAAAGCTCCCTTTCCCTAGCAATGGCTTCCTCTAGCAATTCTTCCAAGCAAAAGGACCCTCTCTCTCTTTCTTTTCTTTCTTTCTTTCTTTCTTTCTTTCTTTCTTTCTTTCCCTCTTTTCTTTCTCTTACACTTATTTCTTTTTCTTCTTTCTATAATGTTTTTGGTGCAAGAGAAATGTAGGAAATGAGGCTCTATTTATAGGGTATGGTTAGGGTCTATTATGCATAATTTTACACCTAATAACTCTCCATATTAATTCTTACAACTCTCCACTTTCCTAACTCCTAAAACCCCCATCTCTTCATCTCCCCACTCTCCATGAACTTAACTCTCCACTACTCTCTTCCCTTCACCATAACCGGCCACCCCCCTTGCCCAAAATTTGGTCCAAGTACATTTGTGTGTGCATGCACACATGCACAAACAAATATGAACACATTTCTATAACTCAAAAATGTGTACTAATATTGTAACTTGTCATGTATTAGTACATGTTCAACCTAATTTAAGTTATAATTAGTGGGCTTGAATCATGGGCCTTCATTTTAATTAACTAACTTAATTATCCTAGTGGGCTCTCCTTTTAATTAATCTAATGGGCTAGAAATTTACCTTTAGGTCCATGGATCAAAAGAAGGCTAATATAAAAACTTATGCATGCTAAACTAAGAAATGAGAGTAAGAAAATGGAGATAGAAAACTAGCACGTGCATCATATGTGCAAAAATTGAAAAATGCACTTTAATCAAAATAGGGAAAAATAAATTTTCATTTTGAGTTCGAACACGTAAAATAAATAATCAATACACATAGAAATATCACACTTAGAGATGGAAAAATACGTAATTTATATGTGCATTGAAAACACATAAAAAGCACGTAAAAATACGGAGATTGAAATATTATATTTTTGTTGACTCAAAGTAGGGTAAAAATCAATATGGGAAATGCATAAATAGTCGGTAGTCAAAATACGTAGTGAAAACACGTTATAAAATACACGTGCGTAACACACGAGGGCAAAATTGTCATTTCCAATTTTGCGGGGTGTTACAACAAGTATCAAGTTGCAAGTGTCAAGTGTTATATTCAAGTATCAAGTCTCATGTATCATGTCATCAAGTATCAAGTTTCATGTTCAAGTCTTGTGGTTGTTACTATCTAGGTAGCACTTCATGCATCCATCTTTTTACTACATGGTTGCTACAGGCAAATCAGTTACGTTTAGGCTGAGTGGTGGAGTGTATAGGAAAGTGTACTCAGGTATCAAGTATCAAGCAAGTCATGCTAATGAATCGGGTAATCATATAACTAGTTCATGTATCAAGTCATAACAAGACAAGTCATGAATCATATATATACTAGTTCATGGATCAATAATATACTAGTCCATGAATCGATTTATAATATACTAGTTCATGAATCAAATAATATACTAGTTCATGAATCGAATAATAACATACTAGTTCATGAGACATGTATCAAGTAGGAAACACGGGGCCCCTTCCGAGTACACTTACCTATATTGTCCACTACTATGGTCTTTCCCTTAAACCCCGACTTATTACCTTTTATTAATTTTTATTAAGCAAGCATGCAAGTGTGCGAAACAAGTCAAGTAATCATATTCATGGACATGGAACAAACTTGAGATATTTATATAGCATATTCAACGATCAACACGAATCAAAATATCAAAAACAACGAAAATCTTAAATCTGGACAGCATGAGATTGCTGCACCAAAACTGCGATTCCCGTTGCTGCAAAATAGCAAAAGTGGATCCGTCAGAAGATCTAGAAACTAGACTCCTGCCTAGTTCTAACGCATATAATTAACGTACATGAAAGTTATGGAAATATGTGTCAAAACAGCAAACTACACGGCTATTGTGTTCAGGCAGAATTTGTGAATCTAAGTTTAAACATGTGAAACAAGGTTGAAACATTACAAATAAATTCTGAGAAAAATAGGGGATGTCCTATAGGGTGTCCAGCACTAGCATGTAAAATTTCAAGTCAAACGCTTACTGTTAACATTGTTAAATTAATTTGCAAACTAAAGATGTGCAGCAGTTTTGTGAATCTGAGACTACCGACACAGCTGCAGTAAAACTGCGATATCTCCTAGACCGTAACTCGAAATTCGAAAAATTCCGGAGGCAATCAAAATGTAGACATCTAGAGGTACATTTACTGTTCAGGGCTCAAGTTCAGATTCTGATGTTAAAGGAGTCCAAACAGCGAGTAAATTTCAGGACAGCAACATGTAGGAAGGTCTTTTATACATAAGTTGCATAATAATTGGTTATTGTGAGTCTAGATTAATGTGTGATACAAATGTGGGTGTAGTGGCTATCAAAACAGCAAGCAACATTTATTTCTCAACTCAAATGGGTGCAAGATCATCACATACATGCTACAACACACATCTACAAGTCTAGGGTTTTTTAGTCTCATGTGTTCGAGTGTCTAAGAGATAAAATGAGTCCAAGTAGTTGTAATATAACCATAAAATTGTTGTGACTCTTAAGATTATAAAATTGATGAGGATTAATATTTGATCAACAACGACGAGTCAATGAGGAGTCACAACTACTAACTATTTGCGGTATTTTCAAATTAAACGCTTGTACTAGAACAAAAATTTGTACAAGATGAATACTTGCCTTGATTGGATGAGGGAGTGGATCGATGGTCGAGATCGGATGGATCGGATCGGTGCCTATCTTGATGGAAAATCAAGATCAAAACGATCGGACGGCTGGATCTGCTTTGATCTGATCAAGTCCCGATCGGGAGGGGATCAGGCGGTCCAGGATCACTTGATGATGATGAAGATCCGACGGTCGAGATCCAACAGATCAAGATCATGGGTGATCAAGATCGAATGGTCCAGATCTAATCCATCAGATCATACCAACTCTGATGAGATCGAGATGATCGACGATCGGACGGTTGAGATGCGTTCGGATGGTGATGATCTTGATGATCAAATCAACGGCCAGGATTCAATACAACCTTCTTCTCCTTCCTTCTTCTCAACGACAGAGAGGGAGAGGGATGGCAACGGCGGCTGGACTGCGAGATTGCGGCGGCTCGGCACAGCAGTCGCGGCACGCTCAGAGGTTAAGCGGGAGAGTGTGCACAGGGCTGGTGCGACGAGGGAAGCGCGAAGCACTGCGGGGAGGCACGGTGGAGGCAGAAGCTGTCGGCGATGCTGTCGACACTGCCGACGATGGCAAGAGGCAGGTGCGGCACTGTGGGTGCGCATCGTCGAGAGGAGCCACGACAGGGAGGCATCGCGACGCTGCAGGCAAGGAGGTGGGGCCATGGCGGCAGTGGCCAGGGGGCGCGACACAGCGAGGGGTCGGCAACTGGAACTACACGACGTAGCTGGCTGAGTGGCTGGCGCGACTGGGGACGCACTGCGTCGTTGCGGCATTGCTGGGGCGGCTGTCATCTCGACAGGAGGGCTGCATGATGGACCCGCTGGCATTGCGGAGTACATGGAAGGAGCGTCGGGGTCCTATCGACGAGGAGGGGGGTGGTCGGGAGCAGAATGGTGAGGTAGCTAGGCATCGATGAGGTGGAGAAGATGAAGGGTGTTGTGGGTTTGGGGGGTTGAGCAGTAGAAGATGAAGGGGGGCAGCTGTGTGCACAGTTGGTAGGGGTTAGGGTTATTAGGTTAGTGTTTTTTATTAGATGGGTATTTATATAATAGGGTATTGGGTTTGGGTTTAGATGGGTAGATGATCCAATAAGAGATGGGTATTGGTTTTGGGTTTAAAAATCCAATAGGAGATAATTAAATGGGATAGAGTTTATAAAACATACTTACATATATACATATACATTAAATCATGAACAAATAAAACTAATAGTAATTAAAATAATAATAACAATATGAACAGAAATAATAATACTACTAACAATAATAATAACAAAGTTGGATTTTCAATAAATCATCAAGGATAACAATAATAAAATAAAACTAATAATCGTATTATTAACATCAATAATAATACTAATAGCAATGACAATAATAATAGTAGTAACGATAATAATAATAATATGAATACAATAATAAGATTTGAGTTCAGTAGATTCATTAAAATCCAAATCGAAATGACATAATTGATTTGGACTAAAATATAAATAGTCGATCTTTTGAAAACGGCAATTAAGGTTGAAATATTCCTTTATTCGAAAATAAATATAATTGTTCAAGAAAATACTTTAAATGTAAAGTTCAAGCCGAATTTAACAAATACTGAATATCTAAATTTTAAATACATAAAAATACATAGAAAATACGTATTTACGGAAACAGTGGTTACATCAACGATATTTCTATTAGAACTCAACAAAAATATTAAAAAGATAATTACTGAAGAAAGGTCTATGATTATACTTATTTCTCATAGGAGTCTCATCAAACACCTCTTGTTCACGTATATTGATCTACCTGCATCAAAGAAAGAAAGCATTTAAACAAAGTATCGACTCAATAACGTAATTTGGGAATGTAAATGACATGTCTAACTCGAACGAGTTCGAGTTTCATATCTAGTACTGGATGCAAACATGCGATAATTCTATATGAATGTAAGAAGATTCAGATCAAATTTTAGTGGAAATGAAACCTTACATAGGCGAGGCACTCACTCCCTTGACCAACTGAAGTGAAATAGGAAACAAGCATCAAATTCATACATAGGGTTTGCAAAATTAATCAAAATAGATGACCGCGGGTGATGGTGGAAGCAGTGGGTGACGGCGGATAACGAAAGACGACGGCGGAGGAAATGGTGGGCGACGACAGTGGGTGGCGGCGGAGGAAGATGGCGATAGTGGAAAGGAAGACAGCGGTGGCGGTGGCGATGGAGGAGCAATAATGATGGTGAAAGAGGGATGACGACGGTGACGTGGCGGAATGACGACGGCGACGTGGTGGGTCGGGAATTCGGGTGTGAGTGAGAGAGGAGAGAGAGAGGGGATTCGGGTGAGAGAGAGAGAGAGATGGGTGTGAGTGAGAGATTGTATAAATTGGGGGATTTGAGATTTGGGGGGGAAATGAAAAAGTTGGAGGGCAAATGAAATAATTTGGGGGGTTTAATTGGCGATCAGATAAATAACTTAATTTTTTTTCCTTGAGAAGTCCATTATAACAGTATTAAAACATTATTTGCTTCTTATATATATAATATCATTTTTTAGGTTAATTCTATATATGTAATACATTGTATTGGCTTGTGTTCTCCAATTTTCCTGTTGTTTTATTTTGGAGTAAAAGAACTAAATCTGGTTTCATAGCTTTGTAATAATATTTCAATCACATAATAATACATTTAAATAGTTTTCCTTATGTCATTAGCATTACAAAGAAGCAGTTAACACAAGCCTTTGGATATAGATTATTATGGACTAGGTGATGGCTTGGGGCAGGTTGAGGACTAGGTGCCCGTTGCTCGTGGTTGGGAGCACCATTAAGGGCTTGCATAACGGCTTCTTGAAAATCCTGGAACTCCGCCCTTGAGACTGGTGCCCCTTCAACTTGGCGGTCCCTAGGTGTGGCTCGGCTTACTGGAGTATGACTTCTCTACCTATGACGTTGAGGCGACTCTTTTCGCCTCCTCGTGAGAGGGATCTTTTGGTCCTTGGTCTGTGGGGGTCCGGACTCTCAAGACCCCTGGGTGCTCAGATTGATGGACTCCCTCAAGGACTCTCCATCCATTCAAGCAAGTTTGGAGGTCGACCCCCTGTTGGCAGTTGACAATCACTTAACGGAGATCCTGCTCGGGAGGGCTTTGAGAAGCCATAGAGTCAATTGAAGGATTGGGGACCGCGACATGGTCATGAAGAGAATGTTGCTTTGGACAACTCCGATGGGAGCCCCCCTGGGCAGCCCCCCGAGCCCCTGGAGGGGCCTGTTGAGGAGGAGGCTATTGAGGAAGAACATCTTGAACTGGAGGAAGAGGAGGAGGAAGAGTAGTGGCTCTTTGGCTAGAGACCGCTGCCTTCCTCTTCTCTTTCGGATGCATAGCTTGAAACTACTTTCGCTGATGAAGTTAGGTTGGATTGCTTTTTTGTTTTCCATAGGCGGTGCCAATCTGTTGTTGCTGATTTTGGTGTGGGAGCAAACATATGAATTTGTGGATTCTTGAGAAAACGAATAATGCAAACCTGCTGACCTTCACCAACGTGTTGACTTGTTTCTTGCTGCTGCCGCGAACCTGCACAAAATTCGATACAGCGGGGTGGATCCCGGCGAAGAACCCTCCGACGCTCTTCTCAGTAATCAGAAAGATTAAGAAAGAGATTTAGGTAGAAAAATATTGATTACATTATTATGGTGGGAGAGAGGGGTATTTATAGTCGCCTTAGGGATCGGTTTCAAGATAAGGACAAATCTCTACTTCCCGGTGTGGATGGATAAGATCTAGAGTTTAAATCGTTTTATAGAGATAACTATGAATTTGAATTACTCTTTATCCATCTGGGTTGGTTTGTAATGGGTTGTTACTCATACCCAGTAGGACAAATCCGTTTATGGGTTATTTGGCTTTGAAGAAAGACCCAGTTCCCATTTCAGACCCGTCTGTAGGTGAAATTACCGTTTTACCCCTTAGAGCTTTAAGATTCGTGCCTGATTTGAATGGTCCCGATTTGTTCCTATTTTTAGCCATATCAATAATAATATTACATAACTAAATTTTGTGATATCTACATATAAATTATTATAAAAAGAATACATATAAAAATATAAAAATATTTATAGGAAAAAAGGAAATATATATATATGTACAAACCCTATCCCGGGATTTAACAAGTAAAATGCCGGGATAGATATCTAATTTATATTTAAAAATAAAATTAAATAGCTATCCCGGCGTGTATTAACCAAACGCCATTATAGTAAACCTTCCCCGACGTTTATCATATAACACGCAGTGATATCTATTTAATTTAATTTTTTTAAAATAAAATAGCGGCCTATGAGGTAGAGAGGGATTCTCCCGTCATTTATTTGTACAATGCCGTTATAGTTTGGTCCTATCGCGGTGTTTATTCCAAACGCCGCAATAGAGAGTATGTTTTTAAAAAAAATAAAATTCCTCTCACCTAAAACGGCGTGTCTTAGAAACGCCGCGATAAGAATGCCGCTAAAGGCCAAGCGTTTGTTAGTGTGATGACGCTATGGCTCTTGCTATCCAATTGTGTGATGAGTCATCTCCTTCAATTCTTTTAGCCTCCAAGATATATTTTTTTTTCTTTTTTCTCATATCAGCTTTTATATATAGCAGCCAAAGAAACCCTCAAAAGATAAACACAATTACAGCCAACTTGGACCCGAAATTCACAATCCAAATTTCCTGTTTTCGGATTTCTGCGTATAGTTGTAGTAAAATGAACTTTCCCAAAGAAAAAGAACTTCGTTCATATGAGTACTCGTTTCGAAGAAGACTCGAGGAATGACATCTTTGATTAAGAACAAAAATTAAGATTCGTACATATTCATATCCAAAATAGCTGTACAAGTTCTAGGTGCTGCATTTTTATAAAGGAGAGGAGAGTTAATTAATTAATATGATAAAAAAAGATTAAATAATTAGTTAGTAAAAATTTACATATTAAGATTAATCTTTTAGATTTTAAACTAATCATTCAACTAATTTAATCCAATAATCAATTTGAAATTTAAATTTTGAAATATTTATCCTTGTTCTTGATTTTACCAAAATGCATATCTTTCTTGCAATTATAAATCCCATTCCGTCAAAATAAAATAAATAAAATAAAATAAGTTGAAAAAAGATAAATTTTACTGAAATAAACGAGAACTCGCAATTTCAATGTATAAAATAGTATTAAAACCATATATAAATTTCACTCATCAAGTACCCCCAAACTTAAGATTTTGCTTGTCCTTGAGCAAAAAGTAAAACCATGATAAAGGGATTATAATAATATTTAGTTGCAACTCATCGCACCACAATGATTTATCATGCAAGTATCAAATTTTCGCACCCCTGATTCATGTTAAAATTCTGGTTGAGTGGTGTTCATTGTTTTAGTGATATGTGGAGTTTTAGAATTCCAAATCAGCTGATTCTTTTTGCGTTGGAAAGCTAAGACAATTTTCTCCGATCTCTCTTTGAAACACTTTTCCAAATTCGGACTCCATCTTGCCTAAAAGCGGCCATCAAAGTAGGTCTAGAAAAACATCTTCGCTGGAAACCCCCAAACTTATGCAATCCTATAAAATAAAATAAAAAATACAAATGAAAGTAAACTAAAAGAAAAAAGAAAATCTAATGCAGTAAAAAGAAAACATGGGTTTCCTCCCAAGAAGCGCTAGATCCAATAACATATGAGTCTGTTTTCTAAAAACTTCCTTCATGTGTGGATTTGGTTTCCTCTGTGCATCTCGCAAACTAAATGGCAGTTGTTTAAGCTCAAGTTTGAGTCGTTTCTTTCTTGAAGATGACGTCTTTGATATCCCCACCTCTTTGAATTTCAACTGAGAAGAAAGATGAATAGATGGTGTAACATCCAAATACATAACATATTCCAAAACCTTTTCTTTCTCAGAGTTGCTAAATTTGTTCGAAATAATTCGATTGGTTACTTTTCAACTTCAGCCTTATGTTTCTCGTCCACAATTAAATCAATTTCACTAATTTAAAACACGAGTAAACTTCAGAAGAAAACTCTATGGATTTTAAAACATCAAAAGTTACCAACTCATCCTCAACCCTCAAAATAAGTTTTCCTTATTTGACATCAATCAAAGCTCTCCCCGTAGCTAGAAAAGGCTACCCCAAAATCAACGGAATTTGTTCATCTTCCTCCATATCAAGCACTACGAAATTAGCTGGGAATATGAACCTGTCGATTTTTACCAAAACATCTTCAATTATTCCTCCTTGATACTTGATACATCTGTCCGCCAACTGTAAAGAAATTGTTGTAGATTTTGGTTCTTCAAGACCAAGTTTCCTGAAAACCGAAAATGGCATAAGATTAACACTTGCTCATAAATCACATAAAGCTTTATCAAAATGATAATTTCCAATAGTGCAATGAATTGTAAAACTCCCTGGATCTTTCAGTTTAGGAGGCAACTTCTTTTGTAAAATTGCGCTACTCTCTTCGGTTAGCATAACCATCTCATGCTTCTCTAACTTCCACTTGTTTGATAAAATTTCCTTCAAAAAATTAGTATATTTAGGCACTTATTCTAAAGCTTCAATAAGAGGAATATTAATATGCAATTTCTTAAAAAATCTTAAAAATTTATATAATTGAGTTTTGAGATTATTGTTTTTGAGTCTTTACGGAAAAGGAATCAGTGGATCATAAGGTGAATTAGGGTAAACTCCCTGAAACCCTTGGTGTTTGAAGCTCCTTTGCTTTTCTTAGAATTCTCAATATGATGATTGGCTACCTGCTGCGTTCGTTTCTCCAAAATTGGTTGTAACTCATCTTGCTTTTAAACCACATTTTGTTTTGCATTATGTACTTGTGGATGCTCAATTGTTCTCTCACTTCTTAGTGATACTACTTTGGCATGCTCCTTTGGACTGGTCACGGTGTTACTATGTAAGATTCCATTTGTCCTATGTGTAAAAAAAATTGAAATCTGACTAATCCGAGCCCACTACAAGAAATTTGACATATACCAAAGGACACCTGTAGTGACGGTCACTAAAACTGTGGGTGTAGGCATCATATACCTACAGACATGTAGTAAACGATGGGTATAGGTATCTTATAGTTTGAGTTTTTAATCCGTAACTATAAAATTTTAATCTATAACTATTATTTATTTTCTCCTTCTCTCACCAAACCCTATCTCCAAATTTCCCTCTCTCACCAAACCCTATCTCCAAATCCCCCTCCTCCCGCCGTCGTGGCCCTCTTCCCACCGTCGTGCTCACCTCCCCGCCGCCGTGCCGCCGCCAACCCAATCTCCTCTCTCTCTCCCTCTCACCCAACCACTGCACCTCCGTCGTCATCGTCCCCCGCTCTCCGTCTTCCATCGCGCCGTCCCCCTCCCCCCCTCCCCCAATCTCTCTCTCTCTCCCTCTCACAAACCGCACCTCTTCCTCCGTCCCCACCTCTTCCTCCGCCGTCAGTAACATGAGCATGATATTTATTTCAGAATCAGGTTTGTTAGCTTCTCTGCAATTTGTCGAATTGCTGATTTTTGTGTGTTTGATCCTTGTAGAGAAAATGAATGTAGACATCTAAGTTACATTTTTTTGGTGAGTGATGGTAGATACGACATTTGAATTGTGTAGTTTGTTTGTTAAATCAAAATTCCTTTATATTCAAAATATGAATGGGGTTTTAGAAAGATGATGTCGATTAGGAGTTTAGTGCTTGCTTTATGTAAGAGACACAAATATAGCAACAAAAAGAGGACAACTTATGATACTAATTGTTATTTGAACTTTCTTCCATATCAGACACCCATAATTTACATGAATTTTATAGTAGATATCCTAGAAAGTGTTAATATTAATGGTTTCTTATTTATCATTGTTCATTGCAGAGTGGACCAATTATCTATCATTGTTATATTGAACCTCATCTGAGAAGATTCCAGGAAATCCACATCAAGGTATTACAATTTTACATGTTATTTTTCACTATAAATTATAATTTTGATCTGGGAAATTTTTTCCTTACGCATTATTCCCCACAATTCGTACTCATTTATTAGTTCCTCATATATCAGTTTCCATATATTTTCTGTGCTGGACGAATAGATAAGTCAGTTTCTTCTCATCACAAAAGATCGAATGTTCTGTTATATTTAAATAGTGTAGTTTTTTTACTTTAATATAATTACCAAATCAACCATTCCTTCAACCTATCACACAATCCTTGAAGCTATTTTTGCTTTCTCTAAAGCTAAACTAGTCATTACTTAATCAACTCTGAAGGATGTAAGCAAAACAGACAGAAGTAAAATGGATCAAGAAGGTGAAGAGAAGAAGAGAGTTTGTGTAACTAGTGCAGGTGGATTCATAGCTACATGGCTCATTAAGCGTCTACTCTCCAAAAGCTACATAGTCCATGGCACTGTTAGAAACTCAAGTATAACATTGATAACTTTGATATAGCATATATGGTTCATAGATTTTCCATCTAGTACTAGCTTATATTCAATTTCTTCTTTAAAATGGTTTCAGGTGATGCAAAGAATGCACATTTGAAGATGTTGGAGAATGCCTCAGAAAATCTGAAGCTCTTCAAGGCTAACTTGCTCGACCCTAAAGGACTTCGTGCTGCCATTGAAGGGTGTGAAGGAGTTTTCCATGTCATTAGTCCTATGCCAATCCCAGAGGCTACTACAGAGGCAAGACTTTTTACATATAATATTCGTTGCTTATATGAAATGTTAGCTACCTTTTTGTGGGCTGCAGCCATATTTTCTTGTAATCTATGCTTAGTATGCACTTAGTGGGAAAAATATTAGTTCTGATATCTTCAGTGGTCATTGCCGTTACAGGGATATACAACCTCATCTTCTTCTTTTTTCAAGATTATCCACTCACTTGAACTGACAATCATTTCTTATATAATTTTGAACCGGATGCTTTTTGACAAAAAAATTTCTCCAATATATCTACATACATATTTCCATACGTATACCTGTAGTTTAATAGATTTTGCACCATCATTGTGCAGGGAATGATATCTACTCCTGCTATAACTGGTACTCAATGTATACTTAGAGCATGCTCTGAGTTTAAAGTTAACAAATTGGTTCTGATGTCCTCTGGCGGTGCTATTGTTGCAAATCCGAATTGGCCACAGGATAAACTCATGGATGAAGATAGCTGGTCTGATATTAAGTTCTGCAGGGCAACTCATGGATGAAGACAGCTAAAGCCGTTGCGATTTGTAGTGTGTATGTGTTACACCCTTCTAGTAGTCACATCCAAAATAATCCTGACCACCTTGTTTTCTTCTATGCTTTCTTAAATTCTATCTATGCAAGCTGGAAGCTATATCTAACATTTTTTTGTTGGAGATCTATCTGTTCAGTCGACATGGGTTTTGATTTTATCTTTTGCAGTTGTTGGCCTTCTAATTATCGGATTGAACTTTGGGCCTTTTATTAGTTCTCTTAATTGTTTGGGACTTTTTTTGGGAACTATCTATTCAGTGCGTCCATTTGGACTAAAGAGATTTCTTGTTGCAGCATTTCTTATTATTGTCATGGTATGTTGTATTTGTTTTTCTGTATCAGTTATTCATTTCGTGTGTTTAACTAATACATGTACAAGATATCATTATGTATTTGTTTTCATTTGCTTGTTCTTTTGCTGCAATACATGATAAACAAAAAAAGGAAACCATTTCTTTTGCTTATTCCCTTTTTTCTTAACACACAGACTGTGAAGGTTGATTTCAAGACACTTGAGAAGAAAGCAATGGAATGGGGGGAACCAACTGTTGCATGTGGACAGCAGGTTTGTTTATTAACAATATTCCAATCTCACTGCCGAACAAGTTTTCTTTATTACCCTTCGCTGAATGTGCCTAATAACTATTCCTTTAAATTTTTGATGGTGCAGGAACTTGCTGAGATGATTTTTCAGTCAGCATTATAGATCGGAGTTATTTATTGGCGAGTTGTAGATGTACACTATTTATTGGCAATTGAAGCTAATTTTCTGTTGATGGAGAAAACTTAGAAATTAAGTGGATGAGATTGTTATAAGACTTTATTTGCTTATTATATGTCAGTATGGTACTCTTAGGTTGACATTTTAACTATTTTGTAATTTGACATGCTTGTAATACTTCATTATTTTTAATATGATTGAAGTTTAATTCAATTTAATTTTGTTTCATAGACACATTTATTTATTTTATTTTGTATTTAGTTTATAATTGGATTAATATTATAAAAAAAAATTAAATTATCATAAGCGTAATTAATAAGAAAAAATTGTGTATAGAGCGATGGGTATATATTCAAATATTTGGATGTGAAAATCATCACTAAAATCTATAGCAATAGAGTTTCAACCGTGGGTATAGGAAAGCAAGAGGTGTTGTTAAAACCTGTACCAATGGATACGAAACCGTGGGTATAACATCGAGATTTTGTCCGACGGGTGAAAAAACCGTCGCTATAGGCTATAGTGATGGCATTCTGCCTTGGGTATAGCGAATCATTGACTACGGAATAATATGTCCGTCGGTATAGATTTTACAGACTATACCTACGGTTTTCCGCCTTTTACCCACATATTTTTTCTGTCACTATATGTCAAATTCCTTGTGGTTGTTAATTGAAGCCGTATTATTTTGTATCGCCAAATCTGTCTTCTGCATGTATTGCATGAACATCTCTTCAAGTATCGGCTTATTTTCTTGCTGCAAAAAATTTTGAAGTGGTCTAATTGCTCTTTGATTGTTATTCCACAAAAGATTGGGGTGGTTTCTCCATCCTGGATTATACGTGTTCGAATAAGGATTGTTTTGATGTTGAAAGTTTGACACGTAATTCGCTTGTTCGGAATTTGGTGGAGCAAAAGGATGTCCCACTTGGCAGTCATTACTTGAGTGATTTCCTGCACAATGATCACAAATAATATTAGTCTGAATAGCATTAACATTCATATTACCTAATTGTTTAGATAAAGTAGAAATTTGTGCAGTCGGTATGGTAATAGGATCAAGCTAAAAAACTCGAGCCACTTTTCTTGGCATTGCTCTCTCTGAAGACCATTGGTAACTGTTAGACGCCATCTACTCTAAATGTTCATAAGCTGCTTCATAAGTTTTGCTCGTAAGAGCACCTCCAGTTGCTGCATCTACCATGGATCGATTTGTTACTCCCAAACCATTATCGAATATTTTGATTTGCAGCAATTTCGGTAGTTCATGATAAGGACACTTTCTCACTTACTCTTTATACCTCTCACATGCCTCATACAAAGACTCAGTCTCAAATTGAGTGAATGTGATAATGTCATTCCTTAGCTTCGATTTCTTTGCCGACATAAAATACTTAGCCAGAAATTTTTGTGCAAGTCCCACCCAAGTAGCAATATCACCAGGAGGTAGAAAATTTAGCCAAACCTTCAACTTATCTTTTAGTGAGAAAGAAAAGAGTCTCAATCGAATTGCATCATCTGATACTCCATTGTGCTTGAAAGTGTCACAAATTTTTAGAAAGTTTGCAATCTGAACATTAGGATCCTCGTATCATAGTCCCTCAAATTGAACAGTCTGTTGAATCATTTGAATGATTGTAGGTTTAATCTCAAAATTTTTAGCTTGTATAACCGATCTCTTTATGCTTGATGTTGCTCCATTAAGTGAAGACATAACATAGTCTCTCAAAGCCTTATTTTCCTCTCCATTACTCTCGTTCGCCATGGTAATACGCTTACTGAAATACATCTATTAAATAACAGAAAAACTAAAAAAAAAAAAAAAATAATAATAATAAGACTAATCCAAATTAGTAACAATCTAACAATTATCAATATCAATAAAAGAATAATTAGTCCCCGGCGATGGCGCCAAAAACATGATGAGAATTATTTGCAAGTGTAAAAATCGCAACAAGTAGTATAGTTTAACTGAAAAGAGTGTCGAACCCACAAAGACTAACTATTTTATTGAGTACCGAAATCCACTAGATTAACTACTATTTGGAATATCGGAATTTTAATAAAAATTAGCAACTAAACTAAATTAAACTAAGGAAAAAACTAAACTAATAAAGAAGAATTGAAATCTGAAATTTTGTTGTTTGTTAATGGAAAAACTAGTTCTAGGGCTTTTGATTTCACCTAGTTAATATCACACAATTCATAATTCCATGTAACAAGAAATTCTACTCTTCCAAGTTGTAGACCAAAATTCCTAATTATTCAATATTTTCTCTCGAACAACACCAAAAATATCCCCAACTAACAGTTCGTCGTATCTTTATACAAATTTAATTAATTGAAAACTCATTAACACTACAAAAGAAAGTAGTTTTCCCGGCGCTTTTTTACGTCTATACCGGCATTTTTTTTACGCCGGTGAAACTTTCACCGGCGTTTACAATAGCGCCGGTCCAACTGCCGCCGAAGCGGGCGTCGCTGAAACGAAGGGGTCTACACCGGCGTTTTTGGTGGACGCCGGTAAATGTTAGGACTACACCGGCGGTCATAAAACGCCGGTGTATATTGGTCTCTGGGTGCCGTTCTTGTGCACCTATATACATACACCGGCGGTCGTAAACCGCCGGTATTTATCCATTCACCAGCGTATATGAAAACGCCGGTGTATATCGAAAGTATACCGGCGGTCAAGAAACGCCGGTGTATGTACGTTTATGAGCGCCTGCTTTTCCCTGTTTACGAACACCGCCGCGACCTAAAAACGCCGGTGTAGTTATATACGCCGGCGTTTATAAAACGCCGGTGTAGTTATATACGCTGGCGTTTATAAAACGCCGGTGTACGCCTGTGCCGTTACAGCTGATAACTTTCGCCGGCGTGCGTTGAAACGCCGGTGTATCACACACTCCAACAATTAAATTATATAGACCGCCGTTTTTTAAAACGCCGTTCTGGCTATGCCCGTTTATTTTCGATACTCCGCTTTTCCGTTCGATTTCAATTCACAGTTTCATTTACAAAACCTGTAAACTAATTCTCACAACTGATTCAATCAATTTCGTTGCATACTACTGCGCAAACCACAACCAAACACAAGAATAATTAAAGATAATCAAGTTTCACACGTGTCATATCAACGTCCAAATTCATTGATTAATTAACAGTGTCATAATTAACAAATTAATATAGAGACTAACATCCAAAATATCCAAACAAACCAGTCTGACAAATATCCAAAATATCCCAAATTCAAAGTATGACATAACTCTCATAAAAAAAACCAGTCTGACATAACAACAGCAAGGAGGACATAAGAACAACAACCATACAGCAAGGAGGACATAAGAACAGCAAGGAGGACCGCAGATTCATACCCCTCGAGTAGCTTCAGCTCTGATCATCAGAATTTTCTTCATCTTGACGACCGCTCTGTGAAAAAAAAATAATAGTTTAATTGAACAGTAGATCACAATACAGAATATACATATTTTTTGAACTTGCAAAAAGAACTACCTGTATCTTGAATTATAAGATCAAAGTGCCAACTGCAAATGGAATTGTTAATGATATATACAGAGGTAAAATAATTACATTGCAATGCTAAAAATTCCGTACTTAATTTTGTTTTTAAATATATCTAAAATAACAAAACAAATGAAAATTCAGTATCGAACTTGAAACCTTTATATTCTCCTCTGATTGGGAATATCCATTATCTAAAACAATAAAACAAATGAAAATTCAGTATCTAAGCATGTCCTTCATGGATTGTTCAGACAATCCATGAAACTGTCATCGTGGACGGAAACCAAATATAAGAAAAATAAGAAAAATAAGATAGGGCTCATATCAAGTGTATTTTTAGGGAACTGTCATCGTGGAAGGAAACCAAATATATATAGAAGCCAGAAATGGAAACAGAAAGAAGAAAGGTAGAGACTTTGGATACACCAGGCTACCATAGCGGCATTTTTCTCATCTCTCTCTCATCCCTTATTTCCCTTCAGCACACGAACAGAAAGAGACATCAGCAACCACCTTAAGAGCGACAAGAACAACAATAATAATAAATTATTATGAACAAGATGTCTCTATATGGGTTTCCAGATCTCCACTCGAGCCCACTCTTTCTAATCACAGCCCAATTAAGAACATAGACAACATCCACTAAACAATCCAATCATAGCCCAGTCAAAATTTGCCATCCTGGATCTTAATGAAATACGCTTCATTAACAGTGAAAGAAAATGAGGATGCTAGCAGCATACTTAGTTTGGAAGTGAACCCATTTTTTGTTAAAAAATCATGCCAAAGATGGCAATCAGCTTCATTAACAGTATCTGAAAATGAAAATTTCCATTATCTGAGCTTATATGTTGCTCTACTAATTCACTGTGCCCAACTAAATCTAAAACCCAATTGTTGTGCGTATCCGGAGGATTTTGGCATACGTACCTATAGCATCCTCAGTTCACAGTAAACCCGTTTTGGTCAAAAAAACATGCCAAGATCACAATCAGATGCATGAAAATAAGCTTCACTAACAAAAAAAGAAGAAACTGGGGATGCTATGCAGCATACTTAGTTTGGAAGTGAACCCATTTTGTGTTAAACAATCAGGTTACATTGACAGTATCTGAAAATGAAAATTTCTCCATTATCTGAGCTTATATGTTGCTCTACTACTTTTTTAGCCCAACTATATCGCAAAACCCAAGTGTTGTGCATATCCGGCCGGAGGATTTTGGCATACGTACCTATATAATATCCTCAGTTCACAGTGAACCCATTTTTGGTATAAAAACATACATGCCAAGAAGACAATCAGGTGCTTGAAATCAGGTTCACTAACAGTTAGTGAAAATGGGACCATAAAATAGCTTAAGAAGACCATCAGGTTTGTGAAATAAGCTTCACTAACAGTGAAAGAAACTGGGGATGCTATGCATCATACTTATTTTGGAAGTGAACCCATTTTGTGTTAAAAAAACCATGCCAAAGATTGCAAGCAGGTTACATTGACAGTGTCTGAAAATGAAAATTTCTCCATTATCTGAGCTTATATGTTGCTCTACTACTTTTTTAGCCCAACTATATCGCAAAACCCAAGTGTTGTGCAAATCCGGCCGGAGAATTTTGGCATACGTACCTATACAATATCCTCAGTTCACAGTGAACCCATTTTTGGTATAAAAACATACATGCCAAGAAGACAATCAGGTGCTTGAAATCAGCTTCACTAACAGTTAGTGAAAATGGGACCATAAAATAGCTTAAGAAGACCATCAGGTTTGTGAAATAAGCTTCACTAACAGTGAAAGAAACTGGGGATGCTATGCAGCATACTTAGTTTGGAAGTGAACCCATTTTGTGTTAAAAAAACCATGCCAAAGATTGCAATCAGGTTACATTGACAGTGTCTGAAAATGAAAATTTCTCCATTATCTGAGCTTATATGTTGCTCTACTACTTTTTTAGCCCAACTATATCGCAAAACCCAATTGTTGTGCATATCCGGCCGAAGGATTTTGGCATACGTACCTATACAATATCCTCAGTTCACAGTGAACCCATTTTTGGTATAAAAACAAACATGCCAAGAAGACAATCAGGTGCTTGAAATCAGCTTCACTAACAGTTAGTGAAAATGGGACCATAAAATAGCTTAAGAAGACCATCAGGTTTGTGAAATAAGCTTCACTAACAGTGAAAGAAACTGGGGATGCTATGCAGCATACTTAGTTTGGAAGTGAACCCATTTTGTGTTAAAAACCCGGTTACATTGACAGTATTTGAAAATGAAAATTTCTCCATCATCTGAGCTTATATGTTGCTCTACTACTTTTTTAGCCCAACCATATCGCAAAACCCAAGTGTTGTGCATATCCGGCCGGAGGATTTTGGCATACGTACCTATATAATATCTGATGACCACAGTGAACCCATTTTTGGTATAAAAACATACATGCCAAGAAGACAATCAGGTGCTTGAAATCAGCTTCACTAGCAGTTAGTGAAAATGGGACCATAAAATAGCTTAAGAAGACCATCAGGTTTGTGAAATAAGCTTCACTAACAGTGAAAGAAACTGGGGATGCTATGCAGCATACTCATTTTGGAAGTCAACCCATTTTGTGTTAAAAAAACCATGCCAAAGATTGCAATCAGGTTACATTGACAGTATCTGAAAATAAAAATTTCTCCATTATCTGAGCTTATATGTTGCTCTACTACTTTTTTAGCCCAACTATATCGCAAAACCCAAGTGTTGTGCATATCCGGCCGGAGGATTTTGGCATACGTACCTATACAATATCCTCAGTTCACAGTGAACCCATTTTTGGTATAAAAACATACATGCCAAGAAGACAATCAGGTGCTTGAAATCAGCTTCACTAACAGTTAGTGAAAATGGGATCATAAAATAGCTTAAGAAGACCATCAGGTTTGTGAAATAAGCTTCACTAACAGTGAAAGAAACTGGGGATGCTATGCAGCATACTCATTTTGGAAGTGAACCCATTTTGTGTTAAAAAAACCATGCCAAAGATTGCAATCAAGTTACATTGACAGTATCTGAAAATGAAAATTTCTCCATTATCTGAGCTTATATGTTGCTCTACTACTTTTTTAGCCCAACTATATCGCAAAACCCAAGTGTTGTGCATATCCGGCCGGAGGATTTTGGCATACGTACCTATACAATATCCTCAGTTCACAGTGAACCCATTTTTGGTATAAAAACATACATGCCAAGAAGACAATCAGGTGCTTGAAATCAGCTTCACTAACAGTTAGCGAAAATGGGACCATAAAATAGCTTAAGAAGACCATCAGGTTTGTGAAATAAGCTTCACTAACAGTGAAAGAAACTGGGGATGCTATGCAGCATACTTAGTTTGGAAGTGAACCCATTTTGTGTTAAAAAAACCGGTTACATTGACAGTATTTGAAAATGAAAATTTCTCCATCATCTGAGCTTATATGTTGCTCTACTACTTTTTTAGCCCAACCATATTGCAAAACCCAAGTGTTGTGCATATCCGGCCGGAGAATTTTGGCATACGTACCTATATAATATCTGATGACCACAGTGAACCCATTTTTGGTATAAAAACATACATGCCAAGAAGACAATCAGGTGCTTGGAATCAGCTTCACTAACAGTTAGTAAAAATGGGACCATAAAATAGCTTAAGAAGACCATCAGGTTTGTGAAATAAGCTTCACTAACAGTGAAAGAAACTGGGGATGCTATGCAGCATACTCATTTTGGAAGTCAACCCATTTTGTGTTAAAAAAACCATGCCAAAGATTGCAATCAGGTTACATTGACAGTATCTGAAAATGAAAATTTCTCCATTATCTGAGCTTATATGTTGCTCTACTACTTTTTTAGCCCAACTATATCGCAAAACCCAAGTGTTGTGCATATCCGGCCGGAGGATTTTGGCATACGTACCTATATACCATCCTCAGTTCATGGAAGAAAAATACGAATAGGGCTCATAGCAAGTGTAGTTTTAACTGGAATTGTCATCGTGGAAGGAAACCAAATATAGAAGCCAGAAAGAGGAATGGTAGAGAATGAGGATACACCAGGCTAACATAGCGGCATTTTCCTCATCTCTCTCTCATCCCTTCTTTCCCTTTAGCACACGAACACATAGAGACATCAGCAACAACAGCAAGAGCGACAAGAACAACAACAATAATAAATTATTATGAACAAGATGACTCTATATGGATTTCCAGATCTCCACTCCAACTCGTCTCTTTCTAATCACAGCCCAATTAAGAACAATTGTTCACAGTCACTGTTAAAGAAACATATATGCTCAGATTATGGAAACATATATGCTCAGATTATGGAAATTTTCAGTCACTGTTAAAGAAACTAAGTAGGCTGCATAGCATCCCCAGTTTCTTTCACTGTTAGTGAAGCTTGTTTGGAATACAGATTTCAGGAAATGCCCCTTGTTTCTGAACTCAAACATCACATTAATAAACATCTTTTCTAATAATGGCTACACTTGTGGAAGCTCTCTCTAAGCCTCAATTCTTCAAGGTTTTGTTGCCTACTTCTTTACAGAAGCTGGTACTCTATTCTCCTCTCTTTCTAGTACTTAGTCGCTTAGTCGGTATTTCGTTCATGTATCACATTAATTGAGTAGGCAACAAACCCCCTGAAATATTTAGTTCCCATTGCAGCTGATACCTTCTGAATTGAACAAGCATATCATCAAAGATGGGCTTGAAAAAGCCACCATGTTGAGCCCTTACACGAAAACCTCTTGGTCTATCAAAATTCAAAAAGAGGCTGAATGCTTCTACTTTGAAGAAGGATGGCAAGAATTTGTGGAAGCCCATAGCTTAAAGATTGGATACATGATCACCCTTCGCTACGAAGGATACGAGATCTTCACCTTCACTGCATTTGACTTTACTGCATGTCAAGTGGACTTCACTGATGACTTTACCGCATTTGACTTCAGTGAAGTCCACTTGACATGCAGTAAAGTCAAATGCAGTGAAGGTGAAGATCTCGTATCCTTCGTAGCGAAAGGTGATCATGTATCCAATCTTTAAGCTATGGGCTTCCACAAATTCTTGCCATCCTTCTTCAAAGTAGAAGCATTCAGCCTCTTTTTGAATTTTGATAGACCAAGAGGTTTTCGTGTAAGGGCTCAACATGGTGGCTTTTTCAAGCCCATCTTTGATGATATGCTTGTTAAATTCAGAAGGTATCAGCTGCAATGGGAACTAAATATTTCAGGGGGTTTGTTGCCTACTCTAATAATGTGATACATGAACGAAATACCGACTAAGCGACTAAGTACTAGAAAGAGAGGAGAATAGAGTACCAGCTTCTGTAAAGAGGTAGGCAACAAAACTTTGAAGAATTGAGGCTTAGAGAGAGCTTCCACAAGTGTAGCCATTATTAGAAAAGATGTTTATTAATGTGATGTTTGAGTTCAGAAACAAGGGGCATGTTTGAGTGAACAATTGGATTTTGAATGGAGATCGTAGTCATAGATCAATTCTTCATGGAAGAGAAATACGAATAGGGCTCATAGCAAGTGTAGTTTTAACTAGAATTGTCATCATGGAAGGAAACCAAATATAGAAGCCAGAAAGCGGAATGGTAGAGAATGAGAATACACCAGGCTAACATAGCGGCATTTTCCTCATCTCTCTCTCATCCCTTCTTTCCCTTCAGCACACGAACACATAGAGACATCAGCAACAACAGCAAGAGTGACAAGAACAACAATAATAATAAATTATTATGAACAAGATGTCTCTGTATGGGTTTCCAGATCTCCACTCCAACTCGTCTCTTTCTAATCACAGCCCAATTAAGAACAATTGTTCACAGTCACTGTTAAAGAAACATATATGCTCAGATTATGAAAAATTTTCATTTTCAGATACTGTTAAAGAAGCTGATTTCATGCATCTGATTGCTATCTTCGACATGGTTTTTTTAACAAAAAATGGGTTCACTTCCAAACTAAGTATGCTGCATATCATCCCCAGTTTCTTTCACTGTTAGTGAAGCTTATTTCACAAACCTGATGGTCTTCTTAAGCTATTTTATGGTCCCATTTTCACCTCCTCCAAATCATTACAACAACACGACTGAACAATCCTTGTTTGCAGGTCATACAATGTCATCTATACCAGGTTATGTGCCAAAGTGGGGTTGGGCATACGATGCAAGGCCGACAAGTATTAGTTGTTTGTGAGTATGCAATAGGATGCAGCTATGAACATGGGCTCATATCAAGTGTAGTATTACGGACTGTCATCGTGGAAGGAAACCAATTTAATATAGAAGCCATATATGGAGCCAGAAAGAGGGATGGTAGAGAATGAGGATACACCAGGCTAACATAGCGGCATTTTCCTCATCTCTCTCTCATCCCTTCATTCTCTTCAACACACGCACACAAAGAGACATCAGCAACAACAGCAAGAGGGGGTTGGTCCAACAATAAGTGTAGATTATAATAAACGAGATGTCTCTATTTTGGGTTTCCAGATCTCCACTCCAGCCCTTTCTTTCTAATCACAGCCCACTTAAGAAACATAGACGAAATGCTTATAGACGACAGCCACAATGCAGACTCACAAACACTAGTACGTGTCTTTCATGCATTCAAGTAACATAATCTCTTTAAAAATACCAATTTTAAGACTTACCGATGTTTTTTGACAGTGGGCGGCGTGCTACCCTCACTCTCATATGTTTGCCTGCCATTATTATTTAGTGGCTGCTCATCCCCCTGGCTCTCGTTGCCATCATTTATATTTACCCTCTTTCCACGCCTCGGCATGTTGTACCTGTCAAGGATTCGATAACTTGGTTCAAATGATAGTTTGGTTCAAATGACAACGATAGTTTGGTTCAAATGACACTAAGCATAGTTTAATGTAAATAATACCAAGCAGTAGAAAATAGAAAGATAATTAAACCAGTGTATTAAATTCACAATGAACATATTCGAAATTACAGACATAATATTACAACAAGATTTAAGACATAAAATTACAGACATATAATAAACTCAATTGAAAATCATGTAAACTACAATACGACATCTTCCAGTACATCGCCCTCTTCTCCATCCTTGCGGAGCCAAGTCCCGCAAATTCCAACATCGGTTGTGTTTACATCAAACACAGGAAACTCAAAAGCAATATAACTGTTCATGTCTTCACCGTCTTCATCGTCTGAAGTATCGCCCAGTTGGAATACATCTCTTGGTTGCATAGGGATAGCCACATACGATTTTGGCAGGGTTGGATCTTCAATGTAGAACACCTGTTGCACTTGGGATGGAAACACAAATGGCTCATGGCTAATGTGTGTACCGATGTGAATCAATTTTGAGAAGTTTACAACTGTGAAGCCAAGCTTGTCCTTGTTGTTAGCAAAATTCCTATCAAACTCAGCCCAATCCCCACGAAATAAGACAACACGGAAATGGCCAAAATAATTCAACTCAATGATATCCGTGAGCACTCCATAGTAGTCGAGATCCCCATCTACAGGCCTCGTGTCCGATTTGGAAGCATAACTTCTAGTCTTAGACGTCACTACCATTCCACTATTTTGAGACTTCAAATTAGATTCACGATCCTTAGTACGAAATCTAAAACCATTGAATATGTATCCTCCGTATCTTTTGACCATCTGATAGGGACCTTTGGCAAGTACTTGTATTTCAGATGACGCACCTTCAGGACCCAAAGAATGTACCTATTAATTTTGCGCAAATCGTATCAACACCATAGAAAATGTAGATATAATAAAGATTAACTTGCATAACTGTAATTCACCTACATGAGATTCAAACCACTTATGAAATTTTTCATTCATCAGCTTGTTTTGTTCACGTGGTGGTAGTCTTCTTGGTCTAGCCCTTCGTTTGATGTCCCTGACAAATTCGCTAAAAAACAAGCAATTGAAATTAGGAATAACAAAAGTATCAAAAATATCGAACTCCGAGGTTTTCACTGTATTCGATTTACATTCAAAAGCAACTTACTTTCGAAATGGTTCCACTGATGCATGATGGTCTAGCACATATCGATGTGCCTGTTCCCACGCTAAGCTATCGAGCTCAAATGCATCAACTTTACCAACAGTGGTGCCAGCGGTATCAAAAAGATATTGTGCACCATCAAGGTTGGAAATGTCTGGATTTCTACGTGGTCTACTGGAAGATGTCTCCACACCAGGCAAATACCTAGAAAAAAAATGTGAGCACTCCTCTGATAGATATCCCTGGGCTATTGACCCTTCAGGATATGCTCTATTTTTCACATAACCCTTTAGCCGGTATAGGTACCTGAACATGTACAATTAATAAACTAGAGCGGATTAGGGGATTAAAAGAAATGAGCTTTTGAAAATTCAATTTCGTAAGATGAATGAATTATTTTACCTCTCAATGGGGTACATCCACCGATAGTGAACAAGACCACCGATTCTGGCTTCACCAGCAAGGTGGATTATCAAGTGAATCATAATAGTGAAAAACGATGGAGGAAATATCATCTCCATTTTACTAAGTGTCAATGCCGCCTGCTGCTCCAATTGGTCCAGATCTTCAACACGAAGCATTCTTGAGCAAATACCTTTATATAGGCTACAAAGATCTTTCAGGACAGTAGTGACTTGCTCACACATTGAAGACCTTAGGGCCACAGGAAGGAGATCCTGCATTAGGATGTGGTAGTCGTGTGACTTTAGACCCTGAAGCCTCTTCTCTTTAAAGTTGACACATTTTGCCATGTTAGAAGAATAGCCATCGGGGACTTTAAGTTCAAGTAGTACTTTGCAAAACAACTCCAACTCCGATTTTGACATTGAATAGATTGCAGGAGGTAGGAGCACTTTCCCGTTCGGCAATTCTTCTGGGTGCAACTCATGTCGGATGCCCATTGACTTCAAATCAAGTCGGCTCTTGAGATTGTCCTTTGTCTTCCGATCATCTCCCATAACTGTTCCTATACAATTCTCACCAATATTTTTTCCGATATGCATCACATCTAAATTATGTCTCAGTAAGTTGAATTCCCAATACGGCAACTTGAAGAAAATACTCTTCTTCTTCCATGCACCTAAACTCGTCAAGTTTTGATCCTCATCCTCGCCATATAGATCGGTCTCCTCACCTTGCTCCGGCCTTGCCCTTTTCTTGCCCTTTGTCCTGACTTCTAGTTCCTTTCCATATTTGAATTGATGACCATCTACCCGCCTCAAAATATCTGAACCAGAAGAAGACCCAGGAGCATGTTCCCACTCGTCGGTGCCATCAAATGTTGCTGCCTCTGCCGGAAATATATGTGTGTCAGGCAACCATCTCCTATGACCCATATAGCAAAACTTTCTGCCATTGTACAACCACCTTGAACTAGTTTGGTCAGCACAACATGGACATGCATAACGTCCTTTAGTACTATATCCAGATAAATTTGCATATGCTGGAAAATTATTGATTGTTCAAGACAACACGGCACGAAGAGAAAATGTTTCTTTAGCCACAGCATCATAGGTTGGAACACCCACCCACAACTTCTGAAGTTCATCTATTAACGGTTGTAGGTACACATCTATATCATTTCCAGGACCTTTCGGTCCAGGAACTATCATGGACAAAATAAATGAGGACTGCTTCATGCATTTCCAAGGCGACAAATTGTATGGTATCAACACAACCGGCCATATGCTGTATGTACTACTCATTTGCCTGAAAAGGGTTGAAACCATCACTAGCTAGTCCAAGTCTCACATTTCGAGGATCTTCCGCAAAATCAGGATATCTTTCATCAAATCTTTTCCAAGATTGAGAATCAGCAGGATGTCTAAGAATCCCATCATTAGTGCGACCTTCAGCATGCCATTTCATATCAGAAGAAGTTTTCGTGGACATAAACAACCTTTGTAACCTAGGAATCAGAGGAAAGTAACGCAATGTTTTGGCAGGCTTCTTTTTCCTACTTCGCTTAGTAGATCCACTGGCTCCCTCTTCTTGATTTGGTCTTTCTTTCCATTTCGAAGAACCACACACTTCGCAATTCTCCAGACTTTCCTTACCACTCGTGAAAAGCATACAGTCATTTGGACATGCTGCTATCTTCTCATATCCTAGATCGAGAGAACTTAGGAATTTTTTGATTTTATAGGTTGAGTTTGGAATACAGATTTCAGGAAATGCTTCATTCAACAATTCAAGTAGCATAGTGAAGGACTTAGCAGACCACCCGTTTAAACATTTAATCTGAAATAGTCTGACAATGAATGAGAACTTAGAAAATTTGGTGCAGTCGCGGTACAACGGGATACTAGCATCTTCAAGTAACTTAGCGAAGGATTCTTGCTGCTTATTATTTTCAGGGGTGGGGCCAGACATTTCCTCGTCCACCCCGCCACCAATCTGGTTTGTTTCTGTTGACTCATTGTGAACTTCGGTTGTTGGGTCATTGGTGTGGAAAGGAACATTATGAATCCCCATGGCATCTTGTAACAAAGCATGCATCTCATCGGGAACGCTTAAGTCTTCGTTCACTAAGGGCTCAGCCTCATTTTCTAATACAACCGGACGAACAGGAGCTGCCGTATGATCCTCTCCATGACAAAACCACCTTGTGTACCCTTGAAGAAAACCGTTGACAGCCAAGTGTGTATGTACTACGTCACATGTCCTCAGCATACAATTTGTACAGCGAAGGCATGGATAAAGGATTAGGTTGGGATCACGGGAATGTCGTTTGGCAAAGATAATAAAATCTTTAATACCATCACGGTACTCCTTGGATAATCGTGGTTTACTAATCCAACTTCTATCCATTATATCAATAGCACACAGTCTGAAATGAAAATTTGATATATTAAATAGTAATAACAGTAAAAGGCATTTTGTATATTAAATTTCACCTATTTGAAAACCATCCCTAGCTGCAAATAAATAAACGATATAATCTCTAACTGTAAAATAAAGAAATTGTGGCTCCAAAAAATGTACAACAAAAAAACTTACATCTTAACACAATCTACTCTATTCACCAAACCCTAAACGACCTTTTGTGGAAATGATCACAACCACCTTAGACGGTATTTTATCGCACACCCTGTGTTCGAGCATAAAAAAAAAATCGACTATAGTCTCCCCTGTATTTGGCTTTCCGTTCAAGGAGATGATGATGGTAAAGGGTATTTTGCTGATGAAGAGGAATCGGCCGAATAATGAGCGCGTCGTGCTGTAACTACGGTAACAAGAAGATCTGATGACTCATGAACTATTCTGTTCATGACTACTAATAATCACTTATCTCATAATAATAATAATAATAATAATAATAATAATAATAATACTAAACAAAAGAAACAGTAAAAGAAAAATTAAAATGTCTAGTATGTAAGCATATATTTTGCAGACTGAACCAATTGTTGTACATAGCCGGAGGATTTTGGCATAGAGCTATAGCATCCTCAGTTCACAGTGAACCCATTTTGGTCAAAAAAACATGCCAAAATGATAATCAGATGCATGGGATAAGCTTCAATTCATTAACAGTGAAAGAAACTAGGGATGCTATGCAGCATACTTAGTTTGGAAGTGAACCCATTTTGTTAAAAAACCATGCCAAGGATTGCAGTCAGGTTACTTTAACAGTATCTGAAAATGAAAAATTTCCCATTATCTGAGCTTATATGTTGCTCTACTACTTCTTCAGCCCAACTAAATCTAAAACCCAATTGTAGCCGCATATCCGGCCGGAGGATTTTGGCATACGTACCTATACCATCCTCAGTTCACAGTGAACCCATTTTGGTAAAAAAAACATGCCAAGATGACAATCAGATGCATGAAAATAAGCTTCACTAACAACAAAAAAAGAAAATGGGGATGCTAGCAGCATACTTAGATTGGAAGTTAACCCATTTTGGTATAAAAAACCATGCCAAAGATTGACAATCAGGTTACTTTAACAGTATTTGAAAATGATAAATTTTCCATTATCAGAGCTTATATGTTGCTATACTACTTCTTCAGCCCAACTAAATCTAAAACTCAATTGTTGTGCGTATCCGGAGGATTTTGGCATACGTACCTATAGCATCCTCAGTTCACTTAGTCTGGAAGTGAACCTATAGAAACTGGGGATGCTATGCAGCATACTTAGTTTGGAAGTGAACCCATTTTGTGTTAAAAAACCATGCCAAAGATTGCAATCAGGTTACTTTAACAGTATCTGAAAATGAAAATTTCCCATTATCTGAGCTTATATGTTGCTCTACTACTTCTTTAGCCCAACTAAATCTAAATCCAATTGTTGTGCATATCCGGCCGGAGGATTTTGACATACGTACCTATAGCATCCTCAGTTCACAGTGAACCCATTTTGGGTAAAAAAACATGCATGCCAAGAAGACAATCAGATGCATGAAATCAGCTTCATTAACAGTGAAAGAAAACGGGTATGCTATGCAACATACTTAGTTTGGAAGTGAACCCATTTTGTGTTAAAAAACCATGCCAAAGATTGCAATCAGGTTACTTTAACAGTATCTAAAAATGAAAATTTCCGATTATCTGAGCTTATATGTTGCTCTACTAATTCACTGTGCCCAACTAAATCTAAAATCCAATTGTTGTGCATATCCGGCCGGAGGATATTGGCATACGTACCTAGAGCATCCTCAGTTCACAGTGAACCCATTTTGGGTAAAAAAACAAACATGCCATGAAGACAATCAGATGCATGAAATCAGCTTCATTAACAGTAAAAGAAGATGAAAATTTCCATTATCTAAGCATATATTTTTCTATTAATTCTTCATCTCAACTAAACCGTTCATGCTAAGGAAATCGAAATGAATAAACTGAAAAAAGCTGCCTTTTTTGGAAAATAAGGGAAATCAAGAGATCATACCGAAGAGAGAGAGAGGGAGCGGGGTGACGAGGGCGGGGGCGTAGGAGAGAGAGAGAGGGGGCGACCGCCGATTCACCTCCAAATAGAGAGAGGGAAGAAGGAAATCGAAAAGGACGAAGGGAATAAGGGACGATTTCGAATGGTCGAAGGCCGTCGAAGAGGACGAAGCGGTGGAGGCAAACGTGCGGGAAGTAGAGCGAGGAAGGAGGGAAACGAAGCGCCTCTTTCCTTTTTTTTTTTTGGGTATTGGGAAAATGGCAAGCGAAAGATTAGGGTTCGCGGGTTTTATTCCCAGTTATTCACCGGCGTTTTAATTGGAAACGCCGGTGAATGTGTCCGTATATTCGCCGGCGTTTATAATAAAAAACGCCGGTGAATAATAAACTTCACCGGCGTGTTTAGGTAAAACGCCGGTGAATACTAACATACGCCGGCGTTTTAAATCGACCGCCGGTGTATGACCATCCCATCTGGCGCCCAATTCCTACTCGCTCCCTACCCCGGCGCTACTAGTAAAACGCCGGGGAATAATCGCCGGTAAAAGCAGTATCTTTTGTAGTGTAAGTTCTACGGATTTCTTTATAGTCACATTAATCGCGATAAATCATCTCCAATTTTGCTTAATCATTGATGTTAATGCTATAATTCTAAATCACAAATTACCTCTCAGTCTCTCCATGATCCAATAAATTATATAATAGTTGGCGAAACAGTTGTAAGCATTAAGATAAAAATATTAAACACACAACCAAGGAAAAATAGAAGAATAAAATAACATGAAATTGGAATTGTGTTCTCAAAATGAGGCTACATCGAAGTCCTAGAAAAATAAATTTAGTTCATGATAACTTTGAAACTAACGAACATTGCATTTGATTGGATAATGAAAGGTTGAAGAGAAGAAAGAACGCTAGACGATCTTGGTGAACGCTATGGCTCCTGCTCTCCAATTGTGTGATGAGTCGTCTCCTCCAATTCTTTTAACCTCCAAGATATTTTTTTTTCTTTTTTCTCATATCAGCCTTTATAGATAGCAGCCACAAAAACCCTCAAAAGATAAACATAATTACAGCCAACTTGGACTCGAAACTCGCAACCCGAATTTCGTGTTCTCGGATTTCTATGCACAGTTGCAGTTAAATGAACTACCCTGGAGCTACATAACGCCGTTCATAATGTGTGAGTACTTGTTTCGAAGAAAACTCAGTGACCGACATCTTTGATTCAGAACAAAAATTAATATTCGTACATCTTCATGTACAAATAGCTGTAAATGTTCTAGGTACTGCATTTTTATAAAGAAGAGGAGAGTCAATTAATTAATAGGATAAGCTTAAGTTTAAATAATTAGTTAGTAAAAATCTACATATTAAGAATAATATTTTAGATTTTAAACTAATCATCAACTAATTTATTCCAATAATCAATTTGAATTTTGAATTTTGAATTTTAAATTTTAAAATTTAAATTTTGAAATCTTAATGCTTGTTTTCTTCCTTGATTTTACCAAAATGCATATCTGTTTGCATATCTGGTTTTACCAAAATGCATATATCATTCCTTCAAAATAAAATAAAATAAGGGGAAAGAAGATAACTTTTAAAGAAATAAACAAGAACTCACAATTTTAATGTATAATAGAGTATTAAAACCATATGTAAATTTCACTCATCAACGGTTGATCTCGACATCCCGAGATTCTCCTACAGTACATACCACTATCTATCAACAAAGAAATGGGTGGAGTTACTACAACACTAGTAAATATAAAAGATTTAGATACGAGGTTAAGAAGACTCAAGAGATACTAGCAAATGCATCAAAAGCTCTTGCTCACAAAAAAAACTTAATTATTGGACACCAAAAATATTTTTCACTTATGAAAAGTGATGTTACACGAGCGGTGGTCAGTCCGCTATTAGGCAAGTTACAACAACAAAAAAAACAAGAAAATAAGAGATATAAGGAAAAGATTAAGAGTCTACCTCGATCGACCGAGCCACATGAGTGGACGTCTCGGTCGCTTCCTTCCCTTTAACCTCTACACCCTCCTCAGCGCTCTCCTCCTCTCTGACTACGGGCCCCTTCGCAGCTTCCTCCTCTTTCCTCTTCTTCTTCCTCACCCTCTGACTGCTCCTCAGCCTGCTACTCCCCATTGCTTAAGCTCTAAGAATTATCCCTTCCCAACAAAGTTGAGGACGTGCTCACCACACCCTGAATAGCCATAGCGTAGGCCTTCTTCATATTCAAGAAGAGATGATCTTGTGCTTTAGCCTACACCTTTGCCACCGCAGCTACCCTCTCCTTTGCCATCGCCTCCCTATTCTCTCTGCCACTTCTTTCTCCATCTTCTGCTCTGCCTCAAGTTCAGCGACCCGAGCGAGAAGAGCCGCCTTCCGATTCTTCACCGCCTCCATCTCCTTGGCGGTCATGTTCCTCTTCATCTCGGTCCCTAGTGGCCTTAGCCTTTTAGGACTTCTCCTCGACCTTTATCTGCTTGATCTGGTTACCAAAGTGGCAAGTGATTTGCAAAGAAGAAAAACTTCAAGACTTAGAAATATATGGAGGACTACAAAAATGACACTACAAGGAACCAAACATATCGATATGTTGGCTCGGGAGATCTTAAGGATGTAGGAATCGATTGACTTGTCGGATAACCTCTTTCAATCCCTTGAGGTTCGGAGAATCTTAACCGCCTCAACATAGTTTGCCAAGTTTCCAAGAAAGCCGTTGCGCCACTTAACGTTCCAATCAAGCACTCAGGTCTTCCTCTGCTTCTTAGAGAATATCACGTCTACCTCGGTGAGCAGGGTAAGGCCCCCCGCAGTGGGCTCGTCAACGCCTCCATAGACAATTCCAAAGCCACCATCAGGGTATAGGCTGAAGAGTTATTGGCCACCTTTAAGGACTTTGACTTGCTAGAAGTCCTCTTCTTTCTTCTTATCCCTTAGCGCCTTGTTGCTTAACCCAATGCGGGCTGCCATGACAGCGTCGAAGTCCATACCTTCCACTTGTGCAAAAAGAGAATTCTTTCACCCTCAGAGAGCGTCAGTCAACCTCTTCTACTCCTCACTCACTTTAGGGTTGCTCCTCCAGTGTTTTATTAAGTCGGGATTCTCAATTAACCCCATGTTACGGCGGGGATAGAGACAGAACCAGAAGTCCATCCTATTCAGCTGATGGAGTTTGAGGTGCCTCATCCAGGCAATCAGACTGGGTTCGACGATAATGTTTTAGCATTCTAGGATGAAGCCGGTCAAGTGTCACCACATATTTGATATACTGCATCGGACTAAGTTTATACTAATTTAGAACCTCCTTCATGAATGGGTGCATGGGCAGACATAACCTGTCATGGATGGCATCATAAGGGAAGACACAAAACTCACTGTCCATTATAGAGAATGCCCTGACTCAGTGCCTGACATAAGAAACTCATACTCCAATGGATTTGTGAAGGCCACTCTAATCTTCATGAGATCTTTGCTTGTGAGGATAGTCTTTATGCGACCCGCCTTGTTGGCAGGGCGGTAATTTGGTTCGTTATTGTGCCTACCGAGCCGAATAAAATCCATAAAGTCTTCAGGGAACTAGCGAAGAGGATAGGAGTATAAGGGGGTGAGCTTTGCCGAAGAAGTTTCCCGTAGACTCCATGTCCTTTTTAACTATCTCCTCCCCTATAACAGAGGACCTGAGTACTTCTTTGCCTTTTCCTTTTCTCGTAAGACAGGCCGGGAGCACTTTTTTGTCAATACGATTCGAGAAGGAATCAAAGCTACCTGCAAGAACCTTAGACATGACTTATAAATTATAATAAGTTTACCTAGCTATTGAGGCGAAAAGATGCCAAAAAGCTAGCCGAAGTTTGATCTTAGATAGAGAAACTATTGGAAGAAAATGAGTGGAAGTGAAGAAATGAGAAGAAGGGGGTGAGAAATTATAGAGAGGAAATCTCAACCGCAGCATAACCGCATGTCCATGTGGTGCGATCCATGCGGTACAAACCACGTAACCGAGTGGCCACGTGGTGCGATCCTCGCGGTCCAAACTGGGTAACCGCCAGGGATGACATAGTGCAATAGACCCGTCCGATCTGCTTCAATTTTTGCGCCCACCTCTTCGGCGAAAAATGACAAAAAATGTCGTCCAAGGATCTCAACATTTTTGCTTAATCTCGGTCTTTTGATCGCATCGTGATTCATGCCTGCCAATTATAGCCCTCTGAATTGCTTCAAAATTCGTGCCTACCCCCTCGATGCACAAGAGGACAAGGAGCTGACATGAGAAAGCTCCTCGGTGCATAACATGACAAAATTATCTCTGAGGAGCTCATTTTTTTGCTAAATGTAGGCCATTTGATTGCCTCGTGATTCGCGCCCACCAATTTAGCTATTCAATCTACTTCAATATTTGTTCCCACCTCCTCGGTGCACAAAATGACAAAATTATCATCTGAGGAGCTCAGCATGTTTGCACAATCTGGGTCGTTCGATGACCTCGTGATTCGCACCCACCGATCTCTGCCATTCTATCAGCTTAAAATTTGTGCCCAGCTACTCGAATCGCAAAACGAAAAAGTTGTTGTTCGCGGAGCTCAACATTTTCGCTCAATCTGGGCAGTCAAATTGTTTCATGATTTGCGCCCACCGATCCCAGTCGTTCGATCTGCTTCAAAATTCATGCTCACCTCCTTGGCGCACAAGACGACAAGAAGGTGACGTCAACAAGCTCCACGGCACACATAACTACAAAAATTGTCATTTGAGGAGCTCAGCGGTTTTGCTCAATCAGAGCCGTTCGATTGCTTCGTGATTCACTCCCACCGATCTCAGCCATTTGATCTGATACACAAAAGACAAGGACCTGACGTCACCAAGCTCCTTGGCGTACAAAATGACAAATATTATCGTCTGAGGAGCTCACCACTTTTGCCAATTTCCAAGCGTCTGTTCGCCTCAATTTTTGCTCCATGCTGATCCAACAGCCTGATCTTTCTTAAAATACACACCCGTTTGATTTTTTGGTTAAGAATTCCCAAAAATAATTATAAATTCAGATAATTAATTAAAAATTCTAAAAATGGTTATAAATTTGGAAATATTAAGCAAAAAAACTGAAAAATAATAATTAATTCAGAAAATTAATTAATAATTTTGAAAGTTAATTATAAATTATAAAACTTAATTTAAAAATTCTGAAAAGTAATTACAAAAGTTAGAAAAATTAATTAATAATTCTTAAATAATAAAAAATTTGGAAAATTTAATTTAAAAATTCTAAAAAATCCATAAAAAACAATCGGGTTCCGTTGAGATAGTAACTATCTAAAGTAGTTTAGAATAAGAGACTAAACATCTCTGAAGGTCAAATATGCTCGCCTGACCGCCTGAAGTAGAACGAACTACTCGAAGGTTGTGATAACTAATCTTTTTTTTTTTTTTTTTTTTTTTTTTTTTTTTTTTTTTTTTTTTTTTTTTTTTTTTTGCGGCCGGGGGGGGGGGGGGTGCTTATGATATGGGTAAAATCGGATCCACTCGATCTCGACACTCATCTCAAAGTTTTTCAAGGAAAAAACACAATCAAATCCACCAAATTTGGAATTAAATAACTAATTTTATCCCTCTCTTAACTAGAGAAATCTCCTGCCAAATCTTAAAATATACATTCTCAGGTGTATCATTTGTAACTTATTCCGAGCCTATAAATACCCCCCAGCCAATGGTAATCAATCTTTCTCCAATAAAAACCCTAATTTTTATTATGGGTTGCTGACTTCAGGAGTAAAGATTTTTTGCATGTCCAGAAGTTTCCAGCTATCTAGCTCCAGATTCAAACGATCATCAGGCAGCCAAATTTAGATCTCAATCGTCGATCCAGATCAGAGTTTTCTCCTCAATTAAAAAAATTATCACCTGATTGTTCCCACACCTAAAAAAGCAGCAACAAGTATCAGTCATGGGATTGTCAGAAGCAAGCAGGGAATTTGTCTTCATTAAGGGGGTGTTTGGTTGCACTGAACTTCATTGTTGGATTTTAAATCAGGGGGACAAGAATTGTTCACGTCGTTTGTTTGGCGTGACTTTAACGGAATTTGGATTTGTACTGTAGCCATAGTATTCTTCAAAAAAAAATTAGTGCGATTTTAGCTCTGCCTTTTGCGTTCTCCTGTTCATGAATTTTATATTCTTTTAATTCTCCCTCTCTCTCCAATACTTTTTCCTTTGTCATTTATCCTATTCACGAAATACTATTTAAACTTCAAAACGTCCCCTCTTTTTCGACTCTGCAGCCGTTTGCTACTTATCCATTTTATCCATATTATAGCTTTTTCGACTCTGTAGTCGTTTTCTATTTATTCATATTTTGGTAAAATTGCTACAGAACAATGCTATATATGAGAGTAGATATGAGAATATGCATATTATAGCGGAAGGATCTTTAAGATCCGTCCCAAATAAAAAATATATTTTTTATTTTATCGGATGGATCTTTAAATTCCGTCCCAAATAAAAAATATTTTTTTATATAGGACAGAACTTAAAGTTTTTTAAGTTTCATCCCATTTTTTAAAATTTTTTCACTATTGCCCTTGGACATATCTTTGAGATCTGTTCCAATTTTTAATTTTTTTTTTGCTATTTGGCCTTGGACAAATCTTTGAGATCCGTCCCAAATTTTTTTAAACTTTTCTTTTTTTGATAATGCGGATAGAATCTAGCGATTCCAGCCCAATCTATATATAACCCAGAGAACAATAAAGTACAATTTTACCGAAAGTAAAACTACAAGCAAAACACTACACCAAATTAAACCAAAAAAACAAATGAGAAAATTGCCTAAGGCCAAAAACAAAAAACTAGGAGCCGAAGATCAAAAGCAGCAACATAGAAGGCTGGCCCAGCTTCGACCGCTCAGAATCACTGGCCGAGACAAAACCAGCCCAACACGAAACACAGTGCTGGGGTGAACGAACGTCCCAGAGCCACTCTGAAGCCAGCTCTGCCAATGCCAAAGCAACAGACAAAACATCAAGAGGGACCAGGAAGCGTTCACACAGTGACCTCAACACAGAAAGTCAGAAAATGAGGCCAGACAAGGAGAAACGAAGCTAGTCAGCACAAGGGCAGGGAATGGGCATGACACTCTCGAGGAACTTCGAGAAGTGCACAGAGGGGAGCGTCACCACGACATCCTTTAACACCCTATAATTAATTTTAAATTAAAAATACATTTTTATTTTTGCACGTATGATGCACGTGCAAATTTATATTCTCATTGTTTATTCTCTTTTAGAATTTTTAGCATGCATAACTTATTTAGCCTTTCAAATTAATCCATGGACCAAAAGATTAGAATCTAGTCCATTAGGAGAAGAGACCACTAGATAATTAAATTAATTAATTAATTGATGAGCCCATTAAGCAAACCCACTATTAAAATCACAAATAAAGTTAAGTGTGCACCAATACATAACAAGTTACAAATGTTAGTACACATTTAAAGTTATAGATGGTATTAAAAATTGGTTGTGCATTTGTGCATGTGTGCATGCACAATAGAAGGCCAGATTTGCAACCTAGGTTGACCGGGTTTGGGCTAGGAAGGGATGAGAAGGGTTGGAGGTTATGGGAGTTGCGAATGTGAAGAGTTGGAAAGATGAAGTGTTGTAGGTTTTAGGAGTTTAGGACATGAAAGGTTGTAAGAGTTAATTAGGAGAGTTATTAGGGGTGGATTTATGCATAATAGACCCTCCCAAAACCCTATAAATAGAGCCCCATTTTCTACATTTCTCTTGCACCAAAAATATAATCAAAAGATAAAGAAAGAAAAGAAAGAAAAGAAAGAGAGTGAGAGTTCTTTTGCTTGAAGAAAGTGCTAGGAGGAGAAGCCATAGCTAGGAGAGGAAGCTTTGCTAGGAGCAAGAAGTGCTTGTGGAGCTAGGAGCAAGAAGGAGCCTTTTTTCTTTGTAATTTTCAATCTCCAAATTAAGGTGGGTGTTCTTTTACTTTCTAAGTAGGATTTGCATGCTAATAGTTTAATGAGTAGTGAAAGATTGAATGAGATATTGTAGATAAGAATCCATACTAGCATCTCATGTAATAATTATGTTGTTACCATGCTAATAGTTTAATGAATAGTATAAAAATTGAATGTGATATGTGTAAATAAAATGCTAGTATAACATGCAATGATTTTGTTGAAACTTAGTAATTGATTGTTACCATGCTAATTGAAAAGTAGAGAAATAATCACATGTTAGAGTGTTTGCAAATTCTTGGTTGTCAAATGAATATAAGAAATTGTTAGAGAAATATTTTTATTGTGACATGTGCTTTAGAGAAGAAAGAAAAGAGTACGATGAATTTTTTTGTTATTTCGACATGTCGACATTGTAAAAAATACTCCCAAAACCCTATAAATAGAGCCACATTTCCTATATTTCTCTTGCACCAAAAACATAATCAAAAGAGAAAGAAAGAAAAGAAAGAAAGAAAAGAAAGAGAGTGAGAGTTCTTTTGCTTGGAGAAAGTGCTAGGAGGAGAAGCCATAGCTAAGAAAGGAAGCTTTGCTAGGAGCAAGAAGTGCTTGTGGAGCTAGGAGCAAGAAGGAGCCCTTTTTCTTTGTAGTTTTCAATCTCTAAATTAAGGTGGGTGTTCTTATGCTTTCTAAGTAGGATTTGCATGCTAATAGTTTAATAAGTAGTAAAAGATTGAATGAGATATTGTAGATAAGAATCCATACTAGCATCTCATGTAATAATTTTGTTGTTACAATGCTAATAGTTTAATGAATAGTATAAAAATTGAATGTGATATGTGTAAATAAAATGCTAGTATAACATGCAATGATTTTGTTGAAACTTAGTAATTGATTGTTACTATGCTAATTGAAATGTAGAGAAATAATCACATGTTAGAGTGTTTGCAAATTCTTGGTTGTCAAATGAATATAAGAAATTGTTAGAGAAATATTTTTATTGTGACATGTGCTTTAGAGAAGAAAGAAAAGAGTACGATGAATTTTTTTGTTATTTCGACATGTCGACATTGTAAAAAATACTAGTTTTCGCATGAAGAAACACTTAAGATATCCAAGGTTAATTTAGAGATACATCTGGTTTTTAGCCCAAGAATTTTTATGTGGTATGATAATGGATTTAAACTAAACATCATTTCTACAAATTTCGAGTTTTGTTGAGAAATGCAATTTTTACAAAGAAAGTAGAAACTATTGGGAAATAAAGACATACTCTAATAATAAGTGTGAACTTGTTTATTTTTTTCTTTTTATTTGATTCATCTCAGTCCCAAAAGAGAAATTTATCCACTATTCTAAAAGATTGCATCATTGGATAAATGAATTTTCGAAAAAAACTAGATTCAAAATAGTATAAACAAAAGAGCACTAATGAAATTTCTATACAGAAAATATACTTGGTCTTACTGGTTAGCCAGTTCAATATAGAGCTTAGTTGAAAGAGTTTCCAAGTTCAAAACTTGATTGTTGCTTTTATATATATATATTTTTAATTTCTGAAACTGGAATGGGTATTCATAAAGAATTTGAAACAGCATTAGACACAAAGTCCAAGTGGACTTATTGGTTAGAGCGGTAGGGGCTTGGGCTCTGTGTGTGCCTCAGGCCTGGGTTCAGGGTTCAAAACCCGGCCACCCTTTTTTTTTTCTTTGTTTTCACATTTTTTTGAGTTTTCATAAAAAAGACTTAATTAAAACTCATTTCTTACTATAAATTAAGGTGATAAATTGTTAGAGTTAGTTATAAAATTTTTTGGTATATTTTGAGGAAATAAAAATGAAATATAAGTTGTTTAATGAGTTCTAACTCCAAAGAATTAATATTAATTTTCTTTGTAAAAGATCCGTTGAAGGGAAGATGGGTAACAAGTATAAATCTATCTTTTGTAAATAAACACTCATGTTGAGGATGTGGATTTGTTTAATTTGCTTGTAGAAATTTGTAAGGTTGAATCTTTTGTTCGAGAAAGAGATTACTTGTTCTATGTTTGAAAATGCATGACTAAGTTCTAAGATGAAACATGGATAATTGTTTAAGAATAAGTTGGAGACATAGACATGATTATTGAAAGGGTATGAATACCCATGATTCTTGTACATGAGAAATTTGAAATTTGAGTTAGTAACACCTCGGGTACCGGAGTTTTCATAAAAAAGACTTAATTAAAACTCATTTCTTACTATAAATTAAGGTGATAAATTGTTAGAGTTAGTTATAAAATTTTTTGGTATATTTTGAGGAAATAAAAATGAAATATAAGTTGTTTAATGAGTTCTAACTCCAAAGAATTAATATTAATTTTCTTTGTAAAAGATCCGTTGAAGGGAAGATGGGTAACAAGTATAAATCTATCTTTTGTAAATAAACACTCATGTTGAGGATGTGGATTTATTTAATTTGCTTGTAGAAATTTGTAAGGTTGAATCTTTTGTTCGAGAAAGAGATTACTTGTTCTATGTTTGAAAATGCATGACTAAGTTCTAAGATGAAACATGGATAATTGTTTCAGAATAAGTTGGAGACATAGACATGATTATTGAAAGGGTATGAATACCCATGATTCTTGTACATGAGAAATTTGAAATTTGAGTTAGTAACACCTCGGGTACCGGCAATTTTAAATGAAATGATTATTATATTTTGAGATATTGGCCATGGAGCTATCTCGGTGGATGTTGATTAAGTCCGGTAGTAGGTAATACTAATTCTAGGCTTGAAAGATTATTCATGTCATGAGCATTAAGAGTTAGGCACTTAAGAGAAGTGTAGTAAACTTGGGAAAACGTAAGTAGGGTACTCTATATAGTCGGGCGATGTTCTTCGGGACCATAGACCCAGTTGGGCAGTGTACTCTGGGACTGTGGTTGCTCCGATGGAAACGAGTTTTAAATCCGGGACTATGCGTAGTCGGGCGGATAGTTTCGTACTCCAGTGTATATATGTATACCAGGGCTAGAGTGGCACTTGCGGGGGATTCGCACAACGAGGAGTCTGTATAACAGTCGGACAGTGTACTCTGGGACTGGGATCCGTACAAGTTGAATGCCTGAACCTTGTTCTTACTAGTGGGTAGTTTCATGGCAAGGGATCGAGCACTTTATTGTGGAGAACGTAGGCGCTTGCCATCGAACCTATGTAGTATGGGATGCATAGAATCCGAACAAGTGTGCATTAGTGTCATCCTAGTAGAATTGTGTGCATTAGGCATTAAGGCATGGCATACACTTACATGTTTAGCGTAGTCACAATTTAACACTTTATTGTTCATTCAACTGTTATGATTTTTATTAAAGTAATGAGATCGTTATATGTACGATATAGAGAGGATAGCCGAGTATAACATTTCGTTAGTTGTAAGTAACTGACGTGCCCACAGATTGATGTGCAGGTAATGGACTATTCATGAAGGAGTAAAGATATTATGATGCAATCGATGACTCATTTTGTGAAGTTGTACAAGTTATATTTTGTTTTCAAATGTTGTAATCTTTTATTCTTCCGTTGTGTAAAATCAAGTGTAAGTGAACTCTGATGTACTATTGAAAAAGTTTTAAATTTCCATGTAAAATTGTATGTAGTGAAGTAAAGATCCTGTGAAATCTCGAATTCAGCCTTATTTGAAATTCGGAGCGTTACACATCCTCCGGAGGGAGGATTACCAAAGAAAGAACAAAGCGGTCGTGAGCACCCAAATCAGTCAATATCGACTCAAATGAGACTCAAATCAGGTAATAGGTCGGAACAAAATCCGACAACAACTCCTAAAGAAGCAGATGGGTAACCAACGAAATACATCCAGGGACTAAGCCCCCCACAACAAATGTCACTAGCAAAACGAAGATGTTGACTGAATGTAGTCCCCGAATCAATTCAAGAGAACTCAGCTAACAGGCCAAAAAAACGAAACTGGAACAGAGTCTCAAAAAGGACAACGGCCCGTAAGAGGATCATCAAGCTGCAAAACCGTAGCATAGTACCAAATCAACAAAAACCATTAGAAGCCCAGCAAAAAGAACATAACATTTCAGCTGCAAGAACGATACCAAGTAACAAACTAAAAAAACAGGAGAGAAAATAAACAACCAGCCTCCAGAAGAAAAGCTGAGACCACCCCAAAAATAACATCAGCCTTATAAAACAGAGTAAGAATAGGCGCCAACAAAACAACACAAACGAACATCGGTGCAAAATAAGCCAAAACAGAGCAGCTGGGGAATGAGATTGCCGGCCAGACCAGACGTCCCTTGCCAAAACAATCTAAAAGAATAGCCAAAGAAAAGGCAATCAGCCACCATAACCACTTCAGGTCTGCACAAAGTAGGGGAAAATGACCAAATTAGAAATGGGCAAGAGAAAATAGATTAAGAAATATTCGACCGAAACAAAACAATTGCCTCATCTAGGTGACTTAAATGCAAATCTTCCACTTTATCATTCGTTAAAGTGGAAGGCCAGAATTAGCGAAGAATAAAAAATTCCTCGATAATATTATCGATCGAGGCGGCAGAATGAGTAAAAATACGATTGTTCCGTTCCGGTCAAACGACCCAAATGATTGCCATAATGGACAGAAACTAGGATTTTCGAAATTCTTTTCTGAGAGATGGAGACATCCAACAGGACGAGAAGTCACTGGGGATATTAGGCGCTTGCCATACAATAATAGTAATCATCCATAACTGTTGTGTAAAGCTACACTTGAGCAAAAGGTGATCGGCGTCCTCATGATCAGAGGAGCATAAAGAGCAAGATTGGCATAAGGCTAGGTTCATCTTGTTAAGGACATCAACTGTAAGAAGCTTTTTGTTAAGCGCTAACCAGGTTAAAATCTTAGCTTTGAGGGGAGCGCTACTGCTCCATATGAGCTTAGCACGCGGGGAGTAGATCCCCTCAAAATTCAGGAAGTTATAGAAGGATTTAACCGAGTAGTTACCAGAACTGGTCCATCTCCATTTGAAATCTCCTATGGGATGCCAGGAATAAAGATTGAGACCGCTGAAGAGCTCGTGAAGCTCATTCACCAAAGGAGAAGGAAGAATGTCCGAGAAAGGAATCGCCTAGAACTTTTGGTTGTTAATGGTGGTAACATAATCCGCCACCGTGGCGGAGGAGTTGGAAGCCATCTGGTAGAGCAAAGGGAAAGCTAAAGCTAGCTTGAGATTACCGAACCATAAATCTTCTCAGAATTTGGTCTTAGAACCATCAGCACACAAGTGGGTTAAGCCACTTCGGAACGGAGCGACAACTTTCCAGAATCCCTTCCAGAAAGAGGAGGCCTTGCGGGAAAGGGGATTTGGAAAATCCCACATATTACGACGGAAAAAGCATTTAAGAGAGATCAGACGAACCCAGGGCAGCTGATCATTTTTTAGAAATCTCCATAACCATTTGCCCAGAAGGGCAAGGTTTTGGTGCCTGAGGTCCAAAACCCCTATGCAGCCTTAGAAGTGTAGACCAACTTCCAATTGCATGGGTGAGTGTCAGCTTTATAAGTATTCACACCAGACCAGAAGAAGTTCCTTCTGATTTGGTAGATCCTCTTAATCAACCAAGTTAGGAGGTAGAAGAAAGACATCATATATAAAGGAATAAAGGAGAGAACGGAATTAACGAGGATGAGTCTGCCACGGCGCAAAAGTTGTTTACCAAACCAATAGTTAAGTCTAGATTCAACCTTTTCAATCATCGGCGTCCAATCCGATTTGTGAAGCTTCCCCCATCTCAAGGGGATACTGAAATAAGCGATCGAAAAAGAGGCTGATGCACGGTTAAAGAATTGCACAATTTCCATTTGGCAGTTTTGAGACCCTCCAAGCTAAAGAACCAAAGACTTTTGAAAGTTAATGGCTAAACCAGAAGCACTTTCAAAGACATAAAGAAGTAACTTAAGGTTACGTAAGGAGCACCCGTTGGGTTTCGCAAAGATAATGGTATCGTTAGCGTATTGAAGGTTCAACACACCTCGATAACTTTGCGAACCCCCCAGGCCTTTGATTACATCAACCTCCCAAGCATTACGGAGCAGCTTACTGAACACATCGGCAACAAAAGAAAATAATAGGGAGGAGATAAGATCGCCCTGGTGAAGACCCCGCTTACATTTGAACTTGTGACCTTCCGTCCTGTTAATAATAATGGACGAAGTACCAGCGAAGAAGCTGGACTTAATCCAAGCGATCCATTTAGGACCAAAACCACGATGTAAAAGGATTTCGAACAGGAAATCCCAGCTAACGTTGTCATAAGCTTTTTGAAAATCTAATTTTAACAGGATCCCCTCCGAGTTTAATCGATGGCATTTAGAAATGATTTTTTGGGCCGACGTCATGCTATCCAAAATGAAATGATCTTTAATGAAGCCCGATTGGGTGGGATCAATTAAGGGAGATATACTCGCACTGAGGCGGGTCGAAAGAACTTTCATAATGATCTTAAAGGTTGTATTGAGAAGGCTAATTGGCCGAAAGTCAGAAACCAAGTTGGCTCCCAAGAATTTGGGGATAAGGACAATATGCGCATAATTGATCCTATCAAAGGAGAAATTCCCTTGGTGTAAATCAGAGAACATCTTGAACAGATCATCTTTGAGACAATCCCAGAAATATTGGAAGAAGAAGGCTGGAAACCCATATGGCCCAGGAGCAGAATCACTTTTTAAAGAAAACACTGCATACTTAATCTCATCCATCGAAAAAGGAGCTTCCTAACTCGAAAGATCATGCGTCTGCTGCCCATACAGTTGGGTCCAGTTGAGATGAAAAAGACGATGTTTATGAGATCCCAAAAGTTCTTTAAGGAAGCGAAGAAACTTAGAATGTATATCCGAAACAGAAGTTAATTCATTGCCATTGTCTAGAATAGAAGAAATACGATTGCATCGCTGACAGTGCGATGCGAAATTGTGGAAGAAGGAGGTGTTTCCGTCACCCTCCTTCAACCAACGAAACTTAGCCCTCTGGGCCCATTTAATATGATCGTTGTGAAGAAGGGACGCAAACTCTCTTTTACAAGACACCCTTTCGGAACGAAGGGATTCCGAAATAGGTCCAAGCTCCTCAAGATGATCAATGGTCTAAATGGTGGACGGAAATACAATTTTAAGAAAATTAGCATAGCCAGATTCTCTTTACACCATATTTTACAACCGAGGTTGATAGCGTGGAGCTTAATCTGGATGCAACCTAGCCCGGAAGAACCCGTAATGGAAGAGAGGTATTCCGTAATGAGGTTGACGAAGGTTTGGTCTTGCAACCGAAAATTTTCAAAACGGAATGTGAAGGGTCTTGATGTGGCTAAAAATAGGGGTTTAATCGAGACCGTCCAAATCGGACACGAATCCTGAAGCCCAGGGGTAAAACAGCAATTTCACCTACAAACGGGTATGAAGCAGGTACTGGGTCTCCTTCTCACAAATCCAATAACCCGCGAATGGATCCACCACGACTGGGTGCGGGTTTCAACCCGTAACAAACCCGGTCCAACAGGATAGAATTAGGGTCTCTGATTAATATTAATCAACGGCCCTGATTCATATCTATCCTTTCACCGGGATTAGGGATTACATTCCTAATCTGATTACAAGGAGAATATTCCTTATCAGATCACAGGGATCACATTCCTAATCTGTTCCCTAAGACGCCTATAAATACCCCCCACCCATCTCCATTAAGAGGTAATCAATCTTTCTCCAGTTTTTGCACTCTCTCATAATCATTTCTGGTTACTGACTTGAGCATCGGAGGGTGCATCGCCGGGAACAACCCCGGTGTCTCGCACTTTTTTGCAGGTGTACGGCGGGAACGACGATCATCCCCCACGGAACAGGTATACAGGTTTACTATTCAGTTTCCCTAAGAATCCACAAATACTATCTGTTTGCCCCCACACCAAATTTAGCGGCAACAGGTCTAGAGAAATTATAGTTAGAGGACGAGATGGGAACGTGATCTGAAGAAGGATTGGGCAAGGCCGATACGAAGGAGTTGTGGAAAAAGTTGATCCAGTCACTAGATACGAGAAAGCGGTCTAATTTAGCCGTGGTCGGCGATAACCGCATATTAGACCAAGTGAATGATCTACCGTTGAGAGGGAGATCAGTCAAATAGAGGGAGCGAATGCAATCATTAAAACGGGAGGATTCTAAGGAGAAAGAGGAACTACACGATCTTTCAAAGGAGTATCTGGTTACATTAAAGTCCCCACAAAATAACCAAAAAACCTGAATGTTATATTGGAAGGAGTTGAGTTCATTCCAAAAATCTGTTGACGGTCTGCGGTGGATGGGCCGTAATCCCAAACAACTGTAAGATCACAATTGAATTCGGCCCAGTAAAGTCGAACCACAAGGAAGAACATTAATCTACGAATCGAAATGAGGGAAAAACATGAATCTTTAAAGCCAAAGAGGATCCCTCCTCTAGATCCTATGGCATCCAGAGAGATCCAACTGGAGATTAATGATCCACCGATCGAACGTAAGAAGGAAGGAGAAGGAGACTCAATTTTCAATTCTTGAATGGAGATTATATCACAATGTAAGGAGGAAATAAGGTTAAACAAAGCTTGTTGCTTAGACGTACAATGCAGTCCCCGAATATTCCAAGAGATGCTAATCATTAAAGTCGAAAGTCTCAAAAGCTCTAGAGATTTCACAGCTACGAATCAAATCAAAGTCAACAAGAAACCCCATCTCCCTAGACAGATGAAGCATCTCTAGATTAGAGAGGGAGTCAAAATGTACCTGGTAGATGAACCCTAGTTGTTCCTTCTCAGACAAAGAATGCAAGGGGGTGGGGATATCGAATTTGTGGATCTGAGCCGCGAGGGAAACCCGAGAATCGACTAAATGTTTCACGACTCTATTGGCTCGAATACGTGCACTAGAGCGAATGAGAGAAATAGGTTTCTTGACAAGGGCAGTAGTAGACTGCTTACTCCCTGGATGATCAGAGGCAATTGATCGCATCAATTCCTCCAAATGGCAAACGGACTCGGAGGAGTTAATGGTGAGCAGAACAGATGGATCAGTAGGGTGGAACGAGATGGGAGGAGAAAGGTGGGACATCTCCCTACATCCACAGAGTGGATGTAATCCCACCGTAAAAGGAGGAGGAGCCCAAATAGGAGAATTAAAATGATAAAAAGTAGCGAGACAGTAAGTAAGAGTGTAACTAGGAGCAAATAAGTACATGAGGCCAAAACAAAAATTGAAACCGCTATTGAAAGCCAGACAATTAGAAGAACGATGTTTAATAATAACCGAATGAAACTTGAAAATTACTTGATTATGTGCCAGGGAAGGATCCAGGTTAGCTAATTCTTCGTCCAGAAGATTTTCTTTATCTAGCCAAGCATTGGGGATCGGATAGTCAGAAGAGACAGCTTTGCCAGCCTTAGGATTATAAATGTGCCCTGATAAGGAAGTACCATGGACAACGCTTTTGAATTTTTCCCACTATGATGAGTAATGGGGATTCATCTCCCAAACAGGCCACTTCTCATCAGAGTCGATCAGACTGGGCTTAGACGGAGTAGGACCAATGGCCGCTGGAGCAGCGAGGGCTAGGGAAGAATGAGTCTTGATCGAAGACAGCAGAGGAAGCTTCGGAGGGAGCTCGATAGGAGCAGGTTAAGAAGCAGGGTGGTTTTTCACAGAGGCAATGTCGGGATTAATCCAGACCAAGTGGTGTGCTTTAGAAGGTTAGTTTTTGGGGATAAAGGGAGTGCTAAAACTTCTGTGCTGAAGAGGGAGGTTCTTTTTGGGATGATCTTTGTGCGAAAACTTCCATTTGGATGAGGGAGTACTCGAAAGAGAAAAAGTTCCAACAATGAAAGTATTGGGGAGGGTAGTAGTTTTCGCAGGGGTATTGGCAACCACCAGAGACAAAGGAGCAGGAGACTGCCCTCCTTTAGAACGATCTTGATAGATAACCAAGATGGAAAAAGTGGACTTATTATCTCTCAAAGAAAAAGCATCAATTCTATCATTCGACGACGGGCAATCGAACTCATCTTCGACCAGAAGACACCTTGAAGCCAGCATTGAGGAAGAAGAAATGCGACACAATTCTCCAACACATTTAGTCATGTCAGCAACGACACGATGAGAATCATAGAACGGCGGAAGTCCCAATAGCATTACTTTAACAAGAGAGTGGATCAGGGAAGGAGAGGGATGTCCCTGATACAACCATTTGCAAATGGTTAACTTGATAGCTCCGATAGAAAGAGAGTTGATGGCAATTAGGTCTTCCAGGATTTTAAGAGAAGGACAATTAATGATCACTTCCCCATTGGAGCATGTGTTGATAGCCCACACCCAGTTCGACACATTACAAGAGTTTCCAAGAAAAGAATCTAATGTAGAGTAGGACACCGAGCCTCCGTTGAAAGATATGGTGCCGTAGCATACAAACATGTTCATTTTATCGGAAAGTTCAGTTAAAGAAATGAACACATAAGTGACCTGAGGCTTGGTCACCAGAGAAGGGGGATTAGAACTCCCTTGGGTCGTGGAGTGATCCGCCGCTATAATACGCTGTGATACAGGAGGGGTGGGGAGGAGGGGAGAAGAGGATGAAATTTTGGCCCTCTTAGGCTTGTGGGCATGAAGATCCGCAAGTTTAGACTGAAGAAAGACGAAATCTTGCGGGGCGATCACCTGATCAGAGATGGGAACACCCATGGACAATCCCAAAATTTGTTGTAAGGAAAAGCAACGGTTTCGGGAGTGTCCAGATTTCAAGCAAAACAGGCACTTCAAGTTGTCGGTGCAGAAAGCCTTAATGTGACCAGCTTGGAGACAGCGGTAACAAATCAAAGCTTAGGGGGACGAGGAAGACGAGGTATTCTTTGAGAAGGACGTGTAGGGAGAGTTTAAAGGGCGGGAATGGGACGATGACACTCGCCCTAGAAGCTTCATAGAATTGGGCCGATCAACCAGATTACTCACCGAGTCTGGGCCACACAGAGTAGGCCCACAAATAGATTCCTGGAAACTGGTTTTATTCAAAAAAAAATTTAACAATATCAACCCATGAGAGGCCCATGGCAGCCCAGGCCCACAAAAGAACCGGGGATAGGGAAAGGAGTAAAAAGTCAAAGAATGGAAGGTCAACAGACCAACACTGTAGCGATCAGCTTGCTGATCGAAAAGGAGGAAGAACTAACTTCCAACAACGCGGAAGATATAGAACAATTGAGCTCAGAAAGCTCAATGAAGGGGATGAACAAAGAGACGCTGTCTCTAATCAAGGGGATCGTAAGATCAACCCAAGCTCAACCCACCATAAACCGAAAAACAATCGAAACAAAAACCACTGACGAACTAACGGCTCTAAGAGCGAAAGAGCACCAGAACGACGGAAGAACGGAAACCAGGAGAGAGGAGGAGAGAGATTAAGGGATATCTCGAAAACCAACGAATCTAAGCGCGCTCTGAAAACCAAAGGACGAAAATTAAAGTACAACTACTTACAGTGATAGGCTAGCGAATGGAGCGCGGCTAGGACTGAAAAGAAACGAGGGCTGCTGGGATCTGGACTAGGGAGTGACACGAAACTCAAGAGACCGGAGATGGGAGGGGAAGCCGGGGCAGCTCCGAATGAAACTCCTCGAATCCCTGGGGCAACCGTCCTAGACGGACACCAACAGGGGGAAGCAAATAGGACAGGCACAACCAACACCTAGACTAGGACACCGCCGGCAGCCGACTAGCGCGAAGGGGAAAAGCTAGATAGCAGGGGGGATGAAGAAAACTGAGAGGGAGTGGCGGCGTAGGGGGTAGGGGGAGAAGGGAAGTAGATCTGGAGGATGTATATATGGGGAATTTCAAATCGCCTATGAATCGCCTCTTTTGAATCCTAATTGACAACTTTTCGTTACAAAAACACCTCCTTTTTGTTTAAACTTTTCTTAATTATTAAAATAATCAAATTAATTATTAAAAAATGCCCAGAATGTTTTTTTTTTTCGCGGGACGGAACTCGATCAATTTTTTTTTTGGCTATATTATAGCATTTCACCACTGCAGGAAATGTCGATTGCTATAGTTATAATATACATTTTGCTATTTTTTTGGAATCACGACTGTGGATACTTAGGCTTTTAAAAATAGAAAAGCCTAATTTACTAATTAGCCCAAACATTGCTCTTTCCACCACAGAGGTCGGACCAAGTCACCACATAAACAGTTGGTTTTTTTTAGACTTGGTTTTTTTTTTGTAGGCTGGTTTTTTTTTCCTTCTTTTTTGGTTTTTAAATTTCAGTTTTTTAAGCTTCATCTATCTTTTTCAGGTTCGGTTTTTCTTAAGCCGTTTTTTTTTTTTTGTTTTGCTTAAATTATTTTTTTCCAGTTTCTTATAACTCAATTCAGTTTTTTTCTTTTTTTTTTGGCTTTAATTTTTTTGGGTTCGGTTTTTTTTTTTTTTGCTTAATTTTTTTTTGTGTTTAATTTAATTAGTTTAAACCCTGATTTATTTAGATTAATTACAAATAAAACCAAAAGTTAAAAAGTTTTTTAAATTACTTTCGCTACAGTATTTTTACAACTCAAACAAAACTAATCTTTCATGTAAAACTATTCCAGTTACAGTAAATCTATATTTAACCAAACCACTTTCTCATAATTCAGTTTCTTAGATTTCTTTTCTCTACAATAATCTTATAACCATAAAAAAGTTTTACAATTAACCAAACACCTCCTAAGTGAGCATGATGTGAACATGATGGTTGCCTGCTTGCAAATTGCGTTTGCAAATTGCAATATTCCAATCTAGTATATACTGTTTTATGTAGTTGATTTATATGTAATCTTATTTTCATTGAACTCCCAGTTGCCACTAAACGTGCTCATCTGGTCATTCAGGAGCTGGTGAAGAATGAAGCTAGATACAAAGGAGAGTAGCCACATGCATGTATTTCTAATTATAACCCACCATATCTCTCTCTAATCTTTAATCTCTACTACTATAATGAGAGAAGGTCTTAGTATAATTTGTCCATATCCCAACCCGTGCAACGCACGTCTATCTCTATCTCTTCAGTCTTCATATATCTACATATATAATAGGAAAGAGGTGATGACTGATGAGTCTAGAGTGTAATTCATTTTTTCTTTTTTTTTCCTTTTCAATTTTTTTCCCCAAAATTTTCCCCACGTGCATAGCACGTGTAAAATATTAGTAATATTATAATGGGAGAGTTGGGGTTGTCATTTATAGACAACATGTAATTTGTAAACATTCAATCATTTAATCTCAACCATTCATTTTGAAGTTGGAGTTATATCAACCATTCATTTACTCATACAAGAGATAAAATCAGAAAGAGTTTCTCTCTCTAGATTTTCTAGAGAGAGAAGCTCCCCAACAAAACCCAAAAAAGAAAACCTAGATCTAGATCTGAGTCTGGAGGGGGGTGGCAGCTAGGATTGCGCTGCCCCCTCTCCGTTCGCCCTTCACCGTCCATCCCCTAAGCCCGTCACTAACCACCACTAACCCCTTCTCTCCAACAACGAACCCAACCCGCGGCTAACGCTCGACATCGCCGGCCCGTCGTACCCTCCTCCTTTCGCCCATGTCACTCCTTCCTCCGCAGCTCCCTTCGATCCGTCATTTGGACTGTGACGACGGAGGATCGGGAGATCCTATGGCGGAGAGTTCGAGAAGAGGGCAGCGTCGCCTTCGATTCGCCAGTCCCAAATGGGGACCCCCTTCGTCCGTCACGTCGACCACTGCAGGGGCGATCACGAGCTCCTAGGACGTGGAGCTCGAAGTGAAGGCAGCGAGTGCCCCCCCCCTTTAGACGCTGGCTGACTTCCAGCTTCTCCGTTGATTGCTGAGTAGCGACTTCGGGAGCTCTTCTCTTCAGCCCCGAGAAATTGGCTGACGTCGAGCATCCCCCTTGCTGAGTAGAGACTTCGGGTGTATGTTGTGTTTGTGTGGGCATTTGAGAGGAGTTGGCTGGGTTCGATTTTTTATTTGGTATGAAGTATGTTGTTTTGCACGATTGTGAGGCTTGGGTCCGAAGACGGGATCCCTCTATGAGGTGCGCTCACTTGTCGCAGCACAGTTGTGGGGCTTGGGCCTGTAGAGGGGTCCCCCATGAGGTACGCTGAGTGGAAATGTTGAGTTGGAGTTGTTTGGAATTTTTGGTTGTCAATGTGTGAGTCACACCCTGAATTCGATCTCTTTTAACCAACTGCCACAGGCTTCACGACAGCACTGCCACTACGCCCTCATCATTGAACCTAAAATCTATAACGTCCACTGCCTGTAGGGGCAAGAGGAGAAGGTGATGCTTCAGTTAGTTCAGATTTGTTTTGGGTTTTTGCGTGAGAGGGAGATAGAGAGTGAAAGAGTGAGAGAGTGAGAGAGTAAAGATGTTGCTTATTACTACTCTATGTAGGTGTATGTTTGTATTTATGAAAAATCACTTGAGAGAGTAAAAGCGTGAGAGAGGCGAAGATATCCTCTTCACAGCTCTCTCTTTGACTGTGTTTGTGGTTAGGGTGAGTGAGAGTTTTGTTTGGTGAGAAATCGCTTGAGAGAGCTAAAGTGTGAGAGAGGTGAAGGTATCCTCTCCACGGCTCTCCTTTTGGTTGTGACTTTGACTGGGCCAAGTGTGAGAATGTTTTGGTGAGTGAGTGGGAGCTGGGAAGAAGGATGAGAGCGGCGAATATCTAAATCCCGAATGATACGCTTCAGGTGGGTGTGCGCGTGCCGTGGAGGTGGTACACGAAGCTTATTTGACGTACATACAATTAGTTGGTTTTTGCTTCGTGACTGGGCCCAAGATGGGGTCCAAAATATTAGGGGAGGTAGGGGCCAAGCTTGGCCGGTTCGACCTAGCATTGTGGGTTGATGTCGTCTGCCCACCACTATGGGTGCTGGAGTGAAATCTTATTGTATGTACTGGTCATGTCTCTTCATGTTCTACTTTTATGTTGTAGTTTGTAATTTGGCCCAGTACGCTGGGTTTGTTTGGTTAATTTCTTATTAAGGAAACAGGGTGGCCATATTCCACCTTTCCCTTAATAAAAAAAAACTCATTCATTTACTCAACTATTGTTAGTTACCATGATACCCTCAAAGTTCAAATTTATTTACAACATAATTATTTACAAAAGTACCACTCATATAAAATAAAAGTTTGTGCCACTAGGGATAATTTATAAAAAGTATGTATGAGTAAAGGAAGGTCTCAGGCTCGAGGCCAAATTACGTCTTATTATATTTAATTTATAAAATAAATAAATAAATGATTATAACATGCATCACACGTGCAGGTTACTACTAATTATACTATATCTTCAGCAAATAGGTTTATCTTCCCTCTCCTTTCTATATTTTGAAATAGAGAAAGGAGAGCAAAAGTAGGAGAAACACATTTAAATATTATCATGTGCATTTCACACTTTTCCAGATAATAATATTAAAAAAAAAGTAACAAACCCCCAAAACCCTACAGTCGATCAATTCCTTCCCCGTTTTAAAAAATCTCTGCAATCCACTGTCCACGCCTCCTCGCCACCGCCGCCTCCACCTCCCACACCCCCTCACCGCAGCCCGCGCTCGCTACCTCCTCCTCTGCTCCGTCCCCACGCCACCTCTCACCTCCATACCCAAAATTGCCAACCGCTCACGATCGTCACCTCCACCTCCTACACTCCTTGTCACCGCCCACGCTCGTTGCTCGTGAACACCGTCTGCGCTCGACGCTTCCACCTCTACTCTCCGTCCCCCCCCCCCAACCCTCTCACATCCATACTCAAAATCGCCAATTCCATGGTGGGTTTAATTTGCACAGACTAAAATTATTTATGAACCTTGACATCTATTTCATCCCCAAATTCCATGACTCTCAAATTTGTTTTAGGACATTTAATTCAAAGAGTTTATACTATGTTGAATAGGGCTGCAAACAAACCAAGCTATTTGCGAGCTACTCGGTTCGAGCTCGGTCAAATCTCGATCAAAGCTCGGCTCGTACCGAGCTCGAGCTCGAGCTTGAATGTACGTAGGTTTTAGGCAGAAGCTCGTGAGTATTCAGCTCGAAATTGGTCAAAGCTCGGTCAAAGCTTGGCACGGGTCGAGCTCGAACCTGAAAGTGAGCTCGATACATAAATGAGCCGAGCTTGAGCCTCAAGGTATTCGGCTCGACTCGGCTCGTTTGCAGCCCTAATGTTGAAGTTATTAACATGATAGAATATTCATATTAATATATACTGCAACTTTTTTAGTTCAGAAATTGATCTTATTATGTTAAATTAATTTCTTCTTTAGGTTATGGTGGCAAAAATTGTTCGGTTCTTTCAGGTATAATGTTGCTATTCTATTTTTGACGTGTAGTTGGTGTCAGTTATTTTTAGGGAGTTACATTAGTTTTTTGTGAGTCCATATCCAAATTCACCTTATTCCATGATCGGGTTCATAGTAAATTCAATGAACAAAAAAAAAGGTTTAATGAGCAGTCAAACTGTAACCCCCGTTCCCGCCAATACGTATTTTCCAAGTTTTTTCAGTATTTCGATTCTTTATAAATCATTTTTTGCTTTTTAATTCTTTTGTTGAAATTTATTGTTAGATCCCCTAATAATGTTCATTTCTATTCATTAATTGTATTTGTTGATATTTTCAAACGACTATATATTTCAATAAAAATCTATATCCATTTTATAAGGTTACTAGGTTTGCCCGTTGACACGTGCCTACGGCACGTCTTCGGAACGGTGCATCTTATTTGATCATATAAAATAGTTTTGGAGGTCGAGAAAATTAATTTAAGTAGCAAACATATTATATGAGAAACTTTGGGGTCCAGCAAAAAACATATTATATGATTTTTTGAACTATTTTTTTAAAATTTTAAATTTTTTTAGTTTTAAAATTTTTTATTTTTTAAAAATTTTAAAAAAATTTATTTTCTTAATTTTTTGAATAGAAGAGGGAGGGAGGGAGAGAGAAAAAAAATTAAATAAATATATGAGTTGTTTTGGGTGGGCGATTTGAATTTGAGTTTTGGATGGAACTTTTGGGGGAAAAATATGTTTTGTGAGGTTAGATCTGGGCCTTTAATTTTTGAGGGGATTGAAGGAAAACCACTTGATAGCTTTCTTTGTATTTTATTATATAGATTTTCTTATTCGGTTAATTATTTAACCCAAATCAAATATATTGTTATTATTATAGTATTTAAATAAATGTGTTTAACACAAATTCGATGATTATTATTATTATTATTATTATTATTATTATTATTATTATTATTATTATTATTATTATTATTGTGGTTATGATTATTATCATCATTGTTGTTGTTGTTGTTGTTGTTGTTGTTGTTGTTGTTGTTGTTGTTGTTGAGCACAATCCCAGTCTACCCTATAATGTGTTTAATTACTTTGTAAGCCATATTAAATTCCTAGTCCATACTATAATTATTTTATTGTCTTATTATTTGAATTAAAGCCATTCTATGATTGTTGCAATTACTTTTACCCATTCTATATCTTTATTTTCCTGATTATAATGAGCCCATCTTAATAAATCTTGATGTTCATCTCTAACCCAAACTTGTTATTTTTTTATCCTTATTTTTGCACGAGAAATCCAATATCAATTTCTAGTTTATACTATATTCCACTAATTGATTTATTATTACTGTTATTATTCTTTTAACTCAACTAAAGCACGATCTATCCTGCAATTTATATATAGCCATTTACTTTTGTAAGCCACTCTATTTTATTTTATTTTATTATGTTGAGTGTTTAATTAATCTACTATTTTGTTATTTAATTTTCTTATTGAATCTAAACCTGCATCCCAACCCATTAACCCAAATCCTAACCCTATATATAATCATGTTTTACCCTAACCCTAATCTCTATTAACTTAATTAAACCCCTGCTAATTACCCTCAACCACCTAACCCCCTCGCCCCTGTTCTTTTGCTTCCTGTTCATCTTCTTCCTCTTTGCGGCGCTAAAACCCAGCACCCTCGCCTGTGCCATAGCCTCGCGCTCTCATCCTCGTTGCCCTGCTGCGCTCCGCCACTTCACTACTCTTCTTCGACCATGCCAACCATCGCAGTGCCATTTCCACCCCCTGTACCTCCGTCGACCTCTATCAAAACTCTAACACCGCAACCACTACCATCTTCATCCTCACGAGCCCCTGCTCCTTCTTCTTCGTCGCCCTCTTCTCTCGCGCGACACCACCCCACAACCAGCACAGCGTCGCACCCTGCTCTCCTTCCCTCATCACCATATGTAGCCGCCTCGTCATCACCTCCTACTGCTGTTACCGTCGACCCATCGCCAAGCTCCTGCCTCTGCCTTCGGCCGCTCGAGCCAACACCCGCTTGATGTCCCGTCCTTCTTCTGCCTCGCAGCAGCCTCGAGTGCCACCTGAGCTCCTACTCTTCTCACTTGCTGCTGCCCTTGCTGCCTGCCATCGCCCAAGTCTGCACAGCCCTGCATTCCGTCGATTACACGTGCCGTGTCTTGCACGTGCTCCCTCTTGTTTTGTAACACCTCGTAATTTTCAAAGAGTATAAATAATATATATATATATATATGTTGAAAAGGTGTTATTTGTATAAGGAATTAATGTATGATGGCATGATGATAATAATTTGAATGTAGAATAGTATGGAGGGGGCCCCACGTGGTTTGAATGAAACAGCATGTTGTTGTAGAAAGTGGCTGATGACGTCAGTTGGATTGGGGCCCACCCGCATACCTGCTGTGTACTCACGGTAGAGGAGAAAAGAGATTGAAAATAATCCCATATCGGGAGTTGAACATAATATAATATAATATAAATATAATAACCTATGATCAAGAGTCACCAATTCGGTTAACCACCTTTTGAGAGGCAGCCTGTGGTGGGCAGTTGTACTATACTATAAATAATTTGTCTTCCAAACTATATAAATTGTCTGAGCTAGGGGCAGAGGCGTTACAAATAGTATCAGAACTGACTTTCGACACCGAGTGTGGGTAAGAGTGGGCGAGATGTATGCCTGAGATGGAGCTAGTAGATGTACGGGTATGCCTGAGAGAGAGCGAGGTGGTGGCCTGAAATAATGGACCACCCGCAAAATCAGGGTACGGTGCAGCTAGCAGAATCAGGGTATTCCACTCCACATCGGCTAGAAAGGAGATCCTGCACTAGATTGTGCATGCCCGTGCTCAGCGTGGATGCTGATTTCTGAAGAGGGGGTGTGTGTAACACCCTGTAATTTTCAAAGAGTATAAATAATATATATATGTATATATATGTTGAAAAAGTGTTGTTTGTATAAGGAATTAATGTATGATGGCATGATGGTAATAGGGGGGCCCACGTGGTTTGAATGAAACAGCATGCTGTTGTAGAAAGTGGCTGATGACGTCACTTGGATCGGGGCCCACCTGCATACCTGCTGTGTACTCACGGTAGAGGAGAAAAGAGATTGAAAATAATCCCATATCGGGAGTTGAACATAATATAATATAATATAAATATAATAGCCTATGATCAAGAGTCACCAATCCGGTTAACCACCTTTTGAGAGGCAGCCTGTGGTGGGCAGTTGTACTATACTTTAAATAATTTATCTTCTAAATTGTATAAATTTTTTGAGCTAGGGGCAGGGGCGTTACATGTTTCTCCTCTGTGCTCTTGCTGTGTTCGCTGTACACGTGTGTTGCACGTGCTATTCCGTCTCTTGCATGTATCTCTGCCGTTGCTCATCTCGCTTCCGTTCATCGTCTATCAGGCAAGTACCTTGTACATTTTTTTTTGTCCCGTACAAGCTTTTTAATTGACCCTTCCGCAATTAGTAATTTTGCTTGATTATCGTGTTTTGAAACTCGTCCATGTTCATGAAAAATATCTTTGCAAATTTCAATTGATTGAACCGTAGATTTGTTTATGCCTTGAAATCCTTCCAAAATTAAATCACTTGATATGTATGTTGAATCGAATCAATCCATTTGCCTCTTTGGTTCGATGCCCATCAAAAGATCATAGATATCAAATTGTATATTTCTACCCTGATGTCTATTCTGACTTGTAATCAGATTTTGACCTAGTTAAATTTTGAATATGTTAGAACTTTATAAATAAGAGTTTTAGCCCCTTGAGTCTAGTTTCCAGAACTTTTGACAGATCTGAAATCCGATGTCTAGATTGCAAGTTATGCTATTTTTAGTACTATGATATTTTCAATTCTAGATTGCTATTTTGAAGTATATGTTCTCGATTAACTAATTTAAATATCATGCTAAAAGTATAATAAAGACCTGATATTTTCCAGTATGTTACTAAACGTGATTAGAAATCGATTTATGATTTTTATAAGATTTTTCAAAGAATTTACAGTTAATTTATAGATACATGAATTTGACCTTGGCATGCTGCCTGAACACGAAATCTATAAAGAATTGACTATTTGACCTAGCTATTATATTTTTAATATATCGTGTGTATATGCATTAGAACCGGTGAGGAGTCTAGTTTCTGGAACTCCTAACCGATCTTGAATTGCTTTTCTGTAGCAGTGGAAATTTCAATTTTGGTGTAGCAACGTCCTGCTGTCCAGAATTGGAGTTCTTGTTGTTTCAATATTTATAAGTTTGTTTATGGCACCCGAACATGTTTTTTGCCCATTCTGAACCTGGTTTTTGTCCATGTCATGTTTACCTGTCCCTGATTTTGAACATTCATGTATGTTTTGGTAAAAAGAATAAGTAACAAGCCGGTGGTTTAAGGGAAAGATCTGGTAGTGGATGATATAGGCAAGTGTACTCGGAAGGGGGGACGTGTTTCCCACTTGTTTGAATGAAATACATGGTTACATAATTCATGAGTCTGCTTATCTGTTTATATGATTACCTGACTGCATTCTTTCCTATAGGAAGGTGTGCTCGGAAGGGGGCCCGTGTTTCCCACCTGTTTGCATGAATACATGATTACATGATTCATGAGTCTGTTTATCTATTTATCTGTTTATATGATGCCTGAGTACACGGCCCTCTGGAATCAACCACTAAATCTAAACATAAGTTGTTTATATGCAGCAACTATGTGGTATGGGATGCATGAGTGATGCATTATATATGATTAAATAAAAGACTTAAGAATAATATGTTTCACTTGCATATTCTTGTCACCTGTTTCACATGTTTATCTAATATCTGTTACAAGTTTACAAGTTTACAAGTTTACATGTTATCTGTTATTAGTTCACATGACTCCCGTTACAAGTTTGCATGATTTTCGTTTACATGGCATATTCCTGTTACATTATTCATTGTTCTCGATTAGTTATATTTTGAGACATGCTCTTGTTATTGACTGCATTACCTTGATCATGTTATATTACATTTGCATCGCCAGTTTTTGTTTCCTTTCTTGTTTAGTCCTTGTTGCTTTCTTGTTATATATGTTTAGAGCTAGTATCGGGTCCTATCGGGTCGGGTCCTCCACTACCCGAACCTGGACCCGATACCTCACGGGTCCTAAAATTGGACCCGGACCTAGACTTGCAAGAGCCGAGTCCGGATCTGAGTTAAAAATATCTACCCGTCGGGTCCGGTAGCGGGGAATAAATATTTGCACGTAAGTATTTTGTACCCGATATCCTACGATCCCAACAATTTTGACACTCAAGTAGATGAATAAATATTATATTTACATCTATATTCAATAATTACTATTTATATGTATATCCCTATAACACTATTATTAATTTTATTTTTTAAAGTATTTCTTAACGGGTCCGGGCTCGAGTCGGTTCTATTTTGAGCGGACCCGGACCCGGAAGTGCATCAGGTCTTATTTTAGGATCCGAACCCTTAGAGATCGAGTCGGTTCCGGTCTAATGCTGGGTCCGGTTCGGGTCCGGGAAGCGGGTAAATGTGACAGTGCTTTACATGTTGTTTCTCGTTATCATATTCTTTTCGTATTTGAATTCCCAGTTCTTATTGTTCCTTGTTATATGTATTTTGTTCCTCATTAACATATTCTTTTGTTCTTGTTCACATTTTTTCTTGTACTACTTGCGGCCCACAACTTGCTCTAACGGGTGCTCCATCCATCTTCTTTTGAGTTATGTTATACAGGTACAGACGATGGGTTACTGAGGGAACTCATCGAGCTATTATTGCATTGCATATTTTCGGGCTATTTGATAAGTTCTTGTATCTCAGATATTGGTTATTGTATTATATTCTCGTTTATGTGATTTTTATTGCATTGTTGAGTTTACTGGTATTGTACAGCTTATGGATGATATGAGTTGGGCCTCAGTTACGCGCCTGTGTTCCCGTATAATGGAAAGCGGGGCGTGACACAAACCGTAACCCTAACACGGAATGCTGAGGTAAGGAGTTTTTCGAGAATTAATCCGATATTAGTTTATACTATGGTTGAAGTTACATGATAGAAATTTCAGAGTTCTTTACATTTTTTTCCTTTTAGATTGTACTTAAATGTTACAAATAACTATTGTTAGATGTATTATCTAGATTCTTTTTATAGCTGTTGTTGTCATCTGATTTTCATTTTTTGAAAGCTAACCAAGTTTCTTACTTGAATTCAGGTATATATAACCAGTGGAATCCTGAAGCCGATCTAAGACCCTTTTTTAGGCAAGACTATTGATCTGTGTCTTATATCACTTGGATTTCTTACAACATTATTGCATTTAGATAGTGCTTAAATGTTACAAATAGCTATTGTTAGGTTGTGTTTGCATGAATTGATACGAAAGTGGTATACGAGTGAATAGTGAATGTTGGTGATAAGTATAAAAACTGAGAAATTTAATAAAATGGAGCAAACATTTTTTTCGTTCCTGAGTGAATTATATGTAAATTTCAGTGAAATATAGTGTTTTACTGAGTATAAAGCGGTTGATTTTAATCATCATTGTTATCAACATTAATATGAGGCAACATTCACCATTCACTCCTATACCACTTTTGTATCAATTCATGCAAACACAACCTTATCCAACGCTCCCATGCTCCTCGCAGCCGCTCTCGCAATAGTTGTTTTTGGGCTATTGATAATATTCTATGCTCTGGTAACACCATGATTAAGAAAACCTGGTTTTGGTATTGAGTACTTGCGTGTAATTTAGTGGTAATATCAAACAAATCAAAAGTATTGGTAGGCAAAATCCCATTTTGATACATCTGTTGTGACCTGGTATTAGTCAATACACATTATTTATTAAAATGTGTAGTAATGAGGTGGACTTACTGCAACAAAAATCTAATTGAAGATGTGTAGTAATGAGGTGGACCCACTTCAACAAAAAATTAACAAGCTTCCTAAAATAATTTTGAGGGACTTAAAATCGAGTATGTCAATGCTATTTGTGCCACTATTGTAAGTTTTTTGTAACGTAGTTTGGTTTAGCATGTAGTGTTCACCAGTTCATGTCCTGTTTAGGATAATTGGAGTTGTTGGAATAACTCTACTGTTAGTTTAAAGATAAATTTAGTTAAAAATTTTGTGTGTTTGGCAACGAGAGAGAAAGGGGGAGCGAAGACATAGTTGGAGGTAAACTTGGTTGAAGTGCAGTTGGGATAACTTCAGTTAGTTCAACTTTACTTTTGGGCTATGACAAGTGAAGTTAACGATTAAATTATATTAGATAACTTCAGACCTCAAGAACGCCATTGTTGTTTATAACAGATACCTCTCTCTCTTATTTCGATTTCTTTATTTTTTATTAACATTATTATTTTTTTCTTTAATTTTCATGTTCTTTTTTTTTTCATTTTTGGGGATGAGTTTTAGGCTTTTGATGAAGCGGAACAACGAGAAGGTCTAGATCGAACTCAAGAATACCACTGGTGTTCACGGCAGGTACCTCTCTCCCTTCTTTTGATTTTTTGATTTCTTTTTAGCATTATTATGTTTTATTTCTTTAATTTTTGTGTTCTTTTTCAGTTTTGGGGATGTGTTTTAGGTTTTTAATGACGTTGAACAACGATATGGTCTCGATCGAACTCAAGAATGCCACTGCTATTCACGGAAGGTATCTCCCTCTTTTCTTTCGATTTTTGTGTTTTTTTCCAGTTTTGGGATGAGTTTTAGGTTTTTGATGAAGTTGAATAACGTGGTGGTCTCGATCAAACTCAACAACATCACTGCTGTTCATTGCAGATACCTCTCTGTCTTCTTTTATATTTTTTGATTTTTTATTAGCATTATTATGTTTTATGTCTTTAATTTTCGTGTTCTTTTTTCAGTTTTGGGGATGGATTTTAGGTTTTTGATGAAGTTGAACAATGAGACACGGTCTCAATCGAGCTCAAGAACACCACTGCTACTTACAACACCATCATAGGTACCTATAACTTTTTTTTTTCTCTCTCTCTAAGTTAAGGTTTTGTAGTTAATACTTTTTTGTTGGAATCAATAGATCGGCAGTTATTTATGAGTTCGTCAAACTTATTTTAGTATGTGCAATTTGCACAGGGTAACACTAGTCTCTATTTATAATGGGAGAGTTGGGGTTGTCATTTACAGACATTCAACCATCTAATCTCAACCATTCATTTTTAAGTGTGAACTATATTACCCATTCATTTACTCAACTGTTGTTAGTTACCATAATACCCTCGAAGTTCAAATTTATTTACAACAAAATTATTTACAAAAGTACCACTCATATAAAATAAAAGTTTGTGACACTAGACGTAATTTGTAAAGAGTATGTATGAGTAAATGGAGGTCTTAGGTACGATGCCAGATCACGTCTTATTATTTCCTTTCTAAAATAAATAAAAAATTGATTAGAACGTGCATCGCATGTGCAGGTTACTAGTAATAATATTATAATGGGAGAGTTCGGGGTTGTCATTTGTAGACAACCAACCATCTAATATCAACCATTCTTTTTTAAGTTGGAGTTTTATTAACCATTTATTTACGTAATTGTTGTTAGTTGCCATAATACCCTCAAAGTTTAAATTTTTTTACGACATAATTATTTACAAAAGTGTCACTCATATCTCTAATCTCTAATATTATAATGGGAGAGTTGGGGTTGTCATTTGCAGACATTCAACTATCTAATCTCAACCACTCATTTTTAAGTGGGAGTAATATTAACCATTCATTTACTCAACTATTGTTAGTTACCATAATACCCTTAATGTTCAAATTTATTTACGACATAATTATTTACAAAAGTGTCACTCATATAAAGTAAAAGTTTGTGCAGGGTAATCTGTAAAGAATATGTAATGTGTAAAGGGAGGTCTCAGGTTTGAGGCCAGATTATGTCTTATTATTTACTATATAAAAAACATTAATTAGAACGTGCAGCACATGTGCAGATTACTAGTAATACTATAATATGGGAGTTGGAGTTGTGTAATTTGTAGAAAATATGTAATTTGTAGACAACCAACCATATAATCTCAAACATCATTTTTAAATGGGAGTTATATTAACCATAAATTTACTCAACTTTTGTCAATTACCATAATGCCCTTAAAGTTCAAATTTATTTACGACAGAATTATTTACAAAAGTGTCACTCATATAAAATAAAATTAAGTACCACTAAGGGTAATTTGTAAAGAGTATGGTAAGAGTTTGGGATGGGTAAAGGAAGGTCTCAGGTTCGAGACCAGATTACGTCATAATTTTTTATTTTAAAAAATAATAATATTAGGACGTGTATTGCACGTGCAGGTTACTAGTAATATTATAATGGGAGATTTGGAATTTTCGTTTGTAAACATACCATTTATGTGTATTGTGCGTACGTATTAATTCCTCAATTCAAATCTCCAACTTAAGCAAAAAATTTGTAAAATGCACGAACAAAATAAATAAATCCCAATTCTGTAATAATATTTCTTGTATCGGCAGTTCCTGTCAAGGTGGATAAGTACGATGTCAAGAAGATAGTGATTGGTCCAACTCTTGACTGAGCGGTGCGTATCGGGTTTATGACCCACCCTCCAGGGTTTTGGTGGAGGGATCGCTTGTGGCATGTTCTGGTCTTGTTGCTTAATGTTTTCTATTGTCCCACCCTCCATATATGAATGGAGGTTATATGTCCTATTTCCTCTTCTATAAGTTATACATTTGGTCCAATACTTTGGTTTTGTTTTGTTAACTCCTTATTACTAAATTATGGTGGCTACACTTCACATTCTCCCCTTACAAAAAAAAAAAGGTACAAAAGAAGGCAAAAATAAATTTATGAAACAATAAAAGTAAGAGATCAAAGTTTAGTTAAAGAGGATCGGTCACTGTTTATTTAGATGATGAAACATACTACAATAACACAACTCTTAAAATTATTTCTTACTGCCAAACGGTTCTGACACTAAAGTCTATAGTTTTATCAGTCTCTAATAAAAATATTCAGGTCCTCTTGAAGAATGTAAGAGTCATCTATTCTGAGTTTCTCTTGATGACTCTGTTCTATCTTTGTTTCCACCATAATTAGATAACTATTTCCCAATTTCGTAATCCGTTTGTTTCTTATGATAGAAGAACATACAAATTAGTTTACTAGTAGTTTTACATGAATTTTAGAGATTCGACTGACCTTGCTTGTTATCATACGCATTTATTGAGCATCTTATCATTCAAGATATCAACCCAATCACCATATCTATAAAGCAACCATTCACACCAAAACTGCCGGTTTTGACCTAGCCATTTGTTGGCCCACCCTCTAAGGGTGTTTAGAATGAGATCTGATTATATGTACTAGTCATATCGCTTCATGTTCTTTTTTCTGTCTGTAGTTTGTAATTTGACCCAGTATGCTGGGTTTGTTTGGTTAATTTCTTATTAATGCACCAGGATGGCCATATTCCACATTTTCCTTCAAAAAAAAAAAAACCATTCACACCAAAACTCAAAAATGAAGATATATGTTAAGTCAAATGGGAGAACTAATCTAAGTATCAAATGAGCTGACACGAGAAGTCATGTCAAATTCCTCCCCCCGAGTCACAATTCTGCCAAAAATAATTTTCGCTATCATCACTATCTCTATCAGTTTCAGTATCATTATCGCTATTTGTAGACATTTGTCTCATTATAAATTAATTAAAAGTTTTAAATCCCAAAACTCAAATTCAAATCCCCCTCCTAAAAAACACCCATTTATTTATTTATTTAACTCTCTCTCTCTCTCTCTCTCACTCTCTTTCATTCTCTTTCTATTTACTCAGAAATTTAGATTTTCGGATTTCAGGTTTGTAAATTTTCAGATTTTTAATATTTTTTTTATTGTTCATGTTACATTGAAAATAGCAAATATAATTTCAATAGTTAAATTTCATCATTTTCCACCCTCAAAGTTCTAAGAAGTTAGATTTTATACCCTCATTTATAATTATTTTTCAACATATACTAATAGAAACATGGACTTTCATTTACAACTAATTATTGTCATACTAATCAAACTTAAGCTACATATTATTGTTTTACTGTTTACAAGGCTTTTCATATGGTGTATCCTTCCGAAGACGTGCTTAGGCATGTGCTCAGGGGCAAATCTAGTGCTTATATAACATTAACGATATATACCTCATGCTTAATGAATCCATACTTAATTGAAAACACCATAAGAGTAACAACATCTATAATAAAATGGTGTGCTAAATTACAAAAAAGTCTAAGATGATGAAGCACTAATCAATGCTACATTATATTCTAACTTAAATTCGAATGAACCATTTGTGCATCACACAGGCTCATTGTAAATTATTCAATAGGAAAGTCATTCACAAACAAATCAATTGAAATAAAGAAGATTATGTACGTTTTGTTTATCATTTTCATATCGACATTCTAACAAACACTTTATGTTCTACAATCACAACACATTAAAAGACTGCAGCTTTAATCAAATTAATGCCTTTAGATAATCAAATCAAGAAAATAACCCTTATTACGTTGAAGAATGAATCAACAAAGCAACCAATGAAGGGATCGAAGGAAGAGGCAAATTCCTTAGAGCTCCAAAAACCCTAGATCTGATACCTGAACAAGGGAGAGAGACAAACCTAGATCTGAAGCTTTTATGATGGAGAAAGTAGATATTAGGGTTAGGGTTAGGGTTAGGATTCGAGAGTTTAGGGTTATGGTTAGGATTTGGGCATAAGGGTAGAATTGTTAGAGGAGGTGGCACAGTTGTCAGAGTCATCGGGGGAGGTGGCGGATTCGCCGAATTCGCCGAAGGAGGTGGCGGCAATGGTGACGATGAGGATGGAGAAGAAACCAGGAAAAGAAAAGAGTAGAGAAATGGTGGGTGAGTGCTGGGTTTGGGGGTTTTGCTCAAGGTGGGGTTATCCTTATAAAGCAAATGTCAACCATATCAATGTTAGCATTTTCTTGGAAAATGCCGAAACAGAGTGATGATATCCCGTCATTTTACTCCGAAATGTCGGGAGAGAGTAATATTTTTCCTGCATTTTTTGAAATCCCGGGAAAGACTGAACGAGGTTTAGTCCTCAGTTTTTTTCAGCATTTCAACAAAATGCCGGCAAAAATTCACCGGAAAATCAACCTTTTTTGTAGTGCCCTAACCAAACGGCATTGGCATCATATTATTTCATCTATACATGCACGTGGAAAGTGGTATATTTAGAGAGTTGTAATCTCATGGACCTCTAAAAATCCTATCGATAGTCTCTCATTCTTCTTATTGTCCAAAACCCGAACATCAAAGAAACATGGAAAAGGAACGAGGAAAGTGAGGAGAAAACCAGAAATGAGAAATATAAAAATTGGCACGATAAGGAAGAAGAAAAGAAAGTGGGAAAGAATGATAACGAAAGAAACAAAAGGACACCTTTGCATATATGATAACTTAGTATTTTCTTTAATTGTTAGAACTAGTATAACCCTGTGCAATACCTTTTAAGAAAGATTATACATTCTCTTGAAATATGTAAATTGACATACTTTATTTTTTAAAAATATGTGCATGAAGGTTATCCTTAAAATAAAGATGGTAACCGAAAGTTGAAACGTAATCAATAATTCTCCTAAAATTTTGGTAGAATCTCACTTGTACATATATATATTTTCATCTTTATACATCATGTAATATTCTAAGATTTATAAATACAAAAAAGACATCGAGCATTTCAATATTCAACAAATCCATAAATTGTTCAGATTATAACTAAAACTAAATTATATATATTGTATAATCTACTGATATAGCTAAACTAAATTATCTAACTAAAATATGACTAATATAGATATAGAATTCTATATCTTCTTACTTAAATAATGAAAATATTTGACTAATTAAGTTCAAATTTTCATCTAGGTAGTCTAACAAACAGAGTTGACTACAAAATATCGAGGTAAATCTAAGTATTACTAATATCAACAATTGAGCATACATGTTCCATTTTCTTGTATGTAGCTTATCAAACAATAAGTATAATTGTTCTATTCAAATTTAAAAAATTACAAATGTATCATTATAACCTGAAAACTTTGAAGACCTTAATAGCAATCACGACCCTCACCCAATACCAAGTTGTCGTTCTGGTCTAACAAAGTCTATTAATATCTTCAGTTTGACCAACTCAACGAAACTCCAAGCATCGTCTGTTAGCCATCCACACCTAAAATTGCAAACCCGTCAAATCAAAGCACCTAAGCAACTACACCTCATTGAGGCATTCCATCAAACACCTTCCGCAAAACACAAATTCCATAGGGGAATATCATCAAACACCTTACTGTCTCCCTATCAGTCTCTCTCTCGACTCTCGTCAACTAATCCAGTAATCTTTAATGTCTTCACCAATCTCAAAGCAGCAACACTCCTGTAACACCCCGCAAAATTGGAAATGACATTTTTGCCCTCGTGTGTTACACACATGCATTTTGTGACGTGTTTTCACTATGTATTTTTATTTCCAACTATTTATGTGTTTCCTGTATTAATTTTACCCTATTTTGAGTCAACAAAAATATAATATTTCAATCTCTGGGTTTTACGTGCTTTTCACGTATTTTTTATGCAAGTATCGATTATGTGTTTCCACCGCTATGTGTAATATGTTCTATTTGTTTAAGTTATTTATTTTAGGTATTCAAATCTATTTTAATAAACAGAAATTCATTTTTCGCATTTTGATCTAAATAATTTTGTACGTATAATGTACGTGTTTTCTACGTACGTAACAATTACGTCGTGGAATATATAAAATTAATAAATATATTTTTTATATTGTATTTTATCATGTTTAACATTTTTTTAGATGATAAAATCAATTTTGTATTTGGGTATTTTACGTGTGACGCACGTATTTCGGTGCATGTATTTGAGCGTATCCGTTTTCAAAGTAAATTTTGGAGTGTGTGTATGTTACCGCTAAATCTGGTGTGGGGGCAAACAGATAATATTTGTGGATTCTTAGGGGAACCGAATAATCAAACCTTAACTTCCTCTACCGGAGTTTGACCGCTGACTCCCGCCGTTCACCTGCAAAAAGTGCGAGACACCGGGGTTGATCCCGGCGATGCACCCTCCGATGCTCAAGTCAGTAATCCGGAAGATTATGGGAGAGCGTAAATTGACAAAAGATTGATTACCTCTTAATGGTGGTGGATAGGGGGTATTTATAGCCGCCTTTGGGATCAGATTAAGAATGTAATCCCTAGGATTAGATTAGGGATGTAATCCCTAATTCCCAGTGAAAGGATAGATACGAATCAGGGCCGTTGATTAGGATTAATCAGAAACCCTAATTCTATCCTGCTGGACCGGGTTCGCTGCGGGTTGAAACCCACACCCAGTTGAGATAGGCCCATTCGCGGGCTATTTGGTTTTCCCAAGAGAAGACCCAGTACCCGCTTCAAACCCATATGTAGGTAAAATTACCATTTTGCCCCCAGGCTTTGAGAATCGCGCCCGATTTGGATGGTTCCGATTTAACCCTATTTTAGCCATATCACGAGCCCCCCACTCTCGAAGACTGAGTTTGATCAGGCTTTGAGGAGTAGTTTTACTGTTTTGATGGCTTGCGGAGTTGTATCGGAGTCCAAATGGGAGGTTTTGATTCTTTGTATGAGGCAGTATGGTGATTTTCCGGGTTAGTTGTATGCTCTAAGTTGTTCTTGAGCTCCTCTAGTTTTCTGGCATTTTTTCTTAATTTTTATCTATTTTTCGGATCACTTATTTAATTTTGCGAAGTGTTGATTCGTCGTTCGGGGGTCTTAATCAACCACTCTAGGAAATAATTATTTACTCAGGGGCTCAAAAATATTTCCCCGAATTTATAATTATTTTCTAGAATTTTTAATTAATTTTCCCGACTTTTTAATCATTTTTTCGCAATTTTTTTAAATAAATAAAACTATTTTAATAAATAAAAATTAATTTTTAATACCGAATTACGTCGTGGCGCGATCTGGGCCCTCCATCAGAGTTAAGCATGGTTTTCTAGAGGATCGGACGGTCTGGGTAGCTCGGCGAGTTTTTTCTTCGTATGCGAGGGTCGGCACCTCGGTGCCTCGGCTCGAATACTCGGTAGCTCGGTGGATCGGCGCGTAGCGATCTGCCGAGCTACGTGGTACGATCCAGAGCATCCATTATGGTGCAAATCCCAAAAAAAATGCTATCTTGTCGTTTTGTGGACGGGGCATGATCTGAGCCATCCATCGTGTTCTAGCACGTTTTTTGACAAGATCCAACGGCTGAGGCAGGTTGGCTTCATTTTTCTTCAAATGTGAGGGTCGGTACCTCGTCACTTCCGCTCGGATCCTCAGTAGCTCGGTGGATCGGCGGGTAGCGACCTGCCGAGCTACGTGGCACGATCCGGAGCGTCCATTATGGCGCAAATCCCAAAAAATTGCTGTCTTGTCGTTTTGTGGGCGTGGCGTGATCTGAGCCGTCCATCATATTTTGATGCGAATTTTGAGATAATCTGACGGTGAAACTGGCTCGGCGGTATTTTTTCCCATATGTGGAGGTCGGCCTCGGCCCGGGAGGATGGTGGCTCGGTGGCTTAACCGAGCGCTCCGGTGAATCAGGAGCTCGGATCGAGTCTTCGAACCACGTGGTGAGATTCGAGGCGTTCATCATGGCGTGTATCACGAAGTTGGAGGTTCAGATCACGAGAAAACGTTATCTTGTCATTTTGTAGGCATGGCATGATCTGAGCTGTCCATCATGTTTTTATGCAAATTTTGAGACAATTTGACAGTGAAACTGGCTCGACGGTATTTTTTCCCATATGTGGAGGTCGGTACCTCGTCACCTCGTCAGATTGCCTCGTGGCTCAGCGAGCCACGAGTCGTCGAGTGGTGGTGTCGACGACCGACGAGCCTTTCCCTTGGAACGTCGCAGCTTTCCCTGTTTTGTCGTTTTGCCTTTCCTTAGTGGGCCATAAAACGTTTCGAAAGCCCAACAGTCACTTTCTTGGCTATAAGTTCTCACCCCCCCTCACTCCTTAATACAATTCTTACTTTTACTCTCAAGTTTTTACTTTTGCTCTCGATTTGCTCTGCCAGCAGCGATTTGCGCTCCAAGGCGGTTGTGCTAGCTGTCGTGTGGGCCAGGCAATTTCTGGCGAACTAATTCCGACCGTGAACGTCACTTCAAAGCTACGTCACATCAAGGTCAGTCCTCTTTGCCTTAGATATTTATTCGAGATGTCAAGAGTGAGCTCGGGAAGTGAGGCATCGTCCTCGGGAGGCTGAAGCGCTGGGGAGAGGAGGGAAGTAGTGAGCCGTAGAAAGGGGAAGGAGGTAGTAGGGTCATCTGCGGCCGAGGAGAAGAAGAGTGTAGTGGCCCGGTCTTCGATAGTCGAGGAGATTATGGAGACTGAGAGACGAGCCCCTGTGTCGGGTCGAATGTCTGGCCCACTGTCCGGTCATACCGGGATATGGCAGTACAACGGCGATCTCCTGAGTAAGGCGATCGTTGGTCGCTCGGCGACTTATAAGGAGAGTGACCCGAGGGAGGTCACCGAGGTGGATGATCTCGCTTCGGTGCTATCCGAGCGGGATCTCCTCTGGATCGAGAAGGGGTTCGCCATCCCTCCGGAGTATAGGCTGATCCTCCCCGGCCCCGGGATGCGAGCGAACACCGTCCTGTCATCAGACACGTGCATCTTCGAATTCGACTCCTTGAATGCTAGTCTGTGCTTCCATCTTCACCCCTTTGTGTTGAAGGTCCTTCCCTGGTACTGTCTGGCCCCTGTGCAGTTCATGCCGAACACTTGGCACCATGTGCCCTTCTTGCTCCAGTGTCGTATTGCCAAAGTTGAGCCGAACCTCGTCATCCTTCGAAGCTTATACCGAATCAATCGGATGATCAAGCTTGAGCCTCGCTATTACTTGTCACCCCGGAGAGGCGTTAAGTTAATAGAGAATCCGGATTCGATAAAACATTGGAAGGAGAAGTTTTTCCTGATAAAGGGGCCTTCGACATTGGACTTCCTGACTTGGTGGAAGGCAGAGGTGCCGAAGTTTGCAAGGGCCGACCTGGTGTTGACAACTGCTGAGGAGGAGGTGGCGGCCAAGATAATCGCTCTCCCGATGCTGAGCTAGAGAGAGATGACCGAGGAGGTGCTACACGGGTCGGGCCTTACTCTGATCGACTCGAGTACGCTCCTGACATCTCACTGCAATTCTTTTCCAATGCCTTGTACGTTTTTCTAACTCTTTTTTTTCTTTTGCTGCTTTGAACAGAGGCACCGAAGATGGACTTTATGGGTATGATGACAAAGCGGAGCAAAGTCGCTGACGGCAGGAAAAGGAAGAGGACGAGTGCGGGTCCTACGTTTGGCCAACCCACCAAGGCTCCCTCGGTCGTTGCCACTCCTGCTCCTGCTCCTCAGGCACCGTCTTCGGTGGTGGCCGTCCTTCCTGACCCGTCTGCCCCTGTCCCGTCTACCACGGCAAGTGAGACTTTCTCCATCTCGACGGCGCTGGCACTTGAGGCCCCTTCTTTGACTCCTCAGGTCGAGGAGATTTTGACCGAGGCCCACAAGAAGTTGTTCGTCCCCGACTGGCGGGTGAAGAACCACGACGGCTTCTTGGGCAATTCGCAGATGTGCATGCAGGCGGTCAACATCTTGCAACCCCGAAGGACCGAGCTGCCCTGAAGGAGGGGACGACTGGCGAAGACACCTTCGAAATTGCTCGGTCGCTTATGTCGGTAAGTCTTGACTCTTTCTTTTTGAAAATTTTCTAAGTCCACAGCTCGGTTTTTACTGTGTCCTAACTACTGCTTTTTGCAGGCCACCTCATCCAAGAATTTGCCGAGCAGGAGAGGGAGCTGAAGGCCCTCAGTGACAAGGACCGAGCGGAACGGGTGAGGGCTGTGAAGCAGCTCGATGAGGAGCAGCATTGCTCGGAGGCCTTGGAGGCTCGAGTCGCCGACCTCGAGGCGGCCTTGGAGCAAGCGAAGGAGAAGCTCGCTGCGGAGGTCGCCAAGGTCGACGAGGAGAGGGCCGCAGCAGCAAAGGCCTTGGAGGCGGTCAAGGCGGAACAAGCCGAGGCGGTGGAGAAGGCGAGGAAGGAGATTGAAGCCGAGGCGAAGAACCATATGGCCAAAAACATGGAGCTGTCTTATGTGAGAGCGCTCGACCATGTCGAGGCTCGAGTCCCTAGCTTCGAGAGGGTGGGATACCGGTTGTGGCCCGGCAGCGAGGAACAAGGTGTAGAGGAGGAGGGAGAAAAGGAGGAGGAAGAAGAGAAGGAGGGCGAGCAGCGGGATGGCATGGCTCCTGCTGATCCAGAGATCGTGGCGGCCGACCCCCAAGTCGTGGCGACAGGGGGCAAGGGGACATCTACCGAGGCACCTGTGTCCGAGCTGCCACCCCAGGTGGACCCTTGATCCCCTCGCTTTTGTAATTTTTTCTTTCTTTTAATGTACTGCCTTATAGCGGACTGGCCACCGCTCTTCTGACGTGAATAAAATTTTGTTCGAACTCTTTTCTCAATTGTTGTCCAAGTGTTGAGTTTTCTTTTTGAAATTTGGCTAAGTGTTGGGCTTGGAATTTCTTTGAACCTCGGCAAGTGTTGAGCACTGCCTTTTGTCTTTTTATGTTGATATGCGTCCGTCTTTCAGATCGTCGAACTCAGTTCGGACTCCGAAGCAGCCCACCTTCGTGCAGTACTACGAAAGCGGTCTCGCGTAGCTCGTCTGGAAGGCGAGATGGAGTTGCTCAGGAGGGTGTTATTCGACGTCGAGAAAGAGAAAAGCAAACTGCTGGTGGAGGTTCGCCATTTGGAAATAGCTGAAGAGGAGCTTTCGGCGGAGGAGGACGAGTTAACCTCGGCAGTGGGAAAGCTGATGGTCGAGCGCGACGAGCTCACGACAAAGGTCGAGCAGTTGAGGAGGGTTACAGTCGACAAAAGCATCGAAGTGGCCAACCTTCGTCGCATCATCGCTGACAGTGCTGGTGACACAGGCTCGGCTAAACTTTCTCGGTTCAAAATATCTGTGAAGGACGATACTTTGAGGGATAGGATCGTCGAACTCGAGGAAGAGGTTGCCCACCTTAAGCCTCAGCCTGTGAGAGTTAACATCCGAAGCACTACGTGTACTCGCGAAGAGAGCGAGAGGGGGAACTCCTTCTACGAGCTCGTGGCTCGTCGACCTGCCGTCAGGCGGAGTCCGGCTGATGCTCAGAGTGGTGTGGCTGTCTCATCTAGTGGCGCTTCCGTCGGAGCGACAGTTAGAGGCAGTGCCGAAGAGGCATCTCGGTTCGTTGGCCTAGAAACGAGCTCGGAGGTTAAGCGGCACCGCCCCCGTGTGTCCCTGAACCGAAACGTCCCCGTTCCGAAGAAGCATTAAATAAGTTGTATTATGCTTCTTTGAGTTTTTGTGGTACCTTGTTGTAGTAACTTGGTGTTGTAACTCGAACGTTTTGTTTGTTGAACTCTTTAATAAAATAAAAGTTCGTTTACTTTTTGATGTTCGTGTGTTGGAGATGTAGGGTGGCCCCTCTGGTTTTGAAAACAAACCATCAGATCCAAACGTTAGTTCTTCCGAGTACTCTAGTTGCAGAAATTTCACTCTTCTCGCCTATCTAGTCTAGTTGTAGAAATTTCGTGTGCGTCGGCGGAGCGAGGGCTTATTTCAACGGTTGTGGGAGTAATTCCGAATTGCGAACCACTTCTAGCTCGCTTAAGAGCGAACTTGTGAAGTAGAGTCGAGCCAAGTGTTGGACTCCGAACTCGTCGTTTGATTGTATTTCAACGGTTGTGGGAGCAATTTCGAATGGCGAATCACTTCTAGCTCGCTTAAGAGCGATCTTGTGAAGCGGAGTCGAGCCAAGTGTTGGACTCCAAACTCATCGTTTGATTGTATTTCAACGGTTGTGGGAGCAATTCCGAATGGCGAACCACTTCTAGCTCGCTTAAGAGCGAACTTGTGAAGCGAAGTCGAGCCAAGTGTTGGACACCGAACTCGTCGTTTGATTGTATTTCAACGGTTGTGGGAGCAATTCCGAATGGCGAACCACTTCTGGTTCGCTTAAGAGCGAACTTGCGAAGTGGAGTCGAGCCAAGTGTTGGACTCCGAACTCGACGTTTGATTGTATTTCAACGATTATGGGAGCAATTCTGAATGGCGAACCATTTCTAGCTCACTTAAGAGCAAACTTGCGAAGTGGAGTCGAGCCAAGTGTTGGACTCCGAACTCGTCGTTTAAATAAAAGCAATTAAAAATAGAGAGATGCAAACAATCACAAGAGGAATACGGGAAAAGAGAGTTCTTTATTGATAACTAATAGTCGGCTGCTTCTAAGTTGCGAGCCGTTATTACATTGAAGAAATAAAGAAGAAAAATTCAAGTGAAAGGAAAGGAACGGTTTGACATCTGAAGGTACTTAGAGAGGCGTTCAAGCGCTCTCTTGGTACATTTAGAGATGGTCGGCATTCCAAGTCCTAGGAACCTCTCTTTCTTCAAGGTCTTCTAGACAGTATGTCCCGAGCCGAACCACTCTGGTGATCTTGTAGGGTCCTTCCCAATTTGGAGCTAGCTTACTCTTCTGACTGGAGAATGAGATTGCTAACTTTCTGAGGACCAAGTCCCCTTCTTTGAGGTCGGTGGGACGGACTCTCTTGTTGTAGGCCAGCTCAATCCTCCTTCGATAGCTTTGTTGGCAAATTGAAGCTCTTTCACGGAGCTCGTCAATCAAATCCAAATTCCCCCGAAGCTCTCTGGCATTCTGCTCTTCTTCATAAGCAATAAGGCGAGGAGAGGGTACACCGACTTCCAAGGGGATCACAGCTTCGGATCCATAGGTGAGATTAAACGGCGACTCTCCTGTGGGGGTCCGTTTCGTAGTGCGGTAATTCCACAGTACGTTAGGGAGCTGATCAACCCATAAGCCTTTGGTGGACATGTCCAGCCTCTTCTTAATACCGGAGAGGATTTGTCGGTTGGCATTTTCTACTTGACCATTCGACTGCAGGTGGGAGACGGAGGAGAAGCATTGTTGGATGGCGAGGTCTTCACACAGAGCTCGGAATGTGGCCCCTATAAATTGTGTTCCATTGTCGGTTATGAGGACCTAAGGGAAGCCGAACCTGCAGATGACGCTCTTCCAGAAGAACTGAAGTACTTTGTTCTCGGTGATTGTAGCTAAGGGCTCGGCCTCTATCCACTTCGAGAAGTAGTCGATTGTCACGACTAAAAATTTGAGTTGGCCGGGAGCTGGTGGAAACGGCCCTAGTAAATCCATCCCCCAAATTGCGAAAGGGATCGGACTTGATAGGGAGGTGAGCTGAGCTTGGGGTAGGCGACGAATGTCGAAATATTTCTGACAAGAGCTGCATTGCCGAACGTGTCGTTCGGCATCTTGTAGGAGGGTTGGCCAGAAGTATCCATAATTCAACACCTTCCGGACGAGGGATCTTGACCCTGAATGTGCCCCGCCTATGCCTTCGTGAAGCTCTTGCAAGGCGTATGTGGCATGCTCTGGGGAGAGGCACTGCAAATAAGGCCTACCGTCTACTTGTGTGAAGGAGCGTTTGTATAGGATCCCCTCAACAAGGGTGTACCACTCCGCTCTGGTTCTGACTCGACGTGCTTCCTTAGGGTCTTCGGGGAGGAGCCCATCCGTTAGAAATTCTACCAGGGGTTTCATCCAAATATCTTGAAGTTGAACAAGCAGTGACTCCATCGAGTCGAAAGTTTCTTCTTCTATGTTTGGTCTCAGGAGCACTTCAATCAGGACGGTCTGCTCAAGACCTTGGAGGGAGGAAGAGGCTAACTTGGAGAGGGCATCTGCTTGAGCATTTTCCTCCCTGGGGATTCGCTAAATAAGTGCCTCTTCGAATAGAGCCATGAGATTTTGGATCTTGGCTAGATACTTAGCCATTCGGTCATCTCGCGCTTCGTACTCGCCCAAGACTTGATTTACGACCAGTTGAGAGTCACTAAATATCCGGAGACGTTGTGCCCCTGCTTTGCGGGCCATTTCGAGACCGGTTATAAGGGCTTCATACTCCGCTTCAGTGTTGGAGGTCTTGAAGTTGATGCAGAGGGAGTATTGGAGAACGAAGTCATCTGGGCCTGCCAGAATGACCCCAGCTCCACTCCCTTCAGTGCAAGAGGATCCATCTACATATACCGTCCAAATAGGAGGTCCGTTTGCCGCATGACTGACCTCGGGAATGGTGCTTTCCACGATGAATTCAGCTAAGGCCTGAGCCTTGATCGCGGTCCGAGGCTGGTATGATATATCATGCTGGCTCAGCTCGATCGACCACTTCATGAGGTGGCCAGAGGTCTCCGGCTTGTGGAGAACTTGCTTCAGCGGTTGGTCGGTAAGAACGACCACCGAGTGGGACTGGAAATACGAGCGAAGCTTCCTAGCTGCCATGACCAAGGCATACGCCATCTTCTCCAGCCTTGGATAACGGAGCTCGGCATCCCGAAGTACCTTGCTCACATAGTAGATGGGCTTCTGAGCCCAGTCTTCTTCCCTCACCAAGACAGTACTGAGGCTTGCTGAGGAGAGGGAGGTTGACTAGATAGGCTTTAAGCTGATCAAATGACTCCTACTGTTGTTGACCCCATTTGAAGGCCTTATCCCCCTGAGAGCCTTGAAGAAGGGAAGACACTTCTCCCCTGACTTAGAGAGGAAGCGCCCTATAGCTGCGAGGGGCCCGGTTAGCTTCTGAACCTCTTTCACATTTTTGGGAGGAGCCATGTCCAGTATGGCATTGATCTTCTCGCGGTTGGCTTCGATTCCTCTTTGGCTGACCATGAAGCCTAGGAATTTTTCCGACGAGACTCCGAACGCACACTTGTTCGGATTGAGCCTCATATCATGCTTTCTTAATACATCGAACGCCTCTTGCAGATCGGCCACATGATCGGCTCCATGGATGCTCTTGACTAGCATGTCATCAACATATACTTCCATATTTCGGCCGATATATTGTTGAAAGGCCTTGTTGACGAGGCGTTGATAGGTCGTACTGGCATTCTTCAGCCCGAAAAGCATTACCCTGTAGCAGTAAAGCCCTTGATCGGTACCAAAGGAGGTCTTCGGGATATCCGGGGGAAACATGCGGATCTGATTATACCCGAAAAAGACATCCATGAAGCTGAGGAGTTCATGGCCCGAAGTTGCGTCGATCAAGGTGTCGATGCTAGGGAGAGGGAACGGATCTTTAGGGCATGCTTTGTTTAGGTCGGTGAAGTCGATGCAGATTCTCCAGCTCCCGTTGGACTTCTTTACCATGACCACATTGGAGAGCCATTCAGGGTAATTTACCTCCTGTATGAACCGAGCCTTAAGGAGCTTGTCCACCTCTTCTTTGATAGCTTGTTGGCGCTCAGGAGCAAATTTGCGCCTCTTCTGTTAGACCGGTTTGGACCCCGGGGCAACACCCAGGTGGTGGACAAGGAGCTCTTCGGAGATTCCTGGCATGTCGGCAGCCGACCATGCAAAGAGGTCACGGTTCTTTCTAATGCATTGGACTATGTCGGAGCATAGGGCGGATGGGTGGATCTTGCTGATAAAGAACATGCGGTTCGGATCTTGCTCGGAGAATAGCACTTCCTCCAATTCATCCACCGGCCACGTTGGTCGGACACCTTCTTGGGGAATTTCAAGAGTCTCGAAGGAGAGAGCTACACCCCCGGTGGAGGTCATATAGCATTTTCGGGCCATCTCTTGACTGCCTCTTACTTCCCCTACCCCTGCCCTGGTGGGAAACTTCATCTTGAGGTGATAAGCCGATGGGACAGCATCTAGAGCAGCTAGGCCAGGTTGGCCTAGAATCACATTACAGCGGGGACATCGACTACCATGAAGTCCATCAGCTTCGTACGGGTAGTAGGAGTTTTGTCAGTGGTTACGTCAAGGGTGATTACCCCTTCGATAGTCACTGGCACTCCTGTGAACCTGTGGAGTGTGTAGCCGGCGGGCTTAAGCCTGTCCCGGGATAGTTTGAGCCCTTTGAAAGCAGCGAGGAAGAGGATGTTAACGGAGCTACCATTGTCCACCAGTATCCTTTCCACTTTAAAATTCGCCATATGGAGGTTGATGACTAGTGCATCACAATGGGAGGTTCGGACACCCTCAAGGTCTTCATCTGAAAAAGTGACCGGTACTCCGAGGCCTTTGGGAGGGGGCATGCCATGTACTGAGTTGACTTCCCTTATGAAAGCCTTTCTAGAGGAGTTGGAGGTGCCTCCCATGGGACCCCCATGGATGAGATGTAGGATGCGTTTCTCTTCGAACTCGGGAGTTTCCTCACGTCTTTCAGGATGCTTGTTAGGCCCGTGGGGGGGAGGAGGAAGATCGATTCGATTTTTTCTCAAAAATTTAGATAGCTGTCCCCTTTGAATGAGGGCCTCGATTTCATTCTTTAGGGCCCGACAATCATTGGTGTCGTGGCCGTGGTCCCGGTGATATCGGCACCACTTCTCTTTGTCCTTCTTCTTGCCAGGGGTGTTCATCTTCGGGGTGAGAGGTATCACCCCTTCCTTCTCAACTTCCATGAGAATATAAGAAATGTTGGCATTAAGAGGAGTAAATTTTTCAAATCTGGGGGGAGGGCGGCACTGACCGCCATTGTCCTTTTGGAGCTTCTTGGCTCCCTCTTCTTCACCTGCCTTTCTTTTGGTTCCAGAGGAAGGCCCCTCAAAGGTGAGGCGATGCTCAGCTTCCTCAGCCCGGATATACTTCTCGCTTCGGAGAAGGAGGTCGGAGAAGTTCTGCGGGGGCTTCTTGGCAAGGGAGGACCGAAGGCTGGAGTTAAGGACATTTGATTGGAATGTTGCTGCAGTGATCGACTGGTCGAGGGAAGCGATGAACCTAGCTTCCGCGGTGAACCTTTTCACATAATCTCTTAGCTTCTCACCCTTCTTCTGGTTGAGGTAGAGTAGTGAAATGCTGGTCTTCTCAGTTCGGCGGCTACTCACGAAGTGGGTGAAGAAGAGGGTCTCGAATTGCTTGAAGGAGAATATTGAGGATGGGGCGAGGCGAGAGTACCATTCCCGGGCCGGGCCCTTAAGAGTAGCGGAGAAGGTTTTGCACAGCAGAGCATCGGAAGCTTGGTAGATTAGCATGAGGGTCTTAAAGCTTTCGATGTGATTGACGGGGTCAGACTCCCCGGAATAAGTCTCAAATTGTGGAGGCTTGAAGCCTATTGGAACAGGCGCCTCCATGATGGTTCGAGAGAAAGGAGGTCAGCTTGGACGGAGGGTCCTTCCTCTAAGCTCTTCTTCTCTGTCTAGCTGACCCAAGCGCCTCTCCATTTCGTGGAGACGACGGTAGACAGTGTTATCCCTTCGATGGTAATCAAACGAGCCTCTGGACTCGTCTTCGTATGAGGGAGAGCGGAGGCTATGACGACGGTAGCTCCGGGAGTGGCGAGGACTAGGAATGTGCTGGGGGTTGCTAGGAGCTGGGGGAGGAGTTAGGGACCGTCGGCGAGGACTTTGGACCAGAGGAGGAGTGGAGACCCCCTGAGCATTATTGTTGTTGGGTCGGAGATTGAGGGCTTGTAAGATGGTTGCTTGGAATTACTGGAACTCGGCACGAGTGATGGGTGCGTCATCGTTCCTCGGAGGTTGCCGACCAGCAGGAGAGTGAGGTCTTCTCCTATGGTGGCCGGGGGACTCTTCCCGCCCTCGGCGAGGAGGGGATCTTCTGTAGTCTTGGGGATGAGGAGATTGCTTATTTGGACATTGTTAGCGGGAGGCTCCCTCTCAGGCCTGCCTTTCATCCAAACGGTGGCGAAGATCCTCTTCCTTCTGCCGATTGAGGATGGTATTGCGAAGGTCATCGGAAGCTCGGGGGTCGTAGGATGCCATGGAATCGGTAGAAGGATTGTGTACGGAGACGCGATCATGTTGGAGAGGTTGTTTCTGAGGATTGGGACGGGAGCCCCCCGCACCAGCATTCTGGGGACCGGTTTGACTGCGAGGGGGTTGAAGATTCCGAGGAGGAAGTTGGTCCTACTGCGGGGCTTGGTCAGGAGGCAGTCCCTGTGGCTGGACCGTTTCTAGGGGGTTCTCCTGTTGAGGAGTAGGTCCACGGTTGGACCCCCTAGATCTAAGTTTCTTTTGAAGCATGGCTGGGTAAGATCTGACCAACGGGATGAGGAAGGGCTGCTTTTCGTTGGTTCCCACTGATGGCGCCAATCTGTTACCACTAAATCTGGTATGGGGGCAAACAGATAGTATTTATGGATTCTTAGGGGAACCAAATAATCAAACCTTAACTTCCTCCGCTGGAGTTTGACCGCTGACTCCCGCAGTTCACCTGAAAAAAGTGCGAGACACCGGGGTTGATCCCGGCGACGCACCCTCCGACGCTCAAGTCAGTAATCAGGAAGATTATGAGAGAGCGTAAATTGGCAAAAGATTGATTACCTCTTAATGGTGGTGGATGGGGGGTATTTATAGCCACCTTTGGGATCAGATTAGAAATGTAATCCCTAATTCCCAGTGAAATGATAGATACGAATCAAGGCCGTTGATTAGGATTAATCAGAAACCCTAATTCTATCCTGCTGGACCGGGTTTGCTGCGGGTTGAAACCCGCACCCAGTTGAGATGGGCCCGTTTGCGGGCTATTGGATTTTCCCAAGAGAAGACACAGTACCCGCTTCAGACCCATTTATAGGTAAAATTACCATTTTGCCCCCAGGCTTTGAGATTCGTGCCCAATTTGGATGGTTCTAATTTAACCCTATTTTTAGCCATATCAGTGTATTTATTTTATTTGTGCACTATAATAATACATTTTAGATTTTAAAGTAAACCATTTTTACTTACATATACAGTATATATGTATAGATAGATAGTATATAGATGATATGGCAATTTGGTAATAATGTGTACATGAATGGAGGGCCCCACACGGACAGAGTACACATCTGTGTGCTGTTGTGTATGAGCTGGTTTGATATGTGAAATGTGAATAGTAAATGGGGGCCCACCTACAAAATGTTGTGCTGTGTATTTCATTTGAGTGAGAAACAGGATGGGGTTTTGGTTTTGGAAGAAGAAAGGTTTGGAGTTGAGTTTTTGAAGAGGTAGGGTAGTGAAGAGTTGGGAGTTTTGAGAGTTAAGAAAATGAAGAGTTTAGGAATTAAGTGGAGTAATTTATTAGGTGGGTAATTTTGCATTTTAGACCTTCAACTCACCCTATAAATACAACCCATTTCTCCTTCTCTTTTCACACCAAAAACAAAATGAAATAAGAAAAAGAAAAAGAAAGAGAGTAGAGTGTTATTGTTTGGAGGATTTCTTGCTTGGAGAAGTCTTGCTAGGAGGAGAAGGAATTTCTAGGAGCTAGGAGTTGTGTTCCATCTTCCTCAATGTTTAACTTCACAAGAGGTGGATGGTTTCATACTTTCTAGTTGTAAAATATGCATGCTAAAAACTATAAATGAGTAGTATAAGTTATTGTTGATGTGAAAAATATAGATAAAATTCATACTAGTGTAATATGCTATGAATGAGGATAGTTTTGTTGTGATTGAGTAAAAATAAATACCATGCTAATTAAAAAGATGAAATTTTTATACTATGAATCATGTTAGCATACTTGCAATTTTTTGTACATGTTTAAGTATATGGAAATTTGGTGAGGATTGTCGTATTCAACCATGCCTTAGAATCTAATGAGTAAGAAAGAAAGAAAACAAAATGAAATTAGTTAGTACCATGAAAGGTGTTGACATATGTATATTTTCCCAATTGTGTTTGAAAATAATAATTTTCTCCATGAAAGAGATTTTTTTTTGGTGAAATTCTCATGATTGAGAGACTTGGTAGTATTGTCATAAAATTTTAATTTGTGTAAGTGAGAACATAAACTAGTTTTATGAACACTATTCAAGTTTGAGAAAATACACGTCTATGTGAAAAATGAGAAAAAGAATTGTTTAAAGAAATAGAAATAGGATTTTAATGATTTTAAAATTGTTGTTTACTGTTTTAAAATTCATTCTCAGTCAAGAAAAATTTTATTTCAAATTCCTAGAAAGATTTGATCTTCAGATAAACAAGTTTTATGAAAAACAATCACTTCCTGAACAGTTTAAACAAAAGTATATTAACACAATTTCTAAACAGAAAATACACTGGGACTCACTGGTTAGCCAGTGCAATGCAGAGCACTGTTTGAAAGAGATCTTAGGTTCGAAACTTGATAGTCACATTTACTTTTGCTTCTTTTAAATAAATCTCCGAAACTGAGACTTGACTTATGAGCATTTCGGTAAAAGATTTGGACACAGAGTCCATATGGACTTCCTGAGAGATTTAAACAAGATTTAAACATTTCAGCATTAAAAAGATTTGATCATTTCAGTAGATTTAAACAAGATTAAAATTTGGGAGAAAATACTAGAATTCATATAAAATAAAATAAAGTTAATTAAAAAGAGCTATAGAATTTTCTTGTATAATTTGAGGCATAAAATGGAAACTTAAGAATAGACCATTCTTTCATTAAGAAGAGTAAAGTATTAATTTGTGAAGTGATTCTTAAAGAGAATTATACTCTTAATTTTTTTTGGTTTGTTTAAAGAATATTTTAATGTGAATTGAGACATTATAAGAGCTTGGATTTGTTGTAACATTTCATATGATAAAGTTGTGTTCTTGAAGGAATTTATTTGCTTATAAAGACTATGGGTGAATAACTAGATCATGAATAGTGTCAAGACTAAGAAATGATTACTTTGTGGATAAGTGCTAATACAAGACATTAATCATTTGTGAATAAGTTGAAGATGAAAATATCTAGGTTTAAGACATGTTCATTGAAGGGTATGTGTACCCATAATTTCTTGTACATGAAAAAGTTATGATTTAGGGTTAGTGAGACCTCGGGTACTGGCAGTATTGTATTGAAAAGAGTTGAGATATTTTGAGATATGGCTATGGAGTTATCTCGTATTTGTTGATAAAGTCCGGTAGGAGGTAAAACTAATTCTAGGCCTGAAAATTTATTCATGTCTTGAACAAAATAATTAGGCACATAAGTGAAGTTGTAATGAAACTGGACAAACGTAAGTGGGTTGCTTCTATATAGTTGGCGGTGGATCTCCGTGACTGTGGTTGCTCCGTGGGACACGAGCTTTTATTTTTAAATTCGGGACTTTGCGTAATCAGCCGGATAGTTGCCATACTCTAATGTATATACGTATACTGGGCCTAGTGGGGTACTTACGGAATGATTCGCACGATGAGGGATCTGTTATAACAGTCAGCGGTGGACTCCGGGGCTGGGATCCATATTCGTGGAATGATCTAAATCTTGCTTTATTACTGGGTAGTTTTATGGCGAGGGATCGAACCCTTAAATGTGGAGTAGGTAGGTGCTTGCCCTCAGACCTATGTAGTATGGGATGCATAGAATTCGAACAAGTATGCATTAGTGTCATCCTAGTATAAATGTGTGCATTAGGCATTAAGGCATGACATACACTTACATGTTTAGCGTAGTCACGATTTAACACTTCATTGTTCATTCAATTTTTGTGATTTGTTAAAGTAATGAGATCATTATATGTACGGCATAGAGAGGATAGCCGAGTATAACATTTTTCGTCAGTTGTAAGTGACTGACATGTCCACAGCTTAATATGCAGGTAATGGACTTTTTATGAAGAAGTAAAGATGTTATGATGTAGTTGATGATTTACATTGTTATAGTTGGACAAGTTGTATTTATTTCATTGTTATATTCTTCCGCTGTGTAAACAAAAATGTAATGAAATCTGATGTATTATTGAAATATTTTAATTTCCTTGTAAAATTGTACAAAGTGAAGTAAAGATCCTGTGAAATCTCGAATTCGGTCTTAATTGGAATTCGGAGCGTTACAAATGGTATCAGAGCAGGCTTAACAAGTAGTACAAATTTATAAGGAATGACACCCTCGAGTGAACATTAGAGTGTGAGTTTCAACTTATAGGGATTTAAATGTAAGTGATTTACATTTGTGTTGCTCTATAGGCTGATGTTTTCTCTCCCCTTTTCTTTTTTGGATGGCTAGAGTCATGAATACAAGTTCAATAATAACCTTCATTCATGATGCTCTCCTCGTATACATTGATGTGAGATTGTATGCAAGCACATTTTTCCTGAGTATTAGAGTGGCGTAGTGGAAGCGTGGTTGGTTGAACCTACATTCATGATACATTACACGTAGGCACACTTCCCTTTCAAATTATTTTTTCGTAGATTTTCATCCTAATATTTTTCAACATTCAATATTCTTCAAATAAATATTTTCTTATATTATTAAATAAATTGAATATATTTTGACTATCTTTCTCAGTCTTGATGTTTTGAACTTGTTTTATCTGTTTCTCAATCTTAAAGATTTGTCCTTCGTACTTTGCGTCACTTTATGTTTATCCATTCATGTTTGTTATTAATTTTCGTATTATTACAACTATTATTTTCTTCATTAATTATTTCTATTATATTTTGAATTTTGCTTATGTGCATTCATTTTATATGATTTGATTTTTGTGATACTATAGTATCTTATCCTATATGTTTTTGACCTACCATTTTGTTTTATTATCTACATTCAATACTATTGTTATTACATATTATCTACTAAATTGTTTTGTTATATTCACTTTTATTATAAATCGCTACTCATAAATTTTGTAGTTTCATGCCTTTTCAATATAATACATACACTACATAATTATTGTTTTCATTTGTGTTTTCATCTCATGCATATGCTTTACACTATTTTCGTCTGAATGTTATAAATCATTTCCAATAGTACAAAATTTGTATATCGTATATTTAAAGTCTATATATTTTAATATTTTATCGTCATAATTTCCTACTTTACTTTTCCATCCACTTTTATATCACTGATTTCAAACATACTACAATATTTTCAAACATCCCGATATCCAAGTATACATCGAAAGTTACATCTTTCCATTTTCCATTTTGGTGCAACCTGATGTCGAGAGGGCAAATCTGCAACTAGATATCAATGGAGGCAAACAGCAACTGGACGTCGGGGAGGCAAAGTCTGCAACCGAATGTCCAGAAGGCAAACTGCAATCGGATGTCAGAGAGGGCAATTCTGCAACTTGAGATCGTAGAGACAAGTCTGCAGTTGGATACCAACGAGGCGAACCTATACCAGAAGGAGATTGTCTACTTTGAAAACCTCTACTTTGTTTTCTATAATATTTACTTACCCCTATCCTATTTTTGTACTAACTTATACTATTTTATAATATTTTGCAACCTAGAATTATATTATTTATACTGATGTCTATTTTTATCCTACTTGTGTATTTACTATTTAATATCAACTATCTTCTTCCTAGTATTTCAAATCTTTTTCATGCCGCTTCATCATGTTTTATATTGCTTATCTTAGATTTTGGTGCATACTCACCTAACAAAACATATACATATATATATATATATATATATATATATATATATATATATATATATATATAGGGTAAAAGGGTTATGAGCAACTTGCTCATTTAGTAAATGAGCAATTGATGATGTGGCATACTTGTGATTGGAAAAACCTTAAAAGGGTTAGTTGTCCAATGTATCACATGCATGCCACATAATCAATTGCTCATTTACTAAATGAGCAAGTTGCTCATAACCCTTTTACCCATATATATATTATTATTATTTATATTTTGTTTACGATTCATAATTTACTTCTATATAATTGGTATTGTGATGTGTTATTACCTTTTTTACTATAACGTTTTACTCCTACAAACCATTCATGATTTCCGTATTGGTTGTTTCACCCTATAAATTTTATGTCTATGTACGTATATAATTTTGTATGTTGGTTTTCTTGCATACTCACTCCATATTGGTTGGTTCACCCTATAAATTATATTGTATGTACGTATATAATTGCACTAAAGAAAGCGGGTATGCTTTATTTTACTTTATTTGCTATGGTTTATATATTTAATTGCAATTTTGATGCATGCATGATGAGATCTCTTGGTGTGATGAGTTGAGCTTATTATTGATTATTTTTCTTTTATTCGTGGTTTTACTTTTTGCTCAAGGACAAGCAAAATCTTAAGTTTGGGGTATTTGATGTGTCTGATTTTATACAAATATTTGTACTCATTTACCAATTAAAACTGCTTGTTTTCGTTTATATTGTTTATAATTCATCTTATTTCTATAAGATTTCAACTAATTAATTATTTTTGAAGAAATGAGATTTTTGATGCAAAAAGTAAAGAATTTTGGAAAAAATCAACAAACAAAGCAAAACTATTGATTTTATCAATTTTTATTGTTTTGTTGAATTTTAATTTGTCAATTGTGCTGAAAGTGCAATAAGTAATTTTAAAAGGGTTTACATGAGCTAATATGATTTGTAGTTAGTTTAATTAATTTTAAACTAATTAATTTTATTTTATTTTTAAAAACCCTAATTTCTGATATTATTTTTGTGTATGCAGCACGTGTCTGCAAGAAAAGGAAAGAAAAGAAAAGGGAGAAAGAAATAAAGATCAGATTAAAGAAGGAAGGAAATAAATGAAAAAGGAGGGGATTTTTCTGTAAAGAGTAAACCCTAATTCATCTTTCCGTTTGCCTATAAATACATACCAAGTCACACACATAGAGACCAAGAGGTGACGGCTACAAACAAAAAAAGAAAAAAAAAGTAAAAAAAGATAAGCAAAACAGAGGAGAGAGAGAGAGACAGCTCTTCCCTCTCTCTTGCATGCTGATCGAGACAAATAGAGGAGGAGAGAGAGCGTGAGACCTTGGGACTTTGGCTCTGGAACACACGCAAGCAAAGGCGAGTCCCAGTCGAAATCAAGCAAGAAGAAGGGCGACGTGGGCATACCTGTCTCTTGCACACAGTTCGAGGCGTGCTGTTGACGAGGTGACGTGGCGCTGCACTTTGCGACTCATTCTCCGAGACAGAAACAAAACAGAACAGGATAGAGAAGTGGCCTACTGTTTGGTTTGCAATTTTCTTTAGTTCTCTTTGTATATCTTTTTCTCTAATTTTATCATACACTTCAAGACAATAATTGTTAGTCGCAAAATCATTATGAACTAAATATTATTTTTCTAGGGCTTCGATGTAGCCTAGTTTTGAGAACATAATTTTAATTCATTGTTATTTTTCTATTTTTCTATGGTTGTGTGTTGATTTTTATTCTTAATGCGTACAATTGGTGGATAGACATTTGTATGATCTTTTAAATCATGAAGAGACCGAACTGGTAATTTGTGGTTAATAAAAATTAAACACCGTTATAGGAGCGAACTGCTGTTAATGTGACCGTTAAGAAATCCATAGATCTTAATGAATTTTCAATTGATAATTTGTGAATGAACTAAGATAAATAATTAGTTGAGAATAATTTTGATACTGCTTGAGAGAGAGTATTGAATAATTTTGGGATTTTGGTCTACAACTTGGAAAAATAATATTTTTTATTCATATGGAGTTATAAATTGTGTGGGATGAACTAGGTGAAGTCGAAAGCCCTAGAATTTATTTTGCAATTAACAAATCACAAAAATTTCACAGCCCGCTCCCTCTTCATTAATTTAGTTGGTTTTTCCTTAGATTATTTTAATTTAGTTGTTTTATCCTTTTTGATTTCGATCTTCCAAATAGTGATTCATCTAGTAATATCGGTACTCAATAAAATAATTAGTCCATGTGGGTTCGACACTCTTTTCACTAAACTATACTACTTGTTGCGCTTTTGTATACTTGCAAATATTCACATCAAGTTTTTGGCGCCGCTGCCGGGGATTAGTTATTCTTTTATTGATATTGAAAATTGCTAGATTATTACTAGTTTGGATTTTTTTTCTTTTGTTTCAATATTATTTTACTTCTTTATTTTATTTTGACTTACTTTTACTTTTATTTATTTTTCTTATTTTTTTTTTTAGTTTTTCTATTTTTTTTTATACTTATATTTAAGGACTTAGGATTTTTATTTTTATTTTAGATTTAATTGTTATTTTACTTCTTTATTCTCTTTGATTTATTTTTCTTTATTTACTTGTTTTTCAGGAATTAGGAGTGTATGCCCAGATCTAATCCATTGGAGCCTATACTCTTTGACCCAGAAATTGAGAGAACTTTACGTCATATCAGGAAGAAAAAGAAAGAAAACACCACATCCTCTTTATCCATGGCGAATGAAGAGGAGAATAAAGCTTTGAGGGATTATGCAATGCCCTCTATCAATGGAACTATATCAAGCATCACAAGGCCTGCAATTGAAGCAAATAATTTTGAAATTAAACCAGCAATTATTCAGATGATTCAGCAGACAGTTCAATTTGGAGGACTAGCACATGATGATCCTAATGTTCACATTGCAAACTTTTTCGAAATATGTGACACCTTCAAACACAATGGAGTTTCAAATGTTGCTATCCGACTGAGACTTTTTCCTTTCTCACTTAGAGATAAGGCAAAAGCTTGGTTGAATTCTTTACCACATGGAGCTATTACAACTTGGGAAGGTTTAGCACAAAACTTTTTGGCAAAGTATTTTCCCCCAGCAAAAATAGCAAAGTTAAGAAATGACATCACAACATTCACTTAATTCGAGACAGAGTCATTATATGATGCATGGGAGAGGTACAAAGAGCTATTAAGAAAGTGTCCTTATTATGAACTTCCAAAATGGCTACAAGTGCAAACATTCTATAACGGTTTGGGGGCTACAAATTGATCCATGGTAGATGCAGCAACTGGAGGTGCACTAATGAGCAAAACTCATGAAGCAGCTTATGATCTTTTAGAGGAGATGGCATCTAATAATTATTAGTGGTCCTCAGAAAGAACAATGCAAAGAAAAGTGGCAGGAGTTTTTGAACTTGACCATATTTCTAATTTAACTGCAAAAATTGATATTTTATCTAAGCAAATAGGTAATATGAATGTTAATTCTATTCAATCTAATATCATTTGTGATCTTTGTGCAGGAAATCATTCTAGTGCAGATTGCCAAGTGGGGAACCCTTTTGCTCCATCAAATGCCGAACAAGCAAATTATGTGTCAAATTTTCAAAGGCAAAACAACCCTTATGCAAACACATACAATCCAGGATGGAGAAATGACCCCAATTTTTCTTGGATCATGCAGGATTTTATCGACGATTTATAAAAGATTTTTCTCTAATCACTAAATTTCTTTGCAATCTTTTAAATAAAGATACACCTTTTAATTTTTCTCATGATTGCTTGCATGCTTTTGAAACATTGAAAAAGAAATTGATTTCAGCACCTATTATTATTGCACCAGATTGGAGTATGCCTTTTGAATTAATGTGTGATGCTAGTGATGTGGCAATAGGTGCTGTTTTAGGGCAAAGAAAAGATAAAATTTTTCACACCATTTATTATGAAAGTAGAACTTTGACAGAAGCACAGCATAATTATGCTACTACTAAAAAAGAATTATTAGCTATTGTATATGCTTTTGACAAATTTTGATCTTATTTGATAGGTTCAAAGGTGGTTGTGTACACAGATCATTCAGCTCTCAAGTACTTGCTTGCAAAAGGAAGCCAAACCAAGATTGCTTCGTTGGATTTTACTTTTACAAGAATTTGATGTGGAAATAAAAGACGAAAGGGGTGTGAAAAATATGGTGGCCGATCATTTATCTCGCATTGAGCCAAAAGATAAAAATAAATTGCAGGTTACACCAATCAATGAAGAATTTCCAGATGAGTATTTAATGATGATACAAACTCCTCTGTGGTATGCCGATATAGTTAATTACTTGGTATCAAAAATTCTACCTCCTGATTTTACTTATCAACAAAAGAAGAAATTTTTCTCTGACTTGAAATATTATTTTTGGGAGGAACCTTTCTTATTTCGCCATTGTGCAGATCAAGTAATAAGGAGATGTGTACCTGAAGAGGAAATGGAAAGCATACTCAAACATTGCCACACATTGGAATGTAGTGGCCATTTTAGTGGAACAAAAACAGCAGCAAAAATCTTACAATCAGGATTTTATTGGCCCTCAATTTTTAAAGATGCTTTTAATTTTGTTAAATTATGTGATCATTGTCAAAGGGTGGGAAATATTTCTAGGAAACATGAGATGCCCCTAAATAATATTTTAGTGATTGAATTATTTGATGTTTGGGGGATAGATTTTATGGGTCCTTTTCCATCCTCATTTTCTAATAAATATATTTTGGTTGCTGTAGATTATGTCTCCAAGTGGGTGGAAGCTGTTGCACTACCAACCAATGATGCAAGAGTAGTGATGAACTTCATTAGAAAAAAATATCTTTTCATGATTTGGAGCTCCAAGAGCAATTATTAGTGATGGAGGAACACATTTTTGCAACCGTCAATTTGATGCTTTACTTGCTAAGTATGGAGTTACTCATCATGTGGCAACACCATATCTTCCTCAAACAAGTGGTCAAGTAGAGGTTTCAAATAGAGAGTTTAAGTGAATGCTTGAGAAGACAGTGAATATGTCACGAACAGATTGGGCAAGAAAATTGGATGATGCATTATGGGCATATAGGACGGCATTTAAAACACCAATTGGAATGTCCCCATATAGATTGGTGTATGGTAAAGCATGTCACTTACCGGTTGAACTTGAGCATCGCGCTTATTGGGCAATAAAGACACTAAACTTTGACATGAAAAATGCTGGTGAAAAAAGAATGTTGCAACTAAATGAGATGGACGAGTTTCGCAATGATGCATATGAAAATGCCCAGATCTATAAAGAAAAGACTAAACGATGGCACGATAAGCATATTTTGAGAAGAGAATTCAAGGAAGGGAAGAAAGTGTTGTTATTCAATTCAAAACTTAGACTTTTTCCACGAAAATTGTGATCTAGGTGGACGGGTCCATTTGTTGTCACACTAGTTTTTCCATATGGAACTATAGAACTTCATCATGAGAAAAAAAGGACATTCAAGGTCAATGTACAGGGGTTGAAGCCATACATGGATAGAGAAGTTGGCAAGGAAATCATGCACATCGAGAACGCCAAACAATAGTAACAAGATGAAGAAAGTCTGGCTGAAGACTTAAAACTTAGCGCTTCTTGGGAGGCAACCCATGTTTTCTTTTATTACATTTAGATTTGATTTAGGTTTTAGTTTATTTGATTTTAGTTTTTGATTTCATCTTGTAGGAGTGCATGAGTTTGAAAGTCACCGAGCAGAGCTGTTTTGTACACATACATTGATGGCTATTTTGGAGCAGTGGAGTCAGAATCTGGAAAACTGATTCAAAGAAAAATTGTAGACAATTGTCTTAGCTTTCCAGCAAAAAAAATCAGCTAATTTGGACATCTACAGCTCCAGATATTGCAAAAATACTGAACGGCGCGCGTGCAGAAATTTGAAGACGAATCAGGGGAGGAATTCTAAACTTTTTGCATTTTTTTTTTGTTTTTCTTTTCCTTTCCCATTGAGAACAATGTGATATTCAAGTTTGGGGGAAGGGTTACAAATTTATTTTTATTTTATATTTTTGAAAAGAAAAACAGAACAAAAAAGGATTGCAATTGAACTCACATTTACACTGTTGAGTTCTTTATTGTGAAAAGCATTGAAATAAAATTTTTTTTAGGATAGACAATTGCTTATAAAGCAAGATTAAGCATACTTATTTACTGTAGGATTATTGAATTTCAAAATTTCTTAAAAATTGTATGAGTCATGCGATTATACATAAAAGAAAGAAAAATGTGATACTTTTTCTTGTGATTATCCCCTTTGATCTAGTCCTAAACAGATTTTAAGTAAATAGAGTAATCAAAAAAAGAAAAAAAATTATGAATAAAGTCAATCTACTCCAATATTTTGAGTTGCTTAGTAACTAGGGGTATTCATCACAAATATTTACTTTTACGTCAAACGACAACTTGAAATATGAGTATGCAAAGCACTCTAAGTTTGTGACTTGTTGAGTAACCGGATGAATTCATCACAAATGTTTGCATTCGCGTCAAAAGGCAAGTGACGGCTTAAAGAAGAGACTTAAAAAAATTAAAATTAAATTAAAATTAAATTAAATTTAAAAAAACTCTAGTTTGCTACTCGGTTTGTAGTAGTGAGAAGGGGAAATCACAGATGAAGTTGTTACATACTATAATTATATTAATTGCATGACAAATACGATTGGGTTGGGAATTATGAATAAATAATTGCACTAGAGAAAGTGGGTATGCTTGATTTTAGTTTATTTGCTATTGTTTATATATTTAATTGCAATTTTGATGCTTGCATGATGAGATCTCTTGGTGTGATGAGTTGAGCTTATTATTGATTATTTTTCTTTTATTCGTGGTTTTACTTTTTGCTCGAGGACAAGCAAAATCTTAAGTTTGGGGGTATTTGATGTGTCGGATTTTTATACAAATATTTGTACTCATTTACCCATTAAAACTGCTTATTTTCGTTTATATTGTTTATAATTCATCTTATTTCTATAAGATTTCAATTAATTAATTATTTTTGAAGATATGAGATTTTTTATGCAAAAAGTGAAGATTTTTGGAAAAAATCAACAAACAAAGCAAAACTATTGATTTATCAATTTTTATTGTTTTGTTGAATTTTAATTTGCTAATTGTGATAAAAGTGCAATAAATAATTTTAAAAGGGTTTAATGAGTTAATATGATTTTTAGTTAGTTTAATTAATTTTAAACTAGTTAATTTTATTTTATTTTTAAAAACCCTAATTTCTGGTATTATTCTTGTGTATACAGCACGTGTTTGCAAGAAAAGGAAAGAAAAGAAAAAAGGAGAAAGAAATAAAGATCAGATTAAAGAAGGAAGGAAATAAATGAAAAAGGAGGGGATTTTTCTGCAAAGAGTAAACCCTAATTCATCTTTCCGTTCACCTATAAATACATACCAAGGCACGCACATAGAGACCAAGAGGTGACGGCTACAAGCAGAAAAAGAAAAAAAATAGAAAAAAATAGAAGCAAAACAGACGAGAGAGAGAGAGACAGCTCTTCCCTCTCTCTTGCGTGCTGATCGAGACAAACAGAGGAGGAGAGAGAGCGTGAGACCTTGGGACTTTGGCTCTAGAACACATGCAAGCAGAGGCAGGTCCCAGTCGAAATCAAGCAAGAAGAAGGGGCGACGTGGGCAGACCTCTCTCTTGCACACGGTTCGAGGCGTGCTGTTGACGAGGTGACGTGGCACTGCACTGTGCGACTCATTCTCCGAGACAGCAACAAAACAGAACAGGACAGAGAAGTGGCCTACTGTTTGGTTTGCAATTTTCTTTAGTTCTCTTTGTATCTCTTTTTCTCTTATTTTATCATACACTTCAAGACAATAATTGTTAGTTGCAAAATCATAATGAACTAAATATTATTTTTCTAGGGCTTCGATGTAGCCTAGTTTTGAGAACATAATTTTAATTCATTATTATTTTTCTATTTTTCTATGGTTGTGTGTTGATTTTTATTCTTAATGCGTACAATTGGTGGATAGTCGACATTTGTATGATCTTTTAAATCATGAAGAGACCGAACTGGTAATTTGTGGTTAATAAAAATTAAACACTATTATAAGAGCAAACTGCTGTTAATGTGACTGTTAAGAAATCCATAGATCTTAATGAATTTTCAATTGATAATTTGTGAATGAACTAAGACAAAATTTGTTGAGAATAATTTTAATACTGCGTGAGAGAGAGTTTTGAATAATTTTGAAATTTTGGTCTACAACTTGGAAAAATAATATTTTTATTCATATGGAGTTACAAAATTGTGTGGGATGTACTAGCTAGGTGAAGTCAAAAGCCCTAGAATTTATTTTGCAATTAACAAATCGCAAAAATTTCACAGCCCGCTCCCTCTTCATTAATTTAGTTGGTTTTTCTTTAGATTATTTTAATTTAGTTGTTTTATCCTTTTTGATTTCGATCTTCCAAATAGTAATTCATCTAGTAATATCGGTACTCAATAAAATAATTAGTCACTGTGTGTTCGACACTCTTTTCACTAAACTATACTACTTGTTGCGATTTTGTACACTTGCAAATATTCACATCATATGCCTTCTGTATCTTTTCAAATCGTATGTATAATTATCACATTTGCTTTACAAATTATTTTACGATATTAATTGGTATATAAAATCATTTCTATGTTGTCTATACTTTTGACTATATTTCATTCTCGTATATTTTTTTTCAAACTCTCAAACTCTTATTCAATGGTCTTGTTTTAAATTGCTAATTCGATTTTGTTATACAATACCAATTTAGTTTTTCAATTTTACTATTCTGTCACTTATTACTTTGATGAATTTTGATTTCTAAATCTATTTGTAAATTATCCATTGACCATATTTCTCCTTATTACATTGTTTTCCGAAACTATTCCATAAATTAATGGCTGGGTTTATTTTTCCTTTTTCTAAATGTTTTACCTAACATTATTTTTGTATGAAAATTTCTCTCAATGTATCCTATCTTTTGTTACATTTATTTCTTATGCTATTTTCTTAGTTTTCTCGTTCCGTTCTTATAAAATGTTAATACTCATAGTTTTCTTATATAGAGTTTGTTTTGTTTTTCCTCATTGCGTATTTTTATACTCTTAAAGTTTGCAGTTTTCTAAATACAATAATAATAACTTTTTTGGCGTGTACAAAATACAACCTTTACCCTAGCAAGTTTCGGGGACGGAACTATCCCAGGGGGGGAGAGGGTAACACCCCGTAAAATTGAAAATGACAATTTTGCCCTCGTATGTTACGCATGTGCATTTTGTAACGTGTTTTCACAACATATTTTTTATTTCCAACTATTTATGTGTTTCCCGTATAAATTTTACCCTATTTTGAGTCAACAAAAATATAATATTTCAATCTCAGGATTTTACATGCTTTTTACATATTTTTGATGCACGTATCGATTATGTGTTTCCACCGCTATGTGTAATATTTTCTATATGTTTAAGTTATTTATTTTAGATAATCAAATCTATTTTAATAAACGGAAATTCATTTTTCGCATTTTGATCTAAATAATTTTGTACGTATAATGCACGTGTTTTCTACATACGTAACAATCACGTCGTGGAATATATAAAATTAATAAATATATTTTTTTTATATTGTATTTTGTCATGTTTAACATTTTTTCAGTTGATAAAATGAATTTTTCGTATTTCGGTATTTTACGTACCATGCATGTGTTTCGGTGCGCGTATTTGAGCGTATCCGTTTTCAAAATAAATTTTGGAGTGTGTCTATTTATTTTATTTGTGCATATTATATTTTAGATTTTAAAGTAAACCATTTTTAATTACATATACATTATATATGTATAGATCGATAGTATATAGATGATATGGCAATTTGGTAATAATGTGTACATGAATGGAGGCCCCACGTGGACAGAGTGCACATTTGTGTGCTGTTGTGTATGGGCTAGTTTGATATGTGAAATGTGAATAGTAAATGGGGGCCCACCTAAAAAATGTTGTGCTATGTATTTCATTTGAGTGAGAAACCGGTTGGGGGTTTTGGAAGAAGAAAGGTTTGGAGTTGAGTTTTTGAAGAGGTGGGGTAGTGCAGAGTTGGGAGTTTTGAGAGTTAAGAAAGTGAAGAGTTGAGGAATTAAGTGGAGTAATTTATTAGGTGGATAATTTTGCATTTTAGACCTTCAACTCACCCTATAAATACAACCCATTTCTCCTTCTCTTTTCACACCAAAAACAAAATCAAATAAGAGAAAGAAAAAGAAATAGAGTAGAGTGTTATTGTTTGGAGGAGTTCTTGCTTGGAGAAGTCTTGCTAGGAGGAGAAGCTCCAGTTTGGAGCTAGGAGTTGTGTTCCATCTTCCTCATTGTTCAATCTTCACAAGAGGTGGGTGGTTTCATACTTTCTAGTTGTAGAATATGCATGCTAAAAACTATAAATGAGTAGTACAAGTTAATGTTGATGTGAAAAATATAGATAAAATTCATGCTAGTGTAATATGCTATAAATGAGGATAGTTTTGTTGTGATTGAGTAAAAATAGATACCATGTGATATGGCTAAAAATGGGGTTAAATCGGAACCGTCCAGATTGGGTGCGAATCTTGAAGATCGGGGGTAGAATGGTAATTTCACATACAAGTGGATCCAAAGCGGGTACTGGGTCTCCTTCTCACAGACCCAATAACCCACGAACGGATCCACTCCAATTGGGTACGGGTCCCGATCCGAAGCGAACCCAGACCAACAAGAGACAAATCAGGGCCACTGATTTGACCAAGTCAACGGGCCTGATTTACTCTCACCGGGAATCAGGGGGTTAGTTTCCTAAACAGACTGTGAGGATTTTACTCCTGGCAGTTATACAGGAAATCAGGTCCCTAATCACTCCCCAGGCGACTATAAATACCTCCCCTCTATCACTGTGACCAGGTAATCACTCTTTTTCCACCTTAAGCTTTTTCTTTAATCACCACTGGTTACTGACAAGAGCGTCGGAGGGTGCGTCGCCGGGATCAACCCCGGTGTTTCGCACTTCCTTGCAGTTTGCGGTAGGAATCGGAAGGCTTGGATCCGCTGTTCAGGTTTTCTCGAACTCACAAATCTCATCTGTTTACCCCCACACCGAAATCAGCGGTAACAGATTGGCGCCGTCTGTGGGAAACACCACACGAACAGCCTCCGTCTCTTCCTCGTTGCCTAGCCCTGCTCCGACCATGCCTCCTAAGAAGGTCAGATCCAGAGGATCCAACCGCGGGGCCAATCCTGCCGATCAGACAGAGGAAGTCCCTGTCAATCCTGCTCCGCAGCCCGAACTTCCTCCCCCGGTCCAGCAGGGCCAACCTCCTCTTCCCAAACAACAACCTCCCAATGGCCCTTCCGGCCATAACGGGCAGAGGCAGAAGCAGCCCCTCGACCCAGACCATGTCTCGGTTCATAATGAATCGTCGGATTCAATGGCTTCTTATCACCCCGACCTCCGCAACACAATCCTGAACCGCCAAAAGGATGAGGACCTCCGCACCCACCTTGATGAGAGGCGGGCCCGAGAGGGAGCCTCCCACCAGCGTCAGGGTGAGCGGTCTCCTCACCGCCGAGACGGTAGAAGGTCTCCGGACCGCAGGGGCCGAGCGGCATCTCCCGAGTGCCGAAGGAGGAGGCCGCATTCCCCCGCGGATCGGCATCATCCGAGGAACAATGAGGCACCTATCACTCGTGCCGAGTTCCTACAATTTCAGGAGACCGTGCTGCAGGCCCTCAACCTTCGCCCGAACAACCAAAATGCCCAGAGGGTTCCAACACCCCCGCGGGTTCCCAGTCCACGCCGCCGATCCCGTAGTCCTCTCCCGGCTCCCAGTCGCCAGCAGCAGCACTACAGTCCCCGCCGATCCCAGGACTACCGGCGCCGCAGTCCCCTCTCCCCTTCCTATGAAGAAGAGTCCGGGGGATCGTATGATTACCAGCGGAGGGACGATGCCCTCAACCGCCGTCTCCATGAGGTGGAGAGGCGCATTGGACGCATGGACAGAGAGGAGGAGTCCAGAGCAGGGACGGTCCGGCCCAGCAGACCCCCTTTCTCTCGGACGATCATGGAGGCCCCCATACCGAGGGGTTTCAAACCTCCGCAGTTTGAAACGTACTCAGGGGAGTCCGACCCAGTCGATCACGTCGAAAGCTTCAAGACCTTAATGCTGATCCATCATGCTTCCAACGCCATGCTCTGCACGACCTTCCCCGCCACCCTCAGGGGGTCAGCTCGGGAATGGTACTCCAGGCTCGCCCCCTCTTCCATCTTCTCGTTCAAGCAGTTCGAAACACTGTTCATAACTCATTTTGTGAGTAGTCGGCGAGCCGAGAAGACGAGCCTTTCCCTGCTCAACCTGCGGCAAGAAAGGGGAGAGAAACTGAGGGACTACGTGAAGAGGTTCACCGCAGAAGTCAGGTCTATCGCCTCCTTAGACCAGTCCGTGGCGATGGTTGCGTTCCAGTCGAACGTCCTCAACTCCAACCTCCGGTCGTCCCTCGCCAAGAAGCCTCCGTACAACTTCGCCGACCTTCTCCTAAGATGCGAGAAGTACATCCGGGCGGAAGAGGCCGAGTTCCACCCGAACTTCGGAGGATCGGCCTCCGGATCGAAGAGGAAGGCGACCGAGGAGGGGGGATCGAAGAAAACGCAGAAGGACAACGGCAGTCAGCCCCGTCCTCCCCCTAGGTTCGAGAAGTTCACTCCCCTCACCACCAATGTCTCCACTATCCTGATGGAAGTAGAGAAGGAAGGCCTGCTACCACCCGCTCCGAGGATAAACACCCCGGCTAAGAGGAGAAACAAAGAGAAATGGTGCCGTTATCACCGGGACCACGGCCACGAGACCAACGACTGCCGGGCGTTGAAAAATGAGATAGAGGCCCTCATCCAGAGGGGGTAGCTGGCCAAATTTGTGAAAACAAGTGACCGGGCAGACCGCACTACTCCTCCGCCTCGGGTGGCTAACAAGCGCTCCGAGCAGCGCGATGAAACCCCCAAGTTTAAGGAAGAGCGGGTCCTGCACCTCATCCACGGAGGCCCTATGGGGGGCTCCTCTAATTCCTCCCGGAAGGCCTTCGTCCGAGAGGTCAATTCAGTCCACAGCGCTCCTCCCCCCAAAGGCCTCGGCGTCCCGGTGACCTTCTCTGATGAAGACCTCGAAGGAGTCCGGACCCCCCACTGCGACGCACTGGTTATCGACCTCCGCATGGCCAACTTCAAAGTGCAGAGGATCTTAGTAGACAATGGGAGTTCGGTCAACATCCTCTTCCTCTCGGCCTTCCGAGGGCTGCAGCTGTCGCGGGACCGTCTCAAGCCGGCCGGCTACACGCTCCACGGGTTCACGGGAGTACCAGTGACTGTCGAGGGGGTTATAACCCTAGACGTGACCGCTGGGAAGGCCCCTACTACCCGTACCGAGCCGATGGACTTCATGGTCGTCGACGTCCCGGCCGCATACAATGTCATCCTAGGTCGACCCGGCCTAGCTGCCCTGGAAGCTGTTCCCTCAGCATACCATCTCAAGATGAAGTTCCGCACTCGGTCGGGAGTGGGAGAAGTCAGGGGTAGTCAGGAGACAACCCGGAAGTGCTACATGACTTCCACGGGGGGTCCGGTGCTCTCCCTAGAGACCCTGGAGATCCCCGAGCCAAATGTCCGACCTACGTCCGAGCCTGCGGACGAGTTGGAACAAATGCTCTTCTCGGATGAGGACCCGAGTCGAAAGTTCCTTATCAGCAAGTCTTTGCCGACTGCACTTTGTTCCGACTTAGTGCAGTGCATCCGGGATAACCGCGACCTGTTTGCTTGGTCAGCCGCGGATATGCCCGGGATTTCAGAGGACCTGCTAGTCCACCGCCTAAGTGTCGAACAGGGGTGCAAACCGGTTTAGCAGAAGAGGCGGAAATTCGCTCCCGAGCGACAGCAGGCCATCAAGGAGGAGGTGGATAAACTCTTGAAGGCTAAGTTCATACAGGAGGTAAACTACCCCGAGTGGCTCTCCAATGTTGTAATGGTCAAGAAGTCCAACGGCTCTTGGAGGATATGCATCGACTTCACCGACCTGAATAAGGCGTGTCCGAAGGACCCCTTCCCTCTTCCAAATATCGACACCCTCATTGATGCCACCTCGGGCCATGAGCTCCTCAGCTTCATGGACGCCTTCTCCGGCTATAATCAGATCCGAATGTTCCCCCCGGACATTCCGAAGACTTCCTTCATCACCGATCAGGGCCTCTACTGCTACAGGGTCATGTCGTTCGGGTTGAAGAACGCTGGCGCCACCTACCAGTGCCTCGTCAACAAGGTCTTCCAGAGCCAGATAGGCCGCAACATGGAGGTGTACGTCGATGACATGCTCGTCAAGAGCATCCGAGGGACTGACCACGTTGCCAACCTCCACGAGGCGTTCGGCGTGTTAAGGAAGCACAACATGCGGCTGAACCCGAACAAGTGCGCGTTTGGGGTCTCATCGGGAAAGTTCCTCGGCTTCATGGTAAGCCAGCGAGGGATCGAAGCAAATCCTGAGAAGATCAAGGCCATCCTAGACATGGCCCCGCCCCGGAACGTCAAGGAGGTGCAGAAGCTGACTGGTCGGCTCGCCGCTATCGGCCGATTCCTCTCGAAATCTGGAGAAAAGTGCCTCCCCTTCTTCAAGGCACTCAGGGGGGCTAAGGGTTTTGAATGGGGCCAACCACAACAGGAATCGTTTGACCAACTGAAGGCCTACCTGGTGAACCCCCCTCTGCTCAGCAAACCTGTTCCGGGGGAAACCCTCTTCATCTACTTGGCTGCTTCCGAGCAGACCCTAAGTGCCGTGCTGGTGAGGGAAGAAGACCGGGCCCAGAGGCCTATTTACTATGTAAGCAAAGTGATTCGGGATGCTGAGCTCCGCTATCCGAAGATAGAGAAGATGGCCTACGCACTAGTCATGGTGGCAAGGAAGCTCCGACCGTACTTTCAGTTCCACTCGGTCGTTGTCCTCACTGATCAACCCCTGAAGTAGATCCTTCATAAGCCCGAGACCTCGAGCCGACTAATGAAGTGGTCCATAGAGCTGAGCCAACATGACATCTCGTACTAACCTCGGACCGCAATCAAGGCACAGGCCCTCGCCGACTTCATCGTCGAGTCTACTATTCCTGAGGTCAGCCACGTCCCGAACGGACCCACCATATGGACGGTCTTCGTGGATGGCTCCTCCTGTAACGAAGGAAGCGGCACCGGCATCATCCTGAACGGCCCTGACGACTTCGTCCTCCAGTACGCAATCCGCATGAACTTCAAGGTCTCGAACAACGAGGCGGAGTACGAGGCACTCATCGCAGGCCTCGGACTCGCCCGAAGTGCTGGGGCGCAGTGCCTCTGAATTCACAGTGACTCTCAGCTAGTTGTGAACCAGGTCTTGGGCGAATACGAGGCGCGGGACGAGCGAATGGCAAAATACCTTGCCAAGGTCCGAGCCCTTATGAGCCGGTTCGAAGAGGCACTCATCCAGCGAGTCCCTCGTGAGGAGAATTCGCAGGCCGACGCCCTCTCCAAGTTGGCCTCGTCCTCCCTCCAAGGTCTCGAGCAGACCGTTTTGATCGAAGTCCTCTCAAAGCCGAGCATAGAGGACGACACCTCCGGCTCCGTAGAGTCGCTGCAAGTCATGCTACAAGATAATTGGATGAAGCCGTTGGTGGAATTCTTGAGGGACGGACTCCTCCCCGGGGACCCCAAAGAAGCATGCCGAGTCAGAACCCGGGCCGAGCGGTATGTCTTGATCGAAGGGATCTTATACAAACGCTCCTTCTCGCAGGTAGATGGCCGACCGTACCTGAGGTGCCTCTCCCCAGAACAGGCCGACTACGCTCTACAAGAGCTCCACGAGGGTATCGGCGGAGCACATTCAGGATCTAGGGCCTTAGCTCAGAAAGCTTTGAACTATGGATACTTCTGGTCGACCCTCCTCCAAGACGCCGAGCGACACGTTCAGCAATGTGGCCCCTGTCAGAGGCATTCAAATGTCCGTCGGCTCCCACAAACCAACCTTGCCTCCCTGTCAAGTCCCATCCCCTTTGCAATGTGGGGAATGGATTTACTAGGGCCCTTCCCTCCGGCTCCCGGCCAGTTCAAGTTCTTGGTGGTTGTCGTCGACTACTTCTCGAAGTGGATCGAGGCCGAGCCCCTCGCCACTATAACCGAGAACAAAGTGCTTCAATTCTTCTGGAAGAGCATTATTTGTCGGTTTGGCGTCCCCCGTGTCCTTGTGGCGGACAACGGAACTCAGTTCACTGGCGCAGCATTCCGAGCTCTGTGCGACGTCCTCGCCATCCAGCAGCGCTTCTCGTCCGTCTCCCACCCTCAGTCGAACGGACAGGCAGAAAACGCTAATCGGCAGATCCTCGCAGGTATCAAGAAAAGCCTAGACAAGTGTTCCAAAGGCCTATGGGTCGACCAACTCCCCATTTACTATGGAACTACCGCACGAGCAAGCGGACCCCCACAGGAGAGTCCCCTTTCAACCTCACCTACGGGTCCGAGGCGGTGATACCCCTCGAGGTCGGCATACCTTCTCCTCGCCTTGCGGCCTACGATGAGGAACAGAACGCCAGAGACCTCAGAGCAAGCTTAGATCTGGTAGATGAGCTCAGGGAAAGAGCGTCAATTCGGCAGCAAAATTACCGAAGAAGGGTCAAGTTGGCATACAACGGGAAGGTCCGACCCACCAACCTTAAGCAAGGGGATTTGGTATTAAGAAAACTGGCCATATCCTTCCCCAACCAGAAGAGCAAGCTGGCTCCGAACTGGGAAGGGCCTTACAAGATCACAAGGGTAGTTCGGCCAGGGGCATATCGTCTGGAAGATCTAGAGGGCAGAGAGATTCCGAGGACCTGGAATGCCGACCACCTCCTGAAATACCAAGAGAGCGCCCCGACGCCACTCTAAGTATCACAGGATATCGAGTCATTCCTCTCCTCCGACTTGTAATCTATTTCATAAGTTGTAATATGTAAAAACGGTTCGCCGTCGATTATCAATAAAGAATGACCTTTCATGCTTATAAATTTGTTTGCACCTCTCCGCCTCTATCCTTTGTTTTTGCTTTTTTCAACCAATGGTTCGGGGTCCAATGTCCGGCTCGACTTTTCCCCCTCGGCTCGTCCCCGGACGAGCCAGAGGGAGATCGCCGTACGCGACTGCCCCCACAACCGTTGAACTAACATCGATGGTTCGGAGTCCAACACTCGGCTCGACTTTAGCTCCTCGGCTTGCCCCCGGATGAGCCAGAGGTAGATCGTCGTTCGGAATTTCTCCCACAACCGTTGAACTGCACCGATGGTTCGGAGTCCAACACTCGGCTCGACTTTACCTCCTCGGCTCGCCCCCGGACGAGCCAGAGGTAGATCGCCGTTCGGAATTGCTCCCACAACCGTTGAACTAACATCGATGGTTCGGAGTCCAACACTCGGCTCGACTTTACCTCCTCGGCTCGCCCCCAGACAAGCCAGAGGTAGATCGTCGTTCAGAATTGCTCCCACAACCGTTGAACTGCACCGATGGTTCGGAGTCCAACACTCGGCTCGACTTTACCTCCTCGGCTCGCCCCCGGACGAGCCAGAGGTAGATCGCCGTTCGGAATTGCTCCCACAACCGTTGAACTACACCGATGGTTCCGGAGTCCAACACTTGGTTTCATTCTACTCCCCAAGCTTGCCTCACAGCAGACTAGGAGTGGACCACCATTCGGAATTGCTCCCACAACCGTCGAACACACGCTATGACCGACGAGTCCCACAAAGAAAAAAAAGCTCGGCTCACCCCTCAACTTCGCAAGAAGTAGGAGACCGAAGCACTGTTCGGCCCCAAATTCGAGCCATCCTGTCTCGAAGCCGAAACCCGAAACCCCACGCCTTCGGTCGGCTACCGAGCAGGGGCCTTTCCGACCCTGCAAACGGAGAAAACGCACTTTCTCCTCAACTTTCATGTCGGATCTTGATCAGACGGCCCAGATCTTGCCACCGATGCTAAACGACAAGATAGCATTTTCTTGGGAACTGAGCCGCCTCGAGATTCGTGTCATAATCCAAAGGTCTGGGTCTTGTCAGAGTCACTAGACGACAAGATAGTGTTCTCATCGGAACCGCTTCGGCTCGACATTCTTACCGACGGCATTAATACGCTCAGCTCGTAATCCCCGAAGTGACCAACACACTTACATGCGAGATAGATACGGAGAGCAACAAGAAAAGCGCTAGTTCTCGAAAGAAATTTTATTAATAATCTGGGCATAATACAAAGCAATCTTTCATTGGTCATAAAGTATTAGAAAACAAAAATACAGCGCCGACCTACAACACTTGGTATTCAAACATAAATGTCTTCACTGATCTGTTCGGTTCCAAGCCCATCCACTTCGGCCGAAAGCTCCTCCACCTCTTTCCGAAGCTTCGCCTCCTCGGTCTGCAAATGATGGATCTCATAGACCAAATCATCTCGCTCAGCAATTATTTTCGACTGATTGTGCCGAATACACTGAACCCTAAGAGCGCTGCTAAAAGCGGATTGCGAATCTTCATCCTCCCTTACAGGAGCCGCCTCGACGATCCTATTCTCCAGACATTGGATCTCGGCGTCTCGTTGGCCGAGGACGGACTGGAGGTGGGCCCGCTCGCTCTCAGCTCGGCGCAACTTCAGCTCGATGCCACGAAGCCGCTCTCGGCACTTCGACGGGCGAGACTTCGTCGCCCCTGAAGTTACCTCGGTTTCAGCGTCATCATTCGAGCTGTTGGAATCCGAGTCTTGGATTGTCACCACGAGCTGAAAAGAAGGAAAAACGAATAACAAAATTTCAATACACTGCCGAAGTCCAACACTTGTGAATTTTCTAAACAAACTTTCAGATTTGTATTCAGATATAATAATGTTACAGACGGCCAGACCGACCCCACAATTTAGTTTTTACAATAGCCAAAAAAAAAACATAAAACGACATGATCAGGGCCTCTTCGGAAGGGGAACGCTTCGGTTTAAGGAAACGCGAGGACGACGAGGCCTGCCCTCCGAACTCGATCCTAAACCAACGAAACGTGACCCCCCTTCGCTGCTACCCTAATTGTGGCGCCGACCGAGGCCCCGCTCGACGAGACGGCCACGCTACTCTGAGCGTCGGCAGGGCTCCGCCTAGCCACGGGCAGACGTGTCGCAAGTTCGTAAAATGTAATTCCTCTCTCGCTTTCTTCGCGAGTACACAATGTACTGCGGACGTTGGCTCTCTCGGGCAGGGGCTTGAGCGACGCGACCTCTTCCTCCAGTTCGATGATTCTATCCCTCAAAGCGTCGTCCTTTGCCAACTTCTTCAGACGCGGGAGCCTCGACGAGCCCGAGGCGTTGGCACTATCGATCGCAAGCCGTCGGTAATGGGTGGCCTCGATCCCCCTATCTATCGTAATCCTCCTAAGCTTGTCGACCTCGGCTAGCAGCTTCTTGTGCTCGGACGATACCTTCTCTAGCTCGGAAGCAAGCTTCTCTTCTTCCGCCGAACGACCTCGCCCCGCTACCTCCAAGTGTCGGACCTTGGCCGAGAGCTCTTCGTTCTTCCGCTCGGCGGCGGCAAGCTCCATACAAAGTCGCTCGACCTCGCCCTCAAGAATAGGGACCGGGGCTCGTTTTTGTAGCTGCGTCAACTCGCGACACTGCCCCCTGGCCAGTGCCTTTATCTCCCCCAGTTCCAAAAACATGTAAAAGCGCTTATCATGGCTCAGTGACAGCTCTTGCTTCGTCTTGGCCAGCTCTCTACGAAGGTACGAAACCTCCGTGATCGGTCCGAACTTCACCTGAAAAGCAGAGATAAATCCGATGGGCCAACACTTGGAAACATCTACCACTAATTATACACAAAATCCGAGACTCAACACTTGGACAAATTTTGGGCCAAACGAAACATTTTCATTCAAAACCGAGGAGAAAGTTTTACAAGAGCGGTGGCCAGTCCGCGGTTAGGCTTACAAAAAGAAACAAAACAACGAAAGACTAAAAGAGGCAACCGAATCAGGGGTCGACCTTTTTGTCGTTCGGGTCCGTCGACCCCCCGGCCTTGCCCTCGCCATCGCCCTCGTCTTCATCTTCACTCCCGCTCTCCTCCTCGGAGTCGTCCTCCTCTTCATCCTCGGCCTCGGTCTCTCCCGGGCCTTCGACACCTTCCGTCTCTCCCTCAGGGTCGAGCATCCCCTGGGGAACTTCCTCCTCCCCCTCCATGGGGTCGTAGAAACGATAGGAGGACGTGTCGAAACCCGGATTCCTGGCAGCCACGTGGAGCAAGGCTCGACCGTAGGCGTCCTCCATGTTCTTGAACATGTGTTGCACGGCCTCCTCCTACACAGCCTTCTTCACCTTCTTCACCTTAGACCGGTGTTTGGCCATGATCTTCTCGGCCCTCTTCCGAGCCCTCTCCGCTTCCGACCGAGCATTGGCCAGCTCCTCCTTCAGTTCGGCAGCCTCCTTCTCCGAAGCTTCAAGCTTGGCCGCCGCGTCCTTCGACAGCTGAATGGCGTCGGCCAGCTGCTTCTCCAGCCCGGCCACTTCGGTGCCCCTCTTCGACGAGAGGAGTTGCTCGGCATCAAGCAGCTTTGCGACCTTGACGCGCTCCACCCTCTCCCGCTCATACTCCTGTTCCTTGCCCGCAAACTCCTCGAGCAGGAAGTTGAAGTGGCAGAGGGTCTGAAAAGAGGACAGCCAATTAGAACCCGAACCCAAGAACTTAGAAAAATCTCAGAAAAAGTTTCAATGAGGAAGAGCTCGGCCCACTTACCGACATGGTGTTCCGAGCGATCTGCATTGTGGCGTCCCCTGCTAGCCTGGCCTTTAGGGTCGCTCGATCCTTTGGGGTCGACAGGTGCCTCACCGCTTCCATGCAAATGTTGCCGTCACCCAAGAAGCCGTCGACATTCATCACCTGCCAGTCAGGGACGAAGATCTGCTTATGAAGCTCGGTCAAGATCTTCTCCGCCTCGGCAGTGAGGGGCGGAACTTGGAGGGACAGCACCTCCTTCACGCCGAACGCATCGCTCGACGAACCGGGAGCATCCCCCTTCGAGGTTGGTGTCGGCGCGCCCGAGGCAGGAGGGTCGAGGACCATGACCTCCCCCTGCTCGGAACCAGCCTCCGGCACCACAACCTTCGGCTGGTCGGTAGGCTTCGCGACCGAAGGCATCTTCGAGGCTCGGCCGCCCTGAGGTCCTGCAGAGGGCCTCTTCTTCCTCGTCTCCTGTGCCTTCGCCATCAGAGCCTTATAATCCATCTTCATTGTCTCTACACAGGCCGAATGAAAAGACTTTTAGAAAAATTTTCATAAACTTTAAGCAAAGAGTATAAATACCAGAAGCATACTAGGGTCGATCGGATTGAGACCCCCTCGAAACAGAGCCTCCTCGGTAATATCTCTCCAGCTTAACGCTGGCAGAGCAAGGAGCTTCTTGAGGACCTCTGCTTCCTCGTCACTCAACGCCGGCTCCTTCTTAGCTCGCTGCGGCAGCCCATCCTTCGCCCAAACTATCGGGATCACCCACGGCGCGGGAGCCCGGATGATGAAATACTTCTCCTTCCAGTGTTTGATCGAGTCCGGGTTCTCGACCAACTTCATTCCCGTCCGTGGCGAAAGATAGAACCTCTGTTCGTTTCGGCTCGGCTGACAGGGTCAGTAGAGGCTCCGAAAGAGAAACATGCTAGGCGTGGCACCGACCTCTTGGCACCGGAGGACGAACACCATGACGTGCCTCCAGGTGTTCGGCATCAGCTGGGCGGGGCTCAAACCGTACCAGTTCAGGACATCAACTACGAACGGATGAAGGGGAAAACGGAGCCCGGCAATGAGAGAGTCGACAGGAAAGACGCACACATCTGTCGAAGACTTCGTATTGGCTCGGAAGCCTGGCCCGGGGAGTAGCAGCCCGTACTCGGTGGGGATCCGGAATCCCTTTCGGATCAGATGTAGATCGGCCTCCGTAAGCAAGGAGATGGTATGGTCCACCTCGGACAGCTCTCTCGGTTCATTCTCCTCCACCGACTTGGCCGTCCCTTGGGTCACCTTCTCCAAGACATCCTCGGCGTAGTCCCGAACGCCTCCCACGCTCGACAGAGCAATGGGCTGCCGACCGAACGTCCCCGCCATTTTCGGAGTCTCGACGATCGTGACCACCGCCTTACCCTTATGAGACACCGTCGCGACCTCCTGAGGTGGTTCGGCTACTTCACCCTCTCTGTCCGGCCGAATGACGCTCTGATCGGTCGGCTCCACTACCTCCTTCCCTTCTCCCATTCGGCCTACGGCTTGCTCCGAGGCGGGGGTCTCATTCGTAATCTTAACCATTTTCTAAAGGAGAAGGGAGAGAGACTGACCTCGAAGTGACAGCTACGGTCGGAAAGTTCACCGGAGACAAGGAACGCCTCACCGCGACAGCTAGCACCACCACCAAGGAGCTGAAAACTTCGAAGGTGAAAGTAAAAACTGAAGAGAGAGAGTAAAAGTGAATAATGAGACTGGGATTAAGGGGGGTGAAGATTTATAGTAAAAAAGGAACATCCCTTGGACTTCCAAACGCAAGGGCACGACTTTTGGGCCGCTCTCGAAACGTCGCGAAGGCACAAAACCACTCTGCCTCCCCACCAAGTCAAGCAGTTCGGCACCACAGGACCTAAATCCGGGTCACATGCTGTCCGATCTCAACTGTAAAGGTCTCCGGTCGGCTACCGAGCAAGTACCTTTCCGATCCTGCAAACGGAGAAAACTCACTTTCTCCTCAACTTTCGCGTCGGATCTCAATCAGACGGCCCAGATCTCGCCGAGGACACTAAACGACAAGATAGTGTTTTCATGAGAAGTGTGCCCGTCTCGAGATGCGTGTCAACATCCGACGGGTCAGATTGCGTCGCGTTGCTCAGACGACCGTGCCTTTAGATCCCGGTCGGCCCGGAATGTCGCTCGGACAACCGCTCCCTCCGACGGTCCACCTCTGCCTAAAGAAGTTTGAAAAGTTTTGATTAAAAGTTCTAAGGCACCGCCCTCGGCGAGCACCCCAGGCCCTACTTCTCAGTCGGCATTCCTCTCACCCATGAGCAAAGCAAAGCCTCCGGCCTCATAGCCGAAGCCTCTAATTGCTCAAGGATTAGAGAGAAACCGCCGATTCACGGGGCCCCGGTCAATAACGGATCGGCACGCTTCCTCCCATCATTCCGAAGCTGCAGTCCCTCGAATCCGGACTTGGGTCATCACCTCTTCTACCGTGATCTTCCTCGACCCTGACACCCACAATGGGGCAGTCAGAATCGGGAGAAGATCACGGTGGAAGAACGACCACCCGTCCTTCTGAAACGAACTCGTCCCTCGGATTCGGACCAGGGTCATCACCTCTCCCACCATGATCTCCCCCGACCCTAACACCCGCTTTGGAGCAGTCAGAGTCAGGAGAAGACCATGGTGGAAGAACGACCACCCGTCCTACCGAGGCACTCCGCCCCTCGGATCCGGACTTCGGTGGTCTACCCTTCGGCCCAAATCTCCCCTGACCCAGACACCTCCACCCGGGCCGTCAGAGTCAGGAGAAGATTTGGGCGGAAGAGCGACCACCAGTCCTTCCGAAATGAACCCCTCCGTCGGATCCAGACTAGGGTCATCACCCCTTCTACCAGGACCACCCCCGATCTTGACACCCACATCGGGCCAGTCAAAATCGGGTGATGATCATGGTGGAAGAGCGACCACCTGTCCTTCCGAAACAAACTCACCCCTCGGATTCGGACATGGATCATCACCTCTTCCACCATGATCTCCGCCGACCCTAACACCCACTGTGGGGCAGCCAAAGTAGGCAGAAGATCTTGGTGGAAGAGCGACCACCCGTCCTTCCGAAGTAACTCATCCCTCGGGTCCGGACTACGGTCATCACCACTCCTGCCTTATCCTCCCCCGACCCTGACATCCACTTTGGGGCCATCAGGAACGAGAGAAGAACAAGGCAAAAGAGCGACCACCCCTTCGAACCGCAAAGGAGAAGTTACCCAAGGCAGATACCTCCGAGGTCTCACACTCTACATTGTTGCGACTGAAATGACAAGGAGAATGGAGTACTTATAGCCTACCTTCCAAGAACCAGCCATTATGACCCTCGGAAGTTGAAACGCCACGCATTAAATGAAGGGCGTCATTATTAATGACCCTGGGAAGATGGAACGTCGCATGAATCCTAGAACGCCATTAATGCCCTCGAAAATTGAACCATACCGAGGTCCGTTCCCCCTACGTCTCGGAACGCTCTTCCACGCTTGGACTGCCGAAATCTCACGCCATCGGTCGGCTACCGAGCAAGTGCCTTCCCGAGCCTGTAAACGGAGAAAACTCACTTTCTCCTCAACTTTCGCGTCGGATCTCAATCAGACAGCCCAGATCTCGTCGAGGACACTAAACGACAAGATATTGTTTTCTTGAGAAATGTGCCCGTCTTGAGATGCGCGTCGTCATCCAACGACTCAGACTTCGCCACGTTGTTTGGATTGCCGAAGCCCCATGCCTTCAGTCGGCTGCCGAGCAAGTGCCTTTCCGATCCTGCAAACGGAGAAAACTCACTTTCTCCTCAACTTTCGTGTAAGATCTCGATCAGACGGTCCAGATCTCGCCGAGGACACTAAACGACAAGATAGTGTTTTCTTGAGAAAAGTGCCCGTCTCGAGATGCGTGTCGTCATCCGATGGCTCAGATTGCGCCACGTTGCTCGGATTACCGACGCCCCATGCCTTCGGTCGGCTGCCGAGCAAGTGCCTTTTCGATCCTGTAAACAGAGAAAAAAGACACCGAGCAACTACGACCGTTGGATCTCTCAGAAATTCGTGCTCCTAATGATGAACGGTCCAGATTGCGCCACGTGCGCTAAAAGACAAGATAGCGTTTTCTTGGAATTCACTCCATCATCCGGCGGCTCAGATTGCGCCACTTCGCTCGGCCCGCCGAACCCCTATCCCTCCGGTCGGCGGCCGAGCAAGTGCCTTCCCGAGCTCGCAAACGGAGAAAAAAACGTCCGAGCGGTTACAACTGATGGATCTCTCAAAAATTCGTGCCCATCCATGATCAACGGCCCAGATCAAGCCACGTCATAAATCGGTATTTAAAATTATTTTTATTTATTTAAATCGTTTTATTTATTTAAAAACTGCGAAAAAATTGCTAAAAATTCGGGAAAATTAACTAAAAATTCTGAAAAATAATTGAAAATTTGGGGGTATATTTTTAAGCCCCTAAACGAACAATTAATACCCAGAATGTACTGTTAAGGCCCCCGAACGATTAGTAAACACATCGCAAGATTAAATAAATAATCTAAAAAAATAGATAAAAACCGTCAAATACTCGATATGGCTAGAGAACCGCACACGGCATCAAAAATTACCTCACTACCCCCTTCAAGATTCAAAATTCTCCTTCGGACTCCGATACAACTCCACTAGCCACCAAAACAGTTAAACTACTCCTCAAAGGCTGATCGCGCTCAGTCTTTAGGAGTGGGGGCTCGTGATATGGCTAAAAATGGGGTTAAATCGGAACCGTCCAGATTGGGTGCGAATCTTGAAGATCGGGGGTAGAATGGTAATTTCACATACAAGTGGATCCAAAGCGGGTACTGGGTCTCCTTCTCACAGACCCAATAACCCACGAACGGATCCACTCCAATTGGGTACGGGTCCCGACCCGAAGCGAACCCAGACCAACAAGAGACAAATTAGGGCCACTGATTTGACCAAGTCAACGGGCCTGATTTACTCTCACCGGGAATCAGGGGGTTAGTTTCCTAAACAGACTGTGAGGATTTTACTCCTGGCAGTTATACAGGAAATCAGGTCCCTAATCACTCCCCAGGCGACTATAAATACCTCCCCTCTATCACTGTGACCAGGTAATCACTCTTTTTCCACCTTAAGCTCTTTCTTTAATCACCACTGGTTACTGACAAGAGCGTTGGAGGGTGCGTCGCCGGGATCAATCCCGGTGTTTCGCACTTCCTTGCAGGTTGCGGTAGGAATCGGAAGGCTTGGATCCGCTGTTCAGGTTTTCTCGAACTCACAAATCTCATCTGTTTACCCCCACACCGAAATCAGCGGTAACACCATGCTAATTTAAAAAAGGAAATTTTTATACTATGAATCATGTTAGTATGCTTGCAATTTTTTGTACGTGTTAAGTATATGGAAATTTGGTGAAGAATGTCGTATTCAACCATGCCTTAGAATCTAATGACTAAGAAAGAAAGAAAACAAATTGAAATTAGTTAGTACCATGAAAAGTGTTGACATATGTATATTTGCCCTATTGTGTTTGAAAATAATAATTTTCTCCATGAAAGAGATTTTTTTTGGGTGAAATTCTCATGATTGAGAGACTTGGTAGTATTGTTATAAAATTGTAATTTGTGTAAGTGAGAACATAATCTAGTTTTATGAACACTATTCAAGTTTGAGAAAATACAAGTCTATGTGAAAAATGAGAAAAGAATTGTTTAAAGAAATGGAAATAGGATTTTAATGATTTTAAAATTGTTGTTTACTGTTTTTATATTCATTCTCAGTCAAGAAAAATTTTATTTCAAATTCGTAGAAAGATTTGATCTTTGGATAAACAAGTTTTATGAAAAAGAATCACTTTCTGAAAAGTTTAAACAAAAGTATATTAACACAATGTCTAAACAGAAAATATACTTGGACTCACTAGTTAGCCAGTGCAATACAGAGCACTGTTTGAAAGAGATCTTGGGTTCAAAACTTGATAATCACATTTACTTTTGCTTCTTTTAAATAAATCTCCGAAACTGAGACTTGACTTATGAGCATTTCGGTAAAAGATTTGGACACAGAGTCCATATGGACTTCATGGTTAGCGGGTTGTGTCTTTGGGCATCACTGTAGCCAAGGTGTGGCCCTGGGTTTGAAACCAGGGGACTGCATTTGATATTTTTTGGACATTTTCAGTAGATTTAAACAAGGTTAAAATTTTGGAGAAAATACTAGAATTCATATAAAATAAAATAAAGTTAATTAAAAAGAGTTGTAGAATTCTCTTGTATAATTTGAGGCATAAAATGGAAACTTAAGAATAGACGTTTCTTTCATTAAGAAGAGTAAAGTATTAATTTGTGAAGTGATTCTTAAAGAGAATTATACTCTTAATTTTTTTGGTTTGTTTAAAGAATATTTTAATGTGAATTGAGACATTACAAGAGCTTGGATTTGTTGTAACATTTCATATGATAAAGTGGTGTTCTTGAAGGAATTTATTATCTTATAAAGACTATGGGTGAATAACTAGATCATGAATAGTGTCAAGACTAAGAAATGATTACTTTGTGGATAAGTGCTAATACAAGACATTAATCATTTGAGAATAAGTAGAAGATGAAAATATCTAGGTTTAAGACATGTTTATTGAAGGGTATGTGTACCCATAATTTCTTGTACATGAAATTATGATTTAGAGTTAGTGAGACCTCGGGTACCGGCACTATTGAATTGAAAAGAGTTGAGATTTTTTTAGATATGGCCATGGAGCTATCTCGTATTTGTTGATAAAGTCCGGTAGGAGGTAAAACTAATTCTAGGCTTGGAAATTTATTCATGTATTGAACTAAATAATTAGGCACATAAGTGAAGATGTAGTGAACCTGGGCAAACGTAAGTAAGTTGCTTCTATATAGTCGGTGGTGGATCTCCGTAGCAATAGACCCAGTCAGCGGTGGATCTGCGTGACTGTGGTTGCTCCGTAGAAGACGGGCTTTTATTTTTAAATCAGGGACTTTGCGTAGTCAGGCGGATAGTTGTCATACTCCAATGTATATACGTATACCGGGACTAGAGGAGCACTTGCGGGATAATTCGCACTATAAGGGATCTGTTATAACAGTCAGCTAGCGGTGGACTCCGGGGCTGGGATCCATATTCATGGAATGATCTAAACCTTGCTTTAAAACTGGGTAGTTTCATGGCGTGGGATCGAACCCTTAAATGTGGAGTACGTAAGTGCTTGCCCTCGGACCTATGTAGTATGGGATGCATAGAATTCGAACAAGTATGCATTAGTGTCATCCTAATATAAATGTGTGCATTAGGCATTAAGGCATGGCATACACTTACATGTTTAGCATAGTCACGATTTAACACTTTATTGTTCATTCAATTTTTGTGATTTGTTAAAGTAATGAGATCGTTATATGTACGGCATAAAGTGGATAGCCGAGTATAATATTTTTCGTCAGTTGTAAGTGACTGACGTGCCCACAGCTTAATAAGCATGTAATGGACTTTTTATGAAGAAGTAAAGATGTTATGATGTAGTTGATGATTTACATTGTTATAGTTGGACAAGTTGTATTTATTTCATTGTTGTATTCTTCCGCTGTGTAAACAAAAATGTAATGAACCCTGATGTATTATTGAAAAGTTTTAATTTCTTTGTAAAATTGTACAAAGTGAAGTAAAGATTCTGTGAAATCTCGAATTCGGTCTTAATTGGAATTCGGGGCGTTACAACTCCACCATCCCAATCCCTAATCCTAACCCCCGCCCCACCCGGCGCCTCTCCTCCCACTATCACCGCCTCTCCGGCCATGTCACCGCCTCCTCTGTTGCTACCCTCCTCCTCTCCTCCTACACCTGGCTCTTCATCATCTCCTCTTCAAATTCCTTCACCCTCAAATCTCGCCAAAACTATTGCCATTCCCTCCAACATCCCACCTCCGTCAAAGCTGTCGTCTTCTCTGTCGTCATACCGCCTCATTTTGCCACATAATCTCGGCATTGTCGGCTCCTCCCACCTCTTGCCCTACCACTGCCACTTCCTCTGTCTTTAGTACCGCCCCTCCCAAGTGTGGTTATGGCTCGACAAACCCCTTCTTTCCTCAAGTGATATGGATCTGTGAGAGAGACGGTGTGGTGTGGCGTGCGTGCGGAGGCGTCGTGCGACGACGACATGCAGCGTAGGGGGAGGGGTGTAGGGAGGAATGGAGGATTTGGATTTTGAAAGTGGGAGGGGAAGAGATTGTGGCTAGCTTGGAGGGGTTTGAGGCTTTTATTTTGTTTTGTTTTATTTGTTTATAAAAACGTGTGTACTGCAAGTGCTAATTTAAATGAGAATTCTTACTTTTCTCTCATTGCTCTATTGCAAAATAGATGAAGGAGAGACGGGTAGACGCTCTCTCTCTAATTAGTATAGGATATAGATATAATTAGGATATATATATATATATATATAAAGTAAAATCTTAGACGTAGTCTTGATTCGAACCTGAGATCTCATTCATATTAGTTATGTACGTGCGTTGCACGTGTTGATAGATTTACAAATGACATTAAGGCCCTTTTCCATTATAATATTAGAGATTAGAGATTAGAGATGTTTTAAATTCTTCTACATTATTATAGTTTGGTCATGTTGAAATTGACATTGATTATTGAGAAATTAGCTTTTAATTTACTCAAATTGTGCCTGTTTAAACGGCGCAAAAAATCATGATCAGTTCTCATTGGGCTATTTGAAGTCTTTTGGATATATGCTTAATTACAAATTTATAGAGGATATGCTAATCTCTAACCTCAGGTAAAGAACTCTAGGGTGCATTAAGTAAAAGTGATAAACAAAGGTTACTGTTACTCTGTCATTGTAGGGCATGTGCATCAGTCTCAATTAAATTGTAAAACTCTGCATTATTATTTAAAACAATAACATATTATTAGTCGAGTATTTTTCCCATTTTGTCAAATAATCAGCACGAAAATTCTTCTCACGATATTTTTCACAGTAGAAAGGAGTACTATACATACCGCAAATTTTATTCCAAACATACTCTAATCATTAAAAGATAAGATTTGGATAATATTTTAATTTTTTTTTGTTTGTCTTTTAGTAGTTAGGATAAGTTTGAAGTAAAATTTGAGGTATGTGCAGTATTTGTGCAGAAGAAATTGTGATCTGGTTAAGTATTTTGAGCACATCTTGATGGATTGAATCCATATCTACTCTTTACACAATCTATCTGATTCATAACAATCTAGAATCTCCATGAATATAGAACGGTTCATTATGCATTATCAAGTGGAGAGATTTCAAGGCCATTCAAATACATTTAAGAGCATCTCCACTCGGTCGGATAGCTATTTGGATTGCCATTTTTAATTTTGCCAGCCTAAATGATAACTTTTATAAAAGTAAAAAAAAATTTGTTCTACACCCATGATTGCTATTTGGGTTGCCAAATATTTACATAATAGTATGTTAATATTGTATAATAATGTATAATAGTGTATATAGACACAATTATATACAATATATATATAGACTATTATATATACATAAATATATTCAAATTTAGGGAGAAAATAGAAAATATTGCTGTGATTGGACATTTGGCAATGTCATTTAGTGTGCCAAATTTAAGAAAAATGACAATTATCAAATTTGACAACCAAAATGACATATCAGTGTAGGGAGTTTTTGCAATTTGGGTGACCAAATAAAAAAGTGGCAACTTAAATGACCACCAGATAGAGATGCTCTAAGGAGGAAAAAGAAATATGTTGTGGATATAAATGATGGGGCTGGAAAAATCATTATATATGGGCTTATTAGTGTGAAGCAAATCTCAAGGCGGAAAACAATTAAGACTAGGCCTAAGACTAGGCCTACGCACCTCTATGATTTTATTCTCTTATTGCAAAAGATGGAACTACGGAATAATGAGGATAGAGATGTGGACTCGTCAAAGGAAAAAAGAAATATAGAGTTTAAGATCAATTCAATCTTCATAATTGATTTTCATGCTATGCCTGCTTAATGTTGAAGTGAAAACAAGTGAGGTAAACTACAAAGTATTCCACTATTTTGGAAGTCCTCAATTGCGATAACAAACAGTGAATTTTTCCAGGAAATATAACATCAGAAGAGGAGGTGTACAAGATTGCTTGAAAGTCCTCGATTGCGATGACGATCAGTGAATTTTTGTAGGAAATATAGCATCAGAAGAGGAGGACTACAAGATTGCTTGAAATAGCTTTTTATTTAGTCATAAAAGGAATAATGGTTTACAGAGATAGAAGAGAAAAAACTGACAAAAGAGAGGCTTAGATAAGATAAAACAGATGTCTCCATTATGAAAGTTATAAGAATTCCCACATATCCATTACATCGATCTAGGTTGTAGCAACTGATGGCCAAAACTATCTTCACCTTGATTAAAGTAGAGGTGAATGGGGTTTAATTGGTGATTGCGAAGCATTGTTGAAGAATTCGTATACGGACTTGGATACATAGTTTCAGGTATATGAAATGCTGATAACAGAGAGAGCTTTTGACAATTGCCTCATCTTGGAGAATAAGTTTAATTAGAACCACAGAAAGAGCAGCGTACGAAGGCACTACCAAAGCGCGACTGTCTATCCTCATGTAAAATATATTGAATACCCTAAACACGAATGAGTAGGAGATGATCCTGTATTGTAGGACTTATAACGGGGGGCATACCTATCTATAGCTATAGATCGGTCAGGATCACGAGATAGATTGTCTAGAATGAAACAATTTATTATGAAAAGTGGTGACTTCAAAAACCGAAAAGCTTCAATATAGTCATTTACAATTTGATGTCCATAAAGGGGTGTGGTAATTATATAGTTTAGGGAAGAGATAGTTTCTTATTAATATTGTTAGCCTTTAAATAGACAAATACAAAATTGTTACAGATAGTTTGTTGAGAGTAAATCTCTCTTTTTTGTTGAGTTTGTTGAGGGTAAATCTATCCTTGAGTTTGTTAAGAGTAAATCTCTCCTTCAAGTTGCAACTGAATGACAATTCCTATCATGTCGAAGAAATTATAACGTTTCTTCTTCTTCCTCTTCTTTTTGACGAAATGCTCTGTCTAAGCTTCACCTTCGTCGACATCCCCATCTCCAACCTCTGACATCCTCTTTCTCTTCTCCTACAACCTTACTTATAAACCGTACCCCCCGAGCAACTATGGAGCTCACCGTACTTGAAATTTATGGGTGTGTGCCTATAGAGGAGGCCCCCCATCAACAGAGTCGCTCCCCCCTCTCCCCCCCTCGAGCGGTGACCCCGTTCCCTCCCCTCCAACCCCCTCCACAAGCAAGATGACTGCAGCATTACCCCCTGCAACATTACCCCCGACCACATCTGCATCCTTTCCAGCACCTGCTCCACATCTGCATCCTACCGTTGCTACACTTCCTCCACCCCCACCCCTACCCCCACCCTCATTTCTATCACAATCTGTGCCTACGGAAACGCTCCCTTCTACCCCACCCATGAACCCACAAAGCTGGTCGGCGGAGGAGGAAGTTGGAGGCTCAGACACGATCTTCACTCCGTGTGTGCACAAGATGCACACAAGCAACGGGTGAACCATGATCATGGTCATCATCGCCAACACCAGTACAACACATCGGCAAGAGGATGGGCCCACAGAGGGGTCCTCTTACTAGCTCGGTGGAGCGTAAGAGGGACAACCAACGAGGCCACCATCATCTATCCGATGCGCAGTATACACATCACAAAACTCATTAGAACCAGCCTTCGATTACCAACAACCAAAAAAAGTACTCATACTCACATCAACCACCACCGGCCCAACGCCGCTCTCCCCACTGCCATCAACAGCACAACAGATACACCCCCCCCCCCCCCAAACATTCAGAAGGGAGCCACCACCACTCAAACCACATAACTACTAATCAACACCAACACCCTGTTCAGAACCCCAACCCCCTCCCTGCCCCACCCCCTCAACTGCAGTCTAACACGCCACTCAAGTCCTCCGTGGTGAGGGCCCAAGATGGGGTCCCACCAAACGAGAGTACCGTGGAGTTAGAATCGATTACAGAAGGGGAGCAATGGGTCGAAGTCACCAACAAAACAAGAAAAAGACAGAGTGTCACTCCCCCAACTCAAGTCAACTTCATAAAAAAGCAACGGAAAGGAAAGCAAAAACCGATACCTTGCTTCAATTGCGGCGCACTGGGCCATTACCATAAAGAGTGCACCAAGGAGGTACGATGCCTCAAGTGTATGAAGTGGGATCATCTCTCATACGTTTGCACCAATGTCGTCGAAACCCACAACGATGAGGAACTCCCCGTAAACAGAGGTAGATCGCCTGACAACCCCATACCAATCCGCTCGCAAAGAGTCTAGATATCATCAAGAATGAGGAGAAGTGCCTGCGACAGTGGTGCGCTGTGGCCAGGGTAAGGTCAGGGAGGTCCTCCGAGACCCACCTACTCCAAGCACTGAACGCTAAATGGCTGATGAAGGCACACAGAGATTGGGTCGCAAAGAAAATGTGTCACCTTCAATTCTTGGTATCCTTCCTGTCGACAGAGAAGGTGGGAGAGGTCACATGTACGGGGGTAGTGGACTTTGGCCACTTCAAAATGGAGTTCTTTGCATGGTCACCAAGCTTCGGGGCGGAGCTCCCCCAAGGTGAACTTTTTTGGATATGGATACATAATGTGCCACTGCATTTTTGGAAAAGGAAGGCGTTGCAAGAGATAGTTGCCGACTTCGGCTCAATTGAAGAAATCGAAGAGAAGACGGTGCGTCGCTCCGAAATTGTATCAACAAGGATTCTTATCAGGAGCGCTGACATCTAGTTGATGCCACGCTTTGCCAAAATCTATTCCTTCGACGAATCATACCTCATTCGATTCGTGCTCGACAAATGAGCGGAATCAGAGCCAGAGAGATCGGCCATCACATCCCCACTCCCCCCACAGCTCTCAGAGACGGGCGCTCGAACGTACAAGTAGTTTTCCCAAATAGGGACTTGACCATCGATGGGGCTCATGACGTCAAGCGAGCGCATAAGGAGCTCATCAAAGAGGCGAGAGGAAAGGAGCGGCGCCAGGATCAGTTGGCGGAGGGATCAGTACCGAGGAAGGAGTCTCCGATCAAAGTTGGTCGAGAACGAGTTTCGACCAAAAGATCCAACGGCCCAGATGCTCGGAATTCAAATCTACAATCACTTCCAGATGTGGAAAGTTTGGTAGTCACAGAGGCGACCCACCAAAAAGAGGGTCAAAAGAAACCCAAAAATGGAAACCTACGCATCGAAGTTGGTGGAGTTGGTGGGGAGGCCAGGCGAGAGGAGCACAGAGGGGAGATAGGCTGTGCAAGAGCTGCAAAAGGCAAAAGCACCTTGCTTGTCGACATGCAAAACGACATGCAAAGTCGTTCGGCAAAAGAACAAGAGCAGGTGCTGCGAGGGGAGCAGAGAGGGGAGCTAGACTGCGAAAGGGCCAAAAAGGGCAAAAGCGACCTGGAAATCGACATGCAAGACGACAGGCATAGTCGAAACCCAAAGGAGCAAGAGTTGGTGGTATTGGGTCGAGGGTCGAGAGAGGAGCATGACAAGTTGGGATACAAGACGAACAAAGGACGGAACCTTGACAGTGGTTCTGCCCAAATTGACAGAGACACAGGCAAATATTTAGTGCTCGAAAAGAGGAAAGCCCAAAGAAGGAAAAAAGGAGATGAAGCTGGTAATGGCAACGAAGAAGAAAGCGGAGGAAGTGATAAAGACACTTTCAACACGTCGATTCCCACGCTCTGTGCTTCGAGCGCAGAGCCAGCCATCCAGGTGGAGCCATGTGCCCTACTGTCGCTAGCGACAGCCACAGATGTAGAGAAGAGCAGTGTGTTAGCTCACAGAGGAGAAATACATTTAACCGACTCCCGTATGAATGAGAGTAGTGTACGGGAGGGGTTATGTAAGAATGTTATTGAGCCCAAAGAGGGGCCCAAGATACATTATACTGTTGTTGGGCCATCTGAGACTACGGTTAGTCACAATAAGCAGCGGCAAGTGGCAAATAGTGGGCTCACAGAGGGGTCTACTATGGAAGCTCCCCCTAATATTGCCACTACGGAACACATAAATAGCGATGAGGACATAGAAGGGCGCTTAAATTTAGACGAGGAGTTCTCATTTACAGATGAGGATTCAGAGGATCTTGAATGTGTGGCGGACACACAGAGAGACATCTCTGCAGAGATGGTCTTATCCACCTTTCCAGATTCAGCGCCTGGCTATAATTCTAGAACGTTGGGTTCAGGGTACAGCGGACACCTAAGAGGGCTCATGTAGATTCCCTAGATGACTATCTGGAGGTAGCTGCAGCAGCCAAAGCTACAAAGTTCGATGACGGAGGTACGAGAAGTTTTTTAGCGTCTATTTTAAATTTCATGTCAGATTCTGATATTTTTATCCTAGCTCTAACCTGTGGCTTAGAGGTATGTGACATAGAACATAATGCTTTATTGCTCAATAAAATAAGGGGTTGGGAAATTGAACGGGTTAAGGCTAGCTATCAGAAAGACCTGGGATCCTTCTCTGGGTTGACGGAGGTCATCGAGGAAGACACCCATCCCACACCCACGATCAACCTACAAACGGTTCCCCAATGAATACACTATTCTGGAACGTTAGGGGGTTGGGGGGTAGGGGAAGAGAGATATGGTTAGGGACGTCATTATGAACTCCAAGGCGGAGGTGTTAGGATTACAGGAGACCAAGCTCGCCCACGGGTTTAAACTCAAAAGAGTAGGGGGCAACAGAATCAAGGAATGGGTACTACGACCATCCTCAGGAGCTTCGGGGGGATTGCTATTGGGTTCAATCCGGATATTTTCACTTGTTTTGAGGAATACAGTGGAACGTACTCCCTGACTATCTGACTGAGGTGACGATCTGACAATTGGGTGCATACGATTACTCTCGTTTATGGGCCGAATGTAGCCACAGATCGAGACGCTTTTTGACAAGAGCTTATCGATATTCGACAAAGATGGTCGGGAGCTTGGATCGTTGGGGAAGATTTCAATATTACTAGATTTGCTTTCGAGCACAGGGGCAGAGGTTCGAGCGACAGACACAGAGAAGACTTCAATAGGGTGATCACGGAGCTAGAGCTGATCGATATCCCAATCAATAACAGACTTTTTACCTGGTCAAACATGCAAGCATCCCCGATTATGGCCAAATTGGACAGGATACTAGTATCGATGTATTGGGGGGCTAAATTCCCGTTGGCAACCGCTAAATTTATTCCTAGACCTACATCGGATCATACCCCGGTCCTACTTGATGCTGGGGTACAGGGAGTTCAAAGACCAAGAAAGTTCAGATTTGAAAAAGCATGGCTAGAAATCCAGGAATTTCACTACATGGTGATGGAAAATTGGGCACTCCCAACTACTGGATCGGACGCTGTGACCCGATGGTGTGAAAAAATCCGTAGATTGCGAAAGAGGCTATGTAGATGGAACCGAGCTAGATTCTCGACTATCTGGCATACAAAAGACTCCTTTTTGGAAGGGATCGATGAGCTAGAGAGATTGAAAGAAATGAAAGTAATGTCACAAGATGAAAGAAACATGCTTCTAGAATTCCGAGAAAATATTGCCAATCTCTATAAGCTGGAGGAGATCAAATGGCAACAAAGATCGAGGATTTTATGGCTCAAAGAGGGAGACGCGAATACGACCTTCTTCCACCGAGTGGCAAGTGCAAGATGTAGATCCAATCTAATCTTGTCAATACAAATGGAAACGGGAACGTCCCAGGATAAAAATGTGATTTTCAAAACCTTTCAAGATCACTACAGGGGCCTCTTTGAAAAGAAGAATGACTTCAGGATCCCACTTAGGGACGATTTCTGGTAGGACTGCTAGAACAAGTCAGCTCATTCGCTGTCCACATTGGAAGCACCCCTTTCAGAATCGGAAGTAGAAAAGGCCATCAAGAAAATGGGAGCAGACAAGTCGCCTGGACCAGACGGCTTCCTAATGATGTTTTTTCAAGTTTTTTGGGAAGAAATAAAAGGGGACATTATGGCTTTGATGGATGAATTCTTCCACAATAACCTCAGATTGGGCATGTTCAACTTTGCGGAAGTAGTTCTAATACCTAAACGGATGGAGTCTACACGGGTGGAGGATTTTAGACTGATTAGCCTCATAAACTGCTCGGTTAAGATCATCACAAAGGTCCTTGCCATCCGCCTGGGAAGCATAATGGACAGTTTAATTAGCAACACCCAGACTGGTTTCATCAAGGACAGATGTATCCTGGACTGTGTGGCCACTGCAGAACAAGTTATCCACCACTGCCATACGGGCCAGTCTAAGAATTTCCTCCTCAAATTGGACTTTGAGAAAGCATATGACTCCGTCGACTGGGATTGCCTTCTGGAAGCTCTCAAAGGGAGAGGATTCGGGGTTAAATGGATTAGGTGGATCAAGCAATGTTTATATACTAGACAAAAGGCAATCTCGGTTAATGGGCAGCCGAGTATATCGTTTTCTTGCAAGAAGAGACTTCGACAGGGGGACCCACTGTCACCTCTTCTATTTACTATCGTAGCGGATGTACTGAGGGGCATGCTAGATAACTGTCAGAGAAAAGATTGTATTTATTTCATTGTTGTATTCTTCCGTTGTGTAAACAAAAATGTAATGAACTCTGATATATTTTTAAAAAGTTTTAATTTTCTTGTAAAATTGTACGAAGTGAAGTAAAAATCCTGTGAAATTTCGAATTCGGTCTTAATTGGAATTCGGGGCATTACAACTCCACCATCCCAATCCCTAATCCTAACCCCCGCCCCACCCGACGCCTCTCCTGTCGCTATCACCGCCTCTTCGGCCATGCCACCGCCTCCTCCGCCGCTACCCTCCTCCTCTCCTCCCACACCTGGCTCTTCATCATCTCCTCTTCAAATTCCTTCACCCTCAAATCTCGCCGAAATTATTGCCATTCCCTCCAACATCCCACCTCCGTCAAAGCTTTCGTCTTCTCTGTCGTCATACTGCCTCATTTTGCCACATAATCTCGGCATTGTCGGCTCCTCATACCTCTTGCCCTACCACTGCCACTTCCTCTGTCTTTAGTACCGCCCCTCCCAAGTGTGGTCATGGCTCGACAAACCCCTTCTTTCCTCAAGTGATATGGATCTGTCAGAGCGACGGTGTGGTGTGGCATGCGTGCAGAGGCGTCGTGCGACGACGACATGCAGCGTGGGGGGAGGGGCGTAGGGAGGAATGGAGGATTTGGATTTTGAAAGTGGGAGGAGAAGAGATTGTGGCTAGCTTGGAGGGGTTTGAGGCTTTTATTTTGTTTTGTTTTATTTGTTTATAAAAACGTGTGTACTGCAAGTGCCAATTTAAATGAAAATTCTTACTTTTTCTCTCATTGCTCTATTGCAAAATAGATGAAGGAGAGACGGGTAGACGCACTCTCTCATATTAGTATAAAATATAGATATAATTAGGATTAAAATTACTAGTAATTTACACGTGCAATGCATGTTTTAATATATATATATATATATATATATATATATATATATATATATAAAGTAAAATTTCAGATATAGTCTTGATTGCGAGACCTCATTCATATTAGTTATATACGTGCGTTGTACTTGTTGATAGATTTACTAATGACATTAAGGCCTTTTTTTTCATTATAGTATTAGAGATTAGAGATGTTTTAAAATCTTTTACATTATTATAGTTTGGTCATGTTGAAATTGACATTGATTATTGAGAAATTAGCTTTTAATTTACTCAAATTGTGCCAGTTTAAACGGCGCAAAAAATCATGACCAGTTTTCATTGGGCTATTTGAAATCCTTTGAATATATGCTTAATTACAAATTTATAGAGGATATGCTAATCTCTAACCTGAGGTAAAGAACTCTAGGGTGCATTAAGCAAAAGTGATAAACAAAGGTTACTGTTACTCTGTCATTGTAGGTCATGTCCATCAGTCTCAATTAAATTGTAAAACTCTGCATTATTATTTAAAACAATAACATATTATTACTTTTCGCGCGTTTTTGCCCTGGTTCGTCACGTCTGCCCTTATCGCGCGGTCATCGGCTCGTTTTTGCTGCTGCTGCTAGCGTCTGATCGTGAGACTTCGATCTTTCTCGGCGTGGTTTTCCTGCCCTCTTATTGTTTATTGCTTTCTAGGTGTTTCATTGGTTGTATATTTGTACTGCTCATGTCTGTATCTTTCTGTCTTGGTTTGTATCTTTATTTTTTGTCTGGGTTTTACTTCTTGTAAAGCTTATTGATGTACATTCTGTTTATAATATATGCACTTTGATGTGGCTGGAGTCGAGAGACTCTATCCGTTCTCATCAAAAAAAAAAAAACATATTATTACTCGAGTATTTTTCCCATTTTGTGAAATAGTCAGCACGAAAATTCTTATCACTATATTTTTCACAGAAGAGAGAGGTGGACTATACATACCTCAAATTTTATCTCAAACATACTCCAACCGTTAAAAGATAAAATTTGGATAATATTTTAATCCTTTTTTATTTGTCTTTTAATGGTTAGGGTATGTGCAACATTTGTGCAGAAGAAATTGTGATCTGGTCAAGTATTTTGAGCACATCTTGATGGATTGAATCCGTATCTACTCTTTACACAATCTATCTGATTCATAACAATCCAGAATCTCCTCAATATATAACGGTTCATTATGCATTATCAAGTGGAGAGATTTCAAGGCCATCCAAATACATTTAAGAGCATCTCCACTCTATAGATAGCTATTTGGGTTGCTAGTTTTAATTTTGCCAACCTAAATGATATCTTTTATATAAAAAAATAAAAGTTGTTCTACACCCATGATTGCTATTTGGATTGCCAAATATATATATGATAGTATATTAATAGTGTATAATAATATATAATAGTGTATATAGACCCAAATATATATATATATATATATATATATATAATATGAGTAAAAGGGATATGAGCAACTTGCTCATTAAGTAAATGAGCAATTGATTATGTGGCATGCATGTGATACATTGGATAATTAACCATTTTAAGAATTTTCCAATCACATGCATGCCACATCATTAATTGCTTATTTAATAAATGAGCAAATTGCTCATACCCATTTTTTCCATAGAATATATATACACTATTATATATACATAAATATATTCAAATTTAGGGAGAAAATAGAAAATATTGTTGTGATTGGACATTTGGCAATTTCATTTAGTGTGCCAAATTTGAGAAAAATGAGAATTATCAAATTTGACAATGAGATTTTGCAATTTGGGTGATCAAATATGAAAATGGCAACTTTAAAGACCACCCGATAGAGATGCTCTAAGGAGGAAAAAGAAAGATGTTGTGGATATAAATGATGGGGCTGGAAAAATCATTATATATGGGCTTATCAGTGTGACGCAAATCTAAAGGCCGAAAAGAATTAAGACTAGGCCTATGCACCTCTATGATTTTATTCTCTAATTGCAAAAGATGGAACTACGGAATAATGAGGATAGAGGCGTGGACTCGTCAAAGGAAAAAAGAAATATAGAGTTTAAGATCAATTCAATCTTCATAATTGATTTTCATGCTACGCCTGCTTAATGGTTTTTTTTTTAGTTCAAAGGAGGAATAGCGACACCCTGTTTCATTAATAAGAAATTAATAAAACAACTCGGGCGTACCGGAAGAAATACAAAAGTATAGTGCAGAAAATGAAACATAGCCCTCCAACAAAATCCTGGAGGGTGGGTCTAACCATCCATACAAAGTATAACCAGAAGTACAGTAGATCGAAATAAAATACAAAGTAGAGGTAGTTGCGGCCTGTGGAAATCCGATGTATCATGTTCCTATGAGTATGAAAGGCGCCTACCCCTCAGTCCAGCGTCGGTCCAAACTCGACCTCCTCATCATCAAATTCCTCCATCTGGAAGACTCTGGCAATCGTCCCTCTTGCTCCTGTGGCAGCAGCTGTGACCCAAAAAGAAATAAGATGCATGATATGAGTAAAGTTACCAGAAATACTATTACATGAAGTACGAAAATAGAAATTATTTTTGTCTAGCCATAACACCCAAGTAGTTGCCGCAATGGCTATGTACCAAGCATCCTTCATTTCGTGGCGTACAGAGGCAAATTTGGGGCCAATCCACAAATCCTCAAAATAAAATTATAATCAAAGTAAATATTCGAATTTATATTTTTAGTATCATGTATTTTTTCGCACTTGTACAGTTGTACTCTAAATTTGGTAAGAGTAATACTAATCAATAATCATACTACACTATTTATACTGTTATAATACTAGAGGCTAAGAGATACGACTCAAATGAATAAATATATTTGTAACTTGTGTACATACTAATTTCTTATTTAAAATTTTATCCAATGATTACAAAGATCAAATAATAAGTATCACTGTTAATTTTTAGCCCAAAGCTCATACCACTATTTTGATCCTTTAATAAGAGGTGGATTAGATTTGGGGGTCCCAAATTTTTTTTAACTGGGGGGCCAAATAAAAATTTTGGTCTATATTAGAAGGTTTTACAAAATTTTTGGGGTCCCAAATGTCCCCCCTACTCTCTTCCTCCCTCCGCCACTGATTATTAGTCGAGTATTTTTCCCATTTTGTCAAATAGTCAGCACGAAAATTCTTATCACGGTATTTTTCACAGAAGAAAGGACGACTATACATACCGCAAATTTTATTCCAAACATACTCTAATCATTAAAAGATAACATTTGGATAATATTTTAATTCTTTTTTGTTTGTCTTTTAGTAGTTAGGATAAGTTTGAAGTAAAATTTGAGGTATGTGCAGTATTTGTGCAGAAGAAATTGTGATCTGGTTAAGTATTTTGAGCACATCTTGATGGATTGAATCCATATCTACTCTTTACACAATCTATTTGATTCATAACAATCTGGAATCTCCACGAATATAGAACGGTTCATTATGCATTATCAAGTGGAGAGATTTCAAGGCCATTCAAATACATTTAAGAGCATCTCCACTCTGTCGGATAGCTATTTGGATTGTCATTTTTAATTTTGCCAGCCTAAATGATAACTTTTATAAAAATAAAAAAAATTTGTTCTACACCCATGATTGCTATTTGGGTTGCCAAATATTTACATTATAGTAGGTTAATAGTGTATAATAATGTATAATAGTGTATATAGACACAATTATATATAATATATATATACACTATTATATATACATAAATATATTCAAATTCAGGGAAAAATCGAAAATATTGTTGTGATTGGACATTTGGCAATGTCTTTTAGTGTGCCAAATTTAAGAAAAATGACAATTATCAAATTCGACAATCAAAATGACATACCAGTGTAGGGAGTTTTTACAATTTGGGTGACCAAATAAGAAAATGGCAAGTTGAATGACCACCAGATAGAGATGCTCTAAGGAGGAAAAAGAAAGATGTCGTGGATATTAATGATGGGGCTGGAAAAATCATTATATATGGGCTTATTAGTGTGAAGCAAATCTCAAGGCGGAAAAGAATTAAGACTAGGCCTACGCACCTCTATGATTTTATTCTCTTATTGCAAAAGATGGAACTACGGAATAATGAGGATAGAGGTGTGGACTCGTCAAAGAACAAAAGAAATATAGAGTTTAAGATCAATTCAATCTTCATAATTGATTTTCATGCTATGCCTGCTTAATGTTGAAGTGAAAACAAGTGAGGTAAACTACAAAGTATTCCACTATTTTGGAAGTCCTCAATTGCGATAACGAACAGTGAATTTTTCCAGGAAATATAACATCAGATGAGGAGGTCAACAAGATTGCTTGAAAGTCCTCGATTGCGATGACGATCAGTGAATTTTTCTAGGAAATATAACATCAGAAGAGGAGGTCTACAAGAATGCTTGAAATAGCTTTTTATTTAGTCATAACAGGAATAATGCTTTACAGAGAAAGAAGAAAAAAAACTGACAAAAGAGAGGCTTAGATAAGATAAAACAGATGTCTCCATTATGAAAGTTAAAAGAATTCCCACATATCCATTACATCGATCTAGGTTGTAGCAACTGATGGCCAAAATTATCTTCACCTTGATTAAAGTAGAGGTGAATGGGGTTTAATTGGTGATTGCGAAGCATTGTTGAAGAATTCGTATACGGACTTGGATACATAGTTTCAGGTATATGAAATGCTGATAACAGAGAGAGCTTTTGACAATTGCCGCATCTTGGAGAATAAGTTTAATTAGAACCACAGAAAGAGCAGTGTACGAAGGCACTACCAAAGCGTGACTGTCTATCCTCATGTAAAATATATTGAATACCCTAAACACGAATGAGTAGGAGATGATCCTGTATTGTAGGACTTATAACGGGGGGCATACCTATCTATAGCTACAGATCGGTCAGGATCACGAGATAGATTGTCTAGAATGAATCAATTTATTATGAAAAGTGGTGACTTCAAAAACCGAAAAGCTTCAATATAGTCATTTACAATTTGATGTCCATAAAGGGGTGTGGTAATTATATAGTTCAGGGAAGAGATAGTTTCTTATTAATATTGTTAGTCTTTAAATAGACAAATACAAAATTGTTACAGATAGTTTGTTGAGAGTAAATCTCTCCTTTTGGTTGAGTTTGTTGAGAGTAAATCTCTCCTTGAGTTTGTTGAGAGTACCTTCAAGTTGCAACTGAATGTGACTTGGTCATATCTTCTACATACCCCCGCAAGATGGACGGCCGTTGAGCAAGGCCAATCTTGATAAATAAGTCTTGAAGACGATACTTAGCTAGGGGCTTTGTGAGACCATCGGCTAACTGATCACGGCCTGAAATGTGTTGCACACGAAGTGTACCTTGTTGAATTTGTTCCCATACGAAGTGGAAGGCCAGTGCTAGATGCTTCATGCGCGAATGAAAAATTGGATTAGCTGCATAATGAGTTGCTCCAAGATTGTCACAGTAAATACTAGGAACTTTTTGGACATGAACATCTAACTCTTGGAGAAGAGACCGAAGCCATATAACCTCAGCACTAGTGGTTGCCACAGCCCTAAATTCAACTTCAGTTGAAGATCGAGCGATGCTCTTTTGTTTCTTTGAACTCCAAGAGAGGATTTCTTCCCAAATAGACAATATAGTCAGTTGTAGATAAGTAGTTATCACGATCACCCACCCAATCCGCATCACAAAAAGCATGAAGTTGTGCTGGAGAGTGGCGATGGATGATAATACCATGATGAGAAGTACCATTAAGGTAGCGAAGTAGTCTTTTGAGTGCAGCATAGTGAAGATCCGTAGGCTTGTGCATGTATTGAGAGAGTTTGTTGACTGCAAAGGCAACATCCGGCCTTATCAATGATAGATATTGTAGACTGCCAACTAGCGTACGATAATCAGTGGGATTGGCTAAAGGCGAGCCATCAGTGAGGTTAAGAGAGGGATAACTGACCAGAGGTGTAGGTACCGGCTTAGCATCACACATCTTGGCACGTTCTAATAAATCTTGAACACACTTTTTCTGGCTTAAGAACAGCCCATGCTCATGAGGTAGCACCTCAACACCAAGAAAATATGAGAGTGATCCTAAGTCTTTTAGGGAGAAGCGAGAGGCCAAGCTAGTGATGAACACTTGTAGAGCGGAAGATGAAAGGCCCATAATAATAATATCGTCAACATATACCAGTAGATAAAATGTGACATTGTTATACTTGTAGATAAACAATGAAGAATCAGTAATAGAATTGCGAAAACCATAGGAGAGAATATAGGTGCGGAGCTCTTGATACCAAGCTCTCGGAGCTTGTTTGAGACCGTAGATAGCCTTCTTAAGCTTGCATACATGAGTGGGGTTATCTTTATCCAAGAAACCCGGAGGCTGTGACATGAAGACATGCTCATTGAGATGACCTTGAAGAAAGGCGTTGTTAATATCAAGCTGCCGAATATTCCACCTATTTGTGACTGCAAGAGAGAGCATGAGTCTGACTATTGTAGGCTTAATAACTGGACCAAAAGCCTCTGAATAATCAATCCCGACCGTTGATGAAAACCCTTGGCAACAAGGCGAGCCTTGTAACGCTCAATTGTACCCGTAGGTTTGTATTTAACTCGATATACCCATTTGTAGCCAACAACATTCTGGGATGGATGAGAGGGAACAAGTTCCCAAGTGGCATTGCGTACCAAACCATCATATTCCTCCGTCAGTGCATGACGCCATTTAGGATCTTTGAGGGCTTAAGTAATGATATGGGGTTCAATTGATTGAGCGTGAGTAGTGGTTGGATTGGCAAACTTTGGGTAGGGTTTAATAATATTATTTTGTAGACGAGTGATGATGGTTCTAGTGGGTGGAGGAGGTGGCGATGAAGGGGGAGAGGATGACACAATAGTGGTTGGTGTGGTTGTCAATGACTGCTGTGGAGGTGAGGGCATGGTAGGAGAGGAGGGAGGTGTTGAGATGGTGACGATAGGTGCTGTTGGAGACTCGACAATAGGCTGCACAGTGGGCTGCACACTGTGCACCATTCTTCAATGTTGGAAGGAGATGTGGGAGTAGCTGTTGGATTAAAGATGGAAAGGGGAAAACATCATCCAAAAATCTTACATGCCTAAAGACATACACCCTATGAGTTGGAAGATGTAGACAATAATATGCACTTTGCAATGGAGAGTAACCTACAAAGATGCATGGAAGAGACTGATTATCAAGCTTATAAATAGCATATGGCCGCAGCCATGGGTAACACGAGCTGCCAAAATTTTGCAATTTTGAGTAGTTAGGTACAGTCCCAAAGAGACGAAGATAAAGAGAGTTATTATGAAGAGTTTGAGTTGGGAGACGATTAATCAGATATGTGGCTGTAGCAAAAGCATATGGCCAATAATTTAAGGGCATTTTGGCATGAGAAAGAAGAGATAAACCTGTCTCGACAATGTGCTTATGCCTACGCTCTGCGAACCCATTATGTTCCGGAGTATGTGGAGGAGTAGTAAGATGAGAAATGCCATGAGTAGCAAAGTAAGGCCGAAGTTTGTCATATTCCCCTCCATTGTCACTAAACACTTGAACTATTGGCATTTTGAAATACTTTTCAACAAGTGCTTGAAAATGATAAAAGGTTTTCTCAGTGTCAGACTTTTTTTGAGAGGGTATAACCAGGTGTATCTTGTAAAATGATCAACAAAAATCACATAATATTTTTAATTGTCATTTGATAACACTGGACTAGACCATACATCCGTAAAGATTAAATCAGGAGGGGCACGAGAGGTAAGAGTAGAATCAGAAAAAGGTAGCTTGTGGCTTTTATTGATATGGCATGAATTACAATGCGACATAGAGAAATCGGAAATAGGTAATGAAAACTTGAAATTTAAAACCCGAAGAATAGAACTAGATGGATGCCCTAGCCGATGGTGCCAATCATGAATGGGCTGTTTGAAACTTGTGTAGACTCGAGGAGATTTTGGGTGCCATTCATAAATACCAAATTTAGATGGCCCCTGGAGAAGAGTTGTGCCCTTTAACTGTTCCTTGACACGAAAAAGAGAGGGTAAGAATTCAATTGAAGTATTAATCTCTTGACAAAACTTTGAGATGGACAGGATATTTTGTAAAATAGATGGAACATGTAAGACATTAGAGAAAGTAAAAATTTTAGAGGGAGTGGTGAGAGAAAAAGAACCAGTATTTGCAATTGGAAGAGACGAGCCATTGCTAATCATAATTTCATCCGAGCCATCATATGGTGCATGTAATAAGAGGTTGTTGAGATCATTTGTGACATGGTGGGATGCTCCACTATCGAGGAGCCAACCATTGGATGAGGTGCCAGTGTTGACGAAGGGAGGATGTGAGTAAGCGTGCATCATGTGAGCTTGAGGCATGAAGGGAGGTTGTTGACCCATCTGAACAGCTTTGGTATAGACCGGAGTGGGAACCTCAATGGTAGGAAAAAGAGTCTTGAATATATAGCATTTGTCGACAGCATGAACAGTGGCTCGACACCATTGGCACTTACCCAAGTATGGCCGTTGGGGCTTGGCCGAAGAAGTAGATCGAGATGTGGGAAGCAATGCTGGCGATGGAGAGCTTGATAGTTGGCTTTTAGAATAATTTTTCTTGTATGTAGATTGTTCATTCGCCATTGGGAGGAGAAGAAAAAAATAGAGGAATAAGTTAGGAGCTTTAGCTCTGATACCATATAAAGTTTAGAGAAGAGATAGTTTCTCATTAATATTGTCAGCCTTTAAATAGGAAAATACAAAATTGTTACAGATGGTTTGTTGAGAGTAAATCTGTAATACCCTGTAATTTGTGAATAGTATAATAAATAAATATATATATAAGTTGACTGTATATGATATTGAATTTGTGAACTGTATATGATATTGATTTGGTTTGAATCCGATTATGAAGGGTTGTATGCTGTTGGATGAGATGAGTAATTCTTGGTATAGGATGATGACGTCATCCTGGGGGGATTTGGATAATTTTCGGAATGTGGAGATATGGTGTGGATTTGGTATTTGAATGCTCACGGTAATTGTGAAGGAAATTGGGAATAATAGTCCCATATTTTGGAAATATACAAAAATAGTTTGAGTATAAATATAATTGCCTATGATCAAGAGTCACCTAATTGGTTAACCACCTTTTGAGAGGCAACCTGTGGTGGGCAGTTGTACTACATAGTATCTAATTTGTCTTCTAAAAAATATAAAAATTGTCTGAGTATTGGGGCGGGGCGTTACAAATGGTATCAGAGCCGACTTTCGACACCGGGTGTGGAAGAGGGCCTCAGTATGATCTACAGTGTTGAGAGTCATTGATCTCCGGGGTCGAGTATATTCTGCAGTATTGAGAGTCACTGATCTCCGGAATCGGGTATGATTTACAGTGTTGAGAGTGATTGATAGCTGGGTATCCGATTTGCGGTGTTGAGAGTGATTGATATCCGGGATCGAGGATGATGCCACATCAGCTAGAAAGGCGAATCCTACACTAGATGTGTGCCCTACTCAACGAGGACGCTGATTTCTAAGGTGGGGTATATGTAATACCCCGTAATTTGTGAATAGTATAATAAATAAATAAATATATAAGTTGACTGTGTATGATATTGAATTTGTGAAATGTATATGATATTGATTTGGTTTGAATCCGATTATGAAGGGTTGTATGCTGTTGGATGAGATGAGTAATTGTTGGTATAGGATGATGACGTCATCCTGGGGGGATTTGGATAATTTTCGGAATGTGGATATATGGTTTGGATTTGGTATTTGAATGCTCACGGTAATTGTGAAGGAAATTGGGAATAATAGTCCCATATTGGAAATATACAAAAATAGTTTGAGTATAAATATAATTGCCTATGATCAAGAGTCACCTAATTGGTTAACCACCTTTTGAGAGGCAGCTTGTGGTGGGCAGTTGTACTACATAGTATCTAATTTGTCTTCTAAAAAATATAAAAATTGTCTGAGTATTGGGGCGGGGCGTTACAAAATCTCTCCTTTTGGTTGAGTTTGTTGAGAGTAAATCTCTCCTTGAGTTTGTTGAGAGTAAATCTCTCCTTCAAGTTGCAACTGAATGTGACTTGGTCATATCTTCTACAGTAATAAAGTTATCGTGTACTGTATGTATAGGTAGGAATATTGAGTGTTCCGTATAGGTTCGTATACTTTTGGGGTGCTATGCTATATTCTATTTAGCTTCGCATAGGTCTAGCTCTGCTTATATATCAGTCACAATAACTAAAGCATGAGACTTTTTGGTAGTACCGGTGAACCAAGTTTTTCGAAAACTACTCCTTTCAACTTGGTATATAGGCTGGTGAAGATTTCACTCCAGTCACTAGCCCCGCCTTCGGCATCCCCCTCCTTGCGATTAAGGTAATGACTTCGGGCATGGACAGCTCTCATAGTGTGACGGGTGGTGTGTACAAGACCCGGTGGTAAGGGGGAGGGGGCGTCAATCTCTTGTTCGTGAAGCATCGGTAGGTAGCGTCTGTACTATGCTCAGTATACTCGCAACTGTCAGACGGTTTCACTAAGCCTTGCTTTAGCCGACACTGATGCTGCCATTTCGGAATCAAGGCAGCTAGGCTATTACGGAACTACAACCACTATGAAATAATACATAATAAAAAACGAATGATTATTTGCTGCGTAGAACCTAACTACTCAAATAGTTGTCCTAGTACAATTACTCGAACTTTCTTACCCTATAGGGATCATAATAATACTTGAATTTTTCCAAGATGAGTAATCCAATTCGTAGGTGTGTATTTTATCGAAGAATTGATTTTTGTGGAGGCAAAGTAACGTATTCAAGTCGGAGTTTCAGTCCTCTAGTCATCAATCTCAAAGATGGGAGTTCTTTTCCGGTTGAATCCTTGGATCAAGCTTAAATCTAAGGAGTTTAAGCAAGAGAGTGTCTTTGGCAAGGGCTATATTTATAATACCATATAGCGGTGGGATTAGGCAAGTGTTTTGATCATGCCCGTATCAAGTTCCTTCCGGATTAGAGGTCAAACCTGTCTAGGAGCTTTACCGGGATTAACTAGTAAAACACCTAGATCTGGAAGTGATCTTAAAAACCAATTTCGTTCCGCGAAAAGATCGCAATATCGTATTCGTCTAGAAGAAAAACAGAAATTGTGTTTTCATTATGGTCATCAGCGCCCGACCCGGAGATGTGGTGCTTCCTCCACTGCCAATTCTTCCCTGTTTTCATCCAGGAATTCCATTGGCTAGCAAGCCTGAGTTTACAATTCTTTTGCCACTTCTTGATTCAGTCATATTGGCGCATACCACGGTGGGGCTTTCTTTATTTTCTCTCGCTTGCTGCATCTAGCTTCGGTGCACCGGGGGTTACATTCTCTTTTCTAGTTGAGGATGCAGTCAACATTCTTATCCCATTAGAATTTTAATTCCTTTGGTTGCTTGTTTTTCCTTCTCTCTTCCAGTTATTTCTTTATTTGAGAGGGGCGGATAAAAATATTTCTGTATAATGTATAAACGAACTAGTATACTTATTGAAACGATGTAGTTGGTCTTTCCTATCTGGCCTGAAACAAAGAGCAGGCGGTTCAAATCCAATAGTAGGTAGAACTCATTAGATACCGGAGTTAATTGTCTCTAATAAGTTTTTCTACCCATCTTTTTTTTTCGTTGTATCATCATATTCAACTTGGTTGTGTTCAATTGGCAAGCAAAAGAAGCAAGAGAAGTCTCAATTAGTATACGCATAGAGACATCTGAAGAAGGTTCTGCTTTTGGAGAGTCCAAAACACTTATGAACCTCGAAAGAATGCTATGACTTAAAACAGGTGTTGAGAAAACTGAGTGAATTCTTATTCTCCTTGTTCACAACAAATGTTTTATGAGTGAATAAATGAAATAGTGGTTTAAAACGATTAAGGACACCATATCTTCTAATAGAGATAGATTTTGAGAAATAGATTAGAGATGTAGTTTTTTTTGTTAAATAATTCAAGCTACAGCCATAATAATAACACATAAAAAATTTTTGTGTCAGAAATATACGAGGAAGTAGTTTTTTGTGAACACTTTGCAGTACTCTCTTTTAAATATTTTCGAAGATGGAAAACTGTATCCCCCCCTCCCTTTTCCTCACCACAAGTCTTCCCCTCCGGCACTCTCCCAGGCCCTCCCTCTCTCCCTTTCTAGTCCCTCAGTCTCTTTTGCTTGAAAGAACCCATAACCCTCCTCACCACCAGTTTTTCTTCTTCTTAACCATACCCATCCTCAACAGCATTGTCTTCCCTCTCCCTAACCTCATTTCCTCTCCCCTTCGCCTTCATGACCTCCGCTTGGTTGATGCTTCTTGAGCTCAGTGGGTGTGGGCCCAATAAGGGGGTCCGCCACCCACTAATGCCAGCAATAACAAACTCCAAACATGCTGATCCACCTTCGGAGCCGACCCCCCCACCACCAGGACCCCATCAACAACTTCAACCTCACATCCTGCCTTCTAATGTGAACAACCAAGTCCATCTACCAGTGGCCCCTAATCAGTTGTTCCAGCACCCTCTTGAGAGAGGAGGTCGGGAGCTCAGACGTGAATGCTCCCCGACTCGTGCACATCAAAGTCGTGAGGGGAGGTACCACGATCATCATCGCCCCGAACAACATCTCCGATAAGAGGAGTCTTACGGAGGAAGGGCCCAACGATGGGGTCCTCCTACCGGCCAGTATAGGCGTAAGAAAACCCCACCATTACAGCACCAACTCCTCCACCCCAGGGGCCAGAGTCAAAGGTCTATCGACCATGTTTCACACAGGCAACATCACAATACCAACAACACCAACTCCAACTCCAAACCATTGTACCAATCTCACCTTCAACCACAGCAACCCTCAACAAAACAATACCCCCCTCCATCTGATCCCCACCGCCATCACAACTCCCATAGGAAGCCAAAAAGCCATGACTACCCTCCCCAACCTCACCAACATCAACTTTTCCCATCAGACCCCCCCATCACCACAACACTCATAGTGAGCCAAAAGACCAAGACCACCCTCCACAATCACACCATGAATCACGTCTACAGGCCACGACCACCCACACTCCACCCATACCCCCCCCAATCCCACCACCTACCAACCCGCAGCCCCAAAACCACCATTGGAGAGCCCAGCAACTAAATCCTGCACCAAGCAAGACCCCCTAGGGGATACGCTAGGCGGGACTATTGAAGGTGGGCTCCCCGGCGATGAGGAGAGCGAGGGGTAGTGGGTTCAAGTGCGGGGTAAGTAAAACAAAAATGAAACCATTTTCACTAACCGTCAAGATTATCACCTCCAAACTCAGAAGAAGCAGAGGAAAGGCAAACGCAAGCCAGCCCCGTGTTTCAATTGTAGAGATCTTGGCCATTACCGCAGTGACTGCACCAAAGAAGTGTGGTGTCTCAAATGCATGAAGTGAGGGCATCTTTCTTACGTGTGCACCAATGTCGTGGAAACTCAGAGTGATGAAGAGCGCCCCATTAGCCGGGGGAGATCCCCGAACACCCAACAGTTATCCGATTGGCGAAGAGCCTGGAGGTAATAAAAAACAAAGAACGATGGTTGCGGCAATGGTGTGCGATTGCCAAGGTTAAAACAGGAAGACCATCGGAGACGCACCTCGCACAAGCCCTTAATGAAAAATGGCCGATGAGAGCCGATAGAGACTGGGTTGTTAAGAAGTTGTGCCACTTGCAATTCTTGGTATCTTTCCCATCACCGGAGAAAGTCAAAGAGGTTGTAAGCTTGGGGATTGTCGACTTTGGTCACTTCCAAATCGAGTTCAGCGATTGGACGCCGACTTTCGGAGCTGAGCTCCTACAGGGAGAAAAATTGTGGGTTTGGATTCATAACGTGCCCTTGCACTTTTTGAGGAGGGAAGCTCTTTAAGAAATTGTTGCGGAGTTTGGGAGTGTAGAAGAGATATATGAGAAGACGGTGCGACGGTCGGAGTTAGTCTCGACAAGGGTGCTTATCAGAAGCGCTGACATTTCCCTGATGCCGCGCTTCGCCAAGGTGTACTCTTTTGAAGAATCTTATCTGGTTAGGTTTGTGCTAGACAAGAGAGTAGACCCACCAAAGGAACAGGCGGCTAGCATCTCCATCGAGACTAAGACAACCCACAGAGATCACAGGACTTACAAGCAAGTGGTGTCGCCATCAAAATACCTCACAATAGATGGCTCTCATGAAGTGGAAAGGGCTCACCGGGAGATTCTCAAGGCGGCAATGGGACAGGGGCGGCGCCAAGAGACTCCGACAGAGCAGACAAGGCCAGTCACTGAGCCTCCGTACAAGGGTGGTTGAGACAGAAACCTCACATTCAAAGCCAACGGTCAAAAGTCCTTTCGAACCCTCAACTCGCCGGACCCAATAGCGGGAGAGCTCAGCAACCCTAGCTTGGAGGTTAGCGATGTGACCCAGAGGGGAAAGTCAGGGCGTCCAGAGCCCCAAAAGGGAAAAGCTTCACTTTGCACCGACATGCAGGCTAAAAGACAGGAGTTGGTGAAGGACACAGCCAGTCTGGGGCAGTTGGCTATTGAAAGTACTCTGTCGACCAAGGAGTGGGTGAAAAAGAACTGGTTTCCATCAGAAAAGGGGAAAGGAGCCTCCCTGACGCAAGCGCGACAAGAAGCAGAGAACTCGCTGGGGAAAAAGGCGAGCGAGGAGTTTGGCTCTGAGGGAGTGGGTGAGAAAGATAATCTTTTGGAGGTTGGCTTTTTTGGGAAAGAAGGCAGGGTTTTTGGAGCGCAGGGGAGTGGTAAAAAAGGGAAAGAAGACAGAGCTGAAGCGCAGTGGAAAAGCCAAAGCCAACGCATTGGTCTCCGAACCCTCTGATCCAACCGAAAATTTTGCCAGTCACGTGAAGACAGCTGGCAGGGGGGTAATCTCACCACCCCCTGCATTATTATCGAAGCCAATAGTGGACGCCTCGTGCTCTGTTCCAACCGAAAATGCACCCAACCACGTGAAGCCAATTGGCAGGGGGGTAATCTCACCGCCCCCTGTGCCAACGTGCCTACTGATGCGTTCGAGGCCAGCGGTGGGGTGTGCCGTGGGAACACTTTTGCTACGCCTTATATTGATTGTGTTAGATTGGGGCCGGTTGCTGGGCTTCTTATAGGGGCTAATGGGCCCAAAGAAGGGGTCCAAAGAGCCTTCTTTTGTCTCTGGGTCTAGTAGCACATGGGTTCCGAACAATCAGACGCAATATCATTCTGGGAGCGGGCCCACTAAGGGGACCGAAATGGAGAACACCTCTATTAATAGTGACTCACCAAGCGACGGGCTCAATAAGGAGTCCGCTTTGCCCCTATTGCCAGCTGTCGACCTAGGGATGGGTATTGCACCGGCTGAGACAGCTGTGAGGGGAGTTATCGAGGGGAGCGGTACGTTATATCATGGAGGAAGAGTAGCTTATCCGGCAGTGGGGAGTTGTTACGGAGGGTTAATTTGTGAGCATTTTATATGCATTAATGGGCCCAAAGAGGGGCCCAGGACGCTTCCTGTCGCACCTACTGCAAGGGGCTCTACTGTCTTGACTGAGCCATCGGTGGGTGGGCCCATTGAGGGGTTCACCAAAGGAAACATCTCTACTCTTGAAGTGCCAACATCATCTTGTGGGCTCAATGAGGAGTCTACAATAAGAGAGGCCTCTCTACAACTGCAAAATCAGCATACAGATAGTGAGGAGGACCTAGAAGGGCGTCTGAACCTGGACGTTGACTTCTCAGAAGAGGACTCAGAGGACTTAGAATTTATTGCTGATACTCAAAAGGAGTTTTCGCCAGAAATGGTTCTATCCACTTTGCCAGAGTCAGCCCAGGTTACTGTACCGGATCGTCTCTCAGGACGGTTGGTTTTAGGGTGTAGCGGTCGCCTAAGAGGGCTCATGCGGAGTCCTTGGATGACTTTTTGGAGTTTGTAGCAGCCGCCAAAGCAACTAAACACGACGATGGAGGTACTAAAATCTTTCTTGCTAATATTTTAAATTTCATGTAAGATTCTGAAGTTTTTCTATTAGCTAAGACCTGTGGTTTGGAAATTTGTGATAAAGAACGCAATGTGTTACTGCTCAATAAAATGAGGGGTTGGAAAATTGAGAGGGCTAAGCCTACTTTTCATAAGGAACTAGGATCCAACCATAGGGGGATGACGGTCTCTGAGGGCGCAACCCGCCCGAGTCCCTCCCACATAGTAATCTCGGACATGGTTCCCCAATGAATACACTATTCTGGAATGTCTGGGGACTGGGGGATAAAGGTAAAAGAGATATGGTTAGGGACGTTATCACTAGGTCCAAGGCGGAAGTGGTTGGGCTATAGGAGACCAAACTTATACACGGGTCCAAACTCAAGAGAATAGGCGGGAATAGAATCAAGGAATGGGTTTTACGCCCATCCGTGGGAGCCTCGGGGGGAATTGCTATTGGCTTCAACACGGACCTGCTCACTTGTTCCGAGGTTTATAATGGTACATACTCCCTGACTACACGGCTGGAACGACGATCTGATAAGTATATGCACACTATCACTGTCGTGTATGGGCAGAACGTGGCAATAGAGCGTGACGCTTTTTGGCAAGAGCTGGTCAATATTCGTCTCCGTTGGCCGGGGCCCTGGATTGTCGGAGGGGACTTCAATATTAACCGTTTTGCTTTCGAACACAAGGGAAGAGGGTCCAGTGACAGGCACAGAGCAGAGTTCAATAGGGTGATTACGGACCTAGAACTGATTGATATCCCTATTAATGACAGACTATTTATGTGGTCTAACATGCAGTCTGTCCCGATAATGGCGAAACTGGACAGGGTACTTGTTTCGATGGACTGGGAGGCTAAGTTCCCCCTAGCAACTGCTAGATCGATTCCTAGACCCACGTCAGATCATACTCTTATTCTTCTTGACACTAGGGTACATGGAGCCCAAAGAGATAGAAAATTCAGATTTGAGAAGGTCTGGCTGGAGATTCGGGGGTTTCACCACCTGGTGATGGAAAACTGGGCGCTCCCAGTGACTGGCATAGATGCTGCGGGCCGATGGTGTGAAAAAATCTGCAGATTAAGAAAGCACCTACGTAAATGGAACCGATCGAGGTTCTCGACCATCTGGAGAGCAAAAGAGTCCTTTTTGGAAAGAATTGATGAGCTAGAAAGAGTGGAGGAAACGAGAATCCTGTCTCAGGAGGAGAGAAATAGACTTCTCGAGCTACGGGAGAACATTGCCAATCACTATAAGCTGGAAGAGATAAAATGGCAACAAAGGTCGAGAATCTCGTGGCTCAAAGAGGGAGACGCGAACATGGCTTACTTCCACAGAGTGGCAAGTGCTAGACGGAGGTCCAATCTTATTTTATCCCTAGAAACAAACTCAGAGACAGTGCAAGACGAACAAGTGATTTCCACCACCTTCCAAGGATACTACAAGGACCTCTTGGGGAAGAAGAATGACTTCCGAGTCCCACTCAGAAATGATTTCTGGCAAACTTACCAGGTCGAATCAGCACCGTCGCTAGCCTGCCTAGAGTCTTCCTTCTCGGAGGAGGAAGTTAAAAAGGCTATCAGTCACATGGGTGCCGACAAGTCGCCAGGCCCAGATGGCTTCCCAATGATGTTCTTCCAAATTTTCTGGGAAGAAATTAAAGGGGACTATATGGCTCTACTAGATGACTTTTTTAACAACAATCTCAGATTGGGTATGTTTAATTTTGCGGAAGTCATCCTGATACCCAAACGAGAGGAGTCAACGAAAGTGGGCGATTTTAGACCGATCAGCCTCATAAATTGCTCGGCGAAGATTATTACAAAAGTCCTAGCTATCCACCTGGGGAATATTATGGATAGCCTTATCAACAAATCTAAATCGGGCTTCATTAAGGGCAGAAATATTCTAGATTGTGTGGCCACGGCAGAACAAGTTATCCACTACTGCCATACGACCAACGCTAAGAGCTTCCTCCTAAAGCTGGACTTTGAGAAAGCCTATGACTTGTTCGATTGGGAGTGCTTGCTGGAAGCTCTCAGGGGTAGGGGCTTCGGGAATAAATGGATCAGCTGGATCAGGCAATGCTTGTAGACCAGCAAAACGACAATATCAGTGAATGGACGGCCTGGGCATCCGTTCCCTTGCAGGAAGGGACTCAGGCAAGGGGACCCGCTATCACCACTCCTTTTTACCATAGTAGCGGATGTGCTGAGGGTTATGCTGGAGAATTGTCAGGAAAAGGGTTGGATCACGCCAGTGGCCAGTCATGTGTCTAATCGAGGGTGTACGATCCTGCAATACGCAGATGACACCCTACTTTTTGGTAATGGGTCCAGACAAGAAACAGTCTGCTTTAAAGGGACCCTATACTGTTTTGAGGCCTGGTCAGGCCTCAGGATTAATTTCCACAAGAGTGCACCGATTCCGATTTCTCTATCCGATGATGAAGCATGGGAACAGGCTACTATATTGAACTGTATGACGGATGGGTTCCCGATCAAATACCTAGGGCTACCACTCAGACCAGGGAAATTAACAAAATCGGACTGGTTGCCTATCGTAGATAGGGTGGAGGGCAGACTGGCTGGTTGGAAAGGTAAATCGCTGTCTCTTGGGGGCAGAGTGGTACTCATCAATTTAGTGTCATCTAACCTGCCAATATACTACATGTCATTTTTTGAGCTTCCAAAATGGGTGATCCAGAGGATTGACTGGATTCGAAAACGATTCCTATGGAAGGGGGCAGATTCGAGCAAGGGAGGCTACCACCTCATCAAATGGAGTATCGCTTGCATGAAGAAGAAGCACGGAGGGCTGGGCATCATCGACCTCAGAGATATGAACCTCGTCCTGCTGGGGAAATGGTGGTGGAAGGTATTCCACAACAGCGGGGAAGGTTGGCAAGACTTCATCCAACCTTACCTTAGGGAAAAAGGCACAAGAAGCCTAGGCTTCCGAGTAGGGGCCAAAGTTTCGCGACTCTGAAAAGGAATTTTCAAGGCTAGCACCCCCTTCAATTCAGCAGTTTCATCGGCTATCGGCAATGGGCGGTCCACCAGATTCTGGTGGGACAGGTGGTGTGGTGCCCATAGCCTAAAAGACACATTCCCAGAGCTGTATGAGAAGTCGAGTTGACCGAATATATCCGTTGTCGAGGGTTGGAAAAGAGGAAGTTGGAGACCGGCGTTCCGAGGAATGCTTACTCCAGAACTACGCTAGCAGTTGCTTAACATGCAAACACACATCACACGGGCAGGCGCAAGGTACGCCCAAGGCCCAGATCACATGCAATGGGGGCTCGAGAACAAGGAAGCCTTCTCGGTTAGATCTCTATATCATCGGATCCACTTTCGAGGTTGCAGACCCAGCTGGGCACAGGTGTTGTGGAAGGTGAAAACCCCACTGAAAGTTAGAGTTTTCTTATGGCTAGTGCTCAATAATGCTATCCTCACTAGGCAAAACCTTGCAAAAAGACAACCACAGGTGGCGACCAACTGTGATTTCTACAACGTGCAAGTGGAAGATCTAAATCACCTTTTTATTCACTGCCTAAGAAGTAAGGCAACTATGGTGGAGGTACTACGAGCCTTAGGAACAGGAGTTTACCCCTGCGAATATGAGAATTTGTGGATTGGCCCCAAATTTGCCTTGATTTGCCATGAAATGAAGGATGCATGGTACATCGCAATTGCAGCTACAACATGGGTGTTATGGCTAGACAGAAATAACTTTTATTTCGTGCTTCATGTAGTAGTATTTCTGGTAACCTTACTCACATCATGCATCTTATCTCCTTTTGGGCCACAGCTGCGGCCACAGGGGCTAGAGGAAGGATAGCCAGAGTCTTCCAGATAGAGGAGTTTGACGATGAGGATGTAGAGTTCGGGCCGACGCTGGATTGAGGGATTGGCTTCACCAGTAGTGTTAGAGTTTCTGCCAGTTTTTGTTCTGTTCCTGCCTACTGCTCTCTTTGGTTGCTTCATGTATGGGTAGTTAGACCCACCCCCCAGGGTTTGTTAGGGGAGTATATGTTGTTTCATTCTGTTCTTTCTACATTGTACTTCTGTTTTGTTTTGTTTTCTTCCGGCACGTCGGGGTTGTTTTATTAACCTCTTATTAATGAAACAGGGTGGCCTTATTCCACCTTTCACCTCAAAAAAAAAAAAGATGGCAAACTGTACACTTATTCTTTCTTTTATTTACCTTTCTTTTTATTAGAAATGTATACATTTATTTTAGTAAGGCATAGTTCAGATTTTTTGAATCTCTTTCCCAGGGTTTCTAAAAGGCCTCAATAATTAAAATTCAATTCTGTTAGTGTAGTATGGGCTAATCAAATTCATGATGGAGCTTGGTTTCTCTAGAAATATCTAGGAGAAATATGTAGAAAATAATTTTTTTTTGGAAGTCTAAAAGTGCTAGATTTTTCTACAATGAAAAACTGTGATGTTGGAAAATTTCTACCATGGAAAAAGTTGATGTTGAAAAACTAAATTGGTGCATGTGAATTAAAGCACGTAACAATTTCAAAGTTATATTGTTCCGTCCTTCCCTACATAAGGAGGTGATATTCCTTGTTTTGGAAGCAAGCAATTTGGAGAGTTCTACTCCAAAGTGAAGTTAGGTGTTCCACTCCAAGTAGAGAGTGGGAGTTCTTAGTTTTTTGTAATCACTCCAAGTGTGTGAGAGTGATGATTTTTGTATTCTCTTCTTGTACCCATTATTTGAATAATGCGAGAATTTTATATCGCTACTCCGTGGATGTAGACACAAATTTCTGAACCGCTTTAATTTCTTGGAGTCCATTATTATTTATTATTCTTTTCCTTTATGTACTATTGTTCAATCATAACAAGTGGTATCAGAGCCAGATTAGCTTAGTAGTTCAGAATGGAAGTTGGTGGTGGCTTCATGATAAAACTCAACAATTCCAACTGGGTCACGTGGAAACTAATACAACCAGAATGCTATCACGTGGAAACCAATGATGGAGGATATTATCTACTGCAAGGATTTATATGAGCCGATCGAATGTGCTGATGTCAAGTCAGAGAAGATGTCAGACACCGAGTGGACGAAGCTGAACCGAAAGTTATTGTCCATATCAGACAATGGGTGGATGATAGCGTGTTCCACCATATCTCTAAGGATACCGACACCCATGCCCTTTGGGTGAAGCTTGAGTCTTTGTTCGAGAAGAAGATGCCTGCGAAGAAAGCCTTCTTGATCAAAGAGCTCATCAACTTAAAGTACAAGGAATGTATGCTCAACCAGCTTGCAACCATGAATGTGATGATCGACGACGAGCTGCAGGATCCTTGCCAGACAGCTGGACGACGTTCGTGGTGACTATAATTAATTATGTTTATGATGGTGTTCTTACTACGGAAATATTAAAAGTTGCATGTTTAATGAAGAAACAGGGAGAAAAGTTTCAGGCACAGAAAATAGTCAAGTATGTGTTACAGAGAATAAGGGGAGGAGCAAGTCTAGAGCACCAAGAGATTAGACAGAGGTCACAGCCAGCCAAAGTCCAGATTCTGAGGTACATATTATCATTTCAGCAAAGAATGTTAGATGAAGAAGAACTGCTGCAAATAGAAGAAATAACAAAAGGAGAACAATGACCAAAAAAAAACACTAATAGCACTACCACATTGTTATGTGGTGACGGTGTGGAGGTCCTCTCTATTGGAGAATGCGTACATGTTGGTAATCCCAACCACGGTGTTGAATGAATTTTTGATAATGGGGCTTTCATCCATACTACATCGAAGCAAGAGTTCTTCTGCATATATGAAGAAGGTGACTTTGGAGTAGTGAACATGGGCAATGGGAGCCACTCTAAAATTCTTGGAATTGGAGATGTTTGTCTCCAAATGAGTCACAGATGTCAGTTGTTGCTGAAAAATGTGAGACATGTTTCTCGGTTACATCTAATTCTGATTTTTGTATGTGTGTTGGACCTACAAGGTTATGAGCACTATATTGGCAATGGAAGATTGAAGTTGACCAAAGCCTTGATGGTGGTAGCAAGAGCCAAGCTTTGTTCTACTTTGTACAGGTCATATGCTATGGTCTGTTAAAGTGAGTTGAATATTTTGGAGGACTCATCTCCAGATTTATGGCATAAGTGGTTAGGCCACATAAGTAAGAAAAACCTTCAAGTTTTGGCAAAGAAGTCACTCGTTCCCGTTGCCAAATGTTTGCCTATTCAGCCTTGTGAGTTTTGTTTATTTGGAAAACCAATCACACCCCGCTTCCCAAAATACGGGAATAAGAGCACGCAACGTAGGCCCAACGAAAGATTATACATCATCCATAAGCTGTAGCAGTCCACCTCAACAATATACAAAAGAAACAACCACGCTGGCAAAAAATATAATCACATAAACAATACAAAAACTCAAAGATAATCATGAAATAAATTTACCAATAATAATCCAACATCAGGGATAAAACAAAACTTCGGATCATAAAGCCCAAGAATACAAAGTATGATAAAAAGAAATACAATAAGCAAATAAGAAAAGACAGCTAAGCAGTCTAAAGTCCAGCTCCAATCTTTAGAGAGTTTGCTCACCAATGTCTTCTTGTACTGCTCCTTCGGTACCTATTAATACTGGATCTAAAAAGAAAGAAAAGATAGCCCTTAGAGCAAGTCGTGGGCAGCAAGTAGAAAACAGAGGATAAAGGAACGCATGTATATCAAAGAATTGGGACATGGTCAAAGACAAAGAACAAAACAAAGAGCAGGAATAAACACACATGTAATGCATGATGTGAAGTCGAGTTCAATAAAAGATCAAGTATACAGGTTATTAGTCATTTTATTAGCCTATCTAGTGCACGTACTACTGCATCCCATACTACAGGTTCTGCCCAAGCACACAGTAATTGTTTTAGATCGATGGTAATTCACAGTTCGTGTACTCGGCGTAACTAGATAACGTGATATCGAGATAACGATATAACAAGACAATCTTCTCCCAAGACAATCTCCTCCTTCCATGTCAAGTATTCATGCGAGCGAGAAGGCCTTACTAAGTACATTTTCGGATCGTTCACTACCAGTCTATCCATAATATCCCGGCTTGTTATTAAGTCATTTTCATCCTAAGTGAGCATGCACGAGGGTGTCAATGTTGTATAATTCTATGTGTGACTAATTCTATGCATTACAGACAAAGCATGAAGCAAATAAGTCAAATCAACACACATCACATGATCAGGACAGTATGACATTGCTGTACTAAAACATGGATTATGGTCACTACAATATAGAAAAACTGAAACTGCCGGAAGATCTGGAAAGTAGACTTCCACACAGTTCCAACGAGTATAATTAAGGTATATAAAAGACATAGGAACTAGGGTGAAAGTTTTAATCAAATCAGGTTTTATGTTCAGTCAGCATGCAGTAGGTTGTATTCCATTAATTAATTCGGGTCAGAAAACTCATTATTAAAAACCACAAAAATTTAGGGAAGTAGCTATACATGTCTAGGTCCAGCCTAAGTTATTTCAGATTTTTTTTTTACTGTTAACAGGGTCAAATAAAATAAACAACAGCAGGAAACACATGAAATTATGAGTTTGAAATTTCTAACACAGTTGCGTTAAAGTGATGATATCTAACAGATGACAAATTGAAATTTAAATCCAGACCAGGGAAAAATTATCTAGACATCTAGGGCTACATTTTATGTTTAGTAATTTCTTTCAAATTATGTCATTAGCAGGATTAAGAATCTGATTCAAAGTGAAACTTACAGCAGTCCAGAAATCAAATTAACATAAAAAGATAACAAATAATTCATACAATCACATATAGCATGCAAATTGGCAATCAAAGCAATCCTAGGTGTCAACATGTAATTTCTAAGGGTTAAGATATATTTATCATGGTCATGGTGTCAGTTTATCAATTAAATTCAATTCTAGCATGTTCAATTTTAATGTCCAATCTATCAAGCAGTCCTAGGCATAAATCTAGTTGATTAATGAGCAAATGCATGAAACAATGGGGGACTAGGTTTAGATTGAAGAGAAAGTACGATGTTAAGAGTATGTCGGGTTAGCTCGTGTAAACCCTCGATAATTTTAACGGAATTGTCAAAACAATTTTTGATAATAAAAGGACAGGGTCTACTTGCAGGAGATCAAAGAATCTTGAACTCAAATAATAAAAAGGGTTCAACAAGAGACTTACTTGTTATTGCAGATTATAATTAAACAGAATAACGGGATCAGAATCCCTGGCGAAATCTCCTAAAAGCACGTGCGAAGACCATGCAAAGAAACCAAAACAGCAAAGCAAAAGCTCCACACCAGATCTGGGCAGAACACAGAACACCGGAACTAAATCTGGTGCGCACAGAACACGAAATACCGAAACCAGCCAATAGAGTTCCTTCCTCACACCGAATCCGATCCAAAATAGGGGAAAACAAAAAGGGGATCTGGTGTGGCAGAACACGGGACAACGGATCTGCCCAATAGAATTGTCGCTCCACACCGGATCAATCCCAAACACGGGACAGCGAAGGGGATCCGCTACGGCCAGAACACCGAACAGAAGGATCGACCACTCGCGACTTGTCTTCCCCAATTCGACAGAGAGAGAAGGAGAGAGCGGGAGAACTGGCACAAGGGACTCCGGCAATGCTGGCGGCGGATGGCAGGGCATGGGCGGCTGGAGGTCGCGATGGCGGTGCGCTGGTCGGTAGGCGATGCAACGGCGATGGCTTCAATGGCGACGTGAACTCTGTTTCGCGCTCGAAAATAGAGGAGCGAGAAGGAGGCACGACTGGCTGTTGAAGGGCGTCGCGACGACGATGAAGACGAGGCGAAAGGGTCTGCGATGGTTGAAGGGGGACGCAAGGGCACGAAGATGGAGGAACGGCGAAGCAAAGGACGAGCGGTGATGGGTTGCGGTGGGTTCCTGGGTGAGGACAGGGAGATGAAGATGAGGATGCGGATGGTGGTTGGAGGCGACGAGGGTGAGGGACGCAGGCGAGGGCAATAGGGAGGAGGAAGGTGGATGGAGAGGCCAGGGGCGATCGAGAGAGGAACGGAAGGTTGGGTTGAAGCGGAACAGGGAGAGAGGGTAGGAAGATGGAGAGGATGAACAGGGAGAGGGTTTAGGCGGGGGTTAAAACAGTAGGTGGCTGAGTAATAGGTTTTAATTAGGGTAGGAAATTAATTAGGGTTAGGGTTGTTAAGAGATGATTAGTATTTATAGGGGGAATTCGGATATTGGGCATTTGGGTATTTGGGTATTAGATCCAATAAAATAAAATGCATTGTATATAATAAAATTGATAGATACAAATCTTAATACAAGAAATAGGCTATCTGATAAAATACAATTTGTATTACATAAATTATTTGGATTAATAAAAGAAGCACGATTATTAAACAAAAACAGATTTGTTTTCATAATCAAATATAACAATAAATAACCATAGTAACAATAAGAATAGAAATAAACATGTAAATAAAAATAATAATACTAATATTAACAATTAGTAATAATAATGACAATATGAATAAAGATACCAACAAATTAATAGCAATCGTCGAAATCATACCATTATATATAAAGATAGTAATTTGTTCAAACAGCAATAATAATATTTTGAGGGTTAAAATGCAATTAGTTGATCAAGTAAAAATGAAAACAAGGTTTATTCAAAATATTTAGAATTATTGTTTAAGAAAATGTTTTAACTAAGAACTCAAAACGAATTTAATAATAACAATTTTATAAATCTCGAAATACAGCAAAATACCCAAAAATACGTATTTGCGGAAATAGGGATTACAAATCCTACCCACCTTACAACAAAATTTCATCCTCGAAATTTGCTTAGGCGGTACATAGGACAAGGCAAAAAGAAATCGGGGTAACAAAAACAGAGGGTTTAGGCAAGGAACAAGGCTGTGGCAACACCAGAAAAAGGAAGTGAATAACAATGACCTCAATAGGATAGCGATTCGAAAAGCGATTTGAAATTCAAAAACCCCCTTTTCCTCGGCTTCTACTCTCCCCAGATCCCGGCGATCCGCCGTCCATCTCGAGCTCGCCTCTCTATAAACATTGTAGAGCTCTCCATTCCCTACAGACCCATCTCTTCCTTTATCGTTATTGAGCTGGTTCCCTTCGTCCTCTCTCTCCGCTGGCCGCGATTATTAGGCTTCGGTTGGCATTGCGTGGCGTTCTCTCCTCTCACGCTCTCCGTGTGGCCGCTAGGTGATTGCCTGTTCCAAGCGGTCGTCTTGGCTTGATTTCATCACGCCTCTTTACTGCCCTGAGAGGTGCGTCTCCTCAGCCCTTCTCCAGTGGTCCTGTGCTTGGCGTACGTTGGCTGCCAGGAGTTTTTCTTCTTGTCTCGTCCGACCTCTGTAAGTATTCCAACGTCTTTGCTGGTGCTATTTCCTGGTCGTTTTGATCATCTGGGTGGTTCACTGGTTTCTTTTCAATGCTTGGGGCTGCCGATCTTTTGATCGGTATAGTGTTCCATATATTTTTAGATCGTTCGGGCTTTCTATTTTTAGTGCTAGCTTTGTGCTCCCCATTCTCTGGGGACTTTTTGCTAGTGACTATCGCAGCTCTAGTCAGGGTTCTGACCGAGTTTTCTTCTATTACGCCCGTTCTATCTTTTCCTCTCTTCCTCTCTACTTTCTCCATTCGTTGTTCTACTGATTGCAGAGTGCGGCTCTTTTTTTGGAGATTCTCTGTTTAGAAGAGGATCTGTTTTCGTTTTAGCATTGATCTCTTTCTTCTTGACGGAGTGCTTCCACTCTGCTCGTGCTCCTATTTTCTCTCCTTCTCCTTATTGGAGCTTTGTCCTGGTCCAATATTGGTAGGGCTGTTTCTATGGATCGTTTCAAGGATGTAGCGATCTCTGATTGTTCTGCTTCGAATCAGGACTTGCAGAGGATTCCTTTGTCTTCGTCGCCTTTGAGGCCCGATCTTCATCGAGTTTGCTTCAAGTGCCTCCTTCCGGGGCATCTCAAGCGTGAATGTTTGAATAAATTGAAGTGTTTATTCTGTGATAATCTCGGTCACTCTCGTAACCGATGCTTTTCCCTTCAAAAACTTCTGGGATGGCCCAGAGGCCATACTTTACCGGCCAAACTCCTATCCTTCCTTAATTACCCCCACTTAAAACTTAAGCTTCTGTATAGATCGGTTAGTTCTCACAGTAGGGTTGAGAGCCAGGGTCTCGATTCCTCTGTCTTGGCCGATAGTGCAGCATCGTATTCCTCCCCATCTGGTCCTTCTCCCCGCGCATCTATTGTCCCTCTTGACCGGCCTAATTTGGCTCTCCTTTTTAAGGAGCGCACAGTTTTTACGAACCTTGTAGCCTTCCCTCGCCGGGCCTCTTTCAAGGTTCGTCCACGTCATATCTCAGTGGTTCCGTCTTTGGTCAGGAGGTTGAGCAATTTTCCTGATTGTTTTAAATCCTATTCTTCGTATCTTTCATTGTGTAGCAGTGCGAGGGAGACTGCTACTCTCTCCCGCACTTCTGCCCCCTCTTTCCATCCAGACAGAGCTACTTTCGGGCTTAAGACCCCTTCTCTGTACTACGACTATCCTTGTGCTTTGAAGTTCTCTTATCCCTTTTGTTCTGCGATCTCGTTTCATCATCCAGGATCCCTATACTCCTGGTACCAACTTTTAGGAGCTCAGTCATGGCTATATCTGATCCTGAGAGCTTTAAAATCCTTCTTGCTCTCCCTTCCCCCCATGCATGATTTTTGTCTTGATGGCACCTCATCTCTCCTAGAGGCCGGCACCACCAAGACCTCCCCTTCTGTCTCGATGACTACTCCCAGCAGCCTCTATTCCCCCCCGTATCCCATCTCAGTAGATTTTTCTTCTGCCGACCTTGAGGCGATTGCGGCACCTTCGGCGAGGGCTGCCCTTCCCCCTGTCAAGCGCGTTTACAATAAGAAAGTTTATGATCTTTCCAAGACTCGTGTGAGTGCTCGGCTTCTTGCGCGGAAAGCAGGCTCCGTGTCTGCTTCCCAGCCTATTCTCTTTCGTGCAGCGACAGCTAGTTGACTTCCCCGGTGATAGCTGTGTCTTCTCGCCGTTGAGCCTCTAGAGTCTTTCTAGACTGCTAGTGGAGTCTGCTGTAGTCGTGGAGAGAGATCTTCCCCCTCTTGTCTTCGGTCGGTCGTTTCGAGTCTCTGGGCTGCTTGGTTCTATTGCAGGTCACTGAATGGTGCTTCTTGTCGTGGTTTCGCTCTCTGGATAGATTATTAAATTTTATTGTATTTCTTTTATACTCGTTTATTTCTGTTTTACCTCTTGTAAAACCATTGATGCTTGTTTGTATTATTATTGCTTAATTGATTAATATATATTTTTGATGGCTGGAGCCTTTTGGCTCTATCCGATTCATCAAAAAAAAAAAACAACGACCTCAATAGGGATGCAGGAAAGAAGTAACCGGTATCAAGAAAATGAAGAAGAACAACACAAGACTTACAAAATAGCAAGCAAAGAGATAAAGAAGTAGATAGAGCTGGAGTCGAAGAAAGATGGACAAGGAAGAGTTAGACCAAGCAAATGAGTCAACAGGTGTGGGTGAATGCAAGGGATAGAGGGAAAGGAGAAACAATAGGAGAATCTTGGGACATGTGGGTTATGGGCCCACCACACTTTCGCTGTGCTACTCCGATGGTGATGTCCCAAGCAACATACATGTCGCTGTAGGCCACATAACACCATCGACGAACCGAGCAGGAAGACAAGAATGAGACGCTAGGATCAAAGGAGTATGGGCTCAAGATAGATGTAAGCAAATAATGCAAAAGAATATCAAATTGAGCTTCAATTCAAATAATTAAAATATATAATATAGATCAAAACTAATGGCTTTAACAGAAATAATAATAACAACAAATGTTAACAATAAAATCGATAGTGATAGAATAATAATAACAATAATAAAAATTTTAATAGTAACAATAATGATAACAACACATATTAATAGTAAAATAATAATAACAATGATAAATAAAAATAATAACAACAATTTTAATAAAAATGGTAGTAATAATAGTAACAGTAATCAAAATCATCATAATCATACATGTAATAATAATAATATAATAAAGTAAAAATATCAACAATACTGATAATATTCATAATACATACACGACAGAATTGGATTCAACATATTCATGAAAATAATGCAATAATAATAATAATAATAATAATAATAATAATAATAATAATAATAATAATAATAATAATAGCAATAATAATAATAATAATAAAATAATAGTAACGATAATAATAACAGCAATAGTAATAACAATAATAATAACAATACCAATAATAGTAACGAAAACAATAGCAATAATAATAATATCATTATAAAACAAAGTAAAAATTTGGCTTATCAACACTATAAATAAATCAACTATACTAGTTCAAATTGTATGGAAACATAAAGCGTAATTGTATAAATAAAATGCCCCAAGGAAAATACTTCTTTACCATTAGTTTCATTATATAAGTAAAAACTCTTGAAGTATCAATTAGCAAGGTATAAAATCTTGCCTCCTTAACATTAAGTTGCATGTTTGCCTTCATGATATCAGATTGCAGATTGCCGTTTGGATATTCCGTTGCATATTTTGCCTCTCCAATATCCAGTTGCAATTTGCCTCCATTAACATCGAGTAACATATTTGCCGTCTCAACATTAGGTTGCACCCACATGGTGAAATGCATATAAAATTGAGCATGTTCGGCCTCAAAACAAAATAATAATAATAATAATAGTAACGATAAAAATAATAATACCAACAATAATAAAAAATAACAAAATATCAATACTAATAACAATAAGAATAACAATGATAATAACAATGATCATAACAATAATAACAATAATATTAAAATATTAACAATACTAGCAAAAATAATAATACAAGACAAAATATAGTTTGGGTCCAACATTTTTGTGCAAGTAATTCAATATTAGCAATAATAAAATAATGAAAACAACAATAATAATAGCAATAGTAGTAACAATAATAATAATAATACTAGGAATGATAATGAAAACAATAGTAATGATAATAATAGTAGTAATAATAGCATTATACAACAAAATAAGAATTTGTCTAATCAAAATAATCCAGTAGCAATATATATTCGATCAAAAATGAAAAGTGAAGTTAAATACACCATTATTCAAAATAACATATTCTTTGTTGAGAAACATTTTATAGAACTCCAAAATAAATATAACAAATAATAATCGAAATTTAGAAAGTATCCCGGAAAAAAAAAATTATAGAGAGAAAAATAGGTAGGAGAAATAAATTTATACCCAATAAAAGAGTCAAAGAAGAGGATGACTACAACGGACGAAAGAAAATCAAAGAATTGAATATGAAGGAAGAGGATCAAGGGCAAAATCAGAATTGAAGAGAATATAGCAGGGAGAAATAACTAACATGATACTCAATATTGAATTGACAAAATATGATGAAACAAAATAGGATGAATACAAGCACAAGAATAAATGATGCAAGAACAGAAATGCACAAAATAGAAAGATACCTGCAGTCGCACCTTCGGCAGTCAATGCTTCCTCTACAATCTGGTTGTGGGCCTGACCACGTTCTCCAGCCTGTCCTCCACTGGGAGCTGATCCTCCAGTTGGTGGATTTCTCCTGTTATTTGGGCAGTTCCGAACCTTGTGGTCACTGGCTCCGCACACAAGACATCGACGGTTGGCTACCCAGCAATCCTTGCGTAAGTGACCAATCTTGCGGCAAAAGTTGCATGTCGGGTCCTTTCTTCTAGGGGTCTGTCCCATGATAGCGAAGACATGATGCTGGGGCGCAAATACACACAGTCGGGTGAGCTGTGCGTCTTCCTGGGCTCTTTCCAGACTAGACCTCATCATATCATTGTGATCTCACTGTAGCTCCATCATTCGTTGCATCACCTGGAGAATGGCGGAATTCTCTGATGTTTCAGCCCTGGACAGGGGAGTCAAAGAATCTTCACGAGACATAGTCTGTAAAAACACCCAATTGGTGAGTACCCAGACATATGCAGGTAGATTGACAAATGATAATGAATGCAAGGGACAGAAGGATACAAGGAATCAGAGGATGGAATGCAAAGGAGTCAGATGTGGATCGAATAGAATTAATATCCAAATTATATTTAAGTTATTACATATTCATGTGATCAACGTGGTGTGCATATTATTGAGTTAACCTGGCTAGAGCCAAACTCGACTAATATACCAATCAAAGCCAACCCTCGTAAAGATAGTCATATTTGATCGATATATTACTCAACCCTGGGCTCTGATACCACTAAAAACCTGTCAGGCCCCGCTTTTCAAAATATGGGAATACGAGCACGCAACGTAGGTCCAGCAAATGATTATACATCATCCATAAGCTGTACCAGTCCAACTCAACAATATATAAAAGAAACAACCACGCTGGTAAAGAATATAGTCACATAAATACTAAATAAAGTCAAAGATAATCATGAAATAAAGTTACCAATAATAATCCAACATCAGGGATAAAACAAAACTTCGGGTCATAAAGCCCAAGAATAGAAAGTATGATAAAAAGAAATACAAAAAGCAAATAAGAAAAGACAGCTAAGCATTCTAAAGTCCAGCTCCAATCTTCAGAGAGTTTGCTCACCAATGTCTTCTTGTAATGCTCCTTCGGTACCTGTTAATACTGGATCTAAAGATAAAGAAAAGAAAGCCCTTAGAGCAAGTCGGGCAGCAAGTAGAGAAAACAGAGGATAAAGGAACGCATGTATATCAAAGAATAGGGACATGGTCAAAGATAAAGAACAAAACGAAGAGCGGGAATAAACACACATGTAATGCATGATGTCAAGTCGAGTTCAATTCAAGATCAAGTATACAGGTTATTAGTCATTTTATTAGCCTATCTAGTGCACGTACTACTACATCCCACACTACAGGTTCCGCGCAAGCACACAGTGATCGTTAGATCGATGGTGAATTCACGGTTCGTGTACTCGGCATAACTAGATAATGTGATAAACAAGATAACGAGATATCGAGATAACGAGATAACAAGACAATCTTCTCCCAAGAAAATCTCCTCCTTCCATGTCAAGTATTCATGCGAGCGAGAAGGCCTTACCGAGTACATTTTTCGATCGTTCACTACCAAGTCTACCCATAATACCCCGACTTGTTATCAAGTCATTTTCATCCGATGTGAGCATGCAAGAGGGTGTCAATCTTGTATAATACTATGTGTGACTAACTCAATGCGTTATAGACAAAGCATGAAGCAAACAAGTCAAATCAACACACATCACATGATCAGGACAGCATGATATTGCAGTACTAAAACATGGATTATGGTCACTACAATATAGCAAAATTGAAAACACCGGAAGATCTGGAAAGTAGACTTCCACACGGTTCCAGCGAGAATAATTAAGGTATATAAAAGACATAGGAACTAAGGTGAAAGTTCTAATCAAATTAGGTTTTATATTCAGTCAGCATGCAGTAGGTTGTGTTCCATCAATTAATTAGGGTCAGAAAACTCATTATTAAAAACCACAAAAATTCAGGGAAGTAGCTATACATGTCTAGGTCCAGCCTAAGTAATTTCAGATTTTTCTTTTACTGTAAACAGGGTCAAATAAAATAAACATCAGCAGGATATGCATGAAATTATGAGTCTGAAATTACTAACACAATTACGTTAAAGTGATGATATCTAACATATGACAAATTGGAATTTAAATCCAGACTAGGGAAAAATTATCTAGACATCTAGGGCTACATTTTATGTTCAGTAAGTTCTTTCAAATTATATCAGTAGCAGGGTTAAAAATCTGATTCAAAGTGAAACTTACAGCAGTCCAGAAATCAAACTAATATAAAAAAATAACAAATAATTCATACGATCACATATAGCATGCAAATTGTCAATCAAAGCAATACTAGGTGTCAACATGCAATTTCTAAGGGTTAAGATACATTTATCATGGCCATGGTGTCAATTCATCAAAATTCAATTCTAGCATGTTTAATTTCAATGTCCAATCTATCAAGCAGTCCTAGGCATGAATCTAGTTATTTAATGTGCAAATGCATGAAACATTGGGAGACTAGGTTTAGATCGAAGAGAAAGCACGTTGTTAAGAGTATGTCGGGTTAGCTCGTGTAAACCCTCGATAATCTTAACGGAATTGTCGAAATAGCTTTTGATAATAAAAGGACAGGATCTACTTGCAGATCAAAGAATCTTGAACACAAATAATAAAAAGGGTTCAAGAAGAGACATGCCTGTTATTGCAGATTATAATTAAACAGAATAATGGGATCAGAATCCCGGGCAAAATCTTCCAAAAGCACGTGCGAAGACCGTGCGAAGAAACCAAAATAGCAAAGCAAAAGCTCCACACTAGATCTAGGCAGAACAGAGAACACCGGAACTGGATCTGGTGCGCACAGAACACGAAACACCGAAACCAGCCAATAGAGTTCCTTCCTCACACCGGATCCGATACAAAACAGGGAACAAAAAAAAGGGGATCTGGCATGGCAGAACACGGGACAGCGGATCTGCCCAATAGAATTGTCGCTCCACACCGGATCAATCCCAAACACAGGACAACGAAGGGGATCCGCTACGGCCAGAACACCGAATAGCAGGATCGACCACTCGCGACTCGTCTTCCCCAATTCGACAGAGAGAGAAGGAGAGAGCAGGAGAACTGGCGTGAGGGACTCCGGCAACACTGGCGGCGGATGGCAGGGCATGGGCGGCTGGATGTCGCGATGGCGGTGCGCTGGTCGGTAGGCGATGCAACGGCGATGGCTTCAATGGCGATGTGAACTCTGTTTTGCGCTCGAAAACAGAGGAGTGAGAAGGAGGCGCGGCTTGCTGTTGAAGGGCATCGCGACGACGACGAAGACGAGGCGAAGGGGTCTGCAGTGGTTGAAAGGGGACGGCGAGGGCACGCAGACGGAGGAACGACGAAGCAAAGGGCAAGCGGTGATGGGTTGCGGTGGGTTCCTGGGCAAGGATAGGGAGATGAAGACGAGGATGGGGATGGTGGTTGGAGGCGACGAGGGGGAGGGACGCAGGCGAGGGCGATAGGGAGGAGGAAGGTGGACGGAGAGGCCAGGGGCGATCGGGAGGAAAACGGAAGGTTGGGTTGAAGCGGAACTGTAATACCCTGATTTTCCAAATATATGAAAGATTATTTATTTCTATATATGGTGTGCATATGTAATATTGTTGGCTATTATTTACTTTCATTGCTTTATAAAGTATTTTTCCCTAAAGCCCAAAGGTTAATTTACTTACTTATTTTTAAAATATTATTTTGGCCCAATTAATTTAAGCCCATGGATTTAATTCCTTTTACTTTTTCTACAACTTGTATGTGTAACATTCTTTTAAAGACTTGTTATTTTGATGTACAAAATTTGGTAGTGTGATTTGGGTGTACCGTGCACTCTATGTACACGTGCATTGAGCACTCTTCTTGGCCGGATTGTGGAGAAGTGGGATCAAGTCATGGGTAGTTTTGTAGAGTGTGGGTAGTTATTTCAACCCCCTAGTCCATCTTAGCCCTTGATCCTACAACTCCCTAGTGCATCCTAGCGCTCTATCTCACTCCTTTTGGTGTATAAATACCCCCCCCCCCCCCCTCTCATCCATTGTTCTTTACACTAAGGTTATTTCTTGAGATTGTTATTGTGAGAGAGAGTTGTGTGTGGAGTCCGGACATCATCTGGAGATCTTCGGCAGAAAGCAAGGAGCAAGGAACAAGGGAGGTGCACTGCAGTAGGAGCTTTTTGCTGGATTCGATTACTTCGTCAAATAAGGTGGGTGTTTCTCAGGACTTCTAGTGTAGAAATTATGCTATAATTATGATGATTGTTGCTATTGCTTATGAGAAGTAAATTCAGACGTATTAGAATTGCTCGAGTATGTTTATGATGATAATTGTGGATGGCAATTAGTGAAATAATGACGCTGCAATCAATGACGAATTGGGTCGGTACAGTCGACTGCCGTAAGGATAAGTCGACTGGTACGAGACATCTGTTACATGTTTGTTAGAAATTTCATGACATATATGTGTATTATAAAAATGAAGTAGTAAGACTAAACTTATATCTTCCATGTTGTACATGGCTAAGTAGACATGAGCATGTGGAAAAAGAACTAGCGATGACTCATAAAACTGAGAATGACCTGTGCAGTCGACTGGGGTTATTGACAGTCGACCGATGCTCATGATTAAATTATGAATAATCCGGTAGTTTCATGAAATGAAATATTTTTCCATAGTGATATTCTAGTGTAATGGACTGAGATTAATATCTTCATCTCTGCAAGAAAGTTATGAATAAGTGTAAATGCATGTTTAAAGTATTTCCTTAAAGAAAAGACAGTATTAGTAACTTGAAATTCCATACTGCGATGTTACTGAACAAGTCAGAAGTATTGTGTTTATGAAACATGAATGTATGTATATTGTGATTTGACATCATGATGCAAGTGCATGTGAGAACGGTTGGAAAGATAATCCCTGATTTTGAATTATGAAACTGTCCAGTTGACTTAATGCGTGTAGCAAGTCGACTGAGCTGAACCTAATAATGTACTGTTAAAAATTCCAGGACAGACGACTAATGGATGAACAGTCGACTGTCACGTGAAGAATAATTTGTGCATGAAAAGTTGCGGGATAGCCGACTGGCCGTGTGCAGCAGTCGACTCTCCCGAGTGTTTATGAAGAACTTGTATTGACTGTACAAGTCGACTGGTCCTTTTTCCAAGTCGACTGTACAGAGTAGTATTTGATATGTCAGAGATTTTACTTTTGATTACTGCTGAAAGTTGTGACTTTATGATTGATGTCAATGAACTCTTTATGGCTGTATGAATTCATATGAAAAGTATCACAGATGTGAGTTGAGAATTAAATGAACATGAAAGGCTAAGATCATGATAAAGAAAGTCTGTGAGACTCTAAAATGAATTATGAGCTGAAAATGCTCGATTGGAAATTGTGAATTGGAAATTGGAACTAAAGAGTAGCTAAGTCTCCCCCGGCATTGGAAATGAAATGAAATGAGAATTTGAAAGACCAAGGTTGGTCATGTATTGAAATGAATGAATAAGTCCGGTTGAGTGGAGAGGCTAACTCTAGAGCTTTGATTTTTGTTCATGATTCTAATAAAACTAAGGATTAGTGCATAGTGAAGATGTGATGAAAGTGAGAGAAAAACACGAGTATGAGAACTAGGGTTTACGGTGCGGGTGTGCGAGCCACAGAATGCTTGCTTGATGCATCAAGACATGGCGTGGGCACAACTCAGAATGATCGGACTCTAGTCACGCTTGTGGGATGTTTGGTGACTGCAAGAGGATCGTGTGCCATGAAGGAGGCTGAAATTGCCACAGAATGCATGCTTGATGAGTCAAGACATGGCGTGGGGTTCCCCTCCAGGTTTTCTGTACATGAGCTTGTACTCATAGATCATCTAGGATACTCACCGTAGTTACAGTAGTAGATTAAGTCATGGCGAGGGATTGAACCCTACAAAGATGAAGAACGATTAAGAGGCTTGCCCTCGGACCTATGTAGTATGGGATGCATAGAATCCGAACAAGTGTGCATTAGTGTCATGTAAATTAAATAATTGCATTAAGGATTAAGTGCACGATCACAATACGACATCATTAAGATTTTCCCTTTTTACTTTATTTATTGAATGTGAACAAGGTTGTGGTTTGTTAAGAAATGAGAATCGTTATACTGTTCCTGGCATAGAAAGGATGGCCATGTATAACTATCGTCGGTTGAATAAACTGACGTACCCACAGTTTTGTATGCAGGAGAAATGACATGTTAAAGGTTAAAGAGGAATGGATGCATAAAGATTTTACCATGTTGTTGTACATTTATGTAAATGTTGTAAATTTTTACTTCCGCTGTGCAATGTAAGTGTGATATATGATGTAAACTCTGATGTAAAGTGAAAAGTTTGAATTTCCTTGTAAAATTGTACTAAAGAAAGTGAAAAGGTCCTGTAGAACATCTCGAATTCAGTGTATTTGGGATTCGGGGCGTTACAGAGTGGTGTCAGAGCCACGCTTTCTATACTTTCACACTTGTACAAATTTATAAGGAACGACACCCTAGAAGTGGACATTAGAGTGTGTGAGTTTTAGAGATTTAAATGTAAATGACTTACATTTGTGTTGCTCTATGACTCATGCTTCTTCCTCTCTACTTTCTAAGATGGCTGACCACTTCGACCCTGCGGAGACGACGACTGGCACATCATTGAGGAAGAGTACCATCCTGGACAGGCTGATTCCGAGGACGAGTATCACCCAGGGCAAGCAGATTCTGATGAGGAGGAAGGACCTGAATCTCGAGAGATTATCCCACCTCCAGATTCATCTGACGATTCTTCTTCCGATGAAGAAGAGGGACCAGTCCTGAGTAGCACTGTGGCTTCTCTTCAGAGGCAGGTGGAAACTCTGGGAGAGAGAGTTGGAGTATTGGAAGCCCAACTGGCGAAGCGAAAGGACGACTTTTCTGTTCTCAGTCACCGGGTGTGGGAACTTGAGAAGAGAAAGAACCTGACCGATGTGTTGAAAGATGAGGTTGATGAACTACGGGAAGAACTTCGAGAAGCGAAGAGGAACCGTAGGAGTTAGATTGTTGTAGCTGCTATCTCTTTTATTCTGATGTTTAAGAAATGTTTTTAATTCGAATGTATAAACTTTGGAATTCAATGAAATGCAAGTGATTTAAATCCTTGTCTTATACTTCGAATTTAATGGATCTTTTGCATCAGAATATGTCGAGAAGAGGAGCTAGGAATGGTGAGGGGTTGGATCTGGAGACTGAACTTGCAAGGGTCTACCAGACGCTGAATGCAGTAGCCATGAACCAAGGAAGGGGGCCGGTGAATCCAGTGCCCGAGGCAATTAAGCTGGTAGAATCGTTCAAACGAATGAAACCACCTGTATTCGAGGGAAAGTCAGACCCAGATGCGGCTGACGACTGGATCCGTCAAGTGGAGACAATCTTCGAGGTGTTGGAGACACCGGAAGGCAGCAAGGTCAAACTGGCGACTTTGCAGTTCGAGAAGGACGCGACGGTTTGGTGGCAATCCATGAAGAGGACCATGGGAGGTATAGTGCTTGGCTGGGAGGAATTCCTGGAAGAATTCCGCAGTCATTATTTCCCCTTCGACGTCCAGGAGAAGAAGGCAATGGAGTTTCTGTCACTTCAGCAAGGCAGCATGTCAGTGAGGGAGTATGAGACTAAGTTTACTCAGCTCTGCAGGTATGCTCTGGAACTGGTGATGGATGAGGCTAAGAAGGCTCGCAAGTTCGAGCACGGACTAAGGCCAAGCTTGAGATCCCGGATGATACCTCTTGGTATCAGGCGATTTGACAAGTTGGTGAAGAGGGCAGCAGCGACGGAAGCGGATATGGAGCAGTTCCATGTTGTTCGGAACCAGAAGAATAACTGGCAGTCTGGAAAGAGGCCTGCACATTCTGGGAGTTTCAAGGGGCAACTATCTGCACAGAGGTTCAAACCGACAGGGGCGAACACTGTTAGTGTAGCTGGAGGACCCGGGAATGATGTGGTAAGACCTCCTGCGGTGACTTGCTACAACTGTGGGGAAATGGGACATTACCAATCTCAATGTTCCAAGCCACGGAATAATAATCGCAATGCTCCGACGCAGCAGACTGGGAAGAGGCCGTACCAGCCAAGGCGAGTATTTGCCTTGACAGAGGCTGATGCTGAGGAAGCAGATCAGGTCATCTCTGGTACGAGGGCTAATGTTTAGTGGTTTCTGTTATTTCTTCTTCCCGCTCATATTGTGAAACTGTTATGTAATGGTGTGTATTATGTAACAGGAGAACTCTATCTTAATGGAATAAAAGCTGTCGTATTGTTCGATACTGGATCCTCTCATACTTTTGTGTCTCCTAGATTTGCTAAAGTGTTGGGAGTTGAACCGAAGATTTTTCTAGGCAAGATCTTGGCAGTAGCTACTCCGTCAGGGGAAACTTTGACCACTGATCGGTATTACGCTGATTGCGAGATTGTGATTGGGGATAGAATCTTTGGCATTGATCTAATCGAGCTGACTATCTTGGGAGTCGATGTTATCATTGGCATTGATTGGATGTCGGTGTACAGTGCAAGCATCGAGTGCAAGACCAAGACAGTAACAGTAAAGGCTCCAGGTGGACCTGATGTCACTTTCCAAGGGAAGCAGAAGTGTTCCAAGCTGGTGGCAACTATCCGCAAGGAAGAGACTCCTGTGGAAGTGCAAGAGATTCCTGTGGTTCGGGACTATCCGACTGTGTTCTTGGAAGATTTTTCTGGGTTACCCCCACATCGTGATGTAGAGTTCAGCATCACTGTTCAACCGGGAAGTGAACCCATTTCTAAGGCACCGTATAGGATGGCTCCAGTGGAACAGGATGAAGTGAAACGGCAGATTGAGGAACTGTTGGAGAAAGGCTTTATTCAACCTAGTGCGTCACCTTGGGGAGCACCAGTGCTTTTGGTAAAGAAGAAGGATGGATCGATGAGAATGTGCATCGATTACCGGGAGCTGAATAAGGTCACTGTTCAGAATAAGTATCCTATTCCTTGAATTGATGATTTGTTCGATCGTCTACACGGAGCAGCTGTATTCTCCAAAATAGATCTTCGATCAGGATATCACCAGGTTCGAGTGAAAGCTGAAGATGTGCACAAAACTGCATTTAGAACTCGACATGGGCATTACGAATTCTTAGTTATGTCATTCGGAGTGACGAATGCACCCGCAATCTTCATGGACTTGATGAACAGAGTTCTGAGGCCGTTCATTGATTCTTTCGTCGTGGTGTTTATCGACGATATTCTCGTGTACTCCAAGTCTGAGGAGGAGCACACCGAGCATCTAGCAGCAGTTTTGCAGAAGTTGGAAGAGCAGAAGTTGTATGCCAAGTTATCCAAGTGTGATTTCTGGAAATCTGAAGTGGCATTCCTAGGTCACATCCTTTCTAAGGAGGGAGTGGCAACTGACCCTCAGAAGATAGAGGCAGTGAGAGATTGGGCTAGGCCTACTACAGTGAAGGAAGTCAGAAGTTTTCTGGGGATGACTGGATACTACAGGAGATTCATTCAAGGTTATGCTCAGATAGCTGTACCGCTTACTAGTCTGACCAAGAAGAATGTGAGCTTCAAGTGGACCGAGCAATGTGAAGCGAGCTTTCAGGAGTTGAAAGAGAAGCTGACTACTGCACTTATTTTGGCTTTGCCTAGAGCAGGTATTGAGTATGATGTTTATAGCGATGCTTCACATCGTGGGCTTGGGTGTGTCTTAATGCAAGAAGGAAGAGTAATCGCTTATGGGTCTAGGCAACTACGACCACATGAGAAGATTACCCGACTCATGATCTGGAATTGGCTGTGATTATCTTTGCTTTGAAGCAATGGAGGCACTACGTGTACGGTGAGAAGTTGAACATGTACACGGATCATAAGAGCTTGAAGTACATATATCAGCAGAGGGATCTGAATTTGAGGCAGCGGAGATGGTTGGAAGTGCTCGAGGATATGCGACCTGAGATCAAGTATCATCCTGGAAAGACTAATGTTGTTGCTGATGCACTTAGCTGCAAGAGCAGTTTGGCCAGTTTGATTACGACTCAGAAGCATCTGATTGAGGAGTTGGACCGAGCAGGTATTGAGGTTGTTTTGCAAGGATTGGGAGCATCTTTGGCTCAGTTGAGGCTTCAGCCTACGTTGAATGCAAGGATCATTGCAAGTCAGGAAGTTGATGCTGATATTCTGGAGATGAAGGAGCAGGTTGGTGTTGGCAGGTTGCCCGGATTTCAAATCAAGGATGGAGTGCTGTGGTTCGGAGATAGACTGTGTGTTCCAAATCAGACGGACCTAAAAGAGAGTATTCTTCAGGAGGCGCATGCTACTCTTCTGTCGGTACATCCTGGGAGTACTAAGATGTACAAAGACATCAAACAGCATTTCTGGTGGTCAGGTTTGAAGCGGGATGTGGCTGAATTTGTTGCGAAGTGTGAGGTTTGTCAGCAAGTCAAAGCCGAAAATCAGAGACCCAGAGGTCTATTACAGCCGTTACCTATTCCGGAATGGAAGTGGGATAACATCAGTATGGATTTCATCACGGGATTGCCTAAGAGTTCTAAAGGCAATGATGCGATTTGGGTTATAGTCGATCGACTGACCAAGTCCGCTCACTTTTTGGCGATGAAACTCACTGCTTCGATGGACAAATTGGCTGAGATGTATGTTGGCGAGATTGTCCGACTTCATGGTGTTCCCTCAACTATTGTGTCTGATCGAGATGCGCGGTTTACTTTGCATTTCTGGAGGAGTCTTCAGACAGCTTTGGGTACCAAGACAGATTTCAGCACTGCTTTTCATCCGCAAACCGATGGGCAGACCGAGAGAGTCAACCGTATTCTTGAGGATATGCTTCGGTGTTGTATACTAGACTTTGGAGGCAGTTGGGAAAGGCATTTACCTTTGGTAGAGTTTGCCTACAACAACAGTTTTCAGGCTAGCATTGGGATGGCGCCGTACGAAGCTTTGTATGGCAGGAAGTGCAGGACTCCTGTTTGTTGGTATGAAGTTGGGGAGCGTCAGTTGTTTGGTCCTGAGCTTGTGCAGCAAACTTCTGAGAAGATTGTTCTGATCAGGAAAAGGTTGGTGGAAGCTCAGAGCAGGCAGAAAAGCTATGCAGACAACCGGAGAAGGGACCTTGAGTTTGAGGTTGGTGACTTCGTCTTTCTGAAGGTATCACCCAGTAAAGGTGTGGTTCGATTTGGCAAAGGCGGGAAGTTAGCCCCGAGGTTTATAGGCCCATACAAGATATTGAAAAGGATCGGGAAAACTGCTTACCGGCTTGAATTACCGGAAGAGTTGTCTCAGGTGCACAATGTCTTCCATGTGTCTATGCTGAGAAGGTATATTCCAGATCCGAGTCATCATTTGCCTGAAGTGCCGGAAGGTTTGCAGTTGGATCTGAACTACATCGAGTCTCCTGTCGAGATTGTTGACCGTAAGGAGAAAGTCTTGAGGAATAAGACAATACCGATGGTCAAGGTAGTCTGGAGAAACCATTTGGTGGAAGAGGCTACGTGGGAATCTGAGGAGAGGATGTTGAAAGACTATCCTGAGCTTTTTGCTTGATTATGTCTTTGTATTCTTTTGTTCTTGTTGTTGTGTTGTATTTTTCTGTTTTTCTCGCTCTTGGCTGTAGTTCCGGGGACGGAACTATTCTAAGGAGGGAGTAACGTAATACCCTGATTTTCCAAATATATGAAAGATTATTTATTTCTATATATGGTGTGCATATGTAATATTGTTGGCTATTATTTACTTTCATTGCTTTATAAAGTATTTTTCCCTAAAGCCCAAAGGTTAATTTACTTACTTATTTTTAAAATATTATTTTGGCCCAATTAATTTAAGCCCATGGATTTAATTCCTTTTACTTTTTCTACAACTTGTATGTGTAACATTCTTTTAAAGACTTGTTATTTTGATGTACAAAATTTGGTAGGGTGATTTGGGTGTACCGTGCACTCTATGTACACGTGCATTGAGCACTCTTCTTGGCCGGATTGTGGAGAAGTGGGATCAAGTCATGGGTAGTTTTGTAGAGTGTGGGTAGTTATTTCAACCCCCTAGTCCATCTTAGCCCTTGATCCTACAACTCCCTAGTGCATCCTAGCCCTCCATCACACTCCTTTTGGTGTATAAATACCCCCCCCCCCCCCTCTCATCCATTGTTCTTTACACTAAGGTTATTTCTTGACATTGTTATTGTGAGAGAGAGTTATGTGTGGAGTCCGGACATCATCTGGAGATCTTCGGCAGAGAGCAAGGAGCAAGGAACAAGGGAGGTGCACTGCAGTAGGAGCTTTTTGCTGGATTCGATTACTTCGTCAAAAAGGGGGTGTTTCTCAGGACTTCTAGTGTAGAAATTATGCTATAATTATGATGATTGTTGCTATTGCTTATGAGAAGTAAATTCAGACGTATCAGAATTGCTCGAGTATGTTTATGATGATAATTGTGGATGGCAATTAGTGAAATAATGACGCTGCAATCAATGACGAATTAGGTCGGTACAGTCGACTGCCGTAAGGATAAGTCGACTGGTACGAGACATCTGTTACATGTTTGTTAGAAATTTCATGACATATATGTGTATTATAAAAATGAAGTAGTAAGACTAAACTTATATCTTCCATGTTGTACATGGCTAAGTAGACATGAGCATGTGGAAAAAGAACTAGCGATGACTCATAAAACTGAGAATGACCTGTGCAGTCGACTGGGGTTATTGACAGTCGACCGATGCTTTGATTAAATTATGAATAATCCGGTAGTTTCATGAAATGAAGTATTTTTCCATAGTGATATTCTAGTGTAATGGACTGAGATTAATATCTTCATCTCTGCAAGAAAGTTATGAATAAGTGTAAATGCATGTTTAAAGTATTTCCTTAAAGAAAAGACAGTATTAGTAACTTGAAATTCCATGCTGCGATGTTACTGAACAAGTAAGAAGTATTGTGTTTATGAAACATGAATGTATGTATATTGTGATTTGACATCATGATGCAAGTGCATGTGAGAACGGTTGGAAAGATAATCCCTGATTTTGAATTATGAAACTGTCCAGTTGACTTAATGCGTGTAGCAAGTCGACTGAGCTGAACCTAATAATGTACTGTTAAAAATTCCAGGACAGACGACTGATGGATGAACAGTCGACTGTCACGTGAAGAATAATTTGTGCATGAAAAGTTGCGGGACAGCCGACTGGCCGTGTGCAGCAGTCGACTCTCCCGAGTGTTTATGAAGAACTTGTATTGACTGTACAAGTCGACTGGTCCTTTTTCCAAGTCGACTGTACAGAGTAGTATTTGATATGTCAGAGATTTTACTTTTGATTACTGCTGAAAGTTGTGACTTTATGATTGATGTCAATGAACTCTTTATGGCTGTATGAATTCATATGAAAAGAATCACAGATGTGAGTTGAGAATTAAATGAACATGAAAGGCTAAGATCATGATAAAGAAAGTCTGTGAGACTCTAAAATGAATTATGAGCTGAAAATGCTCGATTGGAAATTGTGAATTGAAAATTGGAACTAAAGAGTAGCTAAGTCTCCCCCGGCATTGGAAATGAAATGAAATGAGAATTTGAAAGACCAAGGTTGGTCATGTATTGAAATGAATGAATAAGTCCGGTTGAGTGGAGAGGCTAACTCTAGAGCTTTGATTTTTGTTCATGATTCTAATAAAACTAAGGATTAGTGCATAGTGAAGATGTGATGAAAGTGAGAGAAAAACACGAGTATGAGAACTAGGGTTTACGGTGCGGGTGTGCGAGCCACAGAATGCATGCTTGATGCGTCAAGACATGGCGTGGGCACAACTCAGAATGATCGGACTCTAGTCACGCTTGTGGGATGTTTGGTGACTGCAAGAGGATCGTGTGCCATGAAGGAGGCTGAAATTGCCACAGAATGCATGCTTGATGAGTCAAGACATGGCGTGGGGTTCCCCTCCAGGTTTTCTGTACACGAGCTTGTACTCATAGATCATCTAGGATACTCACCGTAATTACAGTAGTAGATTAAGTCATGGCGAGGGATTGAACCCTACAAAGATGAAGAACGATTAAGAGGCTTGCCCTCGGACCTATGTAGTATGGGATGCATAGAATCCGAACAAGTGTGCATTAGTGTCATGTAAATTAAATAATTGCATTAAGGATTAAGTGCACAATCACAACACGACATCATTAAGATTTTCCCTTTTTACTTTATTTATTGAATGTGAACAAGGTTGTGGTTTGTTAAGAAATGAGAATCGTTATACTGTTCCTGGCATAGAGAGGATGGCCATGTATAACTATCGTCGGTTGAATAAACTGACGTACCCACAGTTTTGTATGCAGGAGAAATGACATGTTAAAGGTTAAAGAGGAATGGATGCATAAAGATTTTACCATGTTGTACATTTATGTAAATGTTGTAAATTTTTACTTCCGCTGTGCAATGTAAGTGTGATATATGATGTAAACTCTGATGTAAAGTGAAAAGTTTGAATTTCCTTGTAAAATTGTACTAAAGAAAGTGAAAAGGTCCTGTAGAACATCTCGAATTCAGTGTATTTGGGATTCGGGGCGTTACAGGAACAGGGAGAGAGGGTAGGGAGATCGAGAGGATGAACAGGGACAAGGGTTAGGCAGGGGTTAAAATAGTAGGTGGCTGAGTAATAGGTTTTAATTAGGGTTAGGGTTGTTAAGAGATGATTAGTATTTATAGGGGGAATTAGGATTAGGATATTGGGCATTTGGGTATTTGGGTATTAGATCCAATAAAATAAAATACATTGTATATAATAAAATTGATAAATAAAAATTCGAATACAAGAAATAGGCTATCTGATAAAACACAATTTGTATTACATAAATTATTTGGATTAATAAAAGAAGCACTATTATTGAACAAAAATGGATTTGTTTTCATAATCAAATATAACAATAAATAACCATAGTAACAATAAGAATAGAAATAAACATGTAAATAAAAATAATAATACTAAAATTAACAATTAGTAATAATAATGACAATATGAATAAAGATACCAACAAACTAATAGCAATCGTCGGAATAATACCAGTATATATAAAAATAGTAATTTGTTCAAACAGCAATAATAATATTTCTGAGGGTTAAAATACAATTAGTTGATCAAGTAAAAATGAGAACAAGGTTTATTCAAAATATTTAGAATTATTGTTTAAGAAAATGTTTTAACTAAGAACTCAAAACGAATTTAACAATAACAATTTTATAAATCTCGAAATACAACAAAATACCCAAAAATACGTATTTGCGGAAATAGGGCTTACAAAACAACATAGAGTTAGTTTTGCCACGTCTTCTAAAAAAAAGAAAATTTGTTGGATCTTGTGTATTCAGATGTGTGTGGCCCCATCGAGGTGGAGTCAATAGGAAGAAATAAATATTTTGTTAATTATATTGATGATGATTAATGCAAAGTTAAGGTTTATTTGTGGTGAACCAAAGACCAGGTTTTCGAGATGTTCCAGAAGTTCCATGCTATTGGGAAGAGGGAGGCTAGAAGATCTCTTAAGTGCCTACATTTTGACAATGGCAGAGAGTATACATCTTATCAGTTCAGAGACTACTATGTAAAGCATGGTATCAAGCATGAGAAGACCTTGTGGCACTCCACAACACAACGGTGTAGACGAAAGAATGAACCATACAATCTTGGAGAATGCTAGGTCTAAGTTGAGGACCACCAAGCTACCAAAGCATACCTCGAAAGCTGAGCAAATTTGGTCTCATACTCCCGCACGGTCATGCTGCCCTGCTGAAGGTTCAAGAATTTGGTCGCCTTCTTCTCCTGAACATCTAGGGGAAAGAAGCGATCTCTGAACTCCTCCAGAAAAGCTTCCCAAGTCAACTGCTGATCTCCCAAAGTCCTTTTCAGTGACTCCCACCAGACACCAACATCCTTCTCAAGCTGCATCGAAGCTAACTTCACCTTGCTGGCTGCCGGAGTCTCCGATACTTCGAAGATTGTCTCCATCTTCCGAATCCAATCATCTGCTACGGTTGGATCAGCTTGCCCCTCAAAGACTGGCGGCCTCATCCTCTTAAAGGATTCGATCTGCTTAATAGGATCGGCGTTCACCAATCCATGTCCAGCTCCATGATTTGGTTGCGGATTCTGTTGCTGATTCTGAGCTTGCGCCACATTGAATGCCATCAGCGTGTTCAGCGTCTGATACACTTTGGCAAACTCAGCCTCAAGGTCGATCCCATTTTCTCGGGAACTACCAGATCCATCCTCATTGTTGCCACCATTCCTGCCCCTGGGTGCAACCATTCTGAATACTGCAAAACGAGAGAAAAGTTAGAGCATCACACACACAATTCAAATTCACGTCAATATCCTTTGGCAAGATCTCAATTGAATTCCAAAGGTAAACATCATATTCAGTTCTATGTGATACTCACTCTTTAATGTCCACACCTAGGTACTCATACTCTAGTGTCCACACCTAGGTTATTTTTATGTTATGTTTAGTATTACCATTGAAGCGTCGTTCTGATACCAATCTCTGTAGCGCCCCAAATTTCTAATATGATATCTTAGAAAATACGTGGCACATTCCCAGTGATCCACTTCAACATAATATTAAACATAATCAACACCACTAAAATTTTCAAAGTTTCTTATTACAACAAATCATTTACAATACACAGCGGAAATCAAAACAAACTCAACTCCATGCTCTCTTTATTTACAACACAAATTTATCTCAAGATTGCTATTACAAATGTACACAAATCTCTTATAAGTCAAATATGTCTCAAAACCAACTTAAGCATTCCATCTCCAACTCTAAGCAACTACCTGCAACAAGTGAGGCTAGAGATGGTCCCTAACCCCCAAACTAAAGGGGTCAGCCATAAATGGTGTGAGAAATATAAAAATAAACAAACAACGACATAAAAGGTCATAACTCATAATTCTTAAACAACAAGTACTAAAAGAATATAGAAAATACGAAATGACAATAACATAAAACATCAAGTGGTACTAAGCTAAGTGTCATGTGTGGAAAACAAGAAAACCACATGCATAAAACCAAGTCAAGAAAACACCAGTCTATATGCAGACTCTCTAATGCGTACTTGTCGAAATCTATGCATCCCATTCTACATAGGTTCGGTGCAAGCCCTTAACGACTTCACTTCATAGGGTTCAATCCCCGCGTTATGAACTACTCCTAACACAATGACTACTACGAGATAAAGATAAACTATGGATAGTATCTCATGCCCGATAATTCCAGAGATCAATCCCACACCACGAGTAGTTACCGTGATAATTCCGGAGATTGTCCCACACCACAAGACTGTGATAATTCCGGAGACATATCCCACACCACTAGTAATCTACTGTGATAATTCCGGAGATTAAATCCCACACCGAAACATTGACACGTCCCCACACGATTACCACATGTGCTTCACCTCGACTCCGATAATTCCGGAGATCAATCCCACACCACAAGTAGTTACCGTGATAATTTCGGAGATTGTCCCACACCACAAGACTGTGATAATTCCGGAGACATATCCCACACCACTAATAATCTACTGTGATAATTCCGGAGATTAAATCCCACACCGAAAGCCATACTGAGGTTCTTGACTCATGTTCCTATTCATCATATCACCACTAGTGCCTGTCCTTATCATTTTGGGTTAATTGTTTACTTAACGAATCTCCTAGAGTGATATACCCTACCGGCCTAAATTCAAAACTCAATAACTGAAATGCCTCAGTGGGCCTCAACTAATACTCAACACCGGTATACTAGGGTCACACACCTCTAGAGAATCAAACTCAAAAATCTAAACTAAAGTTCCACTAAACAAAGTGGCTCAACTAAAAGTCCCAAACTTAATACTTAACTGAATACCTCAAAGTCAAATGCTTAATCAAATACTGAACTGAATGTCAAGTATGGACTGAATTATCTGAAGACCCAATCATTCGAAATAGCACTAAAGTTCACAAAGATCCTTCAGTACCAGTCGACTCATACTAATGATAAGTCGACTGTCCAGAGGACAAATTTCCCAAAATTTACCAAAATAAACTAAGTCTTATAACAGTCGACTTACAAGAGGATCAGTCGACTTACCCGAGGTAATTTCCAGTAATCTTCTCAAAAATATTCTAAGTATATAAGTCGACTTAAAGGGTTATAGGTCGGCTGTCCAGAAGGACTAATAATTTATCAAAAATAATTTTCTCAGTGGAACAGTCGACTGCCTATGAGCTAGGTCGACTATCCAGAACAACTTTTTCAACGATTCCAAATAAAGTATCAGGCTCGTACCAGTCGACTGCACAGTAGGCCAGTCGACTGTCGGCCTACAGATTTCAAAGTTTAGGTCTGATTACAAAGATCAAAATCTGAAGTTTTCTAATGATCAATGTTATGACAATAGTTCGTATTCAGGAAAATAATAAGTCTCAATGAATCCTCATCATGTATATGTATATATCACTCAAAACATCCATAAGTCAAGATTTAAGTTCTCATATTCTAAATCACAAATCCTTTCGTTAGAGTTTTACAAGATTTAAGTTCCTTTCACAGATCTAAATCAAATCAGAATTATGAATCTAATGTCCAGATGTTCTTACACAAATCTCAACATGCTTTTAGCAAACAATTTTAATAATAAGGATCTACTATTTCATCCACCATTTCTACATGATTCATACCATATTACGAGATCTAAATTGTTCCCAACATCCAATCAATATATCAATGATATTTGCACACATAGATCAAAAACAAGACGAATTTATAACATTCACAAAATCAAACAAACAAAACAAAGTCACTCACATGAATCAAACAACAAAACCATTTTTATATCTCTCACCTTAGAATATGAGAATAGTCCACGAAAAGAATCCTCCTTTTGCTAGATCCAAAGTCTCCTTGTCCACCGAAATAAATCTCTCGAAATTCAGTATTTTATAAGCAATGACGGCTGGGGGAAAAATCTCTTATATATGCCGGATTGATAATTAGGGTTTTACCCGCAACTTTGCAAAACAACCATTTCCAAAATACAATTTACATATATAGATCGTTCTTTGGAAATTCCATCAAAACTCCTTCAAATTAGGATTTATAAGAAAATATACATTCTAAATACTGTTCAAAACGTCCAGAAATTGTATTTTGCACTTTAACCCCTAAAAATGTCGAATTTGCAAAAAGGTCTTCTTTTCTCAAAAATTGCAAATAGCTCCAATAAATTTCAGAAAAATCTAGAAAAATACTAATTAAATCACAAATATTAAATAATGATTTTTCAGAAAGAAAACTTAATTTTTCAAACATCTCAAAAGGTATTTGCACGTGTTTTACACGTGTACAAAAGATAAATTTTTCTGAAAATATTCATTAAATTCTCCAAAATCAATTTAAATTCATTTTCAAATATAAAAATAATATTTGAAAATATGGGGTTCTACAGACCAGCTCGGAAGATCGAGTAGAAATTGAAGACCTTTTACTAAGTATCCTGCATCAGAATTTGTGTTGGTCGCTGAAGAAGGTGAGCCCAAAAGCTATGAGGAAGCCAGAATCATAAAGACAGTGACAAATTAATGGAGGAAATGGAGTATGAAATGGATTCCTTGCTGAAGAACAATACCTATGAGTTGGTGGCATTTTCGAAGAGTAAAAAGGCACTCAAACATGAGTGGGTGTTCAAACTAAAAAGTGATGAAAATATGCCAAAGTATAAGGCTCGCTTGGTAGTTAAAGGTTTCGGCCAAAAGAAAGGTGTTGACTCCGACGATATTTTTTCACCAGTGGTAAGGATGAAATCTATCCATGTTATATATTATGGGATTAGCAACATGGACCTCGAGTTGGAGCAGTTAGATGTGAAGATTGCATTTATCCATGGTGACATAGATGATGAAATATATATGGAGTAGACAGAAGGCTTTGAGGTCCAAGGAAAGGGGCACATGGCGTACAAGTTGAAGAAAAGTTTTACGAACTCAAATAAGTTCCAAGGCAGTGAATTAAGAAGTTCGAATCTTTTATGGTGAGTCATGGGTACAAGAGAATGACTACAGATGATGGTAAAAATCGCAGCAAATCAGGGCCGTACGATTCCTGCACAGATCTTAAAGCTTCTACGGGCAGATTAACCATCACATGTCTCTTTAATAGGTCTGGGCCTTCTCCAGGCTCCTCTACAAGACATGGACTTCCTTCAAGCCCATAAAAAGTAACAGACTAGGTCCACTAGGAGAGACACCCAGTCCATGAAGGCAGGAGTAAAATCTCTTATCCCCTAACAAGAAGACCTTATCTCTTGAGGGGGAGGGACATGAAAGAGATAAGGAATTCATACCGATCCAACGAACAAAAAACAATCTCTTGACATGTCTCTCAGACCTATAAATACCCTTCCCCCTCTACAGTCAGAAGGTAATCAACATTTCGCCAGTCTTCTCTCTCATACTCTCTTTCTCTTTCTTGTTCTGACTTGAGCGTCGGAGGGTTTATCGCCGGAGCCACCCCGCAGTGTTTCCGGCTTTTTGCAAGTCCATCGGCCGCATCAGCAACCGTCGAATTCAGATCACGGTGGTCAATCGACGATCCAGATTCAATCTCATGAGCTATAACCGCTTTTAACAGCCAATGTCAAAGGTCAGATTTTTAGTAGTTTACATCAATTATTAACTCAATATCTATTTGCTCCCACACCAAAATAAGCAGCAACAAATTGGCGCCGTTTACGGGAAACTACACGAGTTAGACTTTCTGCAATGCCACTAAAACTAAGAGGCAAAGGGGCGACCTCAAACCGTCGCACCAACTCTCTTCGTCAACCAGCTCCTTCTATTGAAGATCTGATTACTCCTTAACAGTCACACCGTCAGCCTAGTCACGCTCCTTCCAATGGAGAGGCACTGGGGGGCTCCCGATAAAATCAACATGAACAACATCCTCAGCACGACCGCATCTCAGTCCATAATGCTTCAACTGTGGCCTCACGAGGCCCATGGGGGTCTAGAGATCTGTGCTAGATCATCAGTAACAAGCAATAAGTAACCGACCTGCGAATTCGGTTAGACGAGAGGTACGCCCGATATGAGGCCTCCCGCTCGGAACATCAAGCAAACCAGAGAAACCATTTTTCTAGACAGAGATCAAGGTAATCCTCCTCTCATAGGGGGCACCCAACAATCAGAAGCCCGACTCATGAGAGTTGAAAGCTTCCTGTGCAAAACAGAGGGGAAAATGCCCCAGTCACTGTTGGATCCTTTATGCAAGGCAAGTAACACTAGAGGGGGGGTAAATAGTGTTATTTAAAAAAAAAAAAAAAATTAACCTTGACACAACTGTTAAGTCGACTGAAAACGAAAAGCCAGTCGACTGAAACGCCAGATAAAAGATAATTAATCAACTGAAGAATAGCGAGTCTATTAAGTCGACTTAATACAGAAACCAGTTGACTGATCAGACACAGATTACAATAAGGTGCAGCGAAATTAAAATTGCAACTTAGAGAATTCAAACCATAGAGAATTAACAATGCTAACACGCCGATATATCCTGGTTCGGTCCTCCCGACCCACATCCAGTCCCCAAGCAACCCACTTGAGATTTTCCACTATTCTTGAAAAAATACCAGATCACCCTACGAGCTTTTGCAACAACTATGCCAAATCCGTAGACCTCTCTCACCACTAGAGAGAGCAAGACCCCACTCTACAACCTAGAGTGACACTGACTCTACACCAAGAGTCTTTCTCTCCAACCGAGAGGACCACTCTCATAACCCGGGAGTGAACAACAAAAAATTGAAGATTACAATACCTAAAGCCTTGATTTTTGAGTGTGCTTTTTGTATAGGGGCTATAGATCAAATTCTAATCACAGTCTTGAACTTAATCTTAGTTATGCAAGACTGAAATTAGAGAACCAAGTCTAGAGAATGAGAGTACATGAAAGGTTGAGTTCTTTTTCACAAAAATAAGCAAAGACTTGATTAAAACAATGGGTTAACCTTTTCCAAGTTCATTCTAAACTTTATTTATAGAGTAAGAACTCCAAGAACATTGATAAAAGGTTCATCAACTGCCAACAAACGGTAGAAAAAGTTTGAGTTTGAAAATAAAAATTTAAACTTCAGAAAACTATCAAAACAGCTCGAACAGTCGACTGGGTTGCCAAGGAAGTCGACTAGTCAGAGCTTGAGTAAGTTTAGTTTATTTTGTACTTGAACAGTTGACTGCTATCGAAGTATGTCGACTGGTACTTTGACAGCCGAACTTATACAAGCTTGACTTTGACATTTTGGTTTTTAATAATCTTTATTTAAATCCTAGGGGATGTGTAAGTGTGTGTATCAAGGCTTTTACAAATTTCCTAAGACAAATCAAATATTACAATAAATTTACAAGACACTCTTTTGTTCTGATCACTTGTTCTTTAGCTGATCACTTTGAGAATCTTTGAAGCTTTGAATAATCTTTGTCTTGTATCTTGATCTTGAGTCTTGAAAGCTTATTTTTCTTGTAGCTTGATCTTGAGCCTAGAAAGCGTTGAGTACACACTGCAAGAGATATATAAAATAGAACATATGTGTATTGTGTTGTAGTCATCAAAATCAGGTCTCTACATTCTCCACCATTTTTATGATGACAACACAATAACTAAACAATATAGAATGAAAATTCAAATGACATGCTTCTCACACACATAGATATACAAGGTGACAATTTTAAAGTTTCTCCCCCTGAATAAAATAAAACATGCACACAATGTACATAATTATAAGAGATAACATGCACAAAATTTCTCCCCCTTTGGCATTAACAAAAATAGAGAAGGGTAAACCAAACTCATACATAATCAAAAAAGCATAAAGAGTCAACCCAGAAGAGAGAACATAAAGGTGAAAACAAGCAAAGAGAGTACATAAAACAAAGACAAAAATAACATCGTACAAACATAGAAAAATATAATGCAAAAGTACAAAGTCAAATTTAAAAACAAAAGAAACCCCTACTAGAATACAGTCGCGACAGTCGACTGGCTTTGAAAGCAGTCGACTAAGTCGAGAGCAAAATAAAACCCAACAATAAACAGTTTGATAAAGTTAACGTCAGTCGACTGTTAAAGCAAGACAGCCGACTAGTCAGTATACAAATCAAGAAAAGAAACAAATACAGATGCTTGGTATAAGTCGACTGAAAAAGTGACTAAGAAGAGTTAGACAACAAAAAGTTTAGGAAGTATCATTAAATGAGCCAATTCCTAGTTCTCGTCTAAACTTGATAAAAATTTCTTCTTTCAATGGTTTGGTAAAAATATATGCTATTTGTTTATCAGTGAAAATAAAATCTAATAAGATATCTCCTTTTAAAACATGATCACGTAGAAAATGATGTTAAATATCAATATGTTTCGTACGTGAATGTTGAACCAGATTTTTAGACAAATTAATGGCACTGGTATTGTCACACATTATAGAAGGTTTTGAAAAAGAAATACTATAATCTAATAGAGTTTGTTTCATCCATAAAATTTGAGCATAAGCCAAACTTGCAGCAATATATTTAGCTTCTGTGGTAGATAGAGATACCGAACTTTGCTTTTTACTACACCAAGATACTAAGGAATGTCCTAAAAAGTGATAGGTTCCACTAGTACTTTTGCAGTCAGTTTTACTTCCACCAAAATCAGCATCACTATTCGACAGTAACTGAAAATTATTGGTGCGAGGATAAAAGAAACCATTTTCAGATGTGCCTTTAATATATCTTAAAATTTATTTCACTGCTTTTACGTGAGACTCTTTTGGATCAGACTGATATCTAGCACACAAACATACGCTAAACATAATATCTGGTCTATTAGCAGTTATATATAAGAGTGAGCCAATCATACCTCGATAGAGCTTTTGATCGACACTCTTACCTAATTCATCTTTGTCAAGTATAGTAGTAGTAGCCATAGGAGTGGTCTCACTACTAGTGTCATCCATGCCAAATCATTTCAGTAATTCCTTAGCATATTTTTCTTGATTAATAAATATGTCATTTTGAGAATATTTGATTTGAAGTACAAGGAAGTAATTGAGTTCACCCATGTCACTCATCTCAAACTCATTTTTGCATGGTAGTAGCAAACTCTTGACATAGATTACTGTTAGTTGATCCAAAAATTATGTCATCTACGTAAATCTGTATGATTAATATGTCTGATTTTATTTTTCTAATAAACAATATAGTGTTTACTTTACCAATTTCAAACCCTGTTTCTAAAAGAAGAGTTTTTAAACAATCGTACCAAGCACGAGGTTCTTGTTTGAGACCATATAAAGCTTTTTTTATTTTAAAAACATGGCTAGGGAATTGTTCGTGTTCGAAACCTGGTGGTTGCTTAACATAAACATCCGCCTTAATGAAACCGTTTAAGAAAATACTTTTAACATCCATTTTGAAAAGTGTGAAATTCATAAAACATGCAAAAGATAACAAAATTCTAATTGATTCTAGTCTAGCAACAGGAGCATATATTTCATCAAAATCAATTCCTTCTTCTTAGTTATATCCTTGGGAAACTAATCTAGCCTTGTTCTTGATATGGCTAAAAATGGGGTTTAATCGGAACTGTCCAAATCGGGTACGAATCTTGAAGCCCAAGGGTAAAACGGTAATTTCACCTACCAATGGATCTGAAGCGGATACTGGCTCTCCTTCTTGGGAACCCACTAACCCGCGAACGGATCCACATCAACTGGGTGCGGGTTTCAACCCGCAACGAACCCGGTCCAGAAGGGATAGAATTAGGGTTCCTGATTCAATCATAATCAACGGCCCTGATTCATATCTTTCCCTTCACTGGGGATTAGGGATTACATTCCTTATCTAACCACAGGGAGATTACTTTCCTAATATGATCCCAGTGGCGCCTATAAATACCCCCCATCCATCTCCATTAAGAGGTAATCAATCTTTCTCCAATTTTTGCGCTCTTTCATAGTCGTCCTAGATTACTGACTTGAGCGTCGGAGGGTGCGTCACCGGGGAACAACCCCGGTGTCTCGCACTTTTTGCAGGTGTACGGCGGGAGTGACGATCATACTCCGACGGAACAGGTATACAGGTTTGCTATTCAGTTTCCCTAAGAATCCACAAATACTATCTGCTTGCCCCCACACCAAATTTAGCAGCAACACTGGGGATGACTCTGCGGGCATTACGTCCATCCAGAAATACCTTCGTCAGCAGTTCCATATGAAAGATCTTGGCATGCTATGTTATTTTCTGGACCTAGAGATTACTCATGGATCTCGGGGGATACTCATCTCTCAGCAGAAATAGACATAAGATATTATCTCCACTGCATGCCTTTCTGACAGTCGATCAGCACATAGACCCTTAGAGCTTCGTGTGAAGCTTTGTCCCACTGATGGTGAGCTCCTTCATGATCCAACTAGATACAGACAGATTGTCGGACAGCTTATCTACTTATGCATGACCAGACCCGATATTGCTCACGCAGTCAGTATTATCAGTCAGTTTGTTTCCGCTCCTGCATCAGTTCACTACGGTGCTCTTCTTCGGATTCTCAGATATCTTCGAGACACTATTACTCGCTCATTATTCATGCCTGCTATATCCAAACTAGAGCTGATTACATATTCTGATTCAGATTGGACATGTGATCCTACTACCAGACGGTCTACCACTAGTTTCTGTCTATATCTTGGTGATTCACTGATCTCATGGCGAAGTAAGAAACAGGCAGTTGTGGCATGTTCTTCGACTGAAGCTGAGTACAGAGCAATGACAGCTACTACTAGAGAGATTGTCATTTTTGTTGGCTTTTATCATATATGTGTGTCACTCTTTCAGGACCTACACCTCTTTATTATGATAACCGGAGTGCACTACACATTGCCTTGAAGAACGAGATAGAAGCCCTTATCCAGAGGGGGCAGCTGGCCAGGTTCTTAAGAAAGGACCGATCCGAACTTCCTCCCCCACCTCGGGGGGCTAACAAGCGTCCGGAACGAGATGAGACGCCCGACTTCGAGGAAGAGCGAGTCCTCCACCTCATTCATGGGGGCCCAATGGGGGGCTCCTCAAACTCCTCTCGGAAGGCATTTATAAGAGAAGTCAACTCGGTCTGAACCATCCTTCCTCCCAAAGGCCTCGGAGTACCTGTCACATTCTCAGACGAAGATCTAGAAGGGGTTCGCACCCCACATTGTGACGCACTTGTCATCAGCCTCCACATGGCGAACTTCAAAGTGGAGAGGATCCTAGTGGATAATGGCAGCTCCGTAAACATCCTTTTCCTCGCCGCTTTTAAAGGCCTAAAGCTCTCCCAAGATAGACTCAAGCCCGCCGGCTACACGCTCCATGGGTTCACGGGAGTGCCAGTGACTATTAAAGGGGTGATTACCCTCGACGTAACTGCTGGCAAAACTCCTACTACCCGAACGGAGTCGATGGACTTTATGGTTGTAGATGTCCCAACAGCCTACAATGTCATTCTAGGTCGGCCCGGCCTAGCCGCCCTTGAGGCCGTCCCTTCTGCTTACCACCTCAAAATGAAGTTTCCCACTCGGGTCGGAGTTGGGGAAGTAAGGGGCAATCAGGAGACAGCCTGTAAGTGTTACATGACCTCTACCCTCGGACCAGTCCTCTCCTTAGAAACTCTGGAAATCCTCCAAGACGCTGCTCGACCGACGTCCGAGTCGGTGGACGAATTGGAGGAAGTGCTCTTCTCTGAGCAGGACCCAACTCGCAAGTTCTTTGTTAGCAAGACCCTCCCGTCCGCCCTATGCTCGGACATTGTACAGTGCATCCGGAGGAACCAAGATCTCTTCGCTTGGACAGCTACAGATATGCCCAGAATCTTCGAAAAGCTCTTAGTCCACCACCTGAGCGTTGCTCTGGGGTCCAAACCGGTTCAGCAGAAGAGGTGCAAGTTCGCCCCCGAGTGTTAGCTGGCTATTAAGGAGGAGGTGGACAAGCTCTTGAAGGCCCGGTTCATACAGGAGGTGAACTATCCCGAGTGGTTGTCGAATGTAGTAATGGTGAAGAAGTCCAATAGGACTTGGAGGATTTGTATTGATTTTACCGATCTCAATAAGGCTTGCCCCAAGGACCCCTTCCCTCTTCCGAGTATTGACACTCTGATTGATGCCACCTCGGGACACGAACTCCTCAGCTTCATGGATGCCTTCTCAGGCTACAACCAGATCCGGATGTTCCCCGCTGATATCCCGAAGACATCATTCATTACCGACCAAGGCCTCTATTGCTACAGGGTCATGCCTTTCGGTCTAAAGAACGCAGGAGCAACATACCAATGCCTCGTCAACAAGGTATTCCAAGCTCAAATCGGCCGAAACATGGAGGTGTATGTCGACGACATGCTTGTGAAAAGCATCCGAGGTGTTGATCATGTGACCGACCTCCAAGAAGCATTTGACGTTCTGAGAAAGCACAGCATGAGGCTCAATCCGAACAAGTGTGCGTTCGGAGTCTCCTCAGGGAAGTTCCTCGGCTTCATGGTTAGCCAACGAGGAATTGAAGCAAACCCGGAGAAAATCAAGTCCATATTAGACATGGCCCCTCCCAAAAATGTTAAGGAAGTCCAGAGGTTAACGGGCCTCTTAGCCGCCATTGGGTGCTTTTTCTCGAAGTCCGGGGAAAAATGCCTCCCTTTCTTCAAGGCCCTCAGGGGGGCTAAAGGTTTCGAATGGGGGCAGCAGCAACAGGAGTCCTTCGACCAGCTCAAGGCTTACCTCGTCAATCCCCCTCTCCTCAGCAAACCGATCGCTGGTGAACCCCTCTACCTCTACTTGGCAGCCTCCGAGCAGACCCTCAGTGCAGTTTTAGTGAGAGAAGAAGACCGGGCTCAGAAGCCCATCTACTATGTGAGCAAGGTGCTTCGGGACGCCGAGCTCCGATACCCGAAGATAGAAAAGATGGCTTATGCCCTGGTGATGGCCGCGAGAAAACTTCGCCCGTACTTTCAGTCCCATTCGGTGGTCGTTCTTACCGACCAGCCGCTGAAGCAGGTCCTCCACAAGCCCGAGACTTCGGGTCGTCTTATGAAGTGGTCTATCGAGCTGAGCCAACATGATATAACCTACCAGCCTCGGACCGCGATCAAGGCTCAGGCGTTAGCGGAGTTCATAGTTGAGAGCACCATCCCCGAGTCCGCCCAAACAGTGAAGGGACCACCCGTCTGGTCAGTTTATGTGGACGGATCCTCCTGCAATGAAGGAAGCGGGGCAGGGGTCATTCTGGCAGGCCCAAATGACTTCATCCTCCAATACTCCCTCCGTATAAACTTCAAAGCCTCGAACAACGAAGCTGAATACGAGGCACTCATAGCCGGCCTTAGAATGGCCCGAAATGCAGGGGTGCAATGCCTACGGATCTTTAGCGACTCCCAACTGGTCGTCAATCAGGTCCTCGGCGAGTATGAAGCACGCGATGACAGGATGGTTAAATACTTAGCCAAAGTCAAGAGCCTCATGGCACTATTCGAAGAAGCCCTCATCCAAAGAATCCTCCGGGAAGAAAATGCTCAGGCCGACGCCCTCTCCAAACTAGCCTCCTCCTCCCTCCAAGGTCTCGAGCAGACCGTTTTGATAGAAGTCCTCCTGAAGCCAAGCATAGAGGACGAAACTCTCGACTCCATAGAGGCATTGCCTGTCCTCCTCGAAGACAATTGGATGAAACCCCTCGTCGAATTTTTAAGGGACGGACTCCTCTCCGAGGATCCCACGGAAGCTCGAAGAGTAAGAACCCGAGCCGAGCGTTACACACTAATCGGAGGTATCCTATATAAACGCTCCTTCACACAGGTGGACGGCCGGCCCTACCTGAGGTGCCTCTCCCCTGGGCAAGCCGACTACGCCCTGCAAGAACTTCATGAGGGCATTGGCGGGTGCATTCGGGTTCCAGAGCCCTAGCACGCAAAGTGTTGAACTACGGATATTTCTGGCCCACTCTCCTACGAGACGCTGAACGACATGTTCGGTAATGCAACTCCTGTCAGAAGTATTCCGATATCCGATGCCTCCCACAAGCTCCACTCACTTCCCTATCAAGTCCGATCCCCTTCGCGATGTGGGGAATAGATTTACTAGGGCCGTTTCCACCAGCTCTCGGACAGCTCATGTTCTTAGTCGTGGCAATCGACTATTTCTCAAACTGGATAGAGGCCGAGCCCCTGGCCACGATCACCGAGAACAAGGTCGTTCAATTCTTCTGGAAGAGCGTGATCTGCCGATTTGGCGTCCCCAGGGTCCTGGTAACAGACAATGGAACCCAGTTCACGGGGTCTGCCTTCCGAGCTTTATGCGAAGACCTTGCCATCCAACACCGGTTCTCCTCCGTCTCTCATCCACAGTCGAATGGCCAAGCCGAAAATGCTAATCGGCAGATCCTCTCGGCATTAAGAAAAGGTTAGATAAGTGTTCCAAAGGATTATGGGTCGATCAGCTTCCCAACGTGCTGTGGAACAACCGTACCACAAAACGGACCCCAACAGGAGAGAGCCCATTCAATCTCACCTATGGGTCCGAGGCCATCATCCCCCTAGAAGTTGGAATACCCTCTCCTCGTCTAATAGCTTATGAAGAAGAACAAAACGCCAAAGAGCTCAGAGCAAGTCTAGACCTGATAGATGAGATTCGAGAAAGAGCCGCCATCCGGCAACAAAGCTACCGAAGAAGGATTGAGATGGCATACAACAAGAAAGTTCGTCCTGTCGACCTTAAGGAAGGGGACCTGGTCCTCAGAAAATTAGCCATCTCTTTCCCCAGACAGAAGAGCAAACTCGCCTCGAATTGGGAGGGACCTTACAAGATCTCCAAAGTAGTCCGCCCCGGCACATACAGACTAGAAGATCTCGAAGGCAGGGAGATCCCCAGGACTTGGAATGCCGACCATCTCTTTAAATACCAAAAGAGAGAGCCAACGCCTCTCTAAATACTTCGAGATGTCGAACCGTTCCTTTCCTATTACTTGTAATGATTTTCTTTCATTTTTTCCTTGTAATTACGGCTAGCAACTTTAGAAGCAGCCGATTATTAGTCATTAATGGATAGTCTTTTCATAATTTTGCTATTGTTCACATCTCTCTGCTCTTAACTTTTCAATCTACTGATGGTTCGGAGTCCAACACTCGGCTCGACTTTACTTCCCCGGCTCGCCCTTAGGCGAGCCAGAAGTAGATCGTCATTCGGAACTGCTCCCACAACCGTTGAACTACACCGATAGTTCGGAGTCCAACACTCGGCTCGACTTTACTTCCCCGGCTCGCCCTTAGGCGAGCCAGAAGTAGATCGCCGTTCGGAACTGCTCCCACAACCGTTGAACTACACCGATGGTTCGGAGTCCAACACTCGGCTCGACTTTACTTCCCCGGCTCGCCCTTAGGCGAGCCAGAAGTAAATCGCCGTTCGAAACTGCTCCTACAACCGTTGAACTACACCGATGGTTCGGAGTCCAACACTCGGCTCGACTTTACTTCCCGGCTCGCCCTTAGGTGAGCCAGAAGTAGATCGCCGTTCGGAACTGCTCCCACAACCGTTGAACTACACCGATGGTTTGGAGTCCAACACTCGGCTCGACTTTACTTCCCCAGTTCGCCCTTAGGTGAGCCAGAAGTAGATCGCCGTTCGGAACTGCTCCCACAACCGTTGAACTACACCGATGGTTCGGAGTCCAACACTCGGCTCGACTTTACTTTCCCGGCTCGCCCTTACGCGAGCCAGAAGTAGATCGCCGTTCGGAACTGCTCCCACAACTGTTGAACTACACCAATGGTTCGGAGTCCAACACTCGGCTCGACTTTACTTTCCTGGCTCGCCCTTAAGCGAGCCAGAAGTAGATCGCCGTTCGGAACTGCTCCCACAACCGTTGAACTACACCGATGGTTCGGAGTCCAACACTCGGCTCGACTTTACTTCCCCGGCTCGCCCTTAGGCGAGCCAGAAGTAGATCGCCGTTCGGAACTGCTCCCACAACCGTCGAGCGACTATAACGATGGTTCGGATCGACTACGCTCACTCAAAACCTCGAGCTGAGCGGACGAGGGACCGACCCTCGTATATGGAAAAAAAATCCTGCCAAACCAATTTCACCATTAGATCATCTCAAAATGCGTGCTAGAGCGTGATGAACAGACCTGATCGTACCACGTGTCCACAAAACGACAAGATAGTGTTTTCTTGGAAATTGCGCCTCCCTTCTTGTGATCCGCGCCCTGATCATGATCCACCTCCAGATCAGGCCACGTGGCTCCTGCCTCGAAACAGAGTTACACATCTGCCGAGGTACCGAGCAAGAGTCAGGACCACAGCTAAAACATGAGTCTCGCGGCTAGGACGCTCGACGAAGCAAACACTTCTCACAAGTCATCTCAAGAGTAAAGCAACCGAGCAAGCCAACTCCAATCTCATTAATATAACTTTGATAAATTTACAAAATCCAAATGTTACAACAAAAGACGGTTCGGAGACTCAAAAACACAATACGACCCGTTTAGTGCCTCCGCGGAAGGGGGTCGCTCCGGTTTAGGGATACCCGGGGTCGGCGCTTCTTGACCTCCGAGCTCGTCTCTAAGCCGACGAATCGAGACGCTCCCTCACCGCTGACCCTGACAGTCGCTCCAACCGATGCACCACTTGAAGATACCGCTACTCTACTTTGGGCATCGGCCGCTGTCCGGCCTATGATGGGGGCTCGACTCGCGAGTTGATAAAACGTAATCCCTCGGTCAATCTCTTCGCGAGTACACGAGGTACTGCGGACATTAGCCCTCACCGGCTGAGGCTTAAGCCGAGCAACCTCTTCCTCCAGTTCAACGATCCTGTCCTTCAGGGTGTCGTCCCTCACAATTACCTTGAACCGAGGAAGCTTCGCCGAACCAGGATACTCGGCACTGTCAGATATGACACGGCACAAGTGGGTCACCCTGATACTCTTGTCGACCGTTACCCTTTGCAGCTGTTCTACCCTCCTTGCGAAATCATCTCGCTCGGCCAAAGCCAGGGCCAACTCTTCCTCCTTCACGGAGAGTTCGGCCTCAACAAGTCGCAGGTGGTGCAACTCGACCAGCAACTCGCTGTTTCTTTTCTCTATGTTGTGCAGTATTCTCCTCGTCAGATGAACCTCGCCCTCAAGGCGAGCCTCACGGGATTGCTGAAACAACTCTGCACGGCGCCGTGCTGCCGCGGTGACATGTGTTTCCTCGACGATCTGAAATAAAAAAGGACAACATTGAAAAACTACATGGCCGAACCAAACACTTGGACAAATCCAAAACCAAAACAATCTTTTTCATTCATCATAAAAGCGGTGGCCAGTCCGCAAAAGGCATTACATTGTTTTTGAAAAAGAACAAAAACTACAAAAGTTACGAGGAGATCAGGGGTCCACCTGCGTCGCCGCTTCGACCACAGGCGCATCGCTAGACGGCCCCTCACTTCTCCCCTCGGCCTGGGGGTCTGCCACCGAAGGGTCGGCCTCCACCTCCTCGCCGTCGTCGCCTTCCCCCTCGTCACCTTCGCCTCCATCCTCCTCGCCGTCCGATGGGGGACCGGGCCACAGTCTGTAGCCGACCCGTTCGAAGCCGGGGACGCGGTCCTGAACGTGGTCAAGCGCCCTCTGATAGGACATCTCCATGTTGGAGGCCATATGCTTCTTCGCCTCGGACTCGACCTCTGCCTTGATCGTCGCTGCCAAGGCATCTTTCTCCGCCTTCACATCGGCCAGAGACTTCGCCGACACAGCCAGCTCCTCGGCGGCCTTTGTGACTTTGGCAGACTCCGCGTCAAGCCGCCCCTTGATGCATTCCAGATCGGCCACAAGATCGGCAACCCGGACCTCCAAGGCCTCGACTCGTCTCTGCTCGGCCTCGAGTTGCCGAACTGCCTTGACCTTTTCCGCCCTGTCCTTGTCGCTGGCGGCCTTCAACTCTTTCTCCTGCGCGGCGAACGTCTCGAGGAGATGGCCGAAGTGACAGGTGGCCTGTGAAGACAACAAAAGATGAGTGCAAGATACGGGCCGAGCTATAAACTTGAAGAAATTCACAACTTACCGATACGAGCGACCGAGCCACTTCATAGGTATCGTCGCCGACTGTCCCCGCCTTTAGCGCGGCTCTATCTTTCGGGGTCGCCAGGTGCTTGAAGACCTGCACCGACATCTGCGAGTTTCCGAGGAATCCGTCGTGATTCTTCACTCGCCAGTTCGGCACGAACAGCTGTTTGTGCTGCTCGGTCAGGATCTCCTCGGCCGCATCGGTCAACGGCGGAGCCTCGAGCGACAACGCCGCATTGACACCGAAGGCCCCACCAACCGGGGCAGATGCCACAGGCGCCGAGGGCTCTTCGGCAACAACCACCGTCGAGGGTGCCTCGATGGTCGGAGGGGGCGGAGTGGTAGTCGAAGCAACCTTGGGCTGCAGACCTGACGAGGCAGCCATGGTCGGCCTCTTCCTCTTCCTGCCACCGGCCACTTTGGACCTATCGATCATCATGGCGTTGAAATCCATCTTCGACGCTTCTGCATCAAACGAAACACAAACTGAGTCCGTAAGACGAGCTAAAGACTTGAAAGAAAAACAAAATAAACGAGATGTCAGGAGCATAGTCGGGTCGATGGGGCTAAGGCCAGACCCGAACAGCACCTCCTCCGTCAACACCCTCCAACTCAACAGGAGGAGGGCCATGATCTTCCTCGCCACCTCCTCCTCGGCCTCAGACAGTACGGGGTCGACTCTTGCAAACTTGGGCACCTCTGGCTTCCACCGGCTCGGAATTTGCAGAATTGGTTCCCCCCTCAATATGAAGAACTTTTCTTTCCAGCCTTTAATTGAGTCTAGGTTTTCTATGATCCTAACACCCTTCCTCGGCCCCAAGTAGTACCGATGCTCGGTCTTGTGCATCCGGTTTATTCGATACAGGCCTCGGAAGACAGTCAGGTCCGGCTCGACTTCAGCGTTGCGGCACTGGAGTAGGAAAGCGTTCACATGACGCCACGTGTTCGGCATAAATTGGGTCGGCGCGAGGCAGAACCACCCGAGGACCTGGAGAATGAAGGGATGCAACGGAAAATGCAGTCCGGCGTTCAGGGAGTCGAAGTCGAACATGCACATATCCGACGACGATAGTTTAGAATTCGCCCGCATCCCAGTGCCGGGGACAATTAACTTGTACTCCGGAGGGATGGCGAACCCCTTTCTGATCCGAAGGAGATCCCTCTCGGATAGCACCGACCCGATCTCGTCTGCCTCGGTAGGAAGTGCCGGATTGGGTTCCTCGTAAACCTCCGACTGGCCGAAGATCGCCTTCTTCAAAAGATCGCCTTCATACTGCCTAACCCCCGAATGCCCGGACAGTACAGAAGGGTATCGTCCCATCTCGGGGGCCTACTTCGGGTTCTCCACGATCACCTTGACCACGGGAGATTGGGTGACCACCCTCCTCTTCTTCTTCTCCTTCCTCGCCTCGGCCGCAGCCGGCTCGGCGACCTATTTCCCCTTCCTTCGGATCTCCGCCTTCCTCCTCTCCTCGGCGCCATCATTGCCCAAGGACGAGGCCTCACTCCCCGAGTTCACTCTTGACATCTCTATAAAAAAGCTAAGGCTAATAAACTGACCTTGAAGTGACGTTCACGATCGGAATGAGATCGCTGGAAATCGCCTGGTCCACGCGACAGCTAGCACAACCGCCTTGGAGCAAAGATCGCCGCTAGCAGAGAGCACAGAGTAAAAGTAAAATCTTAAGTGAAAAGTGAGAAATGAGCTTAGGGGTGGGGGAATGATCTTTTATAACCCCAAAAGCGAGTTTGGACTGCCTTGGGAATCTAAAAAGCCCATTAAGAAGCCAAAGCGCCAAAGCGGAGTGTTGCGACGTTTCAGTTTCAACGACAGAGGATCTTGAAACAACCAAGTCTGTAACTCGGCCACCGGTGTGCTTAACCGAGCTATCAAACAGCTTGGCTAGGCCACCGAGCTACTGAGTCTCCATACGTCGACCAAAAGCACCGAACCTCCGATCCGAGGGGACGAGGAACCGACCCTCGTATATGGGGAAAAAATCCTTCCGAGGCGAAGTCATCGTCGGATCTCTCCAAAATTCGTGTCAAAACTCGATGGACGGTTCAGATTGCGCCACGCCCACAAAATGATAAGATTACGTTTTCTCGTGATCTGAACCCCGTCCTCGTGATTCACGCAAAGATAGATGCTCCAGGTTCTACCACATGCACCTTCCGAACGGCCTGCCACCGGCCAGCTTGACCGGGCTACCGAACAGCTCGGCCAAGTAGCCGAGCTACTGGGCCGGAAGGTAGCGACCCTCCAAAGCCGAGACTCTCCAAAAACATCCAACCCCACACCTCAACCGACGACACCGAACCTCCGAACGAGGGGACGAGGAACCGACCTTCGTATATGGCAAAAAAACCCGCCGACCCATGTCAGCCATTGGATCTTGTCGAAAAGCGCGCTCGTCATGATGAACGGTTCAGATCTTGCCACGATTACTAAACGACAAGATAGTGTTTTTTGGGGATCCGCGCTGAGATGGACGGCCCAGATCTCGCCACGTACCTCGGCAGATTCCGAACTACGTGTGCCGACCCGCCGAGCCAAAGGGACGAGGAACCGACCCTCGAATATAGCGAAACAGCCTGCTGAGCCGAGGGGACGAAGAACCGACCCTCGAATATGGCGAAACAGCCCGCCGAGCCGAGGGGACGAGGAACCGACCCTCGTATATGGCAAAAAACCCGTCGACCCATGTCAGCCGTTGGATCTTGTTGAAAAGCGCGCTCGTCATGATGAACGGTTCAGATCTTGCCACGATCACTAAACGACAAGATAGCATTTTTTAGGGATCCGTGCTGAGATGGACGGCCCAGATGACGCCACATACCTCCGCTGATTCCGAGCCGAGGAGCCGAGGAGCCGACCTGCCGAGCCGAGGTACCGAGGAGCCGACCCTCATTAATGAAGAAACTACCTGCCGAGGAATAGGGATCGTCCGATCGCCCAGAAAATCACGCTCGGCACTGCTCAAGGGTCCAGATTGTGCCACGCCATTAATCGGTATTTAAAAATCAATTTTTATTTATTTAAATCATTTTATTTATTTAAAATTTGCGAAAAAATTGCTAAAAATTTGGGAAAATTAACTAAAAAATTCTGGAAAATAATTAAAAGTTCGGGGATATTTTTGAGCCCCTGAACGAACAATTATTGCCTAGAATGTGCTGTTAAGACCCCGAATAATTAGTTATCACACCGCAAAATTAAATAAATAATCCGAAAAAAATAGATAAAAATCGCAAAATACTCAACAAGGCTTCAGAACAGCTTACGGCTTCAAAAATCACCTCACTACCCCCTTCGAGATTCAAAACCCTCCATTCGGACTCCGATACAACTCCACTAGCCATTAAAACAGTAAAACTACTCCTCAAAGGCTGACCAAGCTCAGTCTTCGGGAGTGGGGGGCTCGTGATATGGCTAAAAATGGGGTTTAATCGGAACCGTCCAAATCGGGCACGAATCTTGAAGCCCAGGGGTAAAACGGTAATTTCACCTACTAATGGGTCTGAAGTGGGTACTGGATCTCCTTCTTGGGAACCCACTAACCCGCGAACGGATCCACATCAACTGGGTGTGGGTTTCAACCCGCAACGAACCCGGTCCAGAAGGGATAGAATTAGGGTTCCTGATTCAATCATAATCAACGGCCCTGATTCATATCTATCCCTTCACTGGGGATTAGGGATTACATTCCTTATCTAACCACAGGGGGATTACATTCCAAATCTGATCCCAGTGGTGCCTATAAATACCCCCCATCCATCTCCATTAAGAGGTAATCAATCTTTCTCCAGTTTTTGCGCTCTTTCATAGTCGTCCTTGATTACTGACTTAAGCGTCGGAGGGTGCGTCGCCGGGAACAACCCCGGTGTCTCGCACTTTTTGCAGGTGTACGGCGGGAGTGACGATCATACTCCGACGGAACAGGTATACAGGTTTGCTATTCAGTTTCCCTAAGAATCCACAAATAATATCTGCTTGCCCCCACACCAAATTTAGCGGCAACAGTTCTTAACAACTTGTCCTAATTCATCTAAATTATTTTTAAATACCCATTTGGTACCAATAATTGTATGATCAGGAGGTTATGGAACTAAATATCATACATCATTCCTTACAAATTGGTTAAGTTCAGCTTGCATAGCTTTCAACCAAAATTCATTCTCACATGCTTCTTGAATATTTTTCGGTTCAAAATCTGATAAGAAAGCAGTATGAGAAATCATATTAAAGTGTGATCTTGTTTGAATGCCATGTGAGATGTCACCAATAACTAAGTCATGAGGATGATCTCGAACTTCAACAAATAACTTTGGTAAAGTTGGGGTTATCTTTACAGGATCAGTCGTTTTAATGAACCCATCAGCCAACTGATTCAGCAGATCAGTCGACTTATGAAGTCCATCATTCGACTTATCTAGAGTAGTTTTCTCAAGTGATTTAACAATGTTATCTAGTGGTGAAGATTCAATTTCATCATTTTGAATAATACGAGATGAAGGTAAAGATTCACAAAAAGAAACATGCATAGATTCTTCAATAGTCAAAGATGACTTATTGAAAATTCTATAGGCCTTAATCCTATTTGAGTATCCAATGAAGATACCTTCATTAGATCTAGCATCAAATTTATCTAAGTTATCTTTTGTGTTTAATATGAAACACTTATAACCAAATACTTTAAAATAATAAAATTTAGGAGTTCGTTCATAAAATAACTCAAAACAAGTCTTCTTAAGTTTTGACCTAATTTGTATTCTATTTAAGACATAACATGCTGTAGAAACAGCTTCAGCCCAGAAGTATTTAGTCAAATTACTTTCAACAAGCACAGTACGTGCACATTCTTGCAATATCCTATTCTTTCTTTCAACCACTCCATTTTGTGGTGAACCTCTAGGAAATGCAAAAGTATGTGTTATACCATTCTTGTTGCAATATTCTGAAAAAGTTTCATTCTCAAATTCTCCACCATGATCACTGCTAATCGTGACTATGGTAATAGATCTTCGATTTTGAACACGTTTGCAGAAATTTGTAAATTCTTCAAAAGCTTCATTTTTATGTCTTAAAAAGAATACCCATGTAAATCTTGAAAAATCATCTACTAAAATAAATACATATCTACTTTTATTTAAGAAAGCGACTCTAGTAGGACTAAATAAATCCATATGGATCAATTCGAGAGGCCTACTAGTAGAAATCATTTCCTTTGTTTTAAAAGTGAATTTTACTTGTTTCCCTAGTTGACATATATTACACATTTTATCTTTCTTAAAAGATAATTTTGCCAGTCCTTTTACTAGGTCATTCTTAAAAAGTTTAGTGATATTTTTCATGTTTACATGCCCAAATCTTTTATGTCAAAGCCAAGAATCGTTGTTCGAAACAACTAAACAAAAATCATTCGAAAACTCATTTATTTTTAAACAAAGTTCATATATGTTATTATTTCTAATACCTTGAAAAATCGCATTTTTTAAAGATGAATCATAAATCAAGCAAGCATCTTTTCAAACACTATCTTATAACCCTTACCACATAATTGACTAATACTTAACAAGTTATGATTTAAACCACTAACTAAGAATACATCTTCAATAATAGGAGTAGTAGTCTTACCAAGCATGCCTATTCCGATGACTTTTCCTTTGTTATTGTCACCAAAAGTAATGGTTCCTCCATCTATATCTTGAATGGAAGAGAGCAAGTTTGCATGGCCAGTCATGTGTTTAGAACATCCGCTGTCAAGTATCCATCATTCCCTTTCAGGTACCTACAAAATTTTATTTGTGAATATGGTACCCTTTCCATTGGGTCCGAGAAAGATTAGTGCTTGGAAAACCAAACCCAAAGTGAGTTTGATTTACCACCAAATGCAGGTTTAAAATTAACAAAATTACAAACATTATTTACAAAAGAATTTATATAAGAGACCCTTTCATTAAGACTCAGATTGATTGGAACCCAAATACTTTTGCACAGTCCAGTTGACTTCTTTTACCCATCAGTTGACTGTTCTGTGGAGTCAGTCGACTGGGAGGTGAAACTAGTCGACTTATATGAGGTTGTTGTCTTTTTAAATAAGACTTCATCCTACTGGACAGACGACCTATTTGAGGGGACAGTCGACTGGTCTTTTCGGAAAAATTTCTATTTTCATGATTAAAAAGAATTTTTAGTTTTTCAAAGAAATCATACAACTTATTCATTACACTAGAAACAGAATAAATCTTATTATTACTAGTGTTATTAGAAGAATGACCTATTTCAAGAATTTTTTGAAAACCACGTCCAAATCTTTTGTTAGATTAAACTTGATTTTGAAGAACTTCATTTAAATATTCTTTTTCTTTATTGAACTTAGATACATTCTTAGATATCTATTCATAATTCTTTTTTAGAGAAATAAGATCTACATGCAAGTTGGAAATACGAGAAGTTAAATACTTGACTTCAACTTGTAAATCAAGATTTTCTTGAGAAATGGTTTGATTAATTTCTCTAGATTCTTACATTTTATTTTCTCCTTTTTTAATTATTGAATAATTCATTAAAAGCTTCTAACAAATCACTAGAATCAATATTACTACTTACATCGCTTTGATTTGCCATGAAGCACACGTTTGCAACTTCATTAGATTCCTCATTGTCTTCTTGCGAAAATGAATTACTATCATCCCACGTTGCTTGGTAAACCTTCTTGTTCTTCATGTATTTGTTATTGGTAAATTTTTACTTCTTGAAGTTTAAAATTTTGCCTTTAGATTTTGCATTCTCCAATGGACAGTCCTTCTTTATGTGACCTATCTTATTGCATTTGAAATAAGTAGGAGGTTCATTAGTATCCTTTAATCTAGAATTAAATTTACCTTTGCGAAGAAATTTCTTGAATTTTCTTGTGAATAAGTCATTTCTTCTTCATCATCTTCATCATCTTCTGATTCAGACATAGCCTTGAAAGCAAGCTTTTTCTTTTTGGCTTGTTGCGCTTCTAAATCCTTCTTGCGCTCCTCCAATTGTACTTCATAAGCCTTTAGATTTTCCACAAGATTCTCAAGCGAAAGTTGTGTTAAATCATTTTCTTGTTCAATTGTGGTAGTCTTCTTTTCCCATTCGGGGGTAAGAGCACGAAGAACCTTTCTCACCATCTATGCTTACGTATATGTTTTCCCAAGAGCCACAAGGGAGTTTGTAATGTCAGTGAATCTCGTTACCATCTCCGATACACTTTGATTCTCCTTCATTCGGAACATCTCGAACCTGTAAACAAGAACAGAAATTTTAGATTCCTTGACTTTATTTGTACCTTCATGTGTTACCTCGAGAGTATGCCATATTTGGAATGCCGTTATTGCGTTTGACACACGGTTGAATTCTTCTTTGGTAAGTGGACAAAAGAGAGCATTCATCGCCTTTGCATTGTTCATGGTATCACTCTTCATATCGTCATTCCATTGAGCATGGGGAAGAGTAGGCACCGTATACTCCATCTCGGTCATGTTCCAAATCTCATAGTTGATGGATTGTAAGTGAATCTTCATTCTATATTTCCAGTAGTTGTAGTTTGTTCCATCAAAGAGAGGCGGCTTTTGTGTAGATTAACCTTCGTGGTATTGATTTGCATTATAAGTAGATGCCATTGTGATTAACCAAGCTCTGATACCAAGTGTTGGATCCTGTAAGCAAGGAAAGTAACACTATAGGGGGGTGAATACTGTTATATAAAAAATAAACAATAATTTAAACTTGACGCAACTGTTAAGTAGACTGAAAATGAAATGCCAGTCGACTGAAATGCCAGATAAAAGATAATTAATCAACTGAAGTACAGCGAGTCTGTTAAGTCGACTTAATATAGAAACCATTCGACTCATCAGACACAGATTACAATAAGGTGCAGTGAAATTAAAATTGCAAGTTAGAGAATTCAAACCACAGAGAATCAATAATGCTAACATGGCGATATATCTCGATTCGGTCCTCCTGACCTACATCCAGTCCCCAAGCAACCCACTTGAGATTTTCCACTATTCTTGAAAAAGTACAAGAATACCCTACGACCTTAGGCAACAACTATGCCAAACTCGTAGATCTCTCTCACCACTAGAGAGAGCAAGACCCTACTCTACAACCTAGAGTGACACTACACCAAGAGTCCCTTCTCTCAAACCGAGAGGACCACTCTCACAATCCGAGAGTGAACAACAAAAAGTTGAAGATTACAACACCTAAAGCCTTGATTTTTGAGTGTGCTTTTTGTATAGAGGCTATAGATCAACTTCAAATCGCAGTCTTGAACTTAATCTTAGTTATGCAAGACTGAAATTAGAGAACCAAGTCCAGAGAATGAGAGTACTTGAAAGCTTGAGTTCTTTTTCACAAAAATAAGCAAAGACTTGATTAAAACAATGGGTTCACCTTTTCCAAATTCATTCAGAACTTTATTTATAGAGTAAGAACTCTAAGAACATTGAAAAAAGGTTCATCAACTGCTAACAAACGGCAGAAACAGTTTGAGTTTGAAAATCAAATTTTAAACTTCTGAAAACTATCAAAACTGCTTGAATAGTCGACTGGGTTGCCAAGGGATTCGACTGGTCAGAGCTTGAGTAAGTTCAGTTTGTTTCGTACTTGAACAGTCAACTGCTTATCGAAGTAAGTCAACTGGTACTTTGACAGCTGAACTTATACAAGCTTGAATTTGACATTTTGATTTTTAATAATCTTTTTTTAAATCCTAGGGGATGTGTGAGTTTGTGTATCGAGGCTTTTACAAATTTCCTAAGACAAATCAAATATTACAATAAATTTACAAGACACTATTTTCTTCTGATCACTTGTTCTTTAGCTGATCACTTTGAGAATCGTTGAAGCTTTGAATAATCTTTGTCTTGTATCTTGATCTTTAGTCATGGAAGCTTATTTTTCTTGTAGCTCTATCTTGAGCCTAGAAAGTGTTGAGTACACACTGCAAGAGATATATAAAATAGAACATATGTGTATTGTGTTGTAGTAATCAAAATCAGGTATCTACAGTCACTAGGGCCGAATTGGATAAGTTCAAGCTCGACATCCTCCATGATATCCAAGGAAGTTAAGATCTGGGCCAACCCCCTAACGATGGATCCTCCGACTCAACTGGATCCCATAGAAAGGACGACCAAGTCCTTTGTCGTATCCAAAAAGTAGAGAATCGTGTAGAACAGATGAAGAATGAGAGAAACCTCTCCAGCAGGGCCTACCGCCCTAGTCGACCTCCTTTTAGCAGAGCCATCATCGATGCACCTATCCCAAAGGGATTCAAGACTCCTTAATTCGAATCCTACAATGGGGAATCAGACTCGACTGACCTTATCGAGAGCTTCAAAACACTCATGATGGTCTATAACGTTACTGATGCGCTCATGTGTCGAACATTTCCCACCACACTAAAAGGATCAGCAAGGGAATGGTATTCGCACCTGATGTTAGAATCATTATTTTCTTTCAATCAGCTCGAAGAACTTTTCATTGCGCACTTCGTTACTAGCTGCAGGGCTGAAAAGACAAGTGTCTCCCTGTTAGAACTGAAGCAGAGAGATGGAGAACTGCTAAAGGACTTCGTCAAACCTTTTACAGCAGAAGCAAGGTCAATTTCTTCCATGGACTCTTCAGTGGCGGCTACAGTCTTCCGTCACAATGTCATGCATAAAGAACTAAAAGCATTCCTTGCCAAGAGGCCACCTCAAGATTTCACTGAGCTTCTAGAAAGGAGTGAAAAGTATATTAGGGTTGAGGAAGCTCTCAATCCACAAGTCAAGAAAGAGTCACTTTTCGGGAACAAACGGAAGAACGCAAGTGAGGAAACACCCAAGAAGTTCCTGAAAAACGGTGCAAGTCAACGCCGTCGTCCCCCTACTCCCTGCTTCCACAAATTTACTCCAATGAACACTAGTGTGTCTGTCATCTTCAGGGCAGTTGAAAAAGATGGGATAGTTCATCCTAGTCCCAGAATGACAACGGCCAGCAAGAGAAGAGACAAGGACCTGTGGTGCGCATTTCACAGAGGTTGTGGACATACTACCGACAATTGCAAAGCCCTCAAAGAAGAAATTGAAGACCTAATTCGGTGGGGCTATCTCTCTCAGTTTGTCCAACGAAACAAAAATGCCGAAAACCCTCCGCCGCGGGGGGCTAATAAGCGTTCAGAAATGCCTTCTGAATTACGAGACTCCGAGCACATGGCCATTCTACACACCATCCATGTAGGACCCATGGGGGAGATTCAAACTCCTCTCACAAAGCTTTTGTAAGTGAAGTTAATTCGGTTCATAACACTCCACTCCCAAAGGGTTCGGGCCTCTTTGTATCCTTCTCTGATAAGGATCTTGAGGGCGTCAAAATGCCTCATTGCGATGCATTGGTTATCAATCTAGGCATGGAAAATTATGAGGTGCGACGTATCCTCGTAGACAATGGTAATTCCGTGAACATCCTTTTCATGGTCGCATTTGAAGCACTAAAGCTCTCTCGAGATCGACTCAAGCCAGTCAGCTCTACACTGCATGGCTTCCCAGGTGCACTTGTCCAAGTCGAGGGAATTGTCGCACTCGATGTGACGGAACGGAAAGCCCCAGTAACTCGGACAGAATGTTTAGACTTCCTGGTAGTCGACATCAAATTCGCGTATAATGCCATATTTGGCCACCCCGGACTAGTCGCTTTCCACGCTGTCGCCTCCGTATTTCACACGAAAATGAAATTTCTGACAACACCAGGCGTAGGCCAGGTAGTGGAAAGCCAATAGGCAGCACGGATGTGCTACACTGCTACCATGGGGGCTCGGTTTTCCCCCTCCATGCCGAAGAGCTACTACAGGAAGACAATCATGGTATCACAGAGCCTGCAAACTGATGGAACTGAGATGATTCCCAGGACTACGGATTAGTGTGCGTATCGATTGTTAAAAAATTAACAGATTAAATATGTGATAACCCTATATAGTGGAATCTAGGGTTCATGAATTATACCTGCGATGAGAAGAAGACGACAGCGACCCCAAGATCTTCTGCACGTATTCCTTCCTCGGGTTGGACGTCGTGTGGGTGACGATCTCCCAACCTTTCTTCTCCTTGGCTGACCTCTCTTTCTCTCCTTACGTGAATCACGAATTCTGAGAAAAAATCTTATATTTCAGATTGTTAATGACGGCCAGAGAATAGAGGATATATATAAGGCTACGGCAGGGACCATGAGGAGAAATTAGGGTTAGGTCTCCTAACGAATCTGGGTATCCCGTGTTCAACCCAAACATACAACCCAGGCCCATTAACAATAGCTCGGTCCACTAAGGAGCTATTGTTGCACTACCTTCCTAATCCCAAATTATATTTATGGGCTCCTTTTATTATATGCTCGTTCAACTCCCCATGTTAAGATATCGAATGTCCGTCGATCAAATTAAGTTACTGACAACTATATTGATCAACATCTTTTATCCTTAAGTAGTACCACTCAACTTTATTTGTCATGTCGGATGTAATCCACTTGCAGGGTTTACATGACAATCCTTATGAGCTCCTTAAGGGGACATCATCAACCCGACGTATCAGGACATGGATTCCTTTTACAATCAACAGCCCATCATACATACAATGCTATTACCCAATTCATAGAGGTTGTTGATCCATAATGAATCTCACTCTTTTATGAGTCAAAGTAATGCACACTGCATATACATGTCTGTTATTATATCTGGATTAAGAGCATAAGCATCCATAATAACATAGGTGTTTGTTCTCTTTTGTAGTCAGTACAAAGAGAACAACCTCAAGTGGTCCTGTTCAATACACACAAAGTGTACTAGTGTAAACCTATAGTCAAGACAGACTAATACCAGATTACACTACAACCTTTCCAATGGATTGTCCAAGTCCGTCTAGGTTGTGAACTATTTATATATTCCATAGGGAACTGATAATATGATCTTCTGTGTGTCACCTCACACCATATTATCAACCTAATAGAATATCAGACACTTGCATTAATATTATAATAAACACAATATGCAAACATATGCCCATATGATTCTCATTCAAAAAATAAGGAAATAAAGTTAATACAAAAGTGATGCTTTCAGTATATAACCCTAACACAAACGAGGTCGAAACTGCTACAATGGGCAGTCAAATCGAGAATTTTTAAATTTGTCAAGTTATCTGCTCCTAGTTTCGAGTACGTCCTCATCGGAACCCAACAATACACCTAAATCCCTCACCCAAAGCCACTCCGCTCATTCAACAGAAACAAACAATTTTGCCTAAATACATTGGTGCATCAGAAGATTTCTCTTTCTCTATCCAAAACAACAGGGGGCTCCTTCCAAAACAAGTAAGTCCAGACAAGGTTTACCAAGTTGTTCGTCTAACCGCTCATCAACTTGAAGCCCCTGGGGCAAGGATATGACAGCAGGGACTTGGAATGAGCAACACCTCAATAAGTACAACGAGAACATCTGAAATGCCCTCTCCTAATAGTAGAATTTTTAAAACTTGTAATAAAGGACAGCCACTAGAGCAGCCATTTAGTTTTTCCTTTCAATAAAGCCCACTTTCACTAATAGTCATGCATGTAATAAGGGCCAGCCATTAGAGTAGCCCCTTAGTTTATTTCTTAATAAAATTAGCTAGTTTATTTCATTGCATCTCACTCAATTTTATTAAATCAAACAATGAGCTAAAACACTCAACTTATACCTAGAACGGTGCTAAACACTCGTTACAAGCTTTCCACGAGACGGGTTCGGAGTTCATACCCATGGCTCGAAGATACTCTAACAACTTGCATAGAAGCAAGTTCAGAGTGTGCTCCGCCATTCGGTCTGCTCTTGTAACCTGCTTATACTAACAACTTTGGAATCCAGATCCATGACTCAGAGTTACTCTCGCGGCCTATAATTTCGCACATTCAGAGCACAATTCATCGTTCGATCTGTTCCTGAAACTAGTTAAAGTTTCTTAAAGACTTATACAATGAGTTGAGTGCCAAACTTTGTACATATAAACGGCACCAAAAACTCATTGCAAGTCTTTCCATAAGACGGGTTCAGAGTCCATACCCGTGGCTCGAAGATACTCTAACAATTTGCAATGAAGCAAGTTCAGAGTGGGTTTCGCCATTCGATCTGCTTCTGCAATCCATTAACGCCTCGACGACCGGTTCGGAGTCCATATCCATGGCTCGAAAGAGAATCTGTCAATTTGCCAAGAAGCAAGTTCAGAGTGCGCGTTGCCATTCGATCTGCTCCTGCAACCTGTTAATACTCAAACTAACAAGTTCGGAATCCATACCCATGGCTCAAAGTTACTCTAGCAACTTGCAATTATACACGTTCAGAGTTCAACCGCCATTCAATCTGCTCCTGAAACTAGTTAAAATTCCTCAAAGATAGAATAAGAAGTTCAAAATCGTGGATCGTAGTTACCCTGGTAACACTTGTAAAGAGCAACACTTAGAGTTCAACTCTCCACTCGATGTGACTCTCACAATTTGTCAGAGGAACCATACAGCAAGTTTCGAAAATAACTTTCCTTCAGAGTTGCTCCTACAACTAGCTGAGTTCAAGACGGAGAAGTTCTAAACTCCGTCATGCACCGTCCGCAGTTCGTTAGCTATATGCAATAGACTTGAAGCCCTGTTATTTAGCTATAAAGAACCCAGTCGATGGCACCTCCATCTTGAAAGCAAGGACCAAGAATGCAAAGAGATTTCATTAAGAATCACAGAACTATCACAAACCCACATGGTCAGATTCAGTAGTACTACAGATATTTACAGGTACAAAATTATCAAACATACAACTTGATCTACAAGCCGTCCTTGCAACTTAGTGGGCGAGGAACGTTGTTCCTGAGAGATATGAGACTCCTTGTGGGTCGCCTGTCGGCCACTGCTTTTTCTTGACCGCCAGCACCTTTAGCAGAAAATGTCAATCCCATGGATTTAGATTGCTGGCCAACACACGAGGTGCGTGACTGTCCACCAACCAAAGTCAAACTCAACAAAGCCGACGCGCCACTCTGGGCATAGCCAGGGTATCGAGAGGGCACTCGCGCTATCAGCATCGCTCCCCTAACGACCGACCGAACTCCTCTAACCATTGCACTCTCTTTCACGTTAGTCGTGGTGCCTTCCTTCACTTCAACCATTGTTCCCTTTTCTGCACTGATGACATGCAAGATGCTTGTCATTCGTAACCCCCCGAGTCTCGCCTGAAGGCGATACAACTCCAAGTCTTTCTCGACAACTACTTCTCTGAGTATAGCACACTCCCCAATGTTGTTTTTAGTTACTTTCAGAGGCAATGGCAAGTTGGCCAGACGATCGCTATACAAGAGTGCTAACTCGCAGTCCCTTTCAATGAGCACCGACTTAAGGCGAACAGACTCCAACCATTCATCCTCTGACTGAACATGCAAATAGTCGACCGCCAATTCCGTTATGTGCAGTCACTTGCAAAGACACTCAACCTCGTCACTACAGGGGTTTTCCCGGGATCCCACGATCGTCTGTCAACAATTCTAAAAGCATGGTCAAACAAAGGAACAAAATAATTGTGTCACGAGCAAGCATCGCTTCAAAGCACACCAACACAACATGGAAAATGGTAACAAATCTGGGGGACCTTTTTCAACCACTAAAAGAAAGATACATGAATGTGGTGGCCAGTCTGCAGTTAGGCATCATAGAAAGTTGCTACAAGTTTGAAACAAAGCAAATACACAAAACGGGAAAGAAAAAGGACATAACGAGGTGAATCAAGCATCCACCTACTTCGACGCCACCACGGACAAGGGACCCCAAGTAGCTTCCTTCCCCTTGCCCTTCTTTTCAGAGCCACTCCTCGCGCCACTCGCAAGAGTGCCGATCCCGCCATCATCCTTCCTGCCCGTATCAAGGGGCACACCAGGTCGAAGAGTCACCGGTAGCCTTTCCCATCGAAACCGGGAACACGCTCCACCACGTGTGAAATCGCTGCGGCATAAGACTTCAGCATCACCCCCTGCAACTTGGACTTACACTCAACGTGGACCTTGGCCACCTCGACCTTCAGCTCCAAGGCTGCATCAGTGCGAGCCTTCTCCTACTCCAGTAGAAGATAAGCATTCCTCTTCTCTAACGCCTTCTCTCTCTCCTTAGATGCCTCCAACTCAAGACGCGTCTCCTCCTTACTCGCTGCCAATGCCTCCAACTCAAGGCGCTTCTCCTCCTTACTCGCTGCCAATGCCTCCAACTCAAGGTGCCCTTCCCTTTCCTTCTTCTTCAGTACCTCCAACTCCACCTTTGCCTCCTTCACGGTCTTTTTCTTGTCCTTCTCGGTGCGGGACATGCGGGCCCTCATATTTTTCTCGTCGACCGCATAAAAGTCCACCGATGCCTGAAGTGGCACATTGCCTGAAACAAGGAGAAAGCGGTTAAGATATAATGATACAATGGAGGAAAGCGCAAGCTAAACAACAAAGGAAACCAGATCATACCGTCATGTGTGCCCTCGCAATCTTTAACACTGATCTCTCAGGAGGCTCCATATTCAACCTCTCTCTATCAGCAGGAGTGGGAATGTGGTAACTGGCCTTGAGGCAAGCAGTGGAGTTCCCCAAAAAGCTCTCCTGGTATTTCACGTTCCAGTCAGGGGTATAGACCATGTCCCCCCAATAAGCAAGTACAGTAACAGCCATAGCAGTCAGAGGGACTGACGAGGTACTCGCTACAACCGCAGCTAAAGAATAACCTGTTACAGCAACAGGCGGTACCTCTACAGGGGGACTCGGTCTGCACGGCAGGGGCCTGGGGTGGCAAGTCCTAGGAAGGAGAAGCATGTGCAGCCGACCTCTTGCACTTCTTCGGCTCGTCTTCCCTCTTGGTATGCAGCGGGTCCAAATCCACCAGAAGGTCTTCATAATCCATGTTTGTTCTTCCTGCAAGGAGAAATACGAAGGTGTTTAAACTTGTAAGATCAAATGAAAACAACAAAGGCATGGATAAAGCGACCAGCAAGCAATAAAAGCATGGATAACATGGCATGAAAGCAATGACAGTAAAATCGTACTAGAAACTGTCGGTCTAAGACCACCTTCAAAGAGTACTTTGTTAGTGATGTCTTGCCATGCCAACACCTTCAGTCCAAGAAGGGCATCACTGACGCTTTTCTCTTCCAATGTCATTACCGGCTCCGCTCTCATAGCCGAAGGAACCGTTCCCCTCCAAGTAGTGGGGATCCCCCACAGCTCAGTGCTGCGAACAACAAGAAATTTCTCCTTCCAACATCTTATTGATAGAGTATCGACTAACCCCCTATTCTTACGAGGGCTAGGGTACCAACGCTCCTCTATTTTGCTGAATTGGGCAAGTTTGAAATGATGTTTGAACACCGCAAGACTCGGCTCTGCTCCGAGCTGGCGACACTGCAATACAAATCTGACAACATGCCTCCACGTGTTCGGCATCAGCTACACCGGATATAGACGATACCAGTTGAGCACCTCTTTAACAAAGGGGTGGACGGGCAAGCGAAACCCGCAAAGAGGCATCGCACGAAAAGAAACAGTATTCCTCAGACATGGTGTAGCACGCCCTAACTCCAGGACCTGGCAGGAGTAAGTTGTACTCACAAGGAATGCCAAAGACCGTTCTAATCACGGCAAGCTCATCTCGCGTAAGAATGGTTGCTGCATAATTAGCCTCAGTAGTGTGGACGAGCTCTGGCTCATCGTATTCCATGCCGCTCCTAAAAAACTGTTGGTCAACTACTGGATACTCTCTAATCAGTTCTGGAACAAGAAACAACGGGTTCTTGAGCATACACCTCCTATCTCTCTCAGGTTCGACGATTGTTTTCACACTAGTGGAACGATCGGCCCCACCACGCACATTTTTCTCTCCGGGAAAGTGGTTGAACACAACACCCTCTTCTCTATCTAGACCAACTATCTAGTAGAAGCACAGATCGATGGAATGCTAGACATGATAAACAGCGGTCGCAAGAATGTTTCCTAGCCAAAGTGGTGGAAACTCCGAACCAACAGCCGAAGCTAGCACCCCCGTCGAACACCAGGCAAGCCACCAGCTCCACCCGGTAAAACACCACGATTTCGATAGAGAGAAGCTCTCAAAATTTTCAAAAGAGAGAAAGTGAAGGTGGTAAATGAGGGAGTGGGAGGTGAAATCAACCTCTATTTATAGAACCTCAGAGATCAAATTGCCACGTGGCAGGATCTGAGCCCTCTACAAGATTCAATGGTCAGGTCACACTACTCCAGGTCCAATAAGAACAGTAAGTTATCAACAGGACAGTCGACCGGCAAAACGAGTGATCGGTACAATGCTCGGTTGATGAAAGAAGCAGTAGGAAGGGGAGAGCAATTTCACAAACACTTGGTGGATGTGATAGGGTGAACAATTTCACAAACACTTGGTGGACGCCATATTCACCACCAGTAGAAGAAAACCCATCACTAATCAAGCTTCCTCGTGACAAAGCCTACTAGCCCCACGGAGTCCCCAAGTCCGTTCAACCTCTCTCGACCAAAATCAACTCAAACTTCGAAGAGACGATCAAATCCAAAAACCCAAGTACACTAGTGCTCCTACCTCGATGTGAGAGAAAGAACTCCACCGAAGACGACTCAACTCCAAACAAGGCAAGCTTCTTGCGGGCACAAAACTTCAAAAAACTCCACAAATCTTCAAAAAATCCGAAGATTTGCAAAAAGTGAAAAATCTCCAAGAAGTGCTCAAGGATTTGGAAGAAGAATAAAGATAGAAGTGGCTTCGGATTGGGTCGGGTTTACGAACCAAACCCATAAAGGAAATTCAAAGGAAAAAAGTAAAGGGGGAAAACGGGTACGGGTTTCGAATCCGCTATCCAAACCCGCCTCCGCTCCTTATTCTTCAAAGCTGGGCGCCAAAAACCAAAACCCCACTTCATCTCCCTCGAACTCTTCCTTTGCATCTTTAACTCCAAGCTCCACAACTCCAAACACCGAGCTCTCACCTCGATCTCTGCCCAAACTCCTGGTTGATGAAGGGGCCTCGTAGCTCAACTAAATCCACCATAGTTTGAGGGCTTCGGTCGACAAGGAGCCTCATGCTTCGAGGGCGTCGCTCACTTTACCACAGCCCCTCCATAACTCAGCAAGATGACTATAGCTCGGCGAAGCTCAACTTCAATGGCTCGGCAAAGCATTATCTTCGTATCTCGGCAAGACAGCCATAGCTCGGTAAAAAATGTAACCTCTATAGCTTAGCGAAACTCGATGACCGTAGCTCGGCGAAGCTAAACCTCAGTAGCTCGGTGAGACTTGACGGCCATAGCTCGGCGAAAAATGCAACCTCCATAGCTCGGCGAAAAATGCAACCTCCATAGCTCGGCGAAGCTAACCCTTAATAGCTCGCCGAGACTCGACGGCCATAGCACGACGAAGCTAAACTTTCATAGCTCGGCGAGACTCGACGATCACAGAATGGCAAGTTCGAAGGACATAACTCGGCCAAATCACACTCTCGTAGCATTGCTGAATCCACCATAGTTCCATTGCTTGGCCAAAAACAGAGCCCCATAGCTCGGCAAAAGGGGATGAGTCGACGAAGAGACGATTCAACGTCGTGGTAGCTCGACGAGGATGAAAGCTCGTAACTCTGAGAAGAAACGGACTCCTCGTACCTTAGCATAGTCCACAAAATCGAAAAAAATGGCCATAGCTCGGCCAAATGGTTGGCCGAGCTAGCGGGTCCCCGCATCAATTTCCGACCTTTTGATCTCTCCAAAAATCAAGCTCAAGTGTGATGGGTGGCTCAGATGCTTCCACGTCGCTCTTCATCTTCTCCACTGCTCCGCTCGCTTCTCCACCGTTTGATTTCACTTAGTGGGCGGGTCAAGCTCCGATGGACGATCCTGATAATGCCACGGAGTCCCTCATCACAGTGATCAGATCTCTGCCGTCTAATCCCCTTCTGCGCTCGAGCCAGGGCTGATGGATGCTTCAGATAATGCCACGTCGCCACAGATCACAACGATCATATCTCAGCCACTCGATCGCATCAGCGGGTGAGCTAGCATCTGATCAACGCTTCTGATCGCACCAAATTTGCGCCGCATCATCGAAATCACGACAAAGAGTCACAGTTGTCTAATCTCTCTCAGCGCGCAAGCTCCCCTTGATCACCGTTGCAGATCGCTTTAAAAAGCGAGTTGACGTCAGATTATACACAAAAATCCCTTTAAATCATTTTTAATTTGAAATTTTAATTTAAAAATCCAAAAATAATTATTTAAATTCAAAACATTAACGAAAAATTTCTGAAAATAATTAAAATTGGATTGATTAACTATTAAATTCGAAAAAGTGATCTTAAAATTAGGAAAAATTCTAGAAATAATTGGGAAAATACGAAAAATTATGGAAAAAGTCAAGAAAATATTCGCTGCCTCTGAAGTCACTGATCAGCTCCAGGTATCTCCGAACATCCTAACTGCTAAGATTCTACTCCAGAGTCTAAAAGTAAGGCGTACTACTCCCCGAAAGCTAAGAAATTGCCTTCCGGGAGTGGGTGGCTTATGATAATGGTAAAGATCATAGCAAATCAGGGTTGTACAATTTCTGCACAGATTTCAAAGCTTACAGGTAGATTAACCATTACAGGCCTCTTTAACAGGTCTGGACTTCTCCAGGCTCCTCTACAAGACATGGGATTTCTTCAATCTCATAAAAAGTGACAGACTAGACCCACTAGAAGAGACACCCAGCCCATAAAGACTAACAGTCAAATCTCTTATCCCTTAACAAGAAGATCTTATCTCTTGAGGAGGAGAGACATGAAAGAGATAAGGAATTCATATCGATCCAACGGACACAAATCAATCTCTTGATAAGTCTCTCAGACGTATAAATACCCCTCACCCTCTACAGTCAGAAGGTAATCAACAATTCGACAGTCATCTCTCTCATACTCTCTTTCTCTTTCTGGTTCTGACTTGAGCGTCAGAGGGTCTTTCGCCAGGGCCACCCCCCAGTGTTTCAAGCTTTTTGTAGGTCCATCAGCCGCATTAGCAATCATCGGATTCAGATCACGGTGGTCAGTCGATGATCCAGATTCAATCTCAGGAGCTCTAACTGCTTTTAACGGCCAAAGTCAAATATCAAAATTTTAGTAGTTTCCATCAATTGTTAACTCACTATCTGTTTGTTCCCACATTAAAATAAGCAACAATGACTACTGATCCATGTGTCTATATAAGATATTTTTGTGAAGGTAAATTCATTATTTTGTTGCTTTACGTGGATGACATGCTTATCGTTGGTCAAGATGCATGTATGATTAGGGAGTTTAAACAACAGTTATTCAAGTTCTTTGACATGAAGGACTTAGGACCGGCCAATTAGATTTTGGGCATGAAAATTGTCCGTGACAGAAAATCCAAGAAGTTGTGGTTGACACAAGAGAGATATGTTGAATAAGTACTTAAGAGATTAAATATGGAAGGAGCTAAGCCAGTGAGCTCACCTCTAGCTACTCAATTCTACCTAAGTTAGAGGTCATGTCCAAAAGTTAATAAAGAAAGAAAGAAAATGACAGTGATTCCTACTCATCTATGGTAGGTAGTCTTATGTACGCAGTGGTGTGTCCATAGCCAGACATTACTCATGCATTTGGCGTGGTGAGTAGATTCCTCTCTTATCTAGGGAAAAATCATTGAGAAGCAGTTAAGTGGATTTTGCAGTATTTGAAGTGGACTTCAAGGCCATGCTTGTGCTTGGTGGTTCCAAATCAGTCTTGGAAGGATTTACGGATGCTTATATGGCAGTAGACCTTGATAGCATAAAGTCTTCTTCTGGCTACGTGTTTACTTTTGCGAGGGAGCCGTGTTTTGGCATTCTAAGCTACAAAAGTGTGTTGCTTTGCCCACAACAGAAACCGAATACATAGCCCCTACAGAAGCATGCAAGGAGCTATTATTGATGAAGCGATTTCTCCAAGACTTGGGTTTGAAGTAATATAACTATATTGTTTATTATGACAGTTAAAGCGTTCTTGATTTGAACAAAAGTTCTACATATCATTCTCGTACCAAGCATATTGACATACGATATTATTGGATTAGAGATGTGATCGAGAAAAATTTGCTCGAGCCAAAGAAGATTTATACGGACAAGAACATGTCAGGCATGTTGACAAAAATTGTTACAAAGAAGATATTCGATTATTGCATAAAGCTCGCTGGAATGGACTCCAAGTAGTTCGGAGTCGTGATCGGTGTTCCTCCCTCATGGGCTAGAGGGGAATATTGTTAGTGTACCATGTGCTAATCTAACCCATGATGGAGCTTAGTTTCTCTAGAAATATCTGGAAGAAAAATCTAGAAAATATATATATATATATATATATATATATATATATATATATATATATATATTTTGGAAATCTAAAAGTGCTAGAATTTTCCACCATGAAAAATGGTGAAGTTGGAAAACTTCCACCATGAAAAATGGTGATGTTGAAAAAATGAATTGGTGCATGTGAATTAAAGCACATAACAATTCCAAATATTCTACATTTCCCACATATAAGGAGGTGATCTTCTTCATTTTGGAAGCAAGCAATTGAGGGTGTTTTACTCTAAAGTGAAGTGAGGTGTTCCACTCCAAGTAGAGAGTGAGAGTTCTTACTCTTTTTTATACCACCACTCCACGTGTGTGAGATTGAGGGTTCTTGTATTCTCCTGTTGTACTCATTATTTGAATGGGTTTTTAACATGTATACCCCTAACAAATATGATGATATCAGATATACCCCCTCACAAATGTGTATTTTCATATATACCCCTAACAATTTAGACTTTATTTCATATTTATTACCATGTTGGATATTACTAAGTTAACCATAATCTTACTCTTACGAGAGAAATAGAAATCAAATTAAAAGATCAAATTAGACAATCAAATGAGAAAAGAATTAACAGTTTTCAGAAAAATAAATGAAGAAGATTATAATCTATCATTAAAAAACAAGATTGATGGTCAGTTTGGAGAGGTAACGTGAGGAAAAATATGTAGTTCTCAAAGATGCGTTGTTAGTTCATCCATTTCTTGAAGAAAATAATAAATTTTTAGAAGAGTTAATAAGTCTCTGTTGGATTAACAATTACCGGATTTACAAGGATGAAGATATAAAGTTTGAATGGTAGAGAATAGAATATTTCAGTCATTTTTCATCAAGTCCATTAAAAAAAAAAAAACGGAAAATTCTCGATTGTTTTGAGTTTTTTAACTATAGGGGTAATTAAGAGAAGTGACATAGACACAAATTGAATAGCAGAAGAAGTTTATATCGCTAAGAAGTTTATATCGCTGTTCCGTGTGGACGTAGACACAAATTGCCGAACCATGTTAATTATTGGGTGCCTATTATTATTTATTATTATGTTTATCTCTGTGCTATTGTTGGATCCTGACAAATTCATGGACCTGTCAGTAACTATTCTTTCTTTTCTGTATTGATATTTCCTTTCAACTTCTGAATGGGGAGCGCTGAATATATTCTTCAAGGCCAAGGTAAAACGAAGGCTGTTATCATCCATAATTAACAGACATTGAAACAGAGTATATACAGAATAGATAAGGTAAATGGTTTTGAAAATAAGGTAAATGTTTTAAAATCTTAATTTGAATCAACCAAATCATGGATCGGTTACATTATCTTTTATTCAATAAATGAAATGTGCAGACACTGCACCTTATTCCAAAAAGACAACAAAAACTACACAGGATAAACGTACATCTTCCACATCACAAGCTTGGTAAATGTTTAATTTTATTCTGTAATTTGTAAACCAAATATCTATTACTATATCTTTTCATGAAGAGAACTCAATCTTGACTCCTCTAATTTTCACACTTCCAGACCTAGGCACAAGCGTAACTAGCACACTCTCGTCAGCCTCTGCTTGAAGATCCTCAAGCAAGTTTGTGATCCCTAGCCTCAACGTAGTGCTTATCGTCATATTCTTCTTACTATGCTTGTGCTTGTGTGGAACACTTACAAAGCTTCCTGCGAATTCAGTCGAATCTGCACCGACCTTTTCGTGCTCTGGAGTATTAATATACACGTCGAATTTGATGAATGATTCCCTCTCAAACTCGATTCCATCTACGACCAACACCTCCTCCTCTTCCTCTTTCTCCTTGTTGTTTCGTGATACCTTCGGCCTCTTCACTGTTGTGGTCATTGCTGATTTTAGGGTCAGTGGGAAAGTGGCCTCCTGTGTTGTCTTCTTTGATTGAAGAAGGGGCTTCTTGGCTGTAGGAGCTGTAGGAGTAGGCTTATTGTTGATCCAAGGGTTGGGGACATCTTGGTATTTATACCTGTTAAAGAAAACTAATTATTTAGCACGTGCAATACATTTAGAAGATGCATCCCAAACATTATAGTTATGAAAGGTTGTAATTCCTATTTACAGGAATTACAAGAGAAACATGTATATGCGTACCCTAGTATATCAGAATTCAAGCAGTCTTTCACCTTCACCCTAACTAGTTGTGCATTCTCATCATAAAAGACGAAGCTACTTTCAAGCCAATCTTTGTCAGTATAGTCCTTGCGCTTTCCTCCCTGCTGCTTCCACACGTTCCATATTCGGTCAATGTTGGAGTGGTGGGCAAAGAAGATCGGATCGCGTGCAGCAGAATAAAGCACCCCCATGTCCTCAAGGTTGGGTTGGGTTCGGTCTCCTGTCCACGCATGAACATTCCCATGGGGAGTGTTCTCTAGAGCGCCTGCACCAGGATCAGGTTTGTCCCCGGCACGATATGGAGATCCCATGAAAAGCTGTGCAGTCTTTCCATTGGAAATCACTTGCCTATACATTATCTGTTGCATATGGAAATATATTCATTTAATTTAGTATTGATTACCATAAGAAGAAAAAAATAAGAATGAGTAATGATATATATGTGAACAAGAATTTCAAAAAAAAAATTTATTCCAGTCCTCTTGACAAAAGGCATGCTTAAGTTTTATTTTTTCATCTCTAATCTCTAATATTATAACAGGAGAGTTGTCATTTGTAGACAACCTGTGATTTGTATGCATTCAACCTCAATTAAATCCACCCTCCTCTCCATCTCTCTCGAAACTCCCTCTTTCTCCTTAATATATAAAAATTCAGATCGATTGAGCCTCCTATCTATCTATATTTTTTATAGACGTATATTATAATTATACTAGTAGAGAGAGAGAGTAATGATGTAATAAATAACACATTGAGTAAATGAAAAATAAGTAAACTATTCATTATCTAGAAGGTGAACGAGTAAATTACACAGGGTAACAAGTAATGATTTAGTATACACGAGACAATATACTTATAGATACACATTAATATTATATATTCAATTTCGGTAGTTAGGCAGATTTTAAAATGAACCTCAAGTTTATGCATGGTTTATACCATTCATTATCTAGGTCAAAGTCTAAACGGTACAAGTAGTCAACATATATCAAAAACTTTGCATAAAAGAAATCAAACCAAGTCAAGCACAACAATTCGGACCGTTGAATATTCCTTCTTACGCTTTCACACAGACTATTCCGGCTTTTATTTGTCTCCGCCCTTATTTTTTTTTGTTATACCACAAATAAAACATATACGGACCAACTGGTTAAATTAGTTCTCGTACGTATATTCCGTTTACATCAAAAAAGTTCTCGTACGTATATATACTACAAATGCTATTAGTTAACAATACATACTTCAACTATTATCTACTTAAAAAAAATATAAAAAAATTATATTTACTGACTACACACAGAATATGATCAAAGAGAGATTATGAACAGAATTATTTTCCTCGCAAATATATTTCACATGTTTTTAATCTCTATATCATATTAATTTACTGACTTACGAAACAAAGGCACTACTACTTGTAATTAGTAAACCATACCTTGAGGTTGTGATCAATTTGCTGGGCATCAGTGAACGTAGGATCAGTCAAACTATAATCAAGATCCACAAGCGTCGGTGGCTGGTGCTTTGCATCTCGCAATTTATCGTACAAAGACGACGATGTATCAGTATACATCTCCGGCAACCTCATCCCACCCGGTGCATCCCAGTTCCAAAATGGCAACGCAAAGCTCTCATCCCCAATAAGCTTTCCCAATATCCTCTCATGAAAATACAAATAAAACCGATGCCAAGGGAAAAATAACCACGAGTTATGCACTTGTATCTCAAGATTTGGTAACCCAATCTGATCATATGCCCCATCACAATATGCACAGTGGACATTAGCTTGTTGGGTGAAGTTACGTGGGTCATCACTTGGCAAAGCCTTCATGAGCTCAACAGCCCTCTTATACTTGGCCAAATATTCAGGAGTGGCTAAGTGAGCAGCTGTACGAACCCTAAGTGGTGTTGTTACAGGTGGGGGTACGAAATCGATGATGGTTGATTGATAAGGGGGGCAACAACTGGTGGGGGTGGCGTTGGCTGGAAGATCAGCAGGCCCGCATTTCGATACATCGGGGGCTAAGATGGGGCTACCGTATGCCTTGCGGGTGAGCGCAGTTAGGCCTGCGGTGGCGCCTGTGAGCCCGATGAGGACGTTACGGCGGTCGAAACGTGGGGGTGGAGTAGAAGTTGGGTTGGTTGTGTCTTCTTGGTTATTAGGTTTGTTGGTTGCTTTGCATGATATTTTAGGACGGAATTGGGATTGACGCGAGATGGTAGGGAAGGGGCACGCAAAGGAGGAAGAAGAGAAGGTGGCCATTTGTGACAATGTTAAATGCATGCATATGAGTTTTCCTAGGGGATGATGGATCTTTATTTATAGAGAAATTACATGTATAAGAATCTAGATCTTTGAGACTTTTTCTACTTTACTTACTTTTCTTACTTTTATTTTTATTTTCATTTTTTATTTTTGTGAGGTACGGATGTTTGAGAATTCAGCCGTAATCAAATGATATAGGTAATTAGATTTTGAATCATGTGAGATTTTGGACAATGAAGACTTGTAAAAGGATTTGGATGACCTCGTATTATAAAAAAATCATTGAAGAACTGGGTAATTAATATACATTGTCCATCTTAAAAAAATAGTAGAACTATATTTAAAATTAAAAAAAAATAAAGAAAATGAACCAATAAACTCTTTAAATTCCTCTAATTGCTCTATATATGGATTATAAACAGATCATTCACTTTCGATTTTATTCTTCATACTGTAATTTTGTAACAAATCCCTTCTCATTAACATAACTAGTATAATGTACGTGCGATGCACGTCTAAAAAAAAGTAAAATCATCAAAATAAATGAATATATATTGAATAAGAAAAAATCTTTACAAGCAGGTCCTTGTTTAAGTTAATTCTGAGTGGTTGGTTTTGTAAATTTTATGTCATTCTTTTTTAAGCTTGACAAATTATCTGCTTAGAAAATTTTGAATTGTATGCCTCCAAAATTTTCATATTTTGGAGAAAATGGAGGGTCGGGACTTCAGGGGGAAAATGGAATGAAACTAACGATATGTTTTGTTTTTGTTTTTTTACTAAGAATTTTTAACTGTGTTGGGATTAGCGGTTATTTAGGTGGATTGAATGAACTATGAAAAAGCACATATAATTAAATAAACCTATGTAGCTTCTTCTTCGGTTTTAAAAAAATAAAATTTCTCCCTTGTTTCATTATTTTTTTTCCCCACCAGGAGAGAGGAAGAAGTTAGGACTAAATGGATGAAATTAACAAAATTTTGAAGTAGATAGGAGAGAGAGAAAATAATGATATAAAACAATAACCTTCATATAAAGATTGCGGAAATAACAGTGCATATTATATTAGTGAGGGGGTTTTGTTCGGCCCTGAGTTTCCAGGAGTCCGAGGCAAAAGGCCCAAATAATTATTTTTGAGATCTCAAATAACAATATAATTCTTTTAACGCGCAAAATATGTGCCTATATTTATGAAAGGAATACAAATTTGGGATCACCTAAATTGTAAAAATTCCGCGGGTCTGATGCGCCCTGTCTCAAGATGAGGGCCGGGGGCAGGCCCTGGTTACGGTAAACAATCTAGTTATAATCTAGTAAAAATAGCAAGTAGAAGAAATTTAAGAGTTTGTTAGTTCACTTAACTTTTTAAATTTTAAATATAACCCTCCGGCCGAATTTTAGATGGCCCGATGTACATTAATTCATCAAAACTATTGGTGATTTTTAATAAGAGGCAATCCGAATCCTTGTAATTCTAAGCTATACAGAAAAAAAGTTTGTTTTGTCTGGTTATTTCTTATTTAAAAATCAGGTGATGATTTGTCATCTTTGAAGTAAAAAAAATGCATATCTAGCCAATGTACATATAATCTTGTGGTACATATATATTTCCAGATTTTTAAATTTTGATCTGGAATAATTATAGTGACACTAACTTAGATAAACTTTTATAATAGAGTAATTAGTACCTTTTATATATATATATATATATATATATATATATATATATATATATATATATATATATATATTAGATTTGCCCTTGGGCACGTGCACGTGCCTACGGCACGTCTTCTGAACGATATAGCATATGAAAATCTTGTAAACAGTAAAACAATAATTATGTAGCTCAAGTTTGAATAGTAAAATAATAATTAGTTGTAAATAAAAGTTCATGTTTTCATTAGTATATGTTGAAAAATAATTATAAATGGGGTGTAAAATCCAACTTCGTAGAACTTTGAGTGTGGAAAATGATGAAATCTAACTGTTGCTGAGATATTTTCTATTTCAATATAACATGAGCAATTAAAAAATGCATTAAAAACCTAAAAATTTACAAACCTGAAATCTGAAAATATAAATCTCTGAAAAAATGGAGAGAGAGAGAGCGAGAGAGAGAGAGAGAGATAAATAAATAAAGAAGTTGTTTTTGGGGATTTGAATTTGAGGGGGAGGGGGGGGGGACTTTTGGGCGGGAAAATATGTTTTGTGAGATTAGATCTGGACCATTGATTTCAACCCTATTAAATGAGAACCACTTGATAGCTTTCTTTGTGTTTTATTATATAGATATATATAAACAGAAAATAAGTACAAAATACAGAGTATAATAGTCGGGTCGATTATAGTGAGTTAAAAGTTATAGATGGAGTAACTAGTATCTATCAAATTTATTTACTTACTAGGTTTGCCCGTTGACACGTGCCTACGGCTCGTCTTCGGAACGGTGCACCTGATTTATTTATATAAAATAGTTTTGGAGGTCCAGCATATTAATTGAAGTAGCAAATATATTATATGAGGAAGCAGTATATCTACCTTTAAGCTCAACCATCGCCTTCTTGATCATTAGTTTGAACTTATCTGGAATACATATAGTTTGTTAAAAACACCGCATAGAGTTTTTTTTAACTTCAACATCACTTTTAGATACTTGTAATCGTTATACAAGAACATTATCATATAGGTTTTATAGAGTTTACTCAAATTCCATAACCACTATGAGCATGTCCAAATACAATTGTAACGCAAGTACAAGTGTGAAGGTATCTACAATACCAATAATCTAAACATCTGTTTGTAATTAAAATACCTCTTATTATTATTTCAATCAAAATAAAATACATGAAGTTCTCAAACTTTAATCCAAGCTAATCATTTTTTTTATCTCAACTTTGTCTTCCCATTGCACCTTTATAAAAAAAAAAATCAAAATGAATAAATAACAAATTTACTTTAGCTGTCTTTCTTCAGTGGAGAGTTTGCACACTTTATTGGTAAACTCTAGTCATTCCAATCCTATATATCAAAACATACACTAAAAGTTCTTATATGTTATATTATCCATGATTTCTAATAACTAGTGAAGGGAACACTTCACGATAGTATATTATCCATTATTTTTAAAGTTTTAAAATTTTGAATATTTTTAGTTTTTATGTTTTAAAGTTTTAAAGTTTTTTATTTTTTATTTTTAAAAAAAAATTAAAATTTTTATTTTCTTAATTTTTTGAATAGGAGAGAGAGAGAGAATAACTAAATAAATAAAGAAGTTGTTTTGGGTGGAGATTTGAATTTGAATTTTGATAAAACTTTTGGAGAGAAAAATGTATTTTGTGATGTTAGATTTGAACCTTTAATTTTGAAGAAATTGAAGAGAAACCACTTAATAGTTTTTCTTGTGTTTTATTATAAAGATTTATTTAATTTTCAAGAGAATGCATCATCAAATTTATTTCATGCGACAGTCAATTACGTAGGGAATTTGTCTTCACCAATTGAGCCTTTTAAGAAAAACGCAAAATTGATGCCTGATCAGCACTTTTCACTGTTTTCCACGTGATGATTGACTGCTTGCAATTTAAATCCTACCGACAATGTACTATTTTATATGCGAGTTGATTTATGGAGTAGTTGGTTATAGACAATATTATTTTAATTTATTTATGGAGTAGGTGGTTGTTATAGACAATATTATTTTAATTTATTAATGCTTGATCAGTACTTTTCACTGTTTGCATCGTGATGATTGACTACTTGCAATTGAATTCCTATCTACAACGTGATGATTGACTACTTGCAATTGAATGTACCCCCCTTCCTTTCAAAACATGAAGTTAAAAAATTATGATTAGTGGTTTTGAACTTTTTCTGGTTTGAACGATTCAAAAGCGCTCCGTACAGAGCGATTCAAAAAGCGATTCATTTGCGATTCTCGTCTGGCTTCTTCTCCAGCATTCATCAGCCAGATCCGGCGCCGTCTCTACCTTTCAACCCTCCTCCCCTTCTTTAATCTTGATCAGCCCGCTCCCCTCTCTCGACCCATCTCCTTGTTTTGCCATCTCTCCGTCGCCTCGGTGTTCGTCCTCCCTCTCTCTCCTCGACATTTCTCTGGCGTCGCCTCGTTTTGGCGTGGGTTCTCCAGTCTCCGGAAGATCCGAGCCCTTTTCGTTTGTTTCCAGCAGTAGCGATTCCGCCGGCTTCGGTGGATCAACGGCTGTCCTCTTTTGAGGGTTTCTTCCGATTGCTTCCCCCGGCTTCGAGATCCATCCCGGTGGCCTCGTTTCTCCGGCGGCCCTCATTCCCTTCCTTGGTCTGAGAGTGATTTCCCGGTGGATCCGCCGTTCCTTCACTGTGAGTATTCTGCTTTAATAGGGTGTTGTTTGTATTGTTTGGCTTTGGTAGAGCTTCTCGTTGCTCTAGTGATTTCGTGATCGAGTTTGTGGTGCTGTGATTGTGATTGTGGTACTAGTGCTATTTATCACTACTTTTATTCTCTTCCCCCGACGGCTCCGCTCCGTCAGTTGCTGGTAAACAGCGTATTGTGATGCACTGAGCTTTAGTTCTCTCAAGATCAGTCATCTCTATTTTTCTTCCCTTATCGTTTCTTTTCTCCTTCCTTTTCTCTCTATTTGGAGGGTGATTTTAATCCCCATTGTGGGTAGTATTTGTCCCCTCTCGTGCTCCACTGTTTTCCTCCTCGGTGATGCTACTTTGGGGCAGTTGGAACTGAACTGTACCCCCCCTCGTTTTTTGTACAGTTCCTTACCTGCAGGTGATCACGGTTGGCAAGGTTGGTTTGGTTCATACCATGCATCTCGCCGAGCATGATGCTAGGCCTCATAATTTGGAGTTGGTTATAGTTTCGCAAAGGGAGTTGGATACTCCTCGTGCCGATTTATCCCATCTTTTTCAATGTTCTGCTTCCTCCACTAACCTCCCTTCCACTTGTAAGGCGGATCCTCTTGTGGTTTGCTACAGATGCCTTCTCCCCGGGCATTTTAAACGCGAGTGCAAGAATAAAATTAGATGCATTTTCTGTGATAAGTGGGATCATTCTCGCAGTAGATGTTTTGCTCTTCAAAAACTTCTTGGTTTTCCTAAAGGTCATCTCCTGCCGGCCAAACTTCTTTCCTTTCTAAACTATCCCCGTTTAAAGCGCAAGTATCTTGCTAGCTTGGCTAGGAAGTTTCAGGAGAGGGTGGCTAGCAAGAGCAGCGTTGTCTCGGGCCAGAACCTTGACTCCTCAGTTACGGTTTTGCCATCAACGACGAACGCCTCCACTCCTTCATCCCCTAATTTGTGATCCTCTTGTTACCCTTCCCTATCCTAATTTTGCTATCCTAGTTAAGGATCGCAAAGCTCGTTCGTCTCTGGGTTCCTACCCTCAGCTGGGTTTTTTTAAGGGCCATACCCGTTCCAACTTTTTGTCTCCTTCGTTGATTTTGAAGCTGGATTACAAGTCTAACTTGTTTAAATCCGTCTCCCCTTCGCTTGAGTGGTCTCGTATTGCGAGGGGGAACGCTTTGCACTGCGTTTTCTCTGATTCCCCTGTGCATCCTGACAGGACTAAGGTCGACACTATGGATTCTTCTTTTTATTTTAACTATCCGTGTGTTTTTAAAGTTTCTTCTCCCCAACTTGCTACGTTCTCTTTTCATTACCCAGGATGCTTATTCTCTTGGTATCAACGTTTAGGGGTTCTCTTGGGACTCTATCAGCTTTTGTCAGCTTTTAAACATCTCTTCCTCTCCCTCTCCCGTAAGATTTCTCCGAGTTCTGATGATCCTTATCTCCTTCGCTCGGACGTCTCGACCAAGTCCACCCCACCTGTCACGTCGGACGCTCTCAGTTGTTGCGTTTCCCCGCCGTATTCTATCAAAGTCGAAGCCTCGACTTCGGTCTTTGCGATTTCTTCGCCCTCTTCGGTGAGGGATGCCCCTCCCCCCGTCAAGCGGAGTTATAAAAAGAACGTCTCTTATCATTTGCCTACTCGTGTGAGCGCTCGCATTCTTGCGAGGAAAACTGCTTCTGCGTCGTTTCATCAACCTCTGCTCAGTTGAGTCTTGCCTTCACGCTGATTCCCTTCATTTCGGCTGCGCGTCGCCTCCGTTGTGCTGCTAGAGTGTTTCTTTGGACTGCTAGCGGATTGGAATGCCTTCGTTGGGGGAGGGTTGTTTTTTCTGTCTTGTTTTGGCGAGGGAGTTTGCTGAAGCGCTTTTATCTGTATTTTTGGATCAATAGCCTTGTTTGTTTATTTATTGCTCGCTTTTTATTGTTTTACATCTTGTAAAGCCATCGATTATTTATTTGTATTCTGTTATTATTGATTAATACATTTTTGATGGCTGGAGCCTTTTGGCTCTATCCGATACATCAAAAAAAAAATTATGATTAGTATAAGTACAAGATAAACTATCAATTGTAAATATTCTCTTTTTTTTATTCTGTTAGAGGATCTGTAGTCGTTCAATGTTAAAAATATCGATATATGGATAAATGGAAATAGAAATCCCACTTTTGCTGCACTCGTGCAAAGCTATTTTTTAGCTATCTATATTAAAATAATAAGCGAAGTACCGTCGGAGAGGGAAAAAAAATAAAAAAACAATAAATTTGAGCGACGACACATGAAGTACCATCGGAGAAGAAAAAAAAAAAGGACCGAAAATCACGGACGGCACATGAAGTGCCATGCAACACTCTTCAAAAATTTTTTTGTCATTTTTCACTTTTTTGGAAATTACAAAAACATTTCGGTAATTACAAAAAAATTACAAAAATTGCAAAAACATTTCAGAAATTGCAAAAAAAATTAAAAAATTGCAAAAATGTTTCAGAAAATTGCAAAAAAAAATTAAAAAATACAAAACCCCTTGACGGCAGTTCAAGTGCCGTCCGAGGATTTGGGAGTGGACTGGGATTTTTTTAATTGAAAAAAAAATTACAAAATCAAAGGACGGCACATGAAGTGCCGTCCGAGGGATTTGGGGGGATTTTTTAATCGAAAAAATTTATAAAAAATCAAGTGTCGTCGCTTAAATATGGATAAAAGCTATATCCATTCTCATATATAGCAATCGACTGTAGCAAATTATCGATAATATGGATATTTGGCAAACGAGTACAGCAGTTTTTTTAGCCAAATATCCATATTATCGATATATAGCAAACGACTACAGATGCTCTTATAAATAAGCTATCAATAAGAAGTACATGAAAATATTTAAAAGATAAGAGTACAGGTGAAAATCACCAAAAAAAAAAAAACTAATTAATTGATATTTAAGAATGACAAGATAACAGTATTGAAAACTTATATTTTGGAAAAAGAGAAAAAAAAACTAGAATGACGGGTCTGTTTGGTTTGTAGTTTTTTTCTTTTTTTTGTTTTCCAAAACCCCAAAACCTGTTTGGTTAGATTGTTTTGTGAAAACAGTTTTCACAAAACTCCACTTCAACTATTTTCTGTTTTTTCACATTCTCTCTCTAAATATATTTATATATTATGATTATGATTATGATTATTATTATTATTATTATTATTATTATTATTATTATTATTATATTTATAATATATTATTGTTACATATATATTATGATTATGATTATGATGATGATTATTATTATTATTATTATTATTATTATTATTATATATTATATTATTATTTTTATTTTTAATAAATATATATATATATATATATAGAGGAGTGATCCAATGAGAAACACTCTTAAATGAGAAAATGAGAAACATTGATTTTGACCATTGGATATGAGGGGAAATAGATGAATGGCTCTAATTCATTTGAAATAATTAATTGAAAATTCGGTTTTTTTTCTACACATCTATTAAAAAAAACCAAAAAAAAACCAACAGCAAAAACCCAAACATATTTTCTGATATCTTATACCCCCAAAAAAACCCAAATTAAAGAGTATGAGACCATGAAAACAAAATGCAAGCCACATACTAGTAACGCATAGCACCATGTGCATGCTGCACAATGTCACCCTTCAATCACTAATTCTATGCAGAATAACCACAGTGCATAGAACTCAATAATAAGACATGAGACTCTTAAAAAAAATATTTTCTCAATGTCTAATGGGTACAATGGAATCACTTTCTTAAGATCTGCAATATTTACTCAAGAACAAAAAATAAAATTACATCCTAAAGTCTCAATGCATATTTCTCAAGATCTGCAATATTCTCAATGTCTAATGGGTACAATGGAATCACTTTCTCAAGATCTGCAATATTTTCTCAAGAACAAATAAAATTAGATCCTAAAGTCTCAATGCATATTTCAAGTACCAATGCATATTTCAAGTAGGGTCATCAAGTAGATCTTATAAGATCCGCTTGCAGATACACTGAGAATTTGTAGGATCCATCTGAGCATATGTATACAGGGGCTTGGTAGTTCGCATATTTGCTTCTCCCATCCAGTGATGGAGAACTTTATTTTATTTTATTTAAGTTTTTTAGCATTATAAAGCCACCAAATCAAGAATATAAAAACAGAAGTACACCAAACAGATGCGAACTTCTGCATAGAATTAACGAAAGTTAGGGTTAGGGAAAACACTGAGATGTTTTTTTAATTTGGGGGTTTTTTTTTTGGTGTATAAGATATCAGAAATGATGTTTGGGTTTTTGCTGTTGTTTTTTTTTTTGGTTTTTTTAATAGATGTGTAGAAAAAAAACCAAATTTTCAATTAATTAATCCAAATGAATTAGAGCCATTCATCTATTTCCCCTCATATCCAATGGTCAAAATCAATGTTTCTCATTTTCTCATTTAAGAGTGTTTCTCATTGGATCACTCCTCTATATATATATATATATATATATATATATATATATATATATATATATATATAATTATTTCAAGTATGCTATTTTATATATACTATTATAATATTCTATTATTATTATAATATATATTATTATTATATATTATTATATATATTATTATTATATATTATTATATATATTATTATTATTATTATAAATTATCTAATATATTATTATAATATATTATTATAATTATTATATGTTATTATATATATGTACATAATTAAATATGTTTATTATAATAAATTATTTTATATTATTATATAATATAGAATTATTATAATATATTATTATTTTATATATACTCTTTTATATATACTATTATTATTATATTATTATTATTATTATATATATTATTATTGTATATATTATTATTTTATTTATACTATTTTATATATTCTATTATTAGATATATTATTATTATTATATATTACTATTATATATTATTATTTATATATATATATATATATATATATATATATATATATATATATATATATATATATAATAATAATATATAATAGTAATATATAATAATAATAATATATCTAATAATAGAATATATAAAATAGTATAAATAAAATAATAATATATACAATAATAATATATATAATAATAATAATAATATAATAATAATAGTATATATAAAAGAGTATATATATATATATATATATATATTATTATTATTATTATTATTATTATTATTATTATTATTATTATTATTATTATTATTATTATACACTCACACACTATTATTATAATATATATTATTTTTTCATATATACTATTGTAATAATCTATTATTATTATAATATATATTATTATTATTATATATTAGTATTATATATTATTATTATTATATATTAGTATTATATATTATTACATATATATTATTATAATTATTATATGTTATTATATATATGTATATAATTAAATATGTTTATTATAATAAATTATTTCATATTATTATAATATATTATTATTTTATATATACTATTTTATATATACTATTATTATATTATATTATTATTATATATATTATTATTTATATATATTATTTTTTATATATACTATTTTATATGTACTATTATTATATTATATTATTATTATATATACTATTATTATATTATATTATTATTATTATATATATTATATTATATTATTATTTTATATATATTATATTATATTATTATTTTATATACACTATTTTATATATACTATTATTTCATATATACTATTTTATATATACTGTTATAATAATCTTTTATTATTATTATTATTATTATTATATATTACTATTATATATTGTTATATATATTATTATATAATTTATTATTATTATAATAAATTGTTTAATATATAATTTGAATATATTAATATTACATATACATTATTATAATTATTATATATTATTATATATATGTATATTATTAAATATGTTTATTATAATAAAATATTTTATATTATTATATATCAGTATGTATGTATATGTATACAATATGTATGTATCAGAGTATATATACTGTATACAGTATATACATACAACCAAACCTATACATACATTATACTCTCATTTTCAAAAACCAGTTTTCAAAAAAAATTATTACCAAACAGCTTTTACACTCTCATTTTCAGAAAACTGTTTTTAGAAAACTCTTTTCAGAAAACTGTTTTCAGAAACTGTTTTCAAAACAACAAACCAAACGCAATATATTTTGAAACGGAAGAAGTACTGGGCTTGATACGCAAATTGATTTTATAGTTGGTTGATTTATATACAATATTATTTTAATATATTAATCTCCCAAGGCCATTCGGGAATTGGTGAATAGAGATTATGAAAGGAGAGTTACATGTAAGATCAATTCTATCTATGAAGTAGGCATTTGAGTTGCCATTTTTATTTTTGACAATTTAAAGGATAACTTTGTCAAAAATAATGGCAATAGGTTCTGCATTCATATATGTTAATTGGGTTGCCAAATATATATCTCTTATCTCTAATCTCTAATATTATAATTGGAGAGTTGGGGTTGTGATTTATAGACAACGTGTAATTTGTAGACAGCCAACCACCTAATCTCAACCATTTATTTTAAGCGGGAGTTATACTAACCATTCATTTAATTATTTGTTGTTAGTTATGATAATACCCGCAAAGATCAAATTTATTTACAACATAATTATTTACAAAAATTTCACTAATATAAAATATATAAAAGTTGATGCCACTAGATGTAATTTGTAAAGAGTAAGTGATAAGTAAAAAGAGCTCTCAGGTTCGAGGCCAAATTATGTCATAGTATTTACTTTAAAAAGAAAAAAAATATGTGCACATTACTAGTATATCTTAAATACATTATTTTATATATAATAAAAATATATTAGGGTAATTATATATTATATACATAATATTGTATTTAAAATATTTTATGTGTGTGTGTGTGTATATATATATATATATATATATATATATAGAGAGAGAGAGAGAGAGAGAGAGAGAGAGAGAGAGAGAGAGAGAGAGAGAGGAGGGGTGTGTGTGTGTGTGTGTGTGTGTTAATTAAGTGGCCAAAATGACCCAATTACCCTCAGGAAAAAGTGAGAAGAGCGAAAGCAACCAGAGCTGTTCGATCTGATGGAACTGAGATGAGACCCAGGACCACGGATTGGTGTGCGTATCGATCATAAAAGCTTAACAGATTTAATACGTGATCTAACCCTATATAGCGGAATCTAGGGTTCACGAATTATACCTGCGATGAGAAGAAGACAATAGTTTCTAGCAACCTCGAGCCGTCAGCGACCCTAAGATCTTCTGCACGTATTCCTTCCTCGGGTTGGACGTCGTGTGGGCGAAAGTCTACCAACCTTTCTTCTCCTTGGCTGACCTCTCTTTCTCTCCTTACGTGAATCACGAATTTAGAGAAAACTTCTTATCTCTGATAATGATCTGACGGCCAGAGAATAGAGGATATATATAAGGCTACGGCAGGGACCATGAGGAGAAATTAGGATTAGGTCTCCTAACGAATCTGGGTATCCCGTGTTCAGCCCGAACACACAACCCAGGCCCATTAACAATAGCTCGGTCCACTAAAGAGCTATTGTTGCACTACCTTTCTAATCCCAAATTATATTTATGGGCTCCTTTTATTATATGCTTGTTCAGCTCCCCATGTTAAGATATCGAATGTCCGTCGATCAAATTAAGTTACTGACAACTATATTGATCAACATCTTTTATCCTTAAGTAGTACCACTCAACTTTATTTGTCATGTCGGATGTAATCCACCTGCAGGGTTTACATGACAATCCTTATGAGCTCCTTAAGGGGACATCATCAACCCGACGTATCGGGACATGGATTTCTTTTACAATCAACAGCCCATCATACATACAATGCTATTACCCAATTCATAGAGGTTGTTGATCCATAATGAATCTCACTCTTTTATGAGTCAAAGTAATGCACACTGCATATACATGTCTGTTATTATATCTGGATTAAGAGCATAAGCATCCATAATAACAGAGGTGTTTGTTCTCTTTTGTAGTCAGTACAAAGAGAACAACCTTAAGTGGTCCTGTTCAATACACACAAAGTGTACTAGTGTAAACCTATAGTCAAGATAGACTAATACCAGATTACACTACAACCTTTCCAATGGATTATCCAAGTCCGTCTAGGTTGTGAACTATTTATATATTCCATAAGGAACTGATAATATGATCTTCTGTGTGTCACCTCACACCATATTATCAACCTTATAGAATATCAGATACTTGCATTAATATTATAATAAACACAATATGCAAACATATGCCCATATGATTCTCATTCAAAAAAATAAGGAAATAAAGTTAATACAAAAGTGATGCTTTCAGTATATAACCCTAACACGATCAACATCTTAATTGAATTTTTGATCGGACGTTACATAGAACAGTTCGCACAACCCAGTTAGCAACGAAACGTTCCATATATATATATATATATATATATATATATATATATATATATATATATATATATATATATATATATATTCCGTATTTATGTATATATGTATATACATAAATCTTGTATATTTTATAGTATACTCTGCTACATTACATTGTATACATATACATACATACATATTAATAGATACATACAGATATATAATAATAATAACAATAATATATAATAATAATAGTTGCACTGATACCAGTTTGAGAGGTGGATGCGGAAAATCAAAGGTAAGATTTTATTTATGTGATAGTAATAGCACACATACACTCTTTCTTTTATTCCTGCTAGGAAACCTTATTGAAACTTTATGCCTTCATACCAACCCACGACCTCTCCTTATATAGGTGGAGAAAGGCTTAGGATACTAAAATACATAATACAAAATACATGACATTCATGAAGCTTCCTTAGTACGAAATTTCCTTAATAAGCATATACGAAGCTTGCTTTATTATGAAGCTTGCTTTACACGTTTCCTTTACAGATCATTTTTTTTTGCCACTTTTTCTTGAATTCTGGCTTCCACCTTTCTCTTGTAATTTTAAATTTCGTAGAAGGCCTATTATAAGATCCATATTTAGGTTCACACCCATATTCTAAATTTATATCTGGATCGTATATGGGACAACATTGCATCCCTAGCTTTGAGTTTTTAACTCTAATTTTTATTTGTTTATGTCCTTTAGCAGTTGCTTTAATAGTTTCCATTCAGGCTTGTTTTAAATATGCTGTACTTTGATCTCTGAGTGTATCTCCAATAAGACTAGCAGAATTAACTGGCATTAACTTTTTATAATGATTTTTTTTATCAAGTCTTCCCATGGTTCTGGGATATTTAGAAAAAGCTTTCTAACAAAAATATTTTCTTATCAGGGCCTTCGAGTTCGAAGATTTGCCCAATATAATCTGTGACAAATGTTTCTAATTCACGTATATCTTATAATTTCATCATTAATAACTTATTTTATTCATTTATAGTCCTTTGTAGTGTTTCCCTGTTAGATCACTATAGAATGATGATAGCAATCGAAAAATCATTTTATCAGTTGTTTCTTGAGATTCAATATTGGCTTTTTCAACCGCATTTTTAGCTTCTAAGATTCTTAGACAATCGACTGCATATCCTTCCCATAAGGAACATGTGTATTTCAAAAAGTCTCTGTTAGACATCCCTTTTAGGAGATATCTTATACCATGCATATGTTGGCCCCAATCTTTAAAATATTTTTTTAGATATCTATGGGTATTCTATCAATATTGAACTATGTACCCATATGAGCATTTCGTTTGTCATATGCTCCTTGTATTATACTAGCATAATTATCCCTCCAATTAAGAATATTATGATGGTAAAATAATCTTTTAGATGTTCTACCATATCTTAGAGATTCTTCCGGATTGGAAGGCTGAAAATCAGGGACTGGATTTTCTTCAGGTTCTAAAGGTCTTTTTCTCTAGCTTCCGCTCGAAAGGTTTCACAAACTTCTGTCATTTGTTGGTCAACAGCAGTTTCTTGATCAGCGTGTACTTTATAAAAAAAAAATTTCTGTTTATTAACTCAATATTTGTTTGCTCAGTAGAGCTAGAAATTTCTAGCTCAGTAGAGCCTTTTGAGTCAGTAGACTCTAAAGATTCTTTCTCAGTGGAGCCATTTGAGTCAGTAGACTCTGAATATTCTTGCTCAATAGATCTATTGGAATCTGTATATTCTATTTCTGAATTAGAAACATATTCTTCTTTAGGCATAAAGTATCTTATTGCATATTCATGTTTTTCAAAATAAGATTGAACATCATTGCAAGGAATGGTTCCTTCTAGTTCTTATTTCCTTAACTCGAGGAAACAATTATAATAAGTTTTTTTCTATTTCATAACCTGAAATAGTATTTTCTTGTAAAGAGGAATATTTAACCATATTATTCATAAAATGAAAATTAATTTTCTCTTCCATTGGAGAAGATAGTTCAACTTCAGCTCTAGTGATGGATTTTAAAAGCTGTTTAGATTGACTATTAAGATCAATACTATCAAGTTCAGGAATTTTTATATTATCAATTTTTTTTCGATATTGCGTTCTATGCCAAGAAAATGGCAACCCATAGCAACCCTCAAGTACAAGCTGGTATCGAACAACCAATAATTAAAATTCCACAAGCTGCTGACAACATTCCATTAGATCATGAAGTTTAACAATTACTAGAACCTCCTGAACAGTAGGTTGAACCACAAGCTTCTGAGATGATGGTACAACCTTAAGGAGATCTACTAGAACTAAGATATCAGCAATTCCTAGCGATTATGTAGTGTACCTACAAGAATATGACTATAGTATTGGAGCTAAAAGTGATCCCGATTCATTTTCATAGGCCATGAGTTGCAGAGAGTCAGAATTATAGTATTGCCATGAAGGAAGAGATGAGTTCTATGAAAAGTAACAGAGTCTAGGATCTTGTTGAGTTGCCTGATGGTGCAAAAGCCATTGGCTGTAAATGAGTCTTTTAAGACTAAGAAGGACTCATTAGGCAACAATGAGAGATAGAAGGTGAGACTTGTTGATAAGGGATTCACTCAAAAAGAAGGAATCAATTACATAGAGACCTTTTCTCTTGTATCTAAGAGAGATTCTCTACGCTTTATTTTGGCATTAGTAGCCCATTTCGACCTTGAATTGAAACAAATGGATGTGAAGACGGCTTTTCTCAATGGAGATCTAGAGGAGGAGGTTTATATGAGACAAACTAAAGATTCCCTTCTAGTGATGGTGAGCATTTGGTCGGTAAGCTCAAGAAATCCATATACGATCTAAAACAAGCATCTCGTCAGTGATATTTAAATTGCATGGAGTTATTTCTTCATTCGGATTTGTTGAAAACCTTATTGATCAATGAATATATCAAAAGATCAGTGGGAGTAAGATTTGTTTCAGTGTTTTATATGTGGATAATATTTCACTTGTAACCAATGATAAGGGTTTACTACATGAGGTAAAATAATTCCTTTCTAAAATTTTTGATATGAAGGATATAGCTGAGAAATCCTACGTCATTGGGGCATTAAGATCCATAGAGACAGATTCTGAGGCATCTTGGCTCTGTCTCAGGAAACCTACATTAATAAAGTTTTAGAGAGATTTCAGATGAAGAATTGTTCACCAAGTGTGGCTCTCATTGTTAAGGGTGATAGGTTCAATTTGAACCAATGTCCGAAGAGAGATTTTGAAAGGGAAAAAAAGAAAACATTCCATAGGCTTCTGCTATTGGAAGCCTGATGTATGCTTAGGTCTGCACAAGGCATAACATTGCATTTGCTGTAGAAATTTTAGGACTATATCAAAGTAATCAAGGTATGGACCGCTGGAGAGCTACAAAGAAAGTGATGAGGTACCGTCAAGGAACCAAAGATTACATGCCTATGTCTAGACGAATGGATAATCTAGAAGTGATTGGCTGTTCAAATTTTGACTTTGATGGCTGCATTGATTCACGAAAATCAACATAATGGTACATTCTCATGATGGTCGGTGGAGTTGTATCATGGAGGAGTGCCAAGCAGACTTTGGTTGCTACTTCCACTAAGGAGGCTGAGTGTGTTTCTTATTTTGAGGCTACCTCACATGGTGTATGGATGAAGAGTTTCACATATGAGATTAGAGTTATGGATTCCATTTCTAGGCCATTGAGAATTTATTGCGACAATATAGTTGTTGTCTTTATGGCTAATAACAACAAAAGTGGAAGTTGAAGTAAACACATGGACACATTAAATACTTAGCCATAAGGGAACGTGTTAAAGAAAAGAAAGCGATCACCGAGCATGTCAGTACTGAGTTGATGATCGCTGATCCTTTGATTTAGGGCATGCCACCATTGAAATTCAAGGATCACGTAAATAAAATGGGACTCTGTTACACTATGTGATTGTATATATAATATTTGAATGAAACTCTTATTTATTGTGATATTTTCTCATATTCATGTGCACCTTAATTTATCTGAGAAAACACATCTGTATAGGACCAAGAATAAACATAGGGTTTATTCATTAAGTAATGTTGCCAAATAAAGAATAGTACTTGAGAAACTGAATGCAATGTAATGGAATTGAATCAACAGAATAATTTAGAACTATATATTATATTGTTAAATCCTAATGCCATATGTAATTTTCTAAACGTTTTTCTTAAAATCGTAACAATAGTTATTGTATTTACTCATCAAGGACTCTTGTTTCTTTGGGGATTCATATAGCATAAATAAAATTGCTGATCTACTGAAATAGAAATTGAGAAATTCTTTTTTTTAGAAAAAAACATAGGGCACAATTTGAACAAGTGAGAGCAACGAATAAAGAATTTCTTGCTTAGCCTCTGGGGTTTTTTTCCCCCTTCAATTTTAAAACTGAGAATAAGAGAAGAGAAGCATCCAAGCAACCCAGCAGCAAGCAGGACGGCTGTCGCCAGGCTGCGGATAAGAGAATGAGAGAAGTTTGGGCTTAATAGATGGGTTGAGTTTGAGTTTTTTTTTTTAAAAGCTTGAACAGTTGAGCTTAATTAATAGAATGAGGGAATGAATTAATTTTTAGCCCAAAGCCCATACCACTATTTGAATTTTTAAGAGGTGGATTGAACTTGGGGGTCCCAAATTTTTTTATTTTAAATTTTTTTTTTTTCGGGGGGGGGGGGGGGGGGGGGGGGGGGCACCCCCCTGTACCCCATATACCACCTCTCACTCTTCGTCTTCCCTTACCTCTAGCTACAATGTTCTGAATGTGGAACCTACGATTGTAGTCCCACCCTCCATTTCCTTTTCTCATATTAATAATTCTTTTGTGCTTACTTGTCATCAAGTGGACTCATCTTACTATCCTTCTTCTTTGAAAAGGAAGTATTCGAGGAAAGTTTATAAGACATGCACATCCTTACTAGTACACGTATTCGTGCTAAGAAAGACACATCCACCCCCATCTCTTCTAAGATAACCATATCCACTCAAATCCGTAATATAGATGTTCCTCCCATCCCAGAGGAACCTAATCCGGATGCCCCCCTCGGGTTCCATCTACTAAGTTCAATTTAACTCTCACTCTAATTAGGATATTCTTGACCTTGCGTCGAATATGGGGTTTCTTGTCAACCCTTCTTCTTCCTCTCCGGTTAACGCCATTAGAGAATTGGAAATTTCCCGAGCTAATGAGAGAAATAGGTCGCTATGATTAATGTTTCTTGGAACATCTGTGGTGTTGGTTGCACCGATAAAAAAAAGCCATTTTTACCTTATTTCTTCTCTTCACTTTGACCCCATCTCAATTCAGGAATCCAAACTTGATGCTATCTCCCCTTTCATTTTTAGATCCCTAGGTGGTAGGATCCTTACCCAATGGATTAGTCTCTATGCGCTTAACGCATGTGGAGGTATTCTTTTAAATTTTAAAGCCTCGCTTTTCAACCTAATCTCTGTCCTCCGAATGAAATTATTTATTGTGGTTACACTTAATTGGCTAGAACTCAACTATCAACTCACTGTGGTATTCGTCTACGAAACATCTATTGCGGATCTTCATCCTCCATTTTGGGGTGAATTCAATTCTTTCGCAGGCAGAGTGAGCATTTTCAGGCTATTCTGTGGTGATTTTAATGTTACTAGATAGCTTTGAAAGGATCGGTGTAAAAGTATACAAAAAATAAAATAACATTTTTATTATTTTTATTTTTGCCTATAAGTTAGTGTGTGCAACATGTGTATATTACAATGTGTTCGTATGACTTTTTATTATTATTTATTATATATTATTATCTTTATGTTATTAATATTGATGGAAGGATTTTGTTAGTGGGCTGTTAATATTAATAATAATAGAATATTATTTAAGGACGTACAAATGAAAAAACCTAGCTTAGTACAAAAGAGGCGCAAACCCTAACCCTAATAGGGTTTGGCCGGCCAATATATATATATATATATATATATATATATATATATATATATATATATATATATATAGAGAGAGAGAGAGAGAGAGAGAGAGAGAGAGAGAGAGAGAGAGAGAGAGAGAGAGCCCCTTTCTCACTTTTGGTTACTTTTTTTTGGAGTTGCTTTAGGATTTTGGAGGAGAAGGACTTTTTGGAGAAAGAGAGAGAGAGCCAATATATATATATATATATATATATATATATATATAGAGAGAGAGAGAGAGAGAGAGAGAGAGAGAGAGAGAGAGCCCCTTTCTCACTTTTGGTTACTTTTTTTTGGAGTTGCTTTAGGGTTTTGGAGGAGAAGGACTTTTTGGAGGCTACTGATCATGAATCCAATGTTACTAGAGGTGGGCATTCTTCTTTTGTCTTGATTATTGTTATTTCAATTTTTCTATCATGTTAGTTTGTTATCATGTGCAGAGCATGCTAGGGTTTTTCTAAATACTTGTTTTAATTATTGAAGTGATATGTATATATGCATGATAAATATTATTTGTATGTTTTTCATGAGTATTGAATGGTTAAAATAGACAAGAAAATCTAGTTGTGTTTGTGTCGTTCATGAAAATATAAATATGTTGTTAAGAATTCATATCATGCAATAACTCATCTTTCGATTCCAAATTTCATAGATGGTTGTCGACTTGTGTATTTGGTATTGATTAATAACATGAAGATTTAGTGCTTTTAAAATGTATAAAATATCAATTTTAATGATTAAATTTAAGTTTTTCTGGAGTTATACTTGATGGTTTTTTTTTTTGGGGAGGGGGGGGGGGGGTTAATTGCTGAGAAAATTAGGGTTTTGATCGGGTTTGGGGCTAGATGGAGCTCAGGTCGGGTTTTGTTTGGATTCGGGTTTGGATCCATGAAGAGACTCGGATTTGGGTTTAGGTGTAGGGGGCTCAGATCTGGGTTGTAATTGAATTCGGGTTTGGGTTCAGTTGGTGCTCGGGTCGGGTTCAGGTGTAGGAGGCTCGGGTCTAGGTTGTAACTGAATGTGGGGTTGGGTTCAGATGGTGCTCGGGTTCAGTTTTGAGGAGTACATGTCAAGCTGAGGTCAGGTTTTAGATCTTAGAGTCGGGTTGTATTGAGAGTGGTTAGTCGATCAACCTAGAACTAGTTATTGTCTACATCAATTTTTTTTAATATTCAGTGAACATGAGTTGTTTATCAAGAACGAACATACGATAATAACATTTATTAATACATGAGAAGAGATAATCGAAAACTAGATAACGAGATTAATAATATGTGAGTCTGAGAATTGTGCAAGATTTGCAAGGCGTGTGTTGGTTAAAGATTAGACTCAAGAGTTGTGAGTGAAATCTAAGTTATTTATGTTTTGACCTCGAAATTCTGAGTAGTTAATAACTTATAGTATTTGGGATTACTTTAAAAGTTAGGGTTGTCGTAGAAAACTCTAGAGTGCGGCTTGGAGTAACGTCCTAGTTGTGTGAGGTTCTAGAGGCTAAGCAAGACAGGGTGTCGGAAGGTTGTGGTTCATAGAGAACATGAATAAGCCAGGTTGGGATATTATTCCCAGTTAAGGTTGCAAACGGGTCGAGTTGAGTCGAGTATCTTGAGGCTCAAGCTCGGATCGAGCTGAGTTTTGACCGAGTTCAGGTCGAGTAGCTCACGAACTTAGCCTAACAATCAAAACAAGCCCAAGCTCGACTCGTTAAGCCATCGAGCTCGATTTTCAAGCATGAGCTTGATTCGAGATCGTCTTGAGCCGAGTTTTGACCGAGCTCGAGCCAAGTAGCTCGGGAGTAATTCGGTTTGTTTGCAGCCCTATTCCCAGTATTGTTGATCTAAGACTAGTAGGGTGATGCTAGCTTTAGGCTGTAGTTTCTAATAATTGGCTGTAAGGACAGACACTAAACATGAGTTATGACAAAGTAAGAGAAAATGTGAGAAGATGACTCTAGGATGATCTGCAAAGTGAGATAATCCTCAGTATTCTGGGACGAAAGATGAAATATGCTCCAGAATAATCTGCAGAGTGAGATTGATCTCTAGTATTCTGGGACGATAGCGACACTCATGGGGTGTTCGTGTGATGAGGACTCCAAGATGACCTACGAAGTGAGATAGTCTCTAGAATTCCGAGATGACAGATGAAATATTCTCCAGAATGATCTGCGGATAGAGAATAATCTTCAATATTCCGGGGTGAGAGCCAATATTCATGGTATGTCTAAATCTTGAAGTTTGTCACGGATATAAGTTTTTCATAGCGAAGGATCAAACCCTGAAATAAGGAGAAATGTTAGAAGCTTGCATTCAAAACCTTTTTTGTATGGGCGGCATAGAATTCCAAACAAGCATGCATTAGAAAAAAGCGTTGTGTATATTTGTTTGTGGATTAGATCTTCAGGATCATGGCGTACACTATTACACTTAGAATAAGATTTACTATTCACATTATTTTTGCATCAAATCTTTTAGTTGTTGAGAATTAGAAGATCGCTATTATTACTAGCTTTGCGTCAGTTGCATTCAACCGACGTGCCCACAAATTAGAAGATTTGCAGGATTCGTGTTCTATGGGTGGTATGGACCCGAGTTTATAGTGGACTCTAGTGGAAAATCGAATCATGAGTATTGGAACAAGTTGTAATTTATTGTGTGGAATTCACCAATGTTTGTAATGAATAATGATGTAATAAAGTTTAAAAATTCTCCTTGTAAATTGTACTGTGTTTGTACTAAATTGAAGTAAAAGATTCTGGATGTGTCATGGATTTTTTGTGTATGGAATTTAGGGCGTTGCATAGGGAATGCATCTAGAATAGGAGATTTTGTCGTGTTTAATGATTGCATTTTCCACCTTGATCTTATCGAATTGCTGTTCAATGGTAGATCCTTCACTTGGTCCAATAAACGCCTCATCCCTTCTACCCTTCTATGACTAAACTTGACCGGTTCTTGGTTTCTTAAGATTGTATATCTACTTTTACAACTCATTTGTGTAAGCTTTACCTAATCCGAGCTCGGAACACGTTCATCTTTGTCTTCATTCCAATTTCAACTTTTTAAAGCCTCATGAATTTTGGTTTGAAAAATTCTGGTTGGAAGATCAGAGTTTTGTAAATATAATCACTAATTGTCTTTCATCTATAGTAGGCTCCTACGGTCTGGCTAATATTCTTTCTGAAACTCCACTCCATGAAACACGGTTGTATAATTTGAATAAAAGAAAGAATTGGTAATTCCATTGCCCTTAAAAACTATTTCCTCTAGACTATCTATTCCATTGATCAACTTGAAGAGTTGGGTCCCATATTAGAGGTCGACTGTAAAAGAGAAATGATTCCCTTCTGCACTTTGACCATATTAAATAGGCTCAAAGAGCAAAGATCAAATGACTTTAAAAAGGTAATGCTAATACTTCTTTCTTTCATAACTTTGCATCTAATAGTCAAAGTGTTAATCGAATTTTCTCCATTGTCGAGAATGACACAGAATTACATTCCTTAATCGATTTTCACTCGGCCTTTCTCTCTTTTTACAAAAATCTCATGGGCACCACTTCTCCTCATATTATTTACCTCAACTAGAATGCCTTATATGGAGAAGATAATCATGATCTTTCTTCTTTTGAATTACCGTTCGCTATTGAAAAGGTCAAACTGGATGTAATTTGCATGCGCAGTGACTCATCTCCTGGGATGGATGAGTTCCCCAGTTTTTTCTTCCAAAAGTTATAGGGCCCTGCTTTAAAATGACCTGTTTGATATGTTCTCATATCTATTCCAAGGTCAATTCTCATTTGATAGAATTAAATACAATCATATAGTGCTAATTTCGAAAATTTTTGGGGCTAATAAGGTCACAGCTTTTAGACCAATTAGCATTCTTAACTCTCTTTTTACAATCATTATGAAAGTTCTCTCGAACCGATTGAGCGCGATCATCTCTACTCTGATTGACCAAGCCCAATCGAGCTTTGTCCTGAATCGTTTTATTTTAGATAATATCGCTTGTGACCAAGAGATCAACTCCAGTTGTCATAAGTCTAAATATGATGGTATTCTATAAAAAAATTACTTTGAAAAGGTGTATGACAAAATAGAATGGCTGTTTCTCTTTGACATTCTTATTCATCGAGGGTTCGGCCTTCGATGGATATCCTGGATCGAATCTAGCCTATTTGCTGACACTTTGTTTGTTATTATTAACAAAGTGGAAGGATATAAATTTAAACGTAAGCAGGCCTTAGGCAAGGCATCCCCATCTCTTCACTTTTGTCTTCTTTTGCAGCTCAAGTATTCAGCAAGATGCTTCAGAATGCATGGGATGCAGATCTCATTGCTGGTTCAGGGGGACTTTCTAGGCTTTAAGGGTGTGCTCAATCTCCAATATGCACATGATATCATCCTCCTGACTAAACCCGAAGGGCCTATTATTCTTAACCTTAAACTCCTCCTCTACTTTTTTGGAAAAGCATCTTGTCTATTGATTAACTTCAATAAAACATCTGTTTTATGGCTTGGGATTTTTGATAGTGGCCAAGTTGAGATAGACAATATTTTTAATTGTTCCTCCGCTTCTTTTCATATTTCATATTTAGGAATTCTGTTACATTAGGGAAAGTTACATAATGATGATTGGCTCCCTTTGGTTGAAAATGTTGAAGCTAGACTCAATGCTTGGTCCGAACACCATATATCGCGTGGTGGTAGATTGGTTCTTGTCAACTCCATTCTTTCTTCTATCCCCTTATATTTGATGACCTTTTCTATGTTCCCTCTTAGGTTATCAAGAGAACTGATAAGATCATTAGGAATTTATTTTTTTATAGCTCCTGAGTCTTATCCATTAGTAAACACTGCTATAACTGAAGGAAACTATGCAAATCCAAAAAGATGGGGGTCTCGGTATCCTTGATCTCAGGCACCAAAATTTAGCACTCCTCGGGAAGTGGCTTTGGAAGGTGCTTAAAGAAGATGATCTGTCTTGGATTTATCTAGTTAAAAACAAATACCATAGAAGACACAAAGTTTGGGATATGCATTCTAAACTGGCTATTCAAGCCTCCCCATTTTGGAATGGAGTGTGGAAGGCGGTCGAACCTTTTAAATGTGGTAAAAAATTGTGGTAATGGGTCGACTGTTAGATTTTGGACCGACTTCTAGATCGGTAATAAGAAAATTGCTTACATTTTCCCCGATTCATATCACCTTGCTTCCAACCCTAGTGCTATGATTGCCTTTTATATGTTGATCCATAACAATATGAGAGAATGGAAGATCCCTTTCTGTAGATCTCTTTTGCCGGCTCTAAACTCCTAGTACATTCAACTACTTGTGCTTCATAGTTCTTATCAATGAAACTCTAGAGATGATATTAAATGGAAATGGTCGAATACAGGAACCTTCATTGTTAAATATTTCAATCGTTTTCTCAATTCTGTTGGAGTTATTTTCCCTTTCTATATGAAACTTTGGAAGAATATTGCCCATTTAAAACCCATAATTCTCCCCAGGTTAGCGATTCATAACAAACTACTGAATGTGGAGAATCTCAATAAGAAAAATCTTGCTTTGGGTCAAAAATGTGTTTTATTGAAGAATCATTTGGAGAAAACTAGGCACTACTTATTCATTCATTGCCCGTTCATTCAACCTTTATGGCTTATTTGGAAAAACCGTGGCATGTTAAAGGGAAGCTAGGTTTCGTTGCTTTTTTGTAGAACAATTGGAGATCACATCATGTTGGTAGCTCCTTTAGGTCCTCTTGGGACCGCTCTATGATAGCTCTCATTTGGATCGTAAGGAAAGAAAGGAATGCTAGAACTTTCACTAACATCTTCATTAACTTATGGTGGAACATTCTGTCTAGCAACAAACTAGCTAAACTTCGGTTAGCTAACGTGAATGTGGTTGTGGCTCCTCTATTCAACAATGTATTCATTCCTCTACTTGATGTGTTTTATTATGTACTTATTAGTCTTCTCTTATCAATGCAGAGTTAATTGATACTCGGGTTGGAAGTCTCAACAGGCATTCTCTTGCTCTTTATGTTTTATTGTCTTCTGGTTCTGTTTTGGCCGTTGATGTTGTGGTATGTTGGCTTCGTTTTCCTTCCTGGGGTTTTATCTCTATCAATTACTGGATGTAATGCTGCTTATGGCTCATCTAATGGCAGTTTTTTTTGTTAGGTTGTACTGCTAGACAAAGTGGCACTGCTAGCTTTTTTTGTTGGGGTTTATGTTTCCCTCTTATAACCCTGTTGTTTTGTTGTTGTTGATTATATCTTCTTCTTCCTTATTGTTGTCATTCTGTTAGACTCTGCTGGTTATTGTTTCTCTGTTTCGTTGATGCAAAGTTCTCATCCCCAATAAGCTTCCCCAATATCTTCTCGTGAAAGTAAAAATAAAATATTAAATGGGAAGAATATCCAATAATCATTAACTTGGATCTCAAGATTTGGAAACACGACTTGATCGTATGCCCCATCACAGTGTGCACAATGCACATTGGCTTGTTGGAGGAAGTTACGTGGGTCATCAGTTGGTAAAGCCTTCATGAGCTGATAGCCTTTTTGTATTTAGCCAAATATTCAGGTGTAGCCAAATGTGCAGTAGGATGCACCCAAAGTGGTGTAATTAGCGGTGGGGGTTTGAAATCAACAATGTTTATTGGAATGGGGGGCAACAATTTGTTGGTTTGGCTTCGGGTGGTAGATCCGCAGGTTTGCATTTTGAGACATCAGGGGCCAAGATGGGGCTGCCATAGGCCTTGCGGTTGATCACGGTTAGGCCTGCAATCATGCCTGTGAGGCCGATGATGACATTTCGGTGATCGACATGTTTAGTAGTGTTGGTTGTGGTTTCTTCATTGTTGGAGTTGTTAGTTGATTTGCATGAGATTTTAGGAGGGAAATGTGTTGGGTTTATTTCTTACATACTAGGATCGATGTGAAGAGAATGAGCAAAGCAATAAGAGGTTCGAAGCGAAAATGGAAACAAAGGAGATTGTTGTTGCTGTTGTCTAGAAGATTGACAGTCGATTGAAATATTTGCAATCGACTGCAACCAACTGGTTGGAGCTCGACTTTAGGAATGGTCGAATGCTCTTGGGAACAATCGACCGACAGCAACACAACATCAGTTTTTGGTTGGGTATGGTGGATCTATTTGAACCCAGGTTTACTTTCCAAGTTAGATTGTATGACTTCTATCATGTGTCTTTCTCTTTAGGGTATGTCGAATGGTGTTGGACCAAGACTACAAACCCAGGGTTTCTCTAGATCTCTATGTAATAATGTAATGAACTTCATGAGAGGTAGTACTTCATCTAGAATGTTCTCTATTGTAAACAACAAAGTATATTCTAGTGAGGCTTGTGAGATAGAATGGTTCTTGGTGACAACGATTGTAACTCATGTATCTCCTCTAGTTAAATAATTTCTCGATTATTTGTTCCTCGGGTTCACCAAACCAAGATAAATCGTGTGTGCTTTTGTTTGCTTGGTGTGTTTTACTTGCTTGGTTGTTCCCGGTGATCGGTTGTACAATAACTCAGCGTTTATCACTATAATCCTTACAAATTATTTTTTCCTGCATTTTAGAGGTTGCTCGAGTTTCTTGGAGAAGATGACAGATCAGAGTTACATGAAGATCAAGAAGTTTGACGATAAGATCAACTTTAATCTCTGGAAGGTGGACATGTACGACGTATTGGTTCAATAGGGCTTTCATCTTTCCCTAGAAGGAGATAAAAGGATGCCAACCGACATGAAGCATGAGCAGTGGGATGACATTTGTTTAAAAGCATTGAGTTTATTCTGGTTTTCATTGGCAGACGAAGTCAATGCAACTTCCCTGAGGAGAAAAGTACGATGAGTCAGTGAGCGAGACTTAGAATTGACTACTCGGGATCATCTTTACTGGATTGGATATACTAGAAGAGAAAATTATTTTGTTTCTCAATGAAGGAAGGTACCTCTCTAAGATCATATACTAGAATGCAATAAGGTGTTATCCAAATTGAGGGCAATAAATGCAGATGATCTAAGTGAAGATGATAAAACTTTCAACTTTATATATTCATTACCAAATTCATATGAGTATTTGATAATCACCATGCTACACGAGAAATCTTCCAAGAAGATGCTCTTGGTGGCCAGTGTGATCAAGTCTTGAAGGATGGTGAACTTAAGAAGGAGAATCAGAAATCAGCATCAACTTCCTTGAGTTGCATGATAGGGGCGAAAATTTCATTGGAAGGGAAAGTGTGCCTAAGTGTGGAATCCGTTGCCACCATTGCAGAGGGATTGTCACAAGTTCTTGAATCATATGAAGCGTCAATATAGTCAGTGCCGCTGAAACAAGTAATAACTTAGATTGTCTTCTTTTTTCAAGTTTAATAGATGTGGATTCTGGTCGGTTTCTTGATTCGGCTAGTTCTTCTCACATTTGCTCCGAGAGTGAAATGTTTTCTACTTACAAGTTTACAACATGTCTTTGTATGAGGATGAGAACTGAAGAGATTTGTGACATAGTGGGTGAGGGAACAATTGAGTTGGAGACGCTAGATGAAAATGTGTTTACACTGGAGAAGGTCATGCATATTCCTTTGTTGAAACATACCCTAATATCCTTGGGAACTTTGAAAGTACGGAGCTACAGGTACACATCTAGAGGTGGAATTCTATCAGTATGGAAAGATCGTCATAAGGTTATGATGATGAGAATGGTGCACAACCTCTACAACCTTTGTGGGAGCGGAAAATCTAGTACCAGTGATTTGAACCCCAAAGTTCCTAAAACATCATCTAGTTTGCCACCATTGAAATCACCAAAGCGAGATGAATACGTTCAAATATCATCGAGAGGTTGAAGATGCTTTATGGTAGGTGGAGTTCGTGCAGAGGGTGGCACCTCCATTGACGCCTACTGGGTATGCCCTTGAAGAGACATATGATTTGAGAAATAACAGGTGAAGGTAAATTCAAAAAGCACAAGAAGCCACTGAATCGCGTTGTTTGCAAGAAGAGAAATGAAAGACTCTAGAGGTAATTAATCACACAGGTGTGGAAGCATGTGTATACATTCCAATGTGGAGATTGTTGGGTTTATGTCTTACATATGTGAAGATAAACGAGCGAAGCGAGAAGAGCTTTGAAGCGAAGATAGAGATGAAGGAAATTGTTGTTGCTGCTGTCTGGAAGATTGACAGTCGACTGCAACCAACTGGTTGGGGTTCGACTGCAGGAATAGTCAACCGACACGGCACATTAGCAGTTTTGGGTTGGGTCTAGTGAATTTGTTTGAATCCAGGTTTACTCTCCAAGTTAGATCGTATGGTTCCAATCATGTGGCTTTCTCTTTACAGTATATCGGAAGGTGTTGGATCAAGACTACAAACATAGGGTTTCTCTTAACCTCTATATAAAAATGTGATGACCTCCAAGAGAGGTAGTACTGTATCCGAGAGTGCTCTCTATTTCATACAGCAGGGTATCTTCTAGTGATGCTTGACAGATAGATATGTTCTTGGAAAGAATGATCGTAACTCTTCTATCTTCTATAGTTGAATAATACATCGGTTACCTGGATTAGGTTCACTGAACCGGGATAAATTTTGTGTGCTTTTGTGTGCTTGGTGTTGTCTAATTGTTTGGTTGTTCGTGGTGATTGATTGTCGTATAACTCAGCGTCTCTTACTATACTTCTCACAAAATGGTGATGTTTTCTTTTTTACAGAAGGTGCATAGAAAGGAGGAAGGGTTGTTGTTGTTGTTGTTGTTGTTGTTGTTGTTATAGAAGGTGCATTGAAAGGAGGAAGTGGAAAAGGTGGCCATTGCATTCGGTTGTATTGCATACATAATGTTGATAGTTTTGAAAAATGATAATTTGATAGTGAGATCAGGGATGACCCTGTGGAGAGGCGAATTTTTTCCCAAACTGTCCCACTTTTTGAAAGTTTTTCCCAAACTGCCCTACTTTTTTTTAATTCTCAAAACACCCTACTCACTTTTTGAAAAAGCGAGTGTGGGAAAAACCTCATCGCTTTTTCAGAAAGCGAGTGTGAGGGTTCGTTTTTCACTAGTCTAGACTCGGTGTCTCAAAAAGCGATGGGATTATTCCCACACCCGCTTTTTGAGACAGCGAATGTTGATTGGGGCTTTTTTAGTCCCCAGATCTCAATTTCGATCTCACTTTATCTTTCAACTCTCTATCTTCCTCTTCCTCTTCTAGACCGAAACCCTAACATCTATCATCTACTTTTTGTTGATTAACCCAAAAATACATGGCAGACTGCATATGAAAGTACATGACAGACCGCATATGTAGATTGAAGTGGAATTTTTTCCCCTAAACTCGCTTTCTCAGAAAGCGAGGGTAGGCTAAACCTCCTCGCTTTCTGAGAAAGCGACTGTTGAGTAGGAGAAATTTCCAGAGACAAGGAAAATTCTCTACTCAACACTCGCTTTCTGAGAAAGCGATGAGATTTCACCTACACATGCTTTCTGAAAAAGCGAGTCTTGGGTCTGCTGTGAAACAACTTGTACAAACTCAAGCTTTTCTTTCTAAGAAAGCGAGGAGGTTAATACCAGACTCGCTTTCTGTAAAAGCGAGTTTAGGCAAAAAAAACCTTCCCCTTCAAATTACATATGCAGCATGCCCTGTATACAATGTTGCAATTCTCATTCCACATTCCACTTCACATTCCACTTCAAAATTGGAACAATCACAATCAATCATAGAACAAAAACATTCAAAACATTAAAACAATGAAACAATCACACTCACACACCCCATACGAAAGTACATTGTTTTTTCACATTCCAAAATTATAAAAGTTCACAACATATTCCAAAATTTATACATATTCGCCAACAACATTGAAAGATACATTACAAAACAATGAAACATTAATACCAAAATTGGTTCACGAATTGAGTATAAAGAAAGTGGGGGGTTTCATTTGCCTTTTACCATGCTGTGGAGTGGCCTGGGTGACACCGGACAAGGGAATCGCTTCCTCTTCAATCTCATGTTGTGTCTGTCCTTTCAACGTTTGCTTCAATCTCATCCCCTTCAGCTTCTTCTTCGGAGTAGTCGCTCGGACGATGTAGGGGTCTATGGACAACTTTCTTGCGATGAACACCATGCTGACTGGTTCAATGTGCCGGAGTAGTTAGTATAGCATCTAAAGTTGCTCCCTCGCCCACAGCAACAGCTTGTGCACGATACGACGTAATCATCTCGCGTGCAAAGTCCTTCATCGGCTCCGCAATATTACTCCTCAACACAGAAGCACATTTTTTAGCCATAGTCCAAGTCTGACCCATCTACAAGACATGATGAGTTGAAATATTTAATATAGTGCATATGTATATATAAACCAAAATTTTAGAAAAACATTAAAAAATACAACAAATCTTAACAACTTATGATTTTACGAAGACCCGATGCCTTTGGTTGGAACATAGGCAAATTCACGGAATGTTCATCTGCTGGTTCGGCTGCTGGTCGACGAATCGGGACTACCACACCTGCAGGAGTCTGCACTGTGGGAGAGATATAATGTCTAGTCATCCTTTCATACCAAGCCATGTAAGTCGCATGCACCGATGCATCAAATGAAGGAATGTCACCAATAATTTCGTCGAACCGGTGTTCATTCCATCTCTCAACATATGTAACAAAGCATGCGGCCCAATTGTGTCCGAGTTGTCGACCCATTCCAGTAATAAAATGCATATCGGCATTGAATGGTTCAACAACAGGAATACTTTGAAGCAGACCAAACTGACGTAGCACTCTATTAACGTAGCAGAATTCGACTATGCCAAAGTTAATCAGAGGTGCCTTTGTCAGCCACAGATCGTGCCTATACAAGCAAATAGGTGGTAGTTGACCCACATGCGCCTCCGTGTAGGGCTGCCACACGACGCAATCATCTACCAACCTATCCAATTCATCTCGAAAGTATGCCAGGCATCTATTGGGATTGGCCATCCATGTGAGATTGCCGGACCAGTAAACACCGAGCAGAGGTAACATGTGTGGGTCCTCGGGCGGATGGATCCAATTGGGTGATTGTCTACGCACTATGGGCCGACGAACATGAATACGCTCCCAACTCCAAACTTGAAGTAAAATCATTGGTCCATTCATCTGCACCGAACCAAGACTGCAGTTACACAAACTTATGTATAGAGATGCCAACGCGGCACTACCCCAACTGTACAGTCCGACTATTCGCAGATCGGAAATCAATGGCAGGTACATCAACAACACCGAATGACCAGTCAAATTCGAGAACAACATGCCGCCAAACAGTGTCAAGATGTACACCCTGCAATAGCACTCAAGCTCGGCCTCAGTGGAATCTTCATTCAATCTATTTTTGAAAGTCTCCTTCAACCACTTCAAGCAAACAAAATTCCCATTTACTGCCCCCGTTTTGATTTGAACACCAAGGTATTTTTGCACTAGATATACCGGCTCAAAGTCCATCGTACCGGTCACTGTCTGCCCATCGACTGGAAGATCGGTTAGTACGGAGACATTCTGCAGTGTTACGGTCATCTCCCCAACTGTCAGGTGGAAGGTATGGGTTTCAGGCCGCCATCTCTCAAGAAGTGCGGTAAGAAGAGGACGATCACATTTGATGGAGCTCATCAGTCGAATACCATATAACCTATAGTCCCGTAGAATCTCATGAATCCGTAAGTGCATAGGAAGTGGATGACCCCCCCTAAATGTACACTCCTTAGATTCACCTTCCCACACATCCTTCGAACGGTGATGCGATTGGAGAGTAAGCAGTGTACGGTCGAGGAGACCTGGACCTCCATGAGGAACATAAGATGATGAAGGAGCTGATGAAGAAGGATTAGTTGAGACCTACATAACAATAACATTTAAATCAATAGTCCGATATTAAATTTTATTGTATGATAATCAAACTAATCGAATAAAAACAATTATTCACTTACATTAGTACGCTCGGTACAACCATGACCACCACCACGACCACCACGAGGAGGTGGGCCAAAAGAAGTACGTGGTCTGTTGCCTCGAGTATATTGAGGTCTACTACTCGATCCTTCCTTCACATTACCCATCGTACATGCCATTTATAATAACTGAAAGTACACTATAACTTAAACAAATTGTTATAAACTATACTAAAAATATATAACATACATATATCTACATATATATCCAATTTTTATACTGTATACCTACATATACTCAAATATACTATATACCTACATATACTCAAAAATTTATAACATACTTATAAACAAACATACAATGTTATTAACCATACAAAAAATTTAGGTGATTTAACACACATACAATGTTAATGATTCAAAAAAAACACGAAATTAAAAAATACAAAAGTATAAGAAATATACCGTTAAAGTAGGGTAATTGAATATGTAGATAGTGAATAGGAGGTCGAAGAAGCTCCTTCAAACGCACTCTTTATCTCCAAATTCAAAAATGAACGAACTATTGGATATTGGGGTTTAGGATTTTTGGGTTAATCGAGATGAGATATGTAGATAAGAGAAGTGAAAAATCGAAACAAGATGAGAAATGCAAGGATTTTATGGGTTAATTGACGAATTATGGGGGTTAATGGACAAAAATGAGATGAGAGATGGGTTAGGGTTTCGGGGTTAGAAGAGGAGGAAGATAGAGAGTGAAAGAGAAAGTGAGATCTGATTTTCGAGCCTGGGGGCTAAAAAACCCCAATCGACACTCACTTTTTCAGTGGGATAAATTCCCTCGCTTTTTGAGAAAGCGAGTGTAGTAAAGTGAAAACCAAAGCCTCACACTCGCTTTCTGAAAAAGCGATGGAATTTATCCAAAACATTCGGAAAGTGAGTAGGGCATTTTGGGATTTTTTTTTAAAAGTAGGGCAGTTTGGGAAAAACTTTCAAAAAGAGGGATAGCTTGGGAAAAAATTCTGGGGAGGCGGCCAGATCAGACCTCTTGGTTTTGGCCATTTTTAGGGTGCCCTCAAAATTTTAAACAATTTTTCTTATTTGGCTATATATGTCGAATTTTTCAGAACTATAGTGATAATTCTCATTTTATACGTTAGCGTGACTATTTATAACATACATAAAAGAGTAGAAAAAAAAGGCCTTGCACTAGGCCTTGAAAGTGTGCAAAATTTTATTTATTTTAAAAAAAAATTCACATATGCATGATGATGGTATGGTGGCCATTCCAGAAGTTCGCGTCGGGGCCCACAAGAGTAATGCTAGAGCCACTACCAATTTCACTACATTTCTTTTCACTACCTTAGGTGGCGCACTCCAATAGGTAGGGGATGATAGAGTAGGTGGGAGAACTCTCCAATAGGAGTATGCCACCTAAGGTAGTGAAAAGAAATGTAGTGAAATTGGTAGTGGCTAAAGCATTACTCATTATATTTTATAGTCATAGTCAAGGTGTTCGTCGGTGATTGGTGGAGAGATTTAAATTGAGTAGGAGACACTTATTTGGAAACCCTTTTTCCTTGGCTTTGACTTTCTTTAAAATCCTAAAAATTACCGGAAAAAAAAATACATATAGTATTTTTAGCTAAGAAAGCGCAAGAGATGATGATGGATTTATCTCTAATCTCTAACACTATAATGAGAGTTGAGGTTGTGTAATTTATAGATAAATTATAATTTATAGACAATCAACTATCTAATCACAATTATTTATTTTAGGTGGGAGTTATATTAACCATTCATTTACCCAACTGTTGTTAGTTACCATAACACCCTCAAAGTTTAAATTTATTTATGACATAATTATTTACAAAAGTGTCACTCATATAAAATAAAAGTTAGTGCTACTATGGATAATTGGTAAAAAATATATTATGAATAAAGAGAGTTCTCAGATTCGAGATCATATTACGTCCTAGTATTTATTTATTTTTTCTGAAGAAAAAGGTGGAATAAGGCCACCCTGTTTCATTAATGAGAATTAACCAAACCAACCCAGAGTACTGAGACAAATTACAACCTACAGACAACAAAATAGAACATGAAGCAATATAACCAATACATACAATCAGGGCTCACTCTCTTAGAGGATGGGCCACAAAAAAACTACAACTATGACAGCTTGTCCCCGACCTCCACCAATACTGTACTGGACCCCAGCTTGGACCCAGTCACATAGCAAGTATCGACTAATTGTATGTACGTCACATAAGCTTCGTGCACCGCCTCCACAGCGTGCGCACACCCATCTGAAGCGAATCACGCGGGATTTGGGTATTTGCCGATCCCAACCTTCTCCCCCTCTCCCACACTGTCTCCAACAAACTCACTTTCTGCGCAGTCGAAGTCACCACCAAAGTAGAGCCATGGAGAGGATACCTTCACATCTCTCACGCTATAGCTATCACCAGCGATTTCTCACTAAGCAAAACTCTCACTCACCCTAACCACTAAGACAGTCCAAGACACAACCAGACACCTGCATAGAGTAGTGAGAAGCAACATCTTCACTCTCTCACTCTCTCTCTCACGTAAAACCCGAACGAAATCACAACCAAGCTGAAGAATCACCTTCACCTCTCGCCCCTGCGGGCGGTGGACGTTGTAGATCTCAGGGTCAATAATGAGGGCGTAGTGGCGGTACTGTTGCAAAATTTGTGGTAGTGAATTAAAGGAGGTCAAGTTCAGGGTGTGACTTACATACTGCCGACCAAAAACACAAACATCTACCCTCTGTGCACCTCATGGGGGGGACCCCTTTTGCGGGCCCAAGCCCCACCCTGTGCAGTAACAAGTGAGCACCTCTCATGGGGGACCCCATCTTCAGGCACTAGCCCCACAACCGTACTACACCTCATTCTTCACACTAAATCAAACCCAACTCAGAGAACTCCTCCACCCCCTAATAATACCTCACTACTACCGCACTTACTCTCTAGTGAAGCAGTGGTAACAGTGAGCACACACCACGAAGGGACCCCATGAGACAAGTAAGCGCACATTACGGAGGGACCCCATCTTTGGGCCCAAGCTCCACAATCGTGCAAGACAACTTAACACCCGGCATCTGCACACGCACTACCAACCCTTGCAAAAATAAGCCGAGAGTGTGGACATGGTGGCAAGAGCACAAAACATCCAGGCAAAAAACTAGCAAATCCACCCAACCCCAAACCCAATCCCATTCCCAATCCCAATCCCAATCCCAAACAACACACCCCAAACCCTCACCAACAGTCGACGGGGATAGGGCTAAAGCTCCTCGCCGCCGGCGCTACGTCGCCACCGCACGTCGCATGCGTCGCACCACGGCATCTCTGGACGCAGCAGGACGGGGAGCCCATTTGGCGCGCTGGAGGTACAAGGAGGAAGGGGACGGAGGTGAGTGGGCTGTTCTGGGAGGGCCCGATGATGGTCGTCGTCGATCCGGGACGACGCGCGGCTTGGATGAACAACCACCGCCCAACTCGCGGCTTTGACGAACCGGGACGGCACGTGGCTTCAACCAACCGGGACGGCGCGCGGCTTCGACGAACAGCCGCCGCCCACCTCGCGTGGCTTCGACGAATCGCCGCCCAACTACAGGTCGTCTCGTGGACTTCGCGACTGGAGAGCAACGTCTCGTGGAGCGCGCTCGCCTCGTTGGATGGAGGAGTAAAGTGGGGGGGGGGGAGGGGGACGACGGGGGGCGGGGCGGCGGCGGGGTTGAGGGCTAGCCGCTGCCGCCCTTAGGCCTGTAGATCTAGAGTTTTTGTTGGGTTAGAAATAGGCCTTGTTTCGATAAGTGAGAGAGGAAGCTGTAATAGTAGTCGGCTATATTTAGGAGAAAAAATAGCAATTGTCAAAATATAGCTAACGATTCATAGTATTTATTTTTTTTAAAAGTTTATTAGGATATGCAATGTACAGATTACTAGTATTTTATAGTCATTATCTTTTTTTGATGAATCGGATAGAGCCAAAAGGCTCCAGCCATCAAAAAATATATTAATCAATAAAGCAGTAATAATACAGACAAGCGTCACTGGTTTTACAAGGGGTAAAACAGATAAAAAGCGAACAACAAAAGAAATATAATAAACAGCAGCAAACACATAGGGTAAATACACGGCAAGGCGCACCACTTCGAAAACAGAGAGCGGAGCAAAAGGCCCGGCGCCGCAAGCGAAAAGAAGACCAGAATCGATAATCCGAGCCCGAAATAGGATCTGGCGAAAAAAACTCCCCCCATGACTAAAATCCAACTCCACTAGCAGTCTTGAGAGACTCTAGTGGCACAATGGCGGAAAAACACTGCTGACATCAGTGATGACCACAAGAAGGCGAATCTCAACTGAGTCCTTGTTGAAAAGCGGACGCCGAACCTGCTTTCCTCGCAAGAAGGCGAGCGCTCACTCGAGTCATCGAAAGATCAAAAACTTTCTTCTTGTAAACTCGCTTGACGGGAGGATGGGCCGCCCTCGCAGAAGGGTGCGAGAACTCCACAAGGTCAGATGAAGAGACGCTCTCAATGATGGGCCACGGAGGGGAACACTGACTGATGGGAGCATCTGATGAGTCAGAAGGGGTGATCTCGGTGGTGCCGTCCCAACGGGGAGATGAAGGGGCATCAAAACTCATAGAGTACTTGAGGGGAAGGGAGAGCAAGAAAAGTTTGAGAGCCCTCAGGACATGGTGGAGCCACGACTGAGCCCCTAAAAGTTGATACCAAGAGTATAGGCAGCCAGGATGATGAAATGATAACGCAGAACATAGGGGATCAGTAATCTTCAGAGCGCAAGGATAGATATAGCATAAAGAAGGGGCCTTAAAAGTATCTATAGGTCTGTCAGGACGCAAAATGGGCTCTGAAAAGCGGGAGAGCTGATCAGTCTCCCTCGCACAACGAGACCACGAAAAATACGAAAGGTGGTGGTTAAGCCAGCTAGGATATTTACCCAATAAGCTGAACAATGACGGAGCCGCTGAGCAAGGGCGGCGGCGAGCCTTGAAAGAGAACCGGCGATGGTAAGAAACAAGGTTCGTGATAACTTTACGATCCTTAAAAGAAAAAGCAATATTAGGCCGATGTAAAGGGACAAGAGAAGCGCGAGGAGAAGAATTAGGTGTGGAGGAATTCGACTCAGAACGAACATCAAAGACAGAGGAGTCGATGTCCTTGCACTTAACCTTACTGTGCTTACTAACCAAGCTTTTCTGAAGCTTGAGCTTTAAGAGAGGGTAATTAAGAAAGGAGAGGAGTTTGGCCGGTAGGGGATGACCTCTGGGCCAGCCCAGAAGTTTTTGAAGGGAAAAGCATCGATAACGAGAGTGACCGAGCTTATCACAGAATAAACACTTCATTTTATTCAAACAATCACGCTTAAGATGCGCAGAGCGGAGACACCTGAAGCAGACCCGATGAAGATCGGGCCTACAAGGCGAGGGGTAGTTAGAAAACATGGAAGAGCCCTGAGAGGGTGAGCTAAAATCTCAGGGAGGAGAATATAATACCCTCTTCGAGTCCTGATCCATAGCTGAGCAAACAGAGCTCGCTATAGCCATGATAAAGTACACATAAGAAGCCTTGCTAAGAATGGAGCAAGACAAAATGCAATAGAGGAAAGGAAGAGAATAAAAAGATCACTAACAGAAAGGAAACACTCCCACAAGACAAAACTAAACCAGTGTTATAACAAAACAGCGCTTCTCAAAGAGGAGATGCCGCACTCTCCGATCAGGAGAAAAAGAATGAGGAAAATAGAGAGAAAGAGAGATAGAGAGAGAGGATCGATAGCACGGTCGACCAGGAATAAAAATACAGTCAGCACACTGACGTAAACAGAGTAGAACGCTAGAAAAAAGATCTCCAGGGAAACGGAGAACAACGCCAGAACAGTCACACAGACAATCCGAAAGACAACACAGCTAAAGGGATACAACACAGCGCACTGAGTAAGCCGCAAAGCACTAGAATAGCCTCAGGGATCCACCCAAACAAACCAAACTTCCGATACAACCACTAAAGGAGAGAAAAGGAAGAAAACTCACAGAGAGTGGTTAAAGAGGGCGACTGGATCGCCGCAAGGGAGGACGCTCTAGGCAGGACACCTCTAACTTCGAGGGCGCACTGGCGGACGGACGGAGGCGCGACACCTGGAGGGAAGCTCCAGAGAAAGCGCAGCCAAAGGGAAAAGAACCACGAATTGCTGGATGAAGATGGAGAGCACCGGAGCTGCAGTGCTCGGGTCTGGCAGCCAAAGCTATGGCCAAGGGAGAGCGCGAGAGGAGAAACGCTGCGCAACGCGATGAGAGGCCCAGGGATCTCAGCCAGGTGAGAGGGAGAACGCTGGAGTCGAGGATTCCAGCGGAGAGAGAGGAAGAAGGCTTCGCTTCAGATTCGAAAAAACTGAGATGGGTCGGTAGGGATTTGGGAGCACTACAATTTTGATTGAAGGGAGAAAACGAGAAAGAAGGGGGATCGACGGGATCTGGGGAGGGAAGTCACCGGGGAAGAGGAAAAATTTTGAATTTTGAATCGCCTAAAAAATCGCCTTTGAGAGAGAGAGAGCCATTTTATAGTCATAATCAAGGTGCGGTAGTCATAGTCAAGGAGTGGTAGGTGATTGGTCTAGATATTTAATTTGGGGAGGAGAAAAATCATAGTCAAGGTGCGGTAGTCATAGTCAAGGTGGGGTAGGTGATTGGTGGAGATATTTAATTTGAGTAGGAGAAAAAATATTTGGAATCCTGGCTTTGACATTCTTTACAGTCTTAGAAATCACAAAAAGAATTACATGTGCTTTCGCCTTTTTGGAGCTAAAGCTGGATAACGCAAAATGTTTCTTTTTCTTTTTTTTGCAAATAGATGACGCAGACACTTGTTACGTCTTGGTTAAGAGCATCTGTAGTCGTTCTAAGCTAAATTTAGCGTATTTGGCTTTTGGAAATAAAAAATATGGCTGCGCGCTGCAGTCATTGAAAGCTAAAATATGGCCGGACGATCGATTATCTCTCGTCCCAATTTTTTTTTTTTTTTTTTAAAAAAATTTTTCAAGCACTAAAAGACATTAAAAAAAAAAAAACCTTTTTGGCCTGGGATGGTAGATTAACTACCGTCAATCTTCTTTTGGCATCTAGCTAAAGGGAATTGACGATGTGTAATGCTTCGTCTCTGACATTTTTTATTTATTTATTATTTTTATAATAAACGACGCCCCATTATTTATCGTCCGTTTCAAAAAAAACTTAAGCGACGGGATATTTTCCTTCGTCAATTTTCAGGGACGAAAGAAAATTGACCGTTAGCTATATTAAGCATTTGGCCAAATCGTCTGCTATATTTGGCAAGGCACTATTCATCGTACACCCAAATTTTGCAAATTTGGACGATGACTGCAACTCTTTTTTTCGAAATTTTTCCAAAATTTGGGTATTTAGCCCACGACTGCAGATGCTCTAATAACATTGACTTATTCTATTATGCTCTTTAAAATTTGAAGAAAGTGTATTTTCTTGACTATAATTATAAAAAACAACTATAAGCTTACAGTTTTTTTTAAAAAAGAAATTTATAATAGCTATACTTCATTATGCGTAAACCTAAAAAAAATAAATTATTCATAAAAAACTATTTCGAATAACGAAAATTCTCGTCTGCAACCTCCCTCTGTTTTTTTCCTTTCTTTTTATATTTTCTCTCTTCTTTCTCACTCATTTTCCTTCTTTCTAACTCGTTTCATCTACTTCCCCATGATGATGGTAAAAATCACAGCAAATCAGGGCCGTGCGATTCCTGCACTAATCTCAAAGCTTTCACAGGCAGATCGACCATCACAGGCCTCTTTAATAGGCCCGGGCCTTCTCCAAGACATGAGCTTCTTTCAAGCCCATAAAAAGTGACAGACTAGGCTTACTAGGAGAGACACCCAGCCCATGCAGGCTAGAAGTCAAATCTCTTATCCCCTAACAAGAAGATCTTATCTCTTAAGGGGGAGAGACATGAAAGAGAAAAGAAATTCAAATCGATCAAACGGATACAAATCAATCTCTTGATATATCTCCCAGGCATATAAATACCCCCCCCCCCCCTTTACAGTCAGAAAGTAATCAACAATTCGCCAGTTTTCTCTCTTATACTCTCTCTTTCTTTCTGGTTCTGACTTGAGCGTCGGAGGGTCTGTCGCCGGGGCCACCCCCCGGTGTTTTAAGCTTTTTGCAGGTCCATCGGCCGCATCAGCAACCGTCGGATTCAGATCACGGTGCTCAATCAACGATCCAGATTCAATCTCAGGAGCTCTAACCACTTTTAACAGCCAAGGTCAAATGTCAGATTTTTAGTAGTTTCCATCAATTATTAACTCACTAGCTGTTTGTTCCCACATTGAAATAAGCAGCAACAGATTGGCGCCATCTGTGGGAATACTACACAAGTCAGGCTTGTCGCCAAGCCACCAAGACTACGAGGTAAAGGGGCGACCTCAAGCTATCGCACCAACTCTCTTCGTCAGCCAGCTCCTCCTATGAAAGATCCAATTCCTTCTCAACTGTCACCCCGACAGCCTAATCATGCTCCTTCCATCGGAGAGGCACCGGGGGGCTCCCAACATGAAGAACAACATCCTCAGTATGACCACATATCAGTCCATAATGCTTCAACTGATTCAATGGCCTCGCGAGACCTACAGGGGTCTCGAGATCTCTGCCAGATCATCAGTAAAAGGCAACAAGAAACCGACCTGCAAATTAGAATGGACAAGAGACGCGCCCAATCTGAGGCCTCCCGTTCGGGACATCAAGCGAACCAGAGAACCAATTTTCCTAGACAGAAATAAAGGCAATTCTCCTCTCACAGGGAGAACCCAATAATGAGGAGCCCAACTCATGAGAGTCGAAGACTTCCTGTGCAGAACAGAGGGCAAAACGCCCCAGTCACTAGGATCGAATTGGATAAGTTCAAGCTCGACATCTTCTATGCTATCCAAGGAAGTCAAGATCTGGGCCTGTTCCCTAATGAAGGATCCACCGACTCAACTGGATCCCAAAAGAAGGACGAACAAGTCCTTCGCTGTATCCAAGAAGTAGAGAATCATCAAAAACAGATGAAGAATGAGAGAAACCGCTCCAGCAGGGCCTACCACCCTATTTGTAATACCCCAGATTTTTAAATAGTTCTTTTAAGATTAATAAATGAATTAAAATAATTTTTTGTGATTTAATAAATATTTTTCTGAAATTTACCTTTTTACACATGCAAAACACGTGCAAATATTTTCTTGGAAAGTTCAAAATCAAAAATTATTTTGGGAAAACCCATTAATTATTATTAGATATTATTTGTGAATTTTCTTGATTTTTTCTAATAATTGTTTGATCTATTTTCAAATATTACAAAAAGAGACTTTTATGCAAAATTATCACTTGGAGTGAAAACTCCAGATTTTTGGATTTTTGTGTTGGTCATGATGCCTACTCAACTCAGAGGTAAAGAGTTTACTTTTTGGTTTGATAAATTTGGTTTATTTTGTAAGTTTTGATAAAGAATGGTCTTTTTGCAAAATTGCCACTTAGAAGGCAAAAAGTACAATTCCGTTTTTTGGATTTTCAAAACAGTGCCGGCCAATATTAGGGTAGTTTTTTGTTTTAAATCTCAATTAAGTTGGTTTTATTTAATTTCCAAGTATAAAAATTTATATATGTAAAAGTATATTCAAAAGAGATATTTTGCAAATCTATTCAAAAACCCTAGATAACCTATTTCCAGCCTATTAAAGGTGAGGTGCAGTCATCTCTTTGCTGCACAACACAAAAGGATTTCTTTATTATTATTTTTTTGGAGTTTCAAAGCGAGGATCTTGGTTTTCTTGCGAACGGAGAGATTTTCTTATTTCTTTATTCGGTTGATTCTTCAATAAGGTGAGTGACATATGTTTGTTTTCTTATTATTCTAAGCATGTTGTATGTGATGGTTGTGTATTAGAAAGCATGATTAGGGGTTGTATGATGATAATATGAAGTTTTGATGAGTAGATGAATTAAAAATTGAATCTTTTCATGAAACCTATGCTTTAATGATTAAAATTACATATAAATGGCTTGAGATTTGTTAAGAACCTAATAGAAATCATGAGTATGATGTTTTCAATCATATTGTTGCTGATTCAAACATATATATTGAGTTGTATGATGTTAATGCATGAAAGTAAACAATTTGATTAAAGATGACCAATACTGTGTGTGTGTATATATATGCTCTGCTTTGAGTATTGATGAAGGAGAACTTGATTGTTTGCATGTTGTAGTTGCATATATTCGTGGATAAACTGAGTGATTGGGTATGTGTACAACAAGTTATAGAAGGGTTTATTGAATCTAAAGATTGAATGTTTGAAGTGAAGAGGAGGGGTGTTAGTTTTCGGGTCTGATGGTGTATGGCCAAAAAGTGGATTTTGTGATTTTGTGAAGCTTCGATTGGGTTTTGAGTTTTATATGATGCTGAGAATGAAATACAACCTAATGCTACTCCTTAACATGGTTCTACTGATATATATATATATATATATATATATATATATATATATATATATATATATATATATATATATATAATATCATGTTATATATATATAGAGTCCCCTTCGGTTGCACACTACTTTTGGTGAGCACTCCGTGAGCACTCCCAAACTAGAGACCCTATGAAAAATCCGAACCGCTCATATTGTTCTATATGCCTTAGATAGCCTAACAATAAAAAATCAAGTAATTTGAAGTTCATTTGCCCATCCATCATGTTGTTAGAATTTTCAGCCATACAATTTTGTGATGATGTAAATCATGGGTAAATGAACTTCAAATTACATGATTTTTTATTGTTAGGCTATCTAAGGCATATAGAACAATATTAGCGGTTCGGATTTTTCATAGGGTCTCTAGTTCATGAGTGCTTACGGAGTGCTCACCAAAGTAGTGTGCAACCGAAGATTTCTCTCTCTCTCTCTCTCTCTCTCTCTCTCTCTCTCTCTATATATATATATATATATATATATATATATATAAACACACACACATACACTTATATATAAACTATTGCACTATTTTGAGGAATTTGTGTGTGTTGAGAATTTTTTAATTGAATCTTGATTATTTTCATACTGAGATTGAATTAGATATTTTACTACTTCTAATTGATGACATTTGGTGATATAACTGATGCTTAAACCCTCACATGAACACATATATATACACGTTGATTGTCTTAAAAGATTTTTGTGAAAAATCACTTTTTAAGATCTTGATATGTTTTGATGTGTTTTATAAACTCCTATATGTTATACAAGTTATAATTAATAATCTCAGGAAGTTCAATTTTGATTTTTACAAAGATTCATTAACGTATCAGTTGAAAACATGCACAAAACCTAACCTGGCTGTATAGCAGGTCACGGTCGACCGTCATACCTTTATGTTGAAAATCTCTAATTGACAGTCGACTGCTCTGATTGAGCGGTCGACCGTCAATTGTTTCTTTGGCTGTTTTGTTAAGTTTTCCTCGTTTATTTTAAACGGTTATTTCCTCGATATTATGGACTACTGCTCTACTGTTTTAGATGATATTTTTACTACAGATTACAATATTTTATAGAGAGTTATATTTTATTTATAATAGACTTATAAATGTATTATTATGACATTATTAAGTGAGTTATATGTGTTTTCAAAAGAATTGATGTTTTGGTGATATTCTATGACTTAAAAATGTAATTTTCTGTTATTTGATGGGTGTAATATTTTATTTGAATTCTGAAATTTCAAGAGTATATTGAATAGATTTGGATTTTGTCATTTTTCTTATTATAAACGTTTTGATGATGGATTTATGAGTTTTATTGAATATTTTGGTATTTATGGTTGAGTTATGAGTCTTTAGAGATTGAGTGGGGCCTTAGCAACCGGCGGTTGAGATTTTGGTTGTTGTTCAGTTGAGTTAAGCCCGGTAGGGTACACCAACTCTAAGAGATTCGAAATCTATTAAACAATTAATTAACTTAACAAGATAAGGACAGACACTAGATGGTGAAATGATGAAATGAGAACATGGGTTATGGACCTCAGTGTGGCCTACGGTGTAAGATAATCCCCGAAATTATTGAGGTGTGAGTGAAATAGTCTCCGAAATTACCTCCGGTGTGGGATTGATCTCCGAAATTATCGGGGTCGAGGTGACACTCATGGGGTATTCGTGTGATGAGGTGCCATAGCTTGCAGTGTGGGGTATTCTCGAAGATTCTCAGGTGTGAGTGAAATAGTCTATGAAATTATCTGTGGATAGAGATTGACCTACGGAATTATCGAGGCATAGGCTAATACTCACAGTTTATCTAGATCTCATAGTAGTCGTCGTAATAGGATTAGTTGCATAGCGGGGGATTAAACCATATCAAGTGGAGAACGATAAGGGCTTGCACTGGACCTATATAGAGTGGGATGCATAGAATCCAACAAGTATGCATTAGAGAGTCAGCATATAGCACTGGTGTTTCTTGACTTGGTTTTATGCATGTTGTTTCCTGTTTTTCTACACTTGACACTTAGTTTAGTTTCACTTGATGTTTTCATGTTTTATTTATTGTTATTTCTTATTTCATTTATTCGTGTTGTTGATACATGTTGTTTATGACTCTATACCGTATGTTTTATTCATATTTTATTTCTTTTAATGTCACTCACACCATTATGGCTGACCCCTGTAGTTTTGGAGGTTAGGGTTATCTCTAGCCTCATGTTTTATGGGTAGGTACCTATAGCTTGGGATTTGGATGCATGAGATAGAATGGTGTTATGGCTTATATAATTGTAAAAGAATGTGTTGCAAAAGAAAGAATTTGTAATCCAAGGTGTTAAATTTTCCGTTGTGCTTTGTAAAGAATTATTGGAATAAAAATTGCAAAAAATTATTTGTGTTTTGGCTATATTTACTATTACAATTGAGGTAGATGCTGGGAATTGTTCAACGTACTTCTGAGATATTATATTAGAAATTCGGGGCGTTACACTAGTCGACCTCCTTTCACCAGAGCCATCCTCGATGCACCTATCCCAAGGGGCTTCAAGGCTCAATTTGAATCCTACAATGGAGCATCAGACCCGACTGACCATATCGAGAGCTTCAAAACACTCATGATGGTCTATAACGCCACTGATGCAGTCATGTGTCGGACATTTTTCGCAACATTGAAAGGATCAGTAAGGAAATGGTATTCGCGCCTGACTCCAGGATCAATATTTTCTTTCGATCAGCTCGAAGAATTTTTCATTGCGCACTTTATTACTAGCCGCAGGACTGAAAAGACAAGTGTCTCTCTATTAGAACTGAAGCAGAGATATGGAGAACTGCTAAAGGAATTCGTCAATCATTTTACAACAGAAGCAAGGTCAATTTCCTGCTTGGACTCTTCAGTGGCAGCTGCAGCTTTCCGTCACAACGTCATGCATAAAGAACTAAAAGCATCCTTCGCCAAGAGGCCACCTCGAGATTTCATTGAGCTCCTAGAAAAGAGCGAAAAGTACATCAGGATCGAGGAAGCTCTCAATCCATAAGTCAAGAAAGAGTCACTTTCCGGGAACAAAAGGAAGAATGTAAGCGAGGAAACACCCAACAAGTTTCAGAAAAACGGTGCAACTTAACGCCGTCCTCCTCCTACACACCACTTCGACAAATATACTCCTTTGAACACAGCTGTGTTCACCATCTTCATGGATGTTGAAAAAGATGGGATAATTCGTCTTCCTCCCAAGATGACAACAGCCGGCAAGAGAAGAGACAAAGGCCTATGGTGCGCATTTCACAGAGGCCACAGACATACTACCGATAATTGCAAAGCCCTCAAACATGAAATTGATGACCTGATTCAGCGGGGCTATCTCTCTCAATTTGTCCAACGGAACAATCACGCCGAAAACCCGCCGCCACGGGGGGATAATGAGTGTCCAGAAGGGCCTTCTGAATCAAGCGACTCCGAGCACATGGCCATTCTACACACCATCCATGGTGGACCTATGAGGGGAGATTCTAACTCCTCTCGCAAGGCCTTTGTAAGGAAAGTTAATTCGGTTCATAACACTCCACCCCCAAAGGTGTTGTGATCTCTAGATACCTAAATAAATAGATAAAACTAGACACAAATTATAAACCTCGCAAGTGCACGAATCGTTTGGAGAAGCGTAGCGGCAAGCAAGGGTCGATCCCACAGAGATTGTAGTACTTAACTTACTAATCAATAAAATAGAAAACAAAATATTGAAGTGTCGTTCTAAAAGTCTAAAAGAAATGAAAAGATTAAAACTAAATTAAGAAGTGTCACGATTTGAATCACGAATATCTATTTAAGTAGTTGGGCAATGATTTCCACCTATAGTCAGTAATGCGAAGTTATCCACTACTCTTATTACTCATGTTTGTTCCCTTCAAGGGCATGGTATCTACTCCTTAAAGTACTGTTTCCCTAAGCCAAGAATTAGGCATGGTATCTACTCTAATTCGTTTCTTTCATCAAGTGTTTAGCATGGTATCTACTAAGTTGTACTTGAAGAAAACATAAGATCAATGGAAACGAACAAACACTCAAGGTTCTAGAAATTGGTATCAGATCTAGATCCCTTAAGTTGATTAAACCAAGAACCCCTAGAGATTTCCTTGTTACAAGTTATGAGCACGAGATTCGGGTTGTCTCAATATGCTCACATAACAGATTCAGATCTACAATACACAAACTTATAATCCCAGGTTCGGATCAGTCGACTGGCTGTCACTTCAGTCGACTGCAGTCTACTGGCTGTCACTTCAGTCGACTGCCCTAGGTTTCTGAACTAGTTTGATTACTATAAATCTATTCCAATACTCTCAGATTTAATCAATAAGCAATAAAGTAGCACTTAGAAAAATATAGGCATCACATGACTACGGTTTCAATCTACCCAACTATTAAATTAGTTGCACATAATACAACCTTTATTGATTAATATAATAGAGTTCATGACTACAATGAAAATAAAGAGAAGAATAGAAGAACACTGATTTGTATGATATTGATCTTGAGCCCAATCAGCAATCGTCTTCCTTCTTTGATGCTAGCTGTTGATGGCCTTTCTTGGTTGGTCCAGCCGTCTTGAGATATTCCGAGCATCCCCTCATCCCCTGCATCTTGGTTGGTATTTATAGAACACGGCTAGAGATTTAGGGTTTTTACCCCTTTTGCATAAACGCCCTCTTCTTTTATTTATTTCTTTCCTTATCTGATTGGCGATATATATATCTTTCTCTTTTCTTCTTTCTTTCCGTATCTGCTTTGATTTGTATTTGGATTTGGATGAATCTTTAATTATCTTATCTGTTGACTCTGCCGCCGATCATTCGACTGGTGTTTGATATAAGTCGACTGTGTCGAGACTTTGGTAGTTTCATGATTCATCAGCCCAGTCGACTGTTGTTGGAGGAGTCGACTGTGCCGAGCAGCTTCAGCTTCTCTGTCCAGTCGCCTGTTAGCATAATCAGTCGACTGATTTCTTCAGTTCCTTATGTATCATCCTTAAAATCCTAAATCTGCTTCGTTTCATACTTTTATGTTGTTTCCTGTGGAAAAGAGAAAAGGAGAGTAAAATACCATATATAGAGCATTTAAATGTCTAATTGCACTAAAGTTATTGCTCTAAAATGTGAATAATATTGTGTTCATCAAAAGGGTTCTAGCTTCTCTCTATCCTTCTCTGATAAGGAACTCGAGGGAGTCAAAACTCATCAATTCGAGCACTGGTTATCCATCTAGGCATGGCAAATCACAAGGTGCGACGTATCCTCGTGGACGACGGCAGCTCCGCAAATATCCTCTTCATGGCCGCATTTAATCCTCTAAAGTCCTCTCGAGATCAACTCAAACTAGTCGGTTACACACTTCACGACTTCACAGGTGTACCCATCCATGTCAAATGAATAATCACATTTGACGTAACGGCAGGAAAGGACCCAACAACTCGGACGGAGACACTTGACTTCCTGGAAGTTGACATCAATAGTGCATACAACGCAATATTTGGCCGCCCCGAGCTAACCGCTTTCCGTGCGATCGCCTCTGAATTTCACATGAAAATGAAATTTTCGACAATAGCAGGCGTAGGCCAGGTAGTGGGAGACCAACAGGCAGTGCGACCATGTTACACTACCACTATGGAGTGCTTGATTCTCCCGCTTGATACCATTGAGTCCCCCGCCAGAAAGAAATCATGCAAACTCAGAACCCGTAGATGAGTTAGAGGAGATCCCTTTCTCCCAAGAGGACCAAAACACGAGTTTTCGAGTCAGCAAGACCCTTCTTCTCCAGCTCAAGGAGCACCTCATTGCTTGTATAAGGCAAAATCAAGACTTATTTGCCTGGATCGTGGCTGATATGCCAGGAATCCCTGAGACCTAATCATGCATCATCTTATCGTGAGTTCTGATGCCAAGCACGTTCAGCAACGATGCCGCAAATTTGCTTCAGATAGGCTCCGAGCGGTCAAAGAAGAGGTCGACAAACTCCTAGCCTCACGCATCATCCAAGAAGTTAACTATCCAGAGTGGTTGGCAAACATGGTGATGGTTCAGGAAGGAAATGGTAACTGGAGAATGTGTATAGACTTTACAGATCTTAATAAAGCATGTCCGAAAGACCCATTCCCTCTCCCCAGTATAGACGCATTGATCGATGCCACGTTGGGCCACGAACTCCTAACTTTCATGGATGCATTTTATGGATATAATCAGATTCAAATGTTTCCACTTGACACTCCGAAAACATCCTTCATCACCGATCAAGGTCTGTACTGCTATCGAGTTATATCTTTTGGCCTGAAAAATGCGGGCGCTACTTATCAACGTCTTGTGAATAAGGTCTTCAAAGGAAAAATTGGCAGGAACATGGAAGTACGTGGATGATAAGTTAGTCAAAAGCCTTCGAAAGGAGGACCATGTGACAGACCTTTAAGAAACATTCGAAGAATTGCGCAAGCATAACATGCATATGAATCATACTAAATGCACTTTTGGAGTATCCTTTGGTAAATTATTGAGCTCTATGGTAGTCAAAGGGGAATCGAAGCCAATCCCGAGAAAATCCATGCAATTCGTAACATGTCTTCCCCCACTACGGTTAAGGAAGTGCAGAAATTAACCGGCCGCTTGGCTGCTATTGGCCGATTCCTCTCTAAATTTGGAGAGAAGTGTTAGGCCTTTTTCAAAATTCTACGGGGCACAAAAGGTTTTGAGTAGGGAGAAGAACAACAAACCGCTTTTGAACAACTCAAAGCGTATCTCGCAAACCTCCACTTCTTAGTAAACCCGAACCAGGTGAAATCCTTTTCCTCAACTTAGCCACCTCTGACCAAACTTTTAGTGTCGTCGGCAGCTCAAAAAACCAATTTACTATGTGATCAAGGTGCTCCATAATGCAGAACTCCATTACTAAAAAATGGAGAAAATGGCTTATGCACTGGTCACAACAGCTCGAAAACTCCGCCTATATTTCCAAGCACATTCTATATGTATCCTGACTGATTAGCCGCTCAAGCAAGTGCTTCTTAAACCTGAAAGTTCCGGAAGGTTGATGAAGTGGTCCAATGAACTGAGTCAACATGACATCAGCTACTGACCTAGAACGGCCATCAAGGCCTAGGCCTTGGCCGAATTCATTGTGGAAACCACCATCACCGACTTCCCCGAGGAAGACGAACCCCCCCCCCCCCCCCCCCCGCTTTGGAAAGTGTATGGAGAAGGGTCATCTTGCCTCGAAGGAAGCAGAGCAGGAATCATTTTACTCGGGCCCGATAAGTTTACTCTCCAATATTCATTGTGCCTCAACTTTTCTACATCCAACAACGAAGCAGAATATGAAGCATTAATCGCTGGTCTCTGTTTAGCACGAGAAGCAGGCACGCAGAGAATCGAGATGTTTAGCGACTCTCAGTTAGTTGTTAACCAGGTCCAAGGCGAATATGAAGTCAGGGACTAGCGCATGGGCAAGTACTCATCACGAGTAAAGAAACTCCTGACGACATTCAAAGAAGCCAATGTCACTCGCATTTCTCGCGAGCAAAACGGGCAGGAAGATGCCCTCTCCAAGTTGGCTTCCTCATCTCTCGATGGGCTAGATCGCACAGTCCTCATTGAGGTCCTTCTCAAGCCGAGCATCGAAGAAGAAGAGTTGGAGCTCATGGCCATCACACCCCAAATATCTAAAGATTGTTGGATGAAACCTCTAGTCAATTTCCTCGACAAATGAATCCTCCCTGAAGATCACAAAGAGGCAAGGAGGATCCGGACAAGAGCAAAAAGATACACTCTCATGGAAGGACTCCTGTTGTAATACCCCGATTTTTCTTAATACTTAAAGATTATTTATTTATTTTCATATGGTGTGCTTGTGTAGCTTGTTGTCTATTATTTTCTCTACATGATGAATAAAGTGTATTATTTTCTATAGAGCATTCTTCTTGAAGCCCAATGTTGATTTGTTCATTTTCTCTTTTTAAAATATTTATTTTTGGCCAAAATGAATTTAAGCCCATTTTGTGTAACACTTTTTATACATTATATTTTTTGTACAATTTTATTAGTGTGGGTGTGCATGCACGTGCATTTCGCATACACGTGCATTGAGCACCTTTTCTTTTGGCCGGATTGTGGGTAGAGTAGTGGCATCCATCATGGGCGGTTGTGTGTGAGTGTGGGTAGTTTCTCAAACTCCCGATTGCATCCTATCCCTTGATCTGCAACTCCCCTATTAATCTTAGCCATCTATTCTATCGATTTCCTAGTATAAATACCCCTCCTATTTCCCTGTCTCTTTTACACTAAGATTTTCTAAGATTATTTTAAGAGAGTTATTTGTGAGTTTGTGTGTGTGGGAGCTTTTCTGTGGAGACGAGCAGCACTTCTGAGGAGCTCGGTGTGGAACAAAGGAGCAAGGAGTGCAGTACCGTATTGAAGAGTTTTGCGGGATTTCGATTGTTTCTTCATATAAGGTGGGTGTTTCTCAGGACTTCTAATGTAGGAATGATACTATAATTGTTATGATTGATACCATGTTACAAAAAAGTGAATTGAATGAGTAGAAATTGCTTGAACATGCTATTAATAATGAGAACGAGACTGTCGGTACAGTCGACTGCCATGTGAGCCAGCTGACTGGTACGAGACACTATTTTTCATAATGTGCTGATAAACATGTGTGCAATTAGACATGATGGTGTGATTATTATATGTATATTTCTCCCTATGACACATATGATGGAGGGAAGGTGAATGAATAAAAAGAACTAATGGTGATTAATAACTTAGAATTGCCGGAGCAGTCGACTGATGTTGTGTTAAGTCGACTGGTACTTCAATCTGACTGTGACTGTTTGGAAGTTCCATAAATTAAGATATTCCATTATGTAGACCCAGTTTAATGACTTGAGATTCATATCTTCATTGTCGTAAGAAAGTATGAGCAATGCGAACGCATGTTTAAAGTATTTTCTCTAAAGAAAAGAGCATATTCGTAACTTGAAAATTCATATTGTAATGTTACTGAACGATAAGAGACTCTGTCTATGAAACATGAATTTATGTATACTGTTAATTGACATCATGATGCAAGTGCACGTAAGAACTGTAAATAATCTTTTAAATTAAAATGGATCTGTCCAGTCGACCGAATGCGTGTAGCAAGTCGACTGATCTGGACATAGAATTGTGCTGTTGAAATCTCCAGGACAGACGACTGATGGATGAACAGTCGACTGTCATGAGGACAATATTGTGAACCTGAAAAATTGCGGGACAGGCGACTGGTTGTGTGCAAAAGTCGACTATCCCGAGCATTATGATGATCCTGTATGTGACTGTATGAGTCGACTGGTGTTCTTCCAAGTCGACTGTACAGAGTGGGCTTTGATATATTTGAATTCATGTTATTTACTATTGGTAATGGTGAACTTTATGATTTAAGTCGATGGACTCTGTTTATGGCTCTATGAATTATGTGAAATGAATCGTAGATGAGAATTGAGAATTAATTGAAAATATGAAATGTGAAATCATGATAAGAAAGTCTGCGAGACTCTAAAATGAATGATGAGCTGAAGATGCTCAATTGGATATTGTGAATTTGAAATTGAACGAAAGAGTAGCTAAGTCTCCCCGGCAGTGAAAGGAAATGAAATTGAGAAATAGACCAAGGTTGGTCATGTGAAATGAAATGATAAGTCCGGTTTGATGGAGAGGCTAACTGTAGAGCTTGATTTTCATTCATGATTCTAATCAATTTAATACATAGTGTGGAGGTGATGAAGGTGAGAGAAAAACATGAGTATGAGAGCTAGGGTACGGTGCGGGTGTGTGAGCCGCAGAATGCATGCTTGATGAGTCAAGACATGGCGCGGGCACAACTCAGTAATGATCGGACTTTAGTCACGCTTATGGGATGTTTTGGTGACTGCAAGAGGATTGTGTTCAGGGAGGAGGCTGAATTGTCGCAGAATGCATGCTTGACGAGTCAAGACATGGCTCGAAATTCTACTCCAGGGGCCAGGATACATGCTTGTACTCATAGAATCATCTAGGATACTCACTGAAATTACAGAAGTAGAGTGAGTCATGGCGGGGGATTGAACCCTACAAAAATGAAGAACGATTAAGAGGCTTGCCCTCGAACCTATATAGTATGGGATGCATAGAATTCGAACAAGTGCGCATTAGTGTCATGTTAATTAAATAAATTGCATTAAGGATTAAGTGCACAATCACGACACGACATCTTTAAAAGTTCCCTTTGATTTACATGCTTATTATGAACAAGTTGTGATTTTGTCAAGAAATGAGATTCATTATACTGTTTTTGGCATAGAGAGGATGGCCATGTATAATTATCATCGGTTGAATAAATTGACGTACCCACAGTTTTGTATGCAGGATAAATTACATGTAAAGAGGAATGGATGCATAAAGATCTCATTATGTTGTTATTCATTTATATAAATGTTGTACATTTTGCTTCCGCTGTGTAAATTTAAATGTAAGATGTTGTAACTCTGATGTAAAAAGAAAAGTTTGAATTTCCTTGTAAAATTGTACTCAAAGAAAGTGAAAAGATCCTGAAGAACATCTCGAATTCAATGATTTGGGATTCGGGGCGTTACAGAGTGGTATCAGAGCCAGGTTTTCTACACTTTCACACTTGTACAAGTTTATAAGGAACGACACCCTAGATGTGGACATTAGAGTGTGTGTTTGAGTTTAGAGATGTAAATGTAAGTGACTTACATTTGTGTTGCTCTATGATTTATGCTTCTTCCTCTCTATTTCTAAGATGGCTGATCACTTCGACCCTGCTGGAGACGACGACTGGCATATTATTGAGGAAGAGTACCATCCTGGACAGGCTGATTCTGAGGACGAGTATCATTCTGGGCAAGTAGATTCTGATGATGAGGAGTACCCTGAATCTCGAGAGATCACCCCACCGCCGGATTTATCTGACGATTCTTCTTCCGATGAAGAAGAGGGACCAGCTCTGAGTGGCACTGTGGCTTCTCTTCAGAGGCAAGTGGATACCCTGAAGTATAGAGTTGGAGTTTTGGAGGCTCAGCTGGCACAGCGGAAGGCCGATTTCTCTGTTCTCAGTCACCGAGTATGGGAACTTGAGAAGAGAAAGAACCTGACGGATGTGTTGAAGGACCAAGTGGATGAACTGCGGGATGAACTTCGAGCAGCGAAGAGGACCCGTAGGGATTAGATTGTCCTAGCTTCTATTTTCTTCTATTTCTGATGTCAAAAATGTTTTAATTCGAATGTATAAACTTTGGAATTCAATGAAATGCAAGTTGGTTTAATTTCTTGTCTTATACTTCGAATTTAATGGATCTTTTGCATCAGAATATGTCGAGAAGGGGAGCCAGGAATGGTGAAGGTTTGGACCTGGAGACTGAACTTGCAAGGGTTTACCAGACGCTGAATGCAGTGGCTGCAAACCAAGAAAGGGGACCGATGAATCCAGTACCCGAGGCAATTAAGCTAGTGGAATCGTTCAAGAGAATGAAACCACCAGTGTTCGAGGGAAAGTCAGACCCAGATGCGGCTGACAACTGGATCCGTCAAGTGGAGACGATCTTTGAGGTGTTGGAAACACCGGAGGGCAACAAGGTCAAGTTGGCGACTTTGCAGTTGGAGAAGGATGCGGCTGTTTGGTGGCAATCCATGAAGAGGACCATGGGTGGCTTGTTGCTTGGCTGGGAGGAATTTCTGGAAGAATTCCGCAGTCATTATTTCCCCTCCGACGTCCAGGAGAAGAAGGCCATGGAGTTTCTGTCACTCCAGCAAGGCAGCATGTCAGTAAGGGAGTATGAGACTAAGTTTACTCAGCTCTCCAGGTATGCTCCAGAACTGGTGATGGATGAGGCGAAGAAGGCTCGCAAGTTCGAGCATGGTCTGAGGTCGAGCTTGAGGTCTCGTATGATACCCCTTGGTATCAGGCGATTCGATAAGCTGGTCAAGAGGGCAGCAGCGACGGAGGCGGATATGGAGCAGTTCCATGTTGCTCAGCACCAGAGGAACAACTGGCAGTCCGGGAAGAGGCCTGCACAATCGGGGAGTTTCAAGGGGCAACCATCTGCACAGAGGTTCAAACCGATAGGGGCGAACGCTGTCAGTGTAGCTGGAAGACCTGGAAACGATGTAGGGAGACCTTCTGCAGTCACTTGCTTTAACTGTGGTGAAGTGGGACATTACCAATCTCGATGTCTCAAACCGCGGGCTAGCAATCACAATGTGCCAATACAGCAGACTGGGAAGAGGCCGTACCAGTCAGGGCAAGTATTTGCTTTGACGGAAGCTGATGCTGAGGAAGCGGATCAGGTCATCTCTGGTACGAGGGCTGATATTTAGTGTGGTTTTGTCATTTCTCCTTCCCGTTCATATTGTGAAACTGTTATGTAATGGTGTGTATTATGTAACAGGAGAACTCTATCTTAATGGAAAGAAAGCTGTTGTATTGTTCGATACTGGATCCTCTCATACTTTTGTGTCTCCTAGATTTGCTAAAGTGTTGGGAGCTGAACCGAAGATTTTTCCAGGCAAGATCTTAACAGTAGCTACTCCATCAGGGGAAACCTTGACCACTGATCGGTATTATGCTGATTGCGAGATAGTGATTGGGAATCGAATCTTTGGCATTGATCTGATCGAGCTGACTATCTTAGGAGTCGATGTTATCATTGGCATTGATTGGATGTCGGTGTACAGTGCAAGCATCGAGTGTAAGACCAAGACCGTAACAGTGAAGGCTCCAGGTGGACCTGAAGTCACTTTCCAAGGGAAGTTGAAGTGTTCTAAGTTGGTGGCAACTATCCGCAAGGAAGAGACTCCTGTGGAATTGCAAGGGATTCCTGTGGTTCGGGACTATCCGACTGTGTTCTTGGAAGATTTTCCTGGGTTACCTCCGCATCGTGATGTAGAGTTTAGCATCACTGTTCAACCGGGAAGTGCACCCATTTCTAAGGCACCGTATAGGATGGCTCCAGTGGAACAGGATGAGGTGAAACGGCAGATTGAGGAACTGATGGGAAAAGGCTTTATTCAACCTAGTGCGTCACCTTGGGGAGCACCAGTGCTTTTGGTAAAGAAGAAGGATGGATCGATGAGGATGTGTATCGATTACCGGGAGCTGAATAAGGTCACTGTTCAGAATAAGTATCCGATTCCTCGAATTGATGACTTGTTCGATCGTCTACAAGGAGCAGCTGTATTCTCCAAAATAGATCTTCGATCAGGATATCACCAAGTGCGAGTGAAAGCTGAAGATGTGCACAAAACTGCGTTTAGAACTCGGCATGGGCATTACGAATTCTTAGTTATGCCATTCGGAGTGACGAATGCACCCGCAATCTTCATGGACTTGATGAACAGAGTTCTGAGGCCGTTTATTGATTCTTTCGTCGTGGTGTTTATCGACGATATCCTCGTGTACTCCAAGTCTGAGGAGGAGCACACCGAGCATCTGGCGGCAGTTTTGCAGAAGTTGGAAGAGCAGAGGTTGTATGCCAAGTTATCCAAGTGTGATTTCTGGAAATCTGAAGTGGCATTCCTAGGTCACATCCTTTCTAAGGGGGGAGTGGCAACTGACCCTCAGAAGATAGAGGCAGTGAGAGATTGGGCTAGGCCTACTACAGTGAAGGAAGTCAGAAGTTTCCTTGGGATGACTGGATACTACAGGAGATTCATTCAAGGTTATGCTCAGATAGCTGTGCCGCTTACTGAGTTGACCAAGAAGAATGTGAGCTTCAAGTGGACTGAGCAATGTGAGGCGAGTTTTCAGGAGTTGAAAGATAGACTGACTACTGCACCTATTTTGGCTTTGCCTAGAGCAGGAGTTGAGTATGATGTTTATAGCGATGCTTCACATCGGGGGCTTGGTTGTGTCTTAATGCAAGAAGGTAAAGTAATCGCTTATGGGTCTAGGCAACTACGACCGCATGAGAAAAATTATCCGACTCATGATCTGGAGTTGGCTGCGATTATCTTTGCTTTGAAGCAATGGAGGCACTATGTGTACGGTGAGAAGTTGAACATGTACACGGATCACAAGAGCTTGAAGTATATATATCAGTAGAGGGATCTCAATCTGAGGCAGTGGAGATGGTTGGAAGTGCTCGAGGATATGCGACCTGAGATCAAGTATCATCCTGGAAAGGCTAATGTTGTTGCTGATGCACTTAGTCGCAAGAGCAGTTTGGCCAGTTTGATTACAACTCAGAGGCATCTGATTGAGGAGTTAGATCGAGCAGGTATTGAGGTTGTCTTGCAAGGATTGGGAGCATCTTTATCTCAGTTGAAGCTTCAGCCTACTTTGAATGCAAGGATCATTGCAAGTCAGGAAGTTGATGCTGATATCTTGGAGATGAAGGAGCAGGTTGGTGCTGGCAGGTTGCCCGGATTTCAAACCAGGGATGGAGTGCTGTGGTTCGGAGATAGGCTGTGTGTTCCAGATCAGGCAGACCTGAAAGAGAGTATTCTTCAGGAGGCGCATGCTACTCTTCTGTCAGTACATCCTGGGAGTACTAAGATGTACAAAGACATCAAACAGCATTTCTGGTGGTCAGGTTTGAAGCGGGATGTGGCCGAATTTGTCGCGAGGTGTGAGGTTTGTCAGCAAGTCAAAGCCGAAAATCAGAGACCCGGAGGTCTATTACAGCCGTTACCTATTCCGGAGTGGAAGTGGGATAACATCAGTATGGATTTCATCACGGGATTGCCTAAGAGTTCTAAAGGCAATGATGCGATTTGGGTTATAGTCGATCGACTAACCAAGTCCGCTCACTTTTTGGCAATGAAACTCACTGCTTCGATGGACAAGTTGGCTGAGATGTATGTTGGTGAGATTGTCCGACTTCATGGTGTTCCCTCAACTATTGTGTCTGATCGAGATGCGCGGTTTACTTCGCATTTCTGGAGGAGTCTTCAGGCAGCTTTGGGTACCAAGACAGTTTTCAGCACTGTTTTTCATCCACAAACCGATGGGCAGACTGAGAGAGTCAATCGTATTCTTGAGGATATGCTTCGGTGTTGTATACTAGATTTTGGAGGCAGTTGGGAAAGGCATTTACCTTTGGTAGAGTTTGCCTACAACAACAGTTTTCAAGCTAGTATTGGGATGGCGCCGTATGAAGCTTTGTATGGCAGGAAGTGCAGGACTCCTGTTTGTTGGTATGAGGTTGGGGAGCGTCAGTTGTTTGGTCCTGAGCTTGTACAGCTGACTTCTGAGAAGATTGATCTGATCAGGAAAAGGTTGGTGGAAGCTCAGAGCAGGCAGAAAAGCTATGCAGACAACCGGAGAAGGGACCTTGAGTTTGAGGTTGGTGACTTCGTCTTTCTGAAGGTATCACCCAGTAAAGGTGTGTTTCGTTTTGGCAAAGGCGGGAAGTTAGCCCCGAGGTTTATAGGCCCATACAAGATATTGAAAAGGATCGGGAAAACTGCTTACCGGCTTGAATTACCGGAAGAGTTGTCTCAGGTGCACAATGTCTTTCATGTGTCTATGCTGAGAGGTTATATTCCAGATCCGAGTCATCATTTGCCTGAAGTGCCGGAAGGTTTGCAGTTAGACCTGAATTACATCGAGACTCCTGTTGAGATTGTTGACTGTAGGGAGAAAGTCTTGAGGGATAAGACGATACCGATGGTCAAGGTAGTCTGGAGAAACCACTTGGTTGAAGAGGCTACTTGGGAATCTGAGGAGAAGATGTTAAAGGACTATCCTGAGCTTTTTGCTTGATTGTATTTTTGTATTCTTTGTATCTTTGTATCTCTTGTTGTTGTGGTGTTTTCTGTTTCTCGCTCTTGGCTGTAGTTCCGGGGATGGAACTATTCTAAGGAGGGAGTGATGTAATACCCCGATTTTTCTTAATACTTAAAGATTATTTATTTATTTTCATATGGTGTGCTTGTGTAGCTTGTTGTCTATTATTTTCTCTACATGATGAATAAGGTGTATTATTTTCTATAGAGCATTCTTCTTGAAGCCCAATGTTGATTTGTTCATTTTCTCTTTTTAAAATATTTATTTTTGGCCCAAATGAATTTAAGCCCATTTTGTGTAACACTTTTTATACATTATATTTTTGTACAATTTTATTAGTGTGGGTGTGCATGCACGTGCATTTCGCATACACGTGCATTGAGCACCTTTTCTTTTGGCCGGATTGTGGGTAGAGTAGTGGCATCCATCATGGGCGGTTGTGTGTGAGTGTGGGTAGTTTCTCAAACTCCCGATTGCATCCTATCCCTTGATCTGTAACTCCCCTATTAATCTTAGCCATCTATTCTATCTATTTCCTAGTATAAATACCCCTCCTATTTCCCTATCTCTTTTACACTAAGATTTTCTAAGATTATTTTAAGAGAGTTATTTGTGAGTTTGTGTGTGTGGGAGCTTTTCTGTGGAGACGAGCAGCACTTCTGAGGAGCTCAGTGTGGAACAAAGGAGCAAGGAGTGCAGTACCGTATTGAAGAGTTTTGCGGGATTTCGATTGTTTCTTCATATAAGGTGGGTGTTTCTCAGGACTTCTAATGTAGGAATGATACTATAATTGTTATGATTGATACCATGTTACAAAAAAGTGAATTGAATGCAGTAGAAATTGCTTGAACATGCTATTAATAATGAGAACGAGACTGTCGGTACAGTCGACTGCCATGTGAGCCAGCCGACTGGTACGAGACACTATTTTTCATAATGTGCTGATAAACATGTGTGCAATTAGACATGATGGTGTGATTATTATATGTATATTTCTCCCTATGACACATATGATGGAGGGAAGGTAAATGAATGAAAAGAACTAATGGTGATTAATAACCTAGAATTGTCGGAGCAGTCGACTGATGTTGTGTTAAGTCGACTGGTACTTCAATCTGACTGTGACTGTTTGGAAGTTCCATAAATTAAGATATTCCATTATGTAGACCCAGTTTAATGACTTGAGATTCATATCTTCATTGTCGTAAGAAAGTATGAGCAATGCGAACGCATGTTTAAAGTATTTTCTCTAAAGAAAAGAGCATATTCGTAACTTGAAAATTCATGTTGTAATGTTACTGAACGATAAGAGACTCTGTCTATGAAACATGAATTTATGTATACTGTTAATTGACATCATGATGCAAGTGCACGTAAGAACTGTAAATAATCTTTTAAATTAAAATGGATCTGTCCAGTCGACCGAATGCGTGTAGCAAGTCGACTGGTCTGGACATAGAATTGTGCTGTTGAAATCTCCAGGACAGACGACTGATGGATGAACAGTCTACTGTCATGAGGACAATATTGTGAACCTGAAAAATTGCGGGACAGGCGAGTGGTTGTGTGCAACAGTCGACTATCCCGAGCATTATGATGATCCTGTATGTGACTGTATGAGTCGACTGGTGTTCTTCCAAGTCGACTGTACAGAGTGGACTTTGATATATTTGAATTCATGTTATTTACTGTTGGTAATGGTGAACTTTATGATTTAAGTCGATGGACTCTGTTTATGGCTCTATGAATTATGTGAAATGAATCGTAGATGAGAATTGAGAATTAATTGAAAATATGAAATGTGAAATCATGATAAGAAAGTCTGCGAGACTCTAAAATGAATGATGAGATGATGATGCTCAATTGGATATTGTGAATTTGAAATTGAACGAAAGAGTAGCTAAGTCTCCCCGGCAGTGAAATGAAATGAAATTGAGAAATAGACCAAGGTTGGTCATGTGAAATGAAATGATAAGTCCGGTTTGATGGAGAGGCTAACTCTAGAGCTTGATTTTCATTCATGATTCTAATCAATTTAATACATAGTGTGGAGGTGATGAAGGTGAGAGAAAAACATGAGTATGAGAACTAGGGTACGGTGCGGGTGTGTGAGCCGCAGAATGCATGCTTGATGAGTCAAGACATGGCGCGGGCACAACTCAGTAATGATCGGACTTTAGTCACGCTTATGGGATGTTTTGGTGACTGCAAGAGGATTGTGTTCAGGGAGGAGGTTGAATTGTCGCAGAATGCATGCTTGACGAGTCAAGACATGGCTCGAAATTCTACTCCAGGGGCCAGGATACATGCTTGTACTCATAGAATCATCTAGGATACTCACTGAAATTACAGAAGTAGAGTAAGTCATGGCGGGGGATTGAACCCTACAAAAATGAAGAACGATTAAGAGGCTTGCCCTCGAACCTATGTAGTATGGGATGCATAGAATTCGAACAAGTGCGCATTAGTGTCATGTTAATTAAATAAATTGCATTAAGGATTAAGTGCACAATCACGACACGACATCTTTAAAAGTTCCCTTTGATTTACATGCTTATTATGAACAAGTTGTGATTTTGTCAAGAAATGAGATTCATTATACTGTTTCTGGCATAGAGAGGATGGCCATGTATAATTATCGTCGGTTGAATAAACTGACGTACCCACAGTTTTGTATGCAGGATAAATTACATGTAAAGAGGAATGGATGCATAAAGATCTCATTATGTTGTTATTCATTTATGAAAATGTTGTACATTTTGCTTCCGCTGTGTAAATTTAAATGTAATATGTTGTAACTCTGATGTAAAAAGAAAAGTTTGAATTTCCTTGTAAAATTGTACTCAAAGAAAGTGAAAAGATCCTGAAGAACATCTCGAATTCAATGATTTGGGATTCGGGGCGTTACACCTGTACAAATGCTCGTACACCATAGTTGATGGCAGGCTCTATCTTAGATGTCTCACTCTAGAGGAAGCACAATACGTCCTCAAAGAGCAACATGAAGGGATCAGAAGCTGCCATCAAGGGGCAATATCTCTCGTGTGAAAGATACTCAATCATGGGTATTATTGGCCCATGCTAATCGATGACGCACAAGAATATGTTCGCCAGCGCGACCCTTGCCAGAAGCATTCAGCGATCAAGCATGGGCCACCAGCAATCCTCAGCTCTATGTCTAACCTCATTCCCTTCGCCATGTGGGGAATAGACTTGCATGGACCTTTCCCACCGGCAGCTGGACGAAAATTTTTCCTGGTAGTTGCCAACGAATATTTCACAAAATGGGTCAAAGTAGAATCGCTAGCCACAATCAACGAGCAGAAAATCCAGCAGTTCTTTTGGAAGAACATTGTCTATAGATTTGGGATCCCCTGAGTGCTTGTCTCAGACCACGACACGCAATTCATAAGCAAAATTTTTTGCCAGTTCTGTGCAGATTTGGGAATCGCTCAGCACTTCGCCTCAGTCTCACACTCCCAAACTAATGGCTAAGTGGAAAGCAAATCGACAAATTCTAGACGACCTTAAGAGGAGACTGGGAGAAGCTGCGAGAGGTCTGTGGGTTGAAGAGCTGCCAAGTGTGTTGTGGTCCTATAGAACCACGAAGCGGACACCCACAGGGGAGTCACTTTTCAACCAATTACAGCTCGGAAGCACTCATTCCCCTGGAAGTTGGATTTCCATCTCTCCGTCTTCTTTCCTTTAATGAAGAGCAAAAATCCAATAATCTTCGAGATAACCTCGACATCGTTGAAGAGGTACGGAAAAAGTCGGCCATACGGAGAAAAATTTATCAGCAAAGGGTCAAGAAGTTTTATAACAAGAAAGTCTGCCCCACCAATCTTAAAGAGGGGGACCTTGTCTTGCATAAACTCAAAATCTCGAACCCACGGAGAAAAGGAAAGCTCTCCCCCAGCTGGGAGGGGACGTACAAGGTCTCTCAAGTGATTCGTCCAGGGTCATATCGACTTGAAGACATGGGGGGAAGAAGATACCTAGAACTTGGAACGCCGAACACCTTATGAAGTACAACAAGAGCATCTGAAATGCCCTCTCCTAATGGTAGAATTTCCAAGACTTGTAGTAAAGGCCAACCACTAGAGCAGCCATTTAGATTTTCCTTTCAATAAAGACCGCTTTCACTAATGGTCGTGCATGTAATAAGGGCCAGCCATTAGAGCAGCCCCTCAGTTTATTTCTCAATAAAATTAGCTAGTTTATTTTATTACATCTCACTCAATTTATTAAAACAAACAATGAGCTAAAATGCCCAACTTATACCTAGAGTGGCGCTAAACACTCGTTACAAGCTTTCCGCAAAACAAGTTTGGAATCCAAATCCATGGTTCAGAGTTACTTTCGCAACCTGTAATTACACACGTTCAGAGTTCAACTCGCTAGTCGATTTGTTCCTGAAACTAGTTAAAATTCCTTAAAGACTTATACAATGAGTTAAGTGCCAAACTTATACACATAAGCGCCACCAAAAAACTCGTCAAGTCTTCCCATAACACGGGTTTGGAGTCCATACCCATGGCTTGAAGAGACTCTAACAATTTGCAATAAAGCAATTTCAGAGTGCACTTCGCCATTCAATCTACTCCTGTAATCCGTTAGTGCTTCCACAACCGGTTTGGAGTCCATACCCATGGCTCAAAAGAGACTCTGTTAATTTGCAAAGAAGAAAGTTCAGAGTAAACTTTGCCATTCGATCTGCTCCTGCAACCAGTTAATACTTAAACTAAAAAGTTTGGAATCCATACACATGGCTCAGAGTTACTCTCGCAACCTGTAATTACACACATTCAGAGTTCAACATGCCATTCGATCTACTCCTGAAACTAGTTAAAATCCCTCAAAGACAGATTAAGAGGTCTAAAATCATGGATCGGAGTTACTCCGGCAACACAAGCAACATTTAGAGTTCAACTCTCTCATCGATGTGACACTCACAATTTTTCAGAGGACCCATACAGCGAGTTTGGAAACAACTCTCCCTTAGAGTTTCTCCAACAACTAGCTGAGTTCAAGAGGAGAAGTTCTAAACTCCGTCCTACACTGTCGGCAATTCTTTAGCTATACAAAACAGACTTGAGACCCTGTTATTTAGCTACAAAGAACCCAGTCGATGGCACCTCAACCATGACAGCAAGGATCAGGCACACAGAGAGTTCATCAAATCACAGAATTATCAAAAATCCACATGTTCAGATTCAGTAGTACTACAGATATTTACAAGTACAAAATCATCAATCATACAACTCTATCTTCAAGCCATCCATGCGACTTAGGGGCGAGAAACGTTGTTCCTAAGAGACACAAGCATCCTTGTGGATCACCTGACGCTCACCTCCTTTCCTTGACCACCAACATCTTTGACAGAAAACATTGATCCCATAGATTGAGATTGCTGGCCGGCACACGAGGCGCGCGACTCTCCACCAACCAAAGCCAAACTTAAGAAAGCCGACGTGCCACTCTGGGCATCACTAGGATGTCGAGGGGGCACTAACACTATTTGCACCGTTCCCCCAACAACCGACCCGGCTCCTCCAACCGTCACACTCCTTTTTGCATGAGTCATGCTGCCTTCCTTCCCTTCAACCATTTATTCCTTTTTCGCACTCACGACGTGTGAGGTGCTTGTCATCCGTAACCCACCAAGTCTCGCTTGAAGGTGATACAACTCCAGATCTTTCTCGATGACTATTTCTCTGAGTAGAGCACACTCTCCAATACTGCCTTTCATCACTTTTGGAGGCAGTGGTAAGTTGACCCGGCGATCGGAATACAAGAGTGCAAATTCACAATCCCTCTCAACGAGCGACGACTTAAGACGGACGGACTCCAACCATTCATCCTCTGACTGAATCCACAAACGGTCAACTATCAATTCCATTATGCACAGTCGCTTGAGAAGGCATTCAACCTCACCACTACGGGGATTCTCCCCAGATCCAACGATTATCTGTCAACAATTCCAGAAGCATGGTCAGACAAAGAGACAAAAATACTAGGCGTCACGAGCAAGCATCGCTTCAAAGCACATCAACACAATACGACAAGTGATAACAAATCTGGAAGATATTTTTCCAACACTAAAAGGAAGATACATGACTGCGGTGGCCAGTCTGCAAATAGGAATCACAGAAAGTAGTTGTATCATTTCCCTTGTCCTTTTTCCAGATCCACTCCTCGCACCACCCACAGGAGTGCCGATCCCACTATCACCCTTCCTGCCCGTATCAAGGGCCTCACCATGTTGAAGGGTCATATGGTAGCCTTTCCCATCGAAACCGGGAACATGCTCCACTACGTGTGAAATTGCTGCGGCCTAAGACTTCAACATCACCCCTTGCAGATTGGATTTGCACTCAGCATGAACCTTAGCCACCTCGACCTTCAGCTCTGAGGCCGCATCAGTGTGAGCTTTCACCAACTCCAGTAGAAGATCGGCGTTATTCTTCTCTAACGCCTTGTCTCTCTCCTTGGACTCCTCCAGCTCAAGGCGCATCTCCTCCTTACTTGCTGCCAATGCCTCCAACTCAAGGCGTGCCTCCTTTTCCTTCTTCTTCAGCTCTTCCAACTCCGTATTGGACTCCTTGATGCTTTTTTCTTTTCCTTCTCGGCGCGAGAGATACAGGCCCTCATGTTCTTCTCCTCAGCCGCATAAGTGTCCACCAAATGCACGAAGTGGCTTATTGCCTGAAACAAGAAGAAAATGGTTAAAACTTAACGATACAAGAAAGGAAAGCGCAAGCTAAGCAATAAAGGGTACTAGATCATATCGTCACATGTGCCTTCGCAATCTCCAAAACCGATCTCTCGGGGGGCTCCATCTTCAACCTCTCTCTATCAGCAGGAGTAGGAATATGGTGACATGCCTCAAGGCAAGCAGTATAATTCCCCAAGAAGTTCTCTTGAGGTCTCACGTTTTAATTAGGAGTATAGACCACATCCCCCCGATTAGCAAGTACCGCTGCAGCCGTAGCAGTCAATGGTGCTGATGCGGTACTCGCCACGACCGTAGCTAAGGAAGAGCCCACCTTGGTAGTAGGCAATACGTCTGCAGGGTTCCCAGTCTGTATAGCAGGTGCCCGAGGCGGCAAGTCCTGGGAAGGGGAAGGATGCGCATCCGACCTCTTCCACTTCTTCGGCTCATCTTCCCTCGTGGGATGCAGCGCATCCAAATCTGCCAGAAGATTTTCGTAATCCATGTCGGTCCTTCCTGGAAGATGAAACACGCAGGAGTTAAAAAATCGTAAGATTAAATGAAAACAACAAAGGCATGGATAAAACAACCAAAAACCAACAAAAGTATAAATAACATGGCATGAAGGCAACGATAGAAAGATCGTACTAGGAACAACTGGTCCAAGATCGCCTTCGAAGAGTACTTCGTTAGTGACTTCCTGCCACGCCAACACCTTCAGTCCAAGAAGGGCATCACTAACACTCTTCTCTTCCAAGGTCATTACCGGCTCCGTTTGCACCGCCGAAGGAACCGTTCCCCTCCAAGTAGTGGGAATCCCCCGCGGCTCGGCACTGCGGACGATAAGAAATTTCTCCTTCTAACATCTTATCTATCGAGGAGCATCGACTAACCCCATATTCTTACGAGGGCTAAGGTACCAATGCTCCTCCATTTTGCTGAGCTGGGTAAGCTTGATGTGATGTCTGAACACCGCTAGACTCGGCTTAGCTCCATGCTGGCAGCATTGCAAGACAAAATTGACAACGTGCCTCCACATGTTTGGCATCAGCTACACCGGACACAGCTGATACCAGTTAAGCACCTCTTTAATGAAGGGGTGGAAGGGCAAGCGAAGCCCTGCAAAGAAGGTATCGCACAGAAAGAAACAGTATTCCTCAGACATGGGGTAACACGCCCTAACTCCAGGACCTGGCAGGAGTAGGCTATATTTGCGAGGAATGCCAAAGCCCGTTCTAATCATGACAAGCTCATCTCATGTAAGAATGGTGGCGGCATAATTATCCTCAGTAGTATAAACGGGCTCTGGCTTGTCATATTGCATGCTGCTCCTAAGAAACTATTGGTCAACTACCGAATACTCTCTAATTAGTTATGGAACAAGGAACAGTAGGGTCTTGAGCATACACCCCCTACCTCTCTAAGGTTTGACGATCATTTCCACAACTGTGGAACGATCAGCCTCACCACGCACACTTTACTCTTTGGGAAAATGGTTGAACACAACACCCTTTTTACCATCTAGACCAACTGATCTAGTAGAAGCACGGATCGAAGGAATGCTAGACATGATAAACAGCTAATGCAAGAATGTTACCTAGCCAAAGTGGTAGAAACTCCGAACCAACAGTTGAAGCTAGCACCCCCATCGAACACCAGGCAAGCCACCAAGCACCACCTGGTAAAACACCATGATTTCTAAAGAGAGAAGCTATTAAAATTTTCAGGAGAGAGAAAGTGAAGGTGGTAAGTGAAGGAGTGGGAGGTGGAATCAGCCCCTATTGATGGAACCCCAGAGATCAAACCTCCATGTGGAAGGATCTGAGCCCTCCACAAGATTCAACGGTCAGACCACGCTACCCCAGGTTCAATAAGAACAGTAACTTGTCAACAAGACTGTCGATTAGCAACACGAACGATCATCACAGTGCTCGGCAGATGAAAAAAGCAGTCTGATGGTGTAAGCAATTTCACAAACACTTGGTGGAGGTGATAGGGTGAGCAACTTCACAAACACTTGGTTGACGTGATGAGGTGAACAATTTCACAAACACTTGGTGGACTTGATGGGGTGAACAATCTCACAAAAACTTGGTGGGCACCATGATCACCACCAATAGAAGATAACCCATCACTAACCAAGCCTCTTTGTAACGAAGCCTACTAGCCCCGTGGAGTCTCTAAGTCCGTTCAAACTCTCTCGACCAAAATCAACTCAAGCTCCGAAGAGACGATCCAAAAACCCAAGCACACTAGTGCTCCTACCTCGATGTAAGAAAGAACTCCGCCGAAGATGACTCAACTCCAAACAAGGCAAGTACATTGCGAGATCAAGACTTCAAAAATCTCCACAAAAAATCCAAAGAGTTGCAGAAATGGAAAATTTCCAAGCAAATGTACTCACGGTTTATGAAAGAGGAGGTAAGGTATAATTGGCTTAGGATCGGGTCGAGTTTACAAGACAAACCCGCGAGCTAAATCCAAGGGGAATTAATGAAGCGGTAAGATGGGTACGGGTTTCGTACCCGCTATTTAAACCCGCTCCGTTTCCCCTCCTTCTCCTTCTTCTTCTTCAAAACTGGGCGCCAAAACTAAAAACCCCACCTCTTCTCGCACGAGCTCGTCCTTCACAGCTTCAACACCGAGCTCCACCAACTCCAAACGCCGATCTCCCACCTCAACTATTCCTCCGCCCAAACTCCTAGTCGACGAAGGGCCCTTGTAGCTCGATGGAATCTGCCTTAGTTTGAATGCTTGGGTTGGCAAAGAGGTTAATACTTTGAGGGCTTCGCTCAAATCACCACAACCCCTCCATAGCTCGGCAAAAATAGCTCCTCTAGCTCGGCCAAAACCACAGCCTCCATAGCTCGACGAAAACAGAGCTCGAGTCCATAGCTCGGCCGAAACTAGAACATCGTAGCTTAGTGAAGCTTTAACGTCCCATAGCTCGGCCAAAAACAAGAGCTTGATAGCTCGGCGGAGCTCGACCACCATAGTTTAGCAAGACGCAACCGAAGCTCGAAGGCCATAGCTCGACGGTACTCCGAGCTCCATAGCTCGACCGCTGCTCGCCTTCCATAGCTCAGCGGAGCCAAGAGCCACAGCTCGGCGAGAGGTTCATGAGCTAAGTGCTCAGAGCTCGGCATTGAGAATGAAGCGACGAAGGAGACATCTCGACGTCGTGGTAGCTCGACAGTGACAAAAGCACATAGCTCCGCAAATACACAGACTCCCCGCAGCTCAACAAAACCCACAAAAATCTGACCGAGCTAGGGGGTCCTTGCATCAAATTCTGACCCTTCGATCCCTTCAAAAATTGAGCTCAAGTGTGATGAGAGGCTCAGATGCGTCCACGTCGCCAGTCGTCTTCCCCAAAACTCCGCACCCTTCTCAGCCATCTGATCTCACTCAGCGGGCAAGTCGAGCACTGAAGGACGATCCTGATGATGCCATGCAGCCCTCATAACAATGATCATATTTCTGCTGTCTGATCCACCTCAATGCTCGAGCCAAGGCGTGATCAACGCTCCAGATCGCACCACATCAGCCCCTAATCACAGACGATCGAATCATAGTCGTTCGATCCACTCAACGCGCGAGCCGGCTCTGACCAACAATCCTGATCGCTTCAAAAAGTGCGTCGAGCCTTGATTATTCATAAAAAGTCTTTTAAAATCATTATAAAATCGAAAAATTAATTTAAAAATCCAAAAAATAATTATTTAAACTCAGAAAATTAACTTAAAATTTCTGAAAAATAATTAAAGTAGGATTTATTAATTAAAAAATTCGAGAAAGTGATTTTAAAATTGGGAAAAATTCCAGAAAAAATTAGAAAATTCAGAAAAATCCGAAGAAATATGGAAAAATCGAGAAAAATATTCAATGCCTTCAGAAGCCGCAGATCAGTTTTAGGTATCTCTGAACACCCAGACTGCTAAAATTATACTCCAGAGTCGAAAAGTAAGACATACTACTCCCCGAAAGCCAAGAAATTTGCCTTCCGAGAGTGGGGGGCTTATGATGATGGTAAAAATTACAGCAAATCAGGATCGTGCGATTCCTGCACTAATCTCGAAACTTCCATAGGCAGATCGACCATCACAGGCCTCTTTAACAGGCATGGGCCTTCTCCAAGATATGAGCTTCTTTTAAGCCTATAAAAGTGACAGACTAGGCCCACTAGGAAAGACATCCAGCCCGTGCATGCTAGGAGTCACATCTTTTATCTCCTAACAAGAAGATCTTATCTCTTGAGGGGGAGAGACATGAAAAAGATAGGGAATTCAAATCGATCAAACGGACACAAATCAATCTCTTGATATGTCTCTCTATAGTCAGAAGGTAATCAATAATTCGCCAGTTTTCTTTCTCATACTCTCTCTCTCCTTTTGGTTCTGACTTGAGCATCGGAGGGTCTGTCGCCGAGACCACCCCCGGTGTTTCAGACTTTTTGCGGGTCCATCGGCCGCATCAGCAACCGTCAGATTCAGATTACGGTGCTCAATCAACGATCCAAATTCAATCTCAAGAGCTCTAACCGCTTTTAACGGCCAGGGTCAAATATCAGATTTTTAGTAGTTTCCATCAATTATTAACCCACTATCTGTTTGCTTCCATACCAAAATAAGCAGCAACACCCCATACCTCGCAAGCCCTAATTTATCCCTAAAATTCAATTTATTTCAAATCCTCTAATTTCCCGAGTCCTTATTTCACATACCAGTTTATTTCACCATCTAAAGAAATTCGTGACATTGGAGATTACGCATAATAAAATATAGTTATGATCATTTTTTTTTAAAACCTGAAAGTAAATGATAGTTCCTTATAATTTAGCCCTTTTTTTCCCTTGAAGAATGAAGAAAGTTTATATTTATCAGGTATAATAATCTATTGAGATTTAAGTTTGGATGATATGACCTTAATTGACATTGATCCAATGCTTAAAGCCAAATGTATCTCATCTATATCGTCACTCTTGTTTATTTATGTAGATCTGATTATTTTTATTAGTTTTATTTTTCTTTGAAATACCAAAAAGCAGATCCCAGGCACTTAAAATCACGTACCCACCTGAATTTTTAAGTGAACCATGGTTTTTTCATCCAAAAAATAAAATAAAGGGAATTTACAAATTGTTAAGGTGAGAACAATTAATAATGGTCAACTAAAGGGTGTAGAATGAAAATTTCTTGAGTCAATGGTAATGGAAGAGCTGAGCTGGATGGGTTAGGGGTGGCGAACGGGTCGAACGGGCCGGTCCGGGTCCAACCCGTGCGGGTTGGCACGCTCGAGTAGGCGGGCCGGGCCGGGTTGGCCTCTTATGCGGGCCGGGCCGGGCCGGGTCAATTTCTTATTTGGGTGGCCCGCCCAACCCGTGAACCCTTTAGGGCTCAACCCGGGTTGGGCCGGGTCGACCCGCGGGTTGGCCCGTTTAATAAAATATATATAATATATATATATATATATATATTTTTGGTAGCTTAAATTGAACTAATAATAATAATAATTTTACAAATGATGTATACAATTATACAAACAACCATATTTTTGTTTGATGAATATTACATTTCTTAAAAAATTATAATACTAAGTAATACTACTAATAAGTAATAATACTACAATTCTTCAAATATCCCCAAATGATGTTTAATTATAATACTAAGTAAGTAATAATACTAATAAACAAAAAAAATCATAATAATAATAATAAGATTGAAAGAGTGAAATTGACAACAAATTTTGAAATTTTATTCATATGAATTTAAGTGATACAATTTGAACAATTTATAACGAAATGAAGAATTCAATTCACAAATAAGTTTTATACAATAACATATTTCTTATATACAATTTTAATTGACTGCAATTTTTCTAATTTAACATAAGAAGAAAAGCTATTGTTGTTGTTGTTGTTGTTGTTGTTGTTGTTGTTGTTCTTCGGGCGAGTTGCTCCCACTTGTAGAACTTGATAGTGCTTTCCCTTGCGTCCTATCTTTAGCTTTCAGCCAGTCTTCTGTGCAAACGAGCATCTCAACGCCTCGGGCTTCAACCGATTTCTGTAATCAGATAGAACCCTGCCACTTGTAGAAAATGCACTCTCAGAAGCAACTGTAGAGACAGGAGGAGTTAGCAAATCTTTAGCCATAATAGACAGAATACTAAAAGTGTGTTCATGTTCTTTCCACCATTGTAAAATATCTAGTGGGGAAAGAGTAGGCTCAGTATCCTGTTGGTTATACCAATTTAATTCATTTGGTTGATTAGTCCTAGGTTTTTTAGATTGAATTTGTTCAAGTAGACTAAATGTTCTATCACCAATTCTACTTTTACCCTTACCTTTAGAACTACCAGAAGAAGAACTAACTACAGAAGTTGTACTACTAGAAGCAAAACGTCTATCATAATAATCATACAAGTTATTTAACGTAGATTCAAACTGAACTAAAAATTGTGCGCAATCAGTTGTTAATTCTACATTGTTCTCTAAATATCCAAAAAATATTTCTATCAAATTCTTCGTACCTTCTAATTTGATACGGGGATCCATAACAGTAGCAACACAAATCAACATAGGAGGAGGAAAATAATATTTCAAAAATTTTTGAAATGCAGGTATTACAATGTCACTAATATAGGGATCATTTAACATTTCGTTAAATATTTGCATCATGCTAACTAATTCAATAAAAATGCTACTAGAAGTAGATTCGTATGTTTTTGAAAACTTTAAAGTTGCGGTTTTAAAAGGTTCTAAAAATTTCAATAAAGATTCTGCGAAAAACCAATCGTTGGGAGTCATTTCAAAATTGTGCATATTTTTTGCGATACAAAAATCATTTACAATTGCTTTATAATCGGTGACAACATTTAGTAAATCAAAAGTAGAATTCCATCGGTATCTAACATCCTTTGGAAATTTTCTAAAAGGAACATTTCTAACCCTACACCAAGCTTTCCATTCTTGTAAAATGCTTGGACTTAATGCAATGAAATGTACACAATTTCTAATTTTATGTATATATGGATCAGCTATTTTTAATGCATCTTGAACACATAAATTTATAATATGACATGCACATCTAACATGAAAAATATTATCAGATGGAGGGTTTAATACAGATTTTAAAGTAGTAATTGCTACACTGTTGTTAGATGCATTATCAAAACTAATAGCCATAATTTTATCACGAATATGAAAAACATCACAAATTTCTATAATACGGTTTGCTATTTCAGCGCCACTATGGGGATACGGCAACAACGCAAGTGATATGATTCTTTTTTGAAGAATCCAATCATTGTCGATCCAATGACAGGTTATTCCCATCGTTGAAATATTGTTGACACCCATCCAACAATCCGAAGTTAAACTAACCCTACAAGTTAAACTCCATAAAATTGCAATCAACGCGTCCTTCATTTCAACATACATTTTAAAACAATCCGATTTGCAAATATTTCTCGGAATTCTTTTAAAATGAGGGTTTAAGGCCGTTTGATTAAAATTTTCCAAGTTCCTACTCTCGGGATAGGAAAATGGCAACTCTTCCTTAATGACTAATCGGGCAATTTCCCGACGAACAAATTCGCGATCATAAGGGTGGCTATCTACTTGACCGGTCCTAGGGTTAATTTTTTGTTGGCCTTGTATTTGATCAAGAAGTTCTTTATGATTATGTTGTATGTGCCTACTAATTGTACCGGTACCGTCACCCCTCTTGAATTTGTATGTTTTACTACATGTTTTACATACTTTCAAACCTACACCCGGAATATGTTCGTCCGGGATATACTCATAAAACTTGTGCCAATCGCTAGTTTCACCTCTACTTTTCCTACTATTACGGGGTTGTGTGGTTTCGGGTTGTTGTTGTTGTTCTTCTTCTTCTAATTGAATGTCACCTACAACATCCATGTCGTGTGTACCCCATTGTTCCATAGTAGGATCAATGTAATCTTGGGTGGGCTCACTAATTGGGACAATTGGTGGCCTACGTGAAGAGGAGGAGGAATCTTGTCCGCTACGATCGCTACCGCGTGATCTAGACATAATGTGGTAATGTGCTCAAATATGTAAAAAAAAATCTACAATGTAGGAGCGGACCGAGCGGTGAATTATACAAAAAAAATCTAAAAAACAAGAGGGTTGAGATAGAGAAGTTCAAAAAACAAACAATAATTTTAACTACAACGCAAAAAAAAAATTAACAAGAGAGGTAGAGAAATTTTGATACCGTTCACCATAGAATACGCGTATGTAAAAAAAACCGTGAAAATAAGAATATAATAGAAAAGATGGAGGAGCGCTTTGCCGATTCAGCAATTGAAGAGTTGAGAAGAGGTTGAAGAGAGTTGAAGACGTTGAATTTTGTTTCCGATACGACCGAAATTTGATCGTGTATATGCCTCCTTGTACATTATTTGATGAATACTACAATTGTTCAAAAATTTCTTTAAAATGATGTATAATAGTAGAGAGAGTAAGAGAGTGAGGTGTAATTTTTTTTGAGATTTTTAGGGGATATTTATAGGCTTAGAAGTGGGAAAAAACAAAAAAAAAACAAAAAAAAAACAAAAAAAAAAAAAATTAGCCGTTTGCACACAGCAACGGCTCTAAGAGCCGTTTGCTGCCAACGGCCAGCGACAGCCCGGGTTCGAACTGTGGGTTTCGACCCGTTCGACCCGCGGGTCGAACGGTCGGCCCGTCACGGGTCGAACGGGTCGAAACCCGCGGGTCGAACCGCAGGTTAACGGGTTCAATTTGCGAATTAAACGGGTTCGTGGGCCGGGTTTTGCGAATTCGATTCGCGTAAATTGCGACCCGGGTCGACCCGGTACTGTTCACCGGGTTCGACCAAAACCCGTGAAGCTCTTAAACGGGCCGGGTTCGTAGGCCGGGTCGCGGGTGGGTCACCGGTTGACCCGGCCCAGTTGCCACCCCTAGGATGGGTATTGTTTCTGGGTGCGAGGTCTAATTCTGGAGTTATTTGAAGTTTAGCTCTTGAAAGTAATAGTTTAATTGAGAAGAATGGATTATATATAAAAACAAAATGTGCATTTGGTTGCAATCAAACGGCCCAAGTATTTTGGTCCAGTTTGTCTGCCTCACGTTAGAAGCAGGTGGAGGGGCGTTTCATCTTTTTGGTGCTTGTATTGAGCATCGTTCGCTCTCAGCTGACTGGCGCTCGCTGTAGTGACGCCGTTTCTTCGTTGTCCGAGTGTTCAGGTGCGGTTGGCCCCGTTTCTTACCTTTTCCTCCGATCGAGCCGATCGGCTTCAGGCGCGGCATCCAGAGTGGTTTTGCTCGTTTGGTCTGCGATTGGCTACTTTGCGCGTTGTTCTTTGCATTGTTGCTATTGTACTTCGGTGTCTGTATAGCTTTTTGTGCCTGTTAGTAGGTAGTGGAATTCTGTACTATTTGTTTTACACCTTGTCAGACCTATTGCGATTTTATTATAATATATTGTATGGCTGAAGTCTTTTGACTCTATCCGTTTCATCAAAAAAACGGCCCAAGTAAGAGACATACATACATGTGTAATTTGTTGTATTCACCCTAGCATCTACGTAGTTTATTAATATATTTCTAAGATAATATATAAAAATCATGGCAGAAGTTATAAAACCTCCCAATCTTAAATTTCTATCTTATCCAAATTTCTTGTTTATCAAAAACACACTTAAAATTTTCAATATTGTGTTTAAAATATATAGTCTAAAACTAAGATGAAAGTACATTTCTTTGTCTATCTTTTTTTTAAAAGAACTTCTTTGTCTTTCCTTCCCACTTTATCTCTTATAGCACATTTTTTCTCACATGCTTAACAAACTTAAATAGCACTAGATCAAATACGGAATCAAAGTAATATAGGATCGAGATTACCTCCGGCCATTGTTGATTGCAAAAGCTTCTTTTAAGGGACGTTTGGTACAAAGATTTTTTTTTGTTTCTTGAAAATCTTAACTTGGGAATTTAGTTTTCCATATTTGGTATGCTAATTTTGAAATTCAAATTCCTAGGAAACTAACATTCCTAGGATTTTTTTTGCCACAATTCTCACAATTTTTTTTTTTTTTTTGACGAGTAAAAGGTAGGGTTGCCCTACCTCACAGAAAATATATATATATATTAAGAGAAGTTTAAGCACTATTACAAAAAATCTGAATAGAGGCTTCAAAATAACGAGTCATTTGATGAGTCCAGGTTTGAGATAGCATGCATTTGTGTCGTAGAGAGGGCATTGGACTACTGTCGTACTCCTCTACTAGACACAAAAACATGATCTCATCCCCCTTCTCCATCAACTACTAAGAACTCGTTTGACAAAAGACCCCTATCAGATATCCCAAAAAATACTTAAGAGTTACATCAGCAAAGTCTCAAAACTATGATTCCAAAAAAACACAAAAAACCAACAACAGATAAGGAGAGCGCTACACTGCTAGTTGCTAGGCCAAGCAACTCCCCTCGTCACTGTCCAACTGATCAGTCCTTATGAGTGCTTGCTTTAACAGAGTATCTTGCACTCCTGCCATCTCCATCTCTTGCATCAACTTCGCCTTCTTTTTCCCGCTGTCCATCCCATCTAGCCAAGACTGAAAATAAAAAGTTGCATTAGTAATAATGTCCTTTGCTTGCACATTCTTAGAAGAAAAAGTGTGTTGATTTCTAGCAAGCCACAAACTCCAACAAATTGAGACAGTCAATAGATGCCAAGTGAATCTGTGGTTGTGATTTCCAAAGCACCAGGTCGTGAAGCACTCGTGTAAGTGATGGGGCATGTTAGGAATGTTTAGCATAACGGTGAAGTGTTTCCAAGTTGCAACAGCAACTGGGCATTCAAAGAAAATATGAAAGGTCGATTCAACAGGACATGCACAAGCTGTGCATGTAGTGTCGCCCGACCATCCTTTGGAGAGAAGAAATTCTTTTGAGTTGAGCTTGTTCCAACTAAGCAGCCAGATGAACACTTTGCATTTGAGCGGGGTAGACGAGGACCAAGTAGCAGTGTAGTAAGGGGATCGAAGGCCAGCCATGCTAAAGAAATTATAAGCAGACTTGACAGTGAAAGTAAAGGATGCAGTCAGTCGCCAGGATGGTTGGTCCTCAGAAGTTGTGGGCTGGAAGTCTGCAAGCAACTCAAGTAGACGTAGCTTCTCCTCTCTCATTGATTCTGTGAGAACACAATTTAGCCTCGGCTGCCATGTCCAAGAGCCATCAGACCAAGACCACTGAGAGAGAATGTCTGCTTCAGTATTCCATGCTGCGGCAGCCAGATTTGGAAATAGGGAAGAAATGCTGGCTCCATTAATCCATTTGGATGACCAAAAATTAATGAGATTACCCTTACCAAGGCTCCATTGGATGTTAATAAGGAATTGATCTTTCAGCGGATATATGCCCTTCCAGAAGCAAGAGGCAGTAGAAGGACATACTAGTTGGTTCGAATTACTCCGTTGATATAGGCTTCTAAGGGTTTGGCTAGGCAGGGAATCTGAGGCAAGCAATTTCCACCACCACTTTATCAGGAGAGCTTCATTGAACACCCTTAGATCAAGAATCCCCAGGCCTCCTTGTTCTTTTGGTTGACAAATTTTTGCCCACTGCACACTTGCAATGCCTCTGATATCATTATTTGTGCCACACCAGAAGAATCTACTGCGTAATTGATCAATTTTCCTGATTACCCAAAGGGGTAGCTTAAAGAAAGAGGCGTAGTAAACCGGCAGGGCACTAAGCACAGAGTTTATAAGAACCAGTCTGCCGCCTCTAGATAACATTTTCCCCTTCCACACTGACAGCCTCCGCTGAATCTTAAGGAGCAACGGTTGCCAGTATTGTTTGCTGAGCTTCCCCGAAGCAAGTGGCATACCAAGGTATTTAAGTGGCAACCTCTTCTCTTTGCATCCAAGAATAGTTGAGAAGGCTTTGAGTTTCATTTTTGACTTTCCAAAATACACTAAGGATGATTTGTTGAAGTTGATAGCTAGACCAGAGATGTTAGCAAAAAGTTGCAGTGCTAATTTAAGATTGATGACCTCTTCTTCATCTCCCTTGCAAAAAAGTAATGTGTCATCTGCAAACTGCAGAACTGACAAGTCTGCGATTGAGCCTCTGACCAGCAGCGGAGAGAATACTTCATTTCTGCGGCCATTTTGGAGCATCTGAGCAAGGACATCCACCACTAGGATGAAAAGCATTGGTGAGAGTGGATCCCCCTGTTTCAATCCTCTCTTCGAGTTAATTTGACGACCCCCTTCACCATTTATGAGGATGGAAGACTTTGCTGTCCGCATGATCATATGGATCCATCTGCACCAAGATTGGCCAAAACCTCTAGCAAATAAGAGTTGGTCTAGGAAATCCCAATTCACTGTGTCGAATGCCTTAGCAAAGTCAATTTTAAAAAGTAGGGTGTCGGAATGTCTCCTGCTGCACAAATTTATTGCTTCATGGGCAACAACAAAACAATCTACCGTGGATTTACCTTTTAAGAAAGCACTCTGTGAGGATGATACAAGAGAGTGCAGTATCGGAGCTAGTCTATTTGCCAGCAATTTGGTGAAGATTTTGAAGGAGCAGTTTAACAAGCTGATTGGCCTGAACTCAGAAACCGAGTTTGCCCCCTCACACTTAGGGATGAGTATGATGTTACAGTAGTTCAGCCTGGATAAGTCGCCTTCACCTTTCTGAATCGCGAGGAGCATATTGAGGAGATCTTCTTTGATAGTGTCCCAGAAGTTGTGGTAGAAGCTCATTGAAAAACCATCAGGTCCAGGAGCTTTATCACTGCTCATACCAAATACCACTGTCTTGATCTCTTCCATGGTGAAAGGTACCTCCAAATGATCAAGGCTATGTACCCTATAGGGGTAGAGAGAGTTCCAGTCTATTTGGAAGTCAGAGATAGCAGTTGTGCCACAGATAGATTTGAAGTGCTTTTCGAAAGCTTCTCTGATTTGGAGTGGGGCTGTTTCCAGTACGCCATCAATATTCAGACTGTGAATAAAATTCTTGCGCCTTTGCCCATTTGCAATGCAGTGGAAGAAACGCGTGTTGGCATCCCCTTCCTTAATCCATTGCACTCTCGATCTTTGTCTCCAGTAGACTGCTTCTGCTTTGATAAGAGTTTGGAGCTCAGCTTGTACTGTCTTCATGGGCTCAATAGCACTTGCTGACTGCTCAGCTTCAATTTCAAGCTTCAGAAGCTGATCTTGCAATTTCTTCTTAGTTTGCGCAATATGTCCAAAGCTGTCATTTCTCCATCTCCTTATCCTTCTCTTAAGGAGTGTAAGCTTAGTTGCAAATACATCAACCGGATTCCCTTCACAACTGAAAGTAGTCCACCATTCTTTAACAGTAGGGATGAACGTTGGATTGTGCAACCAAGCTTTTTCAAATTTGAAATAGTTTACCCTTTTTGCGATTACTTGGTCATCAAGGACAATGGGGCAGTGATCTGAGGAGATTCTTGGTAGCGAGTATTGGATACAGTTTGGAAATAGAATTTCCCACTCCACAGAGATAAGGACTCTGTCTAATCTGGCCATCGTCGGAAAACTTCGTTGGTTTGTCCAGGTAAATTTCCTCCCTGAAAGAGGTAGATCAATCAACTCCAAGTCCTGGATGAAATTACGAAAGGCTCTCATGTCTCTGTTCGAACCTTTACCCTTAGACCTTTCCGCATCAGACATAGTCACATTAAAATCACCACATAGTACCCATGCATCATTTAGGAATCTCCTTCGTTGTTGAATCTCAAAAAAACATAGCTCCCGATCCTCTAGCTCAAATGGTGCATAAACTGTAGTAACTGACCATTCTCTGGCTGAAGTCCTGCATTTGAAGGACGCAGATATAGAAAAAATATCCATCGCTGAGTACGTGCAATCAAGAATCTGATCATTCCAACCCAAAAGAATACCTCCACAGCTACCAATAGAGTCTAACTGGACCCATTTTGTAATAGTTCCTCCCCCAATTGACGATAGCTTTTGAGGTCTCGAATTTCTGAGCTTGGTCTCTTGCAGATAGATTATAGAAGGTGCACAACTCTTAACACCATCTTTGATTATTCAGCATTTGTCAGGGTTGCCCAGCCCTCTAACATTCCAGCTTGCAATCCTCATTTAAAGAAACAGAGCACGCAAAAACACTCACAACAAAACAGCAAAAGCAGAAGAGCAAGACTGCTAATCAGAATGCTGTTGTTGATCAGAGTGATCAACTACAGCTTTCTGGCATTCCCTGAACTTTGAAAACGAGTGTGGCCCCAGAGCCGCCACTCCAATGGATGATGCTACATCAACTATATCTTCATTTGACATTAATTCAAAAGGATTTAGATGTGCATTTGAAACGGAAGCAGTCGAGGAGGATGTACCTGTGGTCTTCTTCTTAATAGTGGTTGACAGGTGCTTCATAAATGGTCTGGTGCTCTTGAGCTTGCCCATGGATCTTGAATGCTTCCCCTTCTTGGATGGACCCTCCTGAAATCCTGGGGGGACGGCAGTAGATGAGCTAGCAGCTCGAGTGACAGTCTTTTTCAGCAGTGAGCGTGTGCGGAAACTACCACTTTTACTGACTCCTTCATTGAAAACCCCCATGTCTTCTTCACAATGTTTACTCGCTTCATTTAACATTGATTCACGGAGTGCACCTTCCACAGCAGGTTTAATCTTGTCAAAAAGGGATAGAGGCAGTGTGACGAGCTTCCCTTCCCACATCATTTCACGAACAGCAGCTTGAGAACTATCTCCAGAGGATTCATCAGGGATTCGCGGAGCCAACTTGCCTCCCTGTGGGGTCCCCTCCTTGTGACTGCCAGCTGACTCCGAAGATTTTGCCAAGATTGGTGCTAGAATTGCAAGATTTTCCGGAGGTGAAGGATCCTCCGCTGATTTGGGTAACAGGGGCAGAAGTGGTGCGATCTCCACAGATGGCGCTAATTCCACTAGTTTGGGGGGATTTGAAATATTTTCCACATCAGCATTTGCATGCAAGGATCTCGGGGCCGTTTGATTACCATCCCCCAAATCGTGGGGGTTTGAAATTTCCTTCCCATCCGTGGCCGTCGCCGGCCCCCGGCGCTCTGCCGTACCCTCAATCCTGTTCTCAGTATGACCAATGGGTCGCCAAAAACTTGCGCATCCCTGCTCCTCCGAGGTCCCGGTAGTAAACAATTGGACCTTCCCCGACTGCACGTCTTCAACCGGGATGGGATGACCAAGTAAAAGGACTGGAACATCATGGATATGGTTCTGCAGATCCCAAGGTGTTGTATACTTGATGGTAAGGGATTTTGGCACCAGGGTAAGGTCTTCCACCTCAATGAGGACCAGTGCTTGGTCCCTGCTATATGCATGCAACATTTCTCGACTAAGTGTAATAAGTTTTCCAAAGTGCTTAACCAAGCTCTCAATCGACTCCCTATTCCACAAGTGGAAGGGGAGTAGGGGCAAGTTTATCCAAATGAAGCAAGGCTTCGGCTTCAACCTTGCACCGAAATCAACTGACCATGGTGAAAAAGTCGCACTGAAACCAGAGAACTTAAAGACACCCTCGGCTATCGCCACTTCTGCCTCTGTCGTAGTCCGGAATTGTACATGATAAACTCCATCACCAACTCTCTTTAGCGTCCACCATCTGCCTTGTCTTCCCCACGAGAAGTTGAACGCACATTCAAGGTCCTTTATAAGGGGAATTTGGCGTGGGTTAATAAGGTGGAGGAAAACACTTGCATGCAGTGCTGGTAGGTCTTGGGATATGGCATTGTTGTGTGGGAGATCAACGATCAGAGTCTCTCGCCTGTTGTAGAGAGGGCAATCCCTCGCCTTATGACCAAACTTCTTGCAGTTAAAGCAATGGAAGCCTAGCTTTTTGCACTCCGCTGTTGAATGGTCGCCTTCTCCACATTTGAAGCATCGCATTTCCATCTTCCTTGATGATCGGCGTTCTGATCGTCTCCAAAATTGAGGTTTTTGGGGGAAAATGGCGGTAGGCTTTGGCTGAAAATAGGGTTTTGGTTTGGGGAGAGAGGGAGTGGTTTTGGCGGTGGGATATGATGGGACATTTTGATGAGTGGTTTTGGACAGTAGTGGGGGGTGGTACGGGGATCGAAGTGGTAGTTGGGAAGGGTAATGACGAGGGGGTATGCGTGGGGGAAGTCGAAGCACCTGAGCGTAAGATTTGCTCAGGTCCCGATGGAAGACGGCGCCCTCTCTCCTCCCCTCTCTCTCTCTCTCTCCATTTTTTTCTACTCTAATAAATATGAGCAAATATGAATAGTACACATAAAGTCTATGTTCACAAAAAAATTTTCATTGGGGGGATTCTTAGATTCCCAAGTGCTGGGAAAAATATTATTTCATTAAAATTACCATTTTGCCCCTAAAATAAAAGAAACCCTAAAGCCTGGCTCTTCATATTTCTTCTCCTTTTCCTCCCCAATAAACCCATCCCCTTTTTCTCCCCCAAAAATCTGAGCACCCAACTTGGCCGCCGTCGATCAACTCGTCGCGACGTCGATCCACCCGCGCCTTCGATCCCACTTGTCGTCGTCGATCCCCGAGCACCCCGACCATCTCTCGCGCCGTCGATCCCGAGCCTCTCTCGCGCCGTCGACCCCCGAGCACTCAGATTTTACAAAAGTGGTATTTTGCTTCAATTTCCTTTGGTCTGACTTTCAGTATTTTCAGTATAAAATTTGCTTCAATAATATTATCATCATTTAATACTGTGCGATTAAGAGGAAGAATAAGGGATGTTTAGAATTTGTTAGATTGGTACACATGGTCTTGGAAATCTAATGCGGGCATGTTATAATAAGGTAGTCGATTAAGAGGAAGAATAAGGTAGTCGATTAATAAGGTACACATGGTCTGGAAATATAATAAGGTACACATGATCTTTTATCTCCACTGAGTCTATGTTTGTTTTTATTGGTTTAAGAGGAAGAATAAGGGATGTTTAGAATTTATTAGATTGGTACACATGGTCTTGGAAATCTAATGTGGGCATGTTATAATAAGGTAGTCGATTAAGAGGAAGAATTAATAAGGTACACATGGTCTGGAAATCTAATGGTACACATGGTCTGGAAAGGTATACATGATCTATTATCTCCACTGAGTCTATGTTTGTTTTGATTTGTTTAAGAGGAAGAATAAGAGATGTTTAGAATTTGTTAGATTGGTACACATGGCCTTGGAAATGTAATGTGGGTATGTTATAATAAGGTAGTCGATTATAATAAGCTAGCTTTTGTAAGAGATCTAGCATTCACTATGACAACATCTAACATGATGGTGCCCAAGAATAAAAGAATGCTAGAGTTCTTTCTTTATCTCAACTAGATTGGACTAGCATGAATTATTATTTGGAGTATCACTACAAAAGAAACTCGATTTAGCGGCGAATATTCCCCGGCGTTTTACTAGTAGCGCCGGGGTAGGTAGCGAATAGGAATGGGGCGCCAGATGGGATGGTTATACACCGGCGGTCGAATTAAAACGCCGGTGAATCCGCGTATTCACCGGCGTTTTATTTAAAAACGCCGGTGAAGTGTATTATTCACCGGCGTGTCTAATTAAAATGCCGGTGAAAAGCTGCGATAAATCCCATCTACCCTAACCTTTCGCTCGCCATTTTGCCAAACCCCAAAAAAATAAAGAAAAAGAGGGCGCTTTGTTTTCCCTCCTTCCTCGCTTTACTTCCCGCGCGTTTGCTTCCGCCGCTTCGTCCGCTTCGACAGCCTTCGACCTTTCGTCATCGTCCCTTCTTCCCTTCGCCATTTTCGATTTCCCTCCTCCCTACCCCGATTTGGAGGTGAATCGGCGATCGGAAACGACCGTGTTGCCCCGCTCTCTCTCTATCTCCTCCCCCCCGCGCTCGTCGCCCCGCTCTCTCTCTCTCTCTTCGGTATCATCTCTTGATTTCCCTTATTTTTGAAACTTACCATGTTTTTTCTGATAGATGCATCTTGATTTCCTTAACATGAATGGTTTAGTTGGGATGAAGAATTAATAGAAAAATATATGCTTAGGTACTGGAAATTTTCATGTTCTTTTACTGTTAATGAAGCTGATTTCATGCATCTGATTCTTGGCATGTTTTTTTTGATATAAAATGGGTTCACTGTGAACTGAGGATGGTATAGCTACGTATGCCAAAATGGTCCGGATATGCACAACAATTGGATTTTAGATTTAGTTGGGCTGAAGAATTAGTAGAGCAACATATATGCTCAGATAATGGAAATTTTCATTTCAAGATACTGTTAAAGTAACCTGCAGATTGCCCTCTTTGGCATGATTTTTTAACCAAAAATGGGTTCACTTCCAAACTAAGTATGCTGCTAGAATTTTCATCTTCTTTTACTGTTAATGAAGCTTATTTCATGCATCTGATTGTCTTCTTGGCAGGGTTTTTTGATATTAAATGGGTTCACTGTCAACTGAGGATGCTATAGCAATGTATGCCAAAATGGTCCGAATATGCACAACAATTGGGTTTTAGATTTAGTTGGGCACAAGAATTAGTGGAGCAACATATAAGCTCAGATAATGGAAATTGGGTTTTAAGGTACTGTTAAAGTAACCTGTTTGCCCTCTTTAGCATGATTTTTTAACCAAAAATGGGTTCACTTCCAAACTGTAAATGCTGCTAGAATTTTCATCTTCTTTTACTGTTAAAGAAGCTTATTCCATGCATCTGATTGTCATCTTGGCATGTTTTTTTAACCAAAATGGGTTCACTGTGAACTGAGGATGCTATAGCTACGTATGCCAAAATCCTCCGGATATGTTGAACAATTGGGTTTTAGATTTAGTTGGGCTAAAGAATTAGTAGAGCAACATATATGCTCAGATAATGGAAATTTTCATTTCAAGATACTGTTAAAGTAACCTGTTTGCCATCTTTGGCATGATTTTTTAACAAAAAATGGGTTCACTTCCAAACTAAGTATGCTGCTAGAATTTTCATCTTCTTTTACTGTTAATGAAGCTTATTTCATGCATCTGATTGTCTTCTTGGCATGGTTTTTTGATATTAAATGGGTTCACTGTCAACTGAGGATGCTATAGCTATGTATGCCAAAATGGTCCGAATATGCACAACAATTGGGTTTTAGATTTAGTTGGGCTAAAGAATTGATAGAGCAACATATAAGCTCAGATAATGAAAATTTTCATTTTAAGGTACTGTTAAAGTAACCTGATTGCCCTCTTTGGCATGATTTTTTAACCAAAAATGGGTTCGCTTCCAAACTAAGTATGCTGCTAGCATAGGCCTCATCTTCTTTCACTCTTAATGAAGCTGATTTCATGCATCTGATTGTCTTCTTGGCATGTGTTTTTGATATTAAATGGGTTCACTGTGAACTGAGGATGCTATAGGTACGTATTTCAAAATCCTCCGGATATGCACAACAATTGGGTTTTAGATTTAGTTGGGCTAAAGGATTGGTAGAGCAACATATAAGCTAAGATAATGGAAATTTTTATTTTAAGGTACTGTTAAAGTAACCTGCAGATTGCCATCTTTGGCATGATTTTTTAACCAAAAATGGGTTCACTTCCAAACTGAGTATGCTGCTAGAATATTCATGTTCTTTTACTGTTAATGAAGCTTATTTCATGCATCTGATTGTCATCTTGGCATGTTTTTTTAACCAAATGGGTTCACTGTGAACTGAGGATGCTATAGCTACGTATGCCAAAATCCTCCGGATATGCACAATAATTTAATACACCGGTATAAGTATCTTCCTATTTTCTACTGGTTGGTGTTATTTACATTATGCTTAGTGTCATTTGAACCAAACTATCATTGTAATTTAATTTGTTACAAATCTCATTTTTAAAATTTTGTTTTAATTATGTTGGTTTGTTAATCCTACTAAAGTACAAATTTTATGATAGTTATTATAAACATGTTATTAATTAAATTTGAATCTCTAAAGAAGTTATTGAATCCTTGACAGGTACAACATGCCGAGACGTGGAAAGAGGATAAATATAAATGATGGCAACGAGAGCCATGGGGATGAGCAGCCACTACATAATAGTGGCAGTCAAACAGATGAGGGTGAGGGTAGCACGCCGCCCACTGTCAAAAAACATCGTGGACGGACTAAGATGACGAATATTTGGAGGCTTCAGAATGACGAAAGGATCGAGGTGGAGGTGAATGGTGTCGGGCAACCGGTTGGCGATAACGCCAGCAAATTTTCTTCCTTCATTGGGGTTATAGCAAGGAACCCCCGGATACTTCCTTTGTCATACGAGAGTTGGCCGAAGGTGCCAACCACGACAAAGGCCACTGCTATTACGACAATCAAGGTATCTAAAATACATAATTGGTCGGCGCAAATATATTATTGAAATATGTATTTTTAGTGATGGGTAATAAATTTTGCAGCAATACTTCTCGTTCGCCGACTCCCTTACTCCTTGGGTTGAAAAGTCACTCTCCAAGAAGTGGAGGGACCACAAGAGTGACTTGAAGGGGAAGTTTTATGACAAAGACCTTTCAGAGAAGGAGAATGCAATGAATGTGCCAGAAAATGTGGAGCCTTCAGATTGGCAATTTCTTGTGCACTACTGGAGTTCGGCGATCGGTCAGGTATTTACATTAAACACACAAAAATCTAATGAGTATGTGGTTGTATGGCTACTGTAATAAATTTTTCTGCTAACTTCATTCTGGCATGTACAGAAAAGGGCGGAGGTGGGAGTTGCCAGTCGGTCAAAGCAGCTTGTGCTGCACACCGCTGGTACACAGAGCTTCGCTCTGGTTCGGGAAGAATTGGTAGGCGCAATAGTATTGAACATTTTTTACTTATAGTTATTTGTTTATAACCATTTCATCTTACTAATATATAGGCAGAAGATTTGGGGGGTCCTACGGAGTTTGGTGACATTGACTTTTTCGATGCCACCCACAAATCGAAGGATGGGACGTATGCGAGCCCTGAGGCAGCACGGATTCTGGTAATTTGTGAACTAATATCTAATGAGTAGTCGAAATCTCATCTGCTTTTAACTCTGATTGTTATGTCCTTTTACAGACCAACGCTCGGAAAAGGTATGATGAAATCTCCTCTGCTTCAGATTCTGACCCTACGGCGGCACGCACAGATTGGCGTACCCGGCAGAGAGTTGCCTTGACTGATGTTAGGAGAAAGGAGAGGCATAGACGTGTCCGTGGTATGGGCCTTGGACCAACCCCCTCGCGGCTATTCGGACGGAGTGACTCTAGTTCAAGTGCCAATCGGGACGAGGAGATGACTTCCTTAAAGGCACAAGTTGCACTCCTCCAAGAACAAATGGCCAGTTTAATAGGGCAGCAATCCCAAGTCCCACCCTCGGTAAGTATTTAAATTGGTATTTTTAAAGAGATTATGGTCTTGAATGGATGAAAGACACGTACTAGTGTTTGTGAGTCTGCATTGTGGCTGTCGTCTATAAGTATTTCGTCTATGTTTCTTAAGTGGGCTGTGATTAGAAAGAAAGGGCTGGAGTGGAGATCTGGAAACCCAAATAGAGACATCTCTTTTATTATAATCTATACTTATTGTTGGACCAATCCCCTCTTGCTGTCGTTGCTGATGTCTCTATGTGTCCGTGTGTTGAAGGGAAAGAAGGGATGAGAGAGAGATGAGGAAAATGCCGCTATGTTAGCCTGGTGTATCCTCATTCTCTACCATCCCTCTTTCTGGCTCCATATATGGCTTATATATTAAATTGGTTTCCTTCCACGATGACAGTCCGTACTACGTAACTTGATATGAGCCCTGTTCATAGCTGCACCCTATTGCAAACTCACAAATAACTAATACGTGTCGTTCATGCATTGTATGACCAACCCCACTTTGGCACATAACATGCTTAGATGACATTGGATGACCTGCTAATAAGGTTTGTTCAGCCGTGTTGTTGTACTGATTTGGAGGATTTTGGTATGCTAGCAGCATACTTAGTTTCACAGTGAACCCATTTTTTGTTACAAATTCATGCCAAAGATGGCAATCTGCAGGTTACTTTAACATTATCTGAGCTTATATGTTGCTCTACTAATTCTTGAGCCCAACTAAATCTAAAACCCAATTGTTGTGCATATCCGGAGGATTTTGGCATACGTACCTATAGCATCCTCAGTTCACAGTGAACCCATTTTTGGTAAAAAAAACATGCCAAGATGACAATCAGATGCATGAGATAAGCTTCATTAACAGTAAAAGAAGATGAGGTTGGTAATCATGCCGAAGATGGCAATCAGGTTACTTTAAAAGTATCTTAAAATGAAAATTTCCATTATCTGAGCATATATGTTTCTTTAACAGTGACTGTGACCAATTGTTCTTAATTGGGCTGTGATTAGAAAGAGACGAGTTGGAGTGGAGATCTGGAAACCCATATAGAGACATCTTGTTCATAATAATTTATTATTATTGTTGTTCTTGTCGATCTTGCTGTTGTTGCTGATGTCTCTATGTGTCCGTGTGTTGAAGGGAAAGAAGGGATGAGAGAGAGATGAGGAAAATGCCGCTATGTTAGCCTGGTGTATCCTCATTCTCTACCATTCCTCTTTCTGGCTTCTATATTTGGTTTCCTTCCACGATGACAATTCCATAAAACTACACTTGATATGAGCCCTATTCGTCATTTTCGATTTCCCTGCTCCGCTCTCTCTCTCTCGCTCTCTTCGGTATCGTCTCTTGATTTCCCTTATTTTTCAAACTTAGCATGTTTTTTCTGATAGATGCATCTTGATTTCCTTAACATGAATGGTTTAGTTGGGATGAAGAATTGGCTCAGATAACGGAAATGTTCATTTTAAGATACTGTTAAAGTAACCTGCAGATTGCCATCTTTGGCATGATTTTTTAACCAAAAAATGGGTTCACTTCCAAACTAAGTATGCTGCTAGCATAGGCCTCATCTTCTTTCACTGTTAATGAAGCTGATTTCATGCATCTGATTGTCTTCTTGGCATGTTTTTTTGATATAAAATGGGCTCACTGTGAACTGAGGATGCTATAGCTACGTATGCCAAAATTCTCCAGATATGCTGAACAATTGGGTTTTAGATTTAGTTGGGCTAAAGAATTGATAGAGCAACATATAAGCTCAGATAATGGAAATTTTCATTTCAAGATACTGTTAAAGTAACCTGCAGATTGCCCTCTTTGGCATGATTTTTTAACCAAAAATGGGTTCACTTCCAAACTAAGTATGCTGCTAGAATTTTCATCTTCTTTTACTGTTAAAGAAGCTTATTCCATGCATCTGATTGTCATCTTGGCATGTTTTTTTAACCAAAATGGGATCACTGTGAACTGAGGATGCTATAGCTACGTATGCCAAAATCCTCCGGATATGCACAACAATTGGGTATTAGATTTAGTTGGGCTAAAGAATTGATAGAGCAACATATAAGCTAAGATAATGGAAATTTTCATTTTAAGGTACTGTTAAAGTAACCTGCAGATTGCCATCTTTGGCATGATTTTTTAACCAAAAATGGGATCACTTCCAAACTGAGTATGCTGCTAGCATCCCCATCTTCTTTCACTGTTAATGAAGCTGATTTCATGCATCTGATTGTCTTCTTGGCATGTTTTTTTGATATAAAATGGGTTCACTGTAAACTGAGGATGCTATAGCTACGTATGCCAAAATCCTCCGGATATGCTGAACAATTGGGTTTTAGATTTAGTTGGGCTAAAGAATTGATAGAGCAACATATAAGCTCAGATAATGGAAATTATCATTTCAAGATACTGTTAAAGTAACCTGCAGATTGCCCTCTTTGGCATGATTTTTTAACCGAAAATGGGTTCACTTCCAAACTAAGTATGCTGCTAGAATTTTCATCTTCTTTTACTGTTAAAGAAGCTTATTCCATGCATCTGATTGTCATCTTGGCATGTTTTTTTGATATTAAATGGGTTCAGTGTCAACTGAGGATGCTATAGCTGTATGCCAAAATCCTCCGAATATGCACAACAATTAGGTTTTAGATTTAGTTGGGCACAAGAATTAGTGGAGCAACATATAAGCTCAAATAATGGAAATTTTCATTTTAAGGTACTGTTAAAGTAACCTGCAGATTGCCATCTTTGGCATGATTTTTTAACCAAAAATGGGATCACTTCCAAACTAAGTATGCTGCTAGCATAGGCCTCATCTTCTTTCACTGTTAATGAAGCTGATTTCATGCATTTGATTGTCTTCTTGGCATGTGTTTTTGATATTAAATGGGTTCACTGTGAACTGAGGATGCTATAGGTACGTATGCCAAAATCCTCCGGATATGCACAACAATTGAGTTTTAGATTTAGTTGGGCTAAAGAATTGGTAGAGCAACATATAAGCTAAGATAATGGAAATTTTCATTTTAAGGTACTGTTAAAGTAACCTGCAGATTGCCATCTTTGGCATGATTTTTTAACCAAAAATGGGTTCACTTCCAAACTGAGTATGCTGCTAGAATATTCATGTTCTTTTACTGTTAATGAAGCTTATTTCATGCATCTGATTGTCATCTTGGCATGGTTTTTTGATATTAAATGGGTTCACTGTCAACTGAGGATGCTGTAGCTGTATGCCAAAATCCTCCGAATATGCACAACAATTGGGTTTTAGATTTAGTTAGGCACAAGAATTAGTGGAGCAACATATAAGCTCAGATAATGGAAATTGGATTTTAAGGTACTGTTAAAGTAACCTGTTTGCCCTCTTTGGCATGATTTTTTAACCACAAATGGGTTCACTTCCAAACTGAGTATGCTGCTAGCATCCCCATCTTCTTTTACTGCTAATAAAGCTTATTTCATTAAGATCCAGGATGGCAAATTTTGATTGGGCTGTGATTGGATTGTTCAGTGGCTGTTGTCTATGTTCTTAGTTGGGCTGTGATTAGAACGAGAGGGCTCGAGTGGAGATCTGGAAACCCATATAGAGACATCTTGTTCATAATAATTTATTATTATTGTTGTTCTTGTCGCTCTTGCTGTTGTTGCTGATGTCTCTTTGTGTTCGTGTGCTGAAGGGAAACAAGGGATGAGAGAGATGAGGAAAATGCCGCTATGTTAGCCTGGTGTATCCAAAGTCTCTCCCATTCTTCTTTCTGTTTTCATTTCTGGCTTTTATATTTGGTTTCCTTCCACGATGACAGTTCCCTAAAAATACACTTGATATGAGCCCTATCTTATTTTTCTTATTTTTCTTATATTTGGTTTCCGTCCACGATGACAGTTTCATGGATTGTCTGAACAATCCATGAAAGACATGCTTAGATACTGAATTTTCATTTGTTTTACTGTTTTAGGTAGTGGATATTCCCAATCAAAGGAGAATATAGAGTTTTCAAGTTAGATACTGAATTTTCATTTGTTTTGTTATTTTAGATATATTTAAAAAACAAAATTAAATACCGGATTTTTAGCATTGCAATGTAATTATTTTACCTCTCTATATATCATCAACAATTCCATTTGCAATTGGCACTTTGATCTTATAATTTAAGATACAGTTAGATTTTTTTGCAAGTTCAAATAATATGTATATTCTGTATTGTGGTCTACTGTTGAATTAAACTATTATTTTTTTTTTCACAGAGCGGTCGTCCAAATGAAGAAAATTCTGATGATCAGAACTGAAGCTCCTCGAGGGGTATGAATCCGTGGTCCTCCTTGCTGTTCTTGTGTCCTTGCTGTATGATTGTTCTTATGTCCTCCTTGCTGTTATGTCAGACTGTTTTTTTTATGAGAGTTATGTCAGACTGTTAATTTGGGATATTTGTCAGACCTGAGATATTTGGGATGTTCGTCGGTATATTAATTTGTTAATTATGACTGTTAATTTTGCGGTGAATTTGGTTGTGATTATGACACTGTTAATTAGTTTGTTGAGATATTTGGGATATGACACGTGTTAAACTTTATTATTCTTGTGTTTGGTTGTGATTTGCGCATTAATATGCAACGAAATTGGTTGAATCAGTTGTGAATTAGTTTACAGGTTTTGTAAAATAAACTGTGAATTGAAATCGAACGGAAAACCGGAGAAAGGAATACAAGCGGGCATAGATAGACCGGCGTTTTATAAAATGCCGGTCTATCTATTGAATTAGTTGCAGTGTGCGATATACCGGCGTTCACACAAACGCCGGTGCATGCCGCTAGATGCCGGTGTATGTCGTCGGCTGTAACGGTAAAAAGAAACACCGGCGTTTTGTAAAACGCCGGTGTAGTTGGGTTCACCGGCGTTTTTGATCACGCCGGTGCTTGTAAGTAGGGAAAAGCGGACACTCATAAATGCACATACACCGGCGGTCGCAGACCGCCGGTATACGTTCAATCTACACTGGCGTTTCTATAAACGCCGGTGAATTGATGAACACCGGCGGTTTATAGCCGCCGGTGAATGTGTATTGGGGGTAAAAGAACGGCACTCAGTGGCCCCCATACACCGGCATTTTCTGGCCGCCAGTGTAGGTATCACATTTACCGGCGTCCACTAAAACCGCCGGTGTAGACCTCTTGCTTTCCGCAATGCTCGCTTTGGCGGCATTTGGACCGGCGCTATTATAAACGCCGGTGAAAGTTTCACCGGCGTAAAAAAACGCCGGTAAAGACGTAAAAAAATGCCGGGAAATCGAGTTTCTTTTGTAATGTATATTAGTCCTTTTAAGAGTGAGCACCTGCTGTATTAGATCTATTGCCTAATTTCTGGAAGCATTAGGGGGTCTTTAAGACCAAGAAGGGTGGTATCTTGGGTGTATAGTCAATACTTGGAGCACTGTATACAGAATGGGCTTAATAATCTGATGCCAATTTTCTTATCTTAAGAATCATGTTTAGAACATACCCTCAGATTGACATAATATTGAAATTCAATAGTTGGTTTCATTGAAAGTATCGCCAAATAAATCTTAACTTGGTTTCATTCAAAATAATACACTTCACTAATATTGATTGGTTATTTTTTTCATGTTAGATTATGGCATGGTTGCCGTCTACAAGGAAGAAAAGGCTCATTGGCATACTTATGATTTATATGGAGTTGTTAAATAATTTTGCTCTTTTCCATATGAATATGTGGCTTGTGTTATTAGTTGATCATCAAAGAAAGAAAATGGTAACTTGGGATTAGTATAGCAGGGCTATGGTGAGAGATGTCAATTTTCAAAGGAAAATTTATATTAATGATACAGCATGTATTGAAAATACTAGGATGGATAGAAGGTCATTTCATAAGTTGTATGAGTTAGTGAAAATTATTGGGATGCTTGTACCAACTAAGCACATGGGTGTACCAACTACTAATGTTGGACAGAGTAGTGAGTCAAGTCGTGGTAAGAAAGGTAAAAAAAGAGGTAGGTCTGAAAGTTCGTTGGTTGAAATGGTGGCTGGGAGCAATGAAAAATTTAGTGCTATGTACGAGAGAAGTGCTACTACTATAAATAATTTGGCTGCTTGGTTCAAACATGAATCTAATACTGATGATAAAATGAGTGTAGTTGGTGAATAGTTGATAAAGATAGAAGGGTTAACTGAACTACAAAGGATGCAAGTTGGTCGTATGATATGCCAAGATAATTTTTCAGTTGGCTATTTCATGCGATTAGATCATGATCATAAGAAGAAGTTGGTGGATGACATATTAGCTAGAAATCAGTATTGAGCTGGTGGAACAAAAACATCATGTTGTTGGAAGTTTTGTGTTTTTTATTACTTGTTAGAACATTTGGAACTTTTGTGTTTCTAAGTATTTGTTGGAGCTTCTAAGTACAATTTTGTATTTTTAAGTAAATTTTTTAGTTAGTAGATTGTGTGGAACAATTTAATCATGGTGTTGGAATGCCAAGCAAAAATTTTGATATCCTGCAAATATATTGTCCCGTTTCTAAGTCATTTTACCACTTAAAATTGTTTGTATTTTGTGGCCCACATTTGCATCATTTTTTTTACTCAGGTATTTCAACAAATAGTTTGTTTTGTTATTTGAGGATGAGAGGGGTATTTTGGACAATAAGATTAACATTCCCTGAAAATATGTAGCTCAACCAAACATAGGAAATTAAGTTTCCAACTAATATTTCCAAAGATGTTTAAGACTTACCAAACATGTTTTATGATTCCTAGGAATCATAAATCCCAATAATCATAAATCCTATGATTCCGGGGAACCAAAAAAAAATCCTTGTACTAAACGCCCCTTTAGTGTTTCTCCTCGGTTTTGGTACTTCTAAACCCTCAGAACACTTTAAAAGATGGTGTACAAAGAAGAGAGTGTGTGTCTAGGCTTCAGGACAAAACTTGATATTTATGCACGTTCTTCCATCAAGAACTACCATTTTTTAGCCCAATTAATAAGAAAACATCCCATGAATGTTGTAACTGATGGCACATGAAGAGGAAAATATTTGGACGACAACAAATAAAATATGTAACACTCATTCTCCCACTTGGTCCATACATTTAACTTGATGTTTTTAACTTAATCCCATCGATTGTCTATAGCTTATTATTTGACAAGTATATATCGATTCATTTGAGTCGTATCTCTTAGCCTTTAGTTTTATAACAGTGTAAATAGTTTATTATGATTATTGAGTAACATTACTCTTACCAAATTTAGAATTCTAATGTACAACTGTCAAAAAATACATGATACTAAGGACATGAACTCAAATATTTACTTTGATTATAATTTTTTATCCAATTACTTTAATTTTTCAAAACAAAAATAAAGTAAGGGATTTTCGGAAACAATCATGTCGATGCCGGAAAAAAAAATGGGGCGCCCATTTTGATTTGTCTGGCTCCGCCACTGACAACAATCGTGTTGGTGATAACAACTATGATTTGATACCTGTCACTCTAGATTCTATTTCAAGCATGACTCCTTTCCAACAAGAGTACATCACTGGCATCCTGTTGGTTCAATCTTTATAAGCAGCTTACGAAGCTAATCACGTTAACTGTGATGGAGAGGAGATTGTGATTATTGATCCTTAAGACTTTTTAAAGCTAGCTTTTAAACTTTTTTTTTCTTTTTCCGAGAAAAAGGTCACCGCATCACCGCTTCATTAATAAATAATTAGTGAAACAAGTATTACAAATAATATACATCTATCTGTTCCTAAAACGGAACAACGGAAAACAATTACATAGCTAAGCCTACAACATAAACTAGTCACTCGCCTAGCTAAACTTGTAGACGAAAGCATCTGCACCCTGTTCTCCCACCCATCCCTACCAGAAGTAATTCGAATTTCAAAAAAATTTAATTTGAAATTCGAATTCCATCCAAATTCCTCTCCACCCCAAAAACTCCCACTGCCTTCTCCCAAACGTCCACCCTGGCTACAACTACAGCCACCAACCCTTGGCGACATACATCCTCTTCACCCGATGAATCCACCAATCCAACCCCACTGCGACACCATCTTCCGATTCCGTCAAATCCAGCCCTCAACAGTAGTCATTGTTCGCAGCCGACCAGCCGATGCTCCCGACGAACACCTCCGTCGTGGCAACTCATCAATGGAGATTCCACAGTTAAGCTCATTGCTCCCCATACATAATTTGACTTTAAAAAAAATCTTATTTGAAATTCAATGTCAATAAACTTTCCTCGTTCCGCTCTCCACATATGTTTTGAATTTCAAAAATCTAAATTGAAATTTAAAACTGATCCAAATCTCCGCCTCCAAATATGTTTTGAATTTCAAAATGTAAATTGAAATTCAAATTAAATTTCAAACCCTAGTCCCTAGTGTAATTCTCCACACTCTCCATCTAAGATTTGAATTTCAAAAATCTAAATTGAAATTCAAAAATCAAATTAATCTCCCCCTTCCACACATATTTTGAAATTCAAAAATTCACATTGACTTTAACAAATGAACCAAATTCCCCCTCCAAATATATTTGAATTTCAAAATCTAAATTGAAATTCAAAAATCATCTAAATCTTTCCCCAATTCTAAATTTGAATTTCAAAAAGTCTAATTTGAATTTCGAAATTTAAATTTCAACCCAATCTCTACCTCCTCACTCTCTCTCCCCATCCTCGTCCCCCGCATCTTCTTATGGGCATTCCACCAAACACCATGTGAGCAAACCCATACTTTTCAAACTGGAAGTTATCCCAATCTGCAGTGATGGGTCCCAAGTCGTCTATCTCTTCTGCCTAGCTAGCACATCGCCGACAAAGCCATCAACCGGCCACCTCTTACCCTACCCTCAACATCACACCGTCAGTGTTGTCGACCACACACCTGCAGTCGAACACACCCAAAGCTAGCCATCCAATCTCCTCCTCCAGCCCTGTTGCCACCCCGGCGTCATCCCCAGACGCTCTCAACCACAGCCCGATGCTGCCGACAACCCATCCCCGACGCTAGACCTCAAACGGCAGCTGTTACCGCTAAATTTGGTGTAGGGGCAAACAGATAGTATTTGTGGATTCTTAGAGAAACTGAATAGTCAAACCTTAACCTTCTCCGCCAGAGTTGGACCTTTGACTCCCGCCGTTCACCTGCAAAAAGTGCGAGACACCGGGGTTGGTCCCGGCAACGCACCCTCCGACGCTCAAGTCAGTAATCAGAGAAGATTATGAGAGAGCGTAAATTGGCAAAAGATTGATTACCTCTTAATAGTGGGGGGTGGGGGGTATTTATAGCCGCATTTGGGATCAGATTAGGAATGTAATCCCTAATTCCCAGTGAAAGGATAGATATGAATCAGGGCCGTTGATTAGGATTAATCAGAAACCCTAATTCTATCCTGCTGGACCGGGTTCGCTGCGGGTTGAAAACCCACACCGAGTTGAGATGGGTCCATTTGCGGGTTACTGGGCTTTTGGAAAGAAGACCCAGTACCCACTTCAGACCCGTTTGTAGGTAAAATTACCATTTTGCCCCCAGGCTTTGAGATTCGTGACCGATTTGGACGGTTCCGATTTAACCCTATTTTTAGCCATATCACGAGCCCCCCACTCCCAAAGACTGAGTTTGATCAACCTTTGAGGAGTAGTTTTACTGTTTCTATGCCTTACAGGGTGGTACCGGAATCCACATGAGAGGTGTCGAATCTTCGCATAAGGCAGTATGGTGATTTTCTGGATTAGTGTGCACTCAGGGTCGTTCTTGAGCCATTTTGGTGATTTTTCTTAATTTTGATTTATTTTTTCGGGTCATTTATTTAACCTTGCGAAGTGTCGATTCGCTGTTCGGGGGTCTTAACCAATCATTCTAAGCAATAATTACTTACTCAGGGGCTCAGAAATATTTCCCTGATTTTATAATTATTTTTTAGAATTTTTAATTATTTTTCCAAATTTTTAATCATTTTTCGCAATTTTTAAATAAACAAATCGATTTTAATAAATAAAAATTGATATTAATTACGGATTATGATGTGGCGTGATCTGGACCGCCCATCTCGTGTAGGCGCGACTTTCTGAAAGATCGGATGGCTGGTGTCGCTCGGCAACGTTTTCTTCGCGTGAGCAGCTCGGATCGCCAGTTGTTCGGAATCCGAGCGACGTAGCTCGGCGCCATTTTTCCGCGTGAACAGTTTGGATCACCAGTCGCTTGAAACGCAGATTCTGAGCGACGTGGGGTGATCTGGACCGCTCATCAGGTCGAGCGGCGAATTTTGAGGAGATCCGATGAATGTGGTCGCTCGGCGCCCTTTTCCTCGTGTAAGCAGCTCAGATCGCCCGTTCCTCGGAGGTCGAATCCCGAGCATCGTGGAGCGATCTGGGCCGTTCGATCATGGCACGGATCTTGAGGTAGGCTCAGTTCTCGAGAAAACACTATTTTGTCGTTTTGTGGGAGTGGCTTGATCTGAGCCGTTCATCACTTTTGGCGCGAATTTCACAACAACCCAACGGCTGGGGTTTCTCGGTAGTATTTTTCTTCAAATGTGCAGCTCGGATTGCCAAATGCTGGGGTTCCGAGCGACGTAACTCTGACATTTTTTGTATCCGTGAGCAGCTCGAAGCTCTGGTCAGTCGGACTGGGATCCAGAGTTACTTTCTCCGCTCGGATTGCTTGTCGCTCGGATTTTGGTTCCGAGGGACGTGAAGTGATCTGAGCCATTGGATCGTGGCGCGGATCTCAAGGTAGGCTCAGTTCTCGAGAAAACACTATCTTGTCGTTTTGTGGAGGTGGCACGATCTGAGCCGTCTGATCGAGATCTTGCACGAATTTTAGGAAGAAAGTCATTTTTCCCCATCTCACAGCTCGGATCGGTAGTTGCTCGGTTTTCGAGCTTCTTCATTGTGTGATCAGCTCGGATCGCTTGTTGCTCGGGCTTTGGTTCCGAGGGACGTGAAGTGATCTGAGCCGTTGGATCATGGCACGGATCTCGAGGTAGGCTCAATTCTCGAGAAAACACTATCTTGTCATTTTATGGAGGTGGCACGATCTGAGCCGTCTAATCGAGATCTTGCACGAATTTTGGGGAGAAAGTCATTTTTCCCCATTTCGCAGCTCGGACCGGCAGTTGCTCAGTTTCCGAGGAATCGTGCGGCGACCTGAGCATCGCCCATTTTGCTCGGTGGGGTGCCTCGGTGTCTTGGGTCTTGTGGCACAGTCGAGCGGTATGACTTGTATCGAACCGTCGCTACCCTTGCGAATGGTTGCCGCTCTTCGCTAGTTAATCGTTTGGGCTTCTCTAACGCCTTAAGGGGAGGCCCAAGAGTTGCGTCTTTACGTTACAAAGCCCAAGAGTCATTTCTTTTACTATAGGTCTTCACCCCCTTCACATTTTACCTCATTCTTCACTTTTCATTTCTTACTTTCGCTTTTACTTTCTACTAGAGAAGTTTTCGCTCTCGGGTGGCGCTACTAGCTGTCGCAGCAAAGCGCTTTCAAATTCCGGCGATCTTTTCTGGCTGTTCTAGTCACTTCAAGATTAGTCTCTCCCCTTATCCTTGAGAAAAAATGGTTAAGATTTCTTCTAAGGATGAGACCCCCACCTCGGACCGAGACGTCGATCGAGCGGTGACGGCAAGGCTGAACAAGGGGAAGGAGGTCGCCAAGCCGATCGATGTGACACCGGTTAGGCCGAGCAAGGGCAGGGAGATTACCGAGCCGCTCGAGGTGACGACGATAGTCGAACACCCTAAGACAGCGGGAGAATTGGGTCGGCACCCGTCTGTCTTATCTAGTGTCGGCAAGGTGCGAAGTTACCCTGAAGATCTGTTGGAGAAGGTGACGCAGGGCACGGCTCCGTCTTATGAGGAGAATGAGACCCTTCTGAGGTGGATCAGATCTCCTCGATCTTGAACGAGGTAGACTTGCATCGGATCTGGAGTGGGTTTCGGATTCCCAAGGAGTATGTACTTCTACTCCCCGGCCCCGGTGTCCGAGCGTGCACGTCGACTTCGGCCGATACTTGCGTCTTTCCTTACGACGCACTGAACGCCGGACTTTGGCTGCCATTGCACCCTTGTGTAATTGAGGTGCTGCAATGGTTCGGCCTGAGTCCCGCTCAGTTTATGCCGAACATGTGGCGGCACGTGAATGCCTTTGTCCTTCAGTGCCAAGAGATCGGTGTGCGGCTAGAGATGGTTATACTTCGGAGCCTCTACCGCCTCTGCCAGATGAACAAGATGGAGGAGAGATACTATCTGTCACCGAGGAAGGGCATGAAGTTGATCGAGAACCCGGACTCGATCAAGCACTGGAAAGAGAAGTACTTTCTCATCCGTGCTCCCGAGCCGTGGATCTTTTCAACGGTGTGGAAGACGACCGGGGTTCCGAAGCAGGCGAAGAAGGAGCCCGTGCTCACCAGAGAAGAAGAAGTGGTGGTAGAGAAGCTCCTCGGTCTTCCGACCCTTAGTTGGAAGGACATCACCGAGGAGGTCTTGTTTCGTGGGGGTCTCAGTCCGATTGACCCTAGTATGCTTTTCTCTTCTTCTTTCGCTTTAGCTTTATCTTATGGTTAAAAAAAAATTCTACTACTGTTTTTGCTCGGTTTTTTCAGAGGCCCCCGGTATGGATTACAAAGGACTGATGGCTAAGGCTCGGCCAGCAAAGGAGCAGGAGTCGAGAAAGAGGAAGAGGACTGTGGCAGGGCCTCAGGGTGGTCGAGCTGCGAAGGTCCCCTCGGCCTCACCGACAGTCGTGCAGCCGGTGGTTGAGGCACTTTCGGATGCACCCACCCAAGGCCCTTTGGAGACGCCTGCCCTAGCTTCCTCAGAGGTACCGGCCCAAGCTGCTCAGGTTGAGGTGCTCGGGCCGTCGAGCGGGGCGTTCAACGTGGGTGCGGCCTTAGCTCTTGAGGTCCCCCCTCTCACCGCCGAGGCTGAGAAGATACTTACCGAGGAGCACAAGCACCTCTTCGTTCCCGACTGGCGGGTGATGAAGGTGGACGGGTTCCTCGGCGATGGGGGCATTTATATGCAGGCGGTGAAGCACCTGCCGACCCCCAAAGACCGAGCTGCGCTGAGGGCGGGTTCCGTAGGTGACGACGTCATGCAGATCACTCGGAACACCATGTCGGTGAGTATCAGAAGTTCTTTCAAAAATTATTCCAAATTTTTTCGCTCGGGCCTAATAGTTTCTTTTGTGGCGCTTGCAGACCCTATGCCACTTCAATGATCTGCTCGAGGAGTACGCGAGCAAGGAGAAGGAGATGACTGTGCTGAATGATCGGGAGAGGTCGGAGAGCACCAAGGCGGTCAAACTATTCGAGGCCGAGCAGCTGTTTTCTGCTTCGCGCACCGCCGAGGTGGTCGGTCTTGAGGCAAAGCTCACCGAGGCACTGAAGCACTCGGCCGCCGAGGCTGCCAAGGTCGAAGCTTTGGAAAAGGAGACGGCTCGTCTCGAAGAGGAGCTGTCCAAGGCACTGAAGGCGTCGGAGGAGGCTCTGAGCAGCAAGGCATTGAAGGTGGCGGCTGCGGAGCAGGCGGTTCGGGATGAGGCCGAGGCCCACATGTTGACAAACATGAAGGAGGCATACGCCCGAGCGCTGAAGCATGTGGCCGCTCGCATCCCTGGGTTCGACAGCTCTTACTACTTCTACGACCCCATAGAGGGGGAGGAAGAACTGCCTCTGGCGGAGCTCGCCCCCGGGCAGGAGGGCAAAGAGGCCGAGGACGAGGTGCGCGTCGAGGGTGCGATAGTCACCGTGCCGAGCGACGATGCTTCGGAACATCACGAGGTCGACCCCTGACTTAGTCGCCTCTTCTCTCATTGTTACTTCTCTTGTTTTGTTTTTGCTGTAACGCCTAACTGCGGACTGGCAACCGCTTTTGTGTATATTTTGTATTTTTAATGAAATGACTTCCCTTTTGAAATTTTGGCCGAAAGTTTCAAAATTTTGCTAAGTGTTGAACACTTTTTGTTCGTGTTGAGAACTCAAGTGTTGTGAACACACTGAAATTTCACTAAGTGTTGAAGATTTCTTTTGATATTCTTTCACTTTTCAGGTCGAGTCGAGTTCAACGGCTGAGGTTTCTCGCCTTCGTATTGAATTGAAAACGGCAAAGCGGGCTCTCTCTCGCAGCCAAGAGTGCCTCTTCAAAATCGAGTTAGATCTATCGGAGGTCAAGGCAATGGCGAGATGGTATTTTTCCGAGCTAAAACAACTACGGAAGCGATCTTGCGAGGTTCGTCTTAAAGGCGAGGTGGAGTTGCTCCGAAAGGCGCTATTTGACGTTACTCGAGCGGAAGGTGACCTTGTGGCGGAAGTTCAAGATTTGAAGATAGCTAAGGAAGAACTTTTGGCGGAGGAAGACGAGTTAACTTCGGCAGTGGGTAAATTGATGGCCGAGCGTGATGAGTTGACGGCGAAGGTTGACGAGTTGAGGAGGGTTACGGTCGACAGAAGTATCGAAGTGACCCACCTTCGTCGAATCATAGCCGATAGCCCTGGCACTGAAGGCTCTGCTCGGCTTCCTCGCTTTAAGATATCTGTGAAGGACGACTCTTTGAAGGATCGGATTGTCGAGCTCGAGGAGGAAGTCACTCGACTCAAGCCTCAGCTGGCAAGAATCAACATTCGGAGCACGTCGTGTACGCGCGAAGAGAGTGAGAGGGGAATCTCTTTTTATGAGCTCGTGACTCGTTTGCTTGTCGTTAGGCAGAGCCCGGCCGATGCTCAAAGTGGGGTGGCTGCCTCGTCTAGTGGCGCTTCGGTTGGGGCCACGGTCAGAGGCAGCGCTGAAGAGGCGTCTCAGTCCGTTGGCCTACAGACGAGCTCCGAAGTTAGGAGACGCCGTCCCCAGTGTCTTTGAACTGAAACATCCCCGTTCCAAAGAAGCGTTGAATAAGTTGTAATTATGGTTCTTTGAGTTTTTGTAGCGCCCCGTAGTAGCAACTCGGTCTTGTAATTTGGGTTCCTTTGTCGAACTTTTTAATGAAATAAAAGCTCGTTTTCTTTCCGATGTTCGTGTGTTGGATGTGCATGGTAGTTCGACTCGAACGTTAGCTTTTTTAAGTACTTTTCTCCCATGTCTAGTCTAGTTGTAGAAATTTTGCGGGCGTCGACGGTTGTGGGAGCAATTCAAAATGGCGAACCACTTCTAGCTCGCTTAATAGCAAACTTGCGAAGTGGAGTCGAGCCAAGTGTTGGACTCCGAACTCGTCGTTTGAGTATGTTTCAACGGTTGTGGGAGCAATTCCGAATGGCGAACCACTTCTAGCTCCCTTAAGAGCGAGCTTGCGAAGTGGAGTCGAGCCAAGTGTTGGATTCTGAACTCGTCGTTTGAGTATGTTTCAACGGTTGTGGGAGCAATTCCGAATGGCGAACCACTTCCAGCTCACTTAAGAGCGAGCTTGCGAAGTGGAGTCGAGCCAAGTGTTGGACTCCGAACACATCGTTTGAGTATATTTCAACGGTTGTGGGAGCAATTCCGAATGGCGAACCACTTCTAGCTCGCTTAAGAGCGAGGTTACGAAGCGGAGTCGAGCCAAGTGTTGGACTCCGAACTCGTCGTTTAAGTATAAAGAAGGTAAAAACAGAGAGATACAAGCAATTCAAAAGATATGAAGAAAAATGTTCTTTATTGAAAACTAATAGTCGGCTGCTTCTAAGTTGCGAGCCGTTATTACATTGGAGAAATAAAGAAGCAAAAGTAAAATACAAGTGAAGGGAAAGGAACGGTTCGACATCTGAAGGTACTCAGAGAGGCGTTCATGGACTCTCTTGGTACTTCAAGAGATGGTCGGCATTCCAAGTCCTGGAAATCTCTCTTCCTTCAAGGTCATCTAGACGGTAGGTCCCGAGCCTAACCACTTTGGCTATCTTGTAGGGTCCTTCCCAATTTCGGGCTAGCTTGTTCTTCTGGCTGGGGAATGAAATAGCTAACTTTCTGAGGACCAAGTCCCCTTCTTTGAGGTTGGTGGGACGGACCCTCTTGTTGTAGGCCAGCTCGATCCTCCTTCGGTAGCTTTGTTGGCGAATCGAGGCTCTCTCACGGAGCTCATCAATCAAATCCAAATTCGCCCGAAGCTCTCTGGTATTCTGCTATTCTTCATAAGCAAGAAGACGAGGAGAAGGTACACCGACTTCCAAGGGGATCATAGCTTTGAACCCATAGGTGAGATTAAATGGCAACTCTCCTGTAGGGGTCCGTTTCGTAGTGCGGTAGTTCCACAGTACGTTAGGGAGCTGATCAACCCATAAACCTTTAGCGGACTTATCCAGCCTCTTCTTAATACCGAAGAGGATTTTTTGGTTGGCATTTTCTACTTGACCATTTGACTGCGGGTGGGAGACGGAGGAGAAGCGTTGTTGGATGGCGAGGTCTTCACATAGAGCTCGGAATGCGGCCCTTGTAAATTGTGTTCCATTTTCTATTATAAGGACTCGAGGGACGCCGAACCTGCAGATGATGCTCTTCCAGAAGAATTGAAGTAATTTGTTCTCGGTGATTGTAGCCAAGGGTTCGACCTCTATCCACTTTGAGAAGTAGTCGATTGCCACGACTAAGAATTTGAGCTGGCCGAGAGCTGGGAGAAACGGCCCCAGTAAATCCATCCCTCACATTGCAAAAGGGATCAGACTTGATAGGGAGGCGAGCTGAGCTTGGGGTAGGCGACGAATGTTGGAATACTTTTGACAAGAGCTGTATTGCCGAACGTGTCGTTCGACATCTTGGAGGAGGGTACGCCAGAAGTATCCATAATTCAACACCTTCCGGGCTAGTGATCTGGACCCTGAATGTGCTCTGCCTATGCCTTCGTGAAGCTCTTGTAAGGCATATGTGGCTTGTTCTGGGGAAAGGCACCTCAAGTAGGGTCGGCCGTCTATTTGAGTGAAGGAGCGTTTGTACAGGACCCCCTCAACAAGGGTGTACCACTCCGCTCTGGTTCTGACTCGACAAGCTTCCTTTGGGTCTTCGGGGAGGAACCCGTCCCTTAGGAATTCTATCAGGGATTTCATCCAATTATCCTGAAGTTGAACAGGCAGTGACTCCAACGAGTCGGAAGATTCCTCTTCTATGCTCGGCCTCAGGAGTACCTCAATCAGGACAGTCTGCTCGAGACCTTGGAGGGAAGAAGAGGCTAACTTGGAGAAGGCATCTGCTTGGGAATTTTCTTCTCCGGGGATTCGTTGAATAAGTGCCTCTTCGAACAGAGCCATGAGATTTTGGACCATGGCTAGATACTTAGCCATTCGGTCATCTCGTGCTTCGTACTCGCCCAAGACTTGATTCGCGACCAGTTGAGAGTCACTAAATATCCAGAGACGTTGTGCCCCTGCTTTGCGGGCCATTCCAAGACTGGCTATAAGGGCTTCATACTCCGCTTCATTGTTGGAGGCCTTAAAGTTGATGCGGAAGGAGTATTGGAGAACGAAGTCGTCTGGGCCCGCCATAATGACCCCGGCTCCGCTTTCCTCGGTGCAAGAGGACCCATCCACATATACCGACCAGATGGGAGGCCCATTTGCTGCTCGACTAACCTCGGGGATGGTGTTCTCAACAATGAATTCAGCTAAGGCCTGAGCCTTGATCACATCCGAGGCTGGTATGATATGTCATGCTAACTCAGCTCGATCGACCACTTCATGAGGCGGCCAGAGGTCTCCGGGCTGTGGAGGATTTGCTTCAGCAGTTGGTCGGTAAGAACGACCACCGAGTGGGACTGGAAATACGGGCGAAGCTTCCTAGCTGCCATGACCAAGGCATATGCCATATTCTCCAGCCTTGGATAACGGAGCTCGGCATCTCGGAGTACCTTGCTCACATAATAGATGGTCTTCTGAGCCTTGTCTTCTTCCTTCACCAAGACAGCACTGAGGGTTTGTTCGGAGGCAGCTAAGTAGAGGTAGAGTATTTTCCCGGGGATAGGCTTGCTGAGGAGAGGGGGGTTGAATAGATAGGCTTTAAGCTGGTCAAACGACTCCTACTATTGTTGACCCCATTCGAAGCCCTTAGCCTCCCTGGGAGCCTTGAAGAAGGGAAGACACTTCTCCCCTGACTTGGAAAGGAAGTGCCCTATAGCTGCGAGGCGTCCGGTTAGCTTCTGAACCTCTTTCACATTTTTGGGAGAAGCCATGTCCAATATGGCTTTGATCTTCTCGGGGTTGGCTTCGATTCCTCTTTGGCTGACCATGAAGCCCAGAAATTTCTCCAACGAGACTCCGAACGCACACTTGTTCGGATTGAGCCTCATATCATGCTTCCTTAATACATCGAATGCCTTCTGCAGATCGGTGACATGGTCGGCACCACGGATGCTCTTTACAAGCATATCATCAACATACACTTCCATGTTGCGGCCGATCTGATTTTAGAAGACTTTGTTAACGAGGCGTTGATAGGTGGCACCTGCAATCTTTAAATCAAAAGGTATCACCCTGTAGCAGTAGAGGCCCTGATCGGTAACAAAGGAGGTCTTCGGGATATCTGGGGGAAATATGCAGATTTGATTGTACCCAGAAAAAATGTCCATGAAGCTGAGAAGCTCATGGCCCGAAGTGGCATCAATCAGGGTGTCGATGCTTGGAAGAGGGAATGGATCTTTGGGGCATGCTTTATTCAGGTCGGTAAAATCGCTGCAGATTCTCCAGCTCACATTGGCCTTCTTTACCATCACAACATTTGAGAGCCATGTGGGATAATTGACCTCCTGTATGAACCGAGCCTTAAGGAGCTTGTCCACCTCTTCTTTTATAGCTTGTTGGCGCTCAGGAGTAAATTTGCACCTCTTCTGTTGAACCGGTTTGGACCCCGGTGTAACACTCAGGTGGTGGACGAGGAGCTCTTTGGAGATTCCTGGCATGTCGGCAGCCGACCATGCGAAGAGGTCACGGTTCTTTCTAAAGCATTGGACTATGTCTGAGCTTAGGGCAGATGGGAGGGTCTTGCTGATAAAGAACTTGCGGTTCGGATCTTGCCCGGAGAAGAGCACTTCCTCCAATTCATCCACCGACTCGGACGTTGGTCGGACACCGTCTTGGGGGATTTCAAGAGTTTCGAGGGAGAGGACTGGACCCCCTGTAGAGGTTATGTAACATTTGCGGGCCGTTTCCTGATTGCCTCTTACTTTCCCTACTCCTGCCTGGGTGGGGAACTTCATCTTGAGGTGATAGGCGGAAGGGACGGCTTCGAGAGCAGCTAGGCCGGGTCGGCCTAGGATCACATTATAAGCAGCGGGGACATCGACGACCATGAAGTCCATCGGCTCCGTTCGGGTGGTAGGAGTTTTGCCAGTGATTACGTCGAGGGTGATCACCTCTTCAATAGTCACTGGCACTCCCGTGAACCTGTGGAGTATGTAGCCGGCAGGCTTAAGTCTGTTTCGGGATAGTTTGAGCCCTTTAAAAGCAGCGGGGAAGAGGATGTTAACGGAGCTGCCATTGTCCACCAGGATCCTCTCCACTTTAAAATTTGCCATATGGAGGTTGATGACTAGTGCGTCACAATAGGGGGTTCGGACACCTTCCAAGTCTTCATCTGAAAAAGTGACCGGTACGCCGAGGCCTTTGGGAGGGGGCATGCCATGTACAGAGTTGACTTCCCTTATGAAAGTCTTTCGAGAGGAGTTGGAGGTGCTTCCCATGGGGCCTCCATGTATGAGATGTATGATGCGTTCCACTTCGAACTCTGTAGTTTCATCGCATCGTTCAGGACGCTTGTTAGCCCCCCGAGGGGGAGAAGGAAGGTCGGTCCAGTCCTTTCTCACAAATTTGGCCAGCTGCCTCCTCTGGATGAGGGCCTCAATCTCGTTCTTCAAGCCCCGACAATCATTGGTGTCGTAGCCATGGTCTCGGTGATAGCGGCACCATTTCTCTTTGTCCCTCTTCTTGTTGGGGGTGTTCATCTTCGGGGCAGGAGGTATCACCCCCTTCCTTCTCAACTTCCATGAGAATAGTGAAAATGTTGGCATTAAGAGGAGTGAATTTTTCGAATCTGGGGGGAGGGCGACGCTGACCACCATTGTCCTTCTGGAGCTTCTTGGCTCCCTCTTTTTCTCCTAATTTTCTTTTGGTTCCGGAGGAAGGCCCCTCAAAGTTGGGGCGATGCTCAGCTTCCTCAGCCCGGATATACTTCTCGCTTCGGAGAAGGAGGTCGGAGAAGTTCTGCGGGGGCTTCTTGGCGAGGGAGAACCGAAGGCTGGAGTTAAGGACATTCGACTGGAATTCTGCTGTAGCGACCGACTGGTCGAGGGAAGCGATGGACCTGGCTTCCGCAGTGAACCTTTTCACATAGTCTCTCAGCATCTCACCCTTCTTCTGGTTGAGGTAGAGTAGCAAAATGCTGGTCTTCTCAGTTCGGCGGCTACTCACGAAGTGGGTGACGAAGAGGGTCTCGAATTGCTCGAAGGAGAATATTGAGGATGGGGCGAGGCGAGAGTACCATTCCTGGACCGGACCCTTGAGAGTAGCGGGGAAGGTCTTGCACAGTAGAGCATCGGAAGCTTGGTGGATTAGCATGAGGGTCTTAAAGCTTTCGATGTGATCGACGGGGTCAAACTCCCCGGAATGTCTCGAATTGGGGAGGCTTGAAACCTATTGGAACGGGCGCCTCCATGATGGTCCGAGAGAAATGAGGTTGGCTTGGATGGAGGGTCCTTCCTCTAAGCTCTTCTTCCCTGTCTAGCTGACCCAAGTGCCTCTCCATTTCGTGGAGACAACGGTAGGCAGTGTCATCCCTTCGACGGTAATCAAATGATCCTCTGGACTCGTCTTCGTACGAGGGAGAGCGGGGGCTACGATGACGGTAGCTCCGGGAGTGACGAGGACTAGGAACGTGCTGGGGGTTGCTAGGAGCTGGGGGAGGAGTTAGGAACCGTCGGCGAGGACTTTGGACCGGAGGAGGAGTGGGGACCCTCCGAGCATTGTTATTGTTGGGTCGGAGATGGAGGGCTTGCAAGATGGTTGCCTGGAATTGCTGGAATTTAGCACGGGTGATAGGAGCATTATCATCCCTCGGTGAGCGAGGCCTTCTTCTATAGTGCTCGGGGGACTCTCTCCGTCTTCGGTGAGGCGGAGACCTCCTATGTTCTCGGTGATGAGGAGATCGCTTATTTGGACGTTGTTGGCGAGAGACTCCCTCTCGGGCCGGCCTTTCATCCAAACGGTGGCGAAGATCCTCTTCTTTATGCCGATTGTTAAGGGTGTTGCGGAGGTCATCGGAGGCCCGGGGATTGTGAGATGCCATGGAGTCGGTAGAGGGGTTGTGCACGGAGACGTGGTCATATTGAAGAGGTTGTTTTGGAGGATTGGGACGGGAGCCCCCTGCACCGGCATTCTGAGGCCCGGTCTGACCCCAAGGGGGTTGGAGGTTCTGATGAGGAGATTGGTCCTGCTGCGGGGCCTGATCAGGTTGAGGAGGAAGTCCCACCGGCTGGACGATCTGGAGGGGGATCTCCTGTTGTGGTTGAGGAGGAGTGGGTCCACGGTTGGACCCTCTGGATCTTAGCTTTCGGGAAGGCATGGCTAAGTAGATCTGACCAACGGAAAGAGGAAGGGCTGCTATTTGTTACTTCCCACAGACGGCGCCAATCTGTTACTGCTAAATTTGGTGTGGGGGCAAACAGATAGTATTTGTGGATTCTTAGGAAAACTGAATAGTCAAACCTTAACCTTCACCGCCGGAGTTGGACCGTTGACTCCTGCTGATCACCTGTAAAAAGTGCGAGACACCGGGGTTGATCCTGGTGACGCACCCTCCGATGTTCAAGTCAGTAATCAGAGAAGATTATGAGAGAGCGTAAATTGGCAAAAGATTGATTACCTCTTAATGGTGGGGGATGGGGGATATTTATAGCCGCCTTTGGGATCATATTAGGAATATAATCCCTAATTCCCAGTGAAAGGATAGATATGAATCAGGACCGTTGATTAGGATTAATCAGAAATCCTAATTCTATCCTGCTAGACCGGGTTCGCTGCGGGTTGAAAACCCACACCCAGTTGAGATGGGTCCGTTTGCGGGTTACTGGGCTTTTGGAAAGAAGACCCAGTACCCACTTCAGACCCGTTTGTAGATAAAATTATCATTTTGCTCCCAGGCTTTGAGATTTGCGCCCGATTTGGACGGTTCCGATTTAACCCTATTTTTAGCCATATCAGCAGTCTAACCTCAAAATGGCAGCACATCCCACCGGCGGTAGTCACTCCCACTCCCACTCAGCCTTCACCTCTCCCGATGGCGCAGCACCCCCCTCGACGTCAGCCATCTTGATGTCGGTCATCCCCGCCGTGCCGACCGCATCTATACTTCATATCTCCAAAACAATACCATGCCTATCCCTAGTCGGTTACACCGACGATCTCACCTCCGCTCTGGAGGCACAGCCGGGGGGGGGGGGGGGGATGACAAGGGAGTCCTCCCTCCCTCCCCGATCGGAGCTTCTCTCGTCCTCTACTTTTGTTTTTTGGAGAATTTGGTGGAGCTTCTCTCTCTAGAAAACCTAGAAAGAGAAACTCTCGGGTTTTTTACTTGATTATATTATGATATTTTGTTTATATTCTGATACTTGGATTACTCTAACTTCTTGTATGTTTTTGGAGCTTTTGACTATGAAGTTTATCTTCATAGGCTCCAGTATGCTATTACTACGTATGCTCTGGAAAGTGCTTTTATTTCTATAATAATTTGGCTGGAATTCGTTTAGGATTCTATCTATTTCTTCAACGAAAAAAGTTTGATGTGTACATTAACACACCAGAGCACCAAGGGGTTGGAGCAGATTCAAGCGAGTTCGCAGGTAGTTTTGTGATAAGCACAATCACACCAACTAAGAAGAATATGATGATCAAGACCAAGCTGAGGGTTGGAATTCCGGACTTGCTTGAGGATCTTGATGCAGAGGGCGATGACAGCGTGCTTGTTACGCTCATGTGTAGGTCTGGAACTGTGAAAATTGGGGGTGTCAAGATTGAATTCTCTTCGTGAGAAGAGAATAAGTTTCTGAATAATAATTAATTAAATTAGGAAATGTTTGTATTTAAGTGAAAGTAATAATTACCAACATTATTGATATTCGACAACCACTTCTTGTACAGTTGATATGATTTTTCACTCTTAAGTAAGAGGTTGCAAGTTTGATTTCGGCGTTAGTCAAAATTAATTATAAATGTTGAAAAATCCCTCTTTCCCAGCGAGGTTACAGCCTTATTAAAGCCATTGGTCACCTTGTTACAGATTTCAAACCCATTAGTGTTCTTAACTGCTGCAATATTGAAACTTAATGTTTGGTTTTGTTTTTTATTGTTTGGTTTTGTTTAATTTGTAGTGAAGTGTGTTTAAATACATTACCGGACAAATCAATAATGCATATGACTTGGGTGCCCAAGAAAAAAGGTACAGGAGAAATGATAAAGCTAAAACTAAAAAGCATGCCCAAAAGAAAGATTAGGATATGAATTGGATGTAAAGTTAGCTTGCTGATGATGGTAAAAATCGCATCAAATTAGGACCGTGCGATTCCTTCACTAATCTCATAGCTTCCACAGGTAAATTTACCATCACAAACCTCTTTAACAGGTCTGGTTCTTCTCCAAGACATGGGCTTCTTTTAAGCCCATAAAAAGTGATAGATCAGGCCCACTAGGAGAGACACCCAGCCCATGAAGACTAGGAGTCAAATCTCTTATCCCCTAACATGAAGATCTTATCTCTTGAGGGGGAGAGACATAAAACAGATAAGGAATTCAAATCGATCTAACAGACACAAATCAAACTCTTGATATGTCTCTCAGGCCTATAAATACCCCTCCTCCTCCACAGTCAGAAGGTAATCAACAATTCACCAGTTTTCTCTCTCATACTCTCTTTTTCTTTTTGGTTCTGACTTGAGCGTCGGAGGGTCTGTCGCCGGGACCACCCCCTGGTGTTTCAGGTTTTTTGCAGGTCCATCGGCTGCATCAACAACCGTTGGATTCACATCACGGTGGTCAATCAACGATCAAGATTTAATCTCAAGAGCTCTAACCACTTTTAACGGCCAAGGTCAAAGGTCAGACTTTTAATAGTTTCCATCAATTATTAACTCACTATCTGTTTGCTCCCACACCAAAATAAGTAACAACAGATTGGCATCGTCTGTGGGAAAACTACACAAGTCAGACTTGCCGCCATGCCACCAAGACCAAGAGGTAGAGGCACGTCCTCAAGCCGCCACACTAACTCTCTTCGTCAACCAGCTCCTCCTATGGAAGATTTGATTCCTCCTCAACAGTCACCCCGACAGCCTAATGACGCTCCTTCCAACAAAGAGGCCCTGGGGGGCTCCTGACAAAACCAATATGAACAATATTCTCAGTACGACCGCATCTCAGTCCATAATGCTTCAACTGATTCAATGGCCTCGCGAGGCCCTCAGGGGTCTAAGGATCTCCGCCAGGTTATCAGTGTCAGGCAACAAGGAACAGATTTGCGAATTCAGTTGGGCGAGAGGTGCACCCGATCTAAGGCCTCTCGCTCGGTTCATCAAGCAAACCAGAGAAACAATTTTCCTAGACAGAGATCAAGGCAATCATTTACTCACAGGGGGCGCACCACAATAAGGAGCCCGACTCATAAGAGTCGAAAGCTTCTCATGCAGAACAAAGGGAAAAATGCCCCAGTCACTAGGACCGAATTGGATACGTTCAAGCTCAGCATCCTCCAAGCTATCCAAGGAAGTCAATATCTGGGCCAGCCCCCAATGAAGGATCCACCGACTCAACTGGGTCCTAGGAGAAGGACGACCAAGTCCTTTGCCGTATCCAAGAAGTAGAAGATCATCTAGAACAGATGAAGAATGACAGAAACCGCTCCAGCAGGGCCTATCGCCTTAGTCAACCTCCCTTCAGCAAAGCCATCCTCGATGCACCCATCCCAAGGGACTTTAAAGCTCCTCAACTCGAATTCTACAATAGAGAATCAGACCCGAACGACCATATCGAGAGCTTCAAAACACTCATGATGGTCTATAAAGCCACTGATGCGCTCATGTTTCAAACATTTCTCGCAACATTGAAAGGATCAGTAAGGGAATGGTATTCGCGCCTGACTTCAGAATCAATATTCTCTTTCGATCAGCTCGAGGAACTTTTCATAGCGCACTTTGTTACTAGCCACAAAGCTGAAAAAATAAGTGTCTCCCTGTTAGAACTGAAGCAAATAGATGGAGAACTGCTGAAAGACTTTGTCAAACGTTTTAAACTGAAGCAAGGTCAATTTCCTCCTTGAACACTTCAGTGGCAGCTGCAGCTTTTTGCCATAACGTCACTAACAAAGACCTGAAAGCCTCCTTCGCAAAAAAACCACCCAAAAATTTCACTGAGCTCCTAGAAATGAGTGATAAATATATCAAGATCGAGGAAGCTCTCTATCCTCAAGGCAAGAATGATTCATCTTCCGGGAGCAAACGGAAGAATACAAGCGAGGAAGAACCCAGGAAGTTTCAGAAAAGCGGCGCAGGTCAACACCATCTAACTCTAGCACCACGCTTCGACAAGTTCACTTCTCTCAATGCAAGCGTATCAGCCATCCTCATAGAAGTTGAGAAGGACGGAATAATCCGCCCTCCCCCCAAGATGTCAACGTCTAGCAGGAGAAGAGACAAATAAGTGGTGCACATTTCATAGAGATCATGGACACACTACTGAAAACTGTCGAGCCCTTAAAGAAGAACTGAAACCCTAATTCGCAGGGAATCTCTCCAACTTCGTTCAGAAAGACAACAACGCCGAAAACCCTCTGCCCCGGGGGGCTAATTGGCGTCAAGAGAGGCCATACGAGTCACAAGACTCTGAACACATGGTTGTCCTCAACTCCATTAAAGGCGGCCCGAAGGGGGGAGATTCCAACTCCTCCCGCAAAGCTTTCGTCAGGGAAGTCAACTCCATAGATAACATTCCGCCTGCCAAAAGCACCAGGGTCCCAATATCTTTCTCTGATAAGGACTTAGAAGGCGTTTGAACTCCTCATTACGATGCATTGTTCATAAACCTTTGCATGATGAATCATGAGGTACGCCGAATCCTGTGGACAATGGCAGCTCAGTAAACATCCTCTCATGGCCACATTCGAGGCTCTCAAGCTCTCCCAAGACCGACTCAAGCCAGCCGGTTATACACTCCACGGATTCTCTGGTGTCCCCGTTCAAGTAGAAGGAGGCGTCACTGTCATGCCCCACTTCCCAAAAAGAAATACGGAATACGAGTATGCGACACAAGTCCAGCAAATGGCTTTCACCATTCATAAGCTGTTAGGATCTTTACAATATATACAAGAATAAACAAGAGATATACAAGAGGAATAGTCAACCATGCATGAGTAAATGAGTTAATGTAGTCAACATGATTACTTGAAACAAGAAATAAGAATACTAAATTTCAAATAATCAAGTCTGGAACAAAACACAAGTCTGGGACAAAATTCCCAATACAAATAATCCAAGTACAACAAGAAATAAATAACAGCAAGAACTCCAGCCAACTAGAATCTTTGATTACCTAATCCATCGGGCAACTGGTCACCAAAGTTTGCAAGTGAAAAATTTGCAAAAAAAGGAAAGAAAAAATAAACGTCCGTCAATGCAAGTTACGTGCCGCTTGTATTGCAGGCAACAAGTACAGAAAAAACAAATAAATAAGAATAGAGTAACAGCGGAAGCAAGTATAGCATGGAAAGGATGTAACAGCAAAATAGAGCAACTAACTTTTAGTCAAGGAAAGAAACAAATAGTATGGCAAGATAAACGGGTGTAAGTGGCATGTAACAGATGTCAGGTAGCATGCAAACGAGTAACGAGTAACAAGTGTCAAGAATCGAGTATCATGTACAAGTAACAAGTAGCATGTGTCAAGTGATCATGTTGTTCTCAGTCTAGTATCTAGTCCTATCTAGGTACTACTTTATGCGTTCCAGATTTTTAGCACATGGTTGCTACATTCATGCAAGTTACGTTTTAGATTTCATAGTGGATCATAGAGGATAGTGTACTCAGGAACAAGTATCAAGCTCCAAGTGTCACGTGTCAAGTGTGCAATTGTAAGTAATCACGTGTCAAGTATTGTGTATCAAGCTCCAAGTGTCAAGTATCAAGCTCCAAGTATCAAGTGTCATGTAGGATCTATAGATCCTTTTCCGAGTACACGTTTCTGTATTTTCCACTATTAGATCTTTCCCTTTAACCTCGACTTGGTTTCTTGTAATTAATATTTAAATCAAGCATGAACGTGCACAAACAAGTCAAGAAACATGGTAAGACAACAAGGGACAAGTAAAAGTTGAACAATGGACACAAACGGATGACAAACGACTCATCAAGGGCTAGGACAACGAAACTTCTAGTTCTGGACAGCAAGATATTACTGTACCAAATCTGAGATTTCCATTGCCACAAATAAGTAAATCTGGATTCGTTAGAAAATCTAGAAAATAGACTCTCCGCCGAATCCAGCACATATATACAAGTCACATAATAATCACAGAAACATGGCTCAAAATGGAATTATATTCAGAATTCATGTTCAGCCAGAAATCACAAGGTTGTATTCACAAGTATGAAAATGGCAGAAAAACTTATTTATTAAATCCAAAAAAAATTTGGAGTATTTCCCAGTAGGTCTAGTATCAGCAAATATAATTTCCTAATATTCCAACATAGATAGCATAGTCAAAGAAATTCGGGAAACAGCAAGATACAGCGAATTTGTAAACCTGAAACTCATGACATAGCAGTACTAAAATAGCGACTGATTACAATGTATAGCTCGAAATTCAAATCTGTCAAAAGGTGATAAAATAGATACAACAGGCTACATTTTATGTTGACAAAGTTTTTACCAACAGCAACTGGAATCAGGTTGAAAACATGGTTATTTACTGAACAATATGCAAAACTGGAGATATAGTATTTTGTTCATAAGCATAGAATAGTTTATAAATGTCATCAAATAAATCTTCAAAAATTTGGGGTTAATCCCAGTCAAGTCTAGTCATAGCCAGCAAAATATTAGATCCAAATCTTATCTTTAGCATCAGTATTACAATAAATAATTACACTGAAATCACATAAAACAAAATCTAAAATTTCTAATACATTTGTAGCAAAACAGTAATAACTTGCAACTCACAAATCGAAACTGAGATCTGTAAAAAATTCTGAAAAACAAATAGCGAGGTCTACGATTTATATTCACAATTTAACTTGATTTACTGACCTCAACGGGGTCTAAAATACTGAAACAAAATGAGCCAACAGCAAAAAACAGAAATCTCTTCTTATGCATTAAATCAAATAGTTCATGTGCAACAAATCCAAATTATGACAAAATACAAAACATGGTATAATAGATGTCCAAAACAACTTGGTATGGGTGTCTAGCAAGTCTACCACAAGAGATTACAACTAACACATCAACCATGCAAGATTCATACAACATATCATGGATCACAAAATAACATACATACATGCATCAAGTCTAGATTATTTCTAAATTATTTTCATGTCGCGTGTGTAACAAAAGACGACTAGCGGAGATCAACAAATAGAGAAAAGATCTAATAAGGGTTTGCCAAGAGGATGAATCTAGAAACAAAGGCCACACTACAGGCTATATTTAGTACTTGTATATTCAACAAAAAGGAATACAAGTTACTTGTCTTGTAATTGACGACGGATCTAACGGAATGCGAGAATAACAGGAATAGATTCCCGGGCACGAACACAATACCAACGGACGAATCACGAACAACCACGAACAAGATCACGAACACAACGACAATAACACACGGCTCTAGATCCAACACGTGCACACACAAAGAGAGAGGGACACAGCCGGGGTGCACACTGCCGAAGGGTGAACGACGGCGGCGACACAGGGGCACGGCGGTGTTAACGACACTGGCTGGCGTTGCTGGCTGGCATTGCTGCTATCTGTGTGGTCGACCTGGCGCTCGGGATGAGAAGGGAGGGGCTGCTGGCTGTGGCGGTGGGCTACTGTTCGGTGTCGGGATGAAGGCAGGCGCCGGCAACGGGGTGTAGCGGCCAGGATGGGTAGGTCTGGGTAGGGATGCAGGGTAGGGGGGAGAGAGAGAGAGATAGAGATGGTGATTAGGGTTAGGGTTTTTGGAGATAGGAATTGTAGATGACAATAACCAATTTGTTGGGGATTAATAAAGAGAGATTTTTGGAAAATTGTGATTTGGAGAATCAAGAGAATAGGGAAAAAAGATATGATCTGCTTGTTAGGGAACGTGAAGAAGATATGGGATAGACTGGGTCAAAGAAGTGGGTACTGGATTGCAGGTTAGGATCTAGTAGGATGGGTATGAGGTTTCAATAGGGTATATTGGGTAGAAAACCAGATCCAACAAGACAGAGCTCAAATAAATAGGAAATTGGGACATGAAATGCAATAAATTAGAAACAATAAATCATCCAGAGACAAAAATAATTGGCAAACTAAAGAATCACAGAAGAATCAAACAAATAGATGAATATATAAATACTAGAAAGAAGAACAAATACATGGTTCAGGAAAAAGAAAGAGTACAAATAGGTAGAATACATTGGAAGAAAGAATACAATACAAAAATACAGAAAATGGGATACAGGAGTTACTGTCACACTGGATGTGACAGCAGGGAAAGCCCCCGTTATTCGGAACGGAAGCACAAGACTTTATGGTAGTCGATATCAAAGCCCCATACAATGCTATATTCGGCCGTCCTGGCCTAGCGGCCTTCCATGAGTTGGCTCTGCCTTCCACATGAAAATGAAATTCCCAACAGAATCTGGCATATGCCAAGTTGTAAGGAGCCAACAGGCAACATAAGAATGCTACATTGCAACAATGGGGGGCTCGGTTCTCCCCCTCGACTCCATAAAGACACCGTCAGAAAGCAGTCACAATAATTCCAAGACTGTAAACAAGCTTGAAGCTACTGCCATAAACAATTCTACCAAGAACTTCCAAACCTGCTACATCATCTCTCACCAGGTCCGAACTAGTTCTCATCATAACACAGTAATAAACCTGAATCCCTCGCTCGAAGCCACTCCGCTCATTCAACTGAAACAAATAATCTTGCCTAAACACATTTGTGTGAAGATTTCTCTTTCTCTATGCAAAACAATGGCGGGTTCCCTCCAAAACAGGCAAGTCCAGACAAGGTCTACCAAGTTGTTCGCCTAACGGCTCATCAACTCGAAGACCCGGGGGGCAAGGAGATATCAGCAGAACTTGGAAGGTAGAGCACCTTGTGAAGGAGAGCGAGGGCGTCTGAAACGTCCTCTCTTAATAGTAATAACAAATTTTCTCAATTTGTAATAATGGTCAGCCACTAGAGCAGCCGCTAAGTTTAATTTCCCAGCAAATTTTCTTAATTTGTAATAATGGTCAGCAACTAGACCAGCCGCTTAGTTTTATTTTCCAATAAAATGTAGCATGATTTTTTGCAAAATTCTTGTACAATTCTACGGATGCATACAGTGAGTTGAGTGTCAAACTTATACACAAAAATGGCACCAAAAACTTGTTAAAAGCTTCCTACAAGATGGGTTCGGAGTCCATACTCATGGTTCGAAGTTACTCTAGCAATTTGCAATGAAGCAAGTTCAGAGTGCACTTAGCCATTCGATCTGCTCCTGCAACCTGTTAATTCATCAAAGCAAACAACGAGCTAAACGCCCAACTTACACCTAAAGCGACACTAAACACTCGTTACAAGCTTTCCATAAGACGGATTCAGAGTCCATACCCATGGCTAGAAGATACTCTAGCAATTTGCAAAGAAGTAAGTTCAGAGTGTGCTTTGCCATTCGATCTGCTCCTGCAATCCGTTAGCGCCTCCACGACCAGTTCAGAGTCCATACCTATGGCTCGAAAGAGACTCCAACAATTTGCAAAGAAGCAGGTTCAAAGTACGCTTCGTCATTCGATCTGCTCCTGCAACCTGTCAATACTCAAACTAACTAGTTCGGAATCCATACCCATGGCTCGAAGTTACTCTCGTAACCTTCAATTACACACGTTTAGAGTTCAACTCGTTATTCGATCTATTCCTGAAACTAGTTAAAATTCCTTGAAGACAGATTAAGAGGTCTAAAATCTTGGATCGCAGTTGCTCCAGTATCACTTGTAAAAGCAACACTTAGAGTTCAACTCTCCACACGATGTGACTCTCACAATTTGTCGGAGGATCCATACAGCAAGTTTGGAAAACGACTCTTTCTCAGAGTTACACCTACAACTGGCTGAGTTCAAGGCATAGAAGTTCTAAACTCCGTTACACATCGTCGACGGTTCGTTAGCTATACGCAACATACTTGAGGCCCTGTTATTTAGCTACAAAGAACCCAGTCGATGAAACCTCAATCATGACAGCAAGGATCAAGCATATGAAAAGAATTCTTCAAATCACAGAACTATCGCAAACTTATATATTCAGATCCAGTACCACTACAAATGTCTACAAATACAAAATGGCTAGTCCAGAGTCTAACTCTCCCCAAGAACAGCTCATACGAATAGCCAACCCCAAGACGATGAACCATAGGACAAGACGCCGATACGTAGAAGTCTTCTTATTTCACGAACTACAAGTCTCATTCCAACAACAGAATTACAATGAGTCCACATTTCATGGCTAACAATCGCTACCAAAAGTCCTGCGAATACTGTACAACAAACTGTCATGTAAGTTGTTCTTCCAGCTACAAACTGGAGATATGCTCTGCTAAGAGAAACAAACCTCTTTATCGGCCTCCTACCAGCTAACAACTCCATAGGGCTGCCTCAACTCTTGATGATGAAATTCAAGACAAGTCTTTCTTAGGCAGGCAAGCTCCAAGTTTATCCGACCACCTTCACCTGAGCAAACTCCAACTCCGTATCACTTAAAGCATCGTGTGAACAGGAGAGTCCCAACTCTGTCAAGCACAGCGTATCACGAAGTAGAGCAAGCTCTATGTCTCGAGGACCTCGTTCGATGTACGCAACTACTTGTCAGCAAAGAGAAGAATGGAATCACCTCAACGCTGAACAAACACAAGTGACTTCACTTCAATATTAAGAAGATTCAGAATACCCACAACTCATTTGCTCTAAAAATGAGTTTGGCGCTACGAACGCCACTTGAGTTCCTCCGGCCAACAACTCGTGAATATCAAGCAACAGATTCAACGTCCTGATCTTTGCTTAGGCTCCATGAATAACTCATTGGGTCCAAACAACGAGTTCAATGCTCTGCTCACCGCTTGAGCTCCATCGATAACTCGTTGGCCCCAAACAACGAGTTCAATGCTATGCTTTCTGCACATGCTCCATCAACAACTCGTTGACTCCAAACAATGAGTTCAAAGCCCTTATATTCACTCAGGCTCCATAAATAGCTTGTTGACTCCAAACAACGAGTTCAATGTTCTGTTCAATACTTGAGCTTCATCAACAACTCATTGGCTCCAAACAACGAGTTCAATATTCTGCTCACCGCTTGAGCTCCATCAATAACTTGTTGGTCCCAAACAACGAGTTCAACGTCTTGGACTTCGCTCAAGCTCCGCCAAACAACTCATTGGCTCCGAACAACAAGTTCAACGCTTTGCTCACAACTTGAACTCCGTCAGCAACTTGTTGGCTCCAAACAACGAGTGCAATGCCTTGATCTTCGCTCAAGCTCCATCAAACAACTCATTGGTTCTAGACAATGAATTCAATGCTCTGCCCACCACTTGAATTTTGTCAACAACTTGTTGGCTCCAAACAATGAGTGCAATGCCTCGATCTTCGCTCAAGCTCCACCGAACAACTTGTTGACTTCAAACAACGAGTTCAATGCTCCGCTCTCCGCTTGAGCTCCATCAATAACTTGTTGGCTCCAAATAGCGAGTTCAACGCCTTGGTCTTCAGTCAAGCTCCACCAAATAGCTCATTGAATCAAATAACGAGTTCAACGCTCTGCTCTCCGTATGAGCTCCATCAACAGCTCGTTGGCTCCAAACAATGAGTTCAACACCTGGGTCTTCGCTCAAGCTCCATCAACAACTCATTGGTCCCAAATAACGAGTTCAACGCTCCGCTCACCACTTGAGCCCCATCAACAACTCGTTGGTACCAAACAACGAGTTCAACGCTCGCTCACTGCTTGAGCTTCATCGATAACTAGTTGGCTCCAAACAACGAGTTCAATGCCTTGGTCTGTGCTCAAGCTCCACCAAATAGCTCGTTGGCTCCAAACAACCAGTTCAATGCTCTACTCACCGTTTAAGCTCCATCAACAACTCGTTGACTCCAAACAAAGAGTTCAACACTCTGCTCTCAGCATGAGCCCCATCAATAACTCGTTGGTTCCAAACAACGAGTTCAACGCCTTCGTCTTCGCTCAAGCTCCATTACAGAACTTGTTAACTCCAAACAACGAGTTGCCTCTCCAAACTCACCTGGACCAAACGGTAGTCTCTAAATTAACTCGATCAACGAGTAACCTCTATAAACTTACTGAGCGCAAACAGCAAGTTCAACATCTAACTCCATCACAGAAACCTCTATAAACTTGCTGGGACCAAGCAGCAAATTCAAGCTCAACTTTATCTCAGAGCTCTCTTTAAACTCGTCGGGATCAAAAGGGAGTTTCTACACCAACCCCACTACAGGTTGCCTCTCCAAACTCGCCGGGGTCAAACGGCAGTTTCTACATCAACTTAATCTCAGAGTTGTCTCTGAACTTGCTGGAATCAAACAACAAGCTCTACGTCAACTCGGTCAAAGAGTGGTCTCTCTAAAATTTCTAGGCACAAAAAGCAAGCTCTACGTCCAATTTCGTCCAAGAGTTACCTCTACAAACTTGCCGGGCCCAAACAACAAGCTCAAACGTCCAACTCAATCAAAGAGTTGCTGCTCCACAAACTTTCTGGGTGCAAACAACAACCTCAAACGTCCAACTCAATCAAAGAGTTGCCGCTCCAAAAACTTGCTGGGTGCAAACGGCAAGCTCAAATGTCCAACTCTGTCACAAAGTTCTCTCCAAACTTGGTGGGGTCAAATAGCAAGCTCTACGTTAACTCAGTCAAAGAGTTGTCTTTCTACACTTGCTGGGTGCAAACGGAAAGCTCAATTGTTCAACTCCTTCCCGAAGTTGCCTCAACAACTTGCTGGGATCAAACAGCAAGTCTGCAACAGCTCTCCTCTGACAGCTATATATGCACAAGATCCACAAATTGAAGGTTATGAAGTAAAAGGTTGGTACACACACACACACACACACACACACACACACACACACACACACACACACATATATATATATTAGGGATGGGCTGAGTACGGTACTAGACTTTTTGACATTGTACCATTACCATACCAAACTAGTTCGCTTTGAAAATATGCAAACCGTTACCAACCAAAAAGTTCGGCATACCAAAACTTTGGTATACCGACTACTTCGGTTGGTACGGTTCAGTATTGGTGTTATACCAATTATGACCCAACAAATACCTTAGCAATTATCAGTACCAATAAAAATAACAAGTTAACAATATCACACAACTACCGAAACAAAAACAGAATAGATCACAAATCCATTTTCATTCCAAAAGCAAGCAGGGAACAGTAGCTTAAGCATAAACTTCTTAAAAGTCGCAAAAGGATAACATCAGTAGCCCTTGTTCATCTGACAATACAATTTGTCAAAATAGTCATAAATTGGAAATAAAAAGTATTCTTCCCATTCCCATATCTCCCTCCATCAAACTACATATGTGGCTATATGCAATCATATACATTGCCCATGCTGAATGTGTTATATATACCTCTATAATCCTCACTCATTCACCTACCATTTGAAGTAATTAATTCAAGTTCTTGCATCTCTAGCTATGGGAAGAACAATGCTTGCTGCGGTTTTCTCATTAGCCTACTTCTTTTTTAAAGGTATATTATATATGTTCAATAAATTTATGTTTGATATATGCTTTCTTCTAGAATATATATAGCTCTTGCACTATGTATATATATAGTGTAAGAGCTAACTATCTAGTATCTATACTATTGTAACTTAAAACCGGATACATGAAGCCAACATTTATTAGAATATACGTATATATAGCCATAATCTCATATCACTGTGGTAAATAATTAATTTTTTACTTAACATGTGTATGCCAGATTCTAGTCAATTTCTTTCTACAATAACTATAATTCTAGAGCATATGTGTAACTACCTTAGGCAATGCACATAATTTATATATATATATATATAATGAGAGATTAAATAATGACTATTCCTTCTAAAGAGAAATCAGGTCACTACGCATGCTCATCATCTGCTACTAATAATGGTTGGATCATTCTGTACTAATTTCAAAAGGATATATAATCGTGAGTGATTAATTTTTAGCAGGTCTCGGATAAAAACTTTTCGGTACGGTACGGTAAAATACCGATTGAACCATATTCATACCGAAACCGAACCGGATTTTAGAACTCGGTACGGTTGTACCGTACCATACTTTTGGTAACCGAATTTTTCGGTACCAAATCGATTGGTTCGGTTGGAAAACCGATCAGTTGGCTCGTTTCGGTATGATCGGCCACCCCTAATATATATATGCAAATCCAAGTCCAAAAAATTTCAAGAAATCCCCAACAAATGCCCACGGGTTCAATAGAAGAGGAAAAAAGAAACGTGTTCGGGTCGAGTTCAAGTTCACAAACCCCAACACCCAAAACATCCTAAAGCTATGAGATTAAGGGGTGTGGGTGCGAGTCCCAAACCAGAAAACCAAGACCCAAATGCCCAAAACATCCTAAAGCTGTGAGATTAAGGGGTGCGGGTGCGGGTCCCAGACCAGAAAACAAAAACCCGAACACTTCTCCTTCTTCTCCACCTTCATCTCCTCCTTCCAAAAAAGCTTCTTCTCCCACCGAAAATAGAGCTCGACTAAACACTCCAACTCCCAAACTCCCGCTTGGTCAAGACCTCCGCCCAGACTCCTAGTCGACGAGGGGATTTCACAGCTCGACCACTTCGAAGCTCGAGCGAGGGAAGACAAGACCCTTAGGACGACCATGCTCTAATAACCTAGGAGAAAACCCTAAGTTCTTAGCTCGGTGAGATGACCATCTTCATAGCCCGGTGAAGTGCCCCGTAGCACGGCGAAGCTTCGAAATCCCTATAGCTCGGAAAAAAGCTCGAAGCTCGATAGATTAGTGACGTGCCCCCGCAGCTCGGCAAAGCTTCGAAGTCCCCACAGCTCAGTGAAGTGCCCTCGAAGCTCGGCGAAGCTTCGATTTCCCGTAGCTCGGTGGAGGCACCATAGCTCGTCGAAGCTCATAGTTCTCCAAAGGACCTTAACCCTTAGCTCGCCCAAAATAGAGCTCGACTTACTCGAGAACAGTGCACTCGACCAAAGCTCCGATAACACAAGCTTGAAGCTCAGAGAATTCGAAGGCCATAGCTCGGCCAAAACACGAAGTGCATAACTCGGCCAAACCGCATCTTCATAGCCCAAAGAGCTCGACGAGGGGGATAAGTCAATAAAGAAATGATTAGACATTTTCATGGCTCGACGAGGACGAGAACCCATAGCTCTACGAAGGCACGGGGTCCCCGTAGCTCAGTCAAACCCTCAAAATAAAAAAAAATGGCCATAGCTCGGCCAAACGGTTGGCCCAGCTAGGTGGTCCTCGTCTCAATTTATAACCCTTGGATCCCTTCAACATTCGAGCTCGTGTGTGATGGACGCACGAGATTAGACCACGTTGCCCCGCCTTTGTCCCCAACACTCTACTCTTTCCTCAGCCGTCTAATCCCACTCAGCGGACGAACCGGAGTGTGATGGACATCCCTGATGTTGCAACGTTGCCTCCCTAGAAGATCCTCACTTCTCCACCACTTGATCTCACTCAGCGGGCGATTCGACAACAGATCAACGCTCCTAATTAAGCCATGTAGCCCCTCATCACAGCGATAAGATCTCCGACGTCTGATCACACTTAGCAGGCAAGTCGGATACTGATCAATGCTACAGATTGAGTGACGTAGCCCCTCTGCGCAGCGATCAGACCTCCGCCGTCAGATGTCCTACAGCGCATGAGATTTCCTTGATCAATGCCTCAGACTGCATCAAAATTCGCGTCAATGTCTGATTATTCTCAAAAAATCCCCAAAATCATTAAAAATTAGAAAATTATTTTAAAAATCCAAAAATAATTACATAATTCGGAAAAGTCATTAAATTTTTCTGAAAAATAATTAAAATTGGATTTATTAATTATAAATTTCAAAAAGTGATTTTTAAATTAGGAAAAATTCCAGAAAAATCGGAAAAATCCAGGAAAATATTCACTGCCTTCAGAAGCCACAGATCAGTTCCATGTATCTCCGAACACCCTGACTGCTAAGATTATACTCCACAGTCGAAAAGTAAGACGTACTACTCCCCGAAAGCCAAGAAATTATCTTCCGAAAGTGGCGGGCTAATGATGATGGTAAAAATCAAAGTAAATCGGGGCTGTGCGATTCCTGCACTAATCTCAAAGCTTCCACAAGTAGATTAACCATCATTGGCCTCTTTAACATGTATGGGCCTTCTCTAAGACATGGACTTCTTCTAAGGCCATAAAAAGTGACAGACCAGGCCCACTAGGAGAGACACCCAGCCCATGAAGGCTAGGAGTTAAATCTCTTATCCCCTAACAATAAGATCTTATCTCTTGAGGGGGAGAGACATAAAAGAGATAAGGAATTCAAATCGATCAAACAGATACAAATCAATCTCTTGATATATTTTCCAGGCCTATAAATACCCCTCCCCCTCTACAGTTAGAAGGTAATTAACAATTCGGAAGTTTTCTCTCATATTCTCTTTCTCTTTCTAGTCTGACTTGAGCGTCGCAGGGTCTGTCGCCGGGGCCACCCCCTGGTGTTTCAGGATTTTTGCAGGTCCATCGCCGCATCAGCAACCGTCAGTTTTAGATCACGTTGGTCAATCAACAATCCATATTCAATCTCAGGAGCTCTAACCATTTTTAACGGCCAAGGTCAAAGGTAGGGATGGCAACCAGGCCGGGCTGACCTGCGACCCGCCCACGACCCGCTCACTAAAACCCAGCCCGTTAAGATACGGTTCAGGTCCAGGTTGAACCCGCAAGCCTAAGCAGGTCGATCCGGGTCGTCTAATTTGGGTTTCCAACCCGTTCAACCCGGCCCGTCAACCCGGTGAATAGTGCCCAACCCGCCCACCAACTCGCGGGTTTCGCACCGTTAGATCAGTACGGGCCAAACGTTCGATCCGCGGGTCCAGCGGACGAAAAAACAGAGGCTTGTGTTCTAGTCTTTTTTTTGGGTTTTTTTTTGTTTTGTTTTTTGGGTTTTTTTTGTTGTTGTATTTTTTCCCTATAAATACCCCTTAAACCACTCTAAAAATTTTACACCTTATTCTCTTACTCTTTCTACTACTATTACTTAATTCTATCCCAATTCTTTGAAATTTTGTCAACAAAGAAGCTAGCAACATAGAAGCGACAAATTCCGATCGTATCGAATTCAACATTCAACTACGTCTACTTCAAGTATTCAACTCCGCCAAGGCTCCAACAAAGAATCTCTCTTTCTATCTATATACAAGTCCGGACATCTACTTGTACGTCTACTTTTATTTTCACTCTCATTCTATATACGAGTATCCGCAAAGTACGGTATCAAAATTTCACAACCCTCTTATTGTCTTTATATTTTTTTTGCAGTTAAATTTTTTGGGATCATATTAGTTTGTTGGTTTTTTATCTTCTCTCTCACAACCCTCCTATTGTTTTCTAGATTTTTTGCTTTAACTTATCTCGCCTAGATTGTATTTAATTTTTTCACATAGACTACTATATCAACATGTCTAGATCACGAGGTAGTGGCCATAGCTAAAGTGGACAAGATTCCACCGGCACTTCTCGTAGGCCTCTAATTGTCCCAAAAAATGAGTCCACCGAAGAGTACCATATGACCGGATACATTGGTACACACGATGTGTTTGTGAGTGACATAGACATAGAAGAAGAACCACAAACACAAGCAACCCGGGTAGTAGTAGAAAAACTAGAGGGGAAACTAGTGATTGGCACAAATTTTTTGATTAAATTCCGGACGAAGAAAATCCAGGTGTAGGTATAAAAATTTGTAAAACAAGTTTGAATCTATACAAATGGAAGAAGGGTGAGGGGACGGGTACAATAAAACGACACAACCAAAATATACACAAAGAACTTCTTGTAGATCTACCCGGCCAACAAAAAATCTACCATAGGACCAGTGTAGTTGATAGCCACTCTTATGATCCCGAACTTCTTCATCGGGAAATGGCCCGATTAGTAATTAAGGAAGAGTTACCATTTTCCTATTACGATAGTAGGGACTTAGAAACTTTTAATCAAACCGCATTAAACCCGCATTCCAAAAGAATCCCTAGGAATACTTTGAAGTCAGATTGTTTTAAACTGTACAACGAAATGAGAGAAGCGTTGATTGCCATTTTATGGAGTTTAATTTGTAGAGTTTCGTTAACTTTTGATTGTTGGAAGGGTTGCAAAAATATTCCAATGATGAGAATAACTTGTCATTGGATCGACAGTGATTGGATTCTTCAAAAAAAGATCATATCACTTGTCGCGTTACCCTATCCCCATAGTGGTAATGAAATTGCAAATCGTATTTTAGAAATTCGTGATGTTTTTCATATTCGTGATAAAATTATGTGTATAAGTTTTGATAATGCATCTAACAATAATGCATCAATTAGTATATTACAAACCGCATTAAGCCCTTCATGTGACGATATTTTTCATATTAGATGTGCATGTCATATTTTAAATTTATGTGTTCAAGATACATTAAAAATAGCCGACCAATATATAGAAAATATTAGAAATTGTGTACATTTTATTGCATTAAGTGGCACCATATTTCAAGAATGGCAAACATGGTATAAGCTTCAAAATGTACATTTTAGAAAATTTCCAAAGGATGTTAAACACCGATGGAACTCTACTTTTGATTTGCTATATGTTGTTACTGAATATAAAGCATGTATAATGATTTTTGTATGACAAAAAATATGCCAAATTTTTAAATGACTCCCAAAGCTTGGTTTTATGCCGAATCTTTGTTAAAATTTTTAGAACCTTTTAAAACCGCAACTTTAAAATTTTCAAAATCTTATGAATCTACTTCTAGTAGCATTTTTATTTCAATAGTTACTATGATGCAAACTTTCAAAGAAATGATTGATGATGTTTTTATTAGTCATATTGTGAAACCTGCATACACCAAATTTTTGAAGTATTTTAATCTTCCTCCTATGTTGTATTGTATTGCAACTGTGATGGATACTCGTATCAAATTAGAAGGTACGAAGAGTTTGATTGAAATATTTTTTACTTTACTTGGGGAAGATGAATCAAAAATTGATTGGGAACATTTTTAGCTACATTTGAATCGACATTAAATAACTTGTATGATTATTATGATAGAAGTTTTGAATCTAGTAGTACAACTACTTTAGTTACTTCTTTTTCTGCTACTTCTAAAGGTAAGGGTAAGAGTAAACTAGATGATGCCATATTTAATTTACTTGCTAAAATTCAATAAAAAAAACTATGATTAATCAACCAAATGAATTACATTGGTATAATAAACAAGATTCTGAAAGTTTTACTTCTTCACTAGATATTTTACAATGGTGGAAAGACCATGAATATAGTTATAGTATTCTTAAATATATGGCTAAAGATCTACTAACTCCTTCTGTCTCTACAGTTGCTTCAGAAAGTGCATTTTCTACAAGTGGCAGGGTTCTAACCGATTACAGGAATCACTTGAAGCCCCAATCGTTAGAGATTATCGTCTGCACGGAAGACTAGATGAAGATTGAAGATAAGACTCAAGAAAAAGGGTTCGACACATCTACAAGTGGAAGCAACTCGCCGGAACAACAACAACAACAACAACAATAACAATAGCAACCAACATGAAGAATTGAAGACCAACAACAACAACAACAAATTGAAGACCAACAAATTGAAGAAAATTATAAATGTATAAAATTGTATAAAATCATTGTTTCTTATAAAAAAATATATGTAATTGAAGATAATTGAATTTGTGTAGAAGATATTTGTTATTTTATAGAACAAATTAGTAGAAAATCTTTGTTTCTTATAAAAAATTGGAAAACTTGTATAAGTTGAAATCATATTAATAATATATACATTTTTTTGGGCAATTTCACTCTTTGATTCCTATTATTATTACTAGGTTTGCCCGTAGGCACATGCCTACGGCACGTATTTGAAACAATGCAGCATATGAAAAGCCATGTAAATAATAAACAATATGCAATTCTATCTAACTAACAAATCACATAGGTATCAACATGTATATGCAATTCAATGTAACTTTAGAGGTTGAAATTTACCCAAGTGAATATCTATTTAAATCTTCCACTGCATTTGAAAGTAGAGAAGATGAGATCAAGAAATTGAGAGAAAGAAGAAGAAGAATAGGGGGGAGAGAGAGAGAAATAATTAAATAAATAAAGGAGTTGTTTTGGGGGGAGATTTGAATTTGAGTTTTGGGAGAGAAAATGTGTTTTGTGAGGTTAGATCTGGGCCTTTGATTTTGGGCAGATTGAAGGAGAGCCACTTGATAGCTTTCTTTGTGTTTTATTATATAGATTATATTTTTTTAAGTTAAAAGATAAATTAAATAGCCGGGCCAATCCACGATCCGACCTGACCCGAGTTGGACTCAAATGTGTTCACGGGTTGGGAGGGTCGACATTTTGCAAATCCAACCCGGCCCAACCCGGTCCGGTTATCATTCAGACCCGACCCGAATCCACCCTACTCGGGTTCCAACCCGGACGGGTTCGACCCGACCCGGCCCGGTCGACCCGTTTGCCACCCCTAGTCAAATGTCAGACTTTTAGTAGTTTTCATCAATTATTAACTCACTATCTGTTTTCTTCCACACTAAAATAAGCAGCGACGCTAACTAAATCAATAATACATGTGCATGAACAATTTGACTTTTCCTCTATTTTTTTTTTTTTAATCTCAATTTTCTTTGCCACAACTAGATCGCTATTCTTTATTTAGCATTTCTGAATGAGAATCAAACCAAACATGTCATATTTCTAAGTTGTTGTATATTATTCGTAATTTTTCTTTTGAATACAGACAGGGATTAGTTGGGCGGTGGATTCGTTGAGAAGCTTCTCTCTTCTTTTGAATTTTCATATGCCGACCGTATTACTCTATTTTTAGATAAGAACACCAAGGTTGCGTTTGTTTTGTTGATTTGAAAAGAGTTTTCTGAAAAGAGTTTTCTGAAAACTGTATTCTGAAAACTGTTTTTCTGAAAATGAGTTTAAAAGCTGTTTGGTTATATTTATTTCTGAAAACTGTTTTCTGAAAGCTGTTTTTCTAAAAAAGAGAGTTTAAAAGCTGTTCGGTTATATTTCTAGCTGAAAACTGTTATCTGAAAGCTGTTTTTCTGAAAAAAGATAGTTTAACAGTTGTTCGGTTATATTTCTAGCTGAAAACTATTTTCTGAAAGCTGTTTTTCTGAAACAGAGAGTTTAAAAGCTGTTTGGTTATATTTCTAGCTAAAAACTGTTATCTGAAAGCTATTTTTCTGAAAAAGAGAGTTTAAAAGCTGTTCGGTTATATTTGTAGCTGAAAACTGGTTTTTGAAAGCTGTTTTTCTGAAAAGGAGAGTTTAAAAGCTGTTCGATTATATTTCTAGCTGAAAACTGTTACCTGAAAGCTGTTTTTCTGGAAAAGAGAGTTTAAAAGCTGTTCGGTTATATTTCTAGCTGAAAACTATTTTCTGAAAGCAGTTTTTCTGAAAAAGAGAGTTTAAAAGCTGTTCGGTTATATTTCTAGCTGAAAACTATTATCTGAAAGCTGTTTTTCTGAAAAAGAGAGTTTAAAAGCTGTTTGGTTATATTTCTAGCTAAAAACTGTTACCTGAAAGCTGTTTTTCTGGAAAAGAGAGTTTAAAAGCTGTTCGGTTATATTTCTAGCTAAAAACTGTTTTCTGAAAGCTGTTTTTCTGAAAAAAGAGAGTTTAAAAACTGTTCGGTTATATTTCTAGCTGAAAACTGTTACCTGAAAGCTGTTTTTCTGGAAAAGAGAGTTTAAAAGCTGTTCGGTTATATTTCTAGCTGAAAACTGTTACCTGAAAGCTGTTTTTCTGGAAAAGAGAGTTTAAAAGCTGTTCGGTTATATTTCTAGCTGAAAACTGTTATCTGAAAGCTGTTTTTCTGAAAAAGAGAGTTTAAAAGCTGTTCGGTTATATTTCTAGCTGAAAACTGTTATCTGAAAGCTGTTTTTCTGAAAAAAAGAATTTAAAAGCTGTCTGGTTATATTTCTAGCTGAAAACTGTTACCTGAAAGCTGTTTTTCTGGGAAAGAGAGTTTAAAAGCTATTCGGTTATATTTCTAGCTGAAAACTGTTATCTGAAAGCTGTTTTTCTGAAAAAAGAGAGTTTGAATGTTGTTCGGTTATATTTGTGACATTTTTTAAAATCAATTTGCATTCATCATTTGCTGACATTTTTTTAATTGTTGCAGTTAGATTGCAATGTTGTACAAGTATTGGAACAAGAAACTTGAGCAGCATGTGAATCGAGCAAAAATCAGACGCCATCATCTCCACGATTGATTCGTCACGTTAGAGTACAAAATTTATTGAAAATCTTGTATGAACATACTCATATAATCAGTGAGGTTTTTGTGAAGCAACTAATCTCATTTCATGTATAAGTTATGCAATTTGGATAAATGTTTTGATGTTATCACTGTCTCTTTTGGTAATTGCAGTTCTTCAGTCTTAAATGAGGAGTATTTTTTAGTTTGTTTTGTTGAGATTGCATGTGAGAGCAATTAGTAGGGTGCAGTTTGGATAATGATAAATATTTGGATAAACTGAATCTGCTCAACCTGCAGGGTGCAGTTTTTGAAAAGATTATATGAAAGAAAATTTCTAAAAGCTGAGCCAAACAATTTATTCAAGAAAATAAGCACTAGGATAATCAAAATAAAAACAATCCCATGCAACTATGCCAACCAATTTATTCAACAAAACAAGCTTACTTCATTACTTTTCTTTACATTGTTCAACAATCCCATGTAAACTAGCATTAATGGCATGGGATCGATACATATATTATGAAAATAAGTTCTACAATTTGTTGTCAGCAATCATTACAAACAAGTATCAAAAAAATCATCATTTGTTGCCTACAGTCACTGCTGCTGCCTGGAGCTGCTGCTGTTGCTTCTTAACTCCTTGAACAAATTTGTTTTAAAAACTATAGAGCAGGTAGATCTATAAACAAAGAAACAATATGAGAAACTTGCTGCATTTCTCTGAAAATATTCATGGAAGAATAAATGGTGCAGCAGAAACTTGCTACATTAACCATAGGAAGAAAAGGAAAAAGATAACCAAAGTTGAAAGAAGCTTAACCACAAACATTTGCAGACTGAGGCCCCCAGTTACCCTCTTTGTTTTGCAGATAACAATAGGGAACCTGAAACCTGAGAAGCATTCTGAACCATGCTAAGAATATTATATAAAGTGTAAGATAACAATGCTAACAATGCTAATAAGAAACTGGAAACCAGCTTAAGCAGATAACAATGGAAATTTTGTAAAGAAACTGGAAGCATAGACTACGAAAGTATTGTATTGGAAATTTTGTTAGGGCATGTGTTCCCACTTTGTATTTACTTGGAAGCATAGACTACAAAATAAAATACGGGATCAGAAGCCATCATCTCCCACTTTGTATCTTCCTTCACAGCAAAAATTTTTTCAAAACCTTCATACTGAAGAGAATATTACCCAAAGAATGAGAGCACCTGAGCAGCATGTCAATGCACACCCCAATCTAAATGCACAATGATCAAGTATCAAAAGGCATGTGCAGTATTAGAGACCTATCAGAGTCAGGGGACTGTACACATTCTGTTCATATGAAAAGGTACAACACTTGAGATGCTACTACAGGAGCAGCAGACTGAGGGTGGCCAATACAGTTACCAACAAATATCAAAAGGGTTCACAAAGTAAAATGTTCATCATAACCCAAGTGCAGAATCAGAGACCTCTCAGAGTGAAGGGGATTGTACTACACAGTTGAAAAATATGTCAAAGTACCAATACAGCAGTATGCAAAGACCAGTAAAATTCGAGCCCTTCAAAACACATTCTAACAGAAAGAATACTGCCCAAATGCAAGGCCAACACATCAGATACAACCTATCAGCATACTGTTTATTATTGGCCACAACCTCATAATTCATCCTCAAAATCAGTATGAGAAGCCTTTCATACTCAATTTTTATTAAGGCACATCAACAATAGATATGATAGGCCACTGACTAAAGTCTTCACAACACATTAATAAGATGAAAAGCCACAAACAGAAACAACTGAATCCATAACCAATTTAAAATTGGCTACACACAAAGGAAAAAACCTGATCTCAATATCAGAAACTGATTGTACAACCAATGTAAACTGACTGTATACAAATGTAAAAGTGTATACAGTCATCCAACTATGGGAAGGCTTTACAAAACCTGATCTCCAAATATTACCCATTTGCAGAATCAGAGATCTTTCAGATCTAGAGGATTGTACACACATTCTGAAAATAAATGAAGACACAACATTTGGATCAGGAGCCATCATCTCCAAATTACTCAACCTGATATCAGAAGGCTTTACAAAACCTGATAACATCATATTATATTGCAGAATCAAAGACCTTTCAGATCAAGGGGATTGTACACACATTTGCAGAAACTGATTGTACAACCAATGTAAAATTGGCTACAAAAAAAAGCAACACAAATCCATGAGTTATACAGTCAAACAAATATCAGAAGGCTTTACAAAACCTGATCTCCATCTCACAATCCATAATCTCAGTATATGGAGAAGCAAAGCCAATCTCATATTCAGAGAAGCAACACAAAATCAAGAATGATATTCAGAGATGCAACTCAATACCAAAAATGATATACTACTAAAATTCAGATATGCAACTCAAAACCAAAAATGATATTCAGAGATGCAACTAAAAAACAAGCTCATATTCAGAGAAGCAGCATAAGCAAACTGCAAATCTAAAAATATACAAGTAACAAACAGAAAATGACCAGAATTAACAAACAGAGCTCTACATTTGCAGAATCAGAGATCTTTCAGATCTAGGGGATTGTACACACATTCTGAAAAATAATGAAGACATAACAATTGGAAATGTTACAGGATCAGAAACCATCATCTCCAAATTATGAGACCTCATCTCCTCAGTATTTTTTTTTATTCCTCAAATAAAATCCTCAAATGGCATTTAGTTTTGGGGTTTTTGGAAACAGTATATTTAAAAATTTATACCCACTCTTTTATAACACTAATTTACTCACTTCTCACTGTGTCCGCATACTTCAGAGTATGAGAAGCCATCATAATGTGTACAATCTCCTATATCTGATAGATCTCTATTTCTGCGCATGTATTATGATGTTATCAGGGTTTGGCAAGCCTTTTGATATTTGCTGGGAAGAAAAAAAAAACTCATATTTGTCGGAGGCTCAGATTGTTCAAATCAATGATAAAAACTCCACACTAGGGCTGCATTTTTACAATGCCATGCCTACTAGCACTAAGTAAAATGTTAACCCCCCCCCCCCCCACTCCCCTTCCCACATTGTCGTCAACAAGACTTGAATTCATCATCATTGCTTGACACAATGGATTCATTCTTACTTAACCTTCCATTCTAAACATCAACCACAGATCAGCTTAAAGGGTATTATACATCATTTCCGTGGTTATTCACTCATATATTTCATATTTTCAATATATGTTGCTGGTCGATACAACAAAACAGAAAGAGTCAGTGGGGTTGGGTAGGCACACATTCCACAGTGAATGAAAACCTTTCATCACTGCCTATAACGACATCATCTTCGTTAAGTTTTGACAAAATTTATACCCCCTCTTTTCTAAATCTCCTTTACTCTCTTCTCACTGTGTCAGCACGAGAACACAGCAGAAGCATCTCAATGCACAACACAACCTACACAATCCGTATGCACAACCCAATTTTTTGAAAAAACACACCAACAAATTTTTATATAAAGCTCCATAATCAGTTTTTCTGAAAGAATACTGCCCAATTCATCAGAACACATCAGAAGCTGCCCAAACCATGAAAACATCATAAATGTAAACCATGAAAGCATCAGTTCCAAGTTTTTAAAGGCATCAGATCTCTTGCTTTGGGCAATATTATGATCCGTATCCTAAATGTAAGCCATAATAACTTGTGAGACAAAAGCCAAAAAAAACTTAAATTAGTCGCAGTCTCAGATTCATCAAATCAATGATAAAAACTCCATACTAGGGCTGTATTTTTTACAATGCCACGCCCACTAGCACAAAGTATAATGTCCACCCCCCCCCCCCTCCCACATTGTCTTCAACAAGACTTGCTTTCAGCATTCTTCATTGACATAATGGATTCGTTCTTACTTCACATAATTCTAAACATCAACCACAGATCAGCTTAAAGTCTATTACACATCATTTCTGTGGTTATTTACTCATATAGTTCATATTTTGAATATCTGTTTTGGGGGGGGGGGGGGGGACACATTCAACATTGACTAAAAACCTTTCATCATTGACTATAACGACATCATCTTCGTTAGGTTTAAAAAAAAATTTGATCACTTACTGCTACCGACAAGCCCTTTCATTCTTCTGACCACTGTTGGTCACAATATTGAACCCATGTGCAGTACCTGTTCATCTATAAATTGTCAAGATGAAACCTTATACAATGCAGAAAACATTATATTCAAAACAGTAATATTGCATACAACTAAAAAGGTTGACAAGCTCAAATTACATTAGTGCCTCGCATTCCATATTGCCGTGGCAATATCATCTCTTTTCCTATTCATACGATTCAATTGGGAAGATGAAAAATCTAACCCCTGAGATGTGGATGCGATATCTTCAGTCTGTTGCTGCTCTATTAATTGTTCATCGTCAAATTCCTCAAAAAAGGCATTGTTGACTGAATGCTTACATATAAAATTATGGAGTGCACAACAGGCTGTGACCATCATAACTTGTCTTGTAAAATAGTAATTTGGCATGTCATTAAAGATGGCAAACCTTTTCTTGAATACACCAAACGTTCTCTCAATCACATTTCGCAACCTAGCATGTTGTTTATTAAAAAGTTGTCTAGGCTGATTTGGTGCATGGTTAGCCCCTTGAAAGTTCTGTAAGTGGTATGGCTCACCACGGTATGGCGCTAAAAAACCAGGCATATTAGTATAACCACAGTCTACTAAGTAATATTTATCGTTGGGTGAGATTTCCAACAGTCTTTCTGTTAATGCACTCTGTATTATACGGAAATCGTTGGCACTGCCTTCCCATCCCGCGTAAACAAATGTGAACAGCATGTCAAAATCACAACAAGCCAAAACATTTTGACTGATATTACCCTTTCGAGAGCGACAATCATTGCTTCGAATAGCGGGTACCGTAGCTTTGATTAATGTGCCATCAGCAGTACCAATAGCTCCCTACATTAATGAATTCGAATAATAGATATTACGTGCAAACCTTGAAAAAACTTTAATAATACATGACGAGTGAATATAACAGAATACCTTAAACCACGGATAAAAGTCTAGGGAATTAGTGATCCTGTCATGTACAACAGTAGTGTCGGGGGGAGTGATAAGGTGTGTTGCTGCTCTTGCCAAACCTTTCAATACAAGATTAAAATGCTTATCGATTGTTTGAAGTGAGTGGTTAAACCTATTAGCGCATAGTCGCATTCTTGTATTGTGACCGACAATATACAGAAAAATTGCCACACTTTCCTCGAAAGACAAGCGTCTACGTCTTGAAGCCTCCTCTGTTTCCTCAAGGTAGTTCCCATTTTTTAGAAAAGCACACAAGGCCATAAAACAATCTTGATTCATACGGAATATTCCATGAAACGTGGACTGGGAACCCTCCAACATTTTATTCAAATATTCACGTCCTGTTTGTTTTTTAGAGGACATTGTACTTTCTTCACATAATTCACTTAGGAAGATTATATTCATCAAGTCATCGGCATCGTCACTACTAGATAAAGAAGTGTCCATAACTACGGTTGCACTTGCAGTAGTAACTCACTATGACAAAAAGTAGAAATCAAATTGATAAAGTAAGTTCACTAATTTAATACTACGACTAAAAGCACGATATGTATGGAATTTAAATTAACATATTACGCGATGGAAAATTGCCACAAGCTCAGGTTATGAAAAAAACAACTTATACTACTGATAGCGAATCCATTTTGGAAAAAAAAAATAAAACTAAATTTAAATTAAATAAAAGAAGCAACATTTTACCATGAAACCGTCATAGTACAATAGATCTCACGCAAATACGCAAACAATTATAAAGAAGAGTACACATTATGATTTGTTTATCCCACTCAACCGAATGGGATGGCTACTGCTGAGCATAAATCTTGACCCAAGCCTCCTGCTGTGCTGGGGTCATACGACGGAAACTATGACAAGCACGAGGATTACCAATTAGGTGGTTTAGTGCTTTCACAGCTTCATTACAATCAAGCCATGTCATCGCATTAATTATATCTTGGCATTGATCCAACTCAGCCAAAGCAGGGTCAATCGAGACATTACTATCCACCTCTATTTTCTTCTTCAACCTGCTTCTTTTCATCTCTTGAGTTTCCAGACAGGAACTAACATATTCTTTCACATAGGACATATTTGTTTCCCGACCACTTGATGCACCAGGTTTTCTTTTACGAGATCCCGACCCCGAACCGAATGGTACATCATCATCCTCATCAATCACATTTACGTGTGATTGATGAGGGTGGCCAAACTCATAATTCATCCTCTACTCCTCATCATCATCGTACACCCTTTGTGTGGAAGCCCTTGTCACATTGCCCTGGGCAGTAGAATCTTCCATAATTTTGGTCAGAGCATCAAAATCTGCCAACCCCTTGTTCTCAAATTTTTTGGCCTTAGGGTGCATCTAATCATAGAAATTGTTGTTAATATGCAACTATTAAAGTCAAGATTAAGTATAATAAAAAGGATTCACAAACAAATAGCAAACTTTGAGATTATATATGAACCTTAAGATATTGGTCCCAAACTGGTTTCTCAGCAGTAACGGTTTCATTGACTTCATCCCAACCGAAACCACTCTGTTTCTTCATATCCCAAAACACCTTCCAATTTGCTTTCAGTCTCTGATGTTTTGCCTTCAACTGTGTTACCGTGAATGAACGGCCACACAGTAATTGCATTTGTACAGCAAAATGATTCCAAGTTGTGCCGTCAAATGTGTTACTTTTTAGACTATTCTTGTCAACTGCCTCCTCCATAAGGCAGACAAAATAATGCGTTACATGGGGAGGCCACTTCCCATAATTCTCATCCACCGCCATCCCCTTCCCCCTACCCATACTACTCATCTATATTAAGGAAAAACTTTCTAAATATTAACAACAATGCCAAATTCCAGCAATTAAAAACTTGTGATATGAAATTCGTAGATCGTAAAAAGCCACAAATTCAAAAAAAAATTCCCAACAACAGATTCGTAAAAAGATGCAGATTCGACTTTCGGGAAAATTTTTGTGGGCCAACAACAGATTCACAAATTGTAGGACGTAAAAATCAAAACCGCAATCAAAACCGCAAGAAAAACAACAAAATGGGTACCAATCGGATCATACCTTCGATTGGAGTTGAAGAATGAAGAAATTGTCCGCAACAGATTCAACCTTTAATAGATGTTTGATTCGACTAGCCCGTTGTCGAATATACCTTTTCCTGTATGCAGCACGGGTTGTACAAACCATCAATCCCTCAACCGAAACCACTCAACCCCGAACCAAATCGACTGATGGAGAGTAGTATTCTCGTCGCCAGCGACAGAGAATCAATCTTTTGGAGTAGATTTGGGGGTTAATAATTCCAAAATCGTTGATTTTGGGGGGAGATTGGTTCAGATCTGGTTTCCAAAAAGAGCGAGGAAGAAGAAGCGCTACCGGAACAAAAGAGTGAAGGAGCTTTAACTCGTGAAGTGAGAGAAGTGAGAAGAGAGTAAAGGAGGTTTCGAAAAGAGGGGGGTATTATTTTCCAACCAGATCTGGTTTGGAGGAGGAAGAAGACGATCTACAGGGAAGAAGAGTAAAGAAGCTTTTACTCGTGAAGTGAGAGAAAGTGAGAAGAGTGTAAAGGACTGTTCGAAAAGAGGGGGGGATTATTTTCCAAAACAAAGTTTCGAAAAAACCCCTAAAACAAACGCCATTTCAGGATTTTATTTCTGGAAAAAAAAAATCTAAAACAAACATAGCCTTGAGGCTACTTCTGGTAACGTAATTGGAATAAAACTAATTGGACTATTATTTATTTATTTATTTTTACTCTCTTTTTATTATCTTGTATTTTACAACCAATCGTCCATTGCAACCTTTTCTCAACAAAGGGAGAATATGTAAGATGCATCGATTTGAAGGGGACTGTGAGTAAGTGATTCAATAGTATAATGATTCAGATCCTCACTTGACCCTCTTCTCCAAGATTAATTTGAGCTACTTAGGGATTTTAGACGAGCAGCGGTGCATTTTGGTCCAACTCTAATGGGCTCCCTGTTAGGATTTGTGGATCCAAATACACGATAATAGGGTTGGAGAAGACAGACGAGAAGAAGAGTCAAAGATGGAGCAAGCAGCCAGCAGTTGTAGGCAAGTTGTGGTCGATCGCACTTGGACTGTCGACCGCACACGTACAGGCAAATGTACGGTCGACCGGGCAGTCAACCGACCCACTCTCTGTTGGATCCTGTACAGTCGAAGGTATGAACCGGTCAATCGTCACTGTATTGCAGTCGACCGTCGCGACGCTGATTGATGAGCGGCTGAGATTAGAAGTTGTGTAAACCTATATATATTGTATTGTGTACGATTTTAGGGTTAAGTGAAAAGAAAAGAAAGATTTAACAGCTGTCATAGAGAGAGGGAGATAGAGAGAAACCCTACACCTTGGTGGTGAGTTCTTGAGAAATTTGTAAACTTGTTCTTCATATTTCTAGTGAAAATCGCAGGGGCGGCTCTACGCGGGGAAGTAGCCATTGCATTGGGTGAACCTCGAAAAAATCTCGTGTGTTCTTGCGTGTAACTTTTGGTTGTTCTTTGTTCTCTTGGTTTTGATTCTATTGTTCTTGCATCTCTGTTGGTGAGTTATTCCGCAGCTAGAACTCAACAAAGTGGTATCAGAGCACCATGTTGGTAGCGTTGATTAAGATGGGGGACAAGAGTAGAATCAAAGAGTTCGATGGAATATATTTCACAATGTTGAAGATCCAAATGATTGTGTATCTTCGACAGAAGGATCTAGATGATCCATTGTTTGGCGTGAGGCTAAAAGGGGCGGAGGTCGATCCGGTTGCATTAACGGCTTGAAATAGATTATATCAGAAAGCACTTGGACAGATTCAGTTGTCGATGCGTAGGAAGTCGCTATTTCACATTAAGAAGGCAAAGACCGCAAAGGAGACAATGAACATCTTGACAGATATGTTTGAGAAATTGAATGCAGCGAAACTGATCCTACACCTAAAGAAGTTGGTCAACTTGAAGTTTTCGAAAAAGGGTTTCAGTTGTAGAGAACATCAACAATTTCTATATGGTTTACAATCAGATGGAATAATCAGGTTTGAAGTTTGAGGAAAGGGCACAATCATTGTTGTTCCAGTCTTTTCGATAATTACGGCATACTAGAGCAGACTGTTACAAGCATCATGACTGATACGACAACTTTAAAGGATGTTATAAGCAGCATTATGAATGAGGATGTAAGGAGGAAGAGACATGGTAAGACTTCGGTGTCATATCCTAGGATATTGATAACCGTGGTAAAAGTAACAATAGAGGAAGGTCACAAAGCAGGAATCACAGGTCCAAGTCAAGAACCGGATATCGCAAAGGTGAGTGTTGGTACTGCAATAAGTCGGGACACAGAATAGACCAATGCGAGGAGTATAAGAAAGCACAAGTAGGATCACGGTAGCTAATGTGGTAAGTATTGAACCCCGTCTAGATGAATTGTGTTTATCTGTAGGATTCAATATTATGCAAGATGATTGGTGTATAGACTCAGGGACTTCTTATCATTGTACACTCATGAGGAAGGATTATAGGACAGGTGGTTTTGGTGCAATTTCAGTTGGCAATGGGCAAATATGTCCAGTTGTAGGTAGAGGCACAGTGAGAGTGAAGGGTCGCAATGGTGGGCAATTGGTCTTGAATAACACAAGACATATTCCAAGTTTGAAGAAGAACTTAATCTCAACTAGTAAACTAGACAAAGAAGAATTTACAACAACTTTTGGGCATGGAGAATGGAAGGTAACTACATGTGCTAGGTTGGTGGTAAAAGAAAAGTATGGTGACACGTTGTACTTACTCAGAGGAGGTGATTCAGGTGATATCATTGCTACAACATCAGCAGGTAGTTCCTCTTCGATTCTATGGCATGCCAGGTTGGGGTACCTTGGTGAAAATGGTGCCAAGCAGCTTTGTTCTAGGGATCTTTTACCGGGGCTTAAGAAGGTTGATATGGATTTCTGTGAGAATTGCGTGATGGACAAACAGAAGACAGTTAGCTTTTAGTTGAATAGGCGTGAGAAAAAGCTTCGGAAGCTAGAGTTGGTACATACAGATGTGTAGGGTCCAGCTCAAGAATTCTCTTATGGTGGTAAGAGATACTTCGTTACATTCATTGATGATGCTACAAGAAAAGTTTGGGTTCAAGCAATTCGCGAGAAATCAAAGGTGTTTGAAGCATTCAAAGGTTGGAAGGCCAGAGCTGAGAATGAAACGGGTTGCAAAGTGAAAGCATTAAAGTCCGACAATGGAGGTGCGTACACAAGCAAAGAGTTTGTTGGCTATCTGGCAAAGGAAGGTATCAAAGGAATCAAGATAGTTCCTAAGACTCCACAAAAGAATGGTGTAGCAGAAAGAATGAACCGCATGATACTCGAAAGGGCGAGATGCATGAGACTTCATGTGGGTCTTCCGGTCCATCTTTGGGCCGCTATAGTGGATACAACTGTGTACTTGATTAATTATTTTCCGTCTAGTGCCCTTGATGGGGCCATTCCGTAAGAACTATGGTAAGGTAAAACTGTCAATTATTTGCATTTGAAAGTTTATGGTTGTATTGCATATTCACTAAATGACAGGGCAGAAATAAAGAAACTGGATTCTAAGTCCAAGAGGTGTGTATTTATTGGCTACGGCGGTGATCAGTATGGTTACAGACTTTGGAATTTTGTGGATAACAAGGTCATTCGTAGCAGGAATGTAGTGTTCAATGAAGAGATCCTATACAAGGACAGACACACAGGTCAAGACAGTATAACCAGTTCAGAGTCAGATTGTGGTTCAGACTCAGATTTGGATTTAGATTCTGAAGGTGGTCCTAATGGTGGGGGCTCTACAGTGTAGCAGCAGGTACAGGTACCACAGGCAACACAGGAGGCTCATGGTGAGCATATTGGGAATGAGCAGGTTATCCAAGATGAACAGGTATAGCTAGAGCAGTTCAGGGAACCTGAACTAGTTGGTGAACCGGTACCCACAATGAGGAGATCGAAACGAGAGAAAAGGCCAACCAAGATATTTGATCCATCATCTAGTATTATTCACGAGCATGTTCTGTCCACGGATTCAGGAGAGCCAGAGACTCATAAGGAGGCTTTGAGGAATGAGTCTCGAATTCAGTAGAAGTTAGCCATGAGGGACGAGATGAATTCCTTAGAACAGAACCAGACTTGGGAGTTGACCAAGTTACCTACAGGTAAACGGGCTCTTATGAACAAAATGATTTTTACAGTCAAGGATGAGGAAGATGGCAGTAAGAGGTATAAGGTGAGGCTTGTTGTGAAAGGATTCTCTTAAAGAGAAGGTATTGACTACAGTGATATCTTTGCACCGATTATGAAGATGACTTCAATTATGGTTCTGCTTAGTATTGTGGCAGTTGAAGGCTTGCACTTAGAGCAATTGGATGTGAAAATAGTATTTCTCCATGGTGATGTCAAAGAAGTGCTGTACATGAAACAACCCACAGGTTTTGAAGAAAAAAAAAGGAAGACATGGTGTGTCGACTGAGGAAGAGTCTTTATGGGCTCAAACAAGCACCGCGGCAATGGTACTTGAATTTTGATTGCTTTATGAGAGGAAAAGATTTAGATGCAAAACAAATCATTATGTTTATGTTCGTAGATATAATGACAATGATATAGTTACCTTGCCATTGTATGTGGACCATATATTGTTAGCAGGTTCATGTATGAAAAAGATCATGGAAGTGAAGAAGATGCTAGCTTCAGAATTTTCTGTGAAGGACTTGGGTGAAGCAAAGCAAATCCTCGGCATGAAGATTAGTAGAGACAGAAAAAGAAAAAAGCTTTGGTTATCTCAAGCAAACTATGTGAAGAAAGATTTGAAGAGATTCAATATGAAGTGCGTAATCACTTGTCCCTTGGCTACTCACTTCAAGTTATCGATGGACTTGTTTCCTAAGACAGAAGCAGAGATGGAGGAAATGGCTACTATTCCTTATGCCTCAGTCGTTGGGAGTTTGATGTATGAGATGGTGTCTACAAGACCAGACATCGCACAAGCAATGAGAGTTGTCAGCCGTTACATGAAGAATCCAGGTAAACAGCATTAGGATGCAGTAAAGTGGATTCTTAGATATCTAGTAGGTACTTCAGATTTTTCTCTTTGTTTTGGGGGAGATTCATTGCAAATACATGGTTATGTGCATGCAGATTTTTTGGGCGATCGTGATGGTTGCAGAAGTACTACAGGATATGTGTTTACAGTTGGAGGAACAGCTATCAGTTGGGCTTCACAGTTACAAAATGTTGTAGCACAGTTAACCACGGAGTCAGAGTATATGGCACTTACAAAAGCAACGAAAGACATGTTGTGGGTTTCGGAGCTTATGAAATAGTTGGGCAAGGAGCAACCCATAGGTGAGCTATGGTGTGACAGTCAAAGTACAGTTTTCTTGACGAAAAACTCGGCATGTCACTCTAGGACTCGACACATTCAAATGAGGTATCATTTTATTAGAATAGCGGTTGAGAAGAAATGGTTGAAGCTATCTAAGATTCTTGGCACTAAGAATCCGGCGGACATACTCACAAAGGCAGTCGATAGCAGGAAACATCAGCTCTGCTATACTACTATTGGATTGTCTCCATGTTAATTGATGAGGAGACTTGCAGAGGCACAGGCCTAGACTAGGCCAATGGAAGAATGAAGAACAGGATAGAGACTTTGTATATATGTCTCAAAGGAGGAGATTGTTAGGGTTCGTGTATCCAAATACACGAAAATGGGGTTGGAGAAGATAGGCGAGAAGAAGAGTCGAAGATGGAGCAAGCAGCTCAAAGCAGCCAGCAGCTGCAGGCAAGTTGCGGTCGACCGCACTTGGACAGTCGACCGCACACGTACAGGCAAATGTACAGTCGACCGGGCAATCGACCGTCTCTCTCTCTCTGTTGGACCCTGCAGTCTTGAAGGAATGACCGGTCAACCGACCCACTCTCTGTTGGACCCTGTACAGTCGAAGGTATGAACCGGTCGACCATCACTGTGTTGCGGTCGACCGTCGCGACGCTGATTGATGAGCGGCTGAGATTAGAAGTTGTGTAAACCTATATATATTGTATTGTGTACGATTTTAGGGTTAAGTGATAAGAAAAGAAAGATCTAACACCCGTCATAGAGAGAGAGGGAGATAGAGAGAAACCCTACACCTTGGTGGTGAGTTCTTGAGAGATTTGTAAACTTGTTCTTCATATTTCTAGTGGAAATCGCTGTGGTGCCTTTTCGCGATGAAGTAGCCATTGCATTGGGTAAACCTCGAAAAAATCTCATGTGTTATTGTGTGTTGCTTTTGGTTGTTCTTTGTTCTCTTACTTTTGATTTTATTATTCTTGCATCTTTGTTGGTGAGTTATTCCGCAGTTAGAACTCAACACTCACTACAAACGCGAATAGAATCCCCGGCGTTTAATTTAGCCTTTCCAAAATCGCCGCCACAAATGCCGTCGTTCCGTTTTGAATTTTTTTTAATTTTGACATTATGTTTACCCTGGCGTTTCCAAAACGTTCGAGTAGGTTTTTTAATTTTTAATTTTTTTAAAAAAAATACGAAAAACAAATATAATATTTGTAAAATAACAAAAAAAACCTGTACACAATTCATAATAGTGTTCAATACAATACATTTCATTTCACAAGCATTTCAGAAAACTTTTGCAGTCGATCTATATTGTTGCGCAATCACATTTAAACAACATCAAGTTAACATTTTGAACAACAGATCAATGCAGATGGAGATTCATGAGACCTAAGATTCATTGCACGATTTGTCTAATAATAACTTGCATTCGATGAACAAAACATTTGTAATTATCTGAGATCTGAAGAGTATTAAGTCTGAGATGGTGCAAAAGAACATCAGGTGTGAAGGAAAGACATCCATTGATGCACCCAGTTTTGCAGGGCATGTTTTAGAGTTGAATAGTTGATATATATACATACAATACGATAAACTTATAAGTTTAACAAGTAAAGTCTCCTTCGTCAAGTGAAGACAGTAAAGAATTTCCTTCCTAACAAACGAGGAATTTCCTTCCTAACATCTACATGATCTACTGAATATATGATTGCCTCCTCCTCCCTTGCCCGTTGCGGTTATGGTTGAAAAAGACACCGAGCTCCTTGGTTCCAGGTACAATATCTGGTCTTGAAAACTTTGCAGCCTCACCCACATCCATGCATGTGTGCTTGTTCTCCAAATCTGTGAAAGATGAGTGTGTTTACTAACCCTCAATTATTGAACAAAATAATTAAAGAAGAAATTAGTTTGAAATATAAAAGAAAACAAGTAAAAGAAAACAAGTAAAGAAAAATGATGTGAATGGATAGTGTCAGCCAAAAATTAGTTTGGCTGATACTATCCATTGTTATGGATATGTATAAACCCAAAAAAAAAAAAGCAAAATTAAGCATAACACTCATCTGTGAAAGATGAGTGTTTAATTACTATCAGCAAAATTAAGCACAAAACAGATATGCATCATATTGACTGAAACCGTGTCATATTCCTTTACTTTTGTACCTAATTCATGTTGACTACTCCAAAACTTGGCGAAATCTGATAAGATTAGTCACACAGTGTTCTATAAAGTCTAGTTACTACTATCTAGTGGTTTGGTGTCCAAGGTTTAGACCTCAATTACTTTGCACAGAACAGTTCAGGGATGGCAGTATGATATGAAATCAGTATCACATGTAAGTTGGGTTTGGCTGTATGAAATTTGTACATGTAGGTTCAGGTTATACTATACAATTCAACATGAAGATATATATGATGAAGCTCATAAAGGCTTGCAAATTGGTTTCTTGTATGGATAAATTGCTTATTATTTATTTTAGATGAATTATTTCCTGGTTAAGATAAATCGTACTAATTAACTTATTTGTTCTTAGTGATTACTGGTTAGAATTGTGTTGTGTGGAATTGTGTATTGTGGCTTCTATGAATGTGTTGAGACTTGAAGAAGGAAGCTATGCTCCTGCAAAGTTGATTCATTCTCGCGAACTGCCTGCTGGATTTCGTGCTTTGCATCCTTCCTTAAGGGAGTGGATTAAAAGAAATTAATGAGAAATTACGTTAACAATTGATACATTAGTTAACCATCATGTGTGAATGCATGTTTACTTTTAAATTTGTACAATTATAGTGAGATATATAGATATTTGTACAATTGTATATCAAAGTTGCCTTCCAACTTGTTCATTAACTTTTAAATAGATATTCAATTAGGTTATTTCGGAAAAGTATATGTTAACTAAAGATGAAAAAGAAGAGGCAGATCGAAACTTGGATAAAACAATAATCCCATTTACATACAAACATATCTACAATGGCGTAATACATTGTAGGTCACCTATAGACTCGCCAAGCAGTGAGTAAAAAAAAGGGAATATCAAAATTTTGAAGAGAGCGTATATATCCACAATTTGAAATCCTAAACTGAAGGGTATGGTTATGGCTATGTATGCACTGCGCACATAACTGTCTTTAATTCAGTTCCTTCTCTTTCATGTAGCAAGGAGATTTTGTCACAGAAAACCCTCTCTCCTCTGTCATCTATGGTAATAAAAAAAGGCTAAGAGATCATGCTACTTGTTATGAATCATGTGGTTTGAGAGACTTTGTTTCTTCCTTTGTAGAATTTACATTTCATTTAACTCGATATCTGACTGAATGCACTAACTCAATCCTTCTTAAGCTAGGGCATTCTAGTGTTTAAGAAAGATACGCATAAGATAACATTAAACACTAGATCCCAACATGCCATCTTCGGAATGTAACAAGCCCCTCCACTGTCCACAGAATCCTTCACTAACAAATCAGCTATAGGCGAAAGTGTATCTTAATGTAGTGTTTCTAGCTATTTTAATGTCACTAGCTATTTTACAAAAACGTGAATTTGGGTCCAAAAAGAGAGAAGTCATGAAAAGGGTGACATGTCACTAGCTATTTTAATGTAGTGTTTCAAATTTTTCCTCGTGTCGGTGTGGCATGTCACAATCGTCTCCATGTGCTTGCTTTTTAAACAAATGTACATCAAAATGACTTCCTTTTAATATTTACTCTATTAATTTCACAACTCTAAATTGTAGGCATTCAAACATTCTAAGCTATAAGATATATAATAATATTTTATAAACTATTTCTTGGAAATTTAGAGGGGATACTATGTTAAATAAGTGAAGCTAATAAGATTTTAATACTTACAAGAAGAGACAAACCCGCCTACAGTGTATGTCTAGCTAATTCGTTGTTGGTGGGATCACGTTCACCGGCTCCCTCTTCATTCACCTGACTGGATCCCGTAGGGACTCTATCACCTTGCTGTATAAGGCAAAATATAAATATATATATATATATATATATATATATATATATATATTAGGGTTCTAAGTCGAAAAAAAAACTCTACATTGTTCTGCACATTGTTAACTAAATAAACTCAGGTTAGTAATTGTTTAGGAAGACAACCATGGACATACAACCACACATTCAACCACACATGGACATCCACCCAACAAAAATATTCATCCACACACACATACACAAGTTGTAGGAAGACAAACAAATTATCAAAAATATTCAAGCAGCAACTCTATATAAATTCTAACCTGTCTCGGTATGACATCGGGGTCTTGTACATTTGTTTCCCTGAAAGGATATGCAACTTTTTCCTAAAGTTTTGAGAGTTGCGTCTCGAGAAAACGTATCTTCTCATCTTTAGGATCGGGCTGTGTAGATGAAGAAGTACGGGTTCGAAAGGGTGTGGGTCCGAACTCTTTCCCACGCACACGACCATGGCGATCTGGGCCCATTTTTTCGACCAAGGCTTGGTGCTGAAATTGCAATATATCAACGGGTGCTAAATCAAGACGACACTTAAAATTATCTTTTGTCTTCCGATCATCTCCCATGAATGTCCCAATACAATTTTCACCGATATATATTCCGGAATGCATCACATCTAAATTATGATGCAAAAATTTAATTCCCAGCATGGCAGTGTAAAGAAAATGCTTTTCTTTTTCCAGGACCCCAAATCAACATTGTCATTACATTCATCTGCATCGTTGTTCTTATCTCTTGCCTTATTCTTGCTTTTTTTATGGCTTCTGGTTCCTTACCATGATTGAAATGATGACCATGTAACCGCATTAACACATCAGACCTAAACAAAATTTGACGTGCATGTTCCTACTCCTCCACCCCATCAAAAGTCACAATTTCCGCCATGAAACTATGTGTGTCGGGCAACCATTTTCTATGACCCATGTAGCAGAACTTTCTCTCATTATATAGCCACCGTAAAATAGTTTGATCAGCACAACAAGGATATGCATTACGCCATTTGGTGCTATAACTAGATAAATTTGCATATGCAAGAAAATCATTGATTGTCCAAATCAATGCAACTCGGAGACGGAACGATTTCTTAGTTGTTGCATCATATGTTGGAACATCCCCCCACAACTGTTGGAGCTCATCTATTAAAGGCTGGAGATAGACATCTATATCATTTCCCGGGCTTTGTGGTCCAGGAACTATTGTGGACAAAATAAATGACGATGGTTTTCATACACTTCCAAGGGGGTAGATTATATGGTATCAACACTATGGCCCATATGTGTATGTACTACTCGTTTACCTAAATGGGTTAAAACCATCACTAGCTAATCCAAGTCGCACGTTGTAAGTATCTTCAGCAAAATTAGGGTATCTTTCATCAAAAAATTTCATGCAGCAGAATCCGCCGGATGTCTGAGAATCCCATCATTCTTCCGACCTTCAGCATGCCATCTCATATCAGAAGAAGTCTTAAATGACATAAATAATCTTTGTAGCCTAGGAATGAAAGGGAAGTAGCGCATCTGTTTTGCCGGCTTCTTTTTCTGCCTTGATTTAACTGCCCAACTTGCATCTTGTTCTTCATCCGGAACCCCTTTCCATTTCGAAGTACCGCATATTTCACAGTTCTCAAGACTCTCCTTATCCCCCCTAAATAACATACAATCATACCAGCATGCTACTGTCTTCTCATACCCCAAATCAAAATATTTAAGGAATTTTTTTATTCCATAAGCTGAATTTGGGAGACAGGTTTTAGGAAAAGCTTCATTCAAAAATTTAAGTAGCATGGTAAAGGACTTGGCAGAACAACTGTTCAGACATTTGATCTAAAATAACCTCACGATGAATGAGAACTTCAAAATTTTGATGCAATCACGATACAAGGATGTACTAGCATCTTCCAACAATTTAGTGAATGCTTCAAGTTCTTTGTTAGCTTCAGGGTCTTGCCTTCCCTCCTCCACTCCACCCTCCACTCCACCACCAGTGTGCGAGGTTTCGGTCGGTTCATTATGGGCTTGAGTTGTTGGACTATTTGTATGCATTGGAATGTTATGAATTCCAAAAGCATCTCGCACTAAAGTTTGCATCTCATCATCAACACCGTCGTCGTCATTCACTAACGGTTCGTCTTCATCTTCTGACACAGTCGGTCCAGCCGAAATCGATGTGGCACACTCTCCATGGCATAATCACTGTGTACCCTTACAGAAAACCATCAAAGACCAAATGTGTTTGTACTTCATAGCATGGAAGCAAATGACAGTTTACACATCGACGACATGGACACAGGATAAAGTTGGGATCACGGGAATATTGTTTAGCGAAGATAATGAAATCTTTTACACCATCTCGATCCTTCTTTGATGATCGTGACTTATCCAACTTTTATCCATTTGAATAATATCACTCAATCTGAAAATTAAATTTCATAAATTAAGATTTCATTTTGTTATTTATTAAAGTGTGTATCTCACTAGATATATCAATCGAAAAAACTTCATTATGAAATGTTCTATTCATTATTAACAAATTATCAGACTTCAAACAAAATATTTCGTCTCGCATCCAAACATAAAAATTCAATTACTAGTTAGTTTAAGTATAACTTCTTGTCCAGTAAAAAGTGAATCAAAATTCTTAATAATCCACATGAAGTTGTGGTGAGTGGTGAGCGGTTAGGGCTTAGTATACTATTTATATTTACATAACATAAAACTATAAATCTACAAGAATCCACATGGATTTACAACTTTTTTTAATGTATGAATGTGTGACTTTTTAGTTAAAAAATACAAAATACGATTATATATTTATACATGAATTGTAGTCTTTTTCTTTGTAATAATGTATACATGAACTATATTCATAGAAGCACACTGTAGAGTATTTCCTAACAAAAAAACTTTAACATGTCAATTTTACATCCCTAATTAAAACATACTATTTGAATCTTTTATTATACGGACAGACTGGTTTTGCTTCTTCATTTTTGCAAGAAATTTTCGAGAATAGTAGTTTTGTTTGTTAATGCATCCATGAAGATCATGCTGATAATTAATTTGTTATTTATGCCATGCTTCAGATAATCATATATAATTTTGATATTGATCAAATTTTCTTATCTTTGAATTACAGAAATATGTTTTCATTTAAAAGTTATAGATGATGAACATAACAATTGAATAATTTTATTCTTTGATAATCTATCTATCAGATATGAAAAATGTATGCATGTTCAGCTACATTGATGCATTGATACCGCTAGTAAACATTTTGATTAAAAAAATCAAGCAAGTGTACTTTGAAATTCAGTTTAAAATGTTTGTAGTGATTGAATTTTTAAAATAATCCTGTATGGAGGGAATGAAATAAAATGGAAACGATGTTATTGAACAACAACAACATCAAGTACACTCCATTGCCAAAATAAAAACATCAAGTACACTCATATACTCATATTATTGAATAACAACAACAACAGCCTCATCACGATCCAACAACCACGACTGATTCCATTTGGAAAAAGCACAAAAATATAGAAGAGGCATATAAACGAAGGGGTACCCTACAATGTTGTGGTGAATGTTTAACTTCTGCCAAGAGGCAATTCATCAAATAGTTTACAAGCATAATCTACTTTACTTCTCATAAACATTTCATCAAACAAACTGGAAGATCTGAGAACCGAATAGCAATTAAATAGAAATATCGGGGGAAAAATTAGTGAACGAACTCAAAATCAAAAAAAAAAAAAGTTCAACTAAATTAGCAAATAATTACCTAGGATTTATGAAATAGAGAGATTGAAGAGGACGACGACTGTGCGATGAAGGAAACGACGGCGGAGGGAGCAAGAGCAAACTACGGCGGAGGGTCATAAAAGAGCGAACGGCGGCGACGTGTGCGAAATTGAACGGCGATGCGGGATGAGCTCAAAGAGGGAATGAATAGAGAGATGAAAGTGGGGAATAGCTAGGGTTTCGGAGATTTTGAGGAACACGATTGAAAAAGAGAGGGAAATAGCTAGGGTTTCTCCGTATTGGCGCGAAGAAGAAGACGAGGGGAAATGGGTTTCGGCGCGAAGAGGGAAAGAGAGAGGGAAGTGGGGGGATTAAGGAGAAAGGGAAGAGTTTACTGATAGGAGTTAAACTTCGGCGTTGCAAATGTTGGGGTATCTAGGGATGGCGAACGGGTCGTTCGGGCCGGGGCGAGCCCAACCCGTACGGGTTGGCACGAATACGTAGTCGGTCCGGACCGGGTTGCACACTTATACGGACCGGACCGGGCTGGGCTACGTTTTCGTTTGGGTGGCCCGCCCAACCCGTGAACCCTTTAGGGTTCAATCCGGGTTGGGCCGGGTCGACCCGCGGGTTGGCCCGTTTAATAATATAATTTTATTTTTTTTTTGGTAACTTAAATTAAAATAATAATAATAATAATTTTACAAATGATGTATACAAACAACCATATTTTTGTTTGATGAATACTACAATTCTTAAAAAATTATAATACTAAGTAAGTAATAATACTAATAAGTAATAATACTACAATTCTTCAAATATCCCAAATGATGTTTAATTATAATACTAAGTATGTAATTCAGTAATAATACTAATAAGTAATAATACTACAATTCTTCAAATATCCCCAAATGATGTTTAATTACAATACTAAGTAAGTAATAATACTAATAAACAAAAAAAAATTGTAATAATAATAATAAGATTGAAAGAGTGAAATTGACAACAAATTTTGAAATTTTATTCATATGAATTTAAGTTATACAATTTGAACAATTTATAACGAAATGAAGAATTCAATTCACAAATAAGTTTTATACAATAACATATTTGTTATATACAATTTTAATTGAATACAAGTTTTCTAATTTGACATAACAAGGAAAGCTATTGTTGTTGTTGTTGTTGTTGTTGTTGTTGTTCTTCGGGCGAGGTGCTCCCACTTATGAAACTTGATAGTGCTTTCCCTTGCGTCCTATCTTCAGCCTTCAGTCAGTCTTCTGTGCAAACGAGCATCTCCAACACCTCGGACTTCAACCGATTCCTGTAATCAGATAGAACCCTACCACTTGTAGAAAATGCACTCTCAGAAGCAACTGTAGAGACAGCAGGAGTTAGCAAATCTTTAGCCATAATTGACAGAATACTAAAAGTGTGTTCATGTTCTTTCCACCATTGTAAAATATCTAGTGGAGATAGAGTAGGCTCAGTATCCTGTTGGTTATACCAATTTAATTCATTTGGTTGATTAGTCCTAGGTTTTTTAGATTGAATTTGTTCAAGTAAACTAAATGTTCTATCACCAATTCTACTTTTACCCTTACATTTAGAACTACCAGAAGAAGAACTAACTACAGAAGTTGTACTACTAAAAGCAAAACGTTTATCATAATAATCATACAAGTTATTTAAAGTAGATTCAAACTGAACTAAAAAAGTAGCGCAATCAGTTGTTAATTCTACATTGTCCTCTAAATATCCAAAAAACATTTGTATCAAATTCTTCGTACCTTCTAATTTGATACGGGGATCCATAACAGTAGCAACACAAATCAACATAGGAGGAGGAAAATAATACTTCAAAATTTTTTGAAATGCAGGTATTACAATGTCACTAATATAGGGATCATTTAACATTTCGTTAAATATTTGCATCATGCTAACTAATTCAATAAAAATGCTACTAGAAGTAGATTCATATGTTTTTGAAAACTTTAAAGTTGCGGTTTTAAAAGGTTCTAAAAATTTCAACAAAGATTCGGCAAAATACCAATCGTTGAGAGTCATTTCAAAATTGTGCATATTTTTGGCGATACAAAAATCATTTACAACTGCTTTATAATCGGTGACAACATTTAGTAAATCAAAAGTAGAATTCCATCGGTGTCTAACATCCTTTGGAAATTTTCTAAAAGGAACATTTCTAACCCTACACCAAGCTTTCCATTCTTGTAAAATGCTTGGACTTAATGCAATGAAATGTACACAATTTCTAATTTTATGTATATATGGATCAGCTATTTTTAATGCATCTTGAACACATAAATTTATAATATGACATGCACATCTAACATGAGAAATATTGTCAGATTGAGGGTTTAATACAGATTTTAAAGTAGTAATTGCTACATTATTGTTAGATGCATTATCAAAACTAATAGCCATAATTTTATCGCGAATATGAAAAACATCACAAATTTCTATAATACGGTTTGCTATTTCAGCGCCACTATGGGGATACGGCAACCACGCAAGTGATATGATTCTTTTATGAAGAATCATATCATTATCGATCCAATGACAAGTTATTCCCATCGTTGGAATATTGTTGACCCCCGTCCAACAATCCGAAGTTAATTAACCCTACAAGTTAAACTCCATAAAATTGCAATCAAAGCGTCCTTCATTTCCATGTACACTTTAAACAATCCGATTTGCAAGTATTTCTGGGAATTCTTTTAAAATGAGGGTTTAAGGCCGTTTGATTAAAATTTTCCAAGTTCCTACTCTTGAGATAGGAAAATGGCAACTCTTCCTTAATGACTAATCGGGCCATTTCCCGACGAACAAGTTCGGGATCATAAGGGTGGCTATCTACTTGACCGGTCCTAGGGTTGATTTTTTGTTGGCCTTGTATTTGATCAACAAGTTCTTTATGATTATGTTGTATGTGCCTACTAATTGTACCGGTGCCGTCACCCCTCTTGAATTTGTATGTTTTACTACATGTTTTACACACTTTCAAACCTATACCCGGAGTATGTTCGTCCGGGATATACTCATAAAACTTGTGCCAATCGCTAGTTTCTCCTCTACTTTTCCTACTACTACGGGGTTGTGTGGTTTCGGGTTGTTGTTGTTGTTCTTCTTCTTCTAATTGAATGCCACCTACAACATCCATATCGTGTGTACCCCATTGTTCCATAGTAGGATCAATGTAATCTTGGGCGGGCTCACTAGTTGGGACAATTGGTGGCCTACGTGAAGAGGATGAGGAATCTTGTCCGCTACGACCGCTACCGCGTGATCTAGACATAATGTAGTAATGTGCTAAAGTATGTAAAAAAAAATCTACAATGTAGGAGCGGTGAATTATACAAAAAAAATCTAAAAAACAAGAGGGTTGAGATAGAGAAGTTCAAAAAACGAACAATAATTTTAACTACAACGCAAAAAAAAATTTAATAAGAGAGATAGAGATATTTTGATACCGTTCACCGTAGAATACGCGTATGTAAAAAAAGCCGTGAAAATAAGAATATAATAGAAAAGATGGAGGAGCGCTTTGCCGATTCCGCAATTGAAGAGTTGAGAAGAGGTTGAAGTAGATTTGACGAGGGTTGAAGAGAGTTGAAGACGTTGAATTTTGTTTCCGATACGACCGAAATTTGATCGTGTATATGCCTCCTTGTACAATTATTTGATGAATACTACAATTGTTCAAAAATTCTTTAAAATGATGTATAATAGTAGAGAGAGTAAGAGAGTGAGGTGTGATTTTTTTTGAGATTTTTGGGGGATATTTATAAGCTAAATAAGTGGGAAAAAACAAAAACAAAAAAAAAAAAAAAAAAAAAACCGAACGGCTCTGGACCAGAGCGGCAGCAGAGCGAGCGCAGCGAACGGGATTTTCGACCGTTCGACCCGCGGGTCAACGGTCGACCCGTCACGGGTCGAACATTCGACCCGTACAGGTCGAACGGGTCGAAAACCGCGGGTCGACCCGCGGGTTAACGGGTCCAACTCGCGAATTGGGCCGGGTTCGTGGGCCGGGTTTCGCGAATTTAATTCGCGTAAATTGCGACCCGGGTCGACCCGGTACTGTTCACCGGGTTCGACCCGAACCCGCGAAACGATTAAACGGGCCGGGTTGGTGGGCCGGGTCGCGGGTAGGTCGCCGGTTGACCCGGCCCAGTTGCCATCCCTAGGGGTATCACAACAACCCCGCCTTTTTTTAAAAAAAACGCTGGGGGTAGATCTTCATCCCGCTGAAACTTTTTAAAAAAAGCCAGAAAATGCCTAACAAAACTCCCAAACGCCGGGATATTTCCGCCGGGGTTTTCTATATCATTTGCAGTGGCTGCAATAAGACTGCAAATTAAGATATATAACTAGCTTTTTATGTTCAACATATGGCGGCTAAGTGTTTCAGACATCGGAAGCTCCACATCAGTTAATCGACCTTGTGCATTAGGTGGCATCTGCATGTTCTCGACGGAACCACGTTATTCATATGTTTCCTTATGTTTTATTGTCCTTCTGGTTTTAGTATCCTAGGTGACTAAGTCATTTATTTCATTTTCATGAAATTAAAAAATGTAAACAGGCAGCTAGATTCCATCTCTAATATATCTCTAATCTCTAATATTATAATGGGACAAGGCTTTAGTGTTATTTGTCAATCAAGCAACACGTGCATCATACGTGCATAACTATTATGAAGAAGGTCTTAGGTTCAAAATCAGACTACTTCTGAATTTTTACTTTAAAAAACTATATTTATTAAGACGTGCATCGTAGATGTAAATCTCTAGTATTTAAATGGGAGAGTCTATCACCAAACAAACTTCATTTATAACCAAACAAACATGTGCATTGTAACCAAACAAACGCGTGCAATGCACATGCATAACTAATATAAAGGAGGTCTTAGGTTCGATGCTAGACAATGTCTGATTTTTTTTTATAAATATAAGTGTAAATTAGTAGTTATTATAATGGGAGAAGGCCTAAGTGTCATTTGTAAATCTATCAACACGTGCAACGCACGTGCACAACTATTACAAAAAAGGTATTAGGTTTGTAACACCCCGCAAAATTTAATTGACAATTTTGCCCTCGGGTGTTACGCACGTGCATTTTGTACTATTACTGATCATATCCATAACGCATTTTGATATTTATTTTGAATTCCAATTATTTATGCAATCCCGTATTCTTCAAATTTCATTTGAGACAACTCAAATGCTATATTTCAATCTTTAAGTTTTTACGTGTTTTTACGTATTATCGATGCACGTGTCGATTTTGGGTATTCCACCGTTACGTGCAAAGTTTTCAATGGATTTCAATCATTTATTTTTATAAACATGTTTGAATTTGTTTTGTAAACGAAAATTCAATTTTTGACTATCTTTATTAAAATAAAATTTCTACGTGCAATACACGTGTTTTCTGTACGTTTGAGTACATTATCATATATGTATATTAAATATATTCTTATATTGCATTCCGATTAATTATAAATATTTTTCAGGTTGATAAAATCAGTTTTTGTATTTTTGAGATTTTATGGGCGACGCACGTGTTTTGGTGCACGTGTTTAAGCGCGATCTTCCTTCAAAATAAATTTTCATGAAATATTTCTTTCTATTTTATAGTGCATGGAAAGTATAATTTTAAAGTTAATTTTACATATTTATTACATATATAAATAATAGTTTTAAAGGGATTAAATAAATAAATTATTTTGTACACAAAGCACGTGCATGTGCACACGTGCGATGTGCACATTTTTGGGGGGGACCGGGCTGTTTAGAGAAGAGGGAAATCTGAAAGTTGATTTTTAAAATAGGAGGGAAAGCAAGTTACAAATTTTAATCATGGGGTTAGTAGTGTTCATGTGGGGTGGTTGTTATAACTACATATTAGTTAATCTATAAAAATGCCCTTAGTCTCTCTTTCTCTCATCTCTTCTCCTCCCTCTCTCTTGCCAATCCGAAAGCAACCCCAAGCCAGGGAAGCCTTGCCCATTTTCTCCACCTAATCACCATTCCACATGCTTATATACATATACTAATGTATATATATGTACATACATAATATGTGTATATGAAAGAAGATGGGAGTTTGTTCTTGATGTTGCCATGGAGATGCTCACTGTTGTTGCCGAAAGTAGAGAAGGAAGTGGGGACTTGCATTGATGCACGGATTTCGAGGAGGTTGCAATTGGAGTTTTCTTTAGGAGCTCCTAATTCTAGGAGTTCATTTGAGTGCAAATCTTCAATTTAGGTGGGTGTTTCTTAAATACTTTCTAATTTAGGAGTAGATATTGCATGATAGTTGATATATGATTCATTTGGTTGAAATTGAATTGGTATTATGAGATTACATGCAAATTAATGAATCGTTAAATTTTGATTGATTGTGGTAAATGCAAATTGCTATGCTATTCCTTAAATTGTTATGATTGCTAGTTGAGATGCTAAATTGAAATGATTTATATAAAATTGATGCATGTTGAGACATGATTAAAATAATGCAAATATATTGTTTGTTGAGAATGTGGCAAAGAAGTGTGATTATATCCTCAAATTATGATTTATACGGGTATAGAGATTTTTGTAAAGTAATTTTGATAAAAGAAAACAGTTTATTTGGAAAATTGATTGAATATGTGTTTTGATGCATTTTAAGGATTTCATTTGAAAAATGAGAAACTTGAGAATTTGATAACATATACGATATTGCTTTAAAAGGAATATATTCTGGAAATAATTTATATTTTGTATATGGAAGTACAAATCGATTAAAAGGTCGAAGAATGTATGCAAAGATGCAATTGGTGAAGTTGACAGTCGACTGTCTAACTTCCGCAGTCGACTGTCAAGTATAAGAAATTGGGTTTTCGTCGGCAGGACAGTCGACTGACTACTTTCACAGTCGACTGCTGCTGTACTGAATTTGGTGTTTGAGTTTTCAAAGTATTTGCGGAACAGTCGACTAATACTGTCACCAGTAGACTGAACCGACTGTGTATTATTGATGTTTTAAAGTTTTCGTAAAACAGTCGACTGATTCCTTGTCAACAATCGACTGAACAGACTAAGATGTTTTGATGTTCACTGAACAGTCGACTGATACTGTCACCAGTCGACTGAACTGAACTGTTTATTTTGGTTCTTGAGTTTGGATTTGATTTTGACAAATGAAAGTTAAAATAAGTTGAATACGAGATTTTATGATTATTAAGATTTGATTGAGTTTTGTTGTGAAATGCACACCAGGATATGAAAGATGAAATTGATAAAGAAATCAAAATGAATTGTTCTCATGTTATGAGATTATAAAAGAAATATTTTGAGAAAGAGTTTGTGAACAAAATAAATGGAATTATTATTAGAGATTGATTATGAAATATTGTTGATCTCTAGAAAGAGATAGTTGTTGGAATCTAGAGGCTAGGCGAGTCCCTAGTGACCGGCAGTTTTATTTATGATTTGAGAGCTAACCGTTGAGGGTTGAGCGTCTCTTGAGAAGTAGCCAGGTAGGCTGACTGTCTCCGTTGTTGATTTAAGTCCGGTAGGGTAAGCTAGCTCTAGGTTGTGATGATTTTCTTTTAAAATAGACATTGTAAGGTTGTAATGAAAGTAAGAGAAAAACTTAAGTATGAGAGCCTCGAGTCTACGATGCGGATGTGATCCACAGAATGCATGCTTGATGAGTCAAGACATGGCGTGGGCAATACTCCAGAATGATCGGGATCTTGGCGACGCTTGTGGGATGGTTGATGACTGCAAGAGGATCGTGTGCCATGAAGGAGGCTGAATTACTGCAGAATGCATGCTTGATGAGTCAAGACATGGCACGGGATTCCCCTCTAGGTTTTCTGTACATGTGCTTGTAATCATAGAACATTTATGATACTTACCGAAATTACAGAGAGATACATAGTGAAGATGTGATGAAAGTGAGAGAAAAACACGAGTATGAGAACTTGGGTTTACGGTGCGGGTGTGAGCCACAGAATGCATGCTTGATGAGTCACGACATGGCGTGGGAACAACTCAGAATGATCGGACTCTAGCCACGCTTGTGGGATGTTTGGTGACTGCAAGAGGATCGTGTGCCATGAAGGAGGCCGAATTACTGCAGAATGCATGCTTGATGAGTCAAGACATGGCGCGGGGTTCCCCTCCAGGTTTTCTGTACACGAGCTTGTACTCATAGATCATCTGGGATACTTACCGTAGTTACAGTAGTAGATTAAGTCATGGCGAGGGATCGAACCCTACAAGATGAAGAACGATTAAGAGGCTTGCCCTCGGACCTATGTAGTATGGGATGCATAGAATCCGAACAAGTGTGCATTAGTGTCATGTAATATATAACTGCATTAAGGACTAAGTGCACCGCACAACACGACATCAATAGGATAGTCCCTTTGTAGCTTTGTTTGTGATCAAGTTTGTGTTTGCTAAAGTATTTAAGAATCGTTATACTGTTTCCGGCATAGAGAGGATGGCCGTGTATAATATTTCGTCAGTTGTAAGCAACTGACGCGCCCACAGTTTTATATGCAGGTTTTGGAGTTACATGAAGATATACAGATGATTTGATGCTGTTGATTACTTAAATGTTAAAGTTATAACAATTGTACATTCATTATTGTTGTATTTTATTAATTCCACTGCGTATTGATGTAAAAGACTCTGATGTAATCGTTGTTGAAATAAAAGTTTTAAATTCCTTGTAAAATTGTACGAAAGAAGTGTAAAGATCCTGTAGAACATCTCGAATTCAGTGTATTTGGGATTCGGGGCGTTACAAGGTTCAAATCCAGACTACGTCTGAATTTTTACTTTGAAAACTATATTTATTAAGACGTGCATCGTGCGTGTAAATTACTATTAATATATCTAATATTATAATGGGAGAGTTGGGGTTGTCATTTGAAGACATTCAACCATCTAATCTCAACCATTCATTTTTAAGTAAAGTTATATTAATCATTCATTTACTCAACTGTTATTAGTTACCATAATACTCTTAAAGTTCAAATCTATCTACAACATAATTATTTACAAAAGTGCAACTCAAATATAATAAAAGTTTGTGCCACTATGGAAAATTTGTAAAGAGTGAGTATGTGATGGGTAAAGGGTGGTCTCAAGTTTGATACTAGATTACGTCTTATTATTTACAATATAAAGAAATAATAATTAAAATGTGCATCGCACGTGCAGATTACAAGTAATATTATAATGGGAGAGTTTGGGTTGTTGTTTGTAGACAACCTGTAATTTGTAGACAATCAACCATTTAATCTCAACCATTCATTTTTAAGTGGGAGTTATATTAATCATTCATTTACTCAACTATTGTTAGTTACCACAATACTCTCAAAGTTCAAATTTTTTTGCGACATAATTATTTACAAAAGTGCCATTCATCTCATATAAAATAATGGCACTAGAGGTAATTTGTAAAGAGTATGTGATGAGTAAAGGGAGGTCTCTGTAAATCAACCCAGGGGGGGTTGAATAGGGTGATTGTGCAGAATTAAAAAATTAAATAAAATTGCGTAAAGTAAAAGAGAAGAGTTAGAGAGATCAAATGTAGCAAGCACAAGTGACACAGCGATATAACGTGGTTCGACCCCCAGGTCTACGTCTACACCACCTACTTGTAGCAATTCTCCGTCACAAGCGTTCCACTATACTCAAACCCTTGTACAGTGATTCGGATTCAGGCCGAGAGACCTCTTACACCCGCAAGACTTCTAAGATAAGCCCCGTCAATCTCACCAAAGCGAAATAAAAGAAAAAAATCAAGATCTTCAATAATCTTGATTGAAGAAAACAAGAAAATATCACACACTCGGATTGATTGTTAAATAGATTAGTTCAGAAGATTTTTCTCAAGGAATAGGTGAGGAATACACAGTGGGTTCGTCCAAATATATAGACTGGGAATTGTATCTCTCAAAAATAGAAACGATACATTCCAAAAGAATAATCCGCACAAGGTACGGTGGACCGCAAGTAAGGACAGTCGACCGTTCTTCTTTTAATCGAAAGTCAAAAGATGAATAGTCGACTGTGTCATCATTTTAACAGTGATGAGCAGTCGACTGTGGTGCGGTCGACCGACAATATGGTACGGTCGACCGCAATCGTGCTGATTGTGACGAAACTACTTTATATTCTTACCATAAACTAATCAATCAAGAATCAATCAATTACATAAAAAATCCTCACATATATGGAAAGAAAGAAGCTGATATTGCTGGCTTTCTTGGGCACTAATCAACATGTGCTATTTTTGAATAACTTCTTCTTTTGCTTGATTTTGGATTTCTTCTTTATTACTTTCCTTGATACTCGTTCTTGGTATTCATATTGTTTTATTTGTTCCTGAAAAACCCGAACATCTCAACTGAAACTTATTAGTATTTGTAAGCACGTTTTGTGCACACCAAACTAAGGGTCAACAATCTCCCAGTTTTGGTGTGAACAAAACATACATTTGAATGTTTAAAATAAAGACATGTAAATGCTCCTCCTTTCAAAAATAATTCATAAGAGATATATAGTATAGATGAAGAAAGAAGATGTAGACTAAAACATTCAACAGAGATATACCTTTTAGTAAGTTTCAGTTATGTTTTAGTTAAAACATTCAAAAAGATTTTCAGTAGATTTCAGTTATGTTTTAGTTAATACATTCAAAAGTATTTTGAGTAAGTTTCAGTTATATTTTAGTTAAAACATTCAAAAGATTCTCCCCCTATTTGGAACACACCAAGAGGGAACTAGAAAGAATAAATGATGTATAAATGAGATATTACAGAACAAGGTGTATGACATATGCCCCCTAAATCTAGTACTCCCCTAAATTCATGATGAGAAATATAAATGAATGAGAGTATATTAGATAGCACATCAGAATGTCAGTGAAGAACAAGCATAAGTAATATTGGGGAATATTACACTGTTAAAGAACAGAAGGAAAATCTACTTACATGATACTGTTGATCGCGAGACTCTTTGATGTACAATGAGAGATCTTCATGGTATCATAGATTTGAGATTTTTCCAATACGACCGAGAGATATAAAAAACTTAAAGTGTCAAAAGTATATTACACAAACACAGTTCGGAGATTACCAACAATACAGCAGCCAGAGATCTAGACACAGAGGCAAGACTGGTCGACCGTACGGTCGACCGCAAATTTACATACAGAGGGTAGTTTGGCCGATACTAGAGGAGGAACCGGTTGACCGCCCGGTCGACCGAAATTTAAAAAAGAGAAGCACATATCCAGATATATGAGAATTATTGCAAGCATTTAGAAGTGATTTCTGAATAGATGTGCTTACATAGCAAAAAGATGCATACATGAGAATACTAGTTCCTATTACAACCATCCAATTACAATCTAATTTTCATACAATCACCAAAGATCTATTCCTCATCATCATATTCGTCTTCACCGTCTTCATTGTCTTCATCATCTTCGTCATCGTTATCCTCATCATAAGGAGGGGGAAGAAGTTCCCAGTTATCTTTGCCTTGCAAGAATTGAATCGGGTTGACATAGTAACCATATACTTGTCGTTGATGAGCGGTAAATTGCTCCTGAGTCACAAATGATGATGAAGGAGAGGGAGTAGTATTCTTGCGACGAGAGGAGGAAGGAGCTTGTGGAGGTTGTTCAGCTTAGCAATCTTGTTGGGCTTGATGACGGCGAGCCCGTTGGGTAAACGGAACGTCAATGCCCATTTGTTGAGGAAGGATTGTCATATGATTTTTGCTTAAGAGAAAATTTTCAACATCAATACGGGAGTCAATAGCTAGATTGTAAATAAGAGAACTATAGGGAAGGCCACAATTTCGAGAAGTTGCAAAATTTATGGTGCGAATGATAAATATGGCAAGATCAAATTTATATTCGCCAAGAATGAGAAATTATGAACGATTGATCAACCCGTATTTCAGACTTGCCATTTTTTTTGGCCAGATATTTGCATTAACAATTTTGTTCAAAACACGGGCAAAATCAGTAAAATTAGTGGGAGCGGGACGAGGGATATGAGAAAATTCTGGTTGAACAATCATGGATTTAACAGTATTTTTATCGTGACCGGGTTTGTAGTCAAGTGTTTTGAAATCAAGATGATAAGCATCAAATTCTCCTTCGGGAAATTCATATCTTCTACGAAGATATTCGGGAGTAATTTTGACTCTTTTTCCAAGAATGATAGTAGAGAGAGTAAGATCATTGTCTTGAAAACCTTCAACATTTACATAAAATTGACGAGTCAATGAATCGAAATGGGTGCTTGGTGTAGCAAGATAATTCTCCCACCCAAAATCTCGAAGAATCCTAACCATAACAGAGAATTTCCCACCTAAGGATGCTAAATTTATCTCACGGTTGACAACAACCGGAGCATTCCAAAATGCAGAAAAATAGAGATCAACACAATTAGAATTTCTAAACGTAATACCTTCTCTAGTAACATATTTTAAGACTATAGCTCTCTTACCCTTAGATCTGTGAGAGGAGGAGGCCATGGAGCAAGAAAGAAGATAACACCCAAAAGTTAGGAGAGAATCACAAGAAATATGAAGTCTATTTGATGGGTTTTGGAAGAGGGAGGATAGGGTTTACCGTGAAGATTGAGAGAGAGGATGGAAGAGTATTTATACTGGATGTGTGGGACTTGAATTTCATAGAAGGAAAGAAACCTAAGCAGCCAATCGAATCGGTCGACCGCACCACAAGAAAGGAAGGGTTTTGATTGAATAAGTTTGGCAGAGAGGAGGATGGTCGACCGTGCGGTCGACCGGTCCACTTTCGACTGATAGCAATTTCCTACGTATAACACGGTTGATCGGTCGGTCGACCAAACATGCAATTGACTGAAGATTATATATAACAAACTGACATTTAGTTTATGAAAGCCTTTTTCTTCGAATCAACATATTAATTTTAGATCAGGTTATAATATGTCAGGGAAAGTTGTTATAAGTTGTAAAATTCACACCGTACATGCATTTCTTAGAAAGATAACTGATGTTTTAGACATTTTACTTGGAAATAAGTCATATTAATATAAATCAAAGCTAATTTAGGTTTTACCCTGTGTTGTACTTATCTGAAGAACTGAAATCCTTCTCCTTCTTCTTTGATAGAGGTGCAGATTTTGTTATTATAGCTCGTCGTGACTGTCGAGCATCTTCTATCAAGGTGCATGCGATCTTTTAAGTTAGGGCCGTCGAAGCACCTACATGAAAGTTTGTAGATGTCCAAGTAAGCTTTGTTCCTGCATTTGTATTCTTTCTTACCCAAACAAAATTAGTGTTTCTGTTTAATGCACAGTTGTAAGAGATATGTCCTAGTCTACAGCAGTAGTGACATGTGATACGATTATTCCATGGATCATGCACATGTGTATAGTTTTGTGTTGAATTATAATTATTTTAATGGTTATGCACATGTGTATGACATAATTGCTTAGATTTTTTATGGTGTATTGGTTCATCGTAACCAAGTCCTCGATTATCATGATAAGATCTTGAATTCTTTGTAATAAGATAACTGGGCCCTTCATACTTTTCAACAATTTTTTCGAGCTTAGTAACTCTTTTACAAAGCCTTTTCCTATTCTTCTCATCATCTTTTGTGTTCCACCAAAGAGTGTCTAGGGTAGCATCAAGTATTCTATTTTGTTCAAGAGCTTCTTTACAACCTTCCACTACCTCATCAAACTTTATTTTACATTCATTTAATTTATTTGTGAGTTTAGCAGTATAAACAGATTTCTCATGAATTTCTCGTAGATTTTCATCATGTGTTGCTAAGGATTCTTGAATTTGTTCTTTTAAGTACTCATTTTCCTCTATCAACACATCATGATCTTTTCTAAATGACACGAATTTTTCAATAATCAAGGAATTTTTATTTTTGAGCTTTTGATTTTTAGCAATGCAAGAGTCATGTGATTCATTTGAAGTTTGTTTATATTGTCTTAATTTATGACTTAGTTTCTTAGCATAATCTTTTAACCCATTACACATGTCAACTAAATCATCATAGGTGGGTTCCTCGATTACCTCTCCTTGAGATGATGATTGAACCTCACCATTCCTAAGAGCCATGAATCTGCAGTCGTTGTGATCTTGCTCTTCATCGCTGGAGTCTGAGTCTAACCACGTTGCCTTAGCGCCTTCTTTCTCAATCCTGGATTGGAGTGGTAGTACTCCTTGTTCATATTCTGTGAGATGGGATAGTTTGCGTGAATGTGTCTTGGCTTCTTACATCTGTAGGATATGTCTTCTTTGTCCTTCTCCCTTCCTTCTTGAGTCCTGCCATATTTTTTGTGTCTGAGATACTTACGAAATTGCTTGGTCAGCAATGTGATATCTTCTTCTAACTCTTCATGATTTGATTATGCTTTTGATGGTCGAGATATTTCTGCTTTCAAGGCGATGGTCTTTTCTTCTGTTTTAGGTTCAATCCCGATGTTCTGTCTGTATCTCTTGGTTTCAATCATCTCCATCTCGTATGTCTTCAGTTTTTCTTCGAATGTGTAGTAATCGAACCCTTTTTCCTCAAGGGTCTCCCTCATTGTGGCAACTTTTACATCCCATTCCGGTGTGAGACAGCTTATGAGTTTTCCGACCTTTCAGTCATCATCCAACCCCTTACCTAAGCTCTCAAGCTCGTGTGCGAAAATATCGAAACGGGCAAGCATTTGATTTACGTTTTCTCCTGGCAACATAAGAAAAACATCAAACTTATAAAAACATAAATTAACTTTTGTTTTTACCTTAGACGCGGTTCCCTCATGCCATTTTAGCATGTCGTTCCAAATTTCATACGCAGTCTTGCAATTTTGCCCACATCGCATTAGTTCTTCATTGTTCAATCCTGCATAAAGAGCCGTCATAGCTTTGGATTTTGCGATTTTTAGTGCTAGCTCAGCTTTTGTGAAAGCCCTCTTTCCATTGTTGACAGTGATATCTTTTTTGTTTATACAAATGTTTCAAACTTCTTCACTGAGCATCTGCAAAAAATGAGACATATGAACTTTCCAAACGTCATAGCATTTTCCATCGAAATAAGGTGAAAGTGTTAGACTTGTCTCATTGGAGATGAATGGCTCTGATGAGTACAAGTTCTCGGGAGGAGGGATTTTGGCCATTAAACATTTTTCTTAAGCTTTTAAGCTTTTAATAAGTACCTCGCTCAGATACCACTGTAAATCACCAAAGGGGATGTGAATTAGGTGATTGTGCAGAATTAAAAAATTAAATAAAATTGTGTAAAGTAAAAGAGAAGAGTTAGAAAGATCAAACGCAGCAAGCACAAGTGACACAGAGATATAACGTGGTTCGACCCCCAGGTCTACGTTCACACCACCTACTTGTAGCAATTCTCCGCCACAAGTGTTCCACTATACTAAAACCCTTGTACAATGATTCCCAGATTCAGGCTGTGCGACCTATTACACCCACATGACTTCTAAGATAAGCCCCTTCAATCTCACCAAAGTGGAATACAAGAAAAACTCAAGATCTTCAATAATCTTGACTGAAGAAAACAAGAAAATATTACACACTCGGATTGACTGTTAAATCGATTAGTTCAGAAGATTTTTCTCAGAGGAATAGGTGAGGAATACATAGTGTGTTCGTCCAAATATATAGACTAGGAATTGTATCTCTCAAAAATAGAAACGATACATTCCAAAAGAGTAATATGCACGAGGTACGGTTGACCGCAAATAAGGACAGTCGATCGTTCATCTTTTAATCGAAATTCGAAAGATGAATGGTCGACTGTCTCATTATTTTAACAGGGATGAGCAGTTGAGTGTGGTGTGGTCAACCGACATTATGGTACGGTAGACCGCAATCGTGCTGATTGTGACGAAATCACTTTATATTCTTACCATAAACTAATCAATTACATATAAAATTCTCACATATATGGAAAGAAAGAAGTTGATCTTGCTGGCTTTCTTGGTCACTAATCAACATGTGTTTTTTTTAAATAACTTATTTTTTTGCTTGATTTTGGATTTCTTCTTTATTACTTTCCTTGATACTCATTCTTAGTATTCATAATGTTTTATTTGTTCCTAAAAAACCTGAACATCTCAACTAAAACTTATTTGTATTTGTAAGCACGTTTTGTGCACCCCAAACTAAGAGTCAACAGTCTCAGGTTTGAGGCCAGATTACGTCTTATTATTTACTATATATAAAAAAAATAATTACAACGTGCCTCGCACGTGCAAATTACTAGTAATAATCTCTAATATTATAATGGGAGAGTACGTTGGGATTGTCAAGATATTCGACCATTTAATCTCAACCATTCATTTTAAAGTGGGTGTTATATTAACCATTCATTTACTCAACTTTTGTTTGTTACCATAATACCCCCAAAGTTTAAATTTATTTACAGGATAATTATTTAAAAAAGTGTCACTCATATAAAATAAAAGTTTTTACAACTAAGAGTAATTTGTAAAGAGTATGTGATAAGTAAACGAAGTTCTCAGGTTCGAGGCCAGATCACGTATTAATATTTACTGTATTGAAAAATAATAATTAGAATGTACATCTCACGTGTAAATTATTAGTATTAGAAAATGTAGAAGAAATGGTACAAATTATTGAAATTATAATATTAAACAAACTAAATCGTATCTACGGTAAAACCACTTGCACTGCCCTACTAAGTACTAGCAAACTTAAGAGGATCATCAGCATCCTAATATATATATATATATATATATATATATATATATATATATATATATATATATATATATATATATATATATATATATATATATATATTTGCCCGTGGGCACGTGCCTACGGCACGTCTTCGGAACGATACAACATATGAAAGTCTTGTAAACAGTAAAACAACAATTATGTAGCTCAAGTTTGAATAGTAAAACAATAATTAGTTGTAAATAAAATTCATGTTTCCATTAGTATATGTTGAAAAATAATTATAAATGAGGGTGTAAAATCCAACTTCTTAGAACTTTGTGTGTGGAAAATGATGAAATTTAATTGTTGAAGAGATATTTGCTATTTTCAATGTAATATAAGCAATAAAAAAATGCACAAAAATTCTGAAATCTGAAAATATAAATTTCTGAGTAAATAGAGAGAGAATGAGAGAGAGAAAGAGAGGGAGAGAGAGAGAGAGAGAAATAAATAAATAAAGGAGTTGTTTTGGGGGGATTTGAATTTGAGTTTTGGGAGAAACTTTTGAGCGGAAAAATATGTTTTGTGAGGTTAGATCTGGACCATTGATTTCAACCCTATTGAATGAGAGCCACTTGATAGTTTTCTTTGTGTTTTATTATATATATACTAGATTTTCCCGTGGGCACGTGCCTACGGCACGTCTTCAGAAAGATACAACATATAAAATCCTTGTAAACAGTAAATCAACAATTATGTAGCTCAAGTTTGAATAGTGTGACAATAATTAGTTGTAAATGACTGACAGTTCATGTTTTCATATATATATATATATATATATATATATATATATATATATATATATATATATATATATATATATATATATCTACTATAATGGGAGAATGCCTTAGTGTAATTTGTCCATCTACCAATCCGTACAACACACGTACATAACTATTGTAAATGAGGCTTTAGATCAAATTCAGACTACGTCTGAATTTTTACTCTTAAAAAAATTATATTTATTAAGACGTGCATCGCACGTATAAACTGCTAGTATATATATATATATATATATATATATATATAGAGAGAGAGAGAGAGAGAGAGAGAGAGAGAGAGAGAGAGAGAGAGAGAGATATGATTAAATAAATAAATAAAAGAGTTGTTTTGGGGGGATTTAAATTGAGTTTTGGGGGAAAACTTTTTTTTTGGGGGGGGGGGGGGGGGGTGTTTTGTGAGGTTAGATCTGGGCCTTTGATTTTGGGAGAATTGAAGGAGAGCCCCTTGATAGCTTTCTTTGTGTTTTATTATATATATTTATATATATATGTTAAAAAATGTCAGTGTAACGTTAAAAAATGTCAGTGTTGCATAGTCCTTTACAGCTGTTTATTGTCCTTAATTTTCATTATTATTACTTGTAATCTGTAGCAGTAATCTATTCACACGTTTTAATTTTTTTTATAGAATAAATAATAAAACATAATATAGTTGCGAATCTGAAACTTTTCTTTATTTATACATACTCTTTACAAATTATCTCTAATTGTACAAACTTTTATTTTATATGACTGACATTTTTGTAAATAATTATGTCATTAATAAATTTGAACTTTGAGGGTATTATGGCAACTAACAACAGTTGAGTAAAATAAATGGTTAATATAACTTCCACTTTAAAATGAATGGTTGAAGTTGGATGGTTGATTGTCTACAAAAGACAACCCCAACTCTACCGATATAGTATTATTATTACTAGTAATCTACATGTGCAATGCACGTCCTAATAAATTTTTTTAAAAGTGAATACTAAGACGTAATCTAGCATCGAACCTGAGATCTCACTTTACTCATCACATACTTTTTACAAATTACCCCTAGTGGCATCAACTTGTATTTTATATGAGTGTTACTTTTGTAAATAATTATGTCATAAATAAATTTGAACTTTGAGGGTATTATGGTAACTAATAGCAGTTAAGTGAATGAATTGTTAATATAACTTCCACTTAAAAATAAATTGTTAAAATTAGATCGCTGGTTGAATAGTTGTCTACAAATTATAGGCTATCTACAAATGACAACTCAACTCTCCCATTATAATATTACTAGTAACTGCACGTGCTATACACGCTTTAATTAATATTTTTTATATAGTAAATAATAAGATCTTTCTTTACTCATTAGATATTTTTTTACAAATTACTCCTAGTGTTACAAACTTTTATTTTATATGAGTGACATTTTTGTAAATAATTTTTTTGGTAATTAAATTTGAACTTTGACGGTATTATGGTAACTAACAACAGTTGAGTAAATGAATGGTTAATATAACTCCCACTTAAAAATGAATAGTTGAGATTAGATGGTTGAATGAATGTCTACAAATTACAGGTTGTCTACAAATTGCACAGGCTATGCACGTCCTAATATTTAAAATAAATAAATAAATAAATACTAAGACATAATCTGGCATCGAACCTAAGATCTCACTTTACTCATTACATACTCTTTACAAATTATCCCTAGTGACATCAACTTTTATTTTATACGAGTGATATTTTTGTAAATAATTATGCCGTAAATAAATTTGAACTTTGAGGGTATTATGATAACTGAATGGTTAATATAACTCCCACTTAAAAGTAAAAGGTTGAGATTAGATGGTTGGCTGAATGGTTGTCTACAAATTACAGGTTGTCTACAAATGACAACCCCAATTACAGGTTGTTTACAAATGACAACCCCAACTCTCCCATTAAAGGTTGTTTACAAATGACAACCCCAACTCTCCCATTAAAATAGTAGTAGTAGTAGTAGTAGTAGTAATAGTTGGCTGAATGGTTGTCTACAAATTACAGGTTGTTTACTGAATGGTTGTCTACAAATTACAGGTTGTCTACAAATTACAGGTTGTCTACAAATGACAACCGTCTACAAATTACAGGTTGTCTACAAATGACAACCCCAACTCTCCCATTAAAATAAGTTGTCTATAAATGACAACCCCAACTCTTCCATTAAAATAGTTGAGAGATTAGTAGTAGTAGTAGTAGTAGATGATTCAAATCGTTTACATTTACATTGATCTACATGTTAAATTAATCTAAATATGTAAAATCAAATCATTTTAAATTAATTTGTTTATCTATCATGTCATTATATATATAAAAAAAATCATCAATACAATTTTTCGTGCAAACGTTTATTTTGGCTATCATATAGATGATTCAAATCGTTTACATTGATCTACATGTTTAAATTAATCTAAATATGTAAAATCAAATTATTTTAAATTATCTATCATGTCATTATATATATAAAAAAAAATCATCAATACAATTTTTCACCATCTCTCTCCCGGTTATTGGTGGAAAACAGGGGCGGATCCAGGGGGGGCTGGGGTATGCTACAGCCCCCCTAACATTTGACATTTGGTTGTATTTTTTTTTTTTTGGTATATTAGTGTGGAATTTATGCTTCAGCCCCCCCCTCCCCCCCCCCCCCCCCCCCCCCCCCCTCCCAAAATTTTTTTAAAGCCCACCCCAAATATATTTTAAAGCCCACCCCATATATATTTGAGCCTTCTATTTATTTTTTTGGGCCCAAACTCAACTCTATTCTATCTAGTATCTATAATAACTTTACTTCTCTAGTATCTATAACAACTTTATATATATTTTGCATGTTAATTTGTGCAAAAAAAAAATTTCAACTCCCCTCACATTTCAATTCTGGATTCGTCCCTGGTGGAAAATGTTGACCAACTTCGAGTGAGGTCTTAATTAACAAAAGAACTTTATCGAGACCTTGACCCCGAAGCGATGACCAATTGGAAGAAGAGATGTAACCAAAGCCACTTGTTCTAGATGTTTATATATAGTCAATGTTGACCGAAAAGTGTAATTCACGTTTTTATAAATAATTTTCCGTATTGACCCACGAAATTATTTACCGAATTAATCTACTTCCAAAACTATTTATCAAACTGACTCATTTTTGGAAACCTCGGTATAATGCACTGTCGGAACAGCAACTTCTTCGAAATTTATGAATAATTTTTCGTATTGACCCACTTTTATAAATTATTTGCCAAATTAGTATACTTTCAAAACTCTTGATCAAACTGACTTATTTTTGGACATATCAGCATAATATATAATGCATTGTCGGAAATGGGAGAGATCCGAAAGAAAAAGACAGATATGGGGTTTCCATATATTAAAGTACTCTTGGAATAGTTATCTAAAAGATATGGTAATTTTTTGTAATTAAACCTTTTGGTAACTAACATGGAAACTTACAAATATCAAGAACAGAAAATTGTTAAAAATGCTAATTAATACTAGGAAGTGGACCGAGCCCAATAGAAGCTAATCTCAATAAAAGAATGGGCATTTGAATAAAAGATCCAACCTAATTCTGGTTTTTATGATATTGAAGTTTGTACAAATTCCAAAATTGAACATTATACCCCAAACGAAGAGTAGAACATTATACAAGAATAGTATAATAATAACATCATCCTAGAAAACAACATAGTAACTTCACTACAAATGAAAACATAAACTGAGAGCATCTGTATTCGTTGGCTTTTTTCCCAAAGTTTACAAAATTTGAGTAAGAAAGCGTTGTAGTCGTTGGTCAGATTCCCAAAATTTAGGTATGAGAGAAACAGTGGTCTTCTATATTTGGAAAACGAAATGTGAATTTGTAATTATAGAAGACAAGAGATGAAATTTCATCCGCCGTAAAATTAGGGCAAAAGTCTCAGACGAAATATGAAATTCTGTCCTATGTAATAAATTTTAAATTATTTTCTCGAACGGAAGATCATCATGTATCCGTTCTGGGTTTGAGTTTATTTTGATTTAATTAGGATTTAATTAAGATTTAATTATTTTTTCTAAATCCCAATAAGTGTTAGACAAAATACTACAGCTCCACTATTTGGCGATAATTGTTTAAATGATTTTTTTAAAAAAAAATTAAACTGACAAAATAACATTATAGCTCGTCTCTTTTTTTAAAATAAAAATCCAAATTTTGGGTTCAAAGACTATCGGAACAACCAAATTTCTATTTCTAAGTGCCAAATACTCAAATATTGAGTTGGGACCACTATAGATGTTGTGAGAAATCAAATTAAGCATTAGCATGCTAAAAAAATATATAAAAATCAAGTGAAGAAATCAAATTAAGCATTAGCATGCTAAAAAAAAAAATAAAAATCAAGTGAAAAAACGCTGAGGTCTCAAACTCAGAACCAAGCTAGAAGCATTAGCATGTTGTAGGAGCTAGAAATTTAGGTATGGGTCATGACTTTTGGGTTTAATGTCGTGCATACTTATTCAGTGTGAAGAGAATATGGTGATACAAGTAGATGGTTCGAGACGAGGGATCGAAGAAGAAGAAAAGCAGTTAGCAGCAGCAACATTGACAGAGTTGCGGACAGTCGACTGTGCGGTCTAAAAATAAAAGGTTGAAATTAGATGGTTGGTTAAATGGTTATCTACAAATTACAGGTCGACAGGTTGTCTACAAATGACTATCTCAACTCTCCCTTTAAAATAGTAGATTATTATTATTATTATTATTATTATTATTATTATTATTATCATCATCATCAAACGCCTAGGCGCGCAAACGATTATTTTGGCCATTGCATAAATGATCTAAACTGTTTATATTAATCTATACGTTTAAATTAATCTAAATATGTAAAATCAAATATTTTTTTTTTTTTGATGAAACGGATAGAGTCCAAAGACTCCAGAAAAAATCAAGTAAAGGTCTTACAAGGTGTAAAACAAAATGGCCTGAAAAAACTACAAACAATAACGGCTCAACAAGCTATACAGACTCCGAGGAATAATAACAACCTCAGCAAAGAACAATACGCAAGGAAACAAAAGGAGCCCGATCAATATTAAAACCATAGCCGATGCAGCGCAAGAATTCGGGAGAGGTAGATAGATACAGGGACAGCCGCACTAATCGCTCGAAACAACGACGAGAAGGCATCACAACAGAGAGCGGCAGATAGCTGGGAGCCGAAGAAGCTGACAGTAATCGCCAACTAGATGACGCGCTCCCTCACCAGCAAACCTCTCAATGCCGAGCCTCTAGACCAAAAACACAGCACCACTGGTTCCAGAATGACCAGTAAGGGCCGTAGAAAATAGCTCTAAACAAAGGAGCTCAGCAACGTAGGATACAGAACTAGCTGATCTCAAACCATAGAGCACAGTAATGACCTGGCTGGACATCATAGGCGCCAAAATATCATGCCACCTCAAAGAACAGAATCACAACCGAAAAATATCGACCAGAAAAGAAAAGCAGTGCACCTCGATAATCAGATGACAATCAAACCATATAAAAATAGCTAGAATCTCGCTGAAATAAAACATAGAATCCAGCAAAACCACCCCAAAAAAAAACATGAACATAGCTAAGCAGGTGTTGGAATGAACAGCTACACCGGCACCAGATCAAAAACAGCCCATCGAAGAACATACACACATAGTTCTAAATAAAAGTAGGAAGCTCTAAACAATTGAGCTCAGCAAGGTCTGATACAGATCGAAACGATCCCACACAATGGGAAGGCAAGACCATTAGGACTAGATAAGAACACCAGGATGAAGAGAAGAGGGGAAACATTCCATAGCAAAACTAGCAACCCAAAAAACAGAACACCTTCCCAACGCCATCGCTGTCCAAGAAACAGAGTCCAAAATAAAAGCCTGCATCATAACAAGGGTAGTCGACACTACCCTTCAGCCTGCAATCAAAAACAACCGAAGAGGAAATAAATTCCAATCCATCAAGCAGACAATAGATACCACCAATAAAACAGAACGTGAGAAATCCAAACAAAACAGTAAAAAGTAGAACTTGGAACAGAACTTTAAATAGTGTTGAGATTAATAAGAACATGGTAGGCTCGCTCCAATCTATCAAACCTCATATTTTTTCTAGCTTCCTCCTTCAAGGAGGAGGACCAAAAGTTGAATAAGAGAAAGAATTCATTAGATAAATCTCGAGATGACTTATAAACGTGCCGGAATATTCTGTGATTCCTTTCTCTCCAAATGATCCATAGAATATTTGGAAGGAAAGGATCCAGGATATGTGAAAGCAACGGTTCGGAGGATGCTTATACCAGCATTCGAAAAGACTGACCGGAATTTCGGACACTTCCCAAGCTATAACGGTAATTTTCCAAAGGGGCAAAGTGTAAACGCACTCTATAAACAAGTGGTTTGCATCCTCGAAGGATGAGGCACACAGAGGACACAATTGGCCCCAAGCGAGGTTCCGCTTGTTGAGTAATTCCACGGTAAGGAGTTTGTTGTTGAGAGCTAACCACACAAGGATCTTCACCTTCAGCGGAGCACAAGATTTCCAAACAAGGTCGAAGAACGGTGATTTGATCCCTCTGAAATTGAGGAATAGATAGAAAGAACGGACTGAAAAGGTCTTAGAAGAATTCCATCGCCAGAGGAAGTCCTCCTTATCATGCCAGTCCACGTTGTTAATAACTTCGAGAAAGTTATCAACAACTGGACCTAAATGGGGAGGTAAATCAGCTAAGAGGGGAATCGTCCAATCTCTTTGCGCTACACCGTTGAAAAAGTATTCAGAAACAAGTGCCCGCGGATTGGCTGCGAGACGGAAGATAGCAGGAAAGGCGGTAGCTAAAGAAGACGCACCTATCCAAATATCGGACCAGAATCTGGTCCTGAATCCATCCGCACAAACGTGGCTTAATCCACACCTGAAAGCCTCAGCAGCTTTCCAAATCCCTTTCCAGAAGGGTGAGGAATTCCTATGCGGACGAACCGGAAAACTCCACCAATCATTGGCCACAAAGTAATTGGCTTTGATACATTTAATCCAAGGGAGATCCTCCCTTTTGAGGAATCTCCAAATCCACTTACCCAGTAAGGCCAGGTTTTGGTGCCTGAGGTCTAAAACCCCTAAACCTCCTGCCATTTTAGAAGAGCAGATGAGTTTCCAATTACAAAGATGCGAGCCTGGATAGTAAACAGATGAGCCTGACTAGAGAAAATTGCTTCTGGCTCGGTCTATTCTTTTGATAACCCAAGACGGGAGGAAGAGAACGACATCATGTACAGGGGGATAGAAGAAAGGACGGAGTTGAGAAAAATTAATCTGCCTCCACGAGACAACTGTTTCCCTGACCAAACCGAAAGTCTGGATTCGATCTTGTCTAACATCGGGGCCCAGTCCGATCTATGGAGCTTGCCCCACCTCAGAGGAATCCCCAAATAGGTAATAGGAAAATGAGCTAGACAGTTAAAGAACGCGGATATCTCTTCCTGCCTGTTAGGAGACCCTCCCAACCAAACAACCAACGATTTTTGAAAATTAAAAGTAAGACCAGACGCCAGCTCAAAACAATAGAGAAGCAGCTTCAAATTTCTGAGAGTGTGAGGGTTAGGTTTGGCCAAGATAATGGTGTCTTCGGCGTACTGAAGGTTCAGTACTCCATTGAAAGAACGAGACTCTCCCAGTCCTTCGATGACCTGGGCATCCCAGGCAATACGAAGAAGTTTACTGAAAACGTCAGCCACAAGAGAGAATAACAGGGAAGACAGAGGGTCACCTTGCCTGAGGCCCCGTTTGATTTTAAATTTGTGACCCTCTGTTCCATTAATGAGGATGGAAGAGGTACCCGCAAACAGGCTGGATTTAATCCAAGCAATCCATTTGGGACCAAAATCCCTATTGAAAAGGATGTCGAGAAGGAATTCCCAAGACACGTTATCGTACGCTTTTTGAAAATCAAGTTTGAGGAGAATTACTTCAGATCTGGAATTGTGACAAGAGGAAATGATTTCCTGGGCCAAAGCCACGCTATCCAAAATAAATCGATCTTTAATAAAGCCTGATTGAGCCGAATCAATAAGAGGAGAAATCACATCTCCCAGTCTAGTCGACAGAACCTTCATTATGATTTTGAACGTGGTGTTAATAAGACTATGATGAACACATTATTATTCACTTTTTAGAGCAATAATCTTAATATAATTAGACATTTAAAAGCTCTATATATGGTATTTAACTCTTATTCTCTCTTTTCCATAGGAAACAGCGTAAAACAGCAAAACGAAGCAGATTCAGGACTTCAAAGATGATACACAGAAAAATGTAGAGGAACAGTCGACTTATTTCCAAGAGCAGTCGACTGGCCTGATCAAAGATGAAATCTACAGAAGTCTCGACTCAGTCGACTGGTCCAGAGATAAGTCGACTGGTCTGCGGCGGAGTAAACAAATCAAATCTTCAAAGATACACCTGCATCTAATTTCAAATCTATTTTGAATCAAGATTTTATGCAGCGAATCAAATCTAAAGACAGGGTATTTCCAAGTGGACGTGGTGAACAGATAAGGAAGGAAAGGAGAAAAGAGAAAGATATTAATCATCAAATCAAATAAAGAAGGATCTTCCTGAAAAAGTGGAAACCCTAATTCTCAGCCGTACTCTATAAATATCAGAAGAGGTCAACTTAGAAAGGGGGACGATCAGATATATCTCTGGGAAGCGACTTAATCACCAAGTTCCTGAACAAGCAACCAGTGCTTAATTCCATCAACATCGAAGAAGGAGAAAGAAGACCCAGCAACCAGAAGGCAGTCGACTGTGTGACAGCCAGTCGACCATATTGCCGGAATCCATTAGTTTATTTCTTCTTCTCTCTTTATTCTTTTATGTTGATCATGTATTCAAACTTGTTAAGCAATAAAGTTATTATTATGTGGAACTAATTTCATAGTTGGGTAGATCGAAACCGTAGTTATGTAATGCTATCTTCTTCTGAACTCTTCTATGTTACTTATTGATTGAATCTAATTGAATTGGTATAGGTTTATGATAGTCAAACTAGTTCTCAAGACTGAGAGCAGTCGACTGAGGTGAGAGCCAGTCGACTGACGTACAGAACTTGGGAAGCTCAAGTTTGGATATCATTTATCTGAATCTGTTATATGAGCATATTGAGACGACCGAATCTCGTGCTCATAATTTGTAACAAAGGAATCTTTAGGGGTTCTTGGTTCAATCAACTTAGAGGATCTAGATCTGATACCAATTTCTAGAACTTTAAGTGTTTGTTCGTTTCCACTGTTCTTATGTTTTCTCTAAGTATAACTTAGTAGATACCATGCTAGATACTTACGGAAAGAAACGAATTAGAGTAGATACCATGCCTAATTCTTGGCCTAGGGAAGCAATACTTTAAGGAGTAGATACCATGCCCTTGAAGTGAACAAACATGAGTAATTAGAAGTAAATTCAGAAGGCAACTTAGCATTACTAACTATTGGTGGAGATCAACAACCCAACTATTCAAGAGATATTTGTGATTCAACACCTCTCATCTTAGTTTTAATCTTTTAGTTCTTTTAGAATATTACAATAACTCTTCTTCATTTTTATTATTAGTTTTATTGATTAGTAAGTTGAAGTCTACAATCTCTGTGGGATCGACCCTTGCTATTACTACGATTCTATAAACGATTCGTGTACTTGCGAGGTTTTTATAATTTGTGTCTAGTTTTATCTATATATTTAGGTAGCTAGATTAGCACAACAGACTAATCGGTCTAAAATTAACCACAGAGTTCGCTCCTAGTAACTTAGGAATGAGAACGATATGAGCGTAGTTGATACGGTCAAAAGAAAAGGTTCCTAAGTGAAGCTCGGAGAACATACGGTAAAGGTCATCTTTCAACAAGTTCCAGAACTTTTGAAAGAAAAATGCAGGAAAGCCATCTGGGCCTGGCGCTGCGTCGCTTTTTAATGCGAATACCACCGCCTTGATTTCTTCTAAGGAGAACGGTGCTTCAAGAGAAGAGAGGTCGGAATGAACTTTTCCGTACAGATGAGACCAATCCAAGCTTAGAGCTCTCGGTTTGGCTGAACCAATGAGGTTTTTATAGAAACTGAGGAAGGATTGATGAATCTCTTCGTTAGAAGAGAGTTCATTCTCCTTGTGAATGATAGAAGAGATGTGATTACATCTTTGCCTGTGGAAAGCAAAGTTATGGAAAAAAGCAGTGTTGCAATCACCCTCTTTGAGCCAACGAAATTTGGCTCGCTGGGCCCATTTCACATGATCCTGACGAAGAATATCCGCGAATTCTAATTTTCACGACTTCCGCTCGTCGAATAATTCAGACGAGATCGGCCCCTGCTCCTCCATTTTGTCTATTGATTCAATGGAGGAGAGGTAAAAGTTTTTTAGAAAGTTGGTGTTGAATTGCCTTTCGTTGTGCCAAATTTTACATCCGTGTTTTATCGCGTGAAGTTTAAGAAGGATAGATCCTAAACCAGAAGATCCAAAAATCAACGAGAGGCAATCCGAAACGAGATTAACAAAAACTTGGTCTTGCAACCAAAATTTTTCGAATCTGAACTGGTGCTTACGGGGGAAGTGAAAGTCAGAGTGTAAAGCAATAGGCACGTGATCAGAGGAGGGGTTAGGTAAAGCTAAGGCAAAAGAGTTATGAAAACGGTTAATCCAATCATTGGATACCAAAAACCTGTCGAGCTTCGCCATCGAAGGATGATGGCGGAGATTCGACCAAGTAAAGGATCTGCCTGATAATGGGATATCGAACAGTTGCAGAGCTTGAATGCATTAGTTGAAACGAGGGTTGCCAGTCGACGAAAGATTAGATCTCTCGTTAGCAAATCTCTTAACATTAAAATTGCCACAGAAGATGCACAACCCGCTAGAATGGGGCAATAGGGAGAGGAATTCGCTCCAAAATAACGGTCTACCCTCAAAGGATGAAGGGCCATAAACTGAAATAACCGTGAGATTGGTATTAAAGGGCAACCAATGAAGCTGAACAATGAGGAAGAAGTTGAGACGTTGAATCGAGATAATAGAGAAAATAGCTTCCTTAACACTGAAGAGGATACCTCCCCTAGACCCTATCGCGTCTAGGGAGATCCATTTCGAAATAAAGGAACCTCCGATCGATCTAAGAAAGGATGGAGAAGGGACCTCGATTTTAGATTCTTGGAGGGAGATAAGATCGCAGTGCGACGAAGAAATCAATTGAAGGACCGATCTTTGTTTATCGGGACAATTCAGACCCCTAATGTTCCAAGAGATTGTAATCATTAAAAACCTTTGAACTCCTTAACTCTAGAGCATTCTTTAGCCCTGATGGTAGACGCTACCTTAGAGGGAGATGATACCGATAGAAAACCTAAATCGGAAGAAATGGATAATAATTCATTATCAGAACAATTATCGAATTGGAGGAGAAAAATCGATCCAAGGGGAGGTTGAGCTTCTACAACAGAAGAGGCCGACTGGCTATCCATCGAGTCGAGCCGATGGACCAATGCGTCTAATCTGGCTCGCAAGCGAGCACTAGATCGGATCAAACGGGGGTTAGAACTAGACATTTTGGAGACACTATCCTTAGATAGCGGAACGGGCAAGCTCTCGATCTTGGAAAGAGCGTATTCAGGCACGTTCAGAGAAGAGCGGCCAACAACGGGAGAATACGATGAAGGTAATTTATAAGTGCCGGAGTCAAAAACACACTCCTCCGAGGGAAATAGGTCAGTATAGAAAGAAGCACTGAAATAGGGAACAAAAACACTTAAGGTAGAGTGCATCGCAATCCTGATGTCAGGAGAAACAGAGCCACTCTTTACCGATAACAGAACGAAAGAAGGAGAGAAGAGGCACCAGTTACTAAACTGTCGGCCTTTGAAAAGACTAGGAAACACTAGCCACAAAGAACAGGAATGAAAATGCACCGAATCATATAAGGAAATAAGACACGGAAAAACAAATAGGCTAACCTTGCTGTCGGCAACATCTCTTTTCCGGTCCTCTTCTTCATCATCCAACAAGTTGTCAAGGTCAGTCCACTTAGGAGCAATAGAAGCTTTATCAGATTTGACTTTGATCTGAGGTAAGGCCGGATCGTCAGCCGTAATAGACGAGAAATGCGCCTGCTGTTGGAACAGCTGCCAGTCGGATGCGAAATGGGGATTCACTTCCCACTTGGGCCACTGAGAGGTATCAGAACGCTTGGTGGTAGTGGGGGATTCCAGGGAAGTATTTAGAGCTGACGAAGACGGGAGCTTAACCTCTTGAGAAACCATAGATGGGGCAATAGTTAAGGGAGCAGCTTTCGGACTATCCGAAGCTTTGACAATAGACTTGGCAGAGATTTGAGAAGAGAGATCCGGGTTAATCCAAACAAGATTCGGTGGTTTAGCAGGCGAGATCATCGGCTTGCCAGAAGGAACGAAAGGTTTGTTAGAAGGATTGAACTTTTTCTTTACCGCGGCTTTCTGCGGAGCCTTCCACTGGGACTTGGAAGGAGAGACTGAACCGGGGTGGAACGATGGGGGGATGGGGGAGGCAATGGTGCTCGTCTTCGACTGAAGAGATGAACTGACTATACCAGCACCCTTTAGAGGAGGGGGAGTATGGTATTGAACAGATACAGGAAAGGAAACCAAGCCATCTTGAAGCACGAAAGCCTCGATGCATTCTTGACAATCAGGAATGTCAAAAACTGCTTCCACTTGCAAACAACCAGAAGCGAGTTTAGAAGCCGAAGAGATGCTAGAAATTTGACCCACACAACACGCCAAGTGCCCCATTCTATGCAAAGAGTCGCAAAATGGAGGAAAACCCAGTAATGTCACAACAGTCGAGATCAGATTGGGACCAGACTTAGGGGGAGAAACTTGAATCCACTTTCGGATAGACAGTGTAATCGACCCAATAGATAAAGAAGCTTTCTCAATCAGATCCTGAAGCAATTTTGGGGACAGACATCGAATAACGACGTCACCATTGGAACAAAAATAAAGAAACCAATCCCAGTTCTTCACATTACACGAATTACTGAGAAGAGAATTGAGAGTAAAAATCGGAACAGAACCTCCATCAAAAGAAATGGCGCCATAAGTGTCAAAAGATTTTAAACGATCCGATAGGTTAGAGGGAGGGATGAACACCTTAAAAACATCCGGCTTGATAGCTGTAGATGGGAGAGACACCTTCTCTTTAGCAGGAGGAACAAAAGTTTCAACAATATGATCGCTCGGAGGGGGCGTAGGGAGCAGAGGGGATCTAGAAGAATTTTTCTTTTTGAGTTTGGGTAATAGAGAGGGTTCCGTAGAAAGCTTACGTTGTAAAGCCGGAAAATCGATAGCCTCGAGAACCCGCTCCGAGATCGGAACTCCGATAGACATACCCAGCAACCTCTGAAGAGCGAAGCACTTGGGTCGCGAATGACCATCTTTAAGGCAAAAGAGGCACTTCATGGAAGCTACACAGAATTTTTTGATGTGACCAGAGTGTAAGCAGCGGAAGCAAGTGATGAGAGAACGGTGCGATTTCAGATTGGGGAAGAGAGTAGGAGATGGGGACTGAGAGAGAGAATGGCGGGAAGAGAGGATAGGGAAATTGCTCGGAAGCTTCGCATAACCGGGTCTCAGGAACCCAGATGGGCTAGGCCCATACGAAGAACTCAACGGCGGACCAGGCCTTTTTTTTGAATTTTTTTAACTACTTGCACCCATGAAAGATCCATGGGCTATCACCTCTACAAACAAAAGGCCCAAAAGCTCCGCAGAAAAATGGCGATAAGCGAAAAAACAACAGCATGCCACAACGAGAGCAGCAGAGAAGCTCAGAATCACCTCTGAGATGGCTCTACCGAAACTCACACTGAGCTCAACAAAAGCGAGAATAATCCACTAAGGGAGAGAAGAACAATCCAATAAGGAGATACTAAGGGAGAGGAGAACAATCCACTAATAGAACAGCCGCTTCCAATAGGAGAATTGGAAGACTATAGCTAAGAAAGCTAGAATAGCGTCAGAACGTCACTGAGAAACAGCGAGACGAGCTCACTCAAGAGGGCAACACGAAAAGACAATAACCCAAAGCACCAATGCCAAAAAAAACAGCACCGCAATCCAGACAAAACACTGGCAACAGGCCAGCGGAAACGAGCCACTCAACCAAAAGAAAGAATGAAAACCAATTGGAGAGAGAAATAACTTACAGTGATAAGCCTCTGACCAAACTTACTGATAGTGAGGAGCGAGACGAAAGGGGAGGATGCTTCGCCAGGCACGACGACAACGCCAGAAGAGCGCGCACCTACTGAGAAGGGAGAGAAGCTGAACTTGTCGGCGCTCCGCTGAGGAACACCAGCAACAGGCCGGGGGGAAGACGCAGCCAGCAACCGACGACGCCACCAAGATAGGACAGGGCACACCGGAGAAAGGTGGGAACAGCAAATAGTGAAATAGGTGAACACACGAAAAGGGTTTGTAGAGCTTGACGAGATTAAACAGATTAATGAAGGGGGAATTAGGAGAAGAGAAGTAGAGAGCTCGGATCTGAAGGGAATAGGGAGAGAGAGAGGAGAGGAAAAAAAATCGCTTTGAAAAAAAATCGTTGAGTTGTTTCTCTTCCCATCAATTTATTTATTAAAAAAAATTTATCCATCATGTCATTATAAATTTAAAAAAAATTTAGCAATACAATTTTTCACCATCTCTCTCACGATTATTGGTGGAAAATTTATTCATCATGTCCGTCGTTGGCTCTTCTGTCTGCGAGGCTGAAATCGGTCGGGTCTTTCATCCGATTATTTTGTTGTGCTGGCGTCTGCATTCGGCGTGCCTTCGGATGCAGCGCCAGGTCTCTTCATAGCCAGAGGGTGTGCCTGCGACTGTAGATTCTGTGCGTGCGGTGTATTCTGGCTGCTACGTCGATCCTCCTCCGGGGTTGTGATGCAGTGCCTCTGTTTGCTCTAGGTTGTGTATTAGTTGGGTTTGTTTGATCCCTCGATCATCATTGTAATATTCGTTTTTGGGTCTAGTATGGTTTTTTTTTTATGTTTACTACTTGTAAATCTACTGAACATTGTACCTCCTATTTTCTTTATTATTGATTGTGTGGCTGGAGCTTTCGGGCTCTATCCGGTTCATAAAAAAAAAAAAAGTGGGGGTATAATTAACAAAATAACTTAATCGAGACCTTGACTCCGAAGAGATGACCAATCAGAAGAAGAGATGTAACGAAAGCCACTTGTTGTATGTATATTTATAGTCGATGTTGATCGAAAAATGTAATTCACGTTTTTATAAATAATTTTCTGTATTGACCCACGAAATTATTTACCAAATTAACCTACTTCCAAACTATTTATCAAACTGATTCAATTTTGAACGTGTCGTATAATGCACTGTCGTGACAGCAATTTCCTCAAAATTTATGAATAATTTTTTGTATTGACCCAACTTTTAGAAAATTATTTACCGAATTAATCTACTGTCAAAATAATTTATCAAACTGACTTAATTTTGGACATGTCAGCATAATGCATTGTCGGGAATGGGAGAGATCCGACGAGATAATTTGCTAAAGGAAAAAAAACATGGGGGTTCGATATATTAAAGTACTCTTGGAAAAGTTTTCTAAAAGATATGGTAATTTTTGGTAATTAAACCTTTTGGTAACTATACAGAAGATACATGAAAACTTACAAACATCAAGAACATAAAATTGTAAGAATGCTAATTAAGACTAGGAAGTGGACCGAGCCCAATAGAAGCTAATCTCAATTTAAAAAATGGGCATTTGAAAAAAAGATCCTACCTAGTTCTGGTCTTTGTTTTATTGAAGTTTGTACAAATTCCAAAATTGAACATTCTACCCCCAAAACGAAGAGTAGAACATTATACAAGGATAGTATAACAATAACATCATCCTAGAAAGCAACATAGTAACTTCAGTAGAAATGAAAACATATACTGATTGCATCTGTATTCGTTGGCTTTTTTGCCAAAGTATACAAAATTTGAGTAAGAAAGCATTGTAGCCGTTGGCCAGATTCTCAAAATTTAGATATGAGAGAAACTGTGGCCTTCTATATTTGAAAAACGAAATAAAAATTTAGAATTATAGGAGACAATAGAAGAAATTTCATCCGTCGTAAAATTTAGGGCGAAAGTCTCGGAGAAAATATGAAATTTTGTCCTATGTAAAAAAATTTAATTTTTTTACTCGGACGGAAGATCATCATGTATCCGTTCTGGGTTTGAGTTTATTTTAATTTAATTAGGATTTAATTAAGATTTAATTATTTTTTCTAAATCCCCATAAGTGTCTGACAAAATACTACAAGCCCACTATTTGGAGATAATTGTTTAAATAAAAATTTTAAAAAAATTAAACTGGCGAAATAACATCTATCGCCCGTCTTTTTTTTTTAAAATAAAAATTCAAATTTTGGGTTCAACGACTACTGAACAACCCCAAATTTCTATTTCTAAGTGCCAAATACTCAAATAATTAGTTGGGACCACTACAGATGCTGTGAGAAATCAAATTAAGCATTAGCATGCTTAAAAAAAAAATTAAAATCATGTGAAAAAACGCTGAGGTCTCAAACTCATAACCAAGCTAGAAGCATCAGCATGTTGTAAGAGATAGAGATTTAGTGATGGGTCGTGACTTTTGGGTTTAATGTCGTGCATACTTATTCAGTGTGAAGAGAATATGGTGATACAAGTAGATGGTTCGAAGCGAGGGATCGAAGAAGAAGAAAAATAGTTAGCAGCAGCAACATTGACAGGGAGGCGGACAGTCCCCCCCCGTTGGAGATTGGGAGTAGAGCTAGTATCGGGTCCTCCACTACTCGGACTCGGACCCAGTACCTCATGGGTCCAAAAATTGGATCCGGACCCGGACCCGGAATTGCAAGAACCGGGTCCTAGTTAAAAAAATATACCCGTTTGGTCTGATAGCGGGGAATAAATATGTGCCCTCAAGCCCTTTGCATCCAATACCTTGCAGTTCCAACAACTTTTGCACTTAAGTACATGAATAAATATTATATTTAAACATTTATTTTCAACAGATACTATTTATATGTATATCCCTATAACCCTAATTTTCAAATTCCATATTTTTGGGATATTTTTTAACGGGGCTGGGTCCGGGTCAGTTTTATTTTGAGCGGACCTGAACCCTGATCCGGGAATGTATCGGGTCTTATTTTAGGACCCGGACCCTTATTGATCGAGTCAGTTCCAATCCAATATCGGGTCTGGGTCGGGTCCGGGTAACAGGGAAATGTGATAGTGCTAATTGAGAGGTTGCGGTCGACTGCAATTATGTGCGGTCGACCGACCGCAGTGCTGATGAGTTTTTTGGGCCGAGTCTGGCTGATTCGTTTGAATCCCACTTGGTCTTCTAGGTACATCGTACGACTCTAATTGTATGTTATCTCTTCAGTATACATCGGATGACTATTGTATCAAGGTATCTAACCTAGGATTTCTCTAGATCTATATATTCCTTATAATGTCTCCAAGAAACATATAATTCTATTGAGTGCTGAATAGGAGAAGAGAGTACTTCATCTGTGAGTGAGAGACTTCTCCATTGTAAACAGTAAGTAAGTCCCAATTAAGCTTGAGAGAGGGTCGTGGTGAGAGTTGTAACTTTTGTATCTTCTCTAGTTGAATTAATATATCGGTTCTTCCTCCCCTAGATTAAGGCGAAAGTCCCAACTGGGACAATTCTTGTGTGCATGTGTGATTGGTGTGAGCTAGTTTTGCTTGGTGGTTTGTGTTGATCACGTCGAAGACCCACCACGATCCTCTAGAGAGAGTCAAATTCCCTAACAAGTTGTATCAGAGCAACCAGATTCGTGGGTTTGTTAAAGTTCCTTATAGAAGATGGCAGATCAAAAGACAAAAATCAAACAATTTGATGGTAAGGTCAACTTCAATCTATGGAAGGTGGACATGTACGATGTATTGGTTCAGAATGACTTGCACCTTGCCCTAGAACAGAAGAAGGCAACTGACTTGAAGCAGGAGAAGTGGGTTGAGATTTGTTTGAAGGCCTTGAGTTTAATCAGGTTGCAATTGGCGGACGAAGTCAAGTGTAATATTCTTGAGGAGAAAAGTGCGGTGAGTTAATGGAAGAGACTCAATTTGACTACTCGGGATCGTCATTGTCGGATCGGATATATTGGAAGAGGAACCTGTTTCATTTATCAATAAATGAAGGTACCCATCTTCAAGATCATATGGTAGAGTTCAATAAGGTAATATTTGAACTGAATGCGATTAATGTTGATGATCTTGGCGAAGAGGATGAAGCTTTCAACTTGATATATTCAATGTCAACTTCTTATAATCACTTGATAACTACTATGCTACACGGAAAATCTGCCAAGGAGACACTTACAGTAGCCAAGGTGATTAAAGGTTTTAAGGAAGATAAACTATGGAAAGAGACTCATAAAGGAGATTATATTTCTGCATGGTGTTTAGCGGTTGATGGTGAGAATTCATTTGGTTCGGATACGACACACAAAGGTAAGATTCGTTGCCACTGTTGTAGAAAAATTGGGCATTGCAAGAGAAACTGTCGCAAGTGGTTGAGTTGGAAGGGTGGTACTACAGGAGGTGATCAAGCCAACATAATCAGTACAACTGATTCAGGTAAATCTAATGATTTTGTGCTATATCTTCTTGTTTCAAGTTCTTCATATGTGAATTCGAGTTGGTATCTTGATTCGGAAAATTCTCATGTTTGCTCCGAGAGAGAGATGTTTTCTACTTACAAGTCTACAACAGGTCGTAGTGTGAGAACGGCGATTGGGGAGATTTGTGACGTAGTGGGTAAGGGAACAGTAACATTAGAGATGTTAGATGGTAAAAGGTTCACACAAGAATAGGTCATGCATATTTTGTCTATGAAACATAATCTGATATCCTTGGAGACTCTTGATGCTCGGGGCTGTAGGTACATAGCTCGATGTGAAGTTTTGACAGTTTGGGATAGTCATGGTAAGGTGATGAAGGGTAAAAGGGGGATTGGGTAGGGTCAGCATAACCTCTATCAGGTTTGTGGGAGCAGAAGAACTCGGCCGAGTGTTTGAAAGCTCATTATTCCTAAAGCTTCATCGAGTAAGCCGTCACAAGAATCACCAAAATGAGACTGCAACATTCGAATACCATTGAAAGGTGGAGAGAGCCTTGATGTAGGTGGAGATCGTGTGGAGGGTGGCACCTCCATGATAACATCTACTGAGGTGTGCCCTCTGGGGGGGGGGGGGGGCATATGTATGGAGGAATGGAGGAAAACATGTGGAGATAGATTCAACTAGCAGAAAAAACCATAGAAACAGGTTGTTTATAAAGCGGAGATGAAAGGTTTGTAAGAGTTTAAATCACACATGTATGGATTCATGCATATACAATCCAAGGTGGAGATTGTTGGGTTTAATGTCTTGCATACTTATTCGGAGTGAAGAGAATATGGTGATATAAGTAGAGGTTTCGAAGCGAGGGAGCGAAAAAGAAGAAAAGCAGTTAGCAGTAGCAACAGTGACAGAGAGGCAGACGGTCGATAGTGGGGTTAAACCCCCCCCCCCCCCCTTACAGGTTGTAGACTGAGAGGTTGCAGTCGACCACAACTATGTGCGGTCGACCAACTGCGATGCTGATGGGTTTTTTGGACCGAGTCTGGTTGATTCGTTTGAAGCCCACTTCGTCTTCTGGTTAGATTGTATGACTCTAATTGTATGTTATCTCTTCAGTATACATCGGATGACTATTTTATCAAGGTATCTAAACCATTGTTTCTCTAGATCTATATATTCATTGTAACGGCTCTAATAAAATATGATTCTATTAAGTGTCAAATAAGAGAATAGAGTACTTCATCTGAGAGTGAGAGATTTCTCCATTGTAAACAGCAAGCAAAGTTAGGCTTGAGAGAGGGTTATGGTGAGAGTTGTAACTGTTGAATCTTCTCTAGTTGAAATAATATCTCGGTTCTTCCTCTCCCGGATTAAGGCAAACCCAAATTGGAAAAATTCTTGTGTGCTTGTGTGATTGGTGTGATCTAGTTTTACTTGGTAGTTTGTGTTCATCATGTTGAAGACTCAACATGATCCTCTAGAGGAAATAAAATTCCCTAACAAGTGGTATCAGAGCATCCATGTTTGTGAGTTTGTTCGAGTTCCTTGGAGAATATGGCATATCAAAAGACGAAAATCAAGCAATTTGATAGTGAGATCAACTTAAATCTATGGAATGTGGACGTGTATGATGTATTGGTTCAAAAGGACTTGCACATTGCCCTAGAAGAGAAGAAGTCAACTGACATGAAGCAGGAGAAGTGGGATGAGATTTGTTTGAAGCCTTGAGTTTAATCCATTGCAATTGGCGGCATCAAGTGTAATATTCTTCAAAAAATATTCTTTGGTTTTCCAAGTGTTGTTAGTTGTCAAGTGTAATATTCAAGTCAAGTGTAATATTCTTCAAAAATTATTAAGTGGCTATTGTATCAAGATTGCAAACTAGGATTTTCTCTAGATCTCTATATATTATTGTAATTGACCTCCATTGAGAGCTAAGAGAGAGAGAGGGGGAGAGCACTTAATTAAAGAAAGTTGAGAGGTTTTTCAATTGTAAATAGCTAATATTTTCTGGTGAAGCTTAAGAGAGGGTCGTGGTGAGAACTGTAATATTCTTGTATCTTCTCTAGTTGAATATCATCTCTGTTTTTCTCCCCCATATTAGGGTTTACCCTAACCGGGACAAATTGTGTGCATTGTGTGTTTGGTGTGATTTTCTATTTGCTCGATGGTTTGTATTGAGCATCTCCCAGACCTGTTAAAGAGGCTGGTTATGATTAATCTGCCTGTAGAAGATTTGAGATCTGTGCAGGATCGCACGATCCTGATTTGTTGCGATTTTTACCATCATCAACCCACAAGCTAATATTCATTGTGGCAACTGTGACGGGGATTGCGATCAAAATGGGTTTTCGAATCTTGACATATCAGTGCTAATAGCGAAATTTTCTTAATTGGTCAATGTGAGACTATAATATTATTTTAACAAATAAACTCCAACTCCAACGTTATTTTTTATCTAAAATGAAATGATACTTAGAACAAGCAATCATACTATAGATTTGAGAAAGCTTAGACGACGATGGACGAGACCAGGCAAGTCATCAAAAAGTCTTGGGATGCTCACACCATCGAAACAATGGCATTAGGAATTTGGGTGGAAAAGGTCAGGCGACTTTGCAGGAGGTTAAAAGGTTGGGCTAGACAGAAGATGGGAGAGGTCAATGTAAGAAGGGAGCATTTAGGCAATTGGATACACGATTTGGAATCCCTATAAGAAGAGATGGAGCTACTCGCCTCAGAAAAAGCCGAAATGGCTATAGGTAGACAAGAGTTGCTGCACATAGGGACAATGGAGGAGATGTATTGGAAGCAACGGTCGAGAATTCAATGGCTCAGGGAAGGGGACGCAAATAAAAAATTCTTTCACAAAGTGGCAAACGGGAGAAGAAGACAAAGCTATATAACATGATTATTTGTTGAGGGTACGTGGACAGAAGATGAGGGGAGGATCAGAGAACACTTAGACAAGAAATACCATTAGCAACTGGGTAGAAGAACCACCACCAGATGCATTCTCGCGTCGGACATGTGGAGCTCTTCCACATTAGATGGTAGCGAGGGTATTGAGCTTAGATTTACAGAAGAGGAAGTACGCGAAGCAATCAAACAGCTCTGACAGGAAAAAGCACCAGGTCCAGATGGTTTAGCAATCTTCTTCTACAAACGATACTGGCAAATCATTAGGCTGGATTTTATGAATATCTTCAACGAACTCAATGATGGAAACACAATGGTGGACAGACTAAACTATGTCACAATTATTTTGATTCCTAAGAAAGGTGAGGTTTGCACGGATGAGGACCTCATGCCTATTATCCTTTTAAATGGATCGTTCAAAATTGTGACGAAAGTTTTGGCTCAAAGATTAGCACCTCATCTAGATGATGGGGTGGCACCCTCGCAAAGTGGGTTTATCCATGGAAGAGACAACTTGGACAGCATAGCTTCAGCATGCGAGATAGTGCACAGAGGTTATAGAGGGAAATCAGAGGCATTCCTACTAAAATTGGACTTTCAAAAGGCCTACGACTCGGTGCATTGGGAGAGCATAGATGAGGCACTGGATTTAAAAGGGTTTGGGTTAAAATGGCAAGCTTGGATGAAAACGTGTGTTCAAGGTGGGAAATCATCCATATGGGTGAACGGGTGGCAAGAAAAAGAAATCAGATGCGGAAGATGACTTAGGCAGGGGGACCCTCTGTTACCTCTTCTATTTGCTATCGTAGCGGATGGATTGGCGAAAATGATTAGGAGGGCACAAGAACACAATGTAATCAAGGGAATTGAGATTAAAGGAGTGGCACAGCCAAAGTCTATTCTACAATATGCTGATGACACACTGTTGTTCGGGACGGCGAAAATGGAGGAAGTGCTGGCTATAAAGGCTGCACTGCTATGCTTCCAAGGATGGTCGGGCCTAAAAGTGAACTTTAACAAGACCAGCGCTATCCTGATCAGTGACCAACTAACTACATCAGTTAATTCGATCGCGGCTACAATAGGATGCGAGGTGAGCAAATACCCAATTAAATATCTAGGAACTCCGATTAGGCCAGGAGCGTAGGTAAGAGAAGATTGGACTCCCGTGATTGAAAAGATTGCTAAGAAATTGGCAGGGTGGAAGAGTCGCTTTCTTTCGTTAGGAGGAAATATTACATTGCTAAATTCGGTACTTAGCGTCACCCCGCTTTATTTAATGTCCGTGTAAGAGTTACCGAAGTGGGTCATCAACAAGATTGACAAAATTAGAAGACGTTTTTTTATGGAAAGGAACGGATGAGGGTAATAAAGGGTTCCATCTGGTCAAATGGAGGAGGGTTTGTAAGAAAAGAGAATTCGGTGGGTTGGGAATTATTAACCTCCACGACATGAACAGAGCTCTTCTTAGTAAGTGGTGGTGGAAGATCTATAGTCGGCGCAAAGGATGGTGGTGTTACTCATTCGACCTGTTCCGAAAGAGGAAGAAGTATCGTTTCGGGGGAAGAAGCACAGGTGGAAAGGTATAGTTTCTCTGGAGAGGAGTGGCAAAACAAGGGGAGATATTCAACACTAATATGAGGTGCAGGATAGGGAACGGGAGGAACGCAAGATTTTGGAAGGATAAGTGGTGTGGGAACAGGGCTTTGAACAACATTTTCCCGCTAGTAGCAGAGTTAACAGTGAACCAAGACTCATTAGTGGCGGACGTATGGAGGAATGGGAAACTTAGGCTGACTATCTCAGATCGGCAGACAACCGAGAGTATTGCTCAGTTCGAAGTACAAATAGGTTCATCCAAGCTGAAGGAGGACAGATGAGCAATGCTACAGATGAAAGATGGTGGAATATTGACGAGTCAAAAACTTTTTTCGGTGGCGTCAATGTACAAATGGCTAAACGACGGTGGATTGAGATGTAAAGAACAAAACATCATCTGGGGAACACAGTCACCTCTAAAAGTGAATGTTTTCTGCTGGCTGGTGTTTAACGATGCGATCCTGACCAAAGTCAATCCTAAGAAAAGGAATATGCAAATCGATGTCAGGTGTGAAAACTGCTTACAGGAGGAAGAAAATGTAGTCACACACATTTTTTTCACGTGTCACAAGGCTGCCCTCACTCGAGAAGTAATCTGTAGGGGGTTCGGATGCGCTCAGCGCCCTAGGTCAAGTAGAGATTTGTGGGGTAGTATGAGGGAAAATCTAATCAGGAGAGAGGATAGACGGGCATGGGATATAGCGGTAGCGGCAACAATGTGGAACATATGGCTAGACCAGAATGATTTTTGCTTTCTCAATATAGTCTATACATTCTCAACTTCGATGAATAAAATTTTCTTTCTTATACATGATTGGGCAGGTTATGCGGGAGCATTAAAGAAGACGAAGATGATTGATGAGGCACAGAGGTATTTCACTGTGGGGGAAAGGAACGTCTCCTGACTCAGAGGGGCTTTAGACTTTATTTCTTTTGATGTATGGGTTGTAACAGAGTGGGGGTGACTCTGTAGGAGGTTGTTATTAGGAGCAGTACGCTTCTGATTTTTGTTGTTATTTTGTACTACTTTTTTTCGTTAATCATCATTAATGGAACGATGACGGGGGTCATCTTTTAAAAAATAATTAAAAAAAAAAAAAACCAAGAAATCATAGTCTACAAGTATAGAACCAAATTTAAAGGCAACTGTTTTGAAATGAAATACTAGCAGTAGCTTCTTTGTCAACAACAAATCATGCTTATTATATAAATAGGTTTCATTATCTTCTCTTTAATAAAACAGAAGAGCACGCTCCACTTTATTTCAAATACAACAAGAACGACAAATCTTCATATACAGGATTCAAACAAAGAATCCTCACGCATCACACATACATATGTAGAACAGTAAACATAGTCTACATTTATTCGAAATGCAAATTAAGGTCTATTAATGTATCTCGATATTCTTCTTATGAGGTAAACTCAATTTGGACCCCTTCAATTATCACAGTCCCAGACCTTGGCACAAGTGTAACAAGAACACTCATCGGCCTTTGCATCAATATCTTCAAGCAATTTCGTAATCCATAGCCTGAACGTGGTAGTCATCATCATATGCATCTTCCTATGCTTATGGCTGTGTGGAACACTCACTCCTTGTTAGATCGTAATACCTTTGGCCTCTTCACTATCATAGTCACTGCTGATTCTAAAGCCAATGGGAAAGTGTCCTCCGGTGCTGCATGTGTCTTCTTTGATTCAAGGAGGAGCCTATTGGTTGTGGGAGTTGGGGGAGTGTAGACCCAAAGGTTGGGGACATCCTGATATGTGTACCTGTTAACAACAACACTGCTTATTTAGAACCTGACGTGCACCTGAGAGGTTTCCCGTACTTTACAGTTATGGTTTTATTTATTTATTTACTTATTATTATTATTATTATTATTATTATTTTTTATAATCTTCAAAAATAAGTGTATATATGCATGGTGAATATGGATTGGATACTAGCAGTGGATGGTTGAACTTAAATATTAAACAATTATAAGTGTTCTGTTTATGAAAAAGAGAATCTAAGACAAACATATATACATATACACGCACCCTAGGATCTTAGTGTCCAAGCAGTCTTCGACCTTCACCCTAACTAGCTGCCCATTCTCGTCGTATAAGAGGAAGCTGATTCCGAACCAACCTTTATTGGTGTACTCCTTCCCTCCTAGTTGTTGCTTCCAGACATTCCATAATCGATCAACATTAGAGTGGTGGGCGAAGAAGATGGGATCGCGTGCAGCAGTCTCGAATACGCCCATATCCCTCCCATCTTGGGTTGGATCTCCGGTCCAGTTATGAACCATGTTATGTGGAATGTTTTCTACTGAACCTGCCCCACGACGAACCTTGTCCTCGGGATAATATGGCAATCCCATAAACCCCTCAGGTGTCGATCCATTGTAAATCATTTCTCTATGCATTATCTGTTAATTGGATCCATGAAGGAAAAATAAATAAATTAATTATTATAGAAAATATGGGCTGCAAAATTAATTGCTTATGAGGTATCTCATAAGTCCACGCCTAAGTACTAAAATAGTTCCACAAAATTTAAATGGCAAGTTACCGACTGTGACCAAAATGTATATCACCTGACCTATGTGGATTAAGAAAAACTTTGTGACTCGACACATGTATTAAACTTGCCGTACTCAACAGGAAAAGAAAGATCGGTGCATTTGTTAATCACCTATATAGCAAGCCATATATTATACCTGGAGGTTTTCATAAATTGGCTGACTGGAAGTCCGATCAGTCCCATGAAAATTAAAATCCACAAGCTGAGGTGGCTGGTGCTTTTCATCCCGTAAAGGATCATACAAAGACGAACATGCATCTCTAGTATACATGGCAGGCATCGTCATCCCATCGGGTGCATCCCAATTCCAAAACGGCAACGCAAAGCTTGTTACTGAAATTTGTCCCGAATCTTTGATTTCTTTCACAACTGGATATAAGAAACAAAATAAATTAAAACAGAGTTACCGGCCTATGGAAAAGTCGCCCGGAACGCACTGCCCTAAGAGTTAATCCGCGGTCTTATGTGCAGACTTTTCGCAGATGTTCCTAGTGGTAAAACCCCCGGTATCACCGGCGTCTCGCTGTCGCACACAACGTCGAGAGATCGACCCGAACTTGTTCTTGCCCAGAACGGAATTGAAAACCGAGAGTGAAAGCCGCGAACCAGAGGAGGAAGAGTTTTCTCTTTGTGGAATGAACGGAAGTGAAACCGAGGGAAAGCAGCGAACCAGAGGAGGAAGAGTCTTCTTTTTTGTGGAATGAAGATTTTTCAGTAGTTGTAAAAGGAAGGGAAGATCGGGTTATATAGAGAGAAGAATGTGTGAACGTTGAGCGGAACGTGTGGAGAGAAGGTAGCCAGATTTTCAGATCTGGAGAACTAATCCAACGTTTAGAAGGAAATAGTCAAAAGGTAAAAAACAAATAGCAAAAGAAGTTTTGGATCTCAACCCGAACCCGAAGAGCAATTCGGATCGGCATTCGTGTCCGCAGATGCGGGTGCGCACACCCGTGCCCACTACGCGCGCCGAACCGAACCGAACTGGGCCGGGCGGCGGCGGCGGCGCGCGCGTATGGCCCACGGGTTCCCCACACCACACACAAGTCTACAATGGAGTAAAGAATGGGTTGTTATATAAACACTCACATGACAAGTTCATTTCCGATGTGGGACTAAAAGAAAACAATGAGGAGGTTGGTTTTGACTAAAATAGCCAACAATCCCCCCCCCCCCCAAAACCAAGATCCGAAGACAGAGATAACAAAAGAATAATGATGGAAAAGTTCTGGGCAAGAGTATACTATGCATAAATGAGATGGACTATAGCCTTGAATCTCACGTAGTGACTATTGTCTTTGTCTGAAGAAGTGCTTGATGGACTATGCCTTGAATCAGACTTCTTGACTCAGATTCAGAAAATAGCACACATAGTACGCTAGAGGTTCTTGGGTCTATCGGGTGGCGCTTTTGAATGGCCATGCACACTTTTTCCATATTCATGAGAGTTGTCTGGGATCGCCCTGTCCCACAGTTGCGGCCTTCACGACCTCTCATATAGGTAAGTCCTCAAAGGGTTGGTGATCGGAGTCAACCCTACATAATAATGTTTGGACCTATTAGGAGTTTAGAACTCATCCTAACCAGATCACACTGGAACACTGTCACCATAGGGATGGAATATCATTGTACAACCTCGTACAGCCACCTGGGCATTAATTTGAGAGAATTTAATCTCTGAGTCAGTGTTCCATAATAGTCACCGAAGTCCAGCTTGTTTCTACCCATTGAACCGGCTTCTTGGGATCTCCAGTCAGACTCGGTTGGGTTGCCACTGCTGGTGACTTACTTATGGGCTTAACCCCATCCCCCTTGATGATTCTAGGATCAACGTCCTAGATAGACCCTTTGTCAAGTGGTCTGCATGTAGAACCCCGTATTTTCAAATATTATTTTAATTATTTGAAAATGAATTTTAAATGATTTTGAGTATTTGATAAATATTTTCTAAAAGATTTATCTTTTGTTCACGTGCAAAACACGTGCAGATGACTTTTCAGAAGTTTGAAAATTTTAGTTTTCCTTATGAAAAATCATTATTTATTATTTGAAAATTATTTAGTATTTTTCCAGATTTTTCTGAAATTAATTGATACTATTTGCAATTTTTGAGAAAAGAAGGACTTATTTGCAAAATTGACATTTTGAGGGTTAGAGTGCAAAATGTATTTGCTGGACATTCCGATCAGCACTTGTTGAGGTTTGAAAATATATTTTTCTATTAGATCCTAATTTAAAGGATATTTGGTTTAATTTTCAAGAAAAGGATTATATATGTGAAATGTATTTTTGGAAAGGATTATTTTGTAAAGTGGGAATAAAACCCTAATATTTTACCCGGATATTTAAGAGACGTTTCTTTCAGCCGTCATTGTTTAGAATACCCAGAAATTGAGATTTGTTTTGAGGAGCAAGAAGAGGATTCTTGGATCTAGCAAAAGGAGGAAGCTTTTTGCGGATTTTTCTTCGAATCAAAGGTGAGTGGTTTTGTTTTGCCTTGCTTTGTTTTGTTTGCTTTGTTTGATTGATGGACGACGTAAGATCTTTGTAATGCTTGTTTGTGAATCATTATGCCATTATTTTGTTAGTCTCACTGTATGTATGATATGGATCTATTAGTTGATATGGAGGAAGAGAACTCTTATTGATATTTGGATCATGTATGAGAAATATTAAGATTTGTTGAGGAAATGTGGAATTATGAGATCGTATTGTTGGGAGACATATTAAGAATTTATTGTGTTATGATCAGAGGATAAACCTCTGGATCTTATGATTGTAGTTCAGGTTTGGTGATAGTGTTGTGAAAGAAGTTTGATGAGGAAGACCCTAATAGAAGGATTAAGAGTTTGGATCATGAGGATATGAGATTTGAGTATTTGATTGATTGAATAATGTATCCACGATGGAGATTACTGAGGGTTGTTTATTTGCCTGGATACAAAGTAATTGTTATGAACAATGAATTATTAGAATACTCCAGTTTGATTTGTGTTCAGACCTATCTTTTGGGAATCTGTAGCCGACAGCCGACTGTCTTGCGAAGCAGTCGACTGGTACGAGCCTACTGTGTATTTTTGAGTCTTGAGATTTGTTCGGGACAGTCAACCTAGACTGAGGTCAGTCGACTGATCCTCTGTTTGTGATTTTGTTCAGTCCTTTCGGGACAGTCGACCTATGACCCTTCAGTCGACTCAAATACCTAGATTATTTTGATGAGGACTATTTGAATTTGTCTCGGGGCAGCCGACTGATGACTTGTCAAGTCGACTGGTCATGCCTTAGATTATTTTTGTAAAATGTTGGGATATGCCCTCTGGACAGTCGACTGGTCCTTTATGCAGTCGACTGGTCCTGAAGGATCTTTGTATTTGTTTTTGAGATGTTCTGTTCAGTAATTGATTTTAAGACATTTGTTCAGTATTTGATTTCGAGATGTTCAGTTAAGAACATGATTTTGAGATATTTTGTTGAGCCACTTGTTAAGTGGAAATTTGTTCAGATATTTGTTTTTGAGTCTCTAGAGGTATGTGACCCTAGTATACCGGTGTTGAGATATTTGTTCAGTTATTTATTGAGGCCCATTGAGGCAAATTTTCAGTTATTCGGATTTTTTAGTCCGGTAGGGTACACTACTCTAGGAGATTTGTTCAGTAACCCAAACTAATAAGGACAGACATTAGTAGTGTCATGACGAATGGGAACTTGAGTTATGCACCTTAGTATGACTTTTGATGTAGGATTTAATCTCCTGAATTATCCAAGTAGTTAACTTGTGATGTGTGATTTATCTCCGGAATTATCCAGGTAGTTAACCTGAGATGTGAGGTATTTCTCCTAAATTATCCAAGTGATTATCTTGAGATGTGGGATTGAACTACGGAATGATCGGACTCGAGGCGACGCTTTTGGGGTATTATTGTGATAAGGAATCTATGTTTAGATGTAGGATGATCTCCTAAATTATCCAGGGAAAATACCTGTGATGTGGGATCAATCTCCGGAATGATCAAGCATGGGCAAATTATCATAGTTTATCTTCATCTCTTAGTAGTCATCGTTGTCAGCATGTAGTCATGATGTTTTCTTGAATCACTTTTATGCATTTGGATTTCCTGTTTTTACACACTTGGCTTTTGGATTTGATATCACCCTTTATTCTTTTGGTTGTTACTTCCTACTTTAGTGTTTGATTTTTATTTGTTGGATATTATGTTTGAAGCTCATTTATGTTATTTGTTTGATTTGTTACCACTCACACCATTTATGGCTGACCCCGTAGTTTGGGGGTTAGGGTTCAACTCTAGCCTCACTTGTTGCAGGTTATTGCTTAGATTGGAGGTTGGATGCTTGAGTGGGCCATTTGAGATTATTGGATTATTTAGTGTTGGTGTAAAATTGTTAAGATATATTTGAATCATTATTGAGTTGTAAATAAAAGATTAATTTGTGTTGAGATGTTTAGACTTCTGCTGTAATTGTAAAATTTGTTGTAATAAGAGAAAGAAAAATTTTAGTGGTGTTGTTGGTGTTTATTGTTGTATTGAAGTGGATTGCTGGGATTTTGCCACTTATTTTCTAAGCTCTCATATTAGAAATTTGGGGCGCTACAGAGATTGGTATCAGAGCTCCGCTTCAATGTAATAATAGACTTAGTATGACAACCAACCTAGGTGTGGACACTAGAGAGTGAGTACCTAGGTATGGACATCAGAGTGTGAGTATCACATAGAATTAAATTATGATGTTTGGTTTGAAATTATGGTTTGACTTCGCTGTAGGGCATTGATATGAGTTTGAATTGTGTGTTACTCTAACTTTACCCTCATTTTACAGTAATCAAAATGGTTGCACTCAGAGGTAGAAATGGTGGCAACAATGAGGATGGATCAGGTAGTTCTCGAGGAACGGGGATTGACCTAGAGGCTGAATTCGCCAAGGTGTATCAAACACTGAATACGTTGATGGCATTCAACGTGGCACAACAGCAGCAAGCTCAGCAGCAGCAGAATCCGCCGTCAAATCATGGAGCTGGACATGGATTGGTGAATGCCAACCCCATCAAGCAGATTGAATCCTTTAAGAGGATGAGGCCGCCAGTCTTTGAGGGGCAAGCTGATCCAACAGCAGCAGATGATTGGATTAGGAAGATGGAGACGATTTTCGAGGTGTCAGAGACTCCGGCAGGTAGCAAGGTGAAGTTAGCTTCGATGCAGCTCGAGAAAGATGCTGGTGTCTGGTGGGAGTCACTGAAGAGGACTCTGGGAGATCAGCCTTTGACATGGGACGCTTTTCTGGAGGAGTTCAGAGATCGTTTCTTTCCTCTTGATGTTCAAGAGAAGAAGGCGACTGAGTTCATGAACCTTCAGCAGGGGAGCATGACTGTTCGGGAGTATGAGACGAAATTTGCTCAACTTTCGAGGTATGCACCAGAGTTGGTCATGGACGAAGCAAAGAAGGCCAAAAAGTTTGAGCTAGGATTGAGGCCAAACTTGAGGTCAAGGATGGTTCCGTTGGGTATCAGGAGATTCGAGAAGCTGGTCAGGAGGGCAGCAATGACTGAGGAGGATATGGAACTGTTTCAGAAGAAGCAGGATACATGGAACCGAAACAAGAGGCCAGCATCAGGCCAGAGTGGGAAGGGATTCCCCGCGAAGCAGGCAAAGTTTAGTGGACCGGCGCAGAAGGCATCTGGAGCTCAGGGAGTGACCTGCTACTACTGCAAGGAAGTAGGACATTACAGGTCAGCATGTCCGAAGTTGGCAGAGCATGTTTGTTCTCAGTGTGGGCAGACTGGACACTCAAAGCCCCATTGTCCACAACTAAAGAAAGACGGTTCGGGTGGAAGCAAAGTCCCGAAGAGGCAAGGGGAGTATTTGCATTGACCGAGGAGGATGCGAGGAACTCGGAAGATGTAATACAGGGTATGTAGGAATTTTGATTTCTTTCATTTTGAATCAGTGTAATGAATAAAGCTTTTATTTCAGAACAATTTAAGATTGAGTATCATTCTTATTGTAACAGGAGTTGTTTTAATAAATGGAATTAAAGCAAAGGTTTTGTTTGACACTGGTTCATCGCATACGTTTGTATCACCAAGTTTTGCAAAGATCTTAGGTTTGGAACCTAAGTTATTTCCAGGCAGGGTTTTGTCGGTGGCAACGCCGTCGGGTGAAGAGCTGGTAGTGGATCGATATTACGAGGGCTGTGATATCGAGATTGGTGGAAGGATGTTCGGCATCGACTTGATCGAGCTGCAAGTGTTGAGAGTGGATGTCATCGTAGGCATCGTTTGGATGGCTATTTATGATGCCACGATTGATTGCAAGCAGAAGGAGGTGTTGGTGAAAGCACCAGGTGGACCTGCAGTAACTTTCCAAGGGAAGAAGAAGATTCTGCAGGTGGCTGCAATGGTACCTAAGAAGTCTATTGCAGATGAAGTCAAGGGCATTCCGGTGGTTCGAAGTTTTCCTCAGGTGTTCTTGGATGGCTTTCCAGGGTTACCGCCGCAGAGAGATGTGAAGTTTTGCATCAATGTTCAACCGGGGAGTGCGCCGATTTCCAAGGCTCCGTACAGGATGGCACCTGTAGAGCAGGATGAAGTGAAGAAGCAGATTGAAGAGCTTTTGAGCAAAGGGCTTATCAGACCGAGTTCATCTCCGTGGGGAGCGCCAGTGTTGTTGGTCAAAAAGAAGGATGGGTCGATGAGGATGTGCATTGACTACCGGGAGTTGAATAGGGTGACTGTCCAGAACAAGTATCCGTTGTCGCGGATTGATGATTTGTTCGACAGGCTTCGAGGAGCAGCGGTGTTTTCGAAGATTGATCTGAGGTCAGGGTATCATTAGGTGCGAGTCAAGGAGGAAGACGTGAGTAAGACAGCGTTCAGGACTCGTCATGGGCTGTATGAGTTTTTGGTGATGCCATTCGGGTTGACGAATGCGCCAGCGATTTTCATGGATATGATGAATCGGGTGTTGAGGCCATTCATTGATTCCTTCGTGGTGGTCTTCATCGATGATATCTTGGTGTATTCGAAGTCGGAGGAGGATCATTCTAAGCACTTGACAGCGGTATTACAGACATTGCAGGAGCACAGCTTGTATGCCAAATTGTCAAAGTGTGAATTTTGGAAGTCTGAGGTAGCTTTCCTTGGTCATATTCTTTCTAAGGAGGGAGTAGCTACTGATCCTCAGAAAGTGGAAGCAGTGAAGGATTGGCCCAGGCCGACGTCAGTGAAGGAAGTGAGAAGCTTCTTGGGATTAGCTGGTTACTACAGGAGGTTTATTCAGGGGTATTCTCAGATTGCAGTTCCATTGACAGGTTTGACCTGGAAGAGTGTGGCATTTGTGTGGACAGATAAGTGCGAGGAGAGTTTCCTTGAGTTAAAGGAAAGGTTGACCACTGCACCTATATTAGCATTGCCGCAAGCAGGGAAGGATTATGACATCTACAGTGATGCATCTCTCAGAGGTTTGGGATGTGTCTTGATGCAAGAAGGCAAGGTCATTGCTTATGGTTCGAGGCAGTTGCGTCCGCATGAGAAGAATTATCCGACGCATGATTTGGAGCTAGCAGCTATCATTTATGCCTTGAAGCTATGGAGGCATTATGTCTATGGTGAGAAGGTCAACATGTACACTGACCACAAGAGCCTGAAGTATATTTATCAGCAGAGGGATTTGAATCTTCGGCAGAGGTGGTTGGAGGTATTGGAAGACATTCGTCCTGAGATAAAGTATCATCCGGGCAAGGCGAATGTAGTGGCTGATGGACTTAGCAGGAAGAGTAGTTTATCGAGATTGATCACTACTCGAAGGGAGTTGGCAGCAGAGATCGATCAGGCAGGTATCGAGGTGGTACTGCGAGGTTTAGGGGCATCTTTGGCTCAGTTGAGGCTACAGCCGTCTTTGAGAGAGAAGATTGTGGAAGGTCAGAAATCAGACTCAGATATCCAGAAGATGTTGCAGCAGGTTTCAAAAGGCAAGTTATCAGAATTTCGTGTCCAAGATGGAGTTCTTTGGTTGGGTGAGAGGTTGTGTGTCCCAGATGATGCAGAGCTGAGAGAGAGTATCTTGCAGGAGGCGCACTGCACATTGTTATCAGTTCATCCAGGAGGTACGAAGATGTACAGGGACATCAAGCAGCATTTTTGGTGGTCTGGTATGAAGCGGGATGTAGCAGATTTTGTGGCAAGGTGTCTGACTTGTCAGCAAATCAAGGCAGAGAATCAGAGACCTGGAGGTTTGTTGCAGCCTTTACCCATTCCGGAGTGGAAGTGGGAGAATGTCAGTATGGACTTTGTCACGGGTTTGCCGAGGAGTTCGAAGGGCAATGACTCGATTTGGGTTGTGGTAGACCGTTTGACTAAGTCGGCACATTTTCTAGCCATGAAGATTACTTGGTCGATGGAGAAGTTGGCTGAGTTATACATTGGGGAGATTGTGAGGCTTCATGGAGTTCCTGTGTCGATTGTTTCTGACAGAGACCCAACGTTTACTTCAAGGTTTTGGAAGAGCCTACAGGCAGCTTTGGGCACCAGGACTGATTTCAGTACAGCATTTCATCCGCAGACAGATGGTCAGACGGAGAGGGTGAATCGAGTGCTGGAAGATATGTTGAGAGCTTGTGTTATGGATTTCGGTGGTAGTTGGGAGAGATACTTGGCATTGGTTGAATTTGCTTATAACAACAGTTACCATGCAAGTATTGGGATGGCACCGTATGAGGCTTTGTATGGGCGGAGGTGCAGGACACCTGTATGTTGGTATGAGGTTGGCGAGAGGCAGATGTATGGTCCTGAGATCGTGCAGCAGACGTCAGAGCAGATTGAGCTGATTCGCAAGAGGTTAGTTGAAGCTCAGAGTCGGCAGAAGAGTTATGCTGACACTCGACGAAGAGAGTTGGAATTTGAGGTTGGGGATGCAGTTTTCCTCAAGGTTTCTCCGACCAAAGGAGTGATCAGATTTGGTAAGGGAGGCAAGTTGGCGCCATGGTATATTGGTCCGTACAAGATCGTGGAGAGGATTGGCAAGACCGCTTACAGATTGAAGCTTCCAGAGGAGTTGGCTCAGGTGCATGATGTGTTTCATGTATCATTATTGAGGAAGTATGTTGCCGATCAAAAGCATCAATTGGTAGAAGTTCCTGAAGACCTACAGGTGAACTTGAGCTACAAGGAACAGCCTGTTGAGATCGTTGATCGTAGGGAGAAAGTCCTTAGGAGCAAGGTGATACCTATGGTCAAGGTATTGTGGAGGAATCAACAGTTCGAGGAGGCTACTTGGGAGCCAGAGGATCGCATGCAGAAGGATTTTCCTGGATTGTTTGTATGAATGTATTTTCTTGTATGTGATTGAAATTCTTTGAATGATTGAACCATTGATTGATACGTGATGTAATCTTTTATTTGATTGTGATGTTATATGAAATTATTTGGATTATGATCTATTTATGAAGTATTGTTTCCTTTTGTTGGTATGTGTTTGAACTCATTTGTAATACCCTGATTTTTCAATTAATAAAAAAATTATTTATTTTGCACGTGTTGTGCACGTGCAATATTTTGTTTGAATTATTATATCATAATGTGTATAATTATTTAATATATTTTTCTCAAATTATTTTAGTACAAAAAGCCTTCTTTAAAAGCCTTCTTTGATTTAACTAAAAAGCCTTTCTTAAAAAGCCCAAAAGCATTTTTATTTTAATTATTTTTTTTATATATAATTTTGGCCCAAAAGAAAGCCCATGAATTATTTTTAATTAAACTTGTCATGTAGAAGACTTTTTTTAAAAACAAATGTATTTTTATACAATTTTAGAATGTACAAATTTGGCCTAGTTGCATGCACGTGCACTACACGTACACGTGCAATGCACACTCACTATTCTTGGCCGGGTAGCATTCTTTGGAGGGAAAATTGAATTTTTTGGTGGGGAGAACATGGGGGTAGTTTCAAGGAGGTGGGTAGTTTTCCTAACTCCTACTTTGATCTAAGCCTTTCATTTTGCAACCACCAAGATGATCTTAGCCCTCCATTCCACTCATTTTTTAGTATAAATACCCCCCTTCTCATGGCTAATTTTTCATATGCAAAGTATAATTTCTAAAGCTATAGTAATATAATTGTGAGAGTTATAAAAGATAAGAGAGTGTGTGGTTCTTTTGGTTGCTTGGAGCTTTCGGCCAAGGAGGGTAGCATTCGGCTTGGGAAGCATTCGGCTTGGGAAGCATTCGGCTAGGATTTGGGAGCTTGGAGTGGTGCACTCTTTTGGCTAGGAGGAGGTGTTCTCATCTACTAGGACTCATTGCTTTTTGTGTTTCTCTCCATTAAGGTGGGTAAAATATTTCATATTTCTAATATAGGATTCATGCTAGTTATATTGTCAACACCATACATGGAAAATACTAATAAGAGTCCATTCTAATTAAAAAGTTAGTATGTGAATGGTTTGGAATGATGTGATTAATTGTGTATGTGAAATTCTAGCATGAAATTAAACTATATGAAGCACTTTCTATGATTGTTAGTTTATTGGAATAATGATGCAATATGGTTAGTATGATGTGTGAAAATCTTCATTAATTGCTTGTAATTGTATGGTTGAAACATGACAATTGATTAAGATATTGACACTATGAAATTTGAATAGAAAAGTATAAAGTATGCTTGAGTTATGAGTATGTTAAATTCATGTGTAGAAGTGGCATAAATGAACCAATGAATTGCTTGTTGTCATCAAAATAGAAATACCCAAAAATTAGTAAGTGTTGAGTTTCACCTATTCATGTGTTACATGAATTCTTTTGCTAATATGAGTATGGGAAAATCCAAAGTTGTATTGTGGTGTGAATATAGATTAATAAACAGTAAATTATCATGGAAAATTTGGGAATAAAAGAGAGATTAGAAGATCAATTGATTTCTTTTCAATGTCGAAAATAAAAGATATGATAGTTTTAATAAACAAATTATTAATTTGGGTGGAGAAAATTATGTTTTTAGTACAAAAATTTATTTTATACTTGCTGTTTTGAAGATTAAATAAAGATGATTAAATCTGGAAATTTTCTGTAGTTTGTATAAAGGCAATTTGAACCTAATTGATTTGAACATCGAGTTGTTTTCTAAAACAGTGCGAATATGAAACTAATGGACTTAAACCCAATACTGTGACAACCTGAGCCAGTGGCTCAGGCGGTCTATGACTGCGCTCGGTTTCCCTGAGCGGTACGGTTCGAAACCCGGCCTCACCATCTTTTCTTAACTGTGTATATAAGTTTAGATTACTGCGAACCGAAAGCACATATACCTATTTCACCCTCTTCTAATCGCTAGCACACGATTGGCCTATTGGCGGGTGCTCTGGCCTTCTTCTCTACCGTGCTGGGTTCGAATCCTTCCCCTAGCACTTTATAAAAAACATTTTTTTTGTGAGTTTGTGATGTCCAAAAAATGTGAGAAAAATATGGTAATTTTCATAAAAATACAAGGAATTTTATGGGATTGAGTTGGGTATTATTTGAAGAAAATATAAGGTAGTTTGTGAACAAATAGTATAATTAAAGCTATGGTTCTAAGACACATGCTTATGGAAATTTTCAGTTTATAAAGATATAATGAAATGGGTTATTAAGAAGTATTTGACACAAAAGAGTTTGTGGTGTGACATGATATTATAAATTTTCACTTGAGGATATTGTGTAAAATGTAAAGTATGGGTGTTTAATTATAAGTGCATGAGTGCATTGTATGATATTGGAATTTAGAAATCATGTTGATGAAATTGTTGGCCATGAATATGAATTTTTATGAATTATAAGTATTCACTATGGACTTGTGAACAAAGAGTAATCATGAATAAGAAAGAATATGAAATTGTGACATGAAAGTGGTTATGACTTAAAGATTGTGAAATGAAATTTGAAATCGAGTAGCTAAGTCTCCCCGGCATTGAGAAAAATGAATTGAATTGAAATTAGACCAAGGTGGGTCATGTTGAAACAAATGAATAAGTCCGGTTGATGGAGAGGCTAACTCTAGTGATTATTTTGTTCATGATTTTTAAATAAAACTAAGGACTAGTACATAGTGGAGATGTGATGAAAGTAGAAGAAAAACATGAGTATGAGGGCCAACGGATAGCGGTGTGAGAGCGATTCACAGGTTGCCTGCTTGATGCGTCAAGACAGTGCGTGGGCGCTACTCCGGAATTATCGTCCCGGTGGCGACGCTCGTGGGATGTTCGAGTGGCTATGGGTGGTGCCATTGTTCCATGGCGGAGGCTGAATTGTCCATAGGTTGCCTGCTCGATGCATCGTGACAGTGCGTGGGATTCCCCTCCAGGCTGCCTGGGCATGGGCTCATAGATCATAGGACATCTAAGACACTACCGTAGTTACAGTAGTAGTTAAGGCATAACGGGGGATTGAACCCTATCAAGGTGAAGAACGAATAAGGGCTTGCCCTCGGACCTATGTAGTATGGGATGCATAGAATCCGAACAAGTGTGCATTAGTGTCATATAACATAATTAACTGCATTAAGGACTAAGTGCACAATCACAACACGACATCAATAGGGTAGTCCCTTTAGTTTGAATGTGACAAGTTTGTGTTTGCTAAATATGAAATGTTAAGTTATACTATTTCCGGCAAAGCGAGGACGGCCGTGTATAATGATCGTCGGTTGAATAAACTGACGTACCCACAGTCTAACATGCAGGTAAATGTCATGCTAAAGATTAAAGAAGATTTGGATGCTTAAAGATTTTATCAAGCTGTTGTACTTGTATTTAATTGTTGTATTTTACTTCCGCTGTGCAAAAGAAAGATGTAATTATGATGTAAACTCTGATGTATGATGAAAAGTTTTTATTTCCCTGTAAAAGTGTACTAAGAAAGTGAAAAGATCCTGTAGAACATCTCGAATTCAGTGTATTTGGGATTCGGGGCGTTACAGAGTGGTATCAGAGCCACGCTTTCTACACTTTCACACTTGTACAAATTTATAGGGAACGACACCCTAGATGTGGACATTAGAGTGTGTGTTTGAATCTAGAGATTTAAATGTAAGTGACTTACATTTGTGTTGCTCTAAGATTTATGCTTTCTTCTCTCTATTTCTAAGATGGCTGATCACTTCGACCCTGCTGGAGGCGACGACTGGCACATCATTGAGGAAGAGTACCATCCTGGACAGGCAGATTCCGAGGACGAGTACTACCCTGGACAAGCTGATTCTGATGATGAGGAGTACCCTGAATCCCGAGAGATCACCCCACCTCCGGATTCATCTGATGATTCTTCTTCCGACGAAGAGGAAGTACCAGTTCCCAGTGGTCTTGTGACTTCTCTTCAGAGGCAAGTGGAAACCCTGAAGGAGAGAGTTGGATTGTTGGAGGCTCAGCTGGAGAAGCGGAAGGCTGACTATTCTGTTCTTAGCCATCGGATTTGGGAACTTGAGAAGAAAAAGAACCTAACTGATGTGCTGAAGGATGAGGTTGATGAACTGCGGGAAGAACTTCGAGCAGCGAAGAGGACCCGTATGAGTTAGAGTGTTGTAGCTTCTGTTTTCTTTCCGTTCTGATGTCAAAAATGTTTTTAAATTCGAATGTATAAACTTTTGGAATTCAATGAAATGGAAGTTGGTTTAAATTCTTGTTATATACTTCGAATTTGACGGATCTTTTGCATCAGAATATGTCGAGAAGAGGAGCAAGGAATGGGGAAGGTTTGGATCTGGAGACTGAACTTGCTAGGGTCTACCAGACGCTGAGTGCAGTGGCTCAGAACCAAACTAGGGGGCCGGCAAATCCAGTGCCCGAGGCGATAAAGCTGGTGGAATCGTTCAAGAGAATGAAACCACCCGTATTCGAGGGAAAGTCAGACCCAGATGCGGCTGACAACTGGATACGGCAAGTGGAGACAATCTTTGAGGTATTGGAGACACCGGAGGGTAGCAAGGTCAAGTTGGCAACCTTGCAGCTGGAGAAGGATGCAGCGGTTTGGTGGCAATCCGTGAAGAGGACCATGGGAGGTCTGTTGTTTGGTTGGGAGGAATTTCTGGAGGAGTTCCGCAGCCATTATTTCCCCTCCGATGTCCAGGAGAAGAAGGCGATGGAGTTCCTGTCGCTTCAGCAAGGCAGCATGTCAGTGAGAGCCTATGAGACCAAGTTCACTCAGCTCTCCAGGTATGCTCCAGAACTGGTGGCGGATGAGGCCAAGAAAGCTCGCAAGTTCGAGCATGGTCTGAGGCCTAGCTTGAGATCTCGTATGATACCCCTTGGTATCAGGAGATTCGATAAGCTGGTCAAGAGGGCGGCAGCGACGGAGGCGGATATGGAGCAGTTCCATGTTGTTCAGAACAGGAGGAACAACTGGCAGCCCGGGAAGAGGCCTGCACATTCGGGGAGTTTCAGGGGGCAACCATCTGCACAGAGGTTCAAACCGACAGGGGCGAACGCTGTTAGTGTAGCTGGGAGACCTGGAAACAGTGTGGCGAGACCTTCTGTGGTGACTTGCTTTAACTGTGGGGAAGCGGGACACTACCGATCTCATTGTCCCAAACTTCAGCGCAGTAATAGCGGCGCACCAACGCAGCAGGCTGGGGAGAGGCCGTACCAATCAGGGCGAGTATTTGCCTTGACAGAAGCTGATGCTGAGGAGGCAGATCAGGTCATCTCTGGTACGAGGGCTGGTGTTTAGAGTCTTTGTCATTTCCTTTCCCTTTGTTTAGTGAGGCTGTTATGTAATGGTGTATATTATGTAACAGGCGAACTCTATCTTAATGGAATTAAAGCTGTCGTATTGTTTGATACTGGATCCTCTCATACTTTTGTGTCTCCAAAGTTTGCTAAAGTGTTGGGAGTTGAACCGAAGATTTTCCCAGGCAAGATCTTATCAGTAGCTACTCCGTCAGGGGAAACTTTAACCACTGATCGGTATTATGCTGATTGCGAGATCGTGATTGGGGATAGAATCTTTGGCATTGATCTGATTGAACTGACTATCTTGGGAGTCGATGTTATCATTGGCATTGATTGGATGTCGGTGTACAGTGCAAGCATCGAGTGTAAGACCAAGACGGTGACAGTGAAGGCTCCAGGTGGACCTGAAGTCGTGTTCCAAGGGAAGCGGAAATGTTCTAAGCTGGTGGCAACTATCCGCAAGGAAGAAACTCCTGTGGAAGTGCAAGGGATTCCTGTGGTTCGGGACTATCCGACCGTGTTCTTGGAAGATTTTCCTGGGTTACCTCCGCATCGTGATGTAGAGTTCAGCATCACTGTTCAACCGGGAAGTGCACCCATTTCTAAGGCACCTTATAGGATGGCTCCAAAGGAACAGGATGAGGTGAAACGGCAGATTGATGATCGGAGTCAACCCTACATAATAATGTTTGGACCTATTAGGAGTTTAGAACTCATCCTAACCAGATCACATTGGAACACTGTCACCATAGGGATGGAATATCATTGTACAACCTCGTACAGCCACCTGGGCATTAATTTGAGAGAATTTAATCTCTGAGTCAGTGTTCCATAATAGTCACCGAAGTCCAGCTTGTTTCTACCCATTGAACCGGCTTCTTGGGATCTCCAGTCAGACTCGGTTGGGTTGCCACTGCTGGTGACTTACTTATGGGCTTAACCCCATCCCCCTTGATGATTCTAGGATCAACGTCCTAGATAGACCCTTTGTCAAGTGGTCTGCATGTAGAACCCCGTATTTTCAAATATTATTTTAATTATTTGAAAATGAATTTTAAATGATTTTGAGTATTTGATAAATATTTTCTAAAAGATTTATCTTTTGTTCATGTGCAAAACACGTGCAGATGACTTTTCAGAAGTTTGAAAATTTTAGTTTTCCTTATGAAAAATCATTATTTATTATTTGAAAATTATTTAGTATTTTTCCAGATTTTTCTGAAATTAATTGATACTATTTGCAATTTTTGAGAAAAGAAGGACTTATTTGCAAAATTGACATTTTGAGGGTTAGAGTGCAAAATGTATTTGCTGGACATTCCGATCAGCACTTGTTGAGGTTTGAAAATATATTTTTCTATTAGATCCTAATTTAAAGGATATTTGGTTTAATTTTCAAGAAAAGGATTATATATGTGAAATGTATTTTTGGAAAGGATTATTTTGTAAAGTGGGAATAAAACCCTAATATTTTACCCGGATATTTAAGAGACGTTTCTTTCAGCCGTCATTGTTTAGAATACCCAGAAATTGAGATTTGTTTTGAGGAGCAAGAAGAGGATTCTTGGATCTAGCAAAAGGAGGAAGCTTTTTGCGGATTTTTCTTCGAATCAAAGGTGAGTGGTTTTGTTTTGCCTTGCTTTGTTTTGTTTGCTTTGTTTGATTGATGGACGACGTAAGATCTTTGTAATGCTTGTTTGTGAATCATTATGCCATTATTTTGTTAGTCTCACTGTATGTATGATATGGATCTATTAGTTGATATGGAGGAAGAGAACTCTTATTGATATTTGGATCATGTATGAGAAATATTAAGATTTGTTGAGGAAATGTGGAATTATGAGATCGTATTGTTGGGAGACATATTAAGAATTTATTGTGTTATGATCAGAGGATAAACCTCTGGATCTTATGATTGTAGTTCAGGTTTGGTGATAGTGTTGTGAAAGAAGTTTGATGAGGAAGACCCTAATAGAAGGATTAAGAGTTTGGATCATGAGGATATGAGATTTGAGTATTTGATTGATTGAATAATGTATCCACGATGGAGATTACTGAGGGTTGTTTATTTGCCTGGATACAAAGTAATTGTTATGAACAATGAATTATTAGAATACTCCAGTTTGATTTGTGTTCAGACCTATCTTTTGGGAATCTGTAGCCGACAGCCGACTGTCTTGCGAAGCAGTCGACTGGTACGAGCCTACTGTGTATTTTTGAGTCTTGAGATTTGTTCGGGACAGTCAACCTAGACTGAGGTCAGTCGACTGATCCTCTGTTTGTGATTTTGTTCAGTCCTTTCGGGACAGTCGACCTATGACCCTTCAGTCGACTCAAATACTTAGATTATTTTGATGAGGACTATTTGAATTTGTCTCGGGGCAGCCGACTGATGACTTGTCAAGTCGACTGGTCATGCCTTAGATTATTTTTGTAAAATGTTGGGATATGCCCTCTGGACAGTCGACTGGTCCTTTATGCAGTCGACTGGTCCTGAAGGATCTTTGTATTTGTTTTTGAGATGTTCTGTTCAGTAATTGATTTTAAGACATTTGTTCAGTATTTGATTTCGAGATGTTCAGTTAAGAACATGATTTTGAGATATTTTGTTGAGCCACTTGTTAAGTGGAAATTTGTTCAGATATTTGTTTTTGAGTCTCTAGAGGTATGTGACCCTAGTATACCGGTGTTGAGATATTTGTTCAGTTATTTATTGAGGCCCATTGAGGCAAATTTTCAGTTATTCGGATTTTTTAGTCCGGTAGGGTACACTACTCTAGGAGATTTGTTCAGTAACCCAAACTAATAAGGACAGACATTAGTAGTGTCATGACGAATGGGAACTTGAGTTATGCACCTTAGTATGACTTTTGACGTAGGATTTAATCTCCTGAATTATCCAAGTAGTTAACTTGTGATGTGTGATTTATCTCCGGAATTATCCAGGTAGTTAACCTGAGATGTGAGGTATTTCTCCTGAATTATCCAAGTGATTATCTTGAGATGTGGGATTGAACTACGGAATGATCGGACTCGAGGCGACGCTTTTGGGGTATTATTGTGATAAGGAATCTATGTTTAGATGTGGGATGATCTCCTGAATTATCCAGGGAAAATACCTGTGATGTGGGATCAATCTCCGGAATGATCAAGCATGGGAAAATTATCATAGTTTATCTTCATCTTTTAGTAGTCATCGTTGTCAGCATGTAGTCATGATGTTTTCTTGAATCACTTTTATGCATTTGGATTTCCTGTTTTTACACACTTGGCTTTTGGATTTGATATCACCCTTTATTCTTTTGGTTGTTACTTCCTACTTTAGTGTTTGATTTTTATTTGTTGGATATTATGTTTGAAGCTCATTTATGTTATTTGTTTGATTTGTTACCACTCACACCATTTATGGCTGACCCTGTAGTTTGGGGGTTAGGGTTCAAATCTAGCCTCACTTGTTGCAGGTTATTGCTTAGATTGGAGGTTGGATGCTTGAGTGGGCCATTTGAGATTATTGGATTATTTAGTGTTGGTGTAAAATTGTTAAGATATATTTGAATCATTATTGAGTTGTAAATAAAAGATTAATTTGTGTTGAGATGTTTAGACTTCCGCTGTAATTGTAAAATTTGTTGTAATAAGAGAAAGAAAAATTTTAGTGGTGTTGTTGGTGTTTATTGTTGTATTGAAGTGGATTGCTGGGATTTCGCCACTTATTTTCTAAGCTCTCATATTAGAAATTTGGGGCGCTACACTGCAAGGTTCTTTTCTGACTTTATATAGTCAAGAACCACATATTTGCCTAATAGGCTCTTGATTAACTTGAAGCGCAGCTGTAGGTGCCTGTTCATCTTAGCATTCACAGAATCACGCTTTAGTAGTTCTATAACAGATTTATTATCACAGTTTATGGAAATAGCAGGAACAGGAATATTAGTAACAGGTATATGCATAATTAAATTTCTTAGCCATTCAGCTTCTGTACAAGTAGTGTCCAAAGCTATCATTTCAGAATCCATAGTACTTCTAGCTATGATGGTTTGTTTACATGAACCCCAGGAGATTGCAGCTCCTCCTAGGGTAAAAACATATCCAGTTGTGGATTTCACATCATGTGAGTCAGTTACCCAGTTTGCATCTGAGTAACCTTCTATAATATCAGGGTGTCTAGAATAATGAAGTTTATAATTTATAATACCCTTAAGATATCTAAATACTCTTTCTAATGCTGACCAATGTGACTGGTTTGAGTTACTAGTATATCTACTAAGTCTCCCAACAGCAAACGCAATATCAGGTCTAGTTCTATTTGTTATATACATAAGAGAACCTATCATTTGAGAGAATTTATGTTGTTCTACAGGTGAACCTTCATTCTTCTTGAGAATGATACTACTGTCAAAAGGAGTACGAGCAGGTGTCTTATTAAAATACTCAAATTTCCTTAGCATTTTCTCAATAGAATGTACTAAGAAGAAAGTATAACCCTCCTTCGATTTGGATACTTGCATTCCTAGAATCAGGTTGGCTTCACCTAGGTCTTTCATATCAAACATGCTAGATAGATAATCTTTAGTATTATTTATTAACTCAAGTGTTGATCCTAAAATGAGGATGTCATCTACATATAAGCATATAATGACACAACTTCCATCAGTGTTTTTAGAGTATATACATTTGTCATACTCATTTGGTAAGAAGCCATATTCTAAAATCACTTTATCAAATTTGCTGTGCCATTGCATGGGAGCTTGCTTTAGGCCATAAAGAGATTTTACTAATCTGCAAACTTTCTTTTCTTGACCTTTAGCAATAAAACCTTCAGGTTGCTCCATGTAGATTTCTTCCTCTAGGTCTCCATTCAAAAATGCTATCTTTACATCCATTTGATGAATTATCAAGTCATAAATGGATGCTAAAGCTAGAAGAGTTCTGATAGAGGCAATCCTAGCTACAGGAGAGTAAGTGTCAAAATAATCTAATCCCTTTTTCTGGGTGAAACCTTTGGCTACTAATCTAGCTTTATATTTCTCTATTGAACCGTCAGCTCTAAGTTTCTTTTTGAAGATCCACTTGCAACCTATGGGTTTACTACCTAAAGGCAGGTCTGCTAAATACCAAGTACTGTTCTTCATAATGGAGTTGTACTCATTGTTGATGGCTTCTTTCCAGAAAGGAGCATCAGGAGACGAAGTTGCTTCTTCGTAAGTTGAGGGATCACCCTCTATCAAATAAGTGAAGAAACCTTCCCTTAAATTTCTTTCAATCTTACATCTTTTACTTCTTCTAGGTTCAGAATCTTGATCAGGTTGAGAGCTAGAAGGTTGAGAATGGGAACTGATAGAAGGAGGCAGGGAATAACTGGAGGGGTTGGAAGAAATTCTATCATTAAAAGGGAATATATTCTCGAAGTAGATTGCATCTCTAGCTTCTATGATGGTATTATTAGAGATTTCCTTTACTTAAGAATGAGTCACTAGAAATCTATTGGCATTGCTATCTAAGACATATCCTATGAACACAGCATCTACAGTCTTAGGTCCAATCTTTCTCTTTTTAGGTTCAGGGATTTCTACTTTTGCTAGACATCCCCAGACCTTAAGGTAATGGACTCTAGGAGTTCTACCTTTCCATAATTCATAGGGAGTCTTATTCTTATACTTACTAGGGATCCTGTTTAGGATGTAACAGGCTGTCAATAAGGCTTCTTCCCACAAGTTATCAGGAGCACCTGAGCTGAGAAGCATGGCATTCACCATGTCTAACAGAGTTTGATTCTTCCTTTCAGTAACTCCGTTGGACTGTGGTGAGTAAGGAGCAGTCACCTCATGAATTATTCCGTGTTCTTCACAGAAGTCAGTCATTTCGTTTGAGATATACTCTCCGCCATGATCAGATCTAAAGATCTTAATCTTTTTCTTTAATTGGTTCTCAGCTTTGGATTTGAAAACCTTAAATCTATCTAGAACTTCATCTTTAGTTTTGAGAAGGTAGGTATAGCAATACTTAGAACAATCATCTATAAAAGTGACAAAGTATTTCCTACCGCCTCGGGTCAAAACAATATTTGAGTCACAAACATCACTATAAACTAGTTCTAGATGATCAGAATTCCTCTCTATAGATTTGAAAGGTAGTCTGGAATGTTTGGCTTGAACACAAATCTCACATTTGTGTTTATCATCTACAGGAGACTTGGGAATAAGAGCTAAGTTCATCATCCTTCTAAGAGAACCCAGATTCACATGACCTAGTCTACCATGCCAAACATTGGAAGATTCTATATTTGAAACAACAGGAGAAGGATCTGACATTTTATTTATAGTACTGAGAATAAAAAGACCATCCTTTACATATCCTTTTCCAACAAAAGACTCATTCTTAGAAAATACAACTTTATTTGCTTCCATTACAATTTTGAAACTTGACGCTACAAGAAGGGAACCACTAACTAAGTTTCTCCTAACTGATGGCACATGAAGTACATCATGAAGAGGTAGATTTTTTCCTGATGTCATCTTCAGATCTATTCTTCCTCTTCCTACAATCTATACCGTTGATCTATCACCTAGGGTTATGCCTCCTCCACATGATTCCTGATAGTTTGAAAAACAGGAACGATGAAATAAAACATGAACATTAGCTCCAGAATCCAACCACCAGTCATCAGAATAGTAAGAAATATTAACAGAAGGTTGGTAAGTTACAGACTTGAAGGAACTAGAAGATCCATTCGAAATCATGTTGGCTTCTGGTTTGGAAGGGCCTTTCCCCTTATAAGGAGTCTTGATTGGTTCCTTCTTCTTATGAAAACAATTGAAGGATAGATGGTTTGTTCTTCCACACACCAAACAAAACTTCTGTTGATCCTGAGTCTGACCGAAGTTTCTAGTCCTGTGGTTTTGCTGGTGTTGGCGGTTTTGGTGATTTTGGTGATTCTGGTGATGAGGCTGAAAGTTCTTTTTCTTGAAGGAGGTTTTCTTAGGTTTGTGAGGATTATTAAGTTTGGATTTGCCTTGGGTTGAAACTACAAGGTTTACCTTTGCTTTAGACTCATTTTTAGGGTTGGACCTAAGCCTAAGTTGATCTTCTGTTCTAATCTTCTTTAGGACTTGGACAAAGGTAAGCTCACCTTGAGTATGAGTGAGTTCCTTCTTGATATCAGACCAAGAAGGAGGAAGTTTATCTATTAGGCAAGCTATCTTATATTCAGTAGAAAATGTTGTACCTTTGGCTTGAATATGCCTCACATATTCTTGGAATTCATGGATTTGGTTATTCATAGGTTTGTTATCTACCATGAAATACCTATTGAATGCTGAAGAATTGAATCTTTCAATTCCAGCATCATCACAACCATATTCATCTTCTAAAGCATCCCAAAGTTCTTTAACCTTTTTATATTCAAAGAATATGTCATAAAGAGAGTCAGATAAGGCGCTTAGAATTCGATGAAAACAGTGAAAGCCTATTTCCTTAGGGGTTTTAGGTTTTTGGGAACTAGAAGATTTCTTAGGAGTTTGAGAGGAAATAGGGGATTCAGAAACTTCTTTGGTAGACTCAGACTTGTCAGAATCAGTTGTGATGGGTGTGGATCCATCAATTGCTGAAAGTAGTCCTAAGGTGGTGAGCCAGAATTTCATCTGACTCTGCCATCTCTTGAAGTGGGTGCCATCAAACTTGGCTGGCTTGGCAGAAGCAGTCTCTTCTTTTCCAGTCATGATAAATAGTTTAGCAGTCTAGAGTCTGCAGGAATAATATTGTCGCTACTCAATAAGGTGTCACAGGCTCTAGACAGTAGTTTAATGATCTTGCTAATCAACCTAAACAAATCTTTAGTCTATCAAGTTCTGATTAACTTGGGTTAGCTGTAGGAGTCGGTTCCCAGCTAGCGGTGGTTCGAAGATGCTTAAATACCGTGTTGCTTAGGGCTGTTCACACCCGGTTGACAGAAGGACCCTTTGTCTTGTTCCCAAATTTATCTTTACTTTTTAGAACTTTAGATTTCTTTTAGAAGGATTTGCAAGGTCAATAAACTATTCCTTTATCTAAATGTTTAGAGGATACCAAGTAATATCTAGCACCACAAACTAATGATAGTCTTGATATTGTTATGTAGGTAGTAATGCTATTCACAATATAAACTGACACTTAATTGTACTAGCAAATTGATAATTGGAAGTTAACAAAAACAAATTTGCAGCGAGAAGTATTGTAAAGCTTTGAGAATATTAAAATGAGTCTAGTAACACAACTGTTGGTGTCAATAAATATTGTGATTAATAATAGATCAATACTGTAAGAATATTAAAGCTACAGATATTCTATAATATGGGAATTTATAGTGATCTATCAGTACCGCAATTTGTTAATACCAAGATATGTGATCTATAAGTAATACGAACAGCGCTTTATAAAAAGGAAACCATGTGTATATGTATATGTGCTAAATTAACAACATATGCTTTATCTGATTTAATCAGTATATGCTTTGTTTGATTTAGTCAATTTTGTTAATAACAACACTTAATTCAATAAGTATATGTATGTGCTAAATTAATTAGATTAACAATATGTATGTGCTTAATTAACAATATGGCTTAATTAATAAGATTAACAATATGTATGTGCTTAATTAACAATATGGCTCAATTAATCATATTAACATTATGTATGTGCTTAATTAACAATATGGTTCAACTCTTAGATTGTTACTGAAATTTAACCCAAATCTTTGATTTCTTTCACAACTGGATATAAGAAACAAAATAAATTAAAACAGAGTTACCGGCCTATGGAGAAGTCGCGCGGAACGCACTGTCCTAAGAGTTGATCCGCGGTCTTATGTACAGACTTTTCGCAGATGTTCCTAGTGGTAAAACCCCTGGTATCACCGGCGTCTCGCTGTCGCACACAACGTCGAGAGATCGACCCGAACTTGTCCTTGCCCAGAACGGAATTGAAAACCGAGAGTGAAAGCCGCGAACCAGAGGAGGAAGAGTTTTCTCTTTGTGGAATGAACGGAACTGAAATCGAGGGAAAGCAGCGAACCAGAGGAGGAAGAGTCTTCTTTTTTGTGGAATGAAGATTTTTCAGTAGTTCTAAAAGGAAGGGAAGATCGGGTTATATAGAGAAAAGAATGTGTGAACGTTGAGCGGAACGTGTGGAGAGAAGGTAGCCAGATTTTTGGATCTGGAGAACTAATCCAACGTTTAGAAGGAAATAGTCAAAAGGTAAAAAACAAATAGCAAAAGAAGTATTGGACCGAACTGGGCGCGCACACTTAATTCAATCAGTATATGTATGTGCTAAATTAACCAGTATGCAGTTTAATCAGATTAACAATATGCAATAAATTAACAGTATGTGCTAAATTAACAGATTAACAATATGCAATTTGTTTATATGTGCTAATTAATCAGTAAGCAGTTCATAGATTAACAATATGTGTTAAATTGACAATATGTGCTAAATTAATTAGATTAACAATATGTATGTGCTTAATTAACAATATTGCTCAATTAATCAGATTAACAATATGTATGTGCTTAATTAACAATATGGTTCAACTCTTAGATTGTTACTGAAATTTGTCCCGAATCTTTGATTTCTTTCACAACTGGATATAAGAAACAAAATAAATTAAAATAGAGTTACCGGCCTATGGGGAAGTCGCACGGAACGCACTGCTCTAAGAGTTGATCTGCGGTCTTATGTGCAGACTTTTTGTAGATGTTCCTAGTGGTAAAACCCCCGGTATCACCGGCGTCTCGCTGTCGCACACAACATCGAGAAATCGACCCGAACTTGTCCTTGCCCAGAACGGAATTGAAAACCGAGAGTGAAAGCCGCGAACCAGAGGAGGAAGAGTTTTCTCTTTGTGGAATGAATGGAAGTGAAATTGAGGGAAAGCAACGAACCAGAGGAGGAAAAGTCTTCTTTTTGTGGAATGAAGATTTTTCAGTAGTTGTAAAAGGAAGGGAAGATCGGGTTACATAGAGAGAAGAATGTGTGAACGTTGAGCGGAACGTGTGGAGAGAAGGTAGCCAGATTTTTGGATCTGGAGAACTAATCCAACGTTTAGAAGGAAATAGTCAAAAGGTAAAAAACAAATAGCAAAAGAAGTTTTGGACCGAACTGGGCGCGCACACTTAATTCAATCAGTATATGTATGTGCTAAATTAACCAGTATGCAGTTTAATCAGATTAACAATATGCATTAAATTAACAGTATGTGCTAAATTAACAGATTAACAATATGCAATTCTGTTTATATGTGCTAATTAATCAGTAAGCAGTTTACAGATTAACAATATGTGTTAAATTGACAATATGTGCTAAATTAATTAGATTAACAATATGTATGTGCTTAATTAACAATATGGCTTAATTAATCAGATTAACAATATGTATGTGCTTAATTAACAGTATGGCTCAATTAATCAGATTAACAATATGTATGTGCTTAATTAACAATATGGTTCAACTCTTAGATTGTTACTGAAATTTGTCCCGAATCTTTGATTTCTTTCACTACTGGATATAAGAAACAAAATAAATTAAAACAGATTTACCGGCCTATGGGGAAGTCGCACGGAACGCACTGCCCTAAGAGTTGATCCGCGGTCTTATGTGCAGACTTTTCACAGATGTTCCTAGTGGTAAAACCCCCGGTATCACCGGCGTCTCGCTGTCGCACACAACGTCGAGAGATCGACCCGAACTTGTCCTTGCCCAGAACGGAATTGAAAACCGAGAGTGAAAGCCGCGAACCAGAGGAGGAAGAGTTTTCTCTTTGTGGAATGAACGGAACTGAAATCGAGGGAAAGCAGCGAACCAGAGGAGGAAGAGTCTTCTTTTCTGTGGAATGAAGATTTTTCAGTAGTTGTAAAAGGAAGGGAAGATCGGGTTATATAGAGAAAAGAATGTGTGAACGTTGAGCGGAACGTGTGGAGAGAAGGTAGCCAGATTTTTGGATCTGGAGAACTAATCCAACGTTTAGAAGGAAATAGTCAAAAGGTAAAAAACAAATAGCAAAAGAAGTATTGGACCGAACTGTGCGGACACACCCGTGCCCACTACGCGCGCCGAACCGAACCGAACTGGGCCGGGCGGCGGCGGCAGTGTGCGCATGTGGCCCACGGGTTCCCCACACCACACACAAGCCTACAATGGAGTAAAGAATGGGTTGTTATATAAACACTCACATGACAAGTCCATTTTCAGTATGGGACTAAAAGCAAACAATGAGGAGGTTCGTTTTGACTAAAATAGCCAACAATTATCATCCCCAATTAGCTTTGCCAGTATTCTCTCATAGAAGTACAAATAAAGGCGATGCCATGGGAAAAATAACCAGCAGAAATGCACCTGCATATCTTTAATGGGTAACCCGACGTCTTTGAAAGCCCCGTCACAATAAGCATGGTGCAAATCAGATTGTCGACAGAAATTACGTGGGTCCCAACGTGGTAGTAACTTCATGAGCTCAGTAGCTCTTTCATACTTAGCTATGTATTCAGGAGAGGCTAAGTGTGCAGCTCGACGGACCTTCAATGGTCCAGTAATGGGTGGGGGTACCCAATCGATGATGGTCGTTTCAGTTGGAATAGGAGTAGGAGTAGGGTTTTTTTTTTTTTTTTTTGAGGAAAAGGTGGAATAATGCCACCCTGTTTCATTAATAAGAGATTAATAAACAACCCCGAAGTCTCGGGAAAGTAAAAGTGCAGTACAGGAAATAAAACATAACCCCCAACAAAACCCTGGGGGGTGGGTTACATCATCCATCCTAAAGGCAACCGACACACAAAAACAAGTACAGAGTCTGATACAAAAAAAGTAGAAGTGAGGTGAGAGTCCACTCATCAGTCTAGAGTCGGCCCGATCTCTATCTCCTCGTCATCAAACTCGTCCACCTGGAAAACCCTTGCAATCCTTCCTCTTGCTCCTGAAGCAGCAGCTGTAGCCCAAAAGGAAATTAAATGCATGATATGAGTAAGGTTACTAGAAGTAGAATTACATGAAGCACGGAAATAAAAATTGTTCCTATCTAGCCATAACACCCATGTGGTTGCCGCAATGGCAATGAACCATGCATCTTTCATATCATGACGGATTGATGCAAATCTGGGACCAACCCACAGTTCCTCATATTCTCTTGGGTAGTCATTTGTTCCAAGCGCTCTTAGCACCTCTATGAGGACAGCCTTGCTTCTGGTGCAGTGAAGAAACAGGTGATTCAGGGTTTCCATGTGAACGTTGCAGAACCCGCAATTGGTCGCAATGTGGGGTTGCCTCTTGGCGAGGTTCTCTCTAGTGAGAATGGCATTGTTGAGCACCAGCCAAAGGAAGGCTCTAATTTTCAACGGTGTTTTTGTCTTCCAGAGTACCGCTGCCCAGCTGGGCCTGCAACCTCGGTAGTGAATCCGGTTGTACAGTGATCTGACCGAGAACTCTCCCTTGTTCTCGAGACCCCACCGCACGTGATCTGGACCTTGGGCACAAACCACCCCAGAGTGGACAATGCGCGTTTGTAACACCTGCAATTGGTGTAGCAAACACGGAGAGAGAGTTCCTTGGAACGGCGGTCTCCAAGTCCCCCTTTTCCATGCATCCGCCACCGAGATATTCGGTCGATTCGTTTTAGCATACAGCTCTGGGAAATCTTCCTTAAGGGGATGAGGACCGCACCATTTGTCCCACCAAAATCTGGTGCTTCGACCATTGCCGATCAAGGATGAAATTGCTGATCTGAAAGGACCGTTGGCTTTAGTAACTCCTTTCCAGAACCGGGAGACTTTGGGTCCTACTCGGAAGCCTAGAGTTCTAGTCCCTTTCCCTCGAAGGTAAGGTTGGATAAAGTCCTGCCATCCTTCCCCGCAGTGATGAAACACTTTCCACCACCACTTTCCCAAGAGTGCCAGATTCATATCTCTGAGGTCAATGATGCCTAGCCCTCCGTGCCTCTTTTTCATGCATGCAATACTCCATTTCATAAGGTGGTAGCCTCCCTTATTTGAGTCAGCACCTTTCCAAAGGAATCTTTTCCTGATACGATCGATCCTTTGGATCACCCACTTTGGGAGTTCAAAAAAGGACATGTAGTAAATTGGCAGATTGGATAACACAGAGTTGATGAGAACCACTCTGCCCCCGAGAGAAAGTGATTTGCCTTTCCATCCGGACAGTCTGTCCTCCACCCTGTCAATAATAGGCAACTAGTCAGCCTTCGTGAGTCTCCCTGGGCGGAGCGGAAGCCCTAGGTATTTGATAGGAAATTCCTCTACCGCGCAGTTGAGAATAGTGGCATGTTCCCGAATTTCTGCATCAGAGAGTGATATAGGGACTAGCGCGCTCTTATGGAAGTTAATTCTCAGGCCTGACCAGGCTTCGAAGCAGTAAATGACCCCTTTAAAGCAAATTGTTTCCGCTCTAGCCCCATTACCGAAGATAAGTGTGTCGTCCGCATATTGAAGGATCGTGCACCCCTGAACAGTATTGCTGCTGGCCACAGGCGTAATCCACCCTTTCCTTTGACACCTATCTAGCATGCCCTTGAGCACATCTGCTACAATAGTGAATAGCAATGGGGATAAAGGATCTCCCTGGCGGAGCCCCTTCTTGCACGGGAATGACGGCCCCGACCTCCCATTCACTGAGATTGCCGTTTTGCTAGAGTGTAGACATTGTTGAATCCATCTAATCCATTTGTCCCCAAAACCTCTCCCCCTGAGGGCCTCTAGCAAACATTCCCAATCCACAGAGTCGTATGCTTTCTCAAAATCCAGTTTGAGAAGGAAGTTCTTGGAGTTGCTCTTGTGGCAGTGGTGAATAACTTGTTTGGCAGTAGCCACGCAGTCTAAGATACATCTGCCCTTAATGAAACCCGTCTGAGTTCTACTGATAAGACCGTCCATGATGTTTCCCAGGCGGATGGCTAGGACCTTAGTGATGATCTTAGCCGAGCAGTTTATCAGGCTAATTGGTCTAAAATCCCCAACGCACTTAGAATCCTCCCGTTTGGGGATCAGCACAACCTCTGCAAAGTTGAACATTCCCAGCCTCAGGTTATTGTGAAAAAATTCCATCATAACATCCATAAATTCTCCTTTAATTTCTTCCCAGAACACTTGGAAGAACAGCATAGGGAAGCCATCTGGCCCAGGTGACTTGTCAGCTCCCATCTGATCAATGGCTGCTTTGACCTCCAATTCCGTGAATGGTTCCTCCAAGGAGGAGAAGTTTTGGCCTGGCTCACTCTGATACTCCTGCCAGAAGTGTGCCCCCATAGGAACCCTGAAGTCATTCCTCTTCCCGAATAGACCCTTATAGAATGTCTGGAATGTAGAGGAGATCACCTTGTCATCTTGCGATGTTCCTGTATCTGTCTAAATTGATAGGATAAGATTTGATCTCCTTCTCGCGCTTGCAACCCTATGAAAGTAGGCCGTATTCGCGTCTCCCTCTTTGAGCCACGAAATCCTGGACCTCTGTTGCCATTTGATCTCTTCTAGTCTATACAAATTGGCAATGTTATTACGGAGTTCTAGCAGCCTGTTTCGCTCTTCCTGCAAAAGGACTCTAATTTCCTCCACCCTCTCAAGCTCATCAATACCCTCCAGATAGCACTCTTTATCACGCCAAATTGTCGCAAATCTAGAGCGATTCCACTTACAGAGCCTCTTCCTCAGTCTACGAATTTTACCACACCATCTAGATGCCGCATCCCTACTGGCCATTGGAAGTGCCCAGTTCTCCATAACCATATGATGGAAACCCCGAATTTCCAGCCATGCCTTTTCAAATCTGAATTTCCTAGGCTTGTGGGCTCCCCGACTCCCTACATCGAGTAGGATTGGTGTGTGATCCGAGGTTGGCCTGGGGATCGTTCTTGCCGAAGCGAGAGGAAACAAGGCTTCCCAGTCCATAGAAACAAGAACCCTGTCCAGCTTGGCCATAACCGGATCCGCTTGCAAGTTAGACCAGGTAAACAGTCTATCATTGATCGGGATATCAATCAGTTCAAGTTCCGTGATGACTGCATTGAATTCCTCCCGGTGTTTGTCACTAGCCCCTCTACCCTTGTGCTCAAAAGCAAATCTAGTAATGTTGAAATCCCCCTCTACAATCCAGGGTCCCGACCAGCGCTGACGGATATCGGCCAATTCCTGCCAGAAGGCCTCTCTGTCTGCGGTCGTGTTCGGTCCATAGACCACAGTCACCGTCTGCATCCAGTCATCTGAACGTCGCTTAAGTCGGGCAGTCAAGGAGAACGTACCACAGTGTTCCACTTCGCAGGACAGAAGATCGGGGTTGAACCCTATGGCAATCCCCCCTGAGGCACCAACAGATGGGCGCAGCAACCACTCCTTGATTCTGTAACCCCCAACTCTTTTGAGTTTGCGCCCGTGCTGAAGTTTGGTCTCCTGCAGCCCTACTATATCCGCCTTGGAATTGTTAATGATATCCCGTACCATACCCCTCTTTCCCCTATCCCCCAGCCCCCTAACATTCCAAAAGAGTGTATTCATTGGGGAGAGTTGTCATGTGAGATCGTTGAGGAAGGTGTAGGGCCGGCTACATCCTCGAGAATGATAGTCGGCCCCGCGCCGACTCCAACAGCGGAATCAACAGAAGTCCTAACTCTATCTGTTTCCCAACCCCGAATTTTATTAAGGAGTAAGGCAATACGCTCAGTGTCACAAACTTCTAACCCACATGTTATGGCTAGAGATAGAACATCAGAATCTGACATGAAATTTAAAATAGATGCTAAAAAACTTTTCGTACCTCCATTGTCAAACTTAGCAGCTTTAGCTGCAGCGGCGACCTCAAGATAGTCGTCCAAGGACTCCACATGAGCCCTCTTGGGAGAGCGCTGAACCCTGAAACCACCCGCTCTACGTGGCTGTCCCGAGCAAATACCGGGGGCTGAGTCTGGAAATGAGGATCGGACAAACTCCGGAGAAACCACCCTCTGGGTGTTAGCAATGAACTCCGTATCTTCTGAGTCTTCATCGGAGAAAGAGAACTCAACATCGAGATTAAGCCGTCCTTCTGGGTCCTCATCACTATTTGTTGGCACGGGTTCCTCAATATGACTGAGAACTTTAACCACAGACCCCTCATTGGGCCCGTCGCTCGTATCTCCAATGATAAAACTAGATTCACCAATTGCGGTCCCCTTCTTGGGCCCGCCCGAGTCCTGAGCAGTACCAGTTTCAGATACATTAAGCGGCAGTGTGGACCCCTCTTTGGGCCCACAGTCGCCAATAAGCGGCCCATCCTCAGGCCCACGAGAATAGGAGTCGGACATCACATAAGCAAGCTCAATTCTGCGAGTAACCACACCAGCTGCCTCGTTTGGCGCTATCCTCGAGCTACCCACCGAGCCAGTTCGCCTGCCACATGCGCCAGCTGTCACTTGATGGTTGGTGTGCCTGTCGGTGGAAACAGAAGGTATCAGACTGCAATTAAGAGGCTCGCTCCTCGAGCGTAGCATACCATCGGCGTGCTCAACTACCCCGCCAGCTGTCAGTCCCCTATTGGTGGGTGAAGCGGTGGGTGTGAGGAGAGCTCGGTGTACTTGATCTGGCAGATCTGGCGTCATAATCCCTTGCTTTGAAAAACCCAATACAACCCTTCGCTCCTCCTCTTCTTGCTCAGAACTACCCCTCTGCACCCCTGCTTCACTTCCTACCCCTTCCTCCACCTCAGAAGCTTTACCACCAACTTCGCCAGAGTTGAGCGCTTTCACAGAAGCGCTCTTCTCACTCTGGTAGAGGCCACCAACTACCGATGCTTTCCCCAGAGTGCTCTGCGCCTCTCTTCCCAAGGCTGTTGCTTTCTCTCCTCCCCCCAGTTTCTCAGCAACTTTATCCACTTTATCAGATGAGAACCATCTTTGTGTAACCCATTCTTTGGTCGACAATGGTTTCTCGCTTGTAGTTTTCCCAAAAACAGAAGATTCCTCCACCAACTTCTCTTCCAAAGCCAGCAAGTTGTGGGTTAGTTGGTCGTTGCCATTAACGGGGTGCTTGGACCCTGACGCTTCCCTCTGAGCCACTGAGTGCACCCTCTGTGTACGCGACAGAGCCAGACCATCCCTGCAAGCTGAGCTTTTGACTGTAGAGGAGTTGGTGCGCTCAGATCTAACCAAATCAGGTCTGAAGGTTTGGAGCACCGTTGGATCTTCTGTGTTGGGAGCCCTAGTGAGCTCCTGACCGTTAGATGCATCGGGACGCGCCTCTCCGTCACCACACCTGTTCGGAGTTCGGGACGAGCCCACTGCCGCCGCCCTGAGAATCTCTCGATGAGCTCTCTCAATCTCGTGAGCTCCATCGATAGTGCTGAGCTTTGAGGGCGAAAGCACTTGTTTGTAACTCCGGTTGTCCCTGATAGCAGAAGCTGCCTTAGATGGGGCATTCTCCGGTAGTGGCTCCACTCTCCGATCAAGGACAAATCGCACCAAGTACGCCGATTCAAAAGAATAGATTTTTGCAAATCGCGGCATGAGCTCAATGTCGATGGATCTGATAAGCACTCTTGCTGAGATCAGGTCGGAGCGGCGCTCCGTTTTCTCATCCAGTCGCTCCACCGATCCAAAATCCGAAACTATCTCTTGAATGGCTTCTCTTCTCCAAAATTGGATTGGGATATTATGAATCCATATCCAGAATAGATCACCCTGGGGAGGCTCAGCCCCGAACGTGGGAGACCACTCGCTGAAATCCACCTGAAAATGCCCAAAATCAACTTTCCCCATGCCCACCACCTCCAAAACCTTCTCCGGTTTAGGGAAGGAGACCAAGAATTGTTTGTGGCATAACTTCTTAACCACCCACTCTCGATCGGCACTACAGGGCCACCTGTGAATCAGGCCTTGGAGTAAGTGTGTTTCGGATGGGCTTCCCGAGTTGATCCTAGCAATCGCACACCATTGCTTGAGCCATGCTTCTTCGTTTTTTATCACCGCCAAACTGTTAGCAAGCTTAATCCTAGTGGGACTCCCCGGAGACTTCCCTCTCAGCACAGTCCGATCGGTATCCAAGCTGGAGTTGATTCCATTAGTGCACGAGTAAGACATATGTCCCCACTTCAAGCACCTAATGCAACGTACTTCCTTGGTACACTCCGATCGGAAGTGGCCGAGATCCCCACAATTAAAGCATGGGGCAGGTTTCTTCTTACCCTTTCTGGTACTTTTTTTCTTGCTTGCCTCATAGTTGTCGATGAATGCCCTAGGGTAGTCGGAGTCGCCGAAACCTTGGGCAGGACTATTGGTAGAACTGTTCTTCCTCTTATGCCCTCTGGCCACCACCACCCACTTCTCCGCTCCCTCCCCCTCGCGCGATTGCTCCACTGCCTCCGGCGGTGCTACGTTTGGAACCCCTCGTTGGTCCCTAACGTTAGTGCCCAAGGGGTGTTCAGGAGCTTGGTCGCCGGGGTTGATAAGGAGGCGTTGAGTGTTTGGGTCGGCGGTAGGGGGGCGAACCGAAGTAGGAAGGGCACCTGCCTTAGACCTAGCATTGAGTGCACTGTTGCTGGAGGGTATGCTCCTAGAAGTTACTGTTCCATTACCATTTTTTGTCTCTCTGTCCCTCATGTCAATGACACTCCGCCTCCGATGGGAATGCCGGACCGTGGTGGGGGACCGCTGCCGCTCTCTGAAGCGAGTAGGAGGACCCCTACCATGGGCCCTTCCCCTCGGTGGTGGCTCCCGATGCTGGCGGTGATGATCGTCGCCTATCCCCGGGCTGTGGTGTGCGCCATGGCGTGCCCGCCTTGGGGATAGAGCGCTTCTGAGCCTATGGGAGTCTCCATCTCTTGCTAGCGTCTCTGATGAAGTTTGAGCAGAAGTGCGGTTATGTAGTGTCTCCACACCATCCTGCTGAGGAGGGATTCGGTTATGGCCAGGAAGGTGACTTGTAGTAGTAGGGGGTTGTGGGGACAAAACATTGTAGTCGGGAGGGGGCTGTGATATCGCAGGCAGTGGGGGAGGGGGTGGATACGAGTAGGTGCGCGACCCCTCAGTGGGTCCGCAACCCCTCAGCTCTGATTCAGAAAGCATGGAGCAAAGTTGAGGCTGCGAGGCAGAGAAAGGAGTTTGGAAAAGAACTTGGGTTCACGGTTGGGGAGAGAGGTCGAAATGCGGTGACGCAGGTGACTGGGATGGGGGTGAAGATGACAGAGAAGAGGGGGGTTAATGACCGGAGCAAAAGCAGGCTGGGGTGGTCGGAGAAGATTCAGGGTGGGGTAGTTGGAAGGGTAGTTGGTAGGAGCTCATTTTTTTGTTCTAACTCCATTACTGAATAGTGATGTTAAAGAATAGTGATGACTAATAGTTAATCATTATTAGTACATTGACTATGGCTGCCTGGTGCTGGAATTTTTAGGGACAACAGAGAAGAGGGGAGTAGGAGTAGGGTTGGCGACGTGTTCTTCGCAATTAGGGCTGGCTGTTGAAGGGGGCAAGGTTGCCATTTGTGATTACTGCAATTTGTAATGCGTAGGAGTGGATGCATGCATAAATGCTTTTGGCTGGGCTTAATTTATAGGGAAATTTGTGGTTCTAGTTGGTGAGAATAATCAATTGAAACCCTTTGTTTGACTTTTGATTTTGATGGGCTATTTAAAGTTTCAGAATTTTTTTTACTTTTTTTATTAATTTTTTTAAAAAAATTATTGAGGAGTTGTTAGATTTGAATTAGATATTTAAGGGATAAGAGCATCTCTAGTCGTTGTTATAAGCTAAATTTTGGGTATATGGTATTTAGATATAGGAATTATTAGTTGGAGCTGTATTTGTACACAAATTACAAAATGGCTTGAGAAAGATTAAAGCAAAAAAATTTATACGTAAATATGTGCATAACATTTTCTATAGAACTATTTCATCTTAGCCCTTGATCTTCAAATATACACAAATCTCAAAGCTACAAAGTTGCATAATAATTCCAATAGAGATAATTACATAGAAAATTCGGGACTTTTTTTTGGGAGAGAATTGCTTGGATGGTGCTTCATTCACCGTCCAAGCTGATTTTTTTAATTTGATTTTTAAACTTGATCGGTCTGATCTGATCATTTTTTTTTATAAAAAAATGATTGGACGAGAAATCATTTTCTGTTCGCTATATTTTTTAAAAAATAGAAGCGACGAAAATTCATCTTTCGACCGATTGAACAGACGAAAAATCATCTTTCGTCAGTTATTTTTTCCATATTCCTATATCTTTTGCTAAATATAGCCGACCACTGTTGACAACAAAACCCAAATTTTGGATATAGCTAATGGCAATATCACCATTTTTTCTATTTTTTAAAAAAATTGGCAAATAAGCCAACGACTACAGATGCTCTAAGAGCTTAAGAAAAATTAGCATGTATTGCACGTGTAAATTACTAGTGTATATAACTCCAACTTACAAACAATGTGTGAGATGAATGGTCGACCGATTAATACAAAACACACAACCAGCACGAAGGAAAGAGTAGGTAGGGCACAATATCATCAGATAATATTATCAATATTTAGCACTTTGATTATCCCAACACATATGAGTATCTCTGGATTGACCCCAAATTTATCTCTAGATGTCACGAGTTGAAAGAAGTATGGTGCATCTCCATTGCTGCCACAACATGGGTCTTATGACTTGATAGAAATAACTTATATTTTCTGTAACACCCCGCAAAATAAAATGATTTATTTTGCATTATTAAATAATATTAAATGGTAAAGTTGACTATTTTGGTTGTTTTCTTGAAATTGCTATTTTGCACGTGCAACACACATGCAAAGTTAAAAAATTTTGAATTCTCAAAAGTTTGTTGACAATAATTAATTTTCCTCATTTAAGTATGATATATTTTATTTTTCAGATTTATTTGATTAAAGAAGCTCATCTTTGGACTTTATGTTAATCTATACTATTATTAAGCAAAGCCCTATTTTAGCGGCTTTTTACTATCATGCCCCCATCAACATAAAAGGCTAAAAAAATATCTAGGGTTAAAAAATGTAATTTACATGACTAATAAATTAACATTTGCATGCCACCCAATTCTTATCTAAACTTTGTTGAAATAATAAACCAATTAAATAATTAGTATCTCATGCATGGAATAATTAGTAGATCATGCATTCCTTTTGTTTTAATATAGTGGTTCGTGCACACGTTTTAAAATGAATGGCCCATCAATGCATGGGTGATTACTATACGGTAATTAAAATCCATTCATACCTTCTCTGCATATATAAAAAAATAGTTTCTCATGCATGGTCCATCAATGCATGGGTGATTACTATACGGTAATTAAAATCCATTCATACCTTCTCTTCATATATAAAAAATTAGTATCTCATGCATGGTCCATCAATGCATGGGTGATTACTATACGATAATCAAAATCCATTCATACCTTCTCTGCATATATAAATAATTACTATATAAATAATTACTATACGGTAATTAAGAAACCAATTAAATAATTAGTATCTCATGCATGAAATAATTAGTAGATCATGCAGTCCTTTTGTTTTCCCATAGTGGTTCGTGCACACGTTTTAAAATGAATGGCCCATCAATGCATGGGTGATTACTATACGGTAATTAAAATTCATTCATACCTTCTCTGCATATATAAATATGATCCATTCTCTGCGATCATATTTAAGAGTGAATTATACACATGCATTTCTCTACATATATAAAATCCATTCATACCTTCTGTGCGTATAAATTTGACTAAAATGAATGGCCCATCAATGCATGGGTGATTACTAGAAAGTAATTAAAATCCATTCACAGTATAGATTTAGATAGTGCTCGCTGCATATAAATATGATCCATCTAATTTGTTAAAGTACTTATTTCAGATTTTGAAGATCTTCCCATGTCATAATTTCAGAAAATTACCTATCCATCGGAAAGTGAAGGAGAGGATAAAACTGTGAAGGACACTTCAAAGATCCCTGTTCGTGGTACAATTTGGATCATGTGCTTTATCCCAGGTGAAATTAAGGATGAAAGTAACCCTAGGCTGGCAATTCTAATGAACAGGTGCAGTGCCCTGTTATCCTGTTTTTTGTGTTCTTTAGTCTGTCCAGTTATCTTTTATTACATTAGTTTAATATTTAGTGTTTATTAATTTCCATGACATATATTATGTGCCCTCCAGGATAAATTCTACTGTAATTGCAGAAAAAACACAAGTGAGAACGAAATAGTATTATTTGGCTGCAATCTACGGACTCGAAGTATTCATGTTATTTATCGTTATTCAGAAGCTGCACCATTGGTAAATCATATTTCTGCTGTTCCTCATCTCCCAGGCTATATACTGCTTTTTAGAAATGGTGACATTATTTTGATGGATATTAGAGACCTGTATATTCTGTGTTCCATTCACAAAATGTACCTAGGCTATATTAAGGCTATATTAAGGCTATCTACGGGTACTGACCTCATCATAATATTTATCAGTTAAGGCTATATTAACTGATCATAATATTTATACTTCAAAGCAAGAACTCAAGCTTGATTGACCAGTCAACAAAGAATTGTTCTATGTATAGTTCATCTTATAAGAGTGAAGTATACACATGCAATTAAATGTTTTGAAGATCATATTACATTGTTGTGTAAATACTATATATATATTAACTGATTACGAGAATAAAAATATAGTAAGACAAAAAAAATTGTTTCTCATGGAGAAACAAAATAGGAAATGCATTTTAATAGCCATGGTTCTTTTTATGTTTGTTAAGGCTTTTAATCAAGTATTGGTTTGTCCCATGAAGACCAAATGTAATTGGAAATCTATTTATACTTCAAAGCATATATCATATTATCATATAGATTATTTACTATATTGATACTCTTTTGCTAGATGAGACTTGATATTCATTTGTAATCTCGGTTTATGGGAATACATTGATCTGTTGTCGTATACCCCATGATAGCTCAGTTTTCATTATCTGATCAATGTTTGTTGTGAATAAACCTTTTTATATCACTCAAAAAGAGATCATTATCTGTGATGGTTAATCATAAAACTGTGATTGAAATGTATGGGTAAGGGTTGTGTAATGGAAATGTATTGCGTGTAAACTGCACGAAAAGTCTAGCTTATAACTGTTTTTGAAAATTTTACGGCAGTGTAATTTCTTAGGCGCCCGTTTACACATGTAGATCTTTAGTCGTAATACTAGGTGCATTGCACGTGTAATACAAATTCATTTAATTTAATGACTACATTTTTTTATAGACGTGCATCGCACGTGCATTATACTAGTATAATTGATTTTAATAAAAGAATTGCATTACCGGCTATAAAAGAGTTAAAAATTGAATCAGAAGTATCTTCTAATAGTGATAAATTATTTTTAATTAATAAATGATTTAAAATTATTTTTTAATGATTAATTTGGCTATTTTATGAAATTGTCATTTTGCACGTGCAAAACATATGCACATATTTTTGGAGTGGAAATTCAGAAATTTTATGTTGAAAGTTATTTCTTTACTTATAATTAATTAATTTTATTTTCTGAAATTTTTTGAGTAAGAAAAACCATAGTTGCAAATATTTTGAAAGAGATGGACTTTTATGTAAAAAGTTGATTGGATCTCAAAAAAATAATAAAAAATTTGTTTTTGCTACTTTTTGGGCTGGCCAAGATCTTTATTAAAGATAAAATTTATTTAAAAATTATTTGGAGTTTATTTGATAAAGATTTAAAAAAATATGGTATTTTTGGAAATATGGAATTTAAGTTGAACTTTGTGCAAATAGTTTTCTTGGAATGTAAAAGTCAGAAATTTTATTTGGAAAATCTAATCTTTATTGTTAGATATTAATTATAATTTTTTTGGAATTTTACGAATATTTTATGGCATATTTGCAAATATTTCAAAGAGAATGACTTTTGTGTAAAATTGCCACTTGGGAGTATAAATCTGAAAATTTTCAATTTCTGGGCTGCACATGATGGCCGGCCAACTCAAAAGTAAAGAGATTTAATTTTTATTCTAAAGGATTTGATTTAATTTACTAATTTATTAAAGAAGATCCATATATGTGAAGAAATAATTTCTTAAAGGATATATCTATAAAATTTGTAAAACCCTAATTAAATCAGATCCCGGCCTATTTATTGGCTGCTACAATCGCCCTCCCTCTACACACAAACAAAATTTTATTTTATTATTATTTTCTTGGAGTTTTCGGGCTTGGATCTTGGATTTTGCAAAAGAAATGAGCTTTTCTTATTTTTCTTTTTCTTCATTTGAATCTCTTTGAGGTGAGTGATACTTTTAGTCTTTTGATATGTTTTACTCATATTATTATGTTGAATGAACTTATGGATGTTTACATGAACTAAAGATGCAAATTTTTATGAGAGATGACCATGTCTTATTAATTTTGAATGTTAAATATTGATGATAGATGAAAATCTAACTTGGGATCTATGGATTTAATTGTATGTAGAAATAATTAGAACTTGCCCCGTGCTCTTGAATTCTTGCTTGATTGATTATAAAGTTGAGACATTTCCATGCTATTGGTTGTTTTTAATCATCAAAAATTGAAACTAAATATTAGGGTTTGAATAATTGTTGTATGGATCTAAAGTAATTTATTTTGAAGTGGCTTATGCATAAAAGATTAATACTTTTGCTAAAATAATAGATCTAATGAGAATATATGTGATAGTAGATGTGAGATCATGGTGTATGATTCAATAAACATGTTTTGGATGATTAAAATATGAGATTCTTCATTGTTCTAATATTAAAGTAAAGTTATATGATTCAATTTAATTGTTGTGTACATAAGAAGTACTTTTGGCAAGAAATCTACACAAAAAGAAACAATAAAAGCTAAATCCCTTGGGTTAGGGTTCTGCCTGGGTTTAAACAGTAACCGAGGGTTACTGTTCTAACCCAGTAGGGTTGAACAGTAACCAGGTTACTGTTCACCCGAGCCACTTTTGCTTTTCGACTGATGTGTTTTCGGTTGGATTTTTTAAGGTGATTTTCGAGTTGTTTTGTGGGTGTTGCTGGCATGCTATATTAGGGGCACTCTAGTATACATGTGTATGCATCTATGTATGGGCTTAAACAAATATATATAAGTGGTTTGATCGAGTTTGAATGAGATTTTAAAGAACATTGTGTGGTCTGAACTGTCATCTGTTTCAGTTTGGAACGAGATTTCGACTTAGTTGCTGTTGAAATTATCTAAAACTTATATAATAGAAATTGTAGATCACTATATATAGTTTCTAAAAAATCTGACGGATCCTCAATCCGACTTATAGATTGTAAGATATGTAATTTCTACCACTGTACTATCGTAGTTTCAAAATTTTAAAATAACAGTTAGTTTTCAGAATTTACTGAATATGAACTCTTTAAACTAATTTATTTAGTTCCAGATTTTTATGGTGAATCCCTCGCTGTGTGATGAATTTAATTTGATTTTTCCAGAATTTAATATTAATTTTAGAATGTACTATTTTGAGGAGCGAAATCATGTAACTTTCAGATTTTTGAATAAAAGATAGTTTTCAAAATTCATTGAATATAAACCCTTTAAACTAATTTACTTGAGCCCAGATTTTTATGGTGAATTCCTCGTTATGTGCTGAATTTAATTTAATTTTTCTAAATTTTAATAGCGACTATAGAATGTACTGTTTTGATGAACGAAATCATGTAACTTTCAGATTTTTGAATGAAAAATAGTTGTCAGAATTTATTGAATATCAACCCTTTAAACTAATTTATTTGAGCCCATATTTTCATGGTGGATTCCTTGTTATGCGCTGAATTTAATTTGATTTTTCCAGAATTAAATATCGACTATAGAATGTACTGTTTTGAGGAATGAAATCATGTAACTTTCAGATTTTTGAATGAAAGATAGTTTTCAAAATTTATTGAATATCAACCCTTTAAACTAATTTATTTTGGCTCAGGTTTTTACGTTGGATTCCTTGTTATGTGCTGGATTTAAGTGAATTTTTTCAGAATTTAATTTGATTTTAGAGTGTACTGTTTTGAGTAACAAAATCATATAATTTTCAGATTTCATAAAAATTTATGTTTTCATAGATGGAATGTGCTTCCATATATATAAACGAGTTCTCATGGCAATGTTGGTTGGTTAAAAGGAATATGATTAATGATGTGTATTTTTGTATAATAAAAATTAAGATGGGTTTGAATTAAGAATTAGGGTTATGATAGGGACCATAGAAAGACTATTAATGATACTTTGGGTTGTGAGACTCTAGAGATTAAGTGGGACACTTATATACCGGCAGATGAGATTTTTGTGGAAGTTGACAAGTTGGGGTCTTCGTTCTTTGTTTAGTTGTATTAAGTCCGGTTGTGTACGTCAACTCTAGAGAGACTGTTCTAATAAATTAAACATAATAAACATAATAAACATAATAAACATAAGGACATGCACTAATGAAGATATAATAGATTTTGGAAAACATAAGTATGGGCTCTGTTGCCAGTTGCACGGATGTATTCCGGGACTGTGTGTTTGTTGTGTCTCTTTAGTATGTTCGCTCGTCGAGGGTCTGCAGGCCTATTCGCGGAATGTCTAGAACTGAAACGGATTTGGTATATTCGCATGTCGAGGGTCGGCAGGCCTATTCACGGAACGTACAGTATGTTCGCTTGTCGAGGGTCGGCATGCATATTCACGGAATGTAAGGTATATTTGCGTGTCGAGGGTCGGCAGGCCTATTCGCAGAATGTACAGTGTATCTGCGCTTCGAGGGTCGGCAGGCCTATTGCGGGGTACATGGCAGGGAGGTGATTCTCCAGATTTAGAGCAATACTTACATGATGTTTGCGCGTCGAGGGTGTTAGTCTGGTGGGTAGATCTGGGACTTAGGCCTATCCGCAGAGTATTCTAGATCTTCTTTTATCACCGTAGTAGGATTAGTTGTAAAGCATGGGATTAAACCCTATAAAGTGGAGAACAATAAAGGCTTGCACCGGACCTATGTAGAATGAGATGCATAGAATTCGACAAGTATGCATTAGTAATCATCAGGTGCATTATGGATTTCTTGACTTGTTTTATACATGCTTTCTTTGTTTTCTTATACTTGACACTTAGCCTAGTTTCACTTGATAATTTATGCTTCATTTATTGTTATTTCATGTTCCATCTGTTATTACTTTGTTAGTTTGTCTCACTTGTTGACTTTTGATTTTATTCTTTATGTTTCCCTTTAAGCTCGCATTTCTTTTGAATATCACTCACACCGTTATGGCTGACCCTTGTAGTTTGGGGGTTAGTATTATCTTTAGTCTCATATTTTACAGGTTGGTATCATTAGCATATAATTGGGAGCATGTGGTAGAGTGTTTAATGTTTATGCATAACTTGTAAAAGCAATGATTGTAAAGAGAAATTGTATTTATAGTGCTTTTAAATACTGCTGTGTTGTAAAAAGAAATGTAATTCAAGGTGTTTAAATTCCGTTGTGCTTTGAAAAAGAGTTGATATAATAAAAGTTTTAAATTTCCCTATATTTGGATGCTATGTTTATGATTACAATTGAGGTTGATTTTGAAATTTGTGCCGCGTATTTCTAATTTTATTTATTGGAAATTTGGGGCGCTACATTTTCGTTGGGCTTGTAATAGTTTTGTTTGTATTCTAACTCATGTCATGCATCTTATTTTCTTTTGGGTTACAGCTGCTGCCATAGGGCTGAGAGGGAGGATCGCTAGAGCTTTCCAGGTATATGAGTATGATGATGAGGATGTCGAGTTCGGAGCAACATTGGACGGAGTGGAGCGACGATTCTCAAATTCTCACATTCCAGAGATTTGTTGGAAGGACCGCTATGACTGTTTCTGTCTACCTATGTACTCATTATTTTGGTTTCTCTGTAGCACTTTTGGATTGTCCCACTCTCCAGAATGATGTTGAAGGTTTATGTTTTACTTCATGCTTTATAGTTCTTGTATCCTTCCCAGTACTCTGAGATTGTTTTATTAAAATCTTATTAATGAAACATGGTGGCGTTATTCTACATTTTCATAAAGAAAAAATAAATAAATAAATAAATTAGCACTCTTTATCTTTATCAAGTTAATTAGTAATTAACTTAAGGAATGATATCCCCTCCTATTCTCGAAATTAATAGGAGGATTTGGTTAACTAATATCCATCGTAAATCTCAAAATAGACAATATAATTATTTTATGATATTAAAAAATGATTAACTAGCTCCCAAATTGATTAACTACCAACTATTAAACGAATTTTTTACCAAACTATCCCACTTTTGGTTAATATGTACCAAACTGTCCCTGTTTGAAACTTTAATACGAACAAGTTCTTGTCGCTAATTGAGATAGTGCCCCTAGTAAAATTCTTCACGGATTCTTAGTTAGCATGTGTCAGGGGATATCACTTTTCCCCTCAAGTAAGGGTGTGCGAAAAAACTCACCAACTATAGGCACGCTAACTCCGTTAGGGCGCCTATTTAAACCAGACATGCTAACGGGGTTAGCGTGCTAAGGGGATACTAGGGGACACTACTCCTCAAGTAAGGGTGTGGGAAAAAAATACCGAGTATAGACATGCTAAGCCCGTTAGCACGCCCATTTAAACCAGGCACGCTAACGGGGTTAGCGTGCTATGGGACACCAAGGGACACTACTCTCAAGTAGGCGTGTGGAGAGAAAATTACCAAGTATAGACACGCTAATTCCGTTAACGCGCCCATTTAAACTAGGTGCGCTAGCGGGATTAGCGAGTGTCGATTGGGACCCTCTTAAATTATGCTCGTTATCTCACTCTCATCTCACTTCTTCTCTCTCCCAAAATGCCATCGCACGATTTTAAACCCAACCCCCAAACCCTAGCCTCTGATTTCGGCATCTATTCATCCCAATCTCTCAAAATTTTTACTTAAATCTCTACATCACTCACAATACTCTCATCTCAATCAACAATTTCCCCAAATTTTCGGTGAACCCATAAACCCTTTTTCCCAAATTTTCGGAAGGAGAGGATCGGTAGTGGAGTAGTCGATTTCGACCTTCAACCCAACAATCGTTTGTAAGTGTTCGTAACTTATGCTATATAATTTTTGGTGATTTTGGGTGTAGGGTGGATTTGCAATTTTGGGTTCATTTTGATATGTTCATGAATGAATCTTGGTTAGGTGATATACTCAGTGTGTATGATTTCTTATTTAGTAAATGAGTATGATGGATTGATTGTAAGCTACATTTGAGTTCATAAATTTTGAATTAGGATTTATTAAAATGTGCAATGCACGTGATAAATTTAGGTTGTGTAATTAACCAAAATTAAACCAATATTAACTAAGTCTATGTCGTACTAATTGTGTTTGTTCAAATTAACCTATAGTTCACAATGCATGAGTGGGATATACGATGATAGTAACATTGTCATATAATTCCAGTATATATGGGGTAATTTAGGGTGGCATTGTCTATAGAGCGATTTATGATTTTAGTTTTGTGCCAATGTGATATTGTGAGTAATATTGTTTGATCACTACAACACATCATCGATTTACTGGCATATCTTTTCCGGCGTTTTACCATTCCCGCCGGGGTAGGAAGAGACCAGGAAAAGAGCGTCAGATTGGATAGCTATACGCCGGTGGCCTCCATAAAACGCCAGGGAATTATGATATTCACCGGCGTTTTGTGATAAAACGCCGGTGAAGGGTAATATTCATCGGCATTTTAATAAAATGCGCTGGTGAATATACAGACGAATGTGGCCAAAAATCTTCTCCCATTCACCGGCGTTTGTTTTTTAAAACGCTGGTGAATTAACTGGAATAAATCCCCGCGAACCCTAACATTTCGCACGCTTTTTTCCCAAACCCAATTCTTTCGCGCGTCGCCCTTCGTTTTCCTTCCTTCCCTTCGTCGAATTTGGAGTTCCCAAAGCCGATCAAAACTCCCTCCTTCCCTCGTCTTCCCCCCCTCTCTCTCTCACCGTCGATTTTGGAGTTCCCAAAATGCCCTATCCGAGAGGCATTCGAAAGGAGCCATCTCCGACAGCCCCACCGTCACCGTCTCCATATCCTCCGTCGTCGCCCCAGTCCCAGTCCCCCCCACCGCCATCTCCGACAGCCATCTCCGACAGCCCCAGTCCCCTCCACCGTCAACAACTCCTCGGACATTGAGTGGTATAATGCTTTATTATTCTCGTTTTTTTTTCGATGCTTGGGATTTCATGAGGACATCTTCATGATGGAAGAGTTCTTCGTTTATTTTTCATCCGTTACTATTTACAAAATATGTTGGACATATTTTGTTTGTGATACTGTGAACTAGAACATGAAGGTCTTTTTGATTGCATAATGATGATTGATGCATCGCGAGATGAGATTTTGGCTATGAATTAAGTGGGTTTACTAGATTGATGTGTTATCGTGTGAAATTTCATTTAATGTTTCCAATTCTGTGTTAGATATGTCATTTAGTCCATGGTTTAGGTGTTTTGACATTTGGTAAGGAATAGTTTGTAGATTATATTTTAGATGCTTGAGATGTCATGCAAGTATGGAGTAAACTTAGGAAGTTAAATAAGAAATTTTCATTTTTTAGTTGTTGTCCATCATTGAGTAAACTGTTTGCTTGACAAATGATAATAGAGGAGAATATAATTTATTTGTGGTATTTAGGGATGGGTGTTTTATGAGAGAATGAGTAAATGTAAATCTGGAGTTGGTGATTTGGGGTGATGGATACCTTTTGACATTGTTCTTTGATAGTTTACATTTTTATTATTATTATTATTATTATTATTATTATTATTATTTTGGGATAAATGAGAACAAATGTAGTCCACTTTAATTAAGGTTAAATGAGAACAAATGTAGATGAGGTATAGGGATTATTATTATTATTATTATTATTTTGGGATAAGTAACTGATTATTAGTAGCCATGAATAGAATAGTTCATGAGTCATCAGATCTTCTTGTTATCATATTTACAGCACGGCGCCCTCGTTATTCGTCCTATTCCTCTTCCTCAGCAAATACCCTTTACCATCATCATCTCCTTGAACAGAAAGCCAAATACAGGGGAGACTATAGTCGAATCGATATTACACTCGAACACAAGGTGTGCGATAAAATGTCACTACAGTGGTTGAGATAATTTCCACAAAGGTAGTTTAGGGTAATGTGAATAGAATAGATTGTATTAAGATTTAATTGTTTTTTATACATTTTTGGAACTGAGATTTCTTTATTTTACAGTTAATTGTTATATCGTTTATTTATTTGCAGCTAGGGATGGTTTTAAAAAAGGTGAAATTAAATATAAAAAGCCTTTTAAATCTAATACTATTTAATATATCAAATTTTAATTTCAGATTGTCTGCTATAGTTATAATGGATAGAAGTTGGATTAGTAAACCACAATTATCCAAGGAGTACCGGGATGGTATTAAAGATTTTATTATCTTTTCCAAATGATATTCCCGTGATCCCAACCTAATCCTTTGTCCATGCCTCCGATGTACAAATTGTAATTTGAGGACATGTGACGTAGTGCATACATATTTGGTTGTCAACGGTTTTCTTCAAGGGTACACACGGTGGTTTTGTCATGGAGAGGATCATACGTCAGCTCCTGTTCGTCCGGTTGTATTAGAAAATGAAGTTGAGCCCTTAGTGAACGAAGACTTAAGTGTTCCCGATGAGATGCATGCTTTGTTGCAAGACGCCTTGGGGATTCATAATGTTTCTTTCCACACCAATAATCCAACAACCCAAGTTCATAATGAGTCAACAGAAACATCACACATTGGTGGTGAGGTGGACGAGGAAATTCCTGACCCCGCCCCTGAAAATAATAAACAGCAAGAATCCTTCGCTAAGTTGCTTGAAGATGCTAGTACTCCGCTGTACCACGATTGAACCAAATTCTCTAAATTTTTATTTTATTGTCAGACTATTTCAGATTAAATGTTTAAATGGGTGGTTTGCTAAGTCCTTCACTATGCTACTTGAACTGTTGAATGAAGCATTTCCAGAAATCTGTATTCCAAACTCTGCCTATAAAATCAAAAAATTCTTAAGTTCTTTCGATCTAGGGTATGAGAAGATAGCAGCATGTCCAAATGACTACATACTTTTCACGAGAGGTAAGGAAAGTTTTGAGAATTGCGAAGTCTGTGGTTCTTCGAAATGGTTAGAAACACCAAATCAAGACGATCATGCCAATGGATCTACTAAGCGAAGTAGGAGAAAGAAGCCTGCCAAACTATTGCGTTACTTTCCTCTGATTCCTAGGCTACAAAGGTTGTTTATGTCTTCGAAAACTTCTTCTGATATGAAATGACATGCTGAAGGTCGCATTAATGATGAGATTCTTAGACATCCTGCTGATTCGCAATCTTGGAAAAAATTTGATGAAAGGTATCCCGATTTTGCGGAAGATCCTCAGAATGTGAGACTTGGACTAGTTAGTGATGGTTTCAACCCTTTTAGGCAAATGAGTAGTACATACAACATATGGCTTGTTGTGTTAATACCATACAATTTGCCGCCTTGGAAATGCATGAAGCAGTTCTCATTTATTTTGTCCATGATAGTTCCTGGACCGAAAGGTCCTGGAAATAATATAGATGTGTACCTACAGCCATTCATAGATGAACTTCAGAAATTGTGGGTGGGTGTTCCAACCTATGATGCAATGGCTAAAGAAACATTTTCTTTTCAGGTTGTGTTGTCTTGGACAATCAATGATTTTCCAGCATATGCAAATTTATCTGGATATAGTACTAAAGGACGTTATGCCTGTCCTTGTTGTGCTGACCAAACTAGTTCAAGGTGATTGTACAATGGAAGAAAGTTTTCCTATATGGGTCATAGGAGATAGTTGCCTGACACACATATATTTCGGGCCGAGACAGCGATATTTGATGGTACCGACGAGTGGGAACATGCTCCTGGAGCTACTTCTGGGTCAGATATTCTGAGGTGGGTAGATGGTCATCAGTTCAAATATGGAAAAGAACCACAAGTCAGCAAAAAGAGCAAGAAATGGGCAAGGCCGGAGCAAGATGAGGAGACCGATCTATGTGGTGAAGATGAGTATCAGAACATGACGAGTTTAGGTGCATGGAAGAAGAAGAGTATTTTCTTCAAGTTGCCGTATTGGGAATTCAACTTATTGCGACATAATTTAGATGTGATGCATATTGGAAAAAATATTGGTGAAAATTGCATAGGTTCAGTTATGGGAGATGACCGGAAGACAAAGGACAATCTTAAGAGCCGACTTGATTTGAAGTCAATGGGCATCCGACATGAGCTTCACCCAGAGGAATTACCGAACGGGAGAGTACTCCTACCTCCTGCAATCTATTCAATATCAAAATTGGAGTTGGAATTGTTTTGCAATGTTCTACTGGAACTTAAAGTTCCTGATGGCTATTCTTCTAACATAGCAATGCGTGTCAACTTTAAGGAGAAGTGGCTTCAGGGTCTAAAGTCACACGACTACCACATCCTAATGCAGGATATCCTTCCTGTGGCCCTAAGGTCTTCAATGTGTGAGCAAATCACTACTGTTCTGAAAGATCTTTGTAGCATATATAAAGGTATTTGCTCAAGAATGCTTCGTGTTGAAGATATTGACCAATTGGAGCAGCGCGCGACATTGACACTTAGTAAAATGGAGATGATATTTCCTCTATCGTTCTTCACTATAATGATTCACATGATAATCCACCTTGCTGGTGAAGCTAGAATCGGCGGACCTGTTCATTATCGGTGGATGTACCCCATTGAGAGAAAAGAATTAATGCATCTTACAAAACTGAATTCTCAAAAGCTCATTTCTTTTATTCCCTTACTCCGCTCTAATTCATTAATTGTACATGTTTAGGTACCAATACCGACTCAAGGGTTATGTTAAAAATAGAGCATTTCCTGAAGGGTCAATAGCTTAGGGATATCTATCAGAGGAGTGTTCACATTTTTGTCCCAGGTATCTGCAGGGTGTAGAGACATCTTTGACTAGACCAAGGAGAAATCTAGACATTTTCAACCTTGAAGGTGCTAAATATCTTTTCGATGCCGCTGGCACTACTATTGGTAAAGTTGATGCATTTGAACTAGATAACTTAACGTGGGAATAGGCAGATCGATATGTGCTAGACCACCATGCATCAGTGGAGCCATTTCGAAAGTAAGTTGCTTTTGAATTTAAATCGAATATAGTGAAAACTGCAGAGTTCGATATTAACTTACATTTATTATTCCTTATTTCAATTGCTTGTATTTTAGCAAATTTGTCAAGGACATCAAACGAAGGGCTAGACCAAGAAGACTGCCACCACGTGAACAAAACAAGTTGATGAATGAAAAATTTCATAAGTGGTTTGAATCTCATGTAAGTGAATTAGGAAAATGCAAGTTAATCTTGATTATATCTACGTTATCCACAGTGCTGATACGATTTGCGCAAAATTTATAGGTACATTCTTTGGGTCCTGAAGGTGTGTCATCTAGAATACAAGTACTTGCCAAAGGTCCCTATAAGATGGTCAAAAGATACGGAGGATACATATTCAATGGCTTTAGATTTTGTACTAAGGATCGTGAATGTAATTTGAAATCTCAAAATAGTGGAATGGTAGTGACTTCTAAGACTAGAAGTTATGCTTCCAAGTCAGACACGAGGCCTGTAGATGGAGATCTCGACTACTATGGAGTGCTCACGGATATCATTGAGTTGAATTATTTTGGTCATTTTCGTGTTGTCTTATTTCGTGGGGATTGGGTTGAGTTTGATAGGAATTTTGCTAATAACAAGGATAAGTTAGGCTTCACAATTGTAAACTTCTCAAAATTGATTCACATCGGTATACACATTAGCCACGAACCATTTGTGTTCCCATCCCAAGTGCAACAATTGTTCTACATTGAAGATCCAACCCTGCCAAAATCTTATGTGGCTCTCATTACGCAACCAAGAGATGTATTCCAACTGGGCGATACTTCAGAAGATGAAGACGATGAAGTCATGAACAGTTACATCGCTTTTGAGTTTCCTATGTTTGATTTAAACACAACCGACGGCGGAATTTGCAGGACTTGGCTCCGCAAGGATGGAGAAGAGGGCGATGTATTGGAAGATGTCGTATTGTAGTTTACTTGATTTTCAATCTTAATATTATATGTCCTGTAATTTTCGTGTCTTAAATCTTGTTGTAATATTATATCTTGTAATTCCGAACATGTTGTATATGAATTTAATAATTGGTTTAATTATCTGTTAATTTAAGAATGGAACGATTTCTATAGATTGTTCCTCTTTGTCACTCTTTGTCGCCTGGGTTATGGATTACCTTTGATGGTTATTGTATACCATTTAAGGCTATGGATGCTAGATTTTTAATGCTGTGCTGCATTTTTACTAGTTTTCCTTACATTGCGTTTCCAAGTCTGAGGAGATATTAATAATCTTAAATTTAACAAAGCAACATTGCAAATGTTTTTATTTTCATCTACCATTTTGCCTGCAATTTATATAATCCAATGCCTAGTGTTATTGAAGTTGAACATGGGATGGATGTAGGTCATACATTCATTCTTTTTCAGCTACCAATTTGCTCTCAACCATTAGTGTATTGTTGTAATCTTGATGTTAGCAATGACGGTTTCTATTTTCTACTGTTTGGTGTCATTTACATTAAACTATGTTATTAATTAGGTTATGTACTTAATTGGGCTGTGATTAGAAAGAGAGGGCTCGAGTGGAGATCTGGAAACCCATATAGAGACATCTCGTTTATTATAATTTATTATTATTGATGTTGTTGTCGCTCTTGTTGTTGTTGCTGATGTCTCTTTGTGTGCGTGTGCTGAAGAGAAAGAAGGGATGAGAGAGAGATGAGGAAAATGTTGCTATGTTAGCCTGGTGTATCCTCATTCTCTACCATTCCTCTTTCTGTTTCCATTTATTGTTTCTATATTTAATTGGTTTCCTTCCACGATGACAGTTCCTTAAAACTACACTTTATATGAGCCTTATTCTTATTTTTATTCAATACGTGTCTTTCATGCATTCTATGACAAACCCCATTTTGGCATATGGCATGCTTAGATGACAATTACCCCATTTTGGTATACAGCATCCTTAGATGACAATTAACCCATTTTGGTGAATAGCATGCTAAGATGACAATGACATGGCTAATATCTAGTATCTAAAACAGTAAAAGAAATGAAAATTTCCAGTATCTAAGTATGTTTGACTATTCTTCATCCCAACTTTGCCAATGATGTTTCTGGCTCCAAAAGAAACCTGCACAAGGTTTGTTCTGACCAATTCTTGACAGATTTGGGAATTCTGAAGATTTTAGATCCAGGATGACAAATTTTCATTGGGCTGTGATTGGATTGTTTGGTGACTGTCGTCTATGTTCTTAATTGGGCTGTGATTAGATAGAGAGGGCTCGAGTGGAGATCTGGAAACCCATATAGAGACATCTCGTTTATTATAATTTATTATTATTGATGTTGTTGTCGCTCTTGCTGTTGTTGCTGATGTCTCTTTGTGTGTGTGTGCTAAAGAGAAAGAAGGGATGAGAGAGAGATGAGGAAAATGCTGCTATGTTAGCCTGGTGTATCCTCATTCTCTACCATTCCTCTTTCTGTTTCCATTTATGGCTTCTATATTTAATTGGTTTTCTTCCACGATGACAGTTCCTTAAAACTACACTTGATATGAGCCCTATTCTTATTTTTCTTCAATTAAAATGGGAGTTTTGGTGATCCAACAAACATGTATCCTCATACTTCCAAATGGCATATTCTTTACAAAGTCGGTCTCCAAATAATCAATCAAATAATAGATCTAAAATCTTCAGAATTCCTAAATCTGTCAAGAATTGGTCTGAACAAACCTGTGTGCAGGTTTCTTTTGGAGCCGGAAACATCATTGGCAAAGTTGGGATGAAGAATAGACAAACATGCTTAGATATTGACCAATTTTCATTTCTTTTACTGTTTTAGATACTGGATATTAGCCATATCATTGTCATCTAAGCATGCTATATACCAAAATGGGTTAATTCTCATCTAAGGATGCTGTATACCAAAATGGGGTTGGTCATAAAATCCATGAAAGAGGCGTATTATTCTTTGTGCTCTAATTTGTCATCCTGGATCTAAAATCTTCAGAATTCCCAAATTTGTCAAGATTTGGTCTGAACAAACCAGTGTGCAGGTTTCTTTTGGAGTTAGAAACATCATTGGCAAAGTTGGGATGAAGAATAGACAAACATGCTTAGCTACACATAATTTTCATTTCTTTTACCGTTTTAGATACTGGATATTAGCCATATCATTGACATCTAAGCATGCTATTTACCAAAATGGGTTAATTCTCATCTAAGGATGCTGTATACCAAAATGGGGTTGGTCATAAAATCTATGAAAGAGGCGTAGTATTCTTTGTGCTCTAATTTGTCATCCTGGATCTAAAATCTTCAGAATTCCCAAATCTGTCAAGAATTGGTTTGAACAAACCTGTGTGCAGGTTTCTTTTGGAGCCGAAAACATCATTGGCAAAGTTGGGAAGAAGAATAGACAAACATGCTTAGCTACTAGAAATTTTCATTTCTTTAACTGTTTTAGATACTGGATATTACCCATATTATTGTCATCTTAGCATGCTATTTACCAAAATGGGTTAATTGTCATCTAAGGATGCTGTATACCAAAATGGGGTTGGTCATAGAATCCATGAAAGAGGCGTATTATTCTTGTGCTCTAATTTGTCATCCTGGATCTAAAATCTTCAGAATTCTCAAATCTGTCAAGAATTGGTCTGAACAAACCTGTGTGCAGGTTTCTTTTGGAGCCAGAAACATCATTGGTAAAGTTGGGATGAAGAATAGACAAACATGCTTAGCTACACATAATTTTCATTTCTTTTACTGTTTTAGATACTGGATATTACCCATATCATTGTCATCTTAGCATGCTATTTACCAAAATGGGTTAATTGTCATCTAAGGATACTGTATACCAAAATGGGGTTGGTCATAGAATCCATGAAAGAGGCGTATTAGTGTTTGTGCTCTAATTTACCATCCTGGATCTAAAATCTTCAGAATTCCCAAATCTGTCAAGAATTGGTCTAAACAAACCTGTGTGCAGGTTTCTTTTGGAGCCGGAATCATCATTGGCAAAGTTGGGAAGAAGAATAGACAAACATGCTTAGGTACTGGAAATTTTTATTTCTTTTAGTGTATTAGATACTGGATATTAGCCATATCATTATCATCTTAGCATACTATTTACCAAAATGGGTTAATTGTCATCTAAGGATGCTGTATACCAAAATGGGGTTGGTCATAGAATCCATGAAAGAGGCGTATTATTCTTTGTGCTCTAATTTGTCATCCTAGAACTAAAATCTTCAGAATTCCCAAATCTCTCAAGAATTGGTCTGAACAAACCTGTGTGCAGGTTTCTTTTAGAGCCGGAAACATCATTGGAAAAGTTGGGAAGAAGAATAGACAAACATGCTTAGATACTGGAAATTTTCATTTCTTTTACTATTTTAGATACTGTATATTAGCCATATCATTGTCATCTAAGCATGCTATTTACCTGAATGGGTTAATTGTTATCTAAGGATGCTGTATACCAAAATGGGGTTGGTCATAGAATCCATGAAAGAGGCGTATTAGTGTTTGTAAGATAATTTGTCATCCTGTATCTAAAATCTTCAGAATTCCCAAATCTGTCAAGAATTGGTCTGAACAAACCTGTGTGCAGGTTTCTTTTGGAGCCGGAAACATCATTGGCAAAGTTGGGATGAAGAATAGACAAACATGCTTAGATACTGGAAATTTTCATTTCTTTTACTATTTTAGATACTGGATATTAGCCATATCATTGTCATCTAAGCATGCTATTTACCAAAATGGGTTAATTGACATCTAAGGATGCTGTATACCAAAATGGGGTTGGTCGTAAAATACATGAAAGAGGCGTATTAGTATCTGTGAGATAATTTGTCAGAAAATGCCATTTTGAGAATCTAAAAACCCTACTATTTAGTTGTTTTGTGGCTGTCGTCTATGTTCTTAATTGGGCTGTGATTAGAAAGAGAGGGCTCGAGCGGAGATCTGGAAACCCATGTAGAGACATCTCGTTTATTATAATTTATTATTATTGATGTTGTTGTCGCTCTTGCTGTTGTTGCTGATTTCTCTTTGTGTGCGTGTGCTGAAGAGAAAGAAGGGATGAGAGAGAGATGAGGAAAATGCCGCTATGTTAGCCTGGTGTATCCTCATTCTCTACCATTCCTCTTTCTGTTTCCATTTATGGCTTCTATATTTGGTTTCCTTCCACGATGACAGTTCCTTAAAACTACACTTGATATGAGCCCCTTCTTATTTTTCTTATTTTTCTTATATTTGGTTTCTTTCCACGATGACAGTTTCATGGATTGTCTGAACAATCCATGAAAGACATGCTTAGATACTGGATTTTCATTTGTTTTACTGTTTTAGATACTGGATATTCCCAATCAGAGGTGAATATAAAGGTTTCAAGTTAGATACTTGATTTTCATTTGTTTTACTGTTTTAGATATATTCTAAAACAAAATTAAGTACTAGCTTTTTAGCACTGCAATATAATTATTTTACCTCTCTATATATTATTAACAATTTCATTTGCAATTGGCACTTTGATATTAGAACTTATGAATTGGGTAGATCTTTTTACAAGTTCAAAAAATATGTATATTCTGTATTATGGTCTAGTGTTGAACTAAATTATTGTTTTTTTTCACAGAGCGGTCCGATCAATCAATCAAATGTGAGTCTCCCAGATCAAGAAAATTCTGATGATCAGGACTGAAGCGACTCGAGGGGTATGAATCTGTGGTCGGCCTAGTCTAGTTGTTGTTGTTATGTTGTCCTTGTTGTTGTTATGTCCTGGATTGTTGTTTTAAGTAATTGTTGAGATATTTGGGATGTTCATTACTGTATTTGTTAATTATGACACTGTTAATTTTGCGGTGAATTTGGAAGATTAATGGACTATGTGTGAAACTTTATTATCTTTAATTCTTGTGTTTGGTTGTGATTTGCACATTAATATGCCTGAAATTGGTTGAATCGGTTGTGAATTAGTTTACAGGTTTTTTGAATGAAAGTGTGAATTGAAATCGAATAAAAAAACTGGAGCACAAAAAACAAATGATCATACACCGGCGTTTCATAAAATGCTGGTGTATCCAATTGATTAGTTGGAAATTTTGATAGAGAGGCATTTCCGCACACGCCGGTGTACGCATAAGCCGCAACAGCGCTAAGAAACACCAGTGTTTTATAAGACGCCGGTGAAGCTCACTATAGCGGCATTTTTACAACACGCCGGTGCTTGTAAGTAGAAAAAATAGGGCACTCTTAAATAAGCATATACCGGCGTTTGTCAACCGCCAGTAAATATTGAACATACACCGGCATTTGTGGAAACGCCGGTGAAGTTAAATATACCGGCGTTATGTGACCGCCGGTGAATGTATATTGGGGGAAAAGAACGGCACTCAGAAATGCCCATATACCGGCGTTAGCTGACCGCCTGTGTATTTTCAAGATCTACCGGCGTCCAGTAGAAACGCCGGTGTATACCCCTATCTTTCCGCGACGCTCGCTTCGGCGGCATTTGCACTGGCATTTATAAAAACGCCGGTGAATGTTTCATCGGCATAAAAAACGGCCGGTGAATAGCTTGTCTGTTGTAGTGGATATTAAAATTTTGGAAATTAGACATTTTTAATTGTATAATTAATTTATAGCGATTTTAAGGTAAATTTAATAACATATATTATCAAACATGTAGGATTCTATTTGATATTACATATGGGACGAACAATAGGTATGCCCGAAGAAGGGAGTAGTAGTAGACCTCCAACAAACTGGAAAGGTCCACGGACATGTCATGGACAGCCTCCCAAAAAAACTAGCCGTTGTGGACATAGGCGTACCAATGTAAGATGATTTGACCTTTGACCTTTATTTCATATGTTTAATTTTAACATCAAGAAAATTATAAATTTATATGTTGATTTTCAACTTTTTTTGTTTAGGATGAGGCAGGTCCGTCTTCTTCTCTGGCAAATCAAATGGGCCGGTCTCCTCCTACAAATTAAGGCCCTTCTTCACCATTTAGTCAGCCGGGCCCATCTTCTTCATCGTATGTTCCTCCGGTGGTTCCCGGTCAGATCGACCCAAAACTTTTGACTTTACAAGGGCAGCATCGCTCTAAAGCCATTTGGGAAGGAACTTCTTCGGAGTGCAGTTTTCGGGGGCACGACACGTTAGAGATGCATCCCCGTATACACGAGATATTATAGCAATGTGGGTTACATAGCATCGGGTTGATGAGCTCCATTAAGACCGACTGACCCTTATTAACCGCCCTTTTTGAGAGATGGCGTCCTGAGACCTGTGGTTTTCACTTGCCGGTTGGCGAGATGACTGTGACACTGCAAAATGTCGCTGTAATAACGGGTCTACCAATAGATGGACAGGTCGTAACTGGCACAATGGACTTTGAACCAGAGTTCATTATCCATGAGTATCTCGGAGTAGAGGTGGATCGATCGGACCTTGTAGGCAAATCAGTGAGATTGAAATGGCTTAAGGACACATTCTCCGGTACGTTGACTAATGCCTCCGCTGAGTTGCAAGTCCATGGTTACTGCCCGGCTTACATATTGACATTGTTTGGATGTGTGATGTTCCCAAATTCCTCTGGAAATTCCGTGTTGTTAATGTACCTACCAGTAATCGCCGATCTTGGTGGAGTTGGGGCGTACAGTTGGGAAAATGCTGCATTGGCCACATTGTATAGAGCTTTGTACTGCTCTCTCGGTGCAAAGCAGATGAACGAACCAATGTTGATGCTACAGGTCTGGAGTTGGGAATGACTACACCTTGGCAGACCAACTAAAATTTGGATCAAGTGTTCTACCAATCATGGATTTGAGAGAGTTTTCATTTCCTACAGGCACAATCATAAAATATTGACCATCACCTTTTTCCGCTGCATAACGTACTAAAATTTTAAAATTCCATCGTTCTCTATCCCAATTAGTAACCTCATAAACCTTCTCAACAAGTTCTTCCATTGTAATTGTACGGGTGCCCAAATTATTTCGAGATCAACGGCACTATAACAACAATCTATTTTTGGGTCACGAATAATTTCACCACCAAAATAAAGCCAAATAGAAATATCGTAATCCATACCTATACATATTTATAAATAAAATAATTATTATCTACTAAATAAAATATATGTGATAAAATAATATACAAATCATACCTTGAAAGTAATGATCAGAAAAGTTTAGCAATTTCGAGCTTCAAAAAGACGGCGTAGTGAATGAGTTGATAACAAATTCGCTATGTAAATCCCCAAACAAAGAAATTTTGGAAGATGGATTTAGGGTTTTCAGAGTGGGAGGAAATATGAATGTGATAGAAGAAGAAGATGAATGTGAGAGAAGAAGAAGATCCTTTAAGATTCTGTAGAGTTTTTTTGAGTAAGTTCTCCAATTGGGATGCTAGGGTTTTGGAGTTGGGTTTCGAAATTGGGGGAGAAAGAGAAGAGAGAGATAAAAGATAAAGATAATGAGACAGCATCAACGACAGTGATTTAAGAGGGTCCCAAACGATACTCACTAACCCCACTAGCGCGTCTGGTTTAAGTGGGTGCGCTAACTGGGTTAGCGTGTCTATACTTTGTATTTTTTACCCACACCCCTATTTGAGAAGTAGTGTCCCCTAGTATCCCCCTAGCACGCTAACCCCGTTAGCGCGCCTGGTTTAAATAGGCGCGCTAACGGGTTAGCAAATCTATAGTTGGTAAATTTTTTCGCACACCCCTACTTGAAAAAAAAGTGGTGTCCCCTAGTACACGCTAACTGAGATAGCGCGAAGAATTTTACTAGGAGCTCTATCTCAGTTAGCGACAGAGACTTTTTGATATTAAAATTTCAAACAGGAACAGTTTGGTACATACTTACAAAAAGTGGGATAGTTTGGTAAAAAAAATTCCTATTAAACCACCATCTCTATCCCGGAATGTGTCAATTTGTGCATTTCTGCATAAAGAACCCCAACACTAACATAATTTTCTTTATCATTCAATAATGTTATACAATTAAGCGCCTCTGTTATTTTATTTTAAATCTCTTTCCCATTTAATTCAATATTTTGTTATTTCCTACCAATTCTTTCCCACCCCATCTTCTTCCTGTCTTCATTCTCACCGCTGTTGAAAGAAAACAAACATACAAACAATGAAACAAACAAAGACAAAAAATCCCACTTTTTATAAGAAAAAAGTGGGAGAAATGCAGGTATACTTTTAATTAGCTATTATATGATATACATCTATCTATAGCTATTATAATGGAAATCTATCTATAGCTATTATAATAGAAGAGTTGGGGTTTGTAAACCCTAACTTTATAACCAAACAAATCCGTACATTACATGTTCAAACTAAATTCAACAAATATAAACGTGCACCGCATGTGTAGCTCAAATCAAAATATTCAAACGCCCACTCTGCGTCTATTCCTCTCCCTCACTGCCCATGCAATACACGTCCAAACTAAATCCAACAAATGTAAGCATGCACCGCACGTGTAGCCCAAATCAAAACATCCAAATGCCCACTTCGCGTCTATTCCCCTCCCTCATTGTTTCTCTCCTTCTTTCTTGTACTGCCAGCATCGTCGTCGTCTGCCCCGTCGCCTCTTCGTTAAACAACCCCCCCCCCCCCCGAAAAAAAAAAAAAAAAAAACAATTTCCAACACATTATTCACCTATCTTTTTTGGCTTGTGTTAATAGATAGAGACCATCGTCGGGAGGCCTATGGAGGATAAAATAAGAGACTATATAATAAGGATTGTTGTGCCTTATCTGCTAATTATTTTTCTTTATTTTCAGAATAAATTTTTGAGATAGATTGCTATTTTGACAGTTAAATATTTTACTATTTTTTTTCTTATTCGATATATATTTATTTAATTTGATGATTTTACTTTGTGTAAACAACCAAAACAAACCATTAGTCTAATTTAAACCACTAGCATATTAAAGAAAATAGTGAAAGAAATCCAGGTATACTTTTGATTATATGTACTTATATTAACTACTAGTATAAAATTGGCCACGTATCATGGTGCACAACAAATTGATTGACACAAACTTAAAAGAAAGTATAAAATAAAAAAAATTAAATGTAAGATTGCGAAAAGAAAAAATATAAACGTATAAGTATTATAGTTATGCTCATGATATGTATGAAAGTTTGGGGTGTTCTCTAAAAAAATATTTGCACATTTTTTAATTCTTCGTGTATAACATATTAAAAATTTTGTTAAAATTGAAGCCAGCATGTTTTATTGTATATTTATTTGTAGTAGGTATCATATGAAGTTATCTTTCTCAGAGAAAAATATTCATAATAAAAAGGTAAGCACTTCTGTAAGGTTCAATTAGGTTCTCAAACAAAAACAAGAGTTCAACTCCCCAATGCTCTGCAACAGAGCAGAGCATTCCTCGGAATCGGATTCTCGTCCCTCCAGGAGTTCGCTGGGGAAAACACGCGAAGGTACAGTTGTTGCCCCAGGTACTGCGTCACCCAATTGGCGAAGGTACAGTCGTTGCCCCAGGTATTGCGTCACCCAATTCTCCCGTTGTATATTCCACATCCCTAAATAATCCAAAGCTACATGAGTTGCAGACCGTGCTATGTGGTAAACCTGCATTCATGACATATAACAATCATATCGATATATCATCTCTGGGTGAATTATATTTTATCTTTGGGACAATGACTTATTGGCATATGAAGTTACTACTAATATCCTAAACACACCTAAAGTTTTTCTAATACCCAAAAGTACCCAAAGTCTGATTATTTGGACCTGCAGCCCCCTTCCGTCTATCTCTCTGTTAAGTTAGTGGAATATTCTGGGTATATTCTACTTAATGGGTTTAGACCCATTAAGATACCTATGAAATAACGAAAATACCCTCACTTCGTTCTTCTTCACCCGATTTGTGAAGATTTTCCCTCTTTCATGGAACTACCTTCCTCCCCTTCCTAAACCCTAACCCCTCAATCCGAAAATTTCGAAATAAAAAATCGATACTCTAAGTACTGTATATCTTTCATCTCTAATCTTCGATTCCTTGTACATCCTCAATCTCTCCTCTTTTTGTTGTGAGCACCGATGTCGATTACTCATCTGCCTCTAATGTCGAAATCCCATCTGAATTTGAGGAGTGGAGTTGGGTTATTGAAGTAGCGTATGCCATTTGACATTATGATATGTGAGGGAAGTGTTTGATTCTGATTTGCAATTTTATCATGCAATATTGATTAAGTTTTTGCAAATTATTTTGGATTCTTAGTAGGCAATGATGAGTCACAGATAGTAGTCTTGTTTGTTTATTTTTCTAATACTTTGTTGCTTGTTCTTGATTGTGAATTGTAATCATACAATATTGATGATCCATAATATGGGTTGGGAATTATCTTGATTGTAGGCATGGGTGAATTGATCATATACTTCATTTTAGACTTTTGCCTCAGCTGCTTCTCATATTTGGTGTTGATGCTGAACTATTGAAACCATTTTTGCCTAGAGACAATGACTAATTGGCACCCAAAGTTACTCATGATACCATATATTGATCAGCTGCTGCTGGTTGCTTCTGATATTTGAGTGTTTTTGTTGTGGCTGTTGCTTCTGATATTTAATTTAATGCTGCTGCTGTAGCTGTTGCTTCTTTCTTTTCTTGCGGATATTTTAAGTGGATTTGGAGATGCAGCCCAAAATTACTCATAATATCCTAACTAGTTGGCATGGCATTAGAATGCAGCCCTAGTAAAACCATTTTTGAGCTGATACCACTTACTTGCCTGATGTTGAGTGTGGATGGAAATCATACAATGCTGGGATGGAAATCATACAATAGCTGCTTCTGAACAAATTTGTGTTTACCTTTTGCTGCTGTTGCTTCTCATACTAGCTGTTGCTGTTGGTTGTTTTTTATTGTGTTCTTGCTGTTGTTTTATCTGATTTTTTGGTGTTGCTGAAGTAGTTGGCATGGCATTAGAATGCAGCCCTACTGAAGAGAGTTTTTAATATATTTGAAGAACTCATACTACTTTAGTGGGAAAATTAGATGTGTCCGTGCTGATAATTATATTCTGAGCCTACTAGTAATTGTTTATTAGTCTGTTCAGCATCATGTTCATACATGTACATGAATAATGTTACTAAACACCTGTTTTTTTGTGCCGCAGGCAGAAGACGAAGATAAAGCTGGGTTTATGGATTTTTTTTTCTTTGGTTGGCAGAAGACAAAGATAAACAACAAGCGGATACTACTACTGAAGACGAAGATATTGAAGAAGTAGCAGCTAAATTGTACACAACATTTATCAGTTAGGCTGAGTGTAAGAAGTTGTTTAGCTGGCAAACTAATGTACAAGAAGTAGATTATGAAAAAATTAATGTAGATTGTAATTTGTTTTATATTGGGTTTATAATATTTGGTTTATCAACAGAGAACTTGGATGTTCTTCATATTGTAATTGTTCTTTAATATTGCAATAAAATACGAAGATTTAGAATTGTTTCAAGTATTGTTGTCTTCAATCATACATTCAATTACTTTTCCCGAATTTGTAGAAATTTTTTGGAATGCAAGAGTACTGAAATTTAAGTTGGATCTGCACATTTGAACTGATCATACGTAGTAAAATATACATTTACAACTGACCAGAACTTCAACAGTCCAGTTCAAGCGGTCGTACATATACAGTTCAACTAATCATACACATACACTAATTTGTACGAGTCTTTCAATATTGTATGAGTCTTCATTACTACAGTGATACATTTCTGAAAAGTAGTGACACACATCTCAAAATCCACTTAAAACATCCGCAAGAAAATAAAAAAGCAACAGCCATAGCAGCAGCATCAGTAAATTAAATATCAGAAGCAGCAGCTACAGTAACAGCACTCAAATATCATAAACAACCAGCAGCAGCTGGTCAGTATGAAAGCAAAAGAAATCAAGAAGCACCTCCAGCAACAACATTAACTAGAGTAGAAACCAGCATCAATAAGCAACTAGATAATTTCAAAATATGAGCATATAGAATTTTGAAGCTGTTTTTGATTTATTGATGTTACATACACATACAAAATTTGAGTACACATACAAAACTGCGTACTAACACATATGCATACAAAATTTTCGTGCAAATACAAATTTGACGTACACATACACAAAATTGACTAACACATACAAAATTTGTTGCTAAAATAACTTTGCCACATTCAGATTTCACTATAAATATCATATAGATACTGACATAAACTAAATTGGACATTTAGAGCTGCTGATATACATTTGAGTATCTGATCATACATGCTTATATTGACACTTTTCAGTTTTGTGCTGCAGAATTAGACGTGTACAAACAAAAATGGACATATGCTACTACTGATCTGATTTCACATCAGCACCTTTATCAGATTTCATAGCTGTTGCTGCTTTTGAGAAGCATAAGATATCACTCCTTTTGATGAGCTGATACTACTATTGCCATTGATGCTGGTTTCTTCACAAGTTAATGCTATTGCTGGAGCTGCTTCTTGATTTCTTTTGCTTTAATACTGATCAGCTGTAGTGTTGTTGCTGTAGCTGCTTATGATATAGGCTGATGCTGTTGCTGTAGCTGCTGCTTGTGATATTTAATTTACTGCTGCTGCTGCTGTGGCTGTTGCTTCTTTATTTTCTTGCAGATGTTTTAAGTGAATTTTGAGATGTGTGTCACTATTTTTCAGAAATGTATCACAGTACTAATGAAGACTCACTACTTCTTTCAAAGCAGGGGTGCCTTCTTCATTTGCCTATAAATACCCCATTCATGTTTTCATTGAGCATAATAGGAAAAAAAAGAGACAGAAGATGAAGAAAAGAAGAAAAAAAAAATGAAATTTCAGTTTTTAGAGGCCCAGCCTGAGTTCATTGATTGTCTCCGTGCTTATATACATACCCAATTGAAAGAGAGTCTCCTTCATCATTCTTCATAACATTTTTTGCTGGAATATGAAGGGGGAAAAAGTACTAGAAAAGAAGATCAAGATGTAGAAGTAGGGAGACAGATGCATGTCTACGTTAGCGTACAAGTGCATGCTGGGTTTTCCTCAATGGGTAGAGAAGAATGCTGACTCTGTTTTTTTTTTTTTTTTTTTTTTTAAATTTTATTTAAGTTCGTTTTTTGGGCCTTTCTTTATGAATGCAGAAGTAGCATTTCTCCTCACTTTATACACATTCGTTCCCTATTATTACACAGAGTGCAACAATTCTCTGGCTTTATAGGACGGAGTAGTGGTGGGTGTCACAATGTATTCATGGTACTTTTCAACTTCTTGGCATGCACACCTCACAATCATGCAATAAATAGTATGAATATGAGGAGTGCGTGTCAAGAAGTTGTTAAGTACTTTAAATATACGGTTACACCCACTACTTCTCCATCCCACGAACCGGAGAATTGGTACCTCTGTGTAATGGTGGTGAACAAAAGTGTATGCAGGTGGGATAACTGCTACTTATGCATTTAAAAAGAGGCAGAGTCAGTAGTCCTTCCTACCCGCTGAGAAGAAACCCAACATGTACTTGTATACTAAATTGATTGCAAATTTTACTCAAGTCTGGTGAAAGTGTCAAAGAATGAGTTTGTAATAGCAATTAACTTTAGTTATGTATGCATTCTATGTATGTTCAATTTATATGTATTTCTATTGTATGAAGTAGAAAGCTATTATAATCTGTTCAATATATAATTCTTCGTCAACTCCAAATTCCAATCTTAAAGCTAATTGCCCAAATTTCAAACCCAAATTCCAATGCCCAAATCAGAACCCCTGAAAAAAATCACAAATTCCTAACTCGGAAACAGAAATATAATCCCAAATCCCTACTTCCAACAAATCAGAAACCTAACTCAACCCTGACAACATTCCCGAATTTATTTTCTCCTAATTTGAAGGAAAGAATAATCAACAATCAAGAGTAGTTCTACAATTATAAGCGAAATTAATCTACAAATAATACATAAACACTACTACACAAGTTCATCAAAAGCAAAAGACGACAGAATCCCCACCTATTCATGGATCTGCTACTTCTGCGCCACCGCCGACCACCTGCGGCACCGCTGACCACCTGCAGCAACGCCACCGTCTGCAGCGACGATCGACGCTGGCCCTGTCCAATGCCATCACCACTCAAATCCTTCATTTCGAAAGAAAAGGAAGAAGAGAGCAAACATAAGAAGGACAAGAGAGCAGCAGGCAAGGGTAAAAACGTAAATTCGCGGTGAATCTGTTAATAACTTAACAGATTCAAACGGCGGGTGCCGATAGGTCCAATTATGAGTAACTATGGGTGTGATTGAGGTATTAACATAACTTCAGGTGTGTATAGGGTATTATGAGTAACTTTGGGTGCCAACTGGTCATTGTCCCTAGTCATATAATTCTGTTGCTGCTTATTTTTGTGTGGGAGTAAATAGATAATGAGTTTATATTTTGAAGAAAACTACTAATGATCTGACATTTGAACATCGCCGTGAAAAACGGTTAGAGCTCTTGAGATTACATCTGGGTCATTGAAAAAGCACCTGGATAAGGATCTGACGATTGCTAATGCGGCCGATGGATCTGCAAAAAAAAACCTCAAACACCGAGGTTGGCCACGACGATAGACCATCCGATGCTAGAGTCAAAACCAGAGTGAGGAAGATAGTTTGAGAGTAGAAAAGATTGATTACCTTCTGACTAAGGGAGTGGGGAGGACATCTATAGGCCTGGGAATTGGTTAGAAGATTGACATGAATATGTTATCTTCTGTACATTTCCCCCTTTAAGAGAAAGAATTAGTTACTCTCTTATTGGGGATAAGAGATTTGATTTACAGTCTTGATGGGATAGATGTCTCTCCTAGTGGGCCTAGTTACTTTTGACGGGCTTGAAAGTGGCCCATGTCTTGTTAGTGAGTCTGAAGAAGGCCTGAACCTATTAGGGAGGCTCATTACTGTTAATCCGCCTGTAGAAGCTTTAAGATCCGTGCTTGAATCATTCAACCCTAATTTTCTATGAATTTTATCATTATCATAAGCCCCCCCTCTCCCCTCCCCCCCCCCTTCTGAAGGACGATTTTCTCTTCTTTCGAGAAGTAGTTTGTCTTATTCGGAGTTCTGGGGTACCATCTCGACTTTTAGAGACAATTAAAGATACCTGAAACTTATTCGAAGATCTGGAGGCAGTATGTTTTCCTGAACTTTTCTGAATATTTTTGGAGTTTCCTTGAAGATTTTCGGATTTTAACGATTTTTCCAAGATTAATAATTGCTTTTTCGAATTTTTAATTAAATATTCCAATTTTTAATTATTTTCAAACTATTAATTAGTTTTCTGAATTTAATAATTATTAATTGGAATTTTGAATTAAAATTTTGAATTTTAAATGTTTTTGGGGAATTTTTGACCAATTATCAAACCTGGTACACTTTTTGGAGCGATCTAATGTGTCGATTAAGTGGGGGCTAGCCCGCTGAGTGGATTAGAGGGTTGAGAAGCAGAGCGGGGGAAAAGTGGCAACATGGAAAAATCCTGTGTGCTGATCATGCGCACACTCATGGGTTTGGGATCCGGCGGTCGAAACTCGGGCGAAGGCTGTGTTTGGTCGCCTGATGAATTTGGGCAACCAATGAAGCAGATTCGAGTTCTTGTTGCTGGTTTCAGGTCTGCCTACTCCACTTGAACTCGCTTGTGCGCATCTTGGCGTGATCGGGTGGTGGAGCAGGCACCACAAACCCCCCAGGTCGGCTGACAGTTTTGTCGACCTACGATGTGAGTTTTTCTTCACAGGCCGCCTTTGGACTTTGTCGACATCCACTCCCATCTTCGTTGACGTCCTTCAATCCAATCGTTGACTACCTCCTTCATCGAGCAAGGGTTTGGGCGACCAAAGAGCTCCGCCGACCACCTCCTTCGTCAAGCTAGGGTTTTGGCGACCATAGAGCTTCGGCAACAACCTCCCGAGCTTGGGTTTTAGTGACCAAGAGCTCTGTCGACCACCTCTTTCATCGTGCTGATGATTTGGCGACCAACTCCATTAAGCTTGGGTTTTGCAACCACCGAGCTCCGATGACCAACCCCTTCATCGAGCTAGGGTTTTGGGTGACCAAAGCGTTTCGGCGACCAACTCCTTCGTGGACAAATCTTCGTCGAGCTAGGGTTTCGAAAAGTTCGAGTTGTGCTAAGTTTGAGTTTTCGCCAAGTTTGGGTCTTGCCAACTTTGGGTCTTTGCCAACTTTGGAGCTTTTTTAACTTTGGAGTTTTGTTGGCCTAGGATATGTATGAAGGGGCAATAACCACAATTAGAACAACCACAAGAGAGACCAGCGGTTTTCTTATTACAGTAGGTTTACACCAAGGTTCCGCTTTAAGCCCCTACCTCTTTACATTAATTATGGATGAATTTACACGAGAAATATGAGATGAGGTGCCTTGGTGTATGCTTTTTACCGATGATGTCATCTTAGTGGACAAGATTAGAGCATAAGTCAGTGCTAACTTAGAATTGTGGAGAGAAACATTGGAAGCTAAAGGCTTTAGAATAAGCAGATCTAAAACAAAGTATATGGTGTGTAATTTTAGTGATATTCAGAATATAACTGAGAAAGTAGTGAAGCTTGATGGTCAAGAGATACCTAAGAGAGACTGTTTCCGATATTTAGGCTCGATTATACAAAGGAATGGGGAGATTTGTGAAGATGTTATACATAGGATCCAAGCAGGGTGACTGAAGTGAAGTGCCAATGATATTTTGTGTGACAAACGTATACCTTTGAAGTTGAAGGAAAAATTTTATAGGACGGCTGTTAGACCAGCAATACTGTATGGAGCACAGTGCTTAGCAACAAAGAAACAACACGTCCAAAAAATGAGTGTAGCGGAGATGAGGATGCCAAGATGGATGTGTGGTAAAATAAGGAATGATAAAATTAGAAATGAGTATATACGAGACATGCTAAAGGTAGCTCCAATCCAAGATAAGTTAAGATAGAATTACCTCAGATGGTTTGGACATGTCACACGTCGACCTAGTAGTGCCCCCATTGGAAAGAGTGATTTGATAAGTATTGAGGGTAGATATAGGGGTAGAGTTAGACCTAAACTAACTTGGGTGGGAACGGTGAGAAAAGATATGGTAGCTTGTGAACTTACAGAAGATATTGTGCTAAACTGAGTAGAATGGAAAACCAACATTCATGTAGCAGACCCCAACTAGTTGGGAAAAAGGCTTTGTTGTTGTTGTTATTGTTTTAGGGTTTTGGCCGAACTCCACCTTTGTTGTAGTCGACCTAGGATTATAGTAGAGTTATAATAAGTTGGTGATCTTCTTGGGTGACATCTGATTTGGTTTGAAAACCTAGGGCATCTTTGCATTGGCCGACCGACTACTTCGTTGGCAAAGTATTCTTCGTCAACCAACTTCCTCACCCGTCATCCAATGTTCACGCCGACCAACTGTCCATCAATAAAGTGTTTTGTCCAACAAAGTTCTTCATTGACCACTCGTTTTGTCGGTCAAGTGTTTTTTTCAACCAAGCGCACACCACCTATTTCGTTGATTAACTGTTTCGTCAGGAAAGCGTTTTGTCGGACGACTTAGAGCGAGTGTCGTTGTCTTAGCACTTAGTATTTTGGCCGTTGGATCTTGTGTGGTGCGGCCGAACAAGAATAGTTGTTGTAGGAGAAAACTGTAGAAGGCAGTCAAACTTCAGACTTGTTGTTTGATCTCTGCAAGTTTCTAAGGGCAACTTTAGGACAAAGTTGGGCGTTTGAACTTGCTGTTTGCGCCCAGCAAGTTTGTAGAGACAAATCTATAACCACAATTAGAACAATTAGAACAATTAGAACAATAAGGGGCAATAACCACAGTTAGAACAACCACAGGAGAGACCAGCGGTTTTCTTATTACAGTAGGTTTACACCAAGGTTCCGCTTTAAGCCCCTACCTCTTTACATTGATTATGGATGAATTTACACGAGAAATATAAGATGAGGTGCCTTGGTGTATGCTTTTTACCGATGATGTCATCTTTGTGGAAAAGATTAGAGCATAAGTCAGTGCTGACTTAGAATTGTGGAGAGAAACATTGGAAGCTAAAGGCTTTAGAATAAGCAGATCTAAAACAAAGTATCTGGTGTGTAATTTTAGTGATATTCAGAATATAACTGAGAAAGTAGTGAAGCTTGATGGTCAAGAGATACCTAAGAGAGACTGTTTCCGATATTTAGGCTCGATCATACAAAGAGATGGGGAGATTTGTGAAGATGTTATACATATGATCCAAGCAGGGTGACTGAAGTGAAGTGCCAATGATATTTTGTGTGACAAACGTATACCTTTGAAGTTGTAGGAAAAATTTTATAGGACGGCTGTTAGACCAGCAATACTGTATGGAGCACAGTGCTGAGCAACAAAGAAACAACACGTCCAAAAAATGAGTGTAGCGGAGATGAGGATGCTAAGATGGATGTGTGGTAAAATAAGGAATGATAAAATTAGAAATGAGTATATACGAGACATGCTAAAGGTAGCTCCAATCCAAGATAAGTTAAGATAGAATTACCTCAGATGGTTTGGACATGTCACACGTCGACCTAGTAGTGCCCCCATTGGAAAGAGTGATTTGATAAGTATTGAGGGTAGATATAGGGGTAGAGTTAGACCTAAACAAACTTGGGTGGAAACGGTGAGAAAAGATATGGTAGCTTGTGACCTTACAGAAGATATTGTGCTAAACCGAGTAGAATGGAAAACCAACATTCATGTAGCAGACCCCAACTAGTTGGGAAATCGGCTTTGTTGTTGTTGTTATTGTTTAGGGTTTTGGCCGAACTCCACCTTTGTTGTAGTCGACCTAGGATTATAGTAGAGTTATAATAAGTTGGTGATCTTCTTGGGTGACATCTGATTTGGTTTGAAAACATAGGGCATCTTTGCATTGGCCGACCGACTACTTCGTTGGCAAAGTATTCTTCGTCAACCAACTTCCTCACCCGTCTTCCAATGTTCACGTCGACCAACTGTCCATCAATAAAGTGTTTTGTCCAACAAAGTTCTTCATTGACCACTCCTTTTGTCGATCAAGTGTTTTTTTCAACCAAGCGCACACTACCTGTTTCGTTGATTAACTGTTTCGTCAGGAAAGCGTTTGGTCGGACGACTTAGGGCGAGTGTCGTTGTCTTAGCACTTAGTATTTTGGCCGTTGGATCTTGTGTGATGCGGCCGAACAAGAATAGTTGTTGTAGGAGAAAACTATAGAAGGCAGTCGAACTTCAGACTTGTTGTTTGATCCCTGCAAGTTTATAAGGGCAACTCTAGGACGAAGTTGGGCGTTTGAACTTGCTGTTTGTGCCCAGCAAGTTTGTAGAGACAAATCTATAACCACAATTAGAACAATTAGAACAATTAGAACAATAAGGGGCAATAACCACAATTAGAACAACCACAGGAGAGACCAGCGGTTTTCTTATTACAGTAGGTTTACACCAAGGTTCCGCTTTAAGCCCCTACCTCTTTACATTGATTATGGATGAATTTACACGAGAAATATAAGATGAGGTGCCTTGGTGTATGCTTTTTACCGATGATGTCATCTTAGTGGACAAGATTAGAGCATAAGTCAGTGCTGACTTAGAATTGTGGAGAGAAACATTGGAAGCTAAAGGCTTTAGAATAAGCAGATCTAAAACAAAGTATCCGGTGTGTAATTTTAGTGATATTCAGAATATAACTGAGAAAGTAGTGAAGCTTGATGGTCAAGAGATACCTAAGAGAGACTGTTTTCGATATTTAGGCTCGATCATACAAAGAGATAGGGAGATTTGTGAAGATGTTATACATAGGATCCAAGCAGGGTGACTGAAGTGAAGTGCCAATGATATTTTGTGTGACAAACGTATACCCTTGAAGTTGAAGGAAAAATTTTATAGGACGGCTGTTAGACCAGCAATACTGTATGGAGCACAGTGCTGAGCAACAAAGAAACAACACGTCCAAAAAATGTGTGTAGCGGAGATGAGGATGCGAAGATGGATGTGTGGTAAAATAAGGAATGATAAAATTAGAAATGAGTATATACGAGACATGCTAAAGGTAGCTCCAATCCAAGATAAGTTAAGATAGAATAACCTCAGATGGTTTGGACATGTCACACGTCGACCTAGTAGCGCCCCCATTGGAAAGAGTGATTTGATAAGTATTGAGGGTAGATATAGGGGTAGAGTTAGACCTAAACAAACTTGGGTGGAAACGGTGGGAAAAGATATGGTAGCTTGTGACCTTACAGAAGATATTGTGCTAAACCGAGTAGAATGGAAAACCAACATTCATGTAGCAGACCCCAACTAGTTGGGAAATCGGCTTTGTTGTTGTTGTTATTGTTTAGGGTTTTGGCCGAACTCCACCTTTGTTGTAGTCGACCTAGGATTATAGTAGAGTTATAATAAGTTGGTGATCTTCTTGGGTGACATCTGATTTGGTTTGAAAACATAGGGCATCATTGCATTGGCCGACCGACTACTTCGTTGGCAAAGTATTCTTCGTCAACCAACTTCCTCACCCGTCTTCCAATGTTCACGTCGACCAACTGTCCATCAATAAAGTGTTTTGTCCAACAAAGTTCTTCATTGACCACTCGTTTTGTCGATGAAGTGTTTTTTCAACCAAGCGCACACCACCTGTTTCGTTGATTAACTGTTTCGTCAGGAAAGCGTTTTGTCGGATGACTTAGGGCGAGTGTCGTTGTCTTAGCACTTAGTATTTTGGCCGTTGGATCTTGTGTGGTGCGGCCGAACATGAATAGTTGTTGTAGGAGAATACTGTAGAAGGCAGTCGAACTTCAGACATGTTGTTTGATCCCTGCAAGTTTCTAAGGGCAACTCTAGGACGAAGTTGGGCGTTTAAACTTGCTGTTTGCGCCCAGCAAGTTTGTAGAGACAAATCTATAACCACAACTAGAACAATAAGAACAATAAGAACAATTAGAACAATTAGAACAATAAGGGGCAATAACCACAATTAGAACAACCACAGGAGAGACCAGCGATTTTCTTATTACAGTAGGTTTACACCAAGGTTCCGCTTTAAGCCCCTACCTCTTTACATTGATTATGGATGAATTTACACGAGAAATATAAGATGAGGTGCCTTGGTGTATGCTTTTTACCGATGATGTCATCTTAGTGGACAAGATTAGAGCACAAGTCAGTGCTGACTTAGAATTGTGGAGAGAAACATTGGAAGCTAAAGGCTTTAGAAAAAGCAGATCTAAAACAAAGTATCTGGTGTGTAATTTTAGTGATATTCAGAATATAACTGAGAAAGTAGTGAAGCTTGATGGTCAAGAGATACCTAAGAGAGACTGTTTCCGATATTTAGGCTCGATCATACAAAGAGATAGGGAGATTTGTGAAGATGTTATACATAGGATCCAAGCAGGGTGACTGAAGTGAAGTGCCAATGATATTTTGTGTGACAAACGTATACCCTTGAAGTTGAAGGAAAAATTTTATAGGACGGCTGTTAGACCAGCAATACTGTATGGAGCACAGTGCTGAGCAACAAAGAAACAACACGTCCAAAAAATGAGTGTAGCGGAGATGAGGATGCTAAGATGGATGTGTGGTAAAATAAGGAATGATAAAATTAGAAATGAGTATATACGAGACATGTAAAGGTAGCTCCAATCCAAGATAAGTTAAGATAGAATTACCTCAGATGGTTTGGACATGTCACACGTCGACCTAATAGTGCCCCCATTGGTAAGAGTGATTTGATAAGTATTGAGGGTAGATATAGGGGTAGAGTTAGACCTAAACAAACTTGGGTGGAAACGGTGGGAAAAGATATGGTAGCTTGTGACCTTACAGAAGATATTGTGCTAAACCGAGTAGAATGGAAAACCAACATTCATGTAGCAGACCCCAACTAGTTGGGAAATCGGCTTTGTTGTTGTTGTTATTGTTTAGGGTTTTGGCCGAACTCCACCTTTGTTGTAGTCGACCTAGGATTATAGTAGAGTTATAATAAGTTGGTGATCTTCTTGGGTGACATCTGATTTGGTTTGAAAACATAGGGCATCATTGCATTGGCCGACCGACTACTTCGTTGGCAAAGTATTCTTCGTCAACCAACTTCCTCACCCGTCTTCCAATGTTCACGTCGACCAACTGTCCATCAATAAAGTGTTTTGTCCAACAAAGTTCTTCATTGACCACTCGTTTTGTCGATGAAGTGTTTTTTCAACCAAGCGCACACCACCTGTTTCGTTGATTAACTGTTTCGTCAGGAAAGCGTTTTGTCGGATGACTTAGGGCGAGTGTCGTTGTCTTAGCACTTAGTATTTTGGCCGTTGGATCTTGTGTGGTGCGGCCGAACATGAATAGTTGTTGTAGGAGAATACTGTAGAAGGCAGTCGAACTTCAGACATGTTGTTTGATCCCTGCAAGTTTCTAAGGGCAACTCTAGGACGAAGTTGGGCGTTTGAACTTGCTGTTTGCGCCCAGCAAGTTTGTAGAGACAAATCTATAACCACAACTAGAACAATAAGAACAATAAGAACAATTAGAACAATTAGAACAATAAGGGGCAATAACCACAATTAGAACAACCACAGGAGAGACCAACGATTTTCTTATTACAGTAGGTTTACACCAAGGTTCCGCTTTAAGCCCCTACCTCTTTACATTGATTATGGATGAATTTACACAAGAAATATAAGATGAGGTGCCTTGGTGTATGCTTTTTACCGATGATGTCATCTTAGTGGACAAGATTAGAGCACAAGTCAGTGCTGACTTAGAATTGTGGAGAGAAACATTGGAAGCTAAAGGCTTTAGAATAAGCAGATCTAAAACAAAGTATCTGGTGTGTAATTTTAGTGATATTCAGAATATAACTGAGAAAGTAGTGAAGCTTGATGGTCAAGAGATACCTAAGAGAGACTGTTTCCGATATTTAGGCTCGATCATACAAAGAGATGGGGAGATTTGTGAAGATGTTATACATAGGATCCAAGCAGGGTGACTGAAGTGAAGTGCCAATGATATTTTGTGTGACAAACGTATACCTTTGAAGTTGAAGGAAAAATTTTATAGGACGGTTGTTAGACCAGCAATACTGTATGGAGCACAGTGCTGAGCAACAAAGAAACAACACGTCCAAAAAATGTGTGTAGCGGAGATGAGGATGCGAAGATGGATGTGTGGTAAAATAAGGAATGATAAAATTAGAAATGAGTATATACGAGACATGCTAAAGGTAGCTCCAATCCAAGATAAGTTAAGATAGAATAACCTCAGATGGTTTGGACATGTCACACGTCGACCTAGTAGCGCCCCCATTGGAAAGAGTGATTTGATAAGTATTGAGGGTAGATATAGGGGTAGAGTTAGACCTAAACAAACTTGGGTGGAAACGGTGAGAAAAGATATGGTAGCTTGTGACCTTACAGAAGATATTGTGCTAAACCGAGTAGAATGGAAAACCAACATTCATGTAGCAGACCCCAACTAGTTGGGAAATCGGCTTTGTTGTTGTTGTTATTGTTTAGGGTTTTGGCCGAACTCCACCTTTGTTGTAGTCGACCTAGGATTATAGTAGAGTTATAATAAGTTGGTGATCTTCTTGTGTGACATCTGATTTGGTTTGAAAACATAGGGCATCATTGCATTGGCCGACCGACTACTTCGTTGGCAAAGTATTCTTCGTCAACCAACTTCCTCACCCGTCTTCCAATGTTCACGTCGACCAACTGTCCATCAATAAAGTGTTTTGTCCAACAAAGTTCTTCATTGACCACTCGTTTTGTCGATCAAGTGTTTTTTCAACCAAGCGCACACCACCTGTTTCGTTGATTAACTGTTTCGTCAGGAAAGCGTTTTGTCGGATGACTTAGGGCGAGTGTCGTTGTCTTAGCACTTAGTATTTTGGCCGTTGGATCTTGTGTGGTGCGGCCGAACAAGAATAGTTGTTGTAGGAGAATACTGTAGAAGGCAGTCGAACTTCAGACATGTTGTTTGATCCCTGCAAGTTTCTAAGGGCAACTCTAGGACGAAGTTGGGCGTTTGAACTTGCTGTTTGTGCCCAGCAAGTTTGTAGAGACAAATCTATAACCACAACTAGAACAATAAGAACAATAAGAACAATTAGAACAATTAGAACAATACGGGGCAATAACCACAATTAGAACAACCACAGGAGAGACCAGCGATTTTCTTATTACAGTAGGTTTACACCAAGGTTCCGCTTTAAGCCCCTACCTCTTTACATTGATTATGGATGAATTTACACAAGAAATATAAGATGAGGTGCCTTGGTGCATGCTTTTTACCGATGATGTCATCTTAGTGGACAAGATTAGAGCACAAGTCAGTGCTGACTTAGAATTGTGGAGAGAAACATTGGAAGCTAAAGGCTTTAGAATAAGCAGATCTAAAACAAAGTATCTGGTGTGTAATTTTAGTGATATTCAGAATATAACTGAGAAAGTAGTGAAGCTTGATGGTCAAGAGATACCTAAGAGAGACTGTTTCCGATATTTAGGCTCGATCATACAAAGAGATGGGGAGATTTGTGAAGATGTTATACATAGGATCCAAGCAGGGTGACTGAAGTGAAGTGCCAATGATATTTTGTGTGACAAACGTATACCTTTGAAGTTGAAGGAAAAATTTTATAGGACGGTTGTTAGACCAGCAATACTGTATGGAGCACAGTGCTGAGCAACAAAGAAACAACACGTCCAAAAAATGAGTGTAGCGGAGATGAGGATGCGAAGATGGATGTGTGGTAAAATAAGGAATGATAAAATTAGAAATGAGTATATACGAGACATGCTAAAGGTAGCTCCAATCCAAGATAAGTTAAGATAGAATTACCTCAGATGGTTTGGACATGTCACACGTCGACCTAGTAGCGCCCCCATTGGAAAGAGTGATTTGATAAGTATTGAGGGTAGATATAGGGGTAGAGTTAGACCTAAACTAACTTGGGTGGAAACGGTGAGAAAAGATATGGTAGCTTGTGACCTTACAGAAGATATTGTGCTAAACCGAGTAGAATGGAAAACCAACATTCATGTAGCAGATCCCAACTAGTTGGGAAAAAGGCTTTGTTGTTGTTGTTATTGTTTTAGGGTTTTGGCCGAACTCCACCTTTGTTGTAGTCGACCTAGGATTATAGTAGAGTTATAATAAGTTGGTGAACTTCTTGGGTGACATCTGATTTGGTTTGAAAACCTAGGGCATCTTTGCATTGGCCGACCGACTACTTCGTTGGCAAAGTATTCTTCGTCAACCAACTTCCTCACCCGTCTTCCAATGTTCACGTCGACCAACTGTCCATCAATAAAGTGTTTTGTCCAACAAAGTTCTTCATTGACCACTCGTTTTGTCGGTCAAGTGTTTTTTTTCAACCAAGCGCACACCACCTGTTTCGTTGATTAACTGTTTCGTCAGGAAAGCGTTTTGTCGGACGACTTAGGGCGAGTGTCGTTGTCTTAGCACTTAGTATTTTGGCCGTTGGATCTTGTGTGGTGCGGCCGAACAAGAATAGTTGTTGTAGGAGAAAACTGTAGAAGGCAGTTGAACTTCAGACTTGTTGTTTGATCCCTGCAAGTTTCTATGGGCAACTCTAGGACGAAGTTGGGCGTTTGAACTTGCTGTTTGCGCCCAGCAAGTTTGTAGAGACAAATCTATGACGGAATTAGACGTTGGAACTTGCTGTTTGCGCCCACGAGGTTTGTAGAGGCAACTTTAGGATGGAGTTGACGTTGAACTTATTGTTTGCTCCCAACAAGATTATAGAGACAGCTCTATGATGGATTTGGACATTTGAACTCGCTGTCTGTGCCCAACAAGTTTGTAGAGGCAATTTTAGAATAGAGTTGACGTTGAACTCGCTGTTTGTGCCTAACAAATTTGCAGAGGCCACTAGGACTGAGTTGACATTGAACGCGCTGTTTGTGCCCAACAAGTTTGGTGAGGCAACTCTAGGATTGAGTGGGGGTTGAACTCATTGTTTGCGCCCAACAAGTTTGTAGAGCCAACTCTAGGATGGAATTGGCGTTGAACTTGTTGTTTGCTCCAAACAAGTTTGTAGAGGCAACTCTAGAATGAACTTGGCATTGAACTTGTTGTTTTCTCCCAACAAGTTTGTAGGAGCAACTCTAGGACAGAGTTGATGTTGAACTCAATGTTTGCACCCACAAGTTTGGAGAGGCAGCTTTAGGACGGGCTACCCTCCGATGCTCAAGTGAGAACTAACGAGAGGAAGAGAGTTTGAGAGTAGAAAATATTGATTACCTTCTGATTGAGGGAGGGGGGTAAGATATTTATTGGCCTGGAAATCAGTTAGAAATTTGACATAAACCTGTTAAATTCTGTACATTCCCCCCTTTGAAGAGATAGAATCAGTTACTCTCTTGTTAGGGATAGGATATTTGACTCACATTCTTTATGGGCTGGATGCCTCTCCTAGTGGGACTAACCGCTTTTGTTGGGCTTGAAAATGACCCATGTCTTGTTAGTGAGCTTAAAGAAAACCTGACCTAGTGGGGAGACCTATTACTGTTAATCTGCCTGAAGAAGCATTAAGATCCATACTAGAATTGTTCGGTCTTAATTTGTTGTGATTTTTTCCATTATCAGATTCAATAAGAAAGAATGTGGAAGGAGGGGCGAAGGGCCATGATGTGAGGGAAAGAGAAGATGGAGGGCAACGTGGGACGATTGGAGGGAGCGACAGGTTTGGAGAAAGAGAGAGAGAGCAGTAAAGGGATAGAAGGAAGTGGGGGAGGAAGGAGAGGACGATGGGAACAAACTGAGATCAATCCAAAATTATGGTTATGTCTTGAGAGAGGAGAAGTAATCAACGACCAATATTTAATCATTATATATATCAAAAGACCAACCTAGATTAAATTTGTAGATCTAAATAAAACAAAATGGATGGCTCAGATCTTATATGGACAGATCTATTATTGCTTTTATAAAAGAAATAGATTATATGAATTAAATATGAAAGAGATACAAAATAAAATAAAGATGCACGTAATTGCATAACAATATTGATTAATAAAGAAAATTAAGTTAGTGTTGGGGTTCTTTACTCAACAATGCACAAGTTGAGAAGATCTCATTCCGGGGTAAAGACAGCAGTTTTACAGTAGGTAGAGATAATTGAGAAATTTGTTGAGTTAGTTAATCAGTTTTTATTATTAAAAAATAATTCTACCGTCCATCTAATCAGTTTTTATTATTAAAAAATAATTCTACCGTCCATTTTGAGATGGACGGTGGATATTAGTTAACCGAATCCTCCTATTATGTTTAAGGACTAGGTTTGCCTGTTACGTGCCTACGGTAAGTCTTTAGAACGGCGCACCTTATTTGATTATATAAAATAGTTTTGGAGGTCTGGCAAAATAATTGAAGTAGCAAATATAGAGCAAAAAACATATTATATAATTTTTTGATTTTTTTGAATTATTTTTAAAGTATTTAAAATTTTATTTATTTTTTATTTTTTAATATTTTAAAATTTTTAAAATTTTTATTTTCTTAATTTTTTGAATAGAAGAGGGAGGAAGAGAGAGAAAAAAATTAAATAAATATAGGAGTTGTTTTAGGTGGAAGATTTGAATTTGAGTTTTGAGAAGAACTTTTGGGGAAAAAATATGTTTTGTAAGGTTAGATCTGAACCTTTAATTTTTGGGGGAGACTGAAGGAGAGCCCCTTGATAGCTTTCTTTGTGTTTTATTATATAAATAGGAGGGATATGAATCCTTAACTTATATAATGCCTTAATAAGCCACTGTGATTAATGGTCTCCAACCATTGATAAATATATTAACTATGTCAATAGTAATATTTTAGTCTAATATGGACGATTCGATTAATCGCATGGCATTCATCATATCTACTCAGCCTACGAATGTGGTCAATACTCTCATTCTAACCCCCTGTATGCTGACGTAAATGTGGCTTCATAGGAGCATCCACACAGTCTGTGCTATTTATGCATAAAATATATCTTATTGCAAACGGGGTGACGGGGTGGTGCAGTCCTTTGCTATTTATATAATTTATGTATAAATAGCTACAGTATATTGTTATAAATAAGAGTGGATTTAAGAGAAATACATAATATACAGGATGCAACTTCCCTTTGTGTTTCAAAAAAAAAATTATTTTTTAATTTTTCGATGCAACTTCACTTTGCGTTGCTCACCAGAAAAATTAATAAAACGCAATTAAAAACCAAACAAAATTCTCCTCTCCTGATGCAATTTCACTGTGCATATGGGGGTTTTTTTATTTTTTTAATTATTTTTTTCAAGTAAAAATTGATTTTAAATATTAAAAAATTTGAGAAAAAAAATCGAAAAACCATGGGACGCAACTTCACTTCGCATCTGTCACTTTTTTGATTTTTTTTCTTCTTCCGACGTAGCTTCATTTTCGGTCTAACATTAAAAAATTAATTAAATAATTCGTTTCGTCCTTCTGATACAACTTCAAAGTCCGTCAAGTATTTTATATATCATAAATTGCTAGAAAATAGCATTGAACGACTGCAACAAATACTAAAAATACTATATGTAAATATGTATTTTGTCATTTTTTGATATTCACGACTGTGGATGCTCTAGTAACATGACTTCACTTCTCTAATTATAATAACATGGATAGATAGAAATAGAGTAATAAATAAATATTGTGCTGTTTTCTTTACGTCATTTTCATCATATAAATTAAAAGACTGGTCATCAACATAATATTTGTCTTAGAGTACATATATCCACATATAAAGGCATGTATATCTCACTTTGTTGATATTATAATACCTTCTAACATACGGGCCAATGAATCCGTACTGAGTCACAGATTTGATTTTAATCAAACTAGTATTTTTCACGTGAGATGTACATTTTGATAAGAGTTGAAGAATTGTCACGTGCGATTTACGTGTTAAGAAATAGTTTTGGAGTTGAACGTGCGTTGCACATAATTGGTAAAAATATTTTAAAGAAAAAAAGCTACAATTTATACGTGCAATGTACATATTTATAAGTAGAATTTGAGTTGTAGATGCAACATATGTATATGTTTAGTGTAAAAAAAATATTGTAAAATTATTTTGCACGTGCATTGCACTCTTTAAATAGGTGAATTTTTTTTTATTTGTTTGTTTTTGTTGTAATTAATGGGAGAGTTGGAGTTGCACGTGCAACGCACGGATTTGTATGTTGACAACATTACAACTCCAACTCTCCCATTATAATATTAGAGATTAGAGAGTAGAGATTAGTATTTTTAAGGCTAAATTTAAAAAAAACCCACTGAAGTATTGGTCATTTTAAAAAAATTCCACTAAACTTTTTTATTTTAAAAAAACCGCACTCAACTATATTATCAAAAAATTCACATTGACGGAGTTAACTTCTGTTAGGGTTTATGTCACCTACATTGCAGTGATGCAATAGTTCAGTAAAATTTTTTTAAACATCTGATTAGTTAAGTGATATTTTTTTAATTACAAATGAAAGATAAATGTAGTTTTTTGACATAAACCTTAACGGAAACCTAACTCCGTCAAAGTGAATTTTTTTATAACATAGTTGAGTACGGTTTTTTAAAATAAAAAATTTTAGTAGAGCTTTTTTAAAATGACCAATACTTCACTCGGATTTTTTTCGAATTTAGCCTATTCTTAACTGCCAGTTGGAAACCAAATAAATAGTTTAAAAATTACTCTCAAGTCTCAATAAGACAAGTTATTTCTTTCTGGCCTTGGTACTAATGTACTATCCTTCCCAGTAAGAAAGCAAATGCCGCAATGCACAAAGTTAGCCACCCTCAGCAAATATGTAAAGTCAAATTTCTAACTAATTTTCCAAAAGAAAAAAAATAGCTCATTAAATTAAAAATACAAAATAAAAAAAAAAAAAAAAAAGACTAGGATATGAACTAGATGTAAAGTTTACATATAGATTTTTTGTTTATACGACGTATGCAGCCATTTACTTAACAAAACAATTTTAAGAAAATAGAGATAGAGATAAAATTTGTGTTATTTTCTTTATGACGTTTTCATCGTATAAATTAAAGACCAGCTAGTCGTCAACTTAATATTTTTCTTGAGTAGTCTCATTTATGCATCTTAATATCTGTATATCTCACTTTGTTGATATTATAATACCTTCTTATATACGGACCAAGGAATTGATGAGCCACCGAGTTAATGTGAATCCGATTAGTTTTCTTACCTGCACAGTTGAAACCAAATAAATGATTTAAGAATTACTCTGAATAATACAAGTTAATCCTTTAAGACCATGCCATTCCAAGTCAGAATGCAATTATGCAATGCATATGTAATATACAAAGCTTCAAAACCTCATCATACATGTAAAGTCAATTATCTAACTGATTAAATTATAATTATAACTATATTTTAAGCTAAGCAATGATGCAATGCATATGCAATATACAAAGCTACAAAACCTCACCATACATGTAAAGTCAATTATCTAATTGATTATTATAATTATAACTACTAGTAATTTACACGTGCAAAGCATGTCTTATTAAATTTTTAAAAAAAAAACTCTAACATAGTGAGGACTCGAACCTGAAACCTCTTTCATATTAGTTATGTACGTGAGTTACACATGTTGATAGATTGACAAATGACACTAAGGCCTTTTCCCATTATAATATTAGAGATTAGTGATATCTTAAGCTAAACGGTCTAGTCCTCTCTCCTTTCACTATAAAATAAATGGCCTTTTCTGGTACTTTTGTGCCGGTATTTTAGTAAAACAGTGGGACAAACCCCTGCGAAAATCTAATGAGTTATTTTTTAGTAAAATTTTATTTCAAATTTCAACTGCTGTATGCGCTACGAGCAGTTGGCACTAAAACACTAATCGCCTCCCCCTGGTATTTTTTTTTGGCTTTCCCGGTGTTTATAAATGCCGGTGTAGCTCCTACCGGCGTTTTTAAAAACACCGGTACTTACGCCGACGAATCGAGCATCATGGTAGAGTAGGGGTCTATACCAGCATTTTTGCTTCCGTCCGGCGGTATTGCTTCCATTTTCATCGGAAGTATCTCCTGAATTTGCACGACTTGAATGAGATGGAATTCTTTTAATGCAAAAAATTGAATATGAGTGTGCCTGTATTCATGCTTCATAGGTCATCAGGATTTAGAGTAAATTCTATTGTTAAATTCTAATAGGAACAGTCATACTGATAGGCTTTCCATTACATACCACCAAGTCTGCTCTACTACTATACTAATAGAATTTACAACAAGCATAAACATTAAGCAATACAAGATACAATGAAAATCATATAAATGTGGTTAAACAAGTCTTCAAAACAATAATACAATTTTACTAATTAATTTCTCCTTTTTTACTAATTAAACTCAAAATATCTAAAGGGTCTCAAATTTTAATATTGCTCCATCAAAATCAATATTTCCTGAATAGTGCCTACTTAGATGAGACTTAGGACTAGAAGCCCATATGAGGTATTTAATGTGATTTGAAAATGGACACAAAATGACTTGTTAATGAGTGGACGCACATTGTGAGAAGACCTACAGGGTCATTTGCTCACATATAAGATGGACAGGAAATGAGAAATATGGAAATGCAAGGCAAGAACAAAGAATGGAAAAGTATGGAGAGAAAGGGGGGAGGGCTCTTGTTTTCATCTCTTTGGGGTTGAAACACTCTTTCCCCACATTTGCTTAGGTGGTGTGGTTAGCCACATGGAAAAATTTGAAAATACTTTACATCCAAACATCTGATGGAAATATTTCACAAATATCCATAAGTAATTAAATAGCTACCTAATATGAAGATAACTATTTAAAGGGGCGGTATATAAATAAGGTAGTTAGTAAAGACTATTACGTAAAAACAATCTTGTTCCGCCCCTTGTCTGTTGAAAATATTATCCAAATTTAATAGTTCCACCATTCTGCAAATAACTAAATAGCACCATAATAAGATACCTATCGCAAATGACAATATATAAATATGACAGTTAAGGACTACTACCTAATAAATCCCCAAAAACAAATTATATAGTTACTTACCAAACAACCTATGTTTGAAAACGTACAATAGCTTCCAACCAGGATATTTTCAGCAATTGTCTGCCTAAAGACATCTTCTTGAAGAACATCGGCAATGAGCTCCTCGTCTCCTGGAAGTTTATTTCAAGAACACAGGAACAAAATGGTTATAAGGAGCATTAATGCTAATGAAATTAAAAGCTTATAACTTTAATGACCTGTTTCGATATAGAATTATAATACATTTTAAAGTATAGAACTGTATAGTGTAATTTTGGATAAGTCAAAGAGAGTGGAGGTAAGAAATTAGCTAATTTAAACTGTCGTTTAGATACACCTAGATATCACAAGGTTAGTTTAAGATAACTGTAAGTATCTCTATTCCAAAAAGAATTCCATATAAACCAAGTTGAGGTACTTTTAATACCTCCAAACTTACCATACCTCTCTACCTCCCAAAAGTTCTGAAACTACTGATCCAATAGCCGTCGTGCATTATTATATACAATCATATTTGGAAAGAATGATATATAGATGAACATAGATCAATTTCAGTGAGAACTTGGTATTCTTTTCTAAGACTTGGTTAAAGGTTTGGTCATTTATGGGGGGAAAATAGCCCAGAAAGTAAACCCAAGAAACAATACATGGAGATTCCAATGGAAATCACAATATCATGAAAGACCAACATTGTCTCTAAATGCATGGACTTGCTTTAATTTGGTTAAGTACCACAATGTTATTTAATGACCATTATTTCAAAAGGATAACTTCAGCAACATGGTCGTTGCAAGCGATACAGTTGCCTAGAGCATATATCTTTTTATCGATGCGCTGAACAACCACTTGATCTGGCAAGCAATTCCGCAAATGTTGAAGCTCTAGAATAAAGAGAATAATGTTAATAGAAACTTCTTTCAGGAAATCCTTGTGATGTATAGTGAATAGGGCAATGAAGGATAACTGTATAAAATAAAGCTAGCTTTAGTAACCTCACCGCAATATTTTTCGATAAGCAAACCAATAATAAAATATTTAAAGTAAGATAGCATAAATTTGTCATATTATCCCTCAATATCATATTCCAGTTTAACCCCCAATTCAAAAAGAAACAAACTCAAACCCCCAATTCAACAAATTAATATATTTAACTTCAATCAAACATAACCCCTCAATATCATATACCACTTAATGGTTAGGAATTGTGGCCTCAAATACACGTAAGCACTGAGTACTTGAAGTTGGAGAAGAAGAGGATGAGATAAAGAAGCAAGAGAAGACAACCAGCGAGTAGAAGAATGCAGCCTGGAGAGTTGCGGTCGACCGACCTGGGGGTACGGTCGACCTAGTCTGCTGAGAGTTCTTCGAGTGTAAAGGTCCAACAGAGGAGAGGATGGTCGAACGATCTTGGGGGTGCAGTCGACCGGTCAGCTCTCGGGTCTGGACTTACACATTGCGGTCGACCGACCTTGGGGGTGCGGTCGACCGACTTCGGTGGCTGATCGTTTTTGGGCTTACGAGTTTAAAGGCCCAAGTGCTAGATTTGTGTTTATCTTTTATGGTTTACTTGGGGACTATATATATGGCCGTAAACTCTAGGGTTAGAATTAATTTGTGTAATCAAGAGGTGAGCCGTTATCATTGTTCAACTTTAAGAGGGGATTGTGCCGAGTGTTTTAAAGATGAGAGAGAGATTGAGAGTTGTAATCTTTTTGTAATCTTTGTATTTCTTGGGGAATAAGAAGTATTGATTATCTCTGCATATTGATTGTATTCTTGTGAGATCTTGTATATATTGTGGTGGCTTGTTCTTGGTTCATCTAAGTCTTAGAAGTTTCTATTGCTTGTGGTGCATTTTTACTATTAACACTACGAGTTGTAGGGTAGATCCTCTGACAAGTGGTATCAGAGCAGTTGGTTTGAGATGTCCGATAACAAGATGAAGATCGAGAAAATATTCGATGGGAGTGACTTCGCGATGTGGAAGATTCAGATGATAGCGTATCTTCGTCAGAAAGATCTTGATGGTCCATTGTTTGATGAGAAGCTGGTAGGTGCAGATAAGGATGCGAAGGTCTTGGTGGATTGGAATCATTTGGATCAGAAGGCGCAGGGACAGATTTAATTAGCACTGAGTAGAAATGTGTTATTTCATGTCTCGAAGGCAAATACCACAAAGGAGGCTATAGAGATTCTCAAAGATATGTATGAGAAACTGTCGGCATCTAATCAAATTCTTCATTTGAAGAAATTGGTATAAAGAAGTTGAGGGAAGGGGGTTCAGTAGCAGAGCATGTGAACAATTATTGTATGGTTTATAACTAGATGGAAGCTGTAGGTTTGAAGTTTTCAGAGAGGGGGCAGTCATTGTTACTTCTATCTACTTTACCTGATATTTATGGTACGGTGGAACAGACTATTACAGGCATTATGACAGATTCGACGACTCTACAGGATGTGGTGAGTAGCATTCTGAACGAGGAGGTGAGAAGGGTGAGAAACGGGGGATATCCATCATCATCTTCTAAAGATTCTGCCATGTACGTTGAGAAGAGATGTGGGAGATCTAAGAGTAGCCAAAGAAGAAAGGATCAGAGTAGTTCATCTGAGAGTGGGTCTGATGACAGCGATGGAGGACATGGGTCTGAGTGCTGGTATTGTCACAAGAAGGGTCATATGATGCACAGTTGCAAAACTTATATGAAGAAGAAGCAGGAGAAACCGAAGAAAGATACCCCAAAGGAAGCTCAAGTGGGGCTTGTTGAGGATCTATGCTTATCAGCTCGGAAGGAGTTGGGCACTCAAGATTGGTGTATTGATTCAGAAGCTTCTTTTCATTGCACTCCAAGGAGAGAGGTATTTGATGAGTACGAGGAGGATTTTTTTGGAGATGTGATCGTGGGGAATGATCACCAGTGTCCTGTACGTAGGGTTGGTACTGTTCGGGTGAACACCATTGATGATCAAAGTGTTGTCTTGCAGGAGACAAGACATGTTCCAGACTTAAAGGAAAATCTTATCTCGATTGGAATGCTAGACAAAGAGGGGTTGTCTACTACAGTTGGTAGTGGGAAGTGGTGCATAGTTGTAGGTTCAAGGGTGATTGTAAAAGGAAAGCGTGAGGGAACTCTGTATTTGCTTAGAGACGCAAGGGGTATTTCTCCTATAGTTGACTCTCAGCCAGAATCGAATAGTAGGTTGTGTAGGGTGCAACCGAGTTCTTTCAGTTGTGGAGGGGAGGTTACTAATTTAGTAGGAGCTGCTGGCCAAGGAAGTGATCCTAGAGGGCAAGACGTTGCTGCGGTGAAGGTACTTTGCGATATAGCAGTTGAAGCTTCAAGTCGCTCTTGTGTGATAGAGAGCACCGGTATCGATATGCGGGATGATATCGATGAGGGTAACCGAATTGGGACTGTAGGGGTTGAACAGTCTGCAGAGTTTGTGGAGGTGTCATCCACAGAGGTTTCTAGTGCAGAGGGTGCATTGAGAAGCTTTGAACCATATCCGGTGTTGATGGAGATCTTGCGAGTTGGAGAGTCTCATAACACGAAATCTGACATGGGAGATTGTTTCTCCAGTTTTTGTGCTCTATATGATTGGTGGAGCACATCCTTCATGAGGCGATGAGGGGTGGTTGGTGCACTCCACGTGGTGGAGTGGCGGAGGTGCTTTCATGAGAGTGGGGAGTACCTGGGTCTTTCATAAAAGTGGGAGATTGGTAGAGATAATGCGAGGTGAAGATTGCAATAACTTTGAACCATTGTGTATTTGGTGCAAGTGGGAGATTTTTAGGAATTTTGGCCTCAAATATACGTAGACACTGAGTACTTGAAGTTGGAGAAGAAGTGGATGAGACAAAGAAGCAAGAGAAGACAACTAGAGAGTAGAAGAATGCAACCTGGAGAGTTGCGGTCGACCGACTTGGGGGTGCAGTCGACCGACCTAGTTTGCTGAGAGTTTTTTGAGTGTAAAGGTCCAACAGAGGAGAGGACGGTCGACCGACCTTGGGGGTGCAGTCGACTGGTCAGCTCTCGGATCTGAACTTACACGTTGCGGTCGATCGAACTTGGGGATGCGGTCGACCGACTTTGGCGGCTGATCGTTTTTGGGCTTACGAGTTTAAATGCACAATTGCTAGATTTTTGTTTATCTTTTAGGGTTTACTTGGGGGCTCTATATATGGCTGTAAACTCTAGGGTTAGAATCATTTTGTGTAATCAAGAGGTGAGCCGTTATCATTGTTCAACTTCAAGAGGGGATTGTGCAGAGTGTTTCAAAGGTGAGAGGGAGAGATTGAGAGTTGTAATCTCTTTGTAATCTTTGTATTTCTTGGGGAAAGTATTGGTTATCTCTGCATATTGATTGTATTCTTGTGAGATCTTACATATATTGTGGTGGCTTGTTCTTGGTTCATCTAAGTCTTGGGAGTTATTATTGCTTGTGGTGTGTTTCCGCTATTAGCACTACGAGTTGTGGGGTAGATCCTCCGACATTAAGAACATTAAATATTTCTAACATATCACGTAAAAAATTCATTAACTATATTCATGGAATCCTAAAAACTATAATTAAGGTCCTAAAACAAATAAACTCTAAAACAATTAATTCTAAAATAAATAAATCACAACTAAATTTAACACAGAAATAAACAGATTTCAATACAATTATTTCTATTCATACAACCCTAAAACACATTGTGGCAATTATATAAAACACCTTTGAGCGAGAAGTGAGTGGCCGGAAGTCGTCGACGATGAGGAGACGGTAGGAGTGAGAGAGAAGTGAGTGAGAGCGACTGGGAGAGGAGTGGGGATGACGACGGCGAAGGCGGGGATGATCTACGGGAGTTTTTGGAGGGATGAGCGCGGGGATGGCGATAGAGGGCACAGCGACGGCAGCCAAGGCAGAGGTGGGAACAAGCATCGTTGATGGGTGGCGGGAGAGTGCGGGAGAGATAGGGAAAGTATTGAAAAAAAGAATTAGGGATCGAGTGATGAAAAATTCAATTTGATTAATGCTACTTCTTATAGTTTGGAACAATTTGAAAATTATAATGCTAGGGTTTGGATTTTTCGGGAAATTTTTCCCGGACCTCACTCTGACATTTTCACTAATACAGGTCGGTGTAGGTTATACCTACCCCGGCGTTTTTTTTTAAAATACGCCGATGTAGGTTGTACATACCCTGGCGTTGTTATAAAACGCCGCTATAGGTTACTAAAATTTTCGAATTCCATTATGGTTAAAGCCTACCCCGGCGCTACTACCCAAATGCTGGGGTAGTTTCACCGGGGTAGCCCAAAAATGTTGTAGTGTGGGAATCTAGCACAGAAATTGAGGGACAAAGGAGTTCATATTTGGGCCTTTGGTTTATCAGTCAGGACTTGTTGAGGGTCATGACAGCCAAGGGGAGTCAGAGGCTGCTGTGCCTCATGACACTACAGACCGCTAGGCCTTTAGCGGCGTTCCTATCATGGCGTTTCGAGGAAACGCCGTGATAGGTAGGGTTGTATTTTTATTTTTTTTTAAACACACACTCTACAACGGCGGTTGCACGAACCGCCGCGATAGACGAACCCTATAACAGTGTGTTTCCATGACAACGCCAGGACAACACCCCTTCTATCAGAAGGCTAGCTATTTTATTTTTTAAAAAATAAATTAAATATCTATCCCGGCGTTTTATGCAATAAACGCCGAGAGAGGGTTATACTATCTATATAATAAAATACAAAGAAAGCTATCAAATGGCTCTCCTTCAATCTCCCAAAAAGTTAAAGGTCTAGATTTAACCTCACAAAACATATTTTTCCTCCCAAAAGTTTCTCCCCCCAAAACTCAAATTCAAATCCCCCACAAAAAACAACTCCTATATTTATTATTATTATTTTTCTTTTTCTCTCCCTCTTCTATTCAAAAAATTAAGAAAATAAAAATTTTAAAAAATTAAAAAAATTAAAAAAATTTTTAAAAATTAAAAAATTAAAAACATTAAAAATAATTCAAAAAAATCAAAAAAAAAATAATCATATAATATGTTTTTGCTGGACCCCAAAAGTTTCTCATATAATATGTTTGCTACTTCAATTAATTTGCTGGACCTCCAAAGCTATTTTATATGATCAAATAAGGTGCACCATTCCGAAGACGTGTCGTAGGCACGTGTCAACGGGCAAACCTAGTATAAAATAATAATACACCTATACTGGCATTTCTGATATAAACGTCGGTGTATATGCAACATATCCCGGCGGATTTTAGTTGAAACGTCGGGATAGTGATTGGGTAAATTATTCTAAACCCCCACCACCGTCATTTTCATTTCCCCCAAATTGGCTTCTCCTCTCTTTCCACGCCCTATCGCTTTTCCTCTCTCTCCTCGCCGCTATCTTTCACCGCCGCACCTCCCTCAACGCCTCTCCTCCTTACCTTTGCTTACCCCTCACCGCATCTCCTTTGCCTTCTCATCCATCGCCTTCGCCTTCTCATCCATCGCTGCCGTACCACCCTCGCCGCCACTCATCCTCACCTTTGAACACCCCTCGGCCCACCTACTTTGCCTCCTCTTATTCATCATCGCCGCCCCTCACTCGCAACCCGTCTTTCTCCCTTCGTCGCCGATCCGCCACCGGTGCTCTCTCCCTCATTCTTTCCCTAATCGGCAAATTTGGGTAAATATTATCAATCTTGTTTATCATATTACTAGGGTTTAGTAATCTTGTTTAGCTGAGATTGGTTAATATAGTTGTTGTTCTTATAGCTTTCAATTTGATGCAAAACCCTCAACTTTTCATATCTAGGTTTTTCATTAATCGCAGTTCTTAAAGTTAATGTTCTTAGTTTTCTTTTCGATTTTTTTCTCTCTATTTGTTGCCATCAATAAAAAAAAGCCTTTTTTTTGGGTTCATAATTCATCTTCACCTACTTCTTCATCATAATGTGCATTAGCTTATTTCTGTACACTTGAGTGGCAAGAAAGCGAGACCCAAATCTATTGTTTGTTCAGTTCCGGTCTCAAATTCACCTAAGTTATGAGCTCAAGATTTTGGGTTTGGCTAACACTTGGGTTTGCTTAGAATAGATGTAAGATGTAAGTAAAATTTTGTAGTGTGATAGTGTCATTCAATTAGACTTTTGTGATAGTAATTGAACAGTAGTTGTTCGGTTTTTTTGAACTACAATTGCGAGTGAAAAAGAATAAAAGAAATTAACATTGAAGTGGTCACAAGTAAAATTTAACATTGAGGGCAGTCGACAAAAGTGGTTGTCTGCAGCTCTAACTTGTTACAAGAAGTGAGAGGGTCAACCGGTCAAGTGATGCGGCATTGCTAGTTGCAACTTATACGATTTTAGTGCAACTTTAATCTTGCAGCATGCAAATGATCAAGCCAATATCTTTTAAGTTGCTGTTTGCAATATTCTCGAGTTGTTATGACCTAGCAAATAATTATACTTTTGAGTTGCTGTTTGCAACTTTCTCATAGTATAGGCAGGGACCAAGACTACATATGGTTTCGAAACTTTTCCTGTGTAGTCGCAGCCAAAACGTTTCCAAAACAACAATTGGTCCAGGTTAAACTCATCTATATATGATCCTCCCCTCCCCTCCCCTCCCCTCCCCTCCCTAATGCTAATAAATAGTCAATTTTTTGCTAGATCCAATAGCAAGTCAAATAGTACATTAATAAGACCTAGGCATGCATTACTTGTTATGTTGTAAAAGTATACTGGTTTAAAAAACATATGTATATCTTTAGTATATTAGAGATCAAGTACATATATATACCTGTCTGATGCCATGCCAGTGAATAACAACTCCCTCTGTATGGAGGCCATTCTTGAGTTCGACGATGATCTGATCCTATTTTCTTGCATGCATTCACAATCCTATTTTCTTTATTTATTTTTGTTTTTTATCTAGTGTTTTTATCTTTTGCATCACTCCATACTTGAAAAATCTCAAGGTTATGAAGATATTTCTGCCCAGATCTCAGTTAGAAGATATTTTCTTCTTCGTTTTAAAAATTGAAGATGAAACACCTATGTTTTTCAATAGGGTCAGCGAATTCTATCGATTTCCAGTCACACACATGCACTAGGGAGAAATACCGATGGAATTGGAAGCAACAGTGCGCCGCACGAGGAGACTCCCCCACCCTAGTTTATTGTATTTCAAATGACTTTTTTTTCATTATAATTTGTTAGAACTTTATGTATGGTTTGTAATAACTGTGTTGTACAACTTATATATATATATATATGGGAAAAAGGGGTATGAGCAACTTGCTCATTTAGTAAATAAGCAATTGATGATGTGACATACATGTGGTTGGAAAATCATTAAAAAGGTTAGTTGTCCAATGTATCACATGCATGCCACATAATCAATTGCTCATTTACTAAATGAGCAAGTTGCTTATATCCCTTTTACCCTATATATATATATATATATATATATATATATATATATATATATATATATATATATAAAACTTTGCATTGACAATTTATGTGTGTGAGATTATTTTAATTTGTATTATATTGAGCTACTGTGATATGTGAATTTTGGTTGTTTGTTATAATGTTATTACTGATTTTAAAATTTAAGCTGCTAAATTTGATGTGATTACAGGAATTTGTAATATGTGATTAATTTTTGGGATTTTTTAATTGAGATTTTAAAATAATATGCAAAAAACTGAATATATCTATCTCAGTGTTTTTCAAAAAAACGCCGGGATAGATAACGAACCTAAATTGAAATCCACCTACTACAGCGTTTCGTAAATGCCGCTATAACTAATTTTTTTCTTCAAAATGAAATGAAAATACGCCTATCACGACGTTTCGTAAACACCGTTATAGATCATTTTCCTCTAATGGAAGTCCATCTATTACGGCGTTTGGAAAACGCCGGCATAGTTCATACACCTATAGCGGCGACTCCATAAAACGCCGCGATAGTCCTTGCAGTTGTTCCGACGCTCGCTACAACGGCGCTTCGTGCGGCACTACTGGAAATGCCGTTATTCTCTATCCCGGTGTTAAAAAACGCCGAGATAGCCTGATAAAAATGCCACCTAAAGCCGTCGCGGTTTGTAGTGTGATTTGGAGACTGTTGATACCTAGTTCCTGATTGTTGTTGGAGAAAACACTAATATACAAATGAAGAAAGATGTTGAGAAACTTGGTAATCCTGCGTTGATGGCTCTGATCGAGCAAATGAAGAAAGATGCAGGTATACAACTCTTACCAAACTTGTATGAATTGGTTAGCTTTTTACGCTTAGAGGCTACTTATGTTTGTTGCTATATATAGAAGCTATCTAGATCTGTCGGATTGGGATATTCAAATACTCTTTTAATTCGAGTAGACATATCTTTGTATGCTAGATATTCCAACTGAGAGGCAAACTTATCAATTGTCTTATGCTCTATCAATTATTCGGTTTATATGATGGCTATGCACTTTATGAATTTAGTTTCACAGCGTTAATGCCAATTTGAATTAGATAGATAGTTATTTCAAAGCATTCAGCCGATGCTAATAACACTTTGTTAGAATATGATATAACTCATACAACTAAATTAAGTGGCACTAAATTCGTACAATGCATTAGCTGAATTTAAACATTACAGTGAGAGATGTCTACATTTGATGAACAGAATGCTATTTTTGTTAGATCAAGATGAGTAATTAGGATTAGGGTTTATATCTCATAGCCGCTTAAGATATTATACCCTACTTATCAGTATTGGAATATCACAGAGTACTACCTCTAGACCAGTTTTTATATGAGATTAACTAGGTTTAGGGTACTGGGCTTCATGCCAGTCAACCCGGTCCAATAATTAGCATACAACACGTGCAAATCACGTGTTGCCCACATAGAAAATTATACACAATAATATTCTATTATATTAAGAATATACTTATATATCTAACAATCTCCTCCTATATTCTCAATATATACATCAATGCTATGTTATATCATTGGATCACAAAATAATATAGTTCATAGACTAAATCAATTATAACTCGAATAGTTCAAATGAGACTTAACAAAAATAATCAAATAGTTCAAAGACCATATTAAAACAGAATAGTTCACAATGACTAAACCAACTAGAAAAACCTGTCATAGTTTCAAAATCAACCAAAGCAAATAAACATCAAAAACAAAATATGAGTTTTTAAGCTCATGAACACAAGAGTCTTAAACTCAACAGAAGTTTTACCAAGCAAGTGACAAATTCATTCTTTAGAGAAATAAACCAAAACTATACCCTTGCAAACTGCTTTATGTTTACTCCTCTATTTTAAGCAAATCATTATTCTGAAATCTATGTTAAAAGATTAAACCCCTCCATCTTTGCTAGCTTATTGAAAACAAGAATATCAAGAGACACATCTATAAGAATTCTAGCAAATTTCATAAAATATCTAGTTCTACTAAAGAACTTAGTACAATTCAACGATAGTTTAGCAAAATATAACGCAAGCATCACAATCAAGTTTCTTTAACAAAATAAAGAACAAGAACTATTATAGTTTCTGCATAAGAACTATACTATGTTTCATATTGGAATGATAGAACAGTCAAATCAATTATGATTAATTTAAAATCATCAAAATTGGAATGAAACATGAATCCATAAAAGAGTTATATCATCAAAATTGGAATGATATAACAACCATTCTAAACATCAGAAATATATGGACAAGTTTTCATGCATTTTTTTGGAATAATGAGATAATTCTAAGTAAATTATGAAAATATATAGCATCATCAAAATTGGAATGAAATTATATATTAACAGAATTTACATAGATATTTTCAAATTATCTAAAGCATGCCAACTACCTAAAATTGATGCTTTAGTTTGAACTTCTCTATGGCTCCAATTGGATTCTAAATTTCAAAACAACTTGGATGTTAAAGCTTTTGACTCAATAGCTTTTAACTCCATTTCTCCCACAGTTTGGAACATAGATCACTTTCAAGTCTCATAGCAAGAGCATTAGCCATACTTGTCGCAATTGCACTTTATCTATGAGAAAGTTCAACTAGGTTTCTTTCAGCCTTAATATACTCCTCTTATTGTTATAGAATGATTTATGAGCTACAGTGCATTATAGCTTGATAGTCGCATAACAGAATTAGAGAATTTACATTAAACTTCTCAATGGATGATTAGTAATAAGTCATTCAATCCATTCAGTCGCTTCTCCTGTAAAGAATAACACATAGAGGTCTGATTTCTTGGTTGGGAACGCAATGCTTGTTTGCCTTTTAATCTCCATAAATTTTTTTGCTTCTCCTAGTGTCAACACATATTCACTAGTTGTTGACTTTCACTAAACTTTGAGTAGCACAAAGCAAACTCTTGAGTACCACTCAGGTATCTCATTAGTCTCTTAAGGGCACTCAAATGTGTATGAAGTTATTAGTGAATCTGCAGATCATTCCTACCTCAAAAGCTATGTCTATTCTAGTGCAGAACTTTATATACAATATGAGACTTTCAATTCTTTTTGAATAATTTACCAGTCTCATAGTTGCACCATCATTAGGTGTCAAACTTTTATCATAATCATAAGGTCTTTCAAAACACACTTTCAATCATCATTATATTCCCACTTTTGAAACACATTATTGATTTGATGAGTTTGACTAAGGGTTATCCTTTGCCAACCGAAACTCACCATTATACCCATGGTGTCCACAATACCTAGGTGTTTCATGTTGAATTCTTTGAATAGCACAATTTTAACTCCATTTATAATAGAGATGCCACTTCCAATCAACAAGCATGTCAATAAAACCAACTAAATAATAGCCATGATATTTGATGCACCACAATATTAAAGGTACTGGTCTGAATTACTTGATTCATATACTAGGCTCTTTGAGAAATTTGTCAAATTATTTAAACGTTAGCTATATTACATGTTTTAAAATATACGATAATTTTACTAAATTGTAAATCTTGTTCACTAAACATATTAGTACAAAACTCTTAGTACACACTACAAGAAATTTGCCATATACCAACAGACACCTATAGTGACGGATCTCTAAAACTGTGGGTATAGGTATCATATACCTACAAATGAGATAAAACACTGTGGGTATAGTCCATAATTTATTTTCCCCCAAAATTTTTCATTTTCCCTCTCTCTTTCCCCAAAATATTTCATTTTATCCCTAACTTCTAAATCCCTCCCTCCCCAAACCCAATCTCCAAACCCAAAATATTTCATTTTATCCCTAACTGTGTGTATTACTTTCATTAATTTCCAATGTTCGAGAACTACAAGAAGACGATGAGGATCAACAACAGGATCGCCGAGAAGGAGGTCTCGAATGTCGTCTCCGCCGTCTCCGCAGCCGCCGAGAAGGAAATGTCGAAGGAGGAGGCGGTTTGCCATTTGACGTCACTGGTGTCGCGGCTGCAGGGGTTGAAGAGGAAGGTATGGGGGTTCTCTGAGATCTGAGGTTCCTGAATTTTGGTGAAGTTAGGTTCTTGAATTGATAAAGAAAAATGGAAGAACTAGTGAGAATTTGTGTTTCTTAAAAAAATTAGAAACCCTAGATTTAGGATATGGTCAAGATGATGGTTGATGGTCATGTAAATGGAAGTATTTCTTAATTATTGCTTGTTAGGAACAAGAACTTGAGCTAGATTGTGAATGCTTTGAAAGAGGAGGTATTGGGGAAATTGTATTGTAAGGGGGTTTTACTCGCATTGATAGGTTAGGGTTTTGGTGAAACAGTGGTAAGTGGAGGTGGCTTGTATAAGTGCAGTTATCTAACCTTTGATATGTTGGATCATATTTTGGTGTTTCGTTACCTCTGGTTCTCTCTCCTAAGAGTCAAAGATAACCATAGGTATTAAACTCCAATGTAATCAAATTTAATTTTAAAACCAAAAACGGCGGTCCACGTATCCAACCTATAAACTGCATTCCTCTACCTCCACTTAAAAAATTACTTATAGAGAGAAAGAGGCAACTTATATGAATATGGATTGTTCTGGAAATTTCTGACATTTTGAATGAGGAGGCATTGCGGAAGTTTTATTGTAAGAGGGATTTATTCTTCTTGAAAAGATAGGGTTTTGGTGGAATAGTTAGAATATATGGTGTTGAGTGTAACATTTTTTAGATTAGCTCTGCCAGCTTTTTGTAGTTATAGTTGTAGTAATACCCAACTGGTGTAAATTAAGTAAATAATACAGAACTAAGTATTGGAGTGTTTTCAACGAGACATCTTTGGAATTGATATGTTGTCTCCACAATGCCCTTTACTGGACCAAGAAGAGATAGAAAAAGCATGATTATAGACGTCCTTGAAATTTTGCTAAACATTTGTTTCATGATTCTGTTTATAATTCTTTCTAGTAGTAGTAATACACTTGCATCTCATACTTCCACATCTTTGAGTTTGATTTCTCTTTTTTTGAATCAGCTAGAAGAAGGGAGTAAGGTGGAGACCTTGCAGGCACAGAGATGCCGGGCTAGACTGGACCACTTGGATGAAGTGAATACTGATAACTTGACAAAGTGGAACAATACAAGGTTGAAGCGAATCCTTGTGGACTACATGTTGCGCATGTCCTACTATGATATTGCAATTAAGCTTGCAGAAAGTAGCAATATACAGGCAAGTGTTTGTTTTGAATACATACTATTTTTTGTCTGGCCTAAGTAATCTCCTTCTGTTCCGAATTTACTTTTGCAAAGCAAATGTTATAATGTGCAGTTGAATTTTTAAGTTACTTGTGGAAGGACATTTGGCTTCAATTTTCTATCGTAACCAGTATGAGCTCAGTCCACGACTGAAGTTTACAGGGTAGATGCTGGACAGAGCCTTAGAACTTGGAATAGTATAAATAAAATCCTTAAATGGTTTATGCTCAATTTGAATTACAGATTACAGCCTAGGCTATGATGATGATCGTAGTTTTGGATCCTCAAGGCTCAATTTTTGAGTTAGTGTACTTGAAGTGCATGTATTGGGAAAATTTGAAGCGAATATTTTGAAAAAGGTTGGGTGAGGGACTATCAAAATTAGCATGGATGATTAAGCAACTACATTAAATTTTGGTTCCTAGTTGCCATGAGATATCTGCACAGTATGTCTATTAAATTCCCATTGAATGTATAATCTACTGGGTACAAGCAAAACATGCACATTAACATACGAATGAAACATCCAACTTGCAATTTACTTGAGTAATCTTTATAAAATGTATATGATGGTAGATTGATAGATTCATACTTGACTTTCATCCTTTAACTTTATAGCTTGTGGATATCGTTACAACAGGTAGATTGAGAAGATTAATTTTTCTTATTTTTCAGGCGCATTATAGACTTTGGTAGTGCTATTGATGAATTCACTTTAAAGCATGTGTATGGATCTGGTCCGACTAGGTAATACATGGTGCTGATTTCTCTTTTATGTGAAGCAAACATTCTAGCTGATTATAATGTTATAATGCCCAGTAGTATTCTTCATCTTTAATTTTCTTTCTTTGTCTCTACCTCTCTCTTGGTACTTAGATTATTTCTATGTTTGATGACAGAGATAAGGTGTTTGAGCAGCAGAAGATTTTGTATCCTTTTTCAGTGATTCCAATTTCTGACTCATTCTTGGTTTCAAGATTGAAGGAAGCCAATGACTATTCAATGTAGGTCACTGCATTCTACAGTTCTATGATACTCAAGGTCGTTAGTTAAAATAATTTCCTTGTTCATCCTTAATTGACACTACCTTACTAGTCTAGGTAGTGTCAATTTATTGTCATCATTTTTTGAAGTGTTTCCCTCAAAGAAGTAAATTTTGAAGTTTAAACTATGAGAACAATATGCTAACTACTGATAAATACTTGATTCTGTATACAAAGTTTGCCTGGTGTAGCCTAGACTTCTATATTGATGCTTGTCATGCATTTCTTGTTTTTGTTTGTATCTTGCACTCCTTGTTAAAATTAACATATTAATACTCTTCATTATTGCTGCATATCGCAGATATTTAACTTTTTTTATTTTTCGTTTTCTCCATATTAACACCTCCAATTGCAGGCTGGGAATCATGGTCAACAAACTCAAACAACAAGAAGAGTTTTTCAAGTATACGGTTGTGTTGTGACAGCTAAGGACATGGTCACACCCAAGTACATTTATGACTAACAAATGAGGATCTATGTTCTACTCTGATAAAAGTCGAGTAACTGTTTGTCATCCTTAATCCTAATTTGCTTTCTTTGATTCTAGGATGAAGCAAATATCTGATGAGGCAGGCTCAAGTTTTTCAATATGCCAAGGGAAATAATCACCCACCAACAGCTATTGACCTTGATAAGTCATTATTGAAAGATCTGCTGTTTAATCAAAGTCCTGCCAAGGTATGTTTTAATTTTAGTGCGAAGCACCTGTTCTAAGTATTATATTGTTGCTATGGAAGAATTGCTTATATTTTTACTTGTCCATGGGGATGTTTTTAGGCCTCCTCGCAACTTAGTTCTTCTCTCAGCTGTTGTTGGTACTGGGGCCCAGCTGACGCTGCTTGTTCTCCTAGTCATTTTGTTGGCAATCATTGGGATGTTGTACATTGGGTATGTTATTGCCAGCTCATTTTGTACCCTTTTCTGTGTGCACGCTTTGTGACTCTTGTATGAGGAGTAAATTCTCAACAAATGCTTTAATTCCCCTTAATCTAGAGGTATATATACAAAAATAACAACAGTGAATTTGCTCCATATATTTGGATTAATTACAGGAAAATCTTTGCCATTGCAATCCTTCCAAATAATTTGATTAATCAAAGAGGTATTGATACAACATTAACAACAGTGAATTTATTCCAATTATGTGGATTAACTACATGAAAACCTTTTTATCTATTTGGCATCTCAACCCCTCCACATTAATCATTGAACTGGGTTGCAATCATTTTGACAGCTCAACCTAAATTTTGGCTAAGCTCTTAGTGTAGAGTTATGCCCCACAGCCAATGCTTATTCATGGAAAACAGGAATAAGGCTTGGAGGACAATCCTGATTTGCTTGTCATAGTTCACTTGTAGTTAACATGTACTTAAGCCTTTTGTTTTCCGAACATAGTCTGATTAAAGTGCACAATCTTGTGATGACATGACTACCCCATATATTCTACTTCTTGTAATGGATTATCAACTTTCTGTTGTATTATATGTGTCATTCCACTTAAGCAGATCTAGTGTATAAAATATTATTTATATCAATAATTTTTACCATTGTGCAAGTTTATTATGAATGGTTTCCTTTTTCTATTTAACCCAGCAACTGGATCTTTTGTACTCATCTGTATAGCGTTCCCCATCACACCTTCTAAGATGTATCTGAATCTTAGCCATCTCTATTTTGCTTGCATCATGTTTCTTGCAGGCGAGGAGCCATTGTCACAACTTTCATAGTGTGCTATGCTCTTACTTCATTCATTTCAGGCTATGTCAGTGGTGGTCTCTACTCAAGGAATGGGGGTATGCTTTCCCATCAATTACTCAGGGTCCTGCGTTAGCTCTTTTTTTAATCTTCTTGTTGTTAAGTAGGCTTTAATTCAATTATTGCTATATGGAAGAATTGCTTAAAAAGGAGGATCTTTGGCAGATACAACACTGCATAGTCCCAAACCTAGCTTCAAAAGAGTTTCAAATGCACCGATATAGATGGCTTGTGAATTTACCCACTTCCATTTTTTGCATTGATGCTGATGAACGCAGTAATAAAGCACTCGGGTCAAATGTACTGAATAGACTTATTTGTGGTGCAATATAATGGATAGCTTTGATTTATAGGTAGTGATTATGAAGCAGTTATTCTTAAAATTTGGACTTTCTAAATTGAATTTTTTTTTGCGTGGCTGGATGTATTCAGTTTGTATGGATGGATATGTCCAACCATATAACAGAAGTTCACTTTGGTCTTTTCTAGTTAAAGTATTAGATGTTAAAGATCTAAACTTCGTTTCTTACATGCATGTATAAAGGATGTCGCATTTGCTTCAGTTTTGATGAGGTCCATTCCCTTTGCCCCAGTACTCGAGAAGCTCTCTCTGACCGAAGAGAACTATGGTTCAATCCGGAGATTCTTCATTGAGACCACCGAAGACAATGCAATACTCTTATCGTTACAGGAGAGCATGTCCACATCGAATCCCCCAGAAAAGGTTTTCCGACTCAGAGGCTCTGATCATTCTCCATTCTTTTCAAAATCCCAAGCACTACACAAGCTATTGGTAGAGATTGCTAAGTTACCACCACCATCTCAACGCGAGCAAACTCCTAGTAATCTTGAGCATCTTTATGAGATTGTTATAAGACTTTATATGCTTATTATATGTCAGTATGGTACTCTTAGGTTGACATTTTAACTATTTTGTAATTTGAATTTGACATGCTTGTAATACTTCATTAATTTTTAATATGATTGAAGTTTAATTTTATTTAATTTTGTTTCATAAATACATGTATTTATTTCATTGTGTATTTGGTTTATAATTGAATTAATATTATAAAAGAAAATATTAAATTATCATAAGCGTAATTAATAAGAAAAAATTGTGTATAGAGCGATGGGTATATATTCAAATAATTAGATGCGAAAACCATCGCTAAAACCTATAGCAATGGAGCTTCAACCGTGGGTATAGGAAAGCAAAATGTGTCTTTAAAACCTATACCAACGGATACGAAACCGTGGGTATAACCCCAAGGTTTTGTCCAACGGGTGAAAAAACCGTCGCTATAGGCTATAGTGACGGCATTTTGCTGTGGGTATAGCTAATTAAAAACGACGGAAAAAAATGTCCGTTGGTATAGGTTTTACGGGCTATACCTACGGTTTTTCGCCTTTTACCCACGGATTTTTGCTGTCACTATATGTCAAATTCCTTGTAGTGACAAAACTATTTAGTACAAAACTTTTCAATATAAAATGTTCAGTACAGAACTTTTCAGTACAAAACTGTTTAAAATCTTTTATGAATAACAAAATTTTAAAAAGATGTAAGGGCAAGAAGAATCCTTATTGTAGTAATATGACAAACATATGAGTAGACAACAAATCAGTCAACCCCATTTATCTCAGTCAATTCTTAAGCTACTAGAAGTGCATTAAAATTGTTACTGTTCAATTAAAGCTAAGTTTCTTCTACAAAACCCCATTAACTATAGTTTTAGCTCATTTCAGCAGATAAACTATAAAATATTATTGTATAACACAAATTTATCTCATTGTCTACTAAAGACTCTTTTTGGCTCATTTTTCATTAAAATTTAAGTGTCAGTAGGACTGGTTCTTGATTCCAACTGTGAATCATTGGCCGTGACAGCAGGACTGATAATTTTATAGATTTATTTTTGATGAACACATCCTCAAAGAACTTTGCAAGTCCAGATTCTACTAACTTAAATTAGATAGATTCAAAATTGTCCATAGAACCACATTCTGTACTTTCTAAGTATACACAAATATTTGTTATAGGTCATACTTTAAGCCTTCTAGGATCATGTACTTTAACAAATGTATCATACCAAAATTTTCACTTTGACAAAATTATTTGTGTTTTTATACCGTTAATCTACGAGGTGTAAGTAACTTAGAGTGTGTAACAAATTAGAAATATGATTGATAATGTAACATCACTCATAATTACAAAAAGTCAAACTAATAGTCAATAACATAGAATTTAACATTTCACTGAGTGTTTGATTCTAACTTTATTAATACTGTTTGACAATGGTAAATATAGTGCACTAGAAATTATGTCAAATGCAAATTACTCTAAAATTATTAAACATATTCACCACCTCCATCAACACTGAACCCTTGATCTTAAAACTTAACTAAAATTTTAATTCATTGAGAATAACAAGTGCTTCATTCATCATATATATGAAAAACTTATACTAATCAATTACAAAAGCGATTAAATACTTCTGACCAACAATTATCGTATTGTCACAAAGCTACTGAGATCACAAATATCAGAATGTACTCCTAGAGACCATATAAAATGATTTTCTAGTGATCATAATCTGAGTTCAAACTTTACATTTATCATATTTTAATGAAGTGTCATTTAGTAGAGTTATAAGTTTTAACAAGAACAAACAATTTAATATATAGTTCTTATGTCCTAGCAAATTGTGCTATGTTCCAGGGCTATATACAATTAGAACTACTGTTATTAATTATCTCATTTGCTAAACTTCACTTATATATGCGATTGACTATATATGCACATTATAAGAGTTAAAACAAAATTACTCTACCACGTTTTACAAATTTGTTTGCTTTCCCTAGTGATTCTAACAATGTCCACTTGCTCAAACATATTGAGCTAGATTTTTCTTTATTCGTTCTTCAGCAACTTCAAAATGCTAAATGAGATAATGACCAATATTTTATAATTTAATTCTGCACACATAGTACAACTAACGAGAAAGAACAAAATATAACTAATTGATATGGCTAAAATTGGGGTTAAATCGGGACCGTCCAGATCGAGCACGAATCCTGAAGCACGGGGGTAAAAAGGTAATTTCACATACAGATGGATCCAAAACGGGTATTGGGCCTCCTTCTCACAGAACCAACCACCCGCGAATAGATCCACTTCAATTGGGTACGGGTCCCGACCCGATACAAGCCCAATCCACCAAGAGGAGAATCAGGCCACTGATTTGATCAAATCAATAAACCTGATTAACTCTCACCAGGGAATCAAGGCCTAACTTCCTAAAACAGAATAGGAGGATTTTTCTCCTACTTGTTAGGCAGGAAATTAGGCCCCAAATCGTTCCAAAGGCGACTATAAATACAACCCCTCTACCACCGAGACCAGGTTAATCACTTCTCCACCATCTTAAGCTCTTTCTTAATCTTTAGCTGATTACTGACAAGAGCGTCGGAGGGTGCGTCGCCGGAATCAACCCCGGTGTTTCGCACTTCTTTGCAGGTAGCGGCGGGAGCAAGTAGGCTGAGTAAGCTGTTCAGGTTTTCCTCGGATCCACAAATTCTATCTGTTTACCCCCACACCGAAATCAGCGGTAACAGATTGGCGCCGTCTGTGGGAAACTCACACGAACAGTCTCAGTTCCTCTTTCGTCGTCCTCTGCAGCAATGCCGCCGAAGAAGAACAGATCCAGAGGGTCGAACCGTGGGGGGAACCCCACCGACCCAGCAACTGAAGCTCCGGTCAACCCTATCCTTCAGCCCGACCTCCCTCCGTTGACCCAGCAGATCCCACCTCCTCCTCCTCCTACCAAACAGCAGCCCAACAATGGTCCGTCCGGCCATAACGGTCGGAAGGAGAAGCAGCCTCTCAACCCGGGTCATGTTTCGGTCCATAACGGGTCCTCGGACTCGATGGCTTCCCATCACCCCGACCTCCGCGTCACACTCCAAAACCGCCATAAAGACGACGACCTCCGTACCCATCTTGAGGAGAGGCGGGCCCGAGAGGGAGCCTCCCGCCAGCGTCAGGGCGAACAGTCGCCACGTCGTCGGGAGGGCAGAAGGTCCCCGGAGCGCAGAGGCCGAGCGGCGTCCCCTGAGCGCCGAAGGAGGAGGTCCCGGTCCCCCAGGAATCGGCGTCATCCGAGGGACCGAGATATGCTCATCAGCCGAGCCGAGTTCCTTCAGTTTCAAGAGACCGTTCTGCAGGCCCTCGACCTCCGACAGAACGCCCAGAATGCTCGGCGGGTTCCGACGCCACCCAGGGGTCCCAGTCCACAGCGCCGAACCCGGAGTCCTTCACCGGCTCCCAGCCGACAGCAGCGGCAACAGAGCCCTCGGCGATCCCAGGAGTACCGGCGTCGCAGTCCGCGCTCCCCTTCCTATGAAGAGGAGTCCGGAGGATCATACGACTACCAGCGGAGGGACGACGCGCTCATCCGCCGTATCCATGAGGTGGAAAGGCGCATCGGCCGTATGGACAGGGAAGAAGAGTCCCGAGCCGGAACCTTCCGTCCCAGCCGACCCCCCTTCTCAAGGTCGATCATGGAGGCCCACATTCCGAGGAGTTTCAAACCGCCACAGTTTGAAACATACTCAGGGGAATCCGACCCGGTCGACCACGTCGAAAGCTTCAAGACACTGATGCTTATCCACCAAGCTTCCGACGCAGTGCTATGCAGGACCTTCCCCGCCACCCTCAGGGGGTCGGCTCAGGAATGGTATTCTAGACTCGCCCCCTCATCCATCTTCTCGTTCGAACAGTTCGAGACGCTATTCATCACTCACTTCGTGAGTAGCCGGCGAGCCGAGAAGACGAGTCTTTCCTTACTGAACCTGCGGCAGGAGAAAGAAGAAAAGCTGCGGGACTATGTGAAAAGGTTTACCGCAGAAGTCCGGTCCATAGCTTCCTTGGACCAGTCCGTGGCTACCGTGGCGTTCCAGTCGAACGTCCATAACGCCAACCTCCGATCATCCCTCGCCAAGAAGCCTCCGCATGACTTCGCCGACCTCCTCCTGAGGTGCGAGAAGTACATCCGAGCAGAAGAGGCCGAAGCCCTTCCCAGCTTTGGAGGGCCCTCCGCAGGATCGAAAAGGAAGGCGACGGGGGAGGAAGGGTCGAAAAAAGCTCAGAAGGACATGGGCGGTCAACGTCGCCCTCCCCCCAGGTTCGAGAAATTCACGCCCCTCACAACTAATGTCTCCACTATCCTCATGGAGGTAGAGAAGGAGGGGGTCCTCCCTCCAGCCCCGAGGATGCACAAACCGGCGAAGAGGAGGGACAAAGACAAGTGGTGTCGGTATCACCGAGACCACGGGCACGAGACGAATGACTGTCGGGCTCTGAGAGATGAGATCGAGGCCCTCATTCGAAGGGGGCAGTTGGCCAGGTTCGTGAAGGCTAACGATCGGACAGATCGGAACTCTCTTCCCCCTCGGGGGGCTAACAAGCGCTCTGAGCGGCGCGAAGTAACACCTGAGTTCGAAGAAGAAAGGGTTCTGCATATGATCCACGGGGGCCCCATGGGCGGCTCCTCTAATACGTCTCGGAAAGCCTTCGTCCGAGAGGTGAACTCGGTCCACAGTGCTCCTCCTCCCAAGGGCTTCGGTGTGCCCGTGTCCTTCTCCGACGCCGATCTCGAAGGAGTCCGAACCCCTCACTGCGATGCCCTCGTCATCGACCTCCGCATGGCCAACTTCAAGGTGCAGAGGATTTTGGTTGACAACGGGAGTTCGGTCAACATCCTATTCCTCTCGGCCTTCCAGGGCCTCCAGCTGTCCCGAGACCGTCTCAAGCCAGCCGGATACACTCTACACGGGTTCACGGGGGTCCCGGTAACCGTCGAAGGGGTGATAACCCTAGACGTTACTGCGGGAAGCACCCCTACTACCCGGACGGAGCCGATGGACTTCATGGTCGTCGACGTCCCGGCAGCATATAATGTCATCCTAGGCCGCCCCGGCCTAGCCGCTCTTGAGGCTGTCCCCTCGGCATACCACTTGAAGATGAAGTTCCCCACTCGTTCGGGGGTAGGGGAAGTCAGGGGAAGCCAGGAAACAGCTCGGAAGTGCTACATGACTTCCACCGGGGGACCAGTGCTCTCGCTCGAGACACTCGAGATCCCCGAGCCGAAGGCTCGCCCAACGTCCGAGCCAGCGGACGAGTTAGAAGAAGTACTCTTCTCCGACGAGGATCCGAGCCGAAAATTCCTCGTCAGCAAGTCCTTGCCGACCGTGCTATTCTCCGACCTGGTGAGGTGCATCCGGGATAACCGCGACCTATTTGCTTGGTCGGCCGCGGATATGCCCGGCATCTCCGAAGACTTGCTCGTCCACCGCCTAAGCGTCGAACCGGGGTGCAAACCGGTTCAGCAGAAGAGGCGAAAGTTCGCTCCCGAGCGACAGCAGGCAATCAACGAGGAAGTGGATAAGCTGCTGAAGTCCAAGTTCATCCAGGAGGTGAATTATCCCGAGTGGCTGTCGAATGTTGTAATGGTCAAGAAGTCCAATGGCTCGTGGAGGATATGCATCGACTTCACCGACCTCAACAAAGCGTGTCCGAAGGATCCCTTCCCTCTCCCGAACATCGAAACCCTAATCGACGCCACCTCGGGCCATGAGCTCCTCAGCTTCATGGATGCCTTCTCAGGGTACAACCAAATCCGGATGTTCCCTCCGGACATCCCGAAGACCTCCTTCGTCACCGACCAAGGCCTCTACTGCTACCGAGTGATGCCGTTCGGTTTGAAGAACGCGGGCGCCACCTACCAGCGCCTCGTCAACAAGGTCTTTCAGCATCAGATCGGCCGAAACATGGAGGTGTACGTTGATGACATGCTCGTCAAGAGCATCCGCGGCACCGACCATGTAGCCGACCTCCAAGAGGCTTTCGGCGTGTTGAGGAAGTACAACATGCGGCTAAACCCGAACAAGTGTGCGTTCGGAGTCTCCTCTGGCAAGTTCCTCGGTTTCATGGTGAGCCAGCGGGGAATTGAAGCTAACCCCGAAAAGATCAAAGCCATATTAGACATGGCCCCGCCTCGGAACGTCAAAGAGGTGCAGAAGCTCACCGGTCGGCTCGCAGCCATTGGTCGGTTCCTCTCCAAGTCAGGGGAAAAGTGCCTTCCCTTCTTCAAAGCACTCCGAGGCGCTAAGGGATTTGAATGGGGCGAGGCACATCAAGAATCGTTCGACCAGCTGAAAGCCTATCTGGTGAACCTCCCTCTGCTCAGTAAGCCGGTCCCGGGCGAACCTCTCTTCATCTACTTGGCCGCTTCCGAGCAGACCTTGAGCGCTGTGTTGGTAAGAGAAGAAGACCGGACCCAAAGGCCCATTTACTACGTGAGCAAGGTGCTTCGGGACGCCGAGCTCCGCTACCCGAGGATAGAGAAGATAGCCTACGCTTTGGTCGTGGCAGCAAGAAAGCTTCGGCCCTACTTCCAATCTCACTCGGTCGTCGTCCTCACCGATCAACCCCTCAAGCAAGTCCTCCACAAGCCCGAAACCTCGGGCCGGCTGATGAAGTGGTCCATAGAGCTGAGTCAGCATGACATCTCCTATCAGCCTCGGACGGCGATTAAGGCTCAGGCTCTCGCCGACTTCATTGTAGAGTCCACCATCCCTGAGGTCGGCCACGTCCCAAATGGGCCCCCCATTTGGACAGTCTTCGTGGACGGATCCTCTTGCAGTGAAGGAAGCGGCGCCGGGATTATCTTAAACGGCCCTGACAACTTCGTCCTGCAGTATGCGATCCGCCTGAACTTCAAGGCTTCGAACAACGAGGCGGAATACGAGGCCCTCATAGCTGGCCTCGGACTCGCACGAAGTGCTGGGGCGCAGCGCCTTCGGGTTCACAGTGACTCCCAACTAGTTGTGAATCAGGTCTTGGGCGAGTACGAGGCCCGGGATGAGCGAATGGCTAAGTACCTCGCCAAGGTCCGGGGTCTCATGGGTCGGTTCGAAGAAGCCGTCATCCAGCGTGTCCCTCGGGAGGAGAACTCACAGGCCGATGCTCTCTCCAAATTGGCTTCGTCTTCTCTGCAGGGTCTTGAACAGACCGTGCTGATCGAAGTCCTCTCCAAGCCGAGCATCGAAGACGAGACGCCTAGCTCGATGGAGACATTGCCGGTCGCGCTGCAGGACAATTGGATGAAACCACTGGTGGAATTCTTAAGGGATGGAGTTCTGCCTCAAGATCCCAAAGAAGCACGCCGAGTTAGAACCCGAGCCGAGCGCTATGTCTTGATCGAGGGCATCCTATACAAGCGCTCCTTCTCCCAAATAGACGGCCGACCGTATCTACGATGCCTCTCTCCGGATCAGGCCGAATACGCCCTACAGGAGCTTCATGAAGGGATCGGCGGGGCACACTCGGGATTTAGGTCCCTGGCCCGAAAAACTCTGAATTATGGGTACTTCTGGCCGACGCTTCTCCAAGACGCCGAGCGACACGTTCGGCAGTGCGGCTCCTGCCAGAGACACTCCAGCATCCGACGCCTCCCTCAAGCCAACCTCACCTCCCTATCGAGCCCTATCCCCTTCGCGATGTGGGGAATGGACTTGATAGGGCCTTTCCCTCCAGCTCCGGGTCAGCTCAAGTTTTTAGTCGTAGCTATCGACTACTTCTCGAAGTGGGTCGAGGCCGAGCCCCTCGCCACGATAACCGAGAACAAAGTGGTGCAGTTCTTCTGGAAGAACATTATATGCAGATTCGGCGTCCCGCGCGTCCTCGTGACAGATAATGGGACCCAGTTCACTGGCTCAGCATTCCGAACCCTGTGCGACGACCTCGTCATTCAACAGCGTTTCTCGTCCGTCTCGCACCCCCAGTCGAACGGATAAGCCGAGAACGCTAATAAGCAGATCCTTGCGGGGATCAAGAAGAGGTTGGACAAGTGCTCCAAAGGACAGTGGGTCGACCAACTCCCTAGTGTGTTGTGGAACTACCGCACAAGCATGCGGACGCCCACCGGAGAGTCCCCTTTCAGCCTTACTTATGGGGCCGAGGCCGTGATACCCCTCGAGGTCGGAATACCTTCCCCCCGGCTCATAGCCTATGACGAAGCACAGAATGCCAGGGACCTCAGAGGAAACTTGGACCTGATAGATGAACTGAAGGAAAGGGCGTCGATTCGGCAACAGAATTACAGAAGGAGGGTCGAGCTAGCCTACAACAAGAAAGTCCGACCCGCCAACCTTGAGCAAGGAGACCTGGTGTTGAGAAAGCTAGCCATATCCCTCCCCAGTCGGAGGAGCAAGCTAGCTCCGAATTGGGAAGGGCCGTACCGGGTCACAAAAGTTGTTCGGCCTGGGGCATATCGACTTGAGGACATGGATGGTAGAGAGCTCCCGAGGACCTGGAATGCCGATCACCTCCTGAAATACCAAGAGAGCGCCCCGGCGCCTCTCTAAGTAATCCGAGGTGTCGCGCCATTCCTCTCCTTTAACTTGTAACCTGTTCCATGAATTCTACTATGTAAAACGGTTCGCCGTCAAATATCAAATAAAGAAAGTTCCATTTTGTTTTTGAATTTGCCTGTTTTTTCTCCCCTCTTACTATACCGATGGTTCGGAGTCCAACACTCGGCTCGACTTTACCTACTCGGTTCGTCCCCGGACGAACCAGGGGTAGATCGCCGTTCGGAATTGCTCCCACAGCCGTTGAACTATACCGATGGTTCGGAGTCCAACACTCGGCTCGACTTTACCTACTCGGTTCGTCCCCGGACGAACCAGGGGTAGATCGCCGTTCGGAATTGCTCCCACAGCCGTTGAACTATACCGATGGTTCGGAGTCCAACACTCGGCTCGACTTTACCTACTCGGTTCGTCCCCGGACGAACCAGGGGTAGATCGCCGTTCGGAATTGCTCCCACAGCCGTTGAACTATACCGATGGTTCGGAGTCCAACACTCGGCTCGACTTTACCTACTCGGTTCGTCCCCGGACGAACCAGGGGTAGATCGCCGTTCGGAATTGCTCCCACAGCCGTTGAACTATACCGATGGTTCGGAGTCCAACACTCGGCTCGACTTTACCTACTCGGTTCGTCCCCGGACGAACCAGGGGTAGATCGCCGTTCGGAATTGCTCCCACAGCCGTTGAACTATACCGATGGTTCGGAGTCCAACACTCGGCTCGACTTTACCTCCTCGGTTCGTCTCCGGACGAACCAGGGGTAGATCGCCGTTCGGAATTGCTCCCACAGCCGTTGGACTATGCCTAAGGTCCGGAACACGTATCCCGACCACTCTTGACTGTCAGCCGAGGTCCGAAGGCGAACACATTCGGTCGGCGTCCGAGCAAGTGCCTTCCCGAGCTGGTAAACGGGGAAAACACTCTTCCCCCTCAACTTTCGTGCATGATCTCGATCAGACGGCTCAGATCGTGCCACTCGCGCAAAACGACAAGATAACATTTTCTTGGAAAACGAGCCGCCTCGAGATTCGCGCCTACATTCAACGGCTCAGATCTCGCCACGTCAAAATAGCACTCTCGAGAACATCGCCGTGTCAGACCCACTAAGCGACGAATCGCCGCACCCCTGGGGATCCATTCGGCTAAATAGACACGCTCAGTTCAAATCGTTCGGCACGGCCAATACAGTTATAAACAAAGACAGACGTACAAAACAATGAAAGGGAATTTTATTAAATATCGGCGTACAGTACAAAATAGACCATTACAAAAGTGTCGGTAAACAAAACATACAACCCCCGACCAACTACACTTGTCTTTCATAAAAATGCATCCTCTCCATCTTGTTCGCCCTCCTCGGCAGACGGTTCCTCCGCCTCTCCTCGAAACTTCGCCATTTCCGCCCGCAGGTGTCCCATCTCCGAGAGCAAGTCGTCCCGTTCGGTAATAAGTTTCGACTGAATGTGCCGAATACTTTTGACCCGAAGAGCATTGCTGAATGCGGTCTGCGAGTCCTCGTCCTTCCCTACAGGGCTCAGCTCGACGATCTTGTTCTCCAAGCGTTGTATTTCGGCCTCCCGGAGACTGAGGACCAACGAAAGGTGGCCCCACTCGCCCTCGGCTCGGCGTAGCTTCAGATCGGCACTCCTGGGGCTCAGAACCACCGTCCCAGAGGTTGCCTCGGATGCGGAGTCATCATTCGGACGCCCGGAGTCCGATCCGTGGATCGCCGCGACAAGCTGAAAAATAGGAAAAACGAACAACGCAGTTTCAATACAATGCCGAAGACAAACACTTGAAAGTTTTTCAGAATTTTTATGCATTCAGACATAATAGTGTTACAGACGGTCGACCAACCCCACAACTAGGATATTACAACGGCCAACAAAAATGAAAAGTGACATAATCAAGTCCTCTTCGGAAGGGGAATGCTTCGGTTTAGGGAAACGCGAGGACGACGAGGCCGACCCTCTGAGCTCGACCCTAAACCAACGAAGCGCGACCCTCCTTCACTGCTAGTCCTAACAGCCGCGCCGACCGATGCCCCGCTCGACGAGACAGCCGCGCTGCTCTGAGCGTCAGTCGGACTCCGTCTGGTCGTTAGCGAGCGCGTCGCGAGTTCATAAAACGTGATCCCCCTCTCACTTTCCTCGCGAGTGCACGACGTGCTGCGAACATTAGCCCTCTCCGGCGCAGGTTTGAGCGACGCGATCTCCTCCTCCAGTTCGATAATCCGATCCCTCAGGACGACGTCCTTCGCCAATTTCTTCGATCGAGGGGCCTTCAACGAGCCCGAGGCATTGGAACTATCAGTTGCAAGCCGCCGATAGTGGGTGACCTCAATCCCCCTATCTATTGTGATCCTTCTGAGCATGTCGACTTCGGCCGATAGTTTCTTACGCTCGGCCAAAGCCCCCTCCAGCTCGGAGGCCATCTTCTCCCTTTCCGCCGAACACTCTCTCTCCGATAGCTCCAAGTATTGTACCTCGGCCAAAAGATCGTCGTTCTTCTGCTCGGCGGCTTTAAGCTCCCCACGAAGCCGCTCAATTTCCCCTTCGGAACCAGGACCCTGGGAGCGCTTCCGGAGTTGATGCAGCTCGCGACAGTTCCTCCTCAGAACTGCCCTGACCTCCTCCGCCTGGCCGAGCAGGAGAAACCGCTTCTGCCGGCTGTCCGAAAGTTCACGCTTCAAATTAGCCAGTTCCTTCCGAAGGAAGACCAGCTCCGTGACCGGACCAAACACCACCTGAAAAGCGGAAATAAATCCGAGGCCCAACAGTTGGAGGAATTTACGCCCAAAACGCCCAAAACGCACACTAAGTCCGAGGCTCAACACTTGGACAAATTTTTGGCCAAACAAAATACTTTTCATTCAAAACAAAAGCGGTGGCCAGTCCGCAATAAGGCTTACAAAAAGAAAACAAAACCAAAAAGACTGAAAGTAGGAAGACAACCGAGTCAGGGGTCGACCTTTTTGCCGCTCGGATCCGTCGACCCCTCGGCCTTGCCCTCGCCATCACCCTCGCCCCCGCCTTCGCTCCAGCTCTCCTCCTCGGAGAGCTCCTCCTCCTCGCCCTCGGCTTCGGTCTCCCCGTCGCCTTCGGCGGGTTTCGTCTCTCCGTCGGGACCGAGTAGACCCTCGGTGATCCCTTCTTCCCCCTCCACGGGCTCGTAAAAGTCATAGGAGGACGAGTCGAAGCCCGGGTTCTTCGCGACTACGTGGGTCAGGGCACGGCCGTAGGCGTCCAGCATATTCTGGATCATGTGCTGCGCGGCCTCCTCTTGCACGGCCTTCTTCACCTTCCTCACCTTCCTCAGGTGGTTGGCCTTGATCCTCTCGGCTCTCTTCCGAGCAGTCTCCCCTTCTGACCGAGCCTTGGCCAGCTCATCCTTCAGCTCGGTAACCTCCTTCTCTGCTCCCAACCGAGCGCTGGCCAGCTCCTCCTTCAGCTCGGCCACCTCCTTCTCAAGCTTGGCCGCCGTATCCCTCGACGATTGGATGGCGTCGGCCAGCTTCTTCTCCAGGTCCTCCACTTCGGCGACTCTCTTCGTCGAAAGAAGCAGCTCGGACTCAAGCCGCTTCGCAACCCGAACGCGCTCCGTCCTCTCCTTCTCCTTCTCCTGATCCTTCCTCGCCAACTCCTCGACCAGCCAACTGAAGTGGCAGAGGGTCTGGAAGAGAACAACACGTTAAAATCCGAGCCCAAGAACTTAGGAGAAATTCCAAGGAAAAATATGAATGAAGAAGGGCTCGACACACTTACCGACATAGTGCTCCGGGCCATCTGCATCACGTTGTCCCCTGCCATCCCGGCCCTCAGGGTCGCTCGGTCCTTCGGGGTCGGCAGGTGCCTCACTGCCTCCATGCAGATGTTCCCGTCGCCCAAAAAGCCGTCGACGTTCATCACCTGCCAATCAGGGACGAAGATCTGTTTATGACGCTCGGTCAAGATCTTCTCCGCGTCGGAGGTGAGGGGCGGAACCGGGAGGGACAGCGCATCAGCCACTCCGAACTCACTGCTCGACGGACCAGGAGCGTCCGCCTCCGGGGTAGGAGCAGGAGCATCCGAGGCCGAGGGATCGAGGTCCACGACCCCCCCTACTCGGGGACCGCGACCTTTGCCGGAGGGACAAGGACCTCAATCTCTCCCTCCTTCAGGACCGCAACCTTCGGTTGGTCGGCTGCCTTCACGACCGAGGCCTTCTTCGAAGCTCGGCTGTCCTGAGGCGCTGTCGACGGCCTCTTCTTCTTCTCCTGATCGGCCCTGCCCTTCGCGACCAGAGCCTTGTAATCGAGCTTCATGGTCTCTGCAAAAGTCGAATGAAAAAACTTAGAAAATTTTTTATAAACTTTACGGAGAGAAGTATAAATACCAGAAGCGTACGAGGGTCGATCGGACTGAGACCCCCACAGAACAGATGCTCTTCGGTGATATCCTTCCAGCTAAGCGTCGGCAGAGCAAGGATCTTCTTCTGGACCTCGGTCTCTGCAGCGTTCAGCGGAACGTCCTTCTTTGTGCGCTTGGGTAGTCCGTCCGCCCAAACTGTCGGTATCACCCATGGCGTCAGATTCCGAACGAGGAAGTATTTGTCCTTCCAGTGTTTGATCGAGTCCGGATTCTCGATCAGTTTCACGCCCGTCCGGGGCGAAAGATAAAACCTCTGTTCGTCCTTTCTCGGCCGGACAGGTCGGAAGAGACTTCGAAAGAGGTACATGGTCGGCTTGGCGCCGATCTCTTGGCATCGGAGGAGGAACGCCACAACATGCCTCCATGTGTTCGGCATCAGTTGGGCGGGACTCAAACCATACCAAACCAGGACGTCAACCACGAACGGGTGGAGGGGAAAGCGAAGACCGGCAATGAGGGAGTCGACCGGAAAGACGCATATGTCCGGAGAGGACCTAGTGTTGGCTCGGAACCCCGGCCCAGGGAGGAGCAACGCGTACTCGAGAGGGATCTGGAAGCCCTCTCGGACCAGATGAAGGTCCGCTTCGGTAAGAGTCGAGATCTTGTGATCGACCTCGGACAGCTCCCTAGGCTCGTTCTCCTCCACCAGTTTAGCCGTACCTTGGGTAACCTTCTCCAAGATATCCTCAGTATAATCCCGGACTCCTCCCACGCTCGACACGGCGATGGGCTGCCGACCGAACTCCCCCGCTCTCCTCGGCGTCTCCACTATAGTAATTACGGCTTTGCCCTTTCGGGACTCCGCCGCGACTTCTTGGGGCACCTCGGCCACTCCGCCCTCCGCATCTGGACGAACAACGTCCTGCTCGCTCGGCTCCATTACTCCTTTCTCTTTCTCCCCTCGGCCAACGGCTTGCTCCGAGGCGGGGGTCTCAGCCGAAATCTTAACCATATTTTCCTAAAGAGAGAAGGGAAAGAGACTGACCTTGAAGTGACAGCTACGGTCAGAAACTTCGCCGGAACTAGGAACGCTACCGCGACAGCTAGCGACACCACCAGGGAGCTAAAGACTTCGAAGCAAAGTAAATACGGAAGAGAGAGAGTAAAAGTAAAAAGTGAAGACTTGGTCAAGGGGGGGTAAAGATTTATAGTAAAAATGAGGCGTCTCTTGGACTTCCAGAGCGACTTTTGGGCTACTCTCGAAGCATCTCGAAGGCCCACCACAAAGTCAACCAGCTCGGCAAGAGGGGATCTGAATCCGAGCTGCGAGCAAACCGAGCGTGGCTGCAATAGAGTCCGCTCGGAATCCGTGCAAGTGCCTTCTCGAGCTGGTAAATGGGGAAAACTCCCTTCTCCCTCAACTTTCGCGCCTGATCTCCATCAGACGGTCCAGATCTCGCCGAGAGCACTAAACGACAAGATAGTGTTTTCTTGGAGAATGCGCCCATCTCGAGATGCGTGTCAGCATCCGGCGGCTCAGATAGCACCACGTCGCTCGGACGATCGGACCCTCGGACGCCCCACCTATGTCTAAAAAGAACCCGGAAAAATTTTTGATTTAGTTTTGAGGCGCCGCCTTCGGCGAGCGCCCCCCAGGTCCCGTGCACCAATCGGCATTCTGCCAACTACGGGCCCCGGGCGGGAACAGATCGGCACTCCCCCCATCTCTAACTCCCCCGGGCTGATATCCATCAAAAGCCATCAACCCGGAAGGAAGACAGAGATGAGAGGAGACCCATCCACACTCAGGAATCGGGAAGAACGCACCATTCCGAGCCAGTTGTTTGCATCTGGAAGGCGCGGCTTGCCAAAGGGCTCTAACCACAGCACCTTCACAGTTGCAAACAACAGGCTCGGACGGTTCAAAAGCCCGAGCTGCTACTCATGATGAAATGGACCAAGAGATCGGCATCGGACATGGATCGTCACTCTCTCGCCGAGACCTCCGCTCTCTCCGACGCTCGCTTCGGAGCCACCAAAGAAAGCCGAAGATCTTGGTGAGAGAACGACCACCCGTCCTTCCGAAGAAGTCCACACCCCGGGACAGGACTATTGCCGTCGACCCTACTGTCTTATTGCTCCCCGCTCCTAACACCACCTTTTCGGAGCAGAGAGGAATGGGGAAACAACAAGACAACAAGGCGACCGCCCGTCCTTCCGAAGTAACTTATCCCTCGGATCCGGACCACGGTCGCCGCCACTACTACCTCGTCCCCCCTCGCTCCTAACATCCACTTTGGGGCCGTCAGGAACGAAGGGAAAACCAGGCAGAAGAGCGACCACCTCTCCGGACCTCAAGAAAGAAGCCACCCAAGGCAGACGCCTCCGAGGTCTGGAACTCGATTTGGTTGTGACGAAAGCGACAAAGGGAGTGGAGTACTTATAACCTGCCCCCAAGAACCAGCCATTACTACCCTCGGAAATTGAAGCGCCGCGTTTTAATTGAGGGAATTACTGATCCTCGGAAGTTGAAATGCCACGCATTAATTAAAGGAATTATTCTTAATGACCTGGGAAAAGGGAATGCCGCACAAACCCCGAGCGTCATTAATACCCTCGGAAGCGAGATCGCCTCCGAACAGATAGCGCCACGACGCTGCCGAACCCCCATACCTTCGGTCGGCTGCCGAGCAGAGGCCTTCCCGAACTGGTAAATGGAGAAAAAAAGGCACCGAGCTATCTCAGCCGTTGGATCTCTCAGAAATCCACGCTCCCAATGGCGAACGGCTCAGATTGCGCCACGTGCGCTAAAAGACAAGATAGCGTTTTCTTGGGAACCGTTCCCGTCTCGAGATGCGTGCCAACATCCAACGGCCCAGATAACGCCACGTCACTCAAGCCTTCGGTCGGCTGCCGAACCCCCATACCTTCGGTCGGCTGCCGAGCAAAGGCCTTCCCGAACTGGTAAACGGAGAAAAACGCTGCCGAGCAGCAGCAGCCGTCAGATCTTTCCGAAGTTCGCGCCCATCTGCGATCAGCGGCCCAGATCGAGCCACGCCATAAATCGGTAATTAAATCATTTTTTATCTATTTAAATTGTTTTATTTGTTTAAAAATTGCGAGAAAATTGTTAAAAATTCGGGAAAATTAGCCAAAAATTCTGGAGAATAATTGAGATTTAGGAGGCACATTTTCGAACCCCTGAACGAACAATTATCGCCCAGAATGTACGATTAAGGCCCCCGAATGATTAGCAAACGTGTCGCAAAATTAAACAAGTAGTCCGAAAAAATAGATAAAAACTCTTGAATACCCGATGTGACCAGAGAACTGCCAGTGGCATCAAAAGTTGCCTCACTACCCCCTTTCTAGATTCAAAATCCCACGTCTGGACTCCAATACAACTCCATCAGCCACTAAAACAGCTAAACTACTCCTCAAAGTCTGATCACACTCAGTCTTTAGGAGTGGGGGGCTCGTGATATGGCTAAAATTGGGGTTAAATCGGGACCGTCCAGATCGAGCACGAATCCTGAAGCACGGGGGTAAAAAGGTAATTTCACATACAGATGGATCCAAAACGGGTATTGGGCCTCCTTCTCACAGAACCAACCACCCGCGAATAGATCCACTTCAATTGGGTACGGGTCCCGACCCGATACAAGCCCAATCCACCAAGAGGAGAATCAGGCCACTGATTTGATCAAATCAATAAACCTGATTAACTCTCATCAGGGAATCAAGGCCTAACTTCCTAAAACAGAATAGGAGGATTTTTCTCCTACTTGTTAGGCAGGAAATTAGGCCCCAAATCGTTCCAAAGGCGACTATAAATACAACCCCTCTACCACCGAGACCAGGTTAATCACTTCTCCACCATCTTAAGCTCTTTCTTAATCTTTAGCTGATTACTGACAAGAGCGTCGGAGGGTGCGTCGCCGGAATCAACCCCGGTGTTTCGCACTTCTTTGCAGGTAGCGGCGGGAGCAAGTAGGCTGAGTAAGCTGTTCAGGTTTTCCTCGGATCCACAAATTCTATCTGTTTACCCCCACACCGAAATCAGCGGTAACACTAATGAAGTCATATTCTGCATTACAGGATGTTCTTATCTACGTTACGGACTTCTGTTATAGATCTTATACATCATTTTTTTTAATTAGAGAAGCAAATATATAATCTCATACAAACTGCAAACAATGGGTTTGTCAAAATATCTATACACATAGTATGATAAAGTACTTAACAATCCAAAACATGCTAGTTTTCAATATGAGAATAGTTATGATCTAAAACTCTCAATCATGTGATCAAACGCACAAAAAGTTAACACATTCATCACATGAAAATACTAAGAAAGATTAGAATAGATCATACCGACACTTCAAGTTAGAAGTATTTTCCAAATTCGATGGAGAAGTCTGGTAGTGTAGACTTATTCAATCGTGATGCATATCTATCGTCTCCAACACACACAATTTGTAAGTAACTTTGAAGTTCATACATTCATTAAATTATTAAAGATTAGCCAATTAAACAAATTATTAGCTCTATTTAATTCTAAGAACAATTTAATTGGAGATATAATGTTGTAGTCAAAACTTATAATTTAACCTATCAAAATAAATATTTGATCCTTAGCACATAGCCAAAATAGTTATTCAAACATGTATTTAAATAAACAGTGGTGTTGCTGCTGATTTTGATGTGGAAGCAAACAGATAAATTTGTGGATTCTTGGAGAAAACAATAAAGCAAACCTATTGACCTGTTGACTGGTTTCTTGCCACTGTCGTTGACCTGCAAAAATTGCAAAATACCAGGATGGATCCCAGCGACGCACTCTCCGACGCTCTTGTCAGTAATCCGAATGATTATAAAAGAGCATTAATTGGAAAAATATTGATTACCTTCTTATGGTGGGGGAGAGGGATTTTTATAGTCACCTTAGGGATCCATTTCGAGATAAGAACATATCTCTACTTTCTGGTGTGAATGGATAGAAGCGGTTAAGACCGCCTCTTAGGGATAATTATGAATCTGAATTCTTCTTTATCCTTCTGAACTGGTTTGTAACAGGTTGGGACCCATACCCAGTAAGACAGATCCGTTTATGGGTTATTGGGCTTTGACGAAAGTCCCGGTCCCCATTTCAGACCCGTTTGTAGGTGAAATTACTGTTTTATCCCTGAACTTTAAGATTCGTGCCCGATTTGAATGGTCCCGATTTAATTTTATTTTTAGCCATATCACGAGCCCCCCACTGCTAGAGACTGAGTTGTATAGTCTTTGAGGAGTAGTTTTGTTGTTCTAATGGCGTACAGAATTTTATCGGTGTTCTTAAGGGAGTTCGGATCTTGCTCGAGGTGTAATGGTATTATTCTGGGCTTTTAAAATGCCCAAAAATATCCTCAGATTTTTTTGGATTTTTTGTAATTTTTCCAGATTTTTCTGAATTTTTCCTCATTTTTTGAATTTTTATTCATTTTTCGAATTAAATAATTAATTATCAAAAAATTTAATTAATTATTCTAATTTAATAATTATTATTTTCAGAATTTTAAAATAATTTTCCAAATTAATAACTATTTTAAGAATTTTTTAATTATTTTTTTTCGATTTTTAATTAATTTTTCGGATTTTTAAATAATTAATTCAAATAAATAAATAAATAAATAAATTAAATATTACCTGGACATGTGGTGCGTTTCTGGACGTCGATCATGATCAGATGGCGCGCATCACAAAGCGGGGCCACGTGACACGTTTCTGGACGTCGATCATGATCAGATGGCGCGCATCACAAAGCGGATCATATTCTGGACATGTGGTGCATTTTAGGGCGTCGATCGTGTAGTGCCGTGAATTTTGGGATGATCTGACAGCTCTGTGGCTCGGCAGTATTTTTTCTTCACAAGTGCAGTCCGGTGCCTCGGTAGCTCGGCACGCGGCGCCGACCCACCAGGTGTCGCCACGTGGCACGGTCAACACTGGCATTGACCGCCACATGGCACACTTTTTTTTTGTCTGCTCTGTTCTTTTCTCCTCTTTCTTTCTTCCTTCACGTCTTCTCCTTCTTTCGTCTGCTCTTTCTCTTCGATCGGCTTCGTCTTCCTCTTTAGCTCGACATCACCCCTTCGACGTCGCCTTCATGGGAGACGAAGCTCGACGGATGCGGCGGCGGTGGACCCTGGCGAGGCATTTGGAGTTTATCGAAGCTTTGTCGAAGAGTCGGAGCTCGGAGCTTTGGAGGACAGCTTGTTGATGAAGTTTCGACCGAAGTGGGTTTCGATGAAGAGTAGAGCTCGGTGAGAGCACGATAGAGCTCAACGTTAGAGAATGGGAGCTCAGTGAAGAAGAAGGGGATGAGCTGCCAAACTCGAGACTGTCGAGGACGGCGATGAGGAGAGATCGAGCTCGCGAGGGGGACTCAACGACAGAGCTTGAGGATGAGCTCGGCATTTGAGCTCAAGCGCTACCTTGGAGTTCGGCCAGGGAGAAGGAGGTCTCTATCGAAGCTTGATGATGGGTTAGCCTGGAGCTCGGAGGATGAGGTGAATGTTGGGCATGGCAAAGCTCAAGATGAGGGAGGAGCTAGGAGTTCGATGAGGGAGACGTCGGAGCTCGAGGGTTCGTCGAGGGAGTGTGCTTGGCATGGCGAAGCTCGAGTTCGGCATGGTTGGAGTAAAGCCCAATGGAGCTCGGAGCTTGATGGTGGCTGTGAGAGGGTTCGACATGGGTATTGGACTTCGCAAGAGAGCTCGCGAAAAGGGTGGCAAGGTCTGATGTTGAAGGTAATGGGGTTCTTTTTTTTTTGGCGGGAAAATGTTGAAGGAGAAGAAGAATGAAGAAGGGGTACGGGTCGGATTGTGGGTAACGGATCCGAACCTGACCCGTTAACCTCTTTTTCTCCTTTCCTCTTTTGCTTTTGGGCTTTGCGTTCCACAACGGGTCCGACCCCGATCCATCAGCTCCTCTCTATTTTTTTGTTTGGTTGTTTGTTTGATGAGTCTGAGTCGTTGATCGTGACTGAGCACGAATTTTGAGACGGAATTTTTTGCCATTTTGCAGCTCGGTAGTTCGGTAGCTCGGATTGCGTGGCTCCATCTGGATGGTTGATCACAATCATGGTGCGTATCATGATGCAGGAAGGCGTGGATCACGAGAAAGCGTGATTTTGTCGTTTTGTGGACACGTGGCGAAATCTGAGCCATCCATCAGCCATTGGCGCGAACATCTGGATGATCTGACGGTCCAAGGAGCTCGGAGGTGTTTTTTTCCCAATACGGAGGTCGGTGCCCCATTAGCTCCGGGTTGTCTTTCTCCGAATGGGCACCTCGGTAGCTCGGCACAGCTGTGTTGCGATCCATTTTCCCGGTGCTACGGAGGTCCAATCAGGGTGCGCGACCACTCGTTTTGAAGCTAACTTGAAAATCTACAACTTCTCTTTTGGAGTGGGTTGAAGAATAACCCTTCTTCATGGTCAAAATAGTCCTACAACATCCTTGTCTTCATGAAGTTGAGGAGTGTTTTGGTCTTCAGAATCTTTGAAGAGGAGCCCCACTCCTAGGGGCAAAGAAGATGGGCTAGGAAGATCCTCGTAAGAGCCATGGGAAGATCCATTCTTGGAGGTTATTGCAAGGAGCAACTCTTGGGGAGAGTTCTAGCTCGGAGCCCATTGAGCGGAAGGGCACTCGTGAGGCGAGCGGAGTGAAGAACATCACAAGGCTCTACGAGAGAGCCATTCTGGAGACGAGTTTTAGGAGCGACTCTAGGAGAGAGTTGTGCTCCGAACTCGCTGAGAAGAGGTCCGCTTTGGAGGTGAGCGGAGCGAAGAGTTTGGCTCTGGGAGAGAGCCATTTGGGAGACGAGTTTGAGGAGCAACTCTAGGAGAGAGTTGTGCTCCGAACTCGCTGAGAAGAGGTTCGCTTTGGAGGTGAGCGGAGCGAAGAGTTTAGCTCTAGAAGAGAGCCATTTGGGAGACGAGTTTGAGGAGCAACTTTAGGGGAGAGTTTTGAGCTCCGAACTCGCTTAGAAGAGGCCCACTCGGGAGACGAGCGGAGTGAAGAACTTGGCTCTAGGAGAGAGCCATTTGGGAGACAAGTTTGAGGAGCAACTCTAGGGGAGAGTTGAGCTCCGAACTTGTTGTTTAAGAGAGAGAATCAACGGTTGTGGGAGCAATTCCGAATGGCGAACCACTTCTTACTCGCTTATGAGCAAGTAGTCGAAGCGGAGTCGAGCCAAGTGTTGGACTCCGAACTCGTCGTTTAAAGAGATTCAACAGTTGTGGGAGCAATTCCGAATGGAGAACCACTTCTTACTCACTTATAAGCGAGTAGTTGAAGAGAAATCGAGCCAAGTTTTGGAATCCGAACTTTTTGTTTAAAGAGATTCAACGGTTGTGGGAGCAGTTCCGAATGGCGAACCACTTCTTACTCGTTTATGAGCAAGTAGTCGAAATGGAGTTGAGCCAAGTGTTGGACTCCGAACTCGTCTTTTAAAAGAGAGAATCAATGGTTGTGGGAGCAGTTCCGAATAGCGAATCACTTCTTACTCGCTTATGAGCAAGTAGTCGAAGCGGAGTTGAGCCAAGTGTTGGACTCCTAACTCGTCGTTTAAAAGAAAGAATCAACGGTTGTGGGAGCAGCTCCGAATGGCGAACCATTTCTTACTCGCTTATGAGCAAGTAGTTGAAGCGGAGTCGAGCCAAGTGTTGGACTCCAAACTCATTTTTTGAGCTTAGTAAGTTGTGGGAGCAGCCATGTAGGAGAAACTGGACTCTGAACTCACCATTTAATGAGTTGTAGATGTGACTCGGAGAGATAGAGATGAAGCAAGAGCAATAATTTTTAATGAAAAAATGCTAAGTTTTATTGAGATAAACTAAGTGGTCACTTCAATAGGGAAAACCATTATTACATGCTTCTTGGCCGTGTTACAAGCATCGGCCTTATTGAAAACCGAGATCCAACTTCTACGATAAGGTGAAGGCCTCTTAGGAGGAGTTTGGTTCTCCCCCCATTGGACCTCCTTGGATGAGGTGAAGGACGGCCCCAGGTTCGGAATCTTGGAACTCGGCGGACCTTTCTCTTCGCTTGTAGACTCCTCAGGGTGGAAGTTCGGCCCCATCTTTTTGGACGAACTTGGTCAGGTGTCCCCACTGTATGAGTTCTTCGATCTCCTTGAGAGCCCGACAATCATCCGTGTCATGGCCGTGGTCTCTGTGAAAGCGGCACCACTTATCCCTGTTCCTTTTCTTGCTTGGGGTATTCATTCTAGGGGGAGCGCGGAGTATAACCCCTATTTTCCCAAAAATGTATTTTTGTGTATTTTCTGTATTTTAAAATTTTTCGCACATTATTTTTCCGGTCTTCAAATTCTTTTGTCAAAATGTATTTTTTTTGGATCATCTATTTTAAAATCTGTTTTCGATCAATAATTTTAAATTGTAACTATTTTCTAAGATTTTATATTGAAATACAATTCCTAGTTTTGTCATTATTTCTCTTATTAATATTACCGTTATTATTGTTATTATTATTACTAATTTTGGCGGGTTATTGAAAATTCATTTCTATGTGTAATGCAAATTACATTTTTTTTGTAAACAATATTTTTATTTGTTATTTAATTTTCCTATTTAATTTTAAAACCCTAATACTATAACCCACCTAAACCCATTGCCAAACTACCCAAAACCCATTACTTATTTAATCCCTAAACCCAATAAACCCTATACCCATTAACTTAAACTAAAACCAACACTATAAACCATTTACCCATTATCCTATTTCAGCCTATACCCTAACCCCCAGACCCGTTAACTCCACCCAGAACCCAACCCGTTTGCACCCTGTTCAATCCTACCCTATATATTCACACCGTATCCCAACTCTTCATCTACCCCATGCTAACCCCAGCCGCCTCTCCACCCTTTCCCTCCGATGCACTCCTCCCATCCCATTGCCCCTGTACAGTTGCACGGCACCGACCCAGTGCAGCAGCCAGCGCCAGCGACTGCCAGGACGACAGCCCATCCTCGCGATCCCCCGAGCCACCTCCGTGTTCCCCAACCGTCTTTGCGGTGCCACTGTACCCTGGCTGCCTGTCCATGGCCGCCAACCAGCGCCGCACCCAGTGCTCCTCCGCCCTGTGCTCCTCACCGCAGCACCGACAACTTCCATCAGCAGCCAGTGCACAGCCCGATCTCCACCCCTGCGCTGTGCTGCTCTAGCCATGGCTGCCCTCGCTGTCCCATGCCACCCTGAGCGCGCCGCCGGCGTCCAGCACAGTCCCGGCCATCCCCTGGCTGCCGTTCGCCGCCTTGCCGCCCTATGCCGATCACGGTGACTCCCCTTTGCCTTTGTGGTTGTTGTTGTGTGTGGGTTGATGGTTTGAACGTGGGCCGTTCGATTGAACTTAATTCTTGATCTCTTGTGTGGGCCGTCCGATCTTCACGATCTCATCTTGACCTTCTTGATCTTCTTGATCATGGTTTGATCTTGGCCGTCTGTGAGATTCTTAATCACGGAGTTTTGATCATCTTGGAGTTCTTGATCATCTTTGTTTTGGGCCGTTCGATCTTGATCTCTTGTTTGATAGCCATTCGATCATCCGAGCTTGATCCACGTCGAGATCCGTGCTTAGTTTCGTGATTGCGATTGTGATCTTGTTCGTATTCGCTTGTTCGTGATTCTATGTTCGCGCCCGGGAATATGTTCCCGTTATTCTTGCTCTTTGCTCCGTTGGATTCGTCGTCTTTCAGGCAAGTAACTTGTACTCCACTTTATTTGTTTGATACAAGTCAAAAAGTTCACCTATAGTGTAGTTGGGTCTAGAGACGACTATTTGTTGTGTTTTGTTTAATGGGTTTGGTCTCTATTGTGAAAATATGACCATAGATGACTCACGACACAATCTTGACATGAATTAACCTAGGATTCGCCCGTTCTTAATTTTAGGTCGTGTATGTGAGACTTGTGTGTGAAATTGTGTTATGGTTGAGACCCATGTGAAATAATTGACGTGGACATGTTAGATACCCTAAATCATGATGTTTAGACACTTGGTAGACTTTATTTCAAGTTTGGATGTGTTTGGATCAATTTTCTTGAATCTATCTTGGTTTTGTTTTAAGGGGAAAAATCTGTATTTTTGGCACTGTTCTGTTTTGTTTGCTGTTTTCGACTGTGTTACAGTCAGTATCTTGATTTCGGTATAAAACATGAGTTTTAGATAATTTCGTTTATTTTCAAACCCCTCTGACCTTGCTTGATTTGGATTTCGTATGACTGAGTTATGACTATTTTAGTACAGAGGTGTTGACCTTTTCCAGATTCTGTTTTTCGGAAATTTTGATGATAAATTATTTTAAAGAACTATGATATGTATATTATTTTGATATGAAACTTTGGTCAGTTTTTCTATACCTATCTAGGAATTACCCAGAATTTTGGTGAATTTTATTGATAAGTTTTATGTATTGTTTCATGTTCGTTTATGAAATCTATACTTGCTATATTTTGCTCGCTGTTCTGTAAAGAATCTTATTTTCACTATGATTACTTTTACTGTATAAAAAATATTTGTGAAATATGAAAGCTAATATATTTCGTCTATTTTCACATCCCTTTGGCGAAATTGGATTTCGTTTCACTGGTTGCGAGATATCTTAGTTTTCGTACAGCAGTGTTGGGAATTCCAGATTTGCCAAACTATATTTTCTTGATGTTTTCTTATTTTAGATGACTAAACTAATTTTACTGGAATATTATGAAACTTTATATTTTGATGCTAGACATACAGGGGAATACCCCAGATTTTTTCTGAATTTATTTGAGAGGTTTTGATGTAGTTTTTCTGACTAAAAATTCGTTTTACTGATTTCTGTCTGAACATGTTTTTCTGGATTCAAATCTGTTTTGAGTTATGATGTTGTGAATTACTATATAACTTATTTATACTTTCTGGATTCGTGTGGAAGTCTATTTTCCTGATCCATCAACGGATCTAGATTTGGATGTTTTTAGTGGCGGGAATCACTATTTTAGTACAACACTGTCTTACTGTCCTGAATTAGAAAACTAGTTGTTTTACCCTGTTATGTGTTATCTTGTACCTGTACTTGTTTATCTTGCATCCTGAACCCGATACATGTTTATACCCTGATATCCTTGCTTTGTTTTGCGACACATACATGCATGCCTGATTATAATAATAAATGACCAAGCTGGGGTTTTAAGGGAAAGATCTAACAGTGGATAATTCCGAAACATGTACTTGGAAGGAGACCCGTGTTTCCCATTTTGATTCATATTGATACATGAACTTGTTGATGCATGGACCTGTTGGTTCATGTACCGGTTATCTGTTGATGCATGGACCTGTTGGTTCATATACCTGTTACTTGTTGATGCACGGACCTGTTGGTCATGTACCTATTGATTCATGAACCCGTTGATGCATGAATTAGATGATTCGTGTACCTGTTTTGATTCATGAACCTGTTTCCTGTTACCTTTTATCTTGTACCTGAGTACACTGTCCTGTATGGTCCACTATGAAATCTAAAACGAAATTGCATTGACTGTAGCAACCATGTAGTAAAAGGATGGATGCATGAAGTGCTACCTAGATAGTAATAACTACAAGACTTGACACATGAGACCTGAACATGCTACTTGATCACATGATACATGCCCACTTGATATTTGACTACATGATACATGAGATTTGATACTTGATACATGTTACATGATTACCTGTTTACCTGTATACCTGTTCCTGATACATGTTACATGTTTACCTGTTTACTTGATTACTTGACACTTGATTCATGCCATTTACACTTGTTTATTTTGCCATATTAGTCGTTTATTTTGACATCACACTTATACCATGTTACTAGTTAGTTTCTCCATGTGCTTGTATCCTACATTATAAGTGGCCCGTAACATGCAATTGAAGGGTACTTGTTTTTCTCTTTCCCTCTTTCCTGCATTCGTGAATTGCAAATTTTGGAGAACAGGTTCCAGATGGTATCAGTGATATGAAGTATTAGTGCTGGATCTTGTTATTATTATTTCTTGTAGTTTGCTTGAACAATAATTGTATTTATGTATTTGGATTTATTCTTGTATTTGGGCAATGTGATCCGGAATTTTGTGTTATTCAGATCATGACTATTTGAGATTAATATATTTTCTTTCAAGTATTCTTGTTGGTATTTTGTTCATATGTGCATATGGTTGACTTTTCTGGCTTCTGACTCTGATTATTTTGTGAAATATTGTAAAGATTCCTGAACAGCTTATGAATGATGAAAATCATTCGCTGGGCTTTTGTCGCGTATTCGTATTCCGTATTCTTTTTGAGAAGCGGGGCGTGACACCATTCCTTGTCCACCTCCATAAGAACTTTTGAATTATTAGCAATGAGGGGGGTGAACTTCTCAAAATGAGGAGCCAGGCTGCGTTGGCCATTTCCATTCCTCTGGGATTTTTGGGACCCTTCTTCGCTCGTATTCTTTCGTTTGTTCCCGGAAGATGATTCCTCAAGAGTAGGGGGGTTGAGAGCCTCTTCCACTCGAATTTACTTCTCACTCCTAAGCAGGAGTTCTGAGAAGTTTCGAGGAGGCTTCTTGGCAAGGGACGCCCTGAGGTCGACGTTAGTGACGTTGCGCTCGAATGCAGCAGAGGATACTGATTGGTTGAGGGAGGGAATGGACTGGGCTTCGACGGTGAAGCGTCGAACGTAATCACTTAAGCGTTCACCCTTTCTTTGGTTGAGGGTCACCAGAGATACACTTGTTTTCTCGGCCCGGTGGCTACTCACGAAATGAGTAAGGAAGAGCCATTCGAACTGATCGAATGAGGAGATGGAGGCCGGGGTGAGTCGAGAGTACCATTCTTTTGCAGGCCCCTTCAGCGTGGCAGGGAGGATCTTACAAAGGAGGGCGTCTGAAGCATGGTGGATCATCGTGAGAGTTTTGAAACTCTCTATGTGATCCGCGGGGTCCGACTCCCCGGTATATGACTCGAAGTGAGGCGGTTTGAAGTTTTCTGGGACGGGAGCCTCCATGACGGTGTGGGAGAATGGAGGCCTGCTCGGGCGGAGGTTTATCGCCCGTTGCTCTTCTTCCCTGTCAATTCGGCCGAGGCGCCTCTCCATCTCACGAAGACGGCGGTAGTCCGAGTCTTCTCTTCGATCATATCTTGCCGAGCCCCGGGACTCATCTTCATACGAGGGTGGATTGGGGCTGCGGCGATGGTAGCCTGGAGATGGACAAGGACTTGGAGTGTGAAGGCGGCTTGGGGCAGGTTCAGGACTAGGTGCTCGTTGCTTGTGGTTGGAAGCGGTATTGAGGGCCCACAGAACGGCCTCTTGAAAATCTTGGAGCTCCGCCCATGTGACTGGTGCCTCTCTAGCTTGGTGGTCCCTATGTGTGGCTCGGCTTACTGGAGAATGAGTTCTCCGCCGATGACGCTGAGGGGACTCTCTTTTCCTCCTCTGGGGAAGGGATCTTCTGGTCCTTGGTTAGCAGGGGATCCGAACTCGTGAGGCTCCTGGGCGCTCATTGATGGACTCCCCCAAGGGCTCGCCATCCATTCAGGCGAGTTCGGAGGTCGATCCCCTTTTGGCAGTTGGCAATCACTTGACGAAGATCCCGCTCGGGAGGGCATTGAGAAGCCATAGATTTAACTGAAGGATTGGGAACCGCGACATAGTCATGAGGAGGATGTTACTTCGGATGACTCTGACGGGAGCCCCCTGGGCAGACCCCCGAGACCCTGGAGGGGCCTGTTGAGGAGGAGCACCTTGAGCTGGAGGAGGGGGAAGAGGAAGAGAAGTGGTTCTTCGGCTGGAGACCGCTGCCTTCCCCTTCTCTTTTGGATGCATGGCTTGAAACTAGTCTCGCTGATGAAGTTAGTTCGTATTGCTTTTTTGTTCCCACAGACGGCACCAATCTGTTGCTACTGATTTTGGTGTGCGAGCAAATAGATGAATTTGTGGATTCTTGGAGAAAACAATAAAGCAAACCTGTTGACCTTTTGACCTTCACCAATGTATTGACTGGTTTCTTGCCGCTACCATTGATCTGCAAAAAAGTGCTAAACACCGGGATGGATCCCGGTGACGCACCCTTCGACGCTCTTGTCAGTAATCTGAATAATTATAAAAGAGCTTTAATTGGAAAAGTATTGATTACCTTCTTATAGTAGGGGGAGAGGGCTTTTTATAGTCGCCTTAGGGATCCGTTTCGAGATAAGAACATATCTCTACTTCTCGGTGTGAATGCATAGAAGCGGTTAAGACCGCCTCTTAGGGATAATTATAAATCTGAATTATTCTTTATCCTTCTAAACTGGTTTGTAATGGGTTGGGACCCGTACCCAGTAAGACATATCGTTTATGGGTTATTGGGCTTTGAAGAAAGATCTGATCCCCATTTCAGACCCGTTTGTAGGTGAAATTACTGTTTTACACCTGAACTTTAAGATTCATGCCCGATTTGAATAGTCCCGATTTAATCCCATTTTTAGCCATATCTATCACGATTTTGAACTTAACACTTGGCAACAACAAACAGTTAAAATATATGCGCAGGTAAAGAATTTTTCTTTTAATTTAGATCTGATCCAGTCCAATCATACTTGGATTCAGACCAAACAACATTCTCACCTCCCGCACTATCTCCAAAAATTTTATCCACATCTCATATTGTGCATTCATCTTCCGACTGTTAAATTCAGAACTATCAAATATATCTAGTTTCGGAATCTTGTACGTTCGATTCAGTTTTTCCATCTTAAGAAATAAACAATAAATTCCAAAATCTAGAGGTTTTATTCTGAATAATCACTACTAGCGTAATTTCAGTAAAAGAAATGATTTTTCTGTAAAACTATATAATAAACAAATAAAACATAAACTAACATTAAAGAATAAGCACAAAACTTAAAGTTTAGAGTGGACCGTATCTTGATAAGAATCATAGAAAATTTGAAGGGTTAGATCTGATTCAGTATTACACAACAGCAGATCACGTACTAGCCCCATACACCAAACACCCAAGTCAAGACCCAATCAAGAAAAGAAGAAGATCAGATCTGCGGCACAGTAGCATATCCCCACTTCTGCCTCAAACACGAAATAACGAGTGCCCAAACACCACAGTCAAACACCTGACTCCTCTTTGCACACATTGACTTAGATCTGCTCCTAGCCCATACACCAAACACCAATCTGAGCCAATGAAAACTCAAATCTTCTCTGATCTGATCTAAGCGATCTTTCGGCGTGCGCGTGCTCGGGACGAAGACGGCGACTCGATCTAACGAAGACGACGACCAGATCTGTCAAATACGGCAATCAGATCTGACAAAGACGACGATCAGACCTGATGCTGCACGATTTGGGAACGCGACCTTCGGTCTGGGATGACAGAGATGACGCCGACGATAAAAGAGGCAGCGACTCTAGTCGACGACGGTGGTGGCTTCGTGTGGTGCCGTGCGGCGTCGAGCGACGGAGTGGTGCGACGTGGGGGGGGGGGGAGATTCCGACTAACAAAACTCAAACTCTCTTAATCTCAATTTATAATATCTTAAGATAGTTAGATCAAGATGAGTAATTAGGGTTAGGGTTTATATCTCATAGCCGCTTAAGGTATTATACCCTGCTTATTAGTATTGGAATATCAGAGAGCACTACTTCTAGACCAGTTTTTATATGAGATTAACTGGGTTTAGGGTACGGGGCTACATGCCTGTCAACCCGGTCCAATAATTAGCATACAACACGTGCAAATCATGTGTTGTCCCCATAGAATATTATACACAATAATATTCTACTATATTGATAATATACTTATATATCCAACAATTTTTCCATCGTAGTTATAATCCTAATGATATTCTGGTTCTGTAAACTTTATGTCTGTGTTTAATTACTGTTTGATTCTCTTGGTTGGCAAGAAAACATTATTATTAATTATGCTTTTCTACAAAATATTATCGATTAATTATTGCTTGTTTATTAACTATAATTTGAAATAATACTGTTAGATATAGTGTCTCACTACAAACAGTATGGAAATCTTTGGGTTTTATTTTGTCAATTCCTGGTGTTTTTAAATGCCGGCATTGAACCCCCCTCCGCGCGTTTCGCAAAGCGCCGCCGTAAGTGCCGAGTTTACCCCCGCCGGGGTAGAATATGGCTTTCCCCGGCGTTTCAAAATGCCAGGTATTCAATAGAATATCCCGGCGCTTTTAAATATTTTTGTTAATTTGTTTTTTTTAAATATCTAACCCGACGTCTCGAAATGCTGGGAATAGTTTTTATTTTTTAAAATGTTTTCGAAAATTCTCTATCCCGGCGTTTCCAACACCAAGGTAGATTTTTTTAAATAAAAATTTTGTAGAATTTTGTTATTTGAATATATATGGTAAACAAATATCACTACTATTTTAATGGGAGAGTTGGGGTTTGTAACAAACAAACACTAACTTTGTAACTATATACACGTATAATACACATCCAAATCATATCCAACAAATATAAATGTGCACCGCACGTGTAGCCTAAATCAAAACCTTTAAATATAAACTATTTTTTTCTTGTTTGTATATATTCATTTAATTTGATGACTTTACTTTTTGTAGACGTGCATCACACGTACATTATACTATTAATATTCAAATGCACAAAAAAACTTGTATACAATTCATAATAATGTGCATCCGATATAATTCATAAGCCATTCACAAAAGTCACAAAAAATCGAAATTCACCATAACAATACTAACATACATCCGATGTTTGTCTCATAGTTCTTTAGTCTCAAATAATAAACACAAGTTTAGTTTACAAAATTCAAAATAGTTCAAGTCAATAAGCAATAGAACCAACACAAATTCGACTACAGTGTATGTCTAGCAATATAATTGTTGATGGGATCACGTTCGCATTCTCTCTTTTCATTGACCTGACTGGATCCTGTAGGTACTCTATCGCGTTGCTGTCTAAGGCAAAAAAAATCTGAAACTAGTCCATATACGGGGTGAAAGAAATAAACCAATACTGAACAAATATATAATTTGGAGTGCCCACAATTCAATGGAAAGTTCAATTAGCAGCAACATATTTATATATACAATGTTGGGTTAATGTCTTGCGTACTATGTTGGATAAGAAGACGATGAGACGATGGAGGAATCGAGACGATAGGATACAAAGTGGAAGCAAGGAAAACAGTCAGCAGCAGTAGTAGCAGGAGTTGCGGTCGACCGTACATGGGGTGCGGTCGACCGCCCAACTCTGCAGAAGTTCCCGAGAGGGGGACGGTCGACCGACCTTGTGGTGCGGTCGACCGTGCGCAGTTCTTATGAATAATTTAGGTTGGATCTTGGTGATTCGTTAGAAGCCCAACTTGCTTGTCAAGTCAGATCGTACGACTCTTATCGTAAGGTTATCTCTTCAGTAACGTCTAACGACTGTTGTATCAAGATATCAAACTAGGATTTCTCTAGATCTCTATATATTTTTGTTATTGACCTCTATTGAGAGCCAAGAGAGAGAGAGAGTACTTCATTAAACGAGAGATTGAGTGATTCTCTAATTGTAAACAACTTGTACTTGCTGGTGAGGCTTGAGAGAGGGTCGTGGTGAAAATTGTAATATTCTTGTATCTTCTCTAGTTGAATAACATCTTGGGTTTCTTCTCCCCCGGATTAAGGCGAAAGCCCCAACCAGGATAAATTTGTGTGTACTTTGGTGTGTTTGGTATGATCTCATATGTGTTTGGTAGTTTGTGTTGATTGCATCGAATAACTCAACAAGATCCTAAGAGGGATTTTCGATAGAAATCCCTAACAATTGGTATCAGAGCTTCGGGTTCAAAGAGTTTGTTCGAGTTCCTTAGAGATGATGGCAGATCAGATCACGAAGATCAAGTGGTTCAAAAGAAAGATCAACTTTGAACTCTTGAAGGTGGACATGCATGAAGCACCGGTTCAATAGGACTTGTATCTAGACCTAGAAGGAGGTATAGGGAGACCAATCAGCACAAAGCAGGAGAAGTGGAAGAAAATTCGTTCAGTTTTGAAAAGTTATCGTGAGGTGATGAAGGGTGAGAGGGGGATTGAACAGGGTTAGCAGAACCTCTACCAGCTTTGGAGGAATAGAAAAACTTGCGCTAGTATTTCGAAACCCATTGTTCCTAAAGTATCATCTAGTATGTCGTCACTAGAATCCTATTAGCGAGACTGCAACGTTTGAATATTTTCGGAAGGTGGAGAGAGCCTTGAGGTAGGTGGAGTTCGTGTGGAGGGTGGCACCTCCATGATTACATCTACTGAGGTGTGCCCTTGAGGGGGGCATACAGCGAGAGAAAAACAGGTGGAGATAGATTCAACTAGTAAGGGAAACCATTGAAATGAATTGTTCGCAAGAAGAGAAGGAAAAGAGTCTAGAAGGTTTTAAATCACATAGGTGTGGGTTCATGAGTATGCAATCCAAGGTGGAGATTGTTGGGTTAATGTCTTGCATACTATGTTGGATAAGAAGACGATGAGACGATGGAGGAATCGAAACGATCGAAGACAGAGTGGAAGCAAGGGAAACAGTCAGCAGCAGTAGTAGCAGCAGTTGCGGTCGACCGTACATGGTGTGCGGTTGACCGCCCAACTCTACAGAAGTTCCCGAGAGGGGGACGGTCGACCGACCATGTGGGGCGGTCGACTGCGCGCGGCGCTGATGGATAATTTGGGTCGGGTCTTGGTGATTCGTAAGAAGCTCAACTTGCTTTTCAAGTCAGTTCATACAGCTCTTATCGTAGGGTTATCTCTTCAGTAACATCTAACAGCTATTGTATCAAGATATCAAACTAGGATTTCTCTAGATCTCTATATATTATTGTTATTGGCTTCCATTAAGAGCCAAGAGAGAGAGTACTTCATTGAAGGAGAGATTGAGTGATTCTCTAATTGTAAACAACTAGTACTTGCTGGTGATGCTTGAAAGAGAGTCGTGGTGAGAATTATAATATTCTTGTATTTTCTCTAACATCTTGGGTTTCTTCTCCCCCGGATAAGGCAAAAGCCCCAACCAGGACAAATTTGTGTGTGCTTTGGTGTGTTTGGTATTATCTCATATGTGCTTGGTAGTTTGTGTTGATTGCATCGAATAACTCAACAAGATCCTAAGAGGGGTTTCGGTATAAATCCGTAACATACACAGCCGGGATCAAGTCAATGAAGCAACAAGTAACCTGGTCGACAACTAAAATGAGGGATGACACTGAAGTTCACTAGTGAGATAACTTTAGTTGGCTTAGCCTTGTAAAAAGTGAATCTTTCAACCGTCTTTGTCCTTTATCTTAACATTTGCTTGTTACAGAGTGGTAAAGCGAAGGAGATGCAATGATCCTCATTTCCCGCCATGCCCACCGTAGAATTCTTTTATAATCTACAGATTTAAATAAACAATGAATTGATTATTTTTTCACTTATTTGTTTGAACTTATTCTTGGTAATTGTTAACATGCACTCTATTTCTAGATCTGTAGAGATAATGGCAGCTGTATTCTCATGATTCAGCTGATCTATAGAGATAATGGCGATGTGTATGGCATATGATTCAGGTTAGTCATTCTTAAACATTTTCAATGTTAAAGTTTATTTAATAATACATAACTCATTATCTGTACTCTTATACAAACAAATAAACCAGAAATAAATAAGTACTTTGAGTAATACACATATCCACTGCTCTCAGTAATAGCAATTGTGTTTAATTGATGCAGAATGACTTGGTTCATGGTTGGGGCCTTGATTTTGAATTTTGGAAATGTACTCACGTACATTCTTCTTCTTCTTTATTCACAATGAGAAAATGGGAGTTGTCTATTCACAATGGGTTCTTCTTAAGCAGGTTCATCCCTTGGAAAACAAGTATCGAGGAAGTGAGTTTTAGAAACCTATTATTGGATTGAGATTCACTATTTTCACCTTTCCTGTTTTTGGTATTTTATAGGGTCAAGCATCGGATAGGTTTATAAAATCTCAAGTCTGTTAACAAGCTAATTAATTAAACACAACAAAACTTCATATTTCAATCAAAGTATACAAACTCATTCAAAATTCGGAAAATAGTATAATTAATTACTAACACACTCACACCACACAAAGTACACAAATCAACTAGAAAGTTACAAACCATTCGAACATCATGACCACTCTTCGATTTTTAACTGCCATAGGGGAAGACGGGCATCGCCGGAGTCACCAGATGACGATGGGCGGGGACGCGGCGAGATAGAGAGAGGGAGGAGTGAAAACGATTTGCGGGTGGGGATTTGGAGATAGTTTGGAGTGAAAACGATTTGGGGGTGGGGATTTGGAGAGGGGGAGGAGGAACGACGACACGGAAGGCGACGAAGGGGACAGCGAAGGCGGTGCGAAAGGCAATAGGCTTCGGCAGGAGTGAGAGAAAAAGAGGGAAATAGAGGGAATTTGAGAATTGTGTGATTTAGGTTTGGAAATTTTGGATTTATTTATTCGAGGATACCCCGGCGTTTCCAAATACCGGGATAGCCAAAAAAACATCGCTGGCGTTTGCGAAACGCCCGGAATACCCCGGCGAAACTTCCCAAATGCCGGGGTACGAAACTTCCCAAACGCCGGGTAGTTACGCCGGGTTTTCCCTATTATTTTGTAGTGTCTCTTCGAGGACATGTCATTCTCATATATGAATAAATTGAACTAGAAGTGTATCTTAACTACAAAATTTTCAAACTAGCTTGTATCATTTTGTTAAGGAAGAGAAAGTTTTTCATTAAGTTGACAATTCTTTCAAGGAACTTTTAAATTACCTGGATGAAGTTGGATAGTGTTGATTTTTAAATTACCTGGATGAAGTTGGATAGTGTTGATAGAATTCGGAGGGAGTGGAAGTAGTGATTCCCGATATGATCTGTTTTTAAATCTATTTTGTTGAAAGAAATATCATATTAGAAATAAATTTTATGTGATTATAATTCATTTACGGTTAAAAAATTTAAAAATTAAAAAAAAAATTTCGAAAAAAGTTTTTATTTTTTTATTTTTAAGAATACCCTTTAAAAAAAAAGAAAAATCATATCCCGGTTTTTTGGGTAAAAAACAACGGGATACGTAACTTTTTTCTTTTTTTTATAAATGCTCTATTTAGGTGTTTTTTTATATAAAACGCCGGGATAGACGTGGTCTATAGCGGCGTTTCTAAAAAAACATCGGGATAGACCATATATCTGTCCCGACGCTCCCTATAGCGGCATTTCTTGCGCGTTTCTAGAAACACCGCTACGGTCTATCCTGTCGTTTATAAACACCGAGATAGCCCCCAAAAAAATTCTGAGATTGGCGCTGTGTTGTAGTGTTCCTTTATTTTGAAACAGAGAAAAGAGAGAGAAAGTAGGCAAAGTATGATATATGCTACTCAAAATTTAAACAAATTTAAAATCTTATTAATCATGTCCTTAAAGATAGGAATTTCCTCTGATCAACCCCATCTCCCTGTCTCTCTCATGTCAGAAATCATGCTCTACTTCCTAAAAAGTCTCACATCTCCCAAAATTTATACCATAATCTTCTTCTCACCTCCACAAACACAACATCTTTCTTGAATGATCAAGTTTCATCTCGTGATTCGAGCTACTCCCTTTTCGAAACTCGACTCATCACTTTAGCTGCTCCCACAACTCGCTTGCTCTTAAGCAGCAAGTTTGGAGTTCAAATCGTGACTTGAGTACTTCTACTTCGGAGTTCGGCTTGTCACTTGAGCTATTCCCACAACTCACTAACTCTCGAACAACAAGTTTGCAGACCATGTTGTTTTTAGAGCTGCTTCCACAACTCACTAACTCAACAAAGTGGACGGTAACACAAAGAATGCAAGAGTCAGGACAAAAATGCAGTGGATGATATTTATTTCATGTTAATGTTCTGGTGAAAGATTTATTCCACATCAAAACTACCATACAAGTACGATGCACGAGTACATTATAATGTTTTACAAGTTCCCTCTGCTCTAATCACCTAAGCCTACTAGAGAGATCGAAATTTCGATTAAGAGACACGGTTCGCATATGATGCTTCCTACTACAAAAGTTCCACCTCGGCCACCCGAGCTGCCCAAAGGAGGTACCAACCCAACTGATCAAGTATGAATGTTGTTGTCACGTGGATGGAACACCCTCTCAGTATAAACTAAGTTAGACATCTCGAATACCTTGCTTTGGGCATTGCAAGATTTCTTGACACTTCTAGGGGGTAGAAGGCCAACTCATGGAACCTCTTACACTCAAGACGAGATCAAGAGGTGCTCCGCGTTCACAATCCCTCAAGTAACAGCTTCATCAGTAAATTTCCAAGTCCTTCTCAACAAGAATCACCCTGAGGTGAGAAAACATGAACCTAATCTTCCACTGAACCGCACGAGCCTTGTTCAAGCGACTGGGATGAATCTCCTTCAAGAAGGCAAGTTCCAAGTCCTTTTCGAGATTCACGATCCTTAGGTGGTCCCTCTTGTGACCGCAAGTAGCAAGTGATAAAAACGGTTGTTGGGAATTATTTGCAAGTGTACAAAATCGCAACAAGTGGTATAGTTTAAGTAAAAAGAGTGTCAAACCCACAAAGACTAATTATTTTATTGAGTACCGAAACTCACTAGATTAACTACTATTTGAAAAATCGAAATTTTAATAAAAAATAGCAACTACGCTAAATTAAACTAAGGAAAGAACTAAACTAATAAAGAATACTGAAAATCTTGAATTTGTTGTTTGTTAATGGCAAAACTAGTTCTAGGGCTTTTGATTTCACCTAGTTAATCTCACACAATTCATAATTCCATGTAACAGGAAATTTTACTTTTTCAAGTTGTAGACCAAAATACCCTAATTATTTAATGTTTTCTCTCGAACAACATAAAAAATATCCCCAATTAATAGTTCGTCATATCTCTATGCAAATTTAATTAATTGAAGACTCATTAAGTTCTATGGATTTCTTTATAGTCACATTAATAGCGGTAAATCATTTCTAATTTCGCTCAATCAATGATATTTAATTCTATAATTCTAACTAAAAAATTACCTCCCGGTCTCTCCATCTATATAATAAAATACAAAGAAAGCTATCAAGTGGCTCTCATTCAATCCCCCTAAAATCAAAGGTCCAGATCTAACATCACAAAACACATTTTTCCTCCCAAAAGTTTCCCCCCAAAGCTCAAATTCAAATCCTCTCACCGAAAACAAATCCTTTATTTATTTAATTATTTCTCTCTCTCTCTCTCTCTCTCTCTTTCTCTACTATTCAAAAAAATAAGAAAATAAAATTTTAAAAAATTTAAAAAAAATTAAAAACTAAAAAAATAAAAATAATTAAAAATAATTTTAAAAACCAAAAAACTCAAAAACTTATAAAAAATTACAAAAAAAAATTATATTTTTTTTAAAATAAAAAAATTTTAAAAATATTTTTTTTAATAAAAAAAATATTTTTTTATATTAAAAAAATAGAAAATTTCAAAAATAAAAAAAAATTTTGAACTTTAAAATTTTAAATTTTAAAATTCAAATATTTGATAATTTTAAATTTTTGAAAATTTGAAAATTTCAAAGCAAATCCAAATCCAAATCCAATGACGAACCCCAATCAAGAAGTCGTCGTCGATATCTGATCCGCTGCTGATTCCATATCGGTGACTCCACCAAATCAAGCGCGGATATCAAGTGACTCGGTATCGGTGACTCCCCTCTATCGAATCGATAGCCTTTATATGTAAGTTCAAGCAAATGATAAAAAAATGCGATGATTGAGCTTAAAGGTAGATATGCTGCTTCCTCATATAATATGTTTGCTACTTCAATTAATTTACTGGACCTCCAAAATTATTTTATATAATCAAACTAGGTGCACCTTTCCGAAGACGTGCCATAGGCACGTGTCAACGGGCAAACCTAGTGATCTAATAAATCATACAATAGTTGGCCAAACAATTGTAAGCATTAAGAACAAAAATTAAAGGTATTTGATTGAAACTAACAAATATTGTATTTGATTGTATAATGAAAGGTAGAGGAGAAGAAAGAACTCTAAATGATCTTGACACTACAAAACGCACAGGCTTTAGTGGCGCTTTTACAAGGCTATAGCGGCGTTTATTGGTGCCATTATAGCCCATAACGGCGCTTCTGAAATCGCCGCCGAAAACGCCGTTACAGCGTGCCTCATTATAACTATATGGGCTATCGTAGCATTTACCGAAGCCACCGCTGTAGGGTGTCCACCTATAACGGCGTTTCCAAACCGCCGTTATAGGAGCATTTCCGTTTCAAAGTTTTAAAAAAAAATCGAGCTATAGCGGCGTTTTCCAAGCGCCGGGATTGCTTTACTGAACAATAGCTAGCACAGATATTTAAAGTAGTACCCTACAGCGGCTCTTGTCTAGCGCCGCAATAGAGGGTACTACTTTCAAAAGTGGTAGTATCTATTGCGGCGTTTCTTGGTAAACGTAGCGATAGGTCTGTTTTTTTTTTTTTTTTTGGCATTTCATTATAAAATTTTGAATTGAAAAAACCAGTAATTAATCGCATATTACAAATACATGTAATCATATTAAATTTAAATGCTTAAATCTTAAAATCAATAATAACATCATAATCAAGAACCAAAAGTTACACATCACAAAAAACAACTCAATAGAAAACAAAATATGTAACATATATAAACTGTTATACAACGAGTGTCAAATGTATATGTTGTACAATACTTAGTTATTACAAAACATAGATATAATTCCTACAAAACATTTTTAAAAAAGTCCAAATTCGACAAACTACAGCAGGGGAGTCTCCTCGTGTGACCTGCTGTTGGTTCCAATTCCATCGTTTTTTTGCCCTAGTGTATGTGCGTGACTGGAAACCAATGGAATACGCTGGCCCTGTAGAAAAAACATAAATACTTCATCATCAATTTGTCAAACAAAAGAAGAAAAGGAGCACAAATTGGAGCATAACGAAACATGGTGCAATCATACTTATTTATCAAAAAACTGAGCATAACTGAATTCTAACTAATTCAAATTAATAGGGAAACCAAAAGCACAACTAATAATGCTCCATTAGAAGGAAGATCATTCATTGAATCAATCAGTAAAAATTCAAATAGATATAAACGCATTTAGTAACTATCCTCATGTAAGCAATTTTCTTGGATAATTGAACAGGAAACAATTGCTATAGTAAAAATTTGAAATTGATGAACTATAATGATAAAAAACTCAATAGCAAGGAAAAGCAAGTGGTTCCCAAGTATGCAATCCCTTACTTGTCCATCCCATAAAAATCTTATTCTTTTAATTTTTGAGAATGAAAAAAACCTTATTCATTCCCTTGGTTTACATTATACGTCAGCATATTTGGCACATACTGCTATAAATTGCTTTTTGCCCTGAAATTGAAGCAAAGCTCAATCTAGAAAAAACCTTGACGAGAATTGAAGGGTTACTTGCAAATCACCTTTAGAATGACAGGCTTGCGAAACAACTGAAGAAGATATAATGTTTGCTTCTAATTTGAAAGGGTCACAGCTGTCTGGACAGATGAACTAGCCAACAAAGACTGACTGTGTGCTAATATTTACAAGTTATAATACAACAAAAACAAAATTGCTCTGCCAGAGATCTCACTGATATTGAATGCTTTCTACAGATTTATCACTCAAAATATATTAAAATCTTGAAACTGTATCACACTAGGGCACAAGTCACACATCTTATGATCACCGTATCTAACATTTTGACACAAGTCAAATTCCTTAGCTAGAACTTTTAAAATATGTTATCTAGCTTTCCCACTTTTTTTTATCCTATTTCACATGCACACACAACCAGGATAATACGATAATACGGCATCCAACCATTAATTCACTAATATCAGGATGAATGTGCACGCTGCACACACATTAAGAAAAGGCAGGATGTATGTGCTAAAATATGACAAAAGATTCATAATTGGTTACATTTACTGTACAGGATAGAACAACCTTTAGAAAAATATATCTCATTAAAAACAGGATACATACATAAACCATATTTAATAGTCTAATAGCATCAAACTTCTAAAATCATACTAAAGATATTATATTAGAAAAATTAAACTAATCCAAGCTTCTTAATATAACAATACTATTAGATAACAACCGCCAAGATATTTCTTTAAAAGTGAAGATTCACTATAGGTGAAAAAGTTTTAAAATACAGTTTCTCTCATAAGAGAGGCAATTGTCCACTGTACCTGAATATCATCATTAAAGACGAGATGGCTTGTACTATACTTTGCAAGCAATTCGAACGCATGATGGTTAGCAAAGTCTTCAAACTGCACCACATAAATTGAGTTATATAGAGTATAGTACCTGGCCAGTAACAACAGAATAATGGAATAAGTAACTTGACAAGCTTACCGTAGATGGTTGAACTCCACCAAGGGCAGTGTAGAGAGAAAGCTTGCCAACAGGGATCCCCATTCCCTGCATAAAAGAGTGTTCAATCATAAAATTGAAAGGACTAAAGAGTGCTCAATCATAATAAAATTGTAAACTGAATAATCCATTCAGCTCATTTTTAATAGAAAAGTGTAGGAAAAAATTTCTAGTCAATCTCCTAAAGAATTACATTGCGACAAAGGCACATAACAACAGCTAAATTACATCTGCAACTTATGTAGGTTGAACCAACCCATGCTGCTGTTATAATAGAAATATTCACAGTCCAACCTTTTCTTCTATGAAGCAGCACCTAACCAGACTAAAAACAGAAAACTGTGTCATGAATCAGAGCCTCCTCAGATTAACCGTTGAAGCATCTACTGTACCTCTCATGGCACTCAAGAGATAGTATTATAGTAACACTCAACATGTCATCTCTTTCAGTGACTGCCTACCACCAACTGAAGAGCTAAACAACTAAACTGAATGGGAACTAATGTGAAAACGAGATTACAAGAAACTTCAAATCATCTCAGAAATAAGGCAGTACAGAATGATATGATCACAATGATTTCCACTCGAGTTTTATCTCCTATCTATCCCCAGTCAATATGATTATGATTAGCTTTGGAAAATAACTTGTCATTAATCAATTATGAAGCCAAATTCTTCACCTTAAGCATTAATTTAGCAAGTGAATCACTTCAACGATATTTCTGTTAGAACTCAACAAAAATATTAAAAAGAAAATTACTGAAGAAAGGTCTATGATTATACTTACTTCTCATAGGAGTCTCATCATACACCTCTTGTGCACGTATATTGATCTACTTGCATCAAAGAAAGAAAGCATTTAAACAAAGTATCTACTCAATAACGTAATTCGGGAATGTAAATGACCTGTCTAACTCGAACGAGTTCGAGTTTCATATCTAGTACTGGATGCAAACATGCGATAATTCTATATGAATGTAAGAAGATTCAGATCAAATTTTAGTGGAAATGAAACCTTACACAGGCGAGGCACTCACTCCCTTGACCAACTGAAGTGAAATAGTGAAACAAGCATAAAATTCATACCTAGGGTTTGCAAAATTAATCAAAATAGATGACCGCGGGTACGGCGGATAATGAAAGACGACGGCAAAGGAAGAGGTGGGCGACAGCGGTGAGTGGCGGCAGAGGAAGACGGCGATAGTGGAAAGGAAGACAGCGGTGACGGTGGCAATGGAGGAGCAACGACGATGGTGGGAGAGGGACGATGACAGCGTTGTGGTGGAATGATGACGGCGACGTGGTGAGTCGGGGATTCGGGTGTGAGCGAGAGAGGAGGGAGAGAGGGGATTCGGGTGAGAGAGAGAGAAAGTCAGATGGGTGCAAGTGAGAGATTGTATAAATTGGGGGATTTGAGATTTGGGGGGGAAATGAAAATGTTGGAGGGCAAATGAAATAATTTGGGGGATTTAATTGGCGATCGGATAAATAACTTAAATTTTTTTCCCAGAGAAGTCCATTATAACAGTATTATAACATTATTTGCTTCTTATATATATAATATTATTTTTTAGGTTAATTCTATATATGTAATACATTGTATTGCCTTGTGTTATCCAATTTTCCTGTTGTTTTATTTTGGAGTAAAAGAACTGAATCTGGTTTCATAGCTTTGTAATAATATTTCAAACACATAATGATACATTTAAATAGTTTTCCTTATGTCATTAGCATTACAAAGAAGCAGTAAACACAAGCCTTTGGATATAGATTATCAAGGACTAGGTGATGGATTGGGGCAGGTTGAGGACTAGGTGCCCGTTGCTCGTGGTTGGGAGCAACATTAAGGGCCCGCATAACGGCTTCTTGAAAATCCTGAAACTCCGCCTTTCTGACTGGTGCCCTTTCAACTTGGCGGTCCCTAGGTGTGGCTCGGCTTACTAGAGTATGACTTCTCTACCGATGACGTTGAGGTGAATCTCTTCGCCTCCTCGCGAGAGGGGATCTTCTGGTCCTCGGTCTGCGGGTGGTCCAGACTCTCGAGACCCCTGGGTGCTCAGGTTGATGGACTCCTTCAAGGGCTTTCCATCCATTCAAGCGAGTTCGGAGGTCGACCCCCTGTTGGCGGTTGACAGTCGCTTAACGGAGATCCTGCTCGGGAGGGCTTTGAGAAGCCATAGAGTCAACTGTAGGATTGGGGACCGCGACATGGTCATGAAGAGGATGTTGCTTTGGACGACTCCGACGGGAGCCCCCCGAGCCCCTGGAGGGGCCTGTTGAGGAGGAGGCTATTGAGGAAGAACATCTTGAACTGGAGGAGGAGAAGGAGGAGAAGGAGGAAGAGGAGTGACTCTTTGGCTGGAGACCGCTGTCTTCCTCTTCTCTTTCGAATGCATAGCTTGAAACTACTCTTGTTGATGAAGTTAGGTTGAATTGCTTTTTCGTTTTCCACAGACGGTGCCAATCTGTTGCTGCTGATTTTGGTGTGGGAGCAAACAGATGATCAGCAGCAACAGATGAATTTGTGGATTCTTGAGAAAACGAATAATGCAAACCAGCTGACCTTCACCAACGTGTTGACTTGTTTCTTGCTGCTGCTGTGGACCTGCACAAAGTTCGATACACCAGGATGGATCCCAGCCACGAACCCTCCAACATTCTTGTCAGTAATCAGAAAGATTAAGAAAGAGCTTTAGGTAGAAAAATATTGATTACATTGTTATGGTGGGGGGAGAGGAGTATTTATAGTTGCCTTAGGGATCTGTTTCAAGATAAGGACAAATCTCTACTTCCCGGTGTGGATGGATAAGATCTAGAGTTTAAATCGTTTCATAGAGATAACTATGAATTTGAATTACTCTTTATCCATCTGGGTTGGTTTGTAATGGATTGTTACTCATACCCAGTAGGACAAATCCTTTTATGGGTTATTGGGCTTTGAAGAAAGACCCAGTTCCCATTTTAGACCCGTTTATAGGTGAAATTACCGTTTTACCCCTGAGAGCTTTAAGATTCGTGCCTGATTTGAACGGTCCCAATTTGTTCCTATTTTTAGCCATATCAATAATAATATTACATAACTAAATTTTGTGTTATCTACATATAAATTATTATAAAAAGAATACATATAAAAATATAAAAATATTTATAGGAAAAAAGGATATATATATATATATATATATATATATATATATATATATATATATATATATATATATGTACGAATCCTATCCCGGCATTTAACAAGTAAAATGCCAGGATATATATCTAATTTATTTTTAAAAATAAAATTAAAATAGCTATCCCGGTGCGTATTAACCAAATGCTGTTATAGTATACCCTCCCCGGCGTTTATCATATAACACGCCGGGATATCTATTTAATTTATTTCTTTAAAATAAAATAGCAGCCTATGTGGTAGAGAGGGGTTCTCTCGGTGTTTATTTGTACAATGCTGTTATAGTTTGGTCCTATCGCAGCGTTTATTCCAAACGCCGCAATAGAGAGTATGTTTTTAAAAAAAATAAAATTTCCCTCACCTATAACGGCGTGTCTTAGAAATGCCGCGATAAGAATGCCGCTAAAGGCCAAGCGTTTTGTAGTGTGATGATGCTATGGCTCTTGCTATCCAATTGTGTGATGAGTCGTCTCCTTCAATTCTTTTAGCCTCCAAGATATTTTTTTTTCTTTTTTCTCATATCAGCTTTTATATATAGCAGCCGAAGAAACCCTCAAAAGATAAACACAATTACAGCCAACTTGGACCCGAAACTCACAACCAAAATTTCCTGTTTTTGGATTTCTGCGCATAGTTGTAGTAAAATGAACTTTCCCAAAGAAAAAGAGCTTCGTTCATATGAGTACTCGTTTCGAAGAAGACTCGAGGAATGACATCTTTGATTAAGAACAAAAATAAAGATCCGTACATATTCATGTCCAAAATAGCTGTACAAGTTCTAGGTGCTGCATTTTTATAAAGGAGAGGAGAGTTAATTAATTAATATGATAAAAAAAGATTAAATAATTAGTTAGAGAAAATCTACATATTAAGATTAATCTTTTAGATTTTAAACTAATCATTCAACTAATTTAATCCAATAATCAATTTGAATTTTAAATTTTGAAATATTTATCCTTGTTTTCTTCATTGATTTTACCAAAATGCATATCTTTCTTGCAATTATAAATCTCATTCCATCAAAATAAAATAAATAAAATAAAATAAGTGGAAAGAAGATAAATTTTACTGAAATAAACGAGAACTCGAAATTTTAATGTATAAAATAGTATTAAAACCATATATAAATTTCACTCATCAAATACCCCCAAACTTAAGATTTTGCTTGTGGTTGAGCAAAAAGTAAAACCATGATGAAGGGATTATAATATTATTTAGTTGCAACTCATCGCACCACAATGATTTATCATGCAAGTATCAAATTTTCGCACCCGTGATTCATGTTAAAATTCTGGTTGAGTGGTGTTCATTGTTTTAGTGATATCTGGAGTTTTAGAATTCCAAATCAGCTGATTCTTTTTGCGTTGGAAAGCTAAGACAATTTTCTTCGATCTCTCTTGGAAACACTTTTTCAGATTCGGACTCCATCTTGCCTAAAAGCATCCATCAAAGTAGGTCTAGAAAAACATCATCGCTGGAAACCCCCAAACTTATGCAATCCTATAAAATAAAATAAAAAATTCAAATGAAAGTAAACTAAAAGAAAAACGAAAATCTAATGCAGTAAAAAGAAAACATGGGTTTCCTCCCAAGAAGCGCTAGATCCAATAACATACGAGTCTGTTTTCTAAAAACTTCCTTCATGTGTGGATTTGGTTTCCTCTGTGCATCTTGCAAACTAAATGGTAGTTGTTTAAGCCCGAGTTTGAGTCGTTTATTTCTTGAAGATGGCGTCTTTGATATCCCCACCTCTTTGAATTTCAACTGAGAAGAAAGATGAATAGATGGTGCAACATCCAAATACATAACATATTCTAAAACCTTTTCTTTCTCAGAGTTGCTAAATTTGTTCGACATAATTCGATTGGTAACTTTTCAACTTCAACCTTACGTTTCTTGTCCACAATTAAATCAATTTCACTAATTTAAAACACGAGCAAACTTCAGAAGAAAATTCCAAGGATTTTAAAACATCAAAAGTTACTTGCTCATCCTCAACCCTCAAAATAAGTTTTTCTTGTTTGACATCAATCAAAGCTCTCCCGGTAGCTAGAAAAGGATACCCTAAAATCAACGGAATTTGTTCATCTTCCTCCATATCAAGCACTACGAAATCATCTGGGAATATGAACTTGTCGATTTTTACCAAAACATCTTCAATTATTCCTCCTTGATACTTGATAGATCTGTCTGCCAATTGTAAAGAAATTGTTGTAGGTTTTGGTTCTTCAAGACCAAGTTTCCTGAAAACCGAAATTGGCATAAGATTAACACTTGCTCATAAATCACATAAAGCTTTATCTAAATGATAATTTCCAATAGTGCAATGAATTGTAAAACTCCCTGCATCTTTCAGTTTAGGAGGCAACTTCTTTTGTAAAATTGCGCTACTCTCTTCGGTTAGCATAACCATCTCATGCTTCTCTAACTTACGCTTGTTTGATAAAATTTCCTTCAAAAAATTAGTATATTTAGGCATTTATTCTAAAGCTTCAAAAAGAGGAATATTAATATGCAATTTCTTAGAAATACTTAAAAATTTATAGAATTGAGTTTTGAGATTATTGTTTCTGAGTCTTTACGGAAAAAGAATTAGTGGATCATAAGGTGAATTAGGGTAAGTTTCAAAATTAAACTCCCTGAAACCCGTGGTGTTTGAAGCTCCTCTGCTTTTCTTAGAATTCTCAATATGATGAATGGCTACCTACTGCGTTCGTTCCTCCAAAATTGGTTGTAACTCATCTTGCTTTTCAACCACATTTTGTTTTGCATTATGTGCTTGTGGATGCTCAATTGTTCTCTCACTTCTTAATGATGCTGCTTTGACATGCTCCTTTGGATTGGTCACAGTGTTACTATGTAAGATTCCATTTGTCCTCTCTGTAAAAAACATGAAATCTGACTAATCCGAGCCTCAAGGTTAATTGAAGCCGTATTATTTTGTATCGCCAAATCTGTCTTCTGCATGTATTGCATGAACATCTCTTTAAGTATCGGCTTATTTTCTTGTTGCGAAAAATTTTAAGGTGGTCTAATTGCTCTTTGATTGTTATTCCACAAAAGATTGGGGTGGTTTCTCCATCCTGGATTATACGTATTCGAATAAGGATTGTTTTGATGTTGAAAGTTTGACACGCAATTCGCTTGTTCGGAATTTGGTGGAGGAAAAGGATGTCCCACTTGGCAGTCATTACTTGAGTAATTTCCTGCACAATGATCACAAATAGTATTAGTCTGAATAGCATTAACATTCATATTACCTAATTGTTTAGATAAAGTAGCAATTTGTGCATTCGGTGTGGTAATAGGTACAAGCTAAAAAACTCGAGTCACTTTCTTGGCATTGGTCTCTCTGAAGACCATTGGTAACTATTAGACGCTATCTATTCTAAAAGTTCATAGGCTGCTTCATGAGTTTTGCTTATAAGAGCACCTCCAATTGCTGCATCTACCATGGATCGATTTGTTACTCCCAAACCATTATAGAATATTTTGATTTGCAGCCATTTCGGTAGTTCATGATAATGACACTTTCTCAATTACTCTTTATACTTCTCTCATGCCTCATATAAAGACTCAGTCTCAAATTGAGTGAATGTGATAATGTCATTCCTTAGCTTCGATGTCTTTGCCGACAGAAAATACTTAGCCAGAAATTTTTGTGCAAGTCCCACCCAAGTAGCAATACCACCGAAAGGTAGAAAATTTAGCCAAACCTTCACCTTATCTCTTAGTGAAAAAGAAAAGAGTCTCAATCGAATTGCATCATCTGATACTCCATTGTGCTTGAAAGTGTCACAAATTTTTATAAAGTTTGCAATGTGAACATTAGGATCCTCATACCATTGTCCCCCAAATTGAACAGTCTGTTGAATCATTTGAATGATTGTAGCTTTAATCTCAAAATTGTTAGCTTGTATAATCGATCTCTTTATACTTGATATTGCTCCATTACGTGATGACATAACATAGTCTCTCAAAGCCTTATTTTCCTCTCCATTACTCTCGTTCGCCATGGTAATACGCTTACAGAAATACATCTATTAAATAACAGAAAAACTAAAAAAAATAAAAATAAAAAAATAACAAGAAAAATCCAAATTAGTAACAATCTAACAATTATCAATATCAATAAAAGAATAATTAGTCCCCGGCGACGGCGCCAAAAACATGATGAGAATTATTTGCAAGTGTAATGATGAGAATAATTAGTACCAAAATTCACTAGATTAACTACTATTTGAAATAAATTTTAATAAAAATTAGCAACTAAACTAAATTAAACTAAGGAAAAAACTAAACTAATAAAGAAGAATGAAAATCTGAAATTTTGTTGTTTGTTAATGGCAAAACTAGTTCTAGGGCTTTTGATTTCACCTAGTTAATATCACACAATTCATAATTCCATATAACAAGAAATTCTACTCTTCCAAGTTGTAGACCAAAATCCCCTAATTATTCAATATTTTCTCTCGAACAATACCAAAAATATCCCCAACTAACAGTTCATCATATCTTTATACAAATTTAAATAATTGGAAACTCATTAAGTTCTATGGATTTCTTTATAGTCATATTAATCGCGATAAATCATCTCCAATTTTGCTCAATCATTGATGTTAATGGTATAATTCTAAATGACAAATTACCTCTCAGTCTCTCCATGATCCAATAAATTATATAATAGTTGGCCAAACAATTGTAAGCATTAAGATAAAAAAATTAAACACACAACCAAGGAAAAATAGAAGAATAAAATAACATGAAATTAGAATTGTGTTCTCAAAACTAGGCTACATCGAAGTCCTAGAAAAATAAATTTAGTTCATGATAACTTTGAAACTAACAAACATTGCATTTGATTGCATAATGAAAGGTTGAAGAAGAGAAAGAACGTTAGACGATCTTGATGAACGCTATGGCTATTGCTCTCCAATGGTGTGATGAGTCATCTCCTCCAATTCTTTTAGCCTCCAAGATATTTTTTTTCTTTTTTCTCATATCAGCCTTTATAGATAGCAGCCACAAAAACCCTAAAAAAATAAACACAATTACAGCAACTTGGACTCGAAACTCGCAACCCGAATTTTGTGTTCTCGGATTTCTACGCACAGTTGCAGTAAAATGAACTTTCCTGGAGCTACATAACTCCGTTCATAATGTATGAGTACTCGTTTTGAAGAAGACTCAGTGACCGACAACTTTGATTCAGAACAAAAATTAATATTCCTACATCTTCATGTACAAATAGCTGTATATGTTCTAGGTACTGCATTTTTATAAAGAAGAGGAGAGTCAATTAATTAATAGGATAAGCTTAAGTTTAAATAATTAGTTAGTAAAAATCTAATATTAAGAATAATATTTTAGATTTTAAACTAATCATCAACTAATTTAATCCAATAATCAATTTGAATTTTGAATTTTGAAGTTTAAATTTTAAATTTTAAATTTTGAAATCTTAATGCTTGTTTTCTTCCTTGATTTTACCAAAATACATATCTTTTTGCACTTATAAATCTCATTCCTTCAAAATAAAATAAAATAAGGGGAAAGAAGATAACTTTTAAAGAAATAAACAATAACTCATAATTTTAATGTATAAAAGGGTATTAAAACCATATGTAAATTTCACTCATCAACGGTCGATCTCGGCATCCCGAGATTCTCCTCCAGTACATAACACTAGTAAATATAAAAGATTTAGATTCAAGGTTAAGAAGACTCAATAGATACTAGCAAATGCATCAAAAGTTCTTGCTCACAAAAAAAACTCAATTATTGGACACCAAAAATATTTATCATTTATGAAAAGTGATGTTACACGAGAGGTGGTCAGTCCGCTATTAGGCAAGTTACAATAAAAAAACAAGAAGATAAAAGATATAAGGAAAAGATTAAGAGTCCACCTCGATCGACGGAGCCACATGAGCGGACGTCTCGGTTGCTTCCTTCCCTTTAACCCCTACACCCTCTTCAGTGCTCTCCTCCTCTCTGACCATGGGCCCCTTCGTAGCTTCCTCCTCTTTCCTCTTCTTCTTCCTCACCCTCTGACTGCTCCTACCCCATTGCTTAAGCTCTAGGAATTATCCCTTCCCAACAAAGTTGAGGACGTGCTTAACCACACCGTGAATAGCCTTAGCGTAGGCCTTCTTCATATTCAAGAAGAGATGATCTTGTGCTTTAGCCTCCACCTTCGCCACCGCAGCTACCCTCTCCTTCGCCATCGCCTCCCTATTCTCTCTGCCACTTCTCTCTCCCTCTTCTGCTCTGCCTCAAGTTCAGCGACCCGAGCGAGAAGAGCTGCCTTCCGACTCTTCACCGCCTCCATCTCCTTGGCGGTCATGTTTCTCTCCATCTTAGTCCCTAGTGGACTTAGCCTTTTAAGACTCCTCCTCGACCTTTATCTGCTTGATCTGGTTACCAAAGTAGCAAGTGATTTGCAAAGAAGAAAAACTTCAAGACTTAGAAATACATGGAGGACTACAAAAATGACGCTACAAGGAACCAAACATACTGATATGTTGGCTCAGGAGATCTTAAGGATGTAGAATTGATTGACTTGTCAGATAACCTCTTTCAATCCCTTAAGGTTCGGAGAATCATAACCGCCTCAACATAGTTCGCCAAGTTTCCAAGAAAGCTGTTGCGCCGGTTAACGTTCCAATCATGCACTCAGCTCTTCCTCTGCTTCTTAGAGAATATCACGTCTACCTCGATGAGCAGGTTAAGGCCCCCCGCAGTGGGGCTCGTCAATGCCTCCATAGACAATTCCAAAGCCACCATCGGGGTATAGGCTGAAGAGCTATTGGCCACCTTTAAGGACTTCGACTTGCTAGAAGTCCTCTACTTTCTTCTTATCCCTTGGCGCCTTGTTGCTTAACCCAACCGGGGCTGCCATGATAGTGTCGAAGTCCATCCCTTCCACTTGTGCAAATAGAGAATTCTTTCACCCTCAGAGAGCGTCAGTCAACCTCTTCTACTCTTCACTCACTTTAGGGTCGCTCCTCCAGTGTTTTATTGAGTCGGGATTCTCAATTAACCCCATGTTACAGCGGGGATAGAGATAGAACCAGAAGTCCATCCTATATAGCTGATGGAGTTTGAAGTGCCTACTCCAGGCAGTCAGACTGGGTTCGACGATAATGTTTTAGCATTCCAGGATGAAGCCGGTCAAGTGTCACCACATATTCGATATACTGCATCGGACTAAGTTTATACTAATTTAGAACCTTCTTCATGAATGGGAGCATGGGCAGACGCAACCTGTCATGGATGGCATCATAAGGGAAGACACAAAACTCACTGTTCATCACAGAGAATGCCCTGACTCAGGGCCTGACATAAGAAACTCATACTCCAATGGATTTGTGAAGGCCACTCTAATCTTCATGAGATCTTCTCTTGTGAGGATAGTCTTTATGCGATCCGCCTTGTTGGCAGTGCGGTAATTTGGTTCGTTATTGTGCCTACCGAGCCGAATAAAATCCATAAAGTATTCAGGGTACTGGGGAAGAGGATAGGATTATAAGGGGGTGAGCTTTGTCGAAGAAGTTTCTCGTAGACTCCATGTCCTTTTTAACTATCTCCTCCACTATAACAGAGGACCTGAGTACTTCTTTGCCTTTCCCTTTTCTCGTAAAACGGGCCGGGAGAACTTTTTTTTCAATACGATTCGAGAAGGAATCAGAGCTACCTGCAAGAACCTTAGACATGACTTATAAATTATAATAAGTTTACCTAGCTGTTGAGGCGGAAAGATGCCAAAAAACTAGCCGAAGTTTGATCTTAGAGAGAGAAACTATTCGAAGAAAATGAGTGGAAGTGAAGAAATGAGAAGAAAGGGGTGAGAAATTATAGAGAGAAAATCTTAACCGCAGCATAACCACGTGTCCATGTGGCGCGATCCACGCGGTACAAACCACGTAACCGAGTGGCCACGTGGTGCGATCCGCGCGGTCCAAACTGGGTAACCGCCAGGGATGACATAGTGCAATCAGACCCGTCCAATCTGCTTCAATTTTCGCTCCCACCTCTTCGACTCAAAATGACAAAAATGTCGTCCAAGGATCTCAACGTTTTTGCTCAATCTCGGTCTTTTGATCGTATCGTGTTTCATGCCTGCTAATCATAGCCCTCTGAATTGCTTCAAAATTTGTGCCCACCCCTTCGATGCACAAGAGGACAAGGAGCTGACATGAGAAAGCTCCCCGGTGCATAACACGACAAAATTGTCTCTGAGGAGCTCATTTTTTTGCTAAATGTAGGCCATCTTATTGCCTCGTGATTCGTGCCCACCAATTTAGCTATTCAATCTACTTCAATATTTGTTCCCACCTCCTCGGTGCACAAAACGACAAAATTATCATCTGAGGAGCTCAGCATGTTTGCACAATCTGGGTCATTCGATGACCTCGTGATTCGCGCCCACCGATCTCTGCCATTCTATCAGCTTAAAATTTGTGCCCAGCTACTCGAATCACAAAACGAAAAAGTTGTTTGAGGAGCTCAACATTTTTGCTCAATCTGGGCAGTCAAATTGTTTCATGATTTGCGCCCACCGATCCCAGTCGTTCGATCTGCTTCAAAATTCATGCTCACCTCCTTGGTGCACAAGACGACAAGAAGGTGACGTCAACAAGCTCCACGGCGCACATAACTACAAAAATTGTTATTTGAGGAGCTCGGCGTATTTGCTCAATTAGAGCCGTCCGATTGCTTCGTGATTCACTCCCACCAATCTTAGCCATTTGATCTGACACACAAAAGACAAGGACCTAACGTCACCAAGCTCCTTGGCGTACAAAATGACAAATATTGTCATCTGAGGAGCTCACCACTTTTGCCAATTTCCAAGCGTCTGTTCGCCTCAATTTTTGCTCCATGCTTATCCCACCGTCTGATCTTTCTTAAAATACACACCCGTTTGATTTTTTGGTTAAGAATTCCCAAAAATAATTATAAATTCAGATAATTAATTAAAAATTCTGAAAATGGTTATAAATTTGGAAATATTAAGTAAAAAACTGAAAAATAATAATTAATTCAGAAAATTAATTAAAAATTTTGAAAGTTAATTATAAATTATAAATTTTAATTTAAAAATTCTAAAAAGTAATTACAAAAGTTAGAAAAATTAATTAATAATTTTTAAAAAATAAAAAATTTGGAAATTTTAATTTAAAAATTCTAAAAAATCCAAGAAAAACAATCGGGGGTCCGTTGAGATAGTAACTATCTAAAGTATTTTCAAATAAGAGTCCAAACATCCCTGAAGGTCACGTATGCTCGCCGCCTGAAGTAGAACGAACTACTCCTCAAAGGTTGTGATAACTAATCTTTTTCTTTTTTTTGGGGGGGGGGGGGGGGGGGGGTGCTTATGATATGGGTAAAATCGGATCCACTCGATCTCGACGCTAATCTCAAAGTTTTTCAAGGAAAAAACACAGTCAAATCCACCAGATTTGGAATTAAATAACTAATTTTATCCCTCCCTTAACTAGGGAAATCTCCTGCCAAATCTTAAAATATACATTCTCAGGTGTATCATTTGTAACTTATTCCGAGCCTATAAATACCCCCCAGCCAATGGTAATCAATCTTTCTCCACTAAAAACCCTAATATTTATTATGGGTTGCTGACTTCAGGAGTAAAGATTTTTTGCAAGTCCAGACGTTTCCAGCTATCTAGCTCCAGATTTAGACGATCATCAGGCAGCCAAATTTAGATCTCAATCGACAATCCAGATCAGAGTTTTCTCCTCAATTAAAAAAATCATCACCTGATTGTTCCCACACCTAAAAAAGCAGCAACAAGTATCAATCATGGGATTGTCAGAAGCAAGCAGGGAATTTGTCTTCATTAAGGGGGTGTTTGGTTGCACTGAACTTCATTGTTGGATTTTAAATCAGGGGGACAAAAATTGTTCACGTCGTTTGTTTGGCGTGAATTTAATGGAATTTGGATTTGTTCTGTAGCCATAGTATTCTTCAAAAAAAATTTAGTGCGATTTTACCTCCGCCTTTCGCGTTCTCCTGTTCATGAATTTTATATTCTTTTAATTCTCCCTCTCTCTCCAATACTTTTTCCTTTGTCATTTATCCTATTCACGAAATACTATTTAAACTTCAAAACATCCCCTCTTTTTCTACTCTGCAGTCATTTGCTATTTATCCATTTTATCCATATTATAGATTTTTCGACTCTGTAGTCGTTTGCTATTTATTCATATTTGGCAAAATTGCTACAGAACAATGCTATATATAAGAACAGATATGAGAATATGCATATTATAGCGGACGGATCTTTAAGATACGTCCCAAATAAAAAATATATTTTTTATTTTATCGGACGGATCTTTAAGTTCCGTCCCAAATAAAAAATATATTTTTTTAATATAGGACGGAACTTAAAGTTTTTTAAGTTTCGTCCCATTTTTTTTTTTCACTATTGCCCTTGGACAGATCTTTGAGATCTGTTCCAATTTTTATTTTTTTTTCTATTTGGCCTTGGACAAATCTTTGAGATCCATCCCAATTTTTTTTTAACTTTTCTTTTTTCGATAACGCGGATAGAATCTAGCGATTCCAGCCTAATCTATATATAACCCAGAGAACAATAGAGTATAATTTTACCGAAAGTAAAACTATAAGCAAAACACTACACCAAATTAAACCAAAAAAAGCAAATGAGAAAATTGCCTAAGGCCAAAAACAAAAAACTAGGAGCCGAAGATCAAAAGCAGCAACAGAGAAGGCTGGCCCAGCTTCGACCGCTCAGAACCACTGGCCGAGACAACACTAGCCCAACACAAAACACAGCGCTGGGGATGAACGAACGTCCCAGAGCCACTCTGAAGGCAGTTCCGCCAATGCCAAAGCAACAGACAAAACATCAAGAAGGACCAGGAAGCGTTCACGCAGTGACCTCAACACAGAAAGTGAGAAAATGAGGCCAGATAGGGAGCAACGAAGCTAGTCAGCACAAGGACAGGGAATGGGCATGACACTCTCGAGGAACTTCGAGAAGTGCACAGAGGGGAGCATCACCACGACATCCTATAACACCCCATAATTAATTTTAAATTAAAAATACATTTTTATTTTTGCACGTATGATGCACGTGCAAATTTTTATTCTCATTTGTTTATTCTCTTTTACAATTTTTAGCATGCATAACTTATTTAGCCTTTTAAATTAATCTATGGACCAAAAGATTAGAATCTAGCCCATTAGGAGAAGAGCCCACTAGATAATTAAATTAATTAATTAATTGATGAGCCCATTAAGCAAGCCCACTATTAAAATCACAAATAAAGTTAAGTGTGCACTAATACATAACAAGTTACAAATGTTAGTACACATTTAAAGTTACAGATGGTATTAAAAATTGGTTGTGCATTTGTGCATGTGTGCATGCACAATAGAAGGTCAGATTTGCACCCTAGCTTGACTGGGTTTGGGCTAGGAGGGGATGAGAAGGGTTGGAGGTTATGGGAGTTGCAAATGTGAAGATCTGGAAAGGTGAAGGGTTGTAGGTTTTAGGAGTTTAGGACATGAAAGATTGTAAGAGTTAATTAGGAGAGTTATTAGGGGTGGATTTATGCATAATAGACCCTCCCAAAACCCTATAAATAGAGCCCCATTTTCTACATTTCTCTTGCACCAAAAACATAATCAAAAGAGAAAGAAAGAAAAGAAAGCCCCATTTTCTACATTTCTCTTGCACCAAAAACATAATCAAAAGAGAAAGAAAGAAAAGAGAGAAAGAAAAGAAAGAGAGTAAGATTTCTTTTACTTGGAAAAAGTGCTAGTAGGAGAAGCCATAGCTAGGAGAGGAAGTTTTGCTAGGAGCAAGAAGTGCTTGTGGAGCTAGGAGCAAGAAGGAGCTCTTTTTCTTTGTAATTTTCAATCTTCAAATTAAGGTGAGTGTTCTTATGCTTTCTAAGTAGGATTTGCATGCTAATAGTTTAATGAGTAGTGAAAGATTGAATGAGATATTGTAGATAAGAATCCATACTAGCATCTCATGTAATGATTTTGTTGTTACCATGCAAATAGTTTAATGAATAGTATAAAAATTGAATGTGATATGTGTAGATATAATGCTATTATAACATGCAATGATTTTGTTGAAACTTACCAATTGATTGTTACCATGCTAATTGAAAAGTAGAGAAATAATCACATGTTAGAGTGTTTGCAAATTCTTGGTTGTCAAATGTGTATAAGAAATTGTTAGAGAAATATTTTTATTGTGACATATGCTTTAGAGAAGAAAGAAAAGAGTAAGATGAATTTTTTTGTTATTTTGACATGTCGACATTGTAAAAAATACTAGTTTTCGCATGAAGAAATACTTAAGATATCCAAGGTTGATTTAGAGATACATCTGGTTTTTAGCCCAAGAATTTTTATGTGGAATGATAATGGATTTAAACTAAACATGATTTCTACAAATTTCGAGTTTTGTTGAGAAATGCAATTTTTACAAAGAAAGTAGAAACTAATGGGAAATAAAGACATACTCTAATAATAAGTGTGAACTTATTTATTTTTTTCTTTTTATTTGATTCATCTCAGTCCCAAAAGAAAAATTTATCCACTATTCTAAAAGATTGGATCGTTGGATAAATGAATTTTCGAAAAAGAACTAGATTCAAAATAGTATAAACAAAAGAGCACCAATGAAATTTCTAAATAGAAAATATACTTGGTCTTACTGGTTAGCCAGTGCAATATAGAGCTTAGTTGAAAGAGTTTCCAGGTTCAAAACTTGATTGTTGCTTTTATATTTTTTTTTAAAAATTTTCGAAACTGGAATGGGTATTCATAAAGAATTTGAAACGGAATTAGACACAAAGTCCAAGTGGACTTATTGGTTAGAGCGGCAGGGGCTTGGGCTCTGTGTGTCCCTCGGCCTGGGTTCAAGGTTCAAAACTCGGCCGCCCCTTTTGTTTTTTTTCTTAGTTTTCACATTTTTTTAGTTTTCATAAAAAGGACTCTTAATTAAAACTCATTTCTTACTATAAATTGAGGCGATAAATTATTAGAGTTAGTTATAAAATTTTATGGTATATTTTGAGGAAATAAAAATGAAATATAAGTTGTTTAATGAGTTCTAACTCCAAAGAATTAATATTAATTTTCTTTGTAAAAGATCTGTTGAAGGGAAGATGGGTAACAAGTATAAATCTCTCTTTTGTAAATATACCCTCATGTTGAGGATGTGGATTTGTTTAATTTGCTTGTAGAAATTTATTAGGTTGAATCTTTTGTTCGAGAAAGAGATTACTTGTTCTATGTTTGAAAATGCATGAATAAGTACTAAGATGAAACATGGATAATTGTTTAAGAATAAGCTGGAGACATAGACATGATTATTGAAAGGGTATGAATACCCATGATTCTTGTACATGAGAAATTTGAAATTAAAGTGAGTAAGACCTCGGGTACCGACAATTTTAAATGAAATGATTATTATGTTTTGAGATAATTCCATGAAGCTATCTCGGTGGATGTTGATTAAGTCCGGTAGTAGGTAATACTAATTCTAGGCTTGAAAGATTATTCATGTCATGAACATTAAGAGTTAGGCACTTAAGAGAAGTGTAGTAAACTTGGGAAAACGTAAATGGGGTACTTAAAAGTTTTAAATCTTAAGAGTTTTAAATCCGGGACTATGTGTAGTCGGGCGGATAGTTTCGTACTCCAGTGTATATACGTATACCGGGGCTAGAGTGGCACTTGCGGGGGATTCGCACGACGAGGAGTCTGTATAACATTGGGTAGTGTACTCTGGGACTGGGATCTGTACTCATGGAATGCCTGAACCTTGTTCTTACTACTGGGTAGTTTCATGACGAGGGATCAAGCCCTTTATTATGGAGAACGTAGGCACTTGCCCTCAGACCTATGTAGTATGGGATGCATAGAATCCGAACAAGTGTGCATTAGTGTCATCCTAGTGTAGAATTGTGTGTATTAGGTACTAAGGCATGACATACACTTACATGTTTAGCATAGTCACAATTTAACACTTTATTGTTAATTCAACTGTTGTGATTTTTATTAAAGTAATGAGATCATTATATGTACGGCATAGAGAGGATAACCAAGTATAACATTTCATCGGCTATATGTAACTGACGTGCCCACAGATTGATATGCAGGTAATGGACTATTCATGAAGGAGTAAAGATATTATGATGCAATCGATGACTCATTTTATGAAGTTGTATAAGTTATATTTTGTTTTCAAATGTTGTAATCTTTTATTCTTCCGCTGTGTAAAACCAAGTATAAGTGAACTCTGATGTACTATTGAAAAAGTTTTAAATTTCCTTGTAAAATTGTACGAAGTGAAGTAAAGATTCTATGAAATCTCGAATTCAGCCTTATTTGGAATTCGGGGCGTTACACATCCTCTGGAGGGAGGATCACCAAAGAAAGAACAAAGCGGTCGTAAGCAACCAAATCAGTCAATATCGACTCAAATGAGACTCAAATAAGGTAATAGGTCGGAACAAAATCCGACAACAACTCCTAAAGAAGCAGACGGGTAACCAACAAAATACATCTAGGGACTAAGCCCCCCACAACAAACGTTGCTAGCAAAACAAAGACGTTGACTGAATGTAGTCCCCAAATCAATTCAAGAGAACTCAGCTAACAGGCCAAAAAAACCAAACAGGAACAGAGTCTCAAAAAGGACAACGGCCCGTAAGAGGATCATCAAGCTGCAAAACAGCCGCATAGTACCAAAGCAACAAAAACCATTAGAAACCCAGCAAAAAGAACATAACATTTCAGTTGCAAGAACGATACCGAGTAACAAACTAAAAAAACAGGAGAGAAAATAAACAACCAGCCTCCAGAAGAAAAGCTGAGACCACCCCAAAAATAACACCAGCCTTATAAAACAGAGTAAGAAGAGGAGCCAACAAAACAACACAAACGAACATCGGTGCAAAATAAGCCAAAACAGAGCAGCTGGGGAATGAGATTGCCAGACCAGAAGTACCTTGCTAAAACGATCTAAAAGAAAAGCCAAAGAAAAGGCAATCAGCCACCATAACCACTTCAGGTCTGCAAAAAGTAGGGAAAAAAGATCAAATTAGAAATGGGCAAGAGAAAATAGATTAAAAAATATTTGACCGAAACAAAACAATCGCCTCATCTAGGCGACTTAAAAGCAAATCTTCCACTTTATCATTCGTTAAAGTGGAAGGCCAGAATTAGAGAAGAATAAAAAATCCTCGATAATATTATCGATCGAGGCGGCAGAATGAGTAAAAATACGATTGTTTCGTTCCGACCAAACGACCCAAATGATAGCCATAATGGACAGAAACCAGGATTTTCAAAATTCTATTCTGAGAGATGGAGACATCCAACAGGATGAGAAGTCACTGGGGATATTAGATGCTTGCCATGCAATAATAGTAATCATCCATAACGATTGAATAAAGCTACACTTTAGAAAAAGGTGATCGGCATCCTCATGATCAGAGGAGCATAAAGAGCAAGATTGGCCTAAGGCCAGGTTCATCTTGTTAAGGACATCAACTGTAAGAAGCTTGTTGTTAAGCGCTAACCAAGTTAAAATCTTAGCTTTGAGGGGAGCGCTACTGCTCCATAAGAGCTTAGCAGGCGGGGAGTAGATCCCCCCGAAATTCAGGAAGTTATAGACGGATTTAACCGAGTAGTTACCAGAACTGGTCCATCTCCATTTGAAATCTTCTATGGGATGCCAAGAATAAAGATTGAGGCCGCTGAAGAGCTCGTGAAGCTCATTCACCAAAGGAGAAGGAAGAATGTCCGAGAAAGGAATCGCCCGGTACTTTTGGTTGTTAATGGTGGAAATATAATCCGCCACCGTGGTGGAGGAGTTGGAAGCCATCTGGTAGAGCGAAGGGAAAGCTAAAGCTAGCTTGAGATTACCGAACCATAAGTCTTCCCAGAATTTGGTCTTAGAACCATCAGCACACACGTGGGTTAAACCACATCGGAACGGAGCGACAACTTTCCAGACTCCCTTCCAGAAAGAGGAGGCCTTGCGCGGGAAAGGGGATTTGGAAACTCCTATATATTACGACGGAAAAAGCTTTTAAGAGAGATCAGATGAACCCAGGGCAGCTGATCATTTTTTAGAATTCTCCATAACTATTTGCCCAGAAGGGCAAGGTTTTGGTGCCTGAGGTCCAGAACCCCTAAACCTCCGGCAGCCTTAGAAGTGCAGACCAACTTCCAATTGCATAGGTGAGTGCCAGCTTTATAAGTATTCGCACCAGACCAGAAGAAGTTTCTTCTGATTTGGTCGATCCTCTTAATCACCCAAGTCAGGAGGTAGAAGAAAGACATCATATATAAAAGAATAGAGGAGAGAATAGAGTTAATGAGGATGAGTCTGCCACCGTGCGAAAGTTGTTTACCAGACCAACAGTTAAGTCTAATTCAACTTTTTCAATCATCGGCGTCCAATCCGATTTGTGAAGCTTCCCCCATCTCAAGGGGATATCAAGATAAGGGATCGGAAAAGAGGCCGACGCACAGTTAAAGAATTGTGCAATTTCCTTTTGGTGGTTTTGAGACCCTCCGAGCCAAAGAACCGAAGACTTTTGAAAGTTAATGGCTAAACCAGAAGCACTTTCAAAGACATAAAGAAGTAACTTAAGGTTACATAAGGGGCACCCGTTGGGTTTCGCAAAGATAATGGTATCATCAGCGTATTGAAGGTTCAACACACCTCGATAACTTTGCGAACCCCCCAGGCCTTTGATTACATCAGCCTCCCAAGCATTACGGAGCAGCTTACTGAACACATCGGCAACAAGAGAAAATAACAGAGAGGAGATAGGATCGCCCTGGTGAAGACCCCGCTTACATTTGAACTTGTGACCTTCCGTCCCGTTAATAATAATGGACGAAGTACCATCGAAGAAGCTGGACTTAATCCAAGCGATCCATTTAGGACCAAAACCACGATGTAAAAGGATTTCGAACAGGAAATCCCAGCTAACAGGATCCCTTCCGAGTGTGATCTATGACATTCAGAAATGATTTCTTGGGCTGACGTCACGCTATCCAAAATGAAACGATCTTTAATGAAGCCCAATTGGGTAGGATCAATTAAGGGAGATATAGTCGCACAGAGGCGGGTTGAAAGAACTTTCATAATGATCTTGAAGGTTGTATTGAGAAGGCTAATTGGCCGAAAGTCGGAAACCGAGTTGGCTCCCAAGAATTTGGGGATAAGGACAATATGCGCATAATTGATCCTATCAAAGGAGAAACTTCCTTGGTGTAAATCGGAGAACATCTTGAACAGATTATCTTTGAGACAATCCCAGAAATATTGGAAGAAGAAGGCTAGAAACCCATCTGGCCCAGGGGTAGAATCACTTTTTAAAGAAAACACTGCATACTTAATCTCATCCATCGAAAAAGGAGCTTCCAAACTCGAAAGATCATGCGTCTGCTGCCCATACAATTGGGTCCAGTCAAAGATGAAAAGGACGGTGTTTCTGAGATCCCAAAAGATCTTTAAGGAAGCAAAGAAACGTAGAATGTATATCCAAAACAGAAGTTAATTCATTGCCATTGTCTAGAATAGAAGAAATACAATTGCATCGCTGACGGTGCGATGCGAAATTGTGGAAGAAGGAGGTGTTTCCATCACCCTCCTTCAACCAATGAAACTTAGCCCTCTGGGCCCACTTAATATGATCATTGTGAAGAAGGGACGCAAACTCTCTTTTACAAGACACCCTTTCGGAACGAAGGGATTCCGAAATAGGTCCAAGCTCCTCAAGATGATCAATGGTCTAAATGGTGGACAGAAATACAATTTTAAGAAAATTAGCGTTAGCTGATTCTCTTTACACCATATTTTACAACCAAATTTTATAGCATGGAGCTTAATCAGGATGCGACCTAGCCCGGAAGAACCCGTAATCGAAGAGAGGCATTTCGTAATGAGGTTGACGAAGGTTTGGTTTGGCAACCAAAACTTTTCAAAACGGAATTTGAAGGGTCTAGAGAAATTATAATTAGAGGAAGAGATGGGAACGTGATCCGAAGAAGGATTGGGCAAGGCCAATATGAGGGAGTTGTGGAAAAAGTTAATCCAGTCACTAGATATGAGAATGCGGTCTAATTTAGCCATGGTCGGCGACAACTGCATATTAGACCAAGTGAATGATCTGTCGTTGAGAGGGAGATCAGTCAAATGGAGGAAGCGAATGCAATCATTAAAACGGGAGGAGTCTAAGGAGAAAGAGGAACTACTCGATCTTTCAAAGAAGTATCTGGTGACATTAAAGTCCCCACAAAATAACCAAAAAACCTGAATGTTATATTGGAAGGAGTTGAGTTCATTCCAAAAGATCTGTCAACGATTGCGGTGGACGGGCCGTAAACCGAAACAACTGTAAGATCACAATTGAATTCGGCCCAGTGAAGTCGAACCACAAGGAAGAACGTTAATCTACGAATCGAAATGAGGGAAAAATAGGAATCTTCAAAGCCAAAGAGGATCCCTCCTTTAGATCCTATGGCATCCAGAGAGATCGAATTTGAGATTAATGATCCACCGATCGAACGTAAAAGGGAAGGAGAAGGAGACTCAATTTTCGATTCTTGAATGGAGATCATATCACAATGTGAGGAGAAAATAAGGTTAACAAAGCTTGTTGCTTAGACGCACAATGCAGTCCCCGAATATTCCAAGAGATGCTAATCATTAAAGTCCAAAGTCTCAAAAGCTCTAGAGATTTCACGGCTACGAATCAAATCAAAGTCGACAAAGTTATCTGAGTTAACAAGAAACCTCATCTCCCTAGACAGACGAAGCATGTCTAGATTAGAGAGGGAGTTAAAATGTACCTAGTAGATGGACCCTAGTTGTTCCTTCTCAGACGAAGAATGCAAGGAGGTGGGGATATCGAATTTGCAGATCTGGGCTGCGAGGGAAACCTAAAAATCGACTAAATGTTTCGCGACTCTATTGGCCCAAATACGTGCACTAGAACGAATGAGAGAAATAGGTTTCTTGACAAGGGCAGTAGTAGATTGCTTACTCCCTGGATGATCAGGGGCAATTGATCGCATCAATTCCTCCAAATGGCAAACGGACTCGGAGGAGTTAATGGTCAGCAGAACAGATGGACCAGTAGGGTGGAACGAGATAGGAGGAGAAAGGTGAGACATCTCCCTACATCCACGAAGTGGATGTAATCCCACCGTAGAAGGAGGAGGAGCCCAAATAGGAGAATTAAAATGATAAAAAGTAGCGAGACAGTAAGTAAGAGTGTAACTAGGAGCAAACGAGTACATGAGGCCAAAACGAAAATTGAAACCGCTATTGAAAGCCAGACAATTAGAAGAACGACGTTTAATAATAATCGAATGAAACTTGAAAATTACCTGCTTATGCGCCAGGGAAGGATCCAGGTCAGCTAATTCTTCGTCCAAAAGATTATCTTTATCTACCCAAGCATCGGGGATCAGATAGTCAGAAGAGACAACTTTGCCAGCCTTAGGATTATAAATGTGCCCTGATGAGGAAGTGCCATGGATAACGCTTTTGAATTTTTCCCACTCGGATGAGTAATGGGGATTCCTCTCCCAAACAGGCCACTTCTTATCAGAGTCGATCAGACTGGGCTTAGACGGAGTAGGACCAATGAAGAATGGAGCAGCGAGGGCCAGGGAAGAATGAGTCTTGATCGAAGACAGCAGAGGAAGCTTCGGAGGGAGCTCGATAGGAGCAGGTTGAGAAGCAGGGTGGTTTTTCACAGAGGCGATGTCGGGATTAATCCAGACCAAGTTGTGTGCTTTAGAAGGTTAGATTTTGGGGATAGAGGGAGTGCTAAAACTTCTGTGCTGAAGAGGGAGGTTCTTTTTGGGATGATCTTTGTGCGATAACTTCCATTTAGGTGAGGGAGTACTCGAAAGAGAAGAAGTTCCAACAGTGAAAGTATTGGGGAGGGTAGTAGTTTTCGCAGGGGTATTGGCAACCCCCAGAGACAAAGGAGCAGGAGACTGCCCTCCTTTAGAACGGTCTTGATAGATAACCGAGATGGCAAAAGTGGACTTATTATCTCTCAAAGAGAAAGCATCAATTCTATCATTCGCCGACGGGCAATCGAACTTAGCTTCAACCTGAAGACACCTCGAAGCCAGCATTGAGGAAGAAGAAATGCGATGCAATTCTCCAACACATTTAGTCATATTAGCAACAACACGATGAGAATAACAGAACGGCAGAAGTCCCAATAGCGTGACTTTAATAGGAGAGTGGATCAGGGAAGGAGAGGGATGTCCCTGATACAACCATTTGCGAATGGTTAACCTGATAGCTCCGATAGAAAGAGAGTTGATGGCAATTAGTTCTTCCAGGATTTTAAGAGAAGGACAATTAATGACTACTTCTCCGTTGGAGCATGTGTTGATAGCCCACACCCAATTCGACATATTACAAGAGTTTCCAAGAAAAGAATCCAGTGTAGAGTAGGACACCGAGCCTCCGCTGAAAGATACGGCGCCGTAGCATACAAACATGTTCATTTTATCGGAAAATTCTGTTGGAGGAATGAACACATAGGTGACCTGAGGCTTGGTCACTAGAGAGGGAATATTAGAACTCCCTTGGGTCGTGGAGTGATCCGCCGCTATAATACGCTGTGATACAGGAGGCATGGGGAGGAGGGGAGAAGAGGACGAAATTTTGGCCCTCTTAGGCTTGTGGGGATGAAGATCCGCAAGTTTAGACTAAAGAAAGGGGAAATCGAGCACGACGATCACCTGATCAGAGGTGGGAACAACCATGGACAATCCAAAAATTTTCTGTAAGGAAAAGCAACGGTTTCGGGAGTGTCCAGATTTCAAGCAGAACAGGCACTTCATGTTGTCGGTGTATAAAGCCTTAATGTGACCAGCTTGGAGACAGCGGTAACAAATCAATGCATGGGGGGACGAAGAAGACGAGGTATTCTTTGAGAAGGACGTGTAGGGAGAGTTGAAAGGGCGGGAATGGGACGATGACACTCGCCCTAAAAGCTTTGTAGAATTAGGCCGATCGACCAGATTACTCACCGAGTCTGGGCCACACAGAGTAGGCCCACAAATAGGTCCCTGGAAACTGGTTTTATTCAAAAAAAATTTTAACAATATCAACCCATGAGAGGCCCATGGCAGCCCAGGCCCACAAAAGAACTGGGCATAGGGAAAGGAGTAAAAAATCGAAGAATGGAAGGTCAACAGACCAACACTGTAGCGATCAGCTTGCTGATCGAAAAGGGGGAAGAACGAACTTCCAACAATGGGGAAGATATAGTGATGGAACTGCGATGAGTCCCAGGACCACGGATTGGTGTGCGTATCGATCATAAAAGATTAGCAGATTTAATACGTGATCTAACCCTTTATAGCGGAATCTAGGGTTCACGAATTATACCTGCGATGAGAAGAAGATGATAGTTTCTAGAAACCTCGAGCCGTCAGCGACCCCAAGATCTTCTGCACGTATTCCTTCCTCGGGTTGGACGTCGGGTGGGCGACGGTCTCCCAACCTTTCTTCTCCTTGGCTGACCTCTCTTTCTCTCCTTATATGAATCACAAATTTAGAGAAAACTTCTTATCTCTGATAATAGTATGACGGCCAGAGAATAGAGGATATATATATAAGGCTACGGCAGGGACCATGAGGAGAAATTAGGGTTAGGTCTCCTAACGAATCTGGGTATCCCGTGTTCAGCCCGAACACACAACTCAGGCCCATTAACAATAGCTCGGTCCACTAAAGAGCTATTGTTGCACTACCTTCCTAATCCCAAATTATATTTATGAGCTCCTTTTATTATATGCTCATTCAGCTCCCCATGTTAAGATATCGAATGTCCGTCGATCAAATTAAGTTACTGACAACTATATTGATCAACATCTTTTATCCTTAAGTAGTACTACTCAACTTTATTTGTCATGTCGGATGTAATCCACCTGCAGGGTTTACATGACAATCCTTATGAGCTCCTTAAGGGGACATCATCAACCCGACGTATCGGGACATGGATTCCTTTTACAATCAACAGCCCATCATACATACAATGCTATTACCCAATTCATAGAGGTTGTTGATCCATAATGAATCTCACTCTTTTATGAGTCAAAGTAATGCACACTGCATATACATGTCTGTTATTATATCTGGATTAAGAGCATAAGCTTCCATAATAACAGAGGTGTTTGTTCTCTTTTGTAGTCAGTACAAAGAGAACAACCTCAAGTGCTCCTGTTCAATACACACAAAGTGTACTAGTGTAAACCTATAGTCAAGATAGACTAATACCAGATTACACTACAACCTTTCCAATGGATTGTCCAAGTCCGTCTAGGTTGTGAACTATTTATATATTGCATAGGGAACTAATAATATGATCTTCTGTGTGTCACCTCACACCATATTATCAACCTTATAGAATATCAGATACTTGCATTAATATTATAATAAACACAATATGCAAACATATGCCCATATGATTCTCATTCAAAAAAATAAGGAAATAAAGTTAATACAAAAGTGATGCTTTAAGTATATAACCCTAACATATAGAACAATTGAGCTCAGAAAGCTCAATGAAGGGGATGAACGAAGAGACGCTGTTTCTAATCAAGGGGATCGTAAGATCAACCCAAGCTCAACCCACCATAAACCGAAAAACAATCGAAACAAAAACCACTGACGAACTAATGGCTCTAAGAGCGAAAGAGCACCAGAACGACGGAAGAACGGAAACCAGGAGAGGGAAGGAGAGAGATCAAACGATATCTCGAAAACCAACGAATCTGAGCGCGCTCTGAAAACCAAAGGACAAAAATTAAAGTACAACTACTTACAGTGATAGGCTAGCGAATGGAGCGCTGCTAGGACCGAAAAGAAATGGGGGCTGCTGGGATCTGGACTAGGGAGTGGCACCAAACTCAAGAGACCGGAGATGGGAGGGGGAAGCCGGGGCAGCTCCGAACGAAACTCCTCGAATCCCCGGGGCGACCGTCCTAGACGGACACCAACAGGGGGAAGCAAATAGGAGAGGCACAACCAACACCTAGACTAGGACACCGCCGGCAACCGACTAGCGCGAAGGGGAAAAGCTAGATAGCAAGGGGGATGAAGAAAATTGAGAGGGGGAGGTAGCGTAGGCGGTAGGGGGAGAAGGGAAGTAGATCTGGGGAATTTCAAATCGCTTATGAATCGCCTCTTGTGAATCCTAACTGACAACTTTTCGTTACAAAAATACCTCATTTTTTTAAAAACTTTTCTTAATTATTAAAATAATCAAATTAATTATTAAAAAATACCCAGAATGTTTTTTTCTTTCGCGGGACGGAACTTAGAGTTCCGTCCGATCAATTATTTTTTTTGGCTATATTATAGCATTTTACCACTGCAGTAAATGTCGATTGCTATAGGTATAATATATATTTTGCTATTTTTTTGGAATCACGACTGTGGATACTTAGGCTTTTAAAAATAGAAAAGCCTAATTTACTAATTAGCCCAAACATTGCTCTTTCCACCACAGAAGTCGGACCAAGTCACCACATAAACAGTTGGTTTTTTTTAGACTTGGTTTTTTTTTGTCGGCTGGGTTTTTTTTCCTTCTTTTTTGGTTTTTAAATTTCAGTTTTTTAAGCTTCATCTATCTTTTTTAGGTTCGGTTTTTTTTAAGCCGTTTTTTTTTGTTTTGGTTAAATTATTTTTTTCCAGTTTCTTATAACTCAATTCAGTTTTTTTTTTGGCTTTAATTTTTTTGGGTTCGGTGTTTTTTTTTGTGCTTAATTTTTTATTTTTGGATTTAATTTAATTAGTTTAACCCTAATTTATTTAGATTAATTACAAATAAAACCAGAAGTTGAAAAGTTTTTTAAATTACTTTCGCTACAGTATTTTTACTACTCAAACAAAACTAATCTTTCATGCAAAACTATTCCAGTTACAGTAAATCTATATTTAACCAAACCACTTTCTCATAATTCAATTCCATAGATTTCTTTTCTCTATAATAATCTTACAACCATAAAAAGGTTTTACAATTGACCAAACACCTCCTAAGTGAGCATGATGCCAACATGATTGCGTTTGCAAATTGCAATATTCCAATCTAGTATATACTGTTTTATATGGTTGATTTATATGTATTCTAATTTTTATTGAACTCCCAGTTGCCACTAAACGTGCTCCTCTGGTCATTCAGGAGCTGGTGAAGCATGAAGCTAGATACAAAGGAGAGTAGCCACATGCTTGTATTTCTAATTATAATCCACCATAATCTCTCTCTAATCAATAATAATATTATAATGTGAGAGTTGGGGTTGTCATTTATAGACTACATGTAATTTGTAAATATTCAATCATTTAATCTCAACCATTCATTTTGAAGTTGGAGTTATATCAACCATTCATTTACTCATACAAGAGATAAAATCAGAAAGAGTTTCTCTTTCTAGATTTTCTAGAGAGAGAAGCTCCCTAACAAAACCCAAAAAAGAAAACCTAGATCTAGATCTGAGTTTGGAGGGGGGTGGCGGCTAGGATTGCGCTGCCCCCTCTCCGTTCGCCCTTCACCGTCCATCCCCTTAGCCCGTCACTCACCACCACTAATCCCTTCTCTCCAACAACGAACCCAACCCGCGGCTAACGCTCGACGCCACCGGCCCGTCGTACCCTCCTCTTTTCGCCCATGTCACTCCTTCCTCCGCAGCTCCCTTCGATCCGTCGTTTGGACTGTGACGACGGAGGATCGGGAGATCCTATGGCGGGGAGTTCGAGAAGAGGGCAGCGTCGCCTTCGATTCGCCAGTCCCAAATGGGGACCCCTTTCGTCTGTCACGTCGACCACCGTAGGAGCGATCACGAGCTCCTAGGACGTGGAGCTCGAGGTGAAGGCAGTGAGTGCCCCCCCCCCCCCTCGATGCTGGCTGACGTCCACCTTCCCCGTCGATTGCTGAGTAGCGACTCCGGGAGCTCTTCTCTTCAGCCCCGAGAAGTTGGTTGACGTCAAGCATCCCCCTTGCTGAGTAGCGACTTCGGGTGTATGTTGTGTTTGTGTGGGCGGTTTGGAGGAGTTGGCTGGGTCCGATTTTTTATTTGGTATGAAATATGTTGTTTTGCACAATTGTGGGGATTGGGTCCGAAGATGGGGTCCCTCCATGAGGTGCGCTCACTTGTCGCAGCACAGTTGTGGGGCTTGGGCCTGTAGAGGGGTCCCCCATGAGGTGCGCTGAATGGAAATGTTTAGTTGGAGTTGTTTGGGATTTTTGGTTGTCAATGTGTGAGTCACACCCTGAATTCGATCTCTTTTAACCAACTGCCACAGGCTTCACGGCAGCACCGCCACTATGCCATCATCATTGAACCTAAAATCTACAATATCCGCCTGCAGGGGCGAGAGGAGAAGGTGATGCTTCTGTTAGTTGAGATTTGTTTCGGGTTTTTGCGTGAGAGAGAGATAGAGAGTGAGAGAGTGAGAGAGTGAGAGAGTGAAGATGTTGCTTATCATTACTCTATGTAGGTGTATGTTTGTGTTTGTGAGAAATCACTTGAGAGAGTAAAAGCGTGAGAGAGGCGAAGATATCCTCTTCACGGCTCTATCTTTGACTATGTAACACTCCGTTTTTGTACGATACCTGAAGATATGCATATGTGTATGTATATTGTTAGTATGCGTGCAATTTATTGTAGTATTATGGGTCGATTGTGCCATCATGGTGGATGGTTAGGGCTACGGGACGGTTTTTAGGAGAGTTGCATTCCAAAGATGCACGAGAACGAAACGGACCGATACTAGTATAACTGCTAGTTTTCGGCACGACGCACATGCAAATATAACACGGTATGGTACTACAGTGAATATAGATTGTGTGCGCTCGTTAAAACACGAGTCTCACACTCGTTGGAGCTCGTTAAGAGCTAAGTTGGGCAGCCAACACACCTAACACAAAACCAATGGGCTAGCCATGGTTTTGGGGCCTACAAAACCACCTAAGATCTAACCTACCCCCCACCCCTTGTCAAATCCGGTCACCCCTTCCCATCACCCTCATTTTCCACTTCATTTTTCCCATTTGCTCTGGAATTTTCAGAAGAGAACACCCCAAAGAGAAGGAGGAGAGAAAAGAAGAAGAAAGTGAAGGAGAAGGAGATTTCCAAAAGGAGTTTGAAGAGATTCCTTCTACTACTACAACCTAAGGTGGGAAGTTTCTCTAAACTTAAATTCTTGTCTCTTAATTAAATTTTGTTGCATGCATGTGTGTTAGAATGCATAGGATTGCTTTTTCTAAAGTTAGAAGTAGAAGTCAGAATGGAACTAGAGAAAGCTGGTTCGGAGTGCCATGTTGTGGATTTTTCCGAGAGCACAATATGTTGAATTAGACCACAAAATTAAAATTGTTTGTTCATTTATGTGTTATGATCATCCATGAATTATTTCAAATTTTTATAAGATCATTTGATGTGCTAATAAAATTGTGAGATGGATATATGTCGTAAGGCAGACTCAGGAGAAGAAAAACAGAATGGTTGATATTGCAGGAATTTTCTTGAATTATTGAAGCATGATTTTGATCTAAAATTTTTACTCATTATTCCTGAATGCATGTTGATTATCTACAAAAATCAGTAGATTATTTGGATGATGTTAAAGTCATGAGAAAAATCTATCTCTAATCAGTATCTGATGTTGAATTAGAAAACTGGATGGTTTCTGTGCTCACTTGCAGTAGCTATTACTCACTGAATAATTAGAATTTTGACATGAGGTCTTTTGTATGATGTTGGGTATGATGTCTAGTGTCACCATCATAAAATTTGTATCAATTGGACAAGTGTGCAATTTACTGTGATTTTGTTTTTGAGCACTGTGCTATTTTCAGCCAGTTTCGACACTCTGTAAAGATTGGGAAATTGAGACCTGTTAGAGGCATATTTTGAGGATCATGACCCAGGAGAGAGTTGTAGGGGACACCTAGACCTTTCCAACAAAACTAATTTGAGGCAAATCCAGTACACAGTTGAATTTTTATGATTTTTGTAAGACTGGACAGAGGACGATAGTAGAGCTGAATGCTCTGAATTGGAGAGACCAATTGTGTAATGGGTGTATCGATGATAGATGAGTGTGTTAGGGTGACTTAATGGTGTAATTTGTAATCATGACCAACTAGAGAGTTGTTGAGGATACCCACACCCTTCTACAAAATTTGAGTTTGTGTCGTTCTGATGAACGAGTAGGATTTTGTGTTACTGGTAAGGTGCAGCCCGTGCACAGGAAGCACGCATGTTGGAGCTTGAAAAGCTAATTTGAGGACTTAGACGGTTGATTCTAAGCTTGTGATCAACTAGGTAGTTATAGCCTAGGATCGTACCTTTCCAGGTTGGGCTATACACTCCAATCGGAGTTGTATCGAGAGAGGGATGACCATTTTGAGATCGGGCGGAAACCCGTAGGTTGCTTAGTCTGAGTTAGGACTAAGAATTGTGAAAGCAACTTTTCCTTGTGTGTGAGCTGAGTCAGTGACTCGTGGCTAGGGATGGTCGATCTCTGTTATTGAGGTTTTTGTTTTCCCGAGTGGGATGTGTGACTCGAGTTAGTCACTAAGGTAAAGGATACCCTGAACCTATCAAGCCTATATTATTAGACTTCTGCCGAGCGTAGGACGTCCGAGCATGCTAGTGAGTGGAGCTCATAGGGCAATTTTATATTTATAGCCGGGGTAGCGGCAGGCGTAGACCATTTTGCTGGATGAGTCCAAGTCGGGGAAGTGGCGGACCGGACCGGTGTCGCCAGGGGCCAGAGGTTGATAGGCAAGTGCGGAAGCAGTAATTCTTACCCGAAATACTTAGAGTAAGGTAGGGGTTAGAATGGTTTATTAGGGGATTGGGAAATTGCATTAGTCCTAGTAAGCCATAGTCGGTGTTGTATCTTCCAGTCGTAGGGATACGTTCTCGGCCGCTCATGGATTGAGTTCCCGGCTCGTATCTCGATCTGTTGATTCCCAAAGTTTGCCGGAGTAAGGTGCGGGAGGCCCGAAGGAGTTGACCTTCCGTGGTGCTTATGTCCCTAAAGCGCGGGTTGTGTTTTGTGTTTGGTGTATATTTGTTCATAACCCGGGCCAGGGGTGAACACGCATGCGAGAGTCCATGAGTGGAAATGTGGAACCAAGGGTCGTAAGGACCAGGTTCAACGCGGTTTCTAAGGAGGTCCGTGTGCGGGTACCAACTGGCGGTGACCACTTGGGCACTACAAGGTGGAATATGACCGACCGCTGCAATCTCCTTGGGCGACGGACAGTCTATTGGGAACTGGATGGGTACATGGGTAGGATGCATGGCGATGGATTGAACCCTACAATCAGGAGAGGCGAACTCCTTGGAAGGTATGTAGTATGGGATGCATACATTTCCATCGAAGTTGATTTTGGGAAAGTATGTAGTATGGGATGCATATGTCCCAACTGAATTGCATTAGAGTAGGTGCATCGTGTGCATTCTTGTTCGTGCATTAGATTAGGCTATGCTTGGATCTTGGACGCATGTAGTATGGGATGCATGCAGATCTAGATTCCCAAGTCTTGCTTGCTTTAGAATAGGCTTGTGATTGGTGCATTTAGTTGTTAGATCATGACATACACGAGCACCACATAATTTAGGATGCACGTTTCCCTTTTCCATTCAAGATGGGTTGTGATTGAATTTTAGAGGATCGCTGTTATCACCAGCTTTGCGTCAGTCGAAGTACTGACGTTCTCCACCTTTTAGGTATCAACTTCTACCTTTCAAGCAGGTGCAGAGATATCAGAGTAGCGCAGCAGAAGTCTCATGCCGAGGAGCAAGTCCCAGGAAAGCAAATTGACTGTTCAGCGGAGCCTCGGCAGTGAGCCGTCGACTGCCATTCAGAGAGAGAGAAGTTGTTAACTTTACAGAAGGAAGTGATGTATGTTGTAATAAGATGTACTGAGTTTATGTAATTTGTATTCTTGTCAAGAACAAGACATTGGTTGTAATCAATGATGTAATAACTCATTTGGCAATAAAAAGTTTTAAAATTTTCATGTTATTACTGTGTTGAGATGCATTTGAAGGCAAAGATTCTTGGGAGTGTCACGGATACCCGGTAATGGGGATCCGGGGCGCTACAGACTATGTTTGTAGTTAGGGTAAGTGAGAGTTTTGTTTGGTGAGAAATCACTTGAGAGAGCTAAAGTGTGAGAGAGGTGAAGGTATCCTCTCCACGGCTCTCCTTTTGGTTGTGACTTTGACTGGACCAAGTGTGAGAATGTTTTGGTAAGTGAGTGGGAGCTGGGAAGAAGGATGAGAGCGGCGAATATCTAAATCCCGCGTGATACGCTTCAGGTGGGTGTGCGCGTGCCGTGGAGGTGGTGCACGAAGCTTATTTGACGTACATACAATTAGTTGGTCCTTGGTTCGTGACTGGGCCCAAGATGGGGTCCAATAATATTGGGGGAGGTAGGGGCCAAGCATGGGCAGTTCGACCTAGCATTGTGGGTTGATGTCTTTGGCCTACCACTATGGGTGCTAGAGTGAAATCTGATTGTATGTACTGGTCATGTCACTTCATGTTCTATTTTTATGTTGTTGTTTGTAATTTAACCCAGTACGCTGGGTTTGTTTGGTTAATTTCTTATTAATGAAACAGGGTGGCCATATTCCACCCTTTCCTTAATAAAAAAAAACTCATTCATTTACTCAACTGTTGTTAGTTACCATGATACCCTCAAAGTTCAAATTTATTTACAACATAATTATTTACAAAAGTGCCACTCATATAAAATAAAAGTTTGTGCCAGTAGGGGTAATTTGTATAAAGTATGTATGAGTAAAGGGAGGTCTCAGGCTCGAGGCCAAATTATGTATTATTATTTACTTTATAAAATAAATAAATAAAATGATTATAACATGCATCGCACGTGCAGGTTACTAGTAATTATACTATAATCTTCAGCAAATAGGCTTATCTTACTTCTCCTTTCTATATTTTGAAATAGAGAAAAGAGAGCAAAAGTAGGAGAAACACATTTAAATATTATCACGTGCATTCAACACTTTTCCAAATAATAATATTAAAAAAAAAGTAACAAACCCCCAAAACCCTACAGCCGATCACTTCCTTCCCCGTTTGAAAAAATCTCCACAATCCACTGTCCACACCTCCTCGCCACCGCCGCCTCCACCTCCCACACCCCTTGCCGCAGCCCGCGCTCACTGCCTCCTCCTCTGCTCTGCCCCCACGCCACCTCTCACCTCCATACCCAAAATTGCCAACCGCTCACGATCGTCACCTCCACCTCCCACACTCTTTGTCACCGCCCGCACTCGCTGCTCGTGAACACCGTCCGCACTCGGTGCTTCCACCTCTACTCTCCCCCCCCCCCAACCCTCTCACCTCCATACTCAAAATCGCCAAATTCCATGGTCGAGTTTAATTTGCACAGACTAAAATTATTATGAACCTTGACATCTATTTCATCCCCAAATTCCATGACTCTTAAATTTTTTTTAGGACATTTAATTTAAAGAGTTTATACTATGTTGAATATGGCTGCAAATGAACCAAGCTATTCGCGAGCTACTTGGTTCAAGCTCGGTCAATGCTCGGTCAAAGCTCGGCTCGTGCCGAGCTCGAGCTCGAAAGCGAGCTCGATATGTAAATGAGCCGAGCTCGAGCTTGAAGGTACGTGGGTTTTAGGCAGAAGCTCGTGAGTATTCAGCTTGAACTCGGTCAAAGCTCGGTCAAAGCTCGGTCAAAGCTCGACTCGGGTCGAGCTCGAGCCTGAAAGTGAGCTCGATACAGAAACGAGCCAAGCTCGAGCTTCAAGGTATTCGGCTCGACTCGGCTCGTTTGCAGCCCTAATGTTGAAGTTATTAACATGATAGAATATTCATATTAACATGTACTGCAACTTTTTTTGTTCAGAAATTGATCTTATTATGTTAAATTAATTTCTTCTTTAGGTTATGGTGGTAAAAATTGTTCGGTTCTTTCAGGTATAATGTCGTTGTTCTATTTTTGACGTGTAGTTGGTGTCAGTTATTTTTAGGGAGTTACACTAGTTTTTTTGTGAGTCCATATCCAAATTCACCTTATTCCATGGTCGGGTTCATAGTAAATTCAATGAAAAAAAAAAGTTTAATGAGCAGTCAAACTGTAACCCCCGTTCCCGCCAATACGTATTTTCTAAGTTTTTTCAGTATTTCAATTCTTTAGAAATCATTTTCCGCTTTTTAATTCTTTTGTTGAAATTTATTGTTAGATCCCCTAATAATGTCTATTTCTATTCATTAATTGTATTTGTTGCTATTTTCAAACGACTATATATTTTAATAAAAATCTATATCCATTTTATAAGTTTGTTTTCTTATTCGGTTAATTATTTAACCCAAATCAAATATATTGTTATTATTAGAGTATTTAAATAAATGTGTTTAACGCAAATTTTATTATTATTATTATTATTATTATTATTATTATTATTATTATTATTATTATTATTATTATTATTGTGTTTATGATTATTATCATCATTATTATCATTATTATGATTATTATTATTGTATTTTTGTAGAGCACAATCCCAGTCTACGCTATAATGTGTTTAATTACTTTGTAAGCCATATTAAATTCCTAGTCCATACTATAATTATTTTATTGTCTTATTATTTGAATTAAAGGCATTCTATGATTGTTGCAATTATTTTTACCCATTCTATATCTTTATTTTTTTGATTATAATGCGCCCATCTTAATAAATCTTGATGTTCATCTCTAACCCAAACTTGTTATTTTTTTATCCTTTTCTTTGCACGAGAAATCCAATCTCAATTTCTAGTTTATACTATATTCTAGTAATTGATTTATTATTACTGTTATTATTCTTTTAACTCAACTAAAGCACGATCTATCCTGCAATTTATATATAGCCATTTACTTTTGTAAGCCACTCTATTTTATTTTATTTTATTATGTTGAGTGCTTAATTAATCTACTATTTTGTTCTTTAATTTTCTTATTGAATCTAAACCTGCATCCCAACGCATTAACCCAAATCCTAACCCTATATATAATCATGTTTTACCCTAACCCTAATCTCTATTAACTTAATTAAACCCCTGCTAATTACCCTCAGGCGCCTAACCCCTTGCCTCTGTTCTTTTGTTTCCTGTTCATCTTCTTCCTCTTTGCGGCACCAAAACCCAGCACCCATCGCCTGTGCCATAGCCTCGTCGTTCTCATCCTCGTTGCCCTGCTGCGCTCCGCCACTGCACTACTCTCCTTCGACCTTGCCAACCATCGCAGCACCATCTCCACCCCTGTACCTCTATCGACCTCTATCAAAACTCCAACACCGCAACCACCGCCATCTTCATCCTCGCGAGACCCTGCTCCTTCTACTTCGTCACCCTCTTCTCTTGTGCGACGCCACCCCACAACCAGCACAACGTCGCACCCCGCTCTCCTTCCCTCATCACCATCTGTAGTCGCCTCGTCATCACCTCCTACTGCTGCTACCGTCGACCCAACGCCAAGCTCCTGCCTCTGCCTTCGGCCGCTCGAGCCAACACCCGCTTGATGTCCCCTCCCTCTTCTGCCTCGCAGCAGCCTCGAGTGCCACCTGAGCTCCTACTCTTCTCACTTGCTATTGCCCTTGCTGCCTGCCATCGCCCAAGTCTGCACAGCGCTGCATTCTGTCGATTGCATGTGCCGTGTCTTGCACGTGCTTCTTCTTGTTTTGTCACACCCCATAATTTTCAAAGAGTATAAACAATATATTTATGTATATATATGTTGAAAAGGTGCTATTTGTATAAGGAATTAATGTATGATGGCTTGATGGTAATAATTTGAATATTGAATAGTATGGAGAGGGGGCACGTGGTTTGAATGAAACAGCATGCTGTTGTAGAAAGTGGCTGATGATGTCACTTGGATTGGGGCCCACCCGCATACCTGCTGTGTACTCACGGTAGAGGAGAAAAGAGATTGAAAATAATCCTATATCGGGAGTTGAACATAATATAATATAATATAAATATAATAGCCTATGATCAACAGTCACCAATCCGGTTAACCACCTTTTGAGAGGTAGCCTGTGGTGGGCAGTTGTACTATACTATAAATAATTTGTCTTCTAAATTGTATAAATTATCTGAGCTAGGGGCAGGGGCGTTTCAAGTGGTATCATAGCCGACTTTCGATACCGAGTGTGGGTAAGAGTGGGTGAGATGTATTCCTGAGATGGAGCTAGTAGATGTACGGGTATGCCTGAGAGGGAGCGAGGTGGTGGCCTGAAATAATGGACCACCCGCAGAATCAGGGTACGGTGCAGCTAGCAGAATCATGATACTCCACTCCACATCGGCTAGAAAGGAGATCCTAAACTAGATTGTGCATGCCCGTGCTCAGCGTGGACGCTGATTTCTGAAGGGGGGTGTGTGTAACACCCCGTAATTTTCAAAGAGTATAAATAATATATATATGTTTATATATGTTGAAAAGGTGCTATTTGTATAAGGAATTAATGTATGATGGCATGATGGTAATAATTTGAATGTTGAACAGTATGGAGGGGGGCCCACGTGGTTTGAATGAAAGAGCATACTGTTGTAGAAAGTGGCTGATGACGTCACTTGGATTAGGGCCCACCCGGATACCTGCTGTGTACTCACGGTAGAGGAGAAAAGAGATTGAAAATAATCCCATATCGGGAGTTGAACATAATATAATATAATATAAATATAATAGCCTATGATCAAGAGTCACCATTCCAGTTAACCACCTTTAGAGAGGCAGCCTGTGGTGGGCAGTTGTACTATACTATAAATAATTTATCTTCTAAATTGTATAAATTGGCTAAGTTAGGGGCAGGGGCGTTACATGTTTCTCCTTTGTGCTCTTGTTGTGTCCGCTGTACACGTGTGTTGCACGTGTTATTTCGTCTCTTGCACGTGTTTCCACCATCGCTTGTCTCGCTTCTGTTCATTATCTATCAGGCAAGTATCTTGTACATTTTTATTGTTCCGTACAAGCTTTTTAATTGACCCTTCCGCAATTAGTAATTTTGCTTGATTATAGTATTTTGAAACTCGTCCATGTTCATGAAAAATATCTTTACAAATTTCAATTGATTGAACTGTAGATTTGTTTATGCCTTGAAATCCTTCTAAAATTAAATCACTTGATATATATGTTGAATCGAATCAATCCATTTGCGTCTTTGGTTCAATGCCCATCAAAAGATCATAGATATCAAATTGTATATTTCTACCCTGATGTCTGTTCTGACTTGTAATCAAATTTTGACCCAGTTAAATTTTGAATAAGTTAGAACTTTATAAATAAGAGTTTTAGCCCATTGAGTCTAGTTTTCAGAACTTTTGACGGATCTGAAATCCGATGTCTATATTGCAAGTTATGCTATTTTTAGTACGATGATGTTTTCAATTCTAGATTACTATTTTGAAGTATATGTTCTCGATTAACTAATTTGAATATCATGCTAAAAGTATAATAAAGACCTGATATTTTCCAGTATGTTACTAGACATGATTAGAAAACGATTTTTGATTTTTATAAGATTTTTTAATGAATTTACAGTTAATTTATAGATACATGAATTTGACCTTGGCATGCTTCCTGAACACAAAATCTATAAAGAATTGACTGTTTGACCTAGCTATTATATTTTTAACATATCGTGTGTATATGCTTTAGAACCAGTGAGGAGTCTAGTTTCTGGAACTCCTAACCGATCTTGAATTGCTTTTCTGTAGCAGTTGAAATTTTAATTTTGGTGTAGCAACATCCTGCTGTCCAGAATTGGAGTTCTTGTTGTTTCAATATTTATAAGTTTGTTTATGGCACCCGAACATGTTTTTCGCCCAGTCTGAACCTAGTTTTTGTCCATGTCATGTTTACCTATCCCTGATTTTGAACATTCATGTATGTTTTGGTAAAAAGAATAAGTAACAAGCTGGGGATTTAAGGGAAAGATCTGGTAGTGGATGATATAGGCAAGTGTACTCGGAAGGGGGGACGTGTTTCCCACATGTTTGCATGAATACATGGTTACATGATTCATGAGTCTGTTTATCTGTTTATATGATTACCTGACTGCGTTCTTCCTTATAGGAAGGTGTGCTCAGAAGGGAGCCTGTGTTTCCCACCTGTTTGCATGAATACATGATTACATGATTCATAAGTCTGTTTATCTATTTATCTGTTTATATGATGCCTGAGTACACGGGCCTATGGAATCAACCACTAAATCTAAACGTAAGTTGTTTATATGCAGGAACCATGTGGTATGGGATGCATGAGTGATGCATTATATATGATTAAATAAAAGACTTAAGAATAATATATTTCGCTTGCATATTCCTGTCACCTATTTCACATATTTATCTAATATCTATTACAAGTTTACAGGTTTACAAGTTTACATGTTATCTGTTACCAGTTCACATGACTCCTGTTACAAGTTTGCATGATTTTCGTTTACATGGCATATTCATGTTACATTATTCCTTGTTCTCAATTAGTTATATTTTGAGACATGCTCTAGTTGTTGACTGCATTACCTTGATCATGTTATATTACATTTGCATTGCCAGTTTTTGTTTTCTTTCTTGTTCAGTCCTTGTTACTTTCTTGTTATATATGTTTAGAGCTGGTATCGGGTCCTATCGGGTCGGGTCCTCTTCTACCCGAACCTGGACCCAATACCTCACGGGTCCAAAAATTTGACCCGGATCATGACTTGCAAGAGCCGAGTCCGGGTCTGAGTTAAAAATATCGACCTGTCGGGTCCGGTAGCGGCGAATAAATATTTGCACGTAAGTATTTTGCACCCGATATCCTACGGTCCCAACAATTTGTACACTTAAGTAGATGAATAAATATTATATTTACATCTATATTCAATAATTACTATTTATATGTATTTTCTTATAACACTATTATTAATTTCATATATTTTTAAAGTATTTCTTAACGGGTCCGAGTCCGGGCCCGAGTCGGTTCTATTTTGAGCAGACTCGGATCCGGAGCCGGACCCGAAAGTGCATCAGGTCTTATTTTAGGATCCGGACCCTTATAGATCAAGTCGGTTCCGGTCCAATGCTGGGTCCGGTTCGGGTCCGAGAAGCGGGTAAATGTGACAGTGCTTTACATGTTGTTTCTCATTATCATATTCTTTCCGTATTTGAATTCTCAGTTCTTATTGTTCCTTGTTATATGTCTGTTGTTCCTCGTTAACATATTCTTTTGTTCTTGTTCACATTTTTTCTTGTACTACCTGCGGCCCACAACTTGCTCTAACGGGTGCTCCATCCATCTTTCTTTTGAGTTATGTTATATAGGTACAGACAATGGGTTATTGAGAGAACTCATCGAGCTATTATTGCATTACATATTTTTGGGCTATTTGATAAGTTCTTGTATCTCAGATATTGGTTATTGTATTATATTCTCGTTTATGTGATTTTTATTGCATTGTTGAGTTTACTGGTATTGTACAGCTTATGGATTATATGAATTGGGCCTCAGTTACGCGGCTGTGTTTCCATATAATGGGAAGCGGAGCGTGACACAAACCCTAACCCTAATACAGAATGCTGAGGTAAGGAGTTTTTCGAGAATTAATCCGATATTAATTTATACTATGGTTGAAGTTACATGATAGAAAGTTCAAAGTTCTTTACACTTTTTTTCCTTTTAGATTGTACTTAAATGTTACAAATAACTATTGTTAGATGTATTATTTAGATTCTTTTTATAGCTATTGTTGTCATCTGACCTTCATTTTTTGAAAGCTAACCAAGTTTCTTACTTGAATTCAGGTATATATAACCAGTGGAATCCTGAAGCCGATCTAAGACCCTTTTTTAGGCAAGACTATTGATCTATGTCTTATATCACTTGGATTTCTTACGACATTATTGCATTTAGATAGTGCTAAACGTTACAAATAACTATTGTTAGGTTGTGTTTACATGAATTGATACGAAAGTGGTATACGAGTGGATAGTGAATGTTGGTGATAAGTATAAAAAATGAGAAATTTAATAAAATGGAGCGAAATTTTTTTTCGTTCCTGAGTGAATTATATGTAAATTCAGTGAAATATAGTGTTTTACTGAGTATAAAGCGGTTGATTTTAATCATCACTGTTATCAACATTAATATGAGGCAACATTAACCATTGACTCCTTACCACTTTTGTATCAATTCATGCAAACACAACTTTATTCAACGCTCCCATGCTCCTCGCCGCCGCTCACGCAATAGATGCTTTTGGGCTATTGAAAATATTCTATGCTCTGGTAAGACCATGATTAAGAAAACCTGGTTTTGGTATTGAGTGCATGTAATTTAGTGGTAATATCAAACAAATCAAAAGTATTGGTAGGCAAAATCCCATTTTGATACATCTGTTGTGACCTGGTATTAGTCAATACACATTATTTATTAAAATGTGTAGTAATGAGGTGGACCTACTGCAACAAAAATCTAATTGAAGATGTGTAGTAATGAAGTGGACCCACTTCAAAAAAAAATTAACAAGCTTCCTAAAATAATTTTGAGGGACTTCAAATCGAGTATGTCAATGCTATTTGTGCCACTATTGTATGTTTTTTGTAACGTAGTTTGGTTTAGCATGTAGTGTTCACCAGTTCATGTCATGTTTAGGAATGAGTTTAGGATAATTGGAGTTGTTGGAATAACTCTACTGTTAGTTTAAAGATAAATTTAGTTAAATTTTGTGTGTGTTTGGCAACGAGAGAGAAAGGGGGAGCGAAGACATAGTTGAGAGGTAAACTCGGTTGAAGTGCAGTTGAGATAACTTCAGTTAGTTCAACTTTACTTTTGGGCTATAACAAGTGAAGTTATTTTTTTTTTGGTTTAATTTTCATGTTCTTTTTTTTTTCATTTTTAGGGATGAGTTTTAGGCTTTTGATGAAGCTAAACAACGAGAAGGTCTAGATCGAACTCAAGAATACCACTGTTGTTCACGGTAGGTACCTCTCTCTCTTCTTTTGATTTTCTGATTTCTTTTTAGCATTATTATGTTTTATTTCTTTAATTTTCGTGTTCTTTTTCAGTTTTGGGGATGTGTTTTAGGTTTTTGATGAAGTTGAACAACGATACGATCTCGATCGAACTCAAGAATGCCACTGCTATTCACGGAAGGTATCTCCCTCTTTTCTTTCGATTTTTGTGTTCTTTTTTTAGTTTTGGGATGAGTTTTAGGTTTTTGATGAAGTTGAATAATGAGGCGGTCTTGATCAAACTCAACAACATCACTGATGTTCATTGCAGATACCTCTCTGTCTTCTTTTGAATTTTTTGATTTTTTATTAGCATTATTATGTTTTATGTCTTTAATTTTCGTGTTCTTTTTTCAATTTTGGGGATGGATTTAAGGTTTTGATGAAGTTGAACAATGAAACGGTCTCGATCGAGCTCAAGAACACCACTGCTACTCACAACACCATCATAGGTACCTATAACTTATATTTTTTCTCTCTCTCTAAGTTAGGGTTTTGTGGTTAATATTTTTTTGTTGGAATCAATAGATCGGCAGTTATTTATGAGTTCGTCAAACTTATTTTAGTCTGTGCAATTTGCACAGGGTAACACTAGTCTCTAATATTATAATGGGATAGTTGGGGTTGTTATTTACAGACATTCAACCATCTAATCTCAACCATTCATTTTTAAGTGTGAATTATATTACCCATTTATTTACTCAACTATTGTTAGTTACCATAATACCCTCGAAGTTCAAATTTATTTACAACAAAATTATTTACAAAAGTATCACTCATATAAAATAAAAGTTTGTGCTACTAGATGTAATTTGTAAAGAGTATGTATGAGTAAATGGAGGTCTTAGGTACGATGCCAGATTACGTCTTATTATTTCCTTTCTAAAATAAATAAAAAATTGATTAGAACGTGCATCGCATGTGCAGGTTACTAGTAATAATATTATAATCGGAGAGTTGGGGGTTGTCATTTGTAGACAACCAACCATCTAATCTCAACCATTCATTTTTAAGTTGGAGTTATATTAACCATTTATTTATGTAATTGTTGTTAGTTGCCATAATACCCTCAAAGTTTAAATTTTTTTACGACATAATTATTTACAAAAGTGTCACTCATATCTCTAATCTCTAATCTCTAATATTATAATGGGAGAGTTGGGGTTGTCATTTGCAGACATTCAACTATCTAATCTCAACCACTCATTTTTAAGTGGGAGTAATATTAACCGTTCATTTACTCAACTATTGTTAGTTATTATAATACCCTTAATGTTCAAATTTATTTACGACATAATTATTTACAAAAGTGCCACTCATATAAAGTAAAAATTTGTGCAGGGTAATCTGTAAAGAATATGTAATGTGTAAAGGGAGGTCTCAGGTTCGAGGCCAGATTATGTCTTATTATTTACTATATAAAAAACATTAATTAGAATGTGCAGCACGTGCAGATTACTAGTAATACTATAATATGGGAGTTGGAGTTGTGTAATTTGTAAAAAATATGTAATTTGTAGACAACCAACCAAATAATCTTAAATATCATTTTTAAATGGGAGTTATATTAACCATAAATTTACTCAACTTTTGTCAATTACCATAATGCCCTTAAAGTTCAAATTTATTTACGACATAATTATTTACAAAAGTGTCACTCATATAAAATAAAAATTAGTGCCACTAAGGGTAATTTGTAAAGAGTATGGTAAGAGTTTGGGATGGGTAAAGGAAGGTCTCAGGTTCGAGACCAGATCACGTCATAATTTTTTACTTTAAAAAATAATAATATTAGAATGTGTATTGCACGTGCAGGTTACTAGTAATATTATAATGGGAGATTTGGAATTTTCGTTTGTAAACATACCATTTATGTGTATTGTCCGTACATATTAACTCCCCAATTCAAATCTCCAACTTAAGCTAATAACTTGTAAAATGCACGAACAAAATAAATAAATCCCAATTCTGTAATAATATTTCTTGTATCGGCAGTTCCTGTCAAGGTGGATAAGTACGATGTCGAGAAGATAGTGATTGGTCCAACTCTTGACTGAGCGGTGCGTATCGGGTCTATGACCCACCCTCCAGAATTTTGTTGGAGGGATCGCTTGTGGCATGTTCTGGTCTTGTTGCTTAATGTTTTCTATTGTCCCACCCTCCATATATGAATGGAGGTTATATGTCCTATTTCCTCTTCTATAAGTTATACATTTGGCTCAATACTTTGGTTTTGTTTTGTTAGCTCCTTATTAATGAATTATGGTGGCTATACTTCACATTCTCCCTTTACAAAAAAAGGTACAAAAGAAGGCAAAAATAAATTTATATATGAAACAATAAAAGTAAGAGATCAAAGTTTAGTTAAAGAGGATCGGTCATTGTTTATTTAGATGATGAAACATACTACAATAACACAACTCTTAAAATTATTTCTCACTGCCAAATGGTTCTGACACTAAAGTCTTTAGTTTTATCAGTCTCTAATAAAAATATTCAGGTCATCTTGAAGAATGTAAGAGTCATCTATTGTGAGTTTCTCTTGATGACTCGAAGAATGTAAGAGTCATCTATTGTGAGTTTCTCTTGATGACTCTGTTCTATCTTTGTTTCGACCATAATTAGATAACTATTTCCCAATTTCGTAATCCGTTAGTTTCTTATGATAGAAGAACATACAAATTAGTTTACTACTAGTTTTACATGAATTTTAGAGATCCGACTGACCTTGCTTCTTATCATACGCATTTATTGAGCATCATATCAATCAAGATATCAACCCAATAACCATATCTATAAAGCAACCATTCACACCCAAACTGCCGGTTTTGACCTAGCCATTTGTTGGCCCACCCTCTAAGGGTATTTAGAGTGAGATATGATTATATGTACTGGTCCTATCGCTTCATGTCCTTTTTTCTGTCTGTAGTTTATAATTTGACCCAGTATGCTGGGTTTGTTTGGTTAATTTCTTATTAATGCAACATGACAGCCATATTCCACATTTTCCATAAAATAATATTAAAAAAAACATTCACACCAAAACTCAAAAATGAAGATATATGTCAAGTCAAATGGAAGAACTACTCTAAGTATCAAATGAGCTGACACGAGAAGTCATGTCAAATTCCTCCCCCTGAGTCACAACTCTGCCAAAAATAATTTTCGCTATCATCACTATCTCTATCAGTTTCAGTATCATTATCGCTATTTGTAGACATTTGTCTCGTTATAAATTAATTAAAAGTTATACAGAATTATGAAATTGATATATAATGCAAGCCAATTTAACTAAGCAATAAAAAAATCCCAACTTATTCAAATAAACATAGCCATAATAAATAAAAAATTAAAAGAAAGTAAGTACCATATATACAACGAATGTGCTAATGTGTGAATGTTCAGATACAACTATCAAACAATCCAGAAGACAATTCAATTTATGCCATAGTTGTACTTTTGTTGTTTGCACTTATTATGATCTAATCGTGTATATTAGCAAATGATTAGTGTAGAACTAACAATACAAAAAATATTCAATGGATACCATAGTTCAAGTAAGGGTCAATCAAATTAAAATTGTTACCATGCATCCACATTATTAAGAGAAATATGCTCCCCATGTTAGAAAATTACACATTTACTTGTGTAATTATTCAATGTAAACTACTTAAGACACACAGTAGAAAGTTACACTTTCTTTGATGTGACTATAAGTAAACAAGAACATTGATGTTGTGAATGAGTTTCCTTGATATGACTATAGAGATATATATATCATCTATATAATAAAACAAAAAGAAAGCTATCAAGTGGCTCTCCTTCAATCCTCCTAAAATTAAAGGCTCAGATCTAACTTCACAAAACACATCCCCTCCCCCCCCTCTCTCTCTCTCCTCTCCACAAATTTCAAATCCCAAAATTCAAATTCAAATCCCCATCCTAAAAAAGACTCATTTATTTATTTAATTAATTCTCTCTCTCTCTCTCTCTCTCTCATTCTCTCTCTATTTACTCAGAAATTTAGATTTTCGGATTTCAGGTTTGTAAATTTTCAGATTTTTAATATTTTTTTTATTGTTCATGTTACATTGAAAATAACAAATATAATTTTAATAGTTAAATTTCATCATTTTCCACCCTCAAAGTTCTAAGAAGTTGGATTTTATACCCTCATTTATAATTATTTTTCAACATATACTAATGGAAACATGGACTTTCATTTACAACTAATTATTGTCATACTAATCAAACTTGAGCTACATATTATTGTTTTACTGTTTACAAGGCTTTTCATATGGTGTATCGTTCCGAAGACGTGCCGTAGGCATGTGCTCACGGGCAAATCTAGTGCTTATATAACATTAACGATATATACCTCATGCTTAATGAATCCGTACTTAATTGAAAACACCATAAGAGTAACAACATCTATAATAAAATGGTGTTCTAAATTACAAAAAAAGTCTAAAATGATGAAGCACTAATCAATGCCAGATTATATTCTAACGTAAATTCGAATGAACCATTTGTGCATCACACAAGCTCATTGTAAATTATTCAATAGGAAAGTCATTCACAAACAAATCAATCGAAATAAAGAAGATTATGTACTTTTTGTTTATCATTTTCATATCGACATTCTAACAAACACTTTATGTTCTACAATCACAACACATTAAAAGACTGTAGCTTTAATCAAATTAATGCCTTTAGATAATCGAATCAAGAAAATAACCCCTATTACGTTGAAGAATGAATCAACAAAGAAACCAATGAAGGGATCGAAGGAAAAGGCCAAATTCCTTAGAGCTCCAAAAACCCTAGATCTGATACCTGAACAAGAGAGAGAGACAAACCTAGATCCGAAGCTTTTATGATGGAGAAAGTAGATACTAGGGTTAGGGTTAGGGTTAGGATTCGAGAGTTTAGGGTTATGGTTAGGATGTGGGCATAAGGGTAGAATTGTTAGAGGAGGTGGCACAATTGTCAGAGTCATTGGGGGAGGTGGCGGAGTCGCTGAATTTGCCGAAGGAGGTGGCGGCAATGGTGACGATGAGGATGGTGAAGAAACCAGGAAAAGAAAAGAGTAGAGAAATGGTGGGTGAGTGCTGGGTTTGGGGGTTTTGCTCAAGGTGGGGTTATCGCTGTAAAGCAAATGTTAACAATATCTATGTTAGCATTTTCTTGGAAAATGCCGAAACAGAGTGATGATATCCCATCATTTTACTCCGAAATGTCGGGATAGAGTAATATTTTTTCCTGCATTTTTTGAAATCCTAGGAAAGACCGAATGAGTTTTAGTCTTCAGTTTTTTTCAGCGTTTCAACAAAATGCCGGCAAAAATTCCCCAGAAAATCAACCTTTTTTGTAGTGGCCTAACCAAAGGGCATTGGCATCATATTATTTCATCTATACATGCACGTGGAAAGTGGTATATTTAGAGAGTTGTAATCTCATGGTCCTCTAAAAATCCTATTGATAGTCTCTCATTCTTCTTATTGTCCAAAACCCGAACATCAGAGAAACATGGAAAAAGAACGAGGAAAGTGAGGAGAAAACCAGAAATGAGAAATATAAAAATTGGCACGATAAGGAACAAGAAAAGAAAGTGGGAAAGGATGATAACGAAAGATTATAACCCTGTGCAATACCTTTTAATTGTTAGAACTAGTATAACCCTGTGCAATACCTTTTAAGAAAGATTATACATTCTCTTGAAACATGTAAATTGACATAGTTTATTTTTTAAAAATATCTGCATGAAGGTTATCTTTAAAATAAAGATGGTAACCGAAAGTTGAAACGTAATCAATAATTCTCCTAAAATTTCGGTAGAATCTCACTTGTACATATATATATTTTCATCTTTATACATCATGTAATATTCTAAGATTTATAAATACAAAAAAACATCGAGCATTTCAACATTCAACAAATCCATAAATTGTTCAGATTATAACTAAAACTAAATTATATATATTGTATAATCTACTGATATAGCTAAACTAAATTATCTAACTATAATATGACTAATATAGATATAGAATTATATATCTTCTTACTCAAATAATGAAAATATTTGACTAATTAAGTTCAAATTTTCATCTGGGTAGTCTAACAAACAGAGTTGAATACAAAATATCGACGTAAATATAAGTATTACTAATTTCAACAATTGAGCATACATGTTCCATTTTCTTGTATGTAGTTTATCAAACAATAAGTATAATTGTTCTATTCGAATTTAAAGAATTACAATTGTATCATTATAACCTGAAAATTTTGAAGTCCTTAATAGCAATCACGACCCTCACTCAATACCAAGTTGTCGTTCTGGACTACAAAGTCTGCCAATATCTTCAGTTTGACCAACTCAATGAAACTCCAAGCATCGTCTGTTAGCCATCCACGCCCAAAATTGCAAACCCGTCAAATCAAAGCACCTAAGCAACTACACCTCATTGAGGCATTCTATCAAACACCTTCCGCAAAGCACATATTCCATAGGGGAATATCATCAAACATCTTACAGTCACCCTATCAGTCTCTCTCTCGACTCTCATCAACTAATCCTCTAATCTTTAATGTCTTCAACAATCTCAAAGCAGCAACACTCCTGTAACATCCCGCAAAATTCGAAACGATATTTTTGCCCTCATGTGTTACGCACGTGCATTTTATAACGTGTTTTCACTACGTATTTTTATTTCCAACTATTTATGTGTTTTCCGTATTAATTTTACCCTCTTTTGAGTCAAGAAAAATATAATATTTCAATCTATGGGTTTTACGTGCTTTTTGTTTTTGATGCACGTATCCATTATGTGTTTCTACTGCTGTGTGTAATATTTTCTATGTGTTTAAGTTATTTATTTTAGGTATTCAAATCTATTTTAATAAACGGAAATTCATTTTTCGCATTTTGATCTAAATAATTTTGTACGTATAATGCACGTGTTTTCTACGTACGTAACAATTACGTTGTGAAATATATAAAATTAATAAATATATTTTTTATATTGTATTTTATCATGTTTAACATTTTTTCAGTTGATAAAATCAATTTTCGTATTTTAGTATTTTACGTGCGACGCACGTGTTGCGGTGCACGTATTTGAGTGTATCCGTTTTCAAAATAAATATTGAAGTGTGTATATTTATTTTATTTGTGCATAATAATAATACATTTTAGATTTTAAGTAGACCATTTTTACTTACATATACAGTATATATGTATAGAAAGATAGTATAAAGATGATATGACAATTTGGTAATAATGTGTACATGAATGGAGAGCCCTACGTGGATTGAGTACACATTTGTGTGGTGTTGTGTATGGGCTAATTTGATATGTGAAATTTGAATAGTAAATGGGGGCCCACCTACAAAATGTTGTGCTGTATATTTCATTTGAGTGAGAAACCGGATGGGGGTTTTGGAAGAAGAAAGGTTTGGAGTTGAGTTTTTTTGAAGAGGTGGGGTAGTGAAGAGTTGGGAGTTTTGAGAGTAAAAAAAATGAAGAGTTGAGGAACTAAGTGGAGTAATTTATTAGGTGGGTAATTTTACATTTTAGACCTTCAACTCACCCTATAATTACAACCCATTTCTCCGTCTCTTTTCACACAAAAAACAAAATCAAATAAGAGAAAGAAAAAGAAAGAGAGTAGAGTGTTATTGTTTGGAGGAGTTCTTGCTTAGAGAAGGAATTGCTAGGAGCTAGGAGTTGTGTTCCATCTTTCTCATTGTTCAATCTTCACAAGTGGTGGGTGGTTTCATAGTTTCTAGTTGTAGAATATGCATGCTAAAAACTATAAATGAGCAGTATAAGTTAATGTTGATGTGAAAAATATAGATAAAATTCATGCTAGTGTAATATGCTATGAATGAGGATAGTTTTGTTGTGATTGAGTAAAAATAGATACCATGCTAATTAAAAAGAGAAAATTTTTATACTATGAATCATGTTAGTATGCTTGCATTTTTTTGTACATGTTTAAGTATATGGAAATTTGGTGAAGAATGTCGTATTCAACCATACCTTAGAATCTAATGACTAAGAAAGAAAAAAAACAAAATGAAATTAGTTAGTACCATGAAAGGTGTTGACATATGTATATTTGCCCTATTGTGTTTGAAAATAATAATTTTCTCCATGAAAGAGATTTTTTTTTGTGAAATTCTCATGATTGAGAGACTTGGTAGTATTGTCATAAAATTGTAATTTGTGTAAGTGAGAACATAAACTAGTTTTATGAACACTATTCAAGTATGAGAAAATACAGGTCTATGTGAAAAACGAGAAAAAGAATTGTTTAAAGAAATGGAAATAGGATTTTAATGATTTTTAAATTGTTGTTTACTGTTTTTAAATTCATTCTCAGTTAAGAAAAATTTTATTTCAAATTCCTAGAAAGATTTGATCTTTGGATAAACAAGTTTTATGAAAAAGAATCATTTTCTGAACAGTTTAAACAAAAGTATATTAACATAATTTCTAAACAGAAAATATACTTGGACTCACTAGTTAGCCAGTGCAATGCAAAGCATTGTTTGAAAGAGATCTTGGGTTCGAAACTTGATAATCACATTTACTTTTGCTTCTTTTAAATAAATCTCCGAAACTGAAAATTGACTTATGAGCATTTCGGTAAAAGATTTGGACACAGAGTCCATATGGACTTCATGGTTAGTGGGTTGGGTCCTTGGGCATCACTGTAGCCGAGGTGCGGCCCTGGGTTCGAAACCAGGGGGCTGCAGTTTGTTTTTTTTGTTTCTTTGATATTTTTTGGACATTTTCAATAGATTTAAACAAGATTAAAATTTGGGAGAAAATACTAGAATTCATATAAAATAAAATAAAGTTAATTAAAAAGAGTTGTAGAGTTTTCTTGTATAATTTGAGGCATAAAATGGAAACTTAAGAATAGACCTTTCTTTCATTAAGAAGAGTAAAGTATTAATTTGTGAAGTGATTCTTAAAGAGAATTATACTCTTAAATTTTTTTGGTTTGTTTAAAGAATATTTTAATGTGAATTAAGACATTATAAGAGCTTGGATTTGTTGTAACATTTCATATGATAAAGTTGTGTTCTTGAAGGAATTTATTTGCTTATAAAGACTATGGGTGAATAACTAGATCATGAATAGTGTCAAGACTAAGAAATGATTACTTTGTGGATAAGTGCTAATACAAGACATTAATCATTTGTGAATAAGTTGAAGATGAAAATATCTAGGTTTAAGACATGTTTATTGAAGGGTATGTGTACCCATAATTTCTTGTATATGAAAAAGTTATGATTTAAAGTTAGTGAGACCTCGGGTACCGGCACTATTGAATTGAAAAGAGTTGAGATATTTTGAGATATGACCATGGAGCTATCTCGTATTTGTTGATAAAGTCTGGTAGGAGATTAAACTAATTCTAGGCTTGGAAAATTATTCATATCTTGAACTAAATAATTAGGCACATAAGTGAAGATGTAGTGAACCTGGGCAAACGTAAGTGGGTTGCTTCTATATAGTCGGCGGTGGATCTCCATAGCTATAGACCCAGTCGGCGGTGGATCTCCATGACTGTGGTTGCTCCGTGGGAGACGAGCTTTTATTTTTAAATCCGGGACTTTGCGTAATCAGGCGGATAGTTGCCATGCGTAATCAGGCGGATAGTTGCCATACTCCAATGTATATACGTATACCGGGGCTAGAGGGGCACTTACAGGATAATTTGCACGATGAGGGATCTGTTATAATAGTCAGCGGTGGACTCCGGGCCTGGGATCTATATTCGTGGAATGATCTAAACCTTACTTTATTACTTGGTAGTTTTATGGCGAGGGATCGAACCCTTAAATGTGGAGTACGTAGGTGCTTGCCCTCGGACATATGTAGTATGGAATGCATAGAATTCGAATATGTATGCATTAGTGTCATCCTAGTATAAATGTGTGCATTCGGCATTAAGGCATGACATACACTTACATATTTAGCGTAATCACAATCTAACACTTTATTGTTCATTAATTTTTGTGATTTGTTAAAGTAATGAGATCGTTTTATGTACGGCATAGAGAGGATAGCCGAGTATAACACTTTTCGTCAGTTGTAAGTGACTGACGTGTCCACAGCTTAATATGCAGGTAATGGACTTTTATGAAGAAGTAAAGATATTATGATGTTGATGATTTACATTGTTATAGTTGGACAAGTTGTATTTATTTCATTGTTGTATTCTTCCGCTGTGTAAACAAAAATGTAATGAACTTTGATGTATTATTGAAATGTTTTAATTTCCTTGTAAAATTGTACGAAGTGAAGTAAAAATCCTGTGAAATCTCGAATTCGGTCTTAATTGGAATTCAGGGCGTTACAAATGGTATCAGAGCAGGCTTCACAAGTAGTACAAATTTATAAGGAACGACACCCTATAGTGGACATTAGAGTGTGAGTTTCAACTTATAGAGATTTAAATGTAAGTGATTTACATTTGTGTTGCTCTATAGGCTGATGTTTTCTCTCTCCTTTTCTTTTTTGGATGGTTGGAGTCATGAATACAAGTTCAATAATAACATTCATTCATGATACTCTCCTCGTATATATTTGTAGAACCCCGTATTTTCAAATATTATTTTAATTATTTGAAAATGAACTTTAAATGATTTTGAGTATTTGATAAATATTTTCTAAAAGATTTATCTTTTGTACACGTGCAAAACACGTGCAAATGACTTTTTAGAAGCTTGAAAATTTTAGTTTCTTTATGAAAAATCATTATTTATTATTTGAGAATTATTTAGTATTTTTCCAGAATTTTCTGAAATTAATTAGTACTATTTGCAATTTTTGAGAAAAGAGGGACTTATTTGCAAAACTGACATTTTGAGGGATTAAAATGCAAAATGTATTTGCTGGACATTACGATCAGTATTTTTTTTGAGGTTCGGAAGTATATTCTTCTATTAGATCCTAATTTAAATGATATTTGATTGAGTTTTCAAGACTAAACCTATATGTGTAAAATTGTATTCTTAAAAGGATTATTTTGCAAAGTGGGAATATAACCCTAATATTTTACCCGGCATATTTAAGGGAAATTCTTTCCCAGCCGTCATTGAGTATATTCAGAATTTCTTGAGATTATTTTGGAAGAACAAAGGAGAATTCTTGGATCTAACAAGGAGGAGCTTTTGCGGATCTTTTCTTCAAATCAAAGGTGAGTGGTTTGTTTTGTTGTTTTGTTTTGCTTTGCTTGTTTTGTTTGTCTTGATTGATGAATGACGTAAGATCTTGTTATACTTGTTTGTGATCATTATGCCATTATTTGTTAGTCTCATTGTAAATATGATATGGATCTATTAGTTGATATGGAGGATGAGAACTCTTATTGATAATTGGGTCATGTATGAGGAATACTAAGATTAGTTGATGGAAAAGTTTGATTTATGAGATCGTATTGTTGGGAGACATATTAAGAATTGATTATGTCGTGATCAGATGATAAACATCTGGATCTTGTGAGTGTAGTTCAGATTTTTGATCGAGTTGAGGAAGACATTTTGAAGAGAAAAACCCTAATGAAAGGATTAAGAGTTTAGATCATGAATATGTGGGATTTGAGTAATTGATTGATGGAATAATGTATCCATGATGGAGATTATTGAGAGATGTTTATTTGCCTGGACACAATTTTAATTTCATGATCAGTGAATCTTTAGAAAACCCCTGTTTGATTTGTGTTCAGACCTATTGTTAGAAATTTGTAGCCGACAATCGTCTGGCCTATAGAGCAGTCGACTGGCACGAGCCTACTGTGTATTTTCAGTCTTGAGATTTGTTCGGGACAGTCGACCTAGACTGAGGTCAGTCGACTGGTCCTCTGTTTGTGATTTTGTTCAGTCCTTTCGGGACAGTCGACCTATGACCTTTCAGTCGACTCAAATACTTAGATTATTTTGATGAGGACTATTTGAATTTGTCTCGGGGCAGTCGACTGATGACTTGTCAAGTCGACTGGTCATGCCTTAGATTATTTTTGTAAAATGTTGGGATATGTCCTCTGGACAGCCGACTGGTCCTTTATGCAGTCGACTGGTCCTGAAGGATCTTTGTATTTGATTTGAGATATTTTGTTTAGTGTTTGATTTTGAGACATTTGTTCAGTACTTGATTCTGAGATATTGATCAGTATTTGATGTTGAGATATTTGTTCAGTATTGGTTTTTGAGATGCTCAGTTAAGAACATGATTTTGAGATATTTTGTTGAGCCACTTGTTAAGTGAAATTTGTTCAGATATTTGTTTTTGAGTCTCTAGAGGTATGTGACCCTAGTATACCGGTGTTTGTTCAGTTATTTGTTGAGGCCCATCGAGGCAAACTTTCAGTTATTCAGATTTTTAGTCCGGTAGGGTGCACTACTCTAGGAGATTTGTTCAGTAACCCAAATTAATAAGGACAGGCATTAGTAGTGTCATGACGAATGGAAACTTGAGTTATGCACCTCAGTATGACTTTTGATGTAGGATTTAATCTCCTGAATTATCCAAGTAGTTGACTTGTGATGTGTGATTTATCTCCAGAATTATCCAGGTAGTTAACCTGTGATGCGAGATATTTCTCTTGAATTATCCAAGTAATTATCTTGTGATGTGGGATTGAACTACGGAATGATCGGAGTCGAGGCAACGCTTTTGGGGTATTCTTGTGATTATGAGTCTATGTTTAGATGTGGGATGATCTCCTGAATTATCCAGGGAAAATACCTGTGATGTGGGATCAATCTCCGGAATGATCAAGCATAGGCAAATTATCATAGTTTACCTTCATCTCTTAGTAGTCATCGTTGTCAGCATTTAGTCATGAAGTTTTCTTGAATCACTTTTATGCATTTGGATTTCCTGTTTTTACACTCTTGGCTTTTGGTTTTGGTATCACCCATTATTCTTTGTTGTTACATCATACTTTAGTGTTTGATTATTATCTGTTGGATATTATGTTTTAAGTTCATTTATGTTATTTGTTTGATTTGTTGCCACTCACACCATTTATTGCTGACCCCGTAGTTTCGGGGTTAGGGTTCAACTCTAGCCTCACATGTTGCAGGTTATTGCTTAGATTGGAGGTTGGATGCTTGAGTTGGCTTTGAGATATTTGGATTATTTAGTGATTGGTGTAAAACTGTAAAGGATATTTGAGATCATTATTGAGTTGTAAATAAAATATTAATGTGTGTTGAGATGTTTAGACTTCCGCTGTAATTGTAATAATTGTTGTAATAGAGAAAGAAAATTTTAGTGGTGTTGTTGGTATTTATTGTTGTATTGAAGTGGATTGCTGGGATTTCGCCACTTATTTTCTAAGCTCTCATATTAGAAATTTGGGGCGCTACAATATTGATGTGAGACTGTATGCGAGCACATTTTTCTTGAGTATCAGAGTGGCGCAGTGGAAGCGTGGTTGGTTGAACCTACATTTATGATACATTACACGTAGGCACACTTCCCTTTCAAATTATTTTTTCGTAGATTTTCATCCTAGTATTTTTCAACATTCAATATTCTTCAAATAAATATTTTCTTATATTATTAAATCAATTGAATATATTTTGACTATCTTTCTCAGTCTTGATCTTTTGAACTTGTTTTATCTGTTTCTCAATCTTAAAGATTTGTCCTTCGTGCTTTGCATCACTTTATGTTTATCCATTCACGTTTTTTATTACTTTTCGTATTATTACAACTATTATTTTCTTCATTAATTATTTCTATTATATTTTGAATTTTGCTTATATATTTTGCTTATGTGCATTCATTTTATATGATTTGATTTTTGTGATACTATAGTATCTTATCCTATAAGTTTTTGACCTACCATTTTGTTTTATTATCTACATACAATACTATTGTTATTGCATATTATCTACTAAATTGTTTTGTTATATTCACTTTTATTATAAATCGCTACTCATAAATTTTGTAGTTTCATGCTTTTTCAATATAATACATACACTACATAATTATTGTTTTCATTTGTGTTTTCATCTCATGCATATGCTTTACACTATTTTCGTCTGAATGTTATCAATCATTTCCAATACTACAAAATTTGTATATCTTATATTTAAAGTTTATATATTTTAATATTTTATCGTCATAATTTTCTACTTTATTTTTCCATCCACTTTTATATCACCGATTTCAAACATACTAATATTTTCAAACATTCCAATATCCAAGTATACATGGAAGGTTACATCTTTCCATTTTCCATTTTGGTGCAACCTGATGTCGAGAGGGCAAATCTGCAACTAGACGTCAATGGAGGCAAACTGCAACTGGACGTCGGGAAGGCAAAGTCTGCAACCGAATGTCCAGAAGGCAAACTGCAATCGAATGTCATAGAGGGCAATTCTGCAACTTGAGATCGTAGAGCCAAGTCTGCAGTTGGATACCAACGAGGCGAACCTATACCAGAAGGAGATTGTCTACTTTGAAAACCTCTACTTTGTTTTCTATAATATTTACTTACCCCTATCCTATTTTTGTACCAACTTATACAATTTTATAATATTTTGCAACCTAACATTATATTGTTTATACTGATGTCTATTTCTATCCGACTTGTGCATTTACTATTTAATATCAACTATCTTCTTCCTAGTATTTCGAATCTTTTTCATGCCGCTTCATCATGTTTTATATTGCTTATCTTAGATTTTGGTGCATACTCACCTAACAATATATATATATATATATATATATATATATATATATATATATATATATATATATATATATATATATATATATATATATATATCTTATTATTATTTATATTTTCTTTACGATTCATAATTTACTTCTATATAATTGGTATTGTGATGTGTTATTACTTTTTCTACTATAATGTTTTACTCCTACAAACCATTCATGATTTTCGTATTGGTTGTTTCACCCTATAAATTTTATGTCTATGTACGTATATAATTTTGTATATTGGTTTTCTTGCTCTACTTGAATATTTCGAAACTATTTCGATGTATGCCTTTTATATCTTTTCAAATCGTATGTATAATTATCACATTTGCTTTACAAATTATTTTATGATATTAATTGGTATATAAAATCATTTCTATGTTGACTATATTTCGTTCTCGTATATATATATTTTTTTCAAACTCTTATTCAATGGTCTTGTTTTAAATTGCTAATTCGATTTCGTTATACAATACCAATTCAGTTTTGCAATTTTACTATTCTGCCGCTTATTACTTTGATGAATTTTTATTTCTAAATCAATTTGTAAATTATCCATTGACCATATTTCTCCTTATTACATTGTTTTTCGAAACTATTCCATAAATTAATGGCTGAGTTTATTTTTCCTTTTTCTAAATGTTTTACCTAACATTATTTTTGTATGAAAATTTCTCTCAATGTATCCTATCTTTTGTTACATTTATTTCTTATGCTATTTTCCTAGTTTTCTCGTTCCGTTCTTATAAAATTTTGATACTCATAGTTTTCTTATATAGAGTTTGTTTTGTTTTTTCTCGTTACGTATTTTTATACTCTTAAAGTTTGCAGTTTTCTAAATACAATAATAATATTTTCTTTGGCATGTATAAAATACAACATTTACCTTAGCAAGTTTCGGGGATGGAACTATCCTATGGGGAGGAGAGTGTAACACCCCGCAAAATTGAAAATGACAATTTTGCCCTCGTGTGTTACGCACGTGCATTTTGTAACGTGTTTTCACTATGTATTTTTATTTCCAACTATTTATGTGTTTCCCGTATTAATTTTACCCTATTTTGAGTCAACAAAAATATAAAATTTCAATCTCTAGATTTTACATGCTTTTTACATATTTTTGATGCACGTATCGATTATGTGTTTCCACCGCTATGTGTAATATTTTTTATGTTTAAGTTATTTATTTTAGGTATTCAAATCTATTTTAATAAACGGAAATTAATTTTTTGCATTTTGATTTAAATAATTTTGTACGTATAATGCACGTATTTTCTACATACGTAACAATTACGTCATGGAATATGTAAAATTAATAAATATATTTTCTTATATTGTATTTTATCATGGTTAACATTTTTTCAGTTGATAAAATTAATTTTTAATATTTCAGTATTTTACGTACGATGCACGTGTTTCGGTGCGCATATTTGAGCGTATCCATTTTCAAAATAAATTTTGGAGCGTGTGTATTTATTTTATTTGTGCGCAATACATTTTAGATTTTAAAGTAAACCATTTTTACTTATATATACAGTATATATGTATAGATAGATAGTATATAGATGATATGGCAATTTGCTAATAATGTGTACATGAATGGAAGGCCCCACGTGGACAGAGTGCACATTTGTGTGTTGTTGTGTATGGGCTAGTTTGATATGTGAAATGTGAATATTAAATGGGGGCCCACCTACAAAATGTTGTGCTATGTATTTCATTTGAGTGAGAAACCGGATGGGAGTTTTGGAAGAAGAAAGGTCTGGAGTTGAGTTTTTGAAGAGGTGGGGTAGTGAAGAGTTGGGAGTTTTGAGAATTAAGAAAATGAAGAGTTGAGGAATTAAGTGGAGTAATTTATTGGGTGGGTAATTTTGCATTTTAGACCTTCAACTCACCCTATAAATACAACCCATTTCTCCTTCTCTTTTCACACCAAAAACAAAATCAAATAAATGAAAGAAAAAGAAAGAGAGTAGAGTGTTATTGTGTGGAGGAGTTCTTGCTTGGAAAAGTCTTGCTAGGAGGAGAAGTTCTTGCTAGGAGGAGAAGGAATAGCTAGGAGCTAAGAGTTGTGTTCCATCTTTCTCATTGTTCAATCTTCATAAGATGTGGGTGGTTTCATAGTTTCTAGTTGTAGAATATGCATGCTAAAAACTATAAATGAGCAGTATAAGTTAATGTTGATGTGAAAAATATAGATAAAATTCATGCTAGTGTAATATGCTATGAATGAGGATAGTTTTGTTGTGATTGAGTAAAAATAGATACCATGCTAATTAAAAAGAGAAAATTTTTATACTATGAATCATGTTAGTATGCTTGCATTTTTTTGTACATGTTTAAGTATATGGAAATTTGGTGAAGAATGTCGTATTCAACCATACCTTAGAATCTAATGACTAAGAAAGAAAGAAAACAAAATGAAATTAGTTAGTACCATGAAAGGTGTTGACATATGTATATTTGCCCTATTGTGTTTGAAAATAATAATTTTCTCCATGAAAGAGATTTTTTTTTGTGAAATTCTCATGATTGAGAGACTTGGTAGTATTGTCATAAAATTGTAATTTGTGTAAGTGAGAACATAAACTAGTTTTATGAACACTATTCAAGTTTGAGAAAATACAGGTCTATGTGAAAAACGAGAAAAAGAATTGTTTAACGAAATGGAAATAGGATTTTAATGATTTTTAAATTGTTGTTTACTGTTTTTAAATTCATTCTCAGTTAAGAAAAATTTTATTTCAAATTCCTAGAAAGATTTGATCTTTGGATAAACAAGTTTTATGAAAAAGAATCATTTTCTGAACAGTTTAAACAAAAGTATATTAACATAATTTCTAAACAGAAAATATACTTGGACTCACTGGTTAGCCAGTGCAATGCAAAGCATTGTTTGAAAGAGATCTTGGGTTCGAAACTTGATAATCACATTTACTTTTGCTTCTTTTAAATAAATCTCCGAAACTGAAAATTGACTTATGAGCATTTCGGTAAAAGATTTGGACACAGAGTCCATATGGACTTCATGGTTAGTGGGTTGGGTCTTTGGGCATCACTGTAGCCGAGGTGCGGCCCTGGGTTCGAAACCAGGGGGCTGCAGTTTGTTTTTTTTGTTTCTTTGATATTTTTTGGACATTTTCAATAGATTTAAACAAGATTAAAATTTGGGAGAAAATACTAGAATTCATATAAAATAAAATAAAGTTAATTAAAAAGAGTTGTAGAATTTTCTTGTATAATTTGAGGCATAAAATGGAAACTTAAGAATAGACCTTTCTTTCATTAAGAAGAGTAAAGTATTAATTTGTGAAGTGATTCTTAAAGAGAATTATACTCTTATTTTTTTTGGTTTGTTTAAAGAATTTCTTAATGTGAATTGAAACATTATAAGAGCTTGGATTTGTTGTAACATTTCATATGATAAAGTTCTGTACTTGAAGGAATTTATTTGCTTATAAAGACTATGGGTGAATAACTAGATCATGAATAATGTCAAGACTAAGAAATGATTACTTTGTGGATAAGTGCTAAAACAAGACATTAATTATCTGTGAATAAGTTGAAGATGAAAATATCTAGATTTAAGACATGTTTATTGAAGGGTATGTGTGCCCATGATTCCTTGTACATGAAAAAGTTGTGATTTAGAGTTAGTGTGATCTTGGGTACCGGCACTATCGAATTGAAAAGAGTTGAGATGTTTTGAGATATGGCCATGGAGCTATCTCGTATTTGTTGATAAAGTCCGGTAGGAGGTAAACTAATTCTAGCCTTGGAAATTTATTCATGTCTTGAACTAAATAATTAGGCACATAAGTGAAGATGTAGTGAACCTGGGCAAACGTAAGCGGGTTGCTTCTATATAGTCGGCAGTGGATCTTCGAGGCTATAGACCCAGTCGGCGGTTGTCACGCCTCGCTTCCCAAAAATACGGAATACGAGTACTTGACAAAAGCCCAGCGAATGATTAACGTCACCCATAAGCTATTTAATCGATCAACTCAACAATATAATCAATACAGAACAAATGCACAGGCAATAATAATAATCTCATGAACAAATAATACTTGGAATGAGACAATATAATATCCAAATACCATAATAATAATACAACGCCTGGAAACAATAATAAACCGGGATATAAGCCCAAAATAATAATAATCCAGTCCAAAAGTAAATACAAGTCTCAATACATTAAGTCATTTAAACCGATAAGCAAATTAAAGGCAGAAATCTTCAAAATGTTTGTTCTCCAACTCCAGCAGGCAATTCTCCTTTATTACCTGTAAATATTTCATCTAAAAAGAGAAAAATAATTGTCCTTAGAGCAAGTCATGGACAGCAAGTAGAGAAAGCAGGGAACAATAGAATAACGGTATAACAATGAAACAATTGATCAATAGGAATTAATAACATGACACGATAATAATAATCAATAACATGGAAATCAATGCAACGGGGTAACGGTAAACTAATATTCGGTAACGGTAACCAACGGTTATATCATTATCACTTAAACAATATTGGATACAAATAGGAACAATGATGAACAATATGCAATGTCGGTGATGTGTCAATCCTTATGTCTATTATTCATTTTAACTCCTAACTAATGCACGTACTACTGTGTCCCATGTGTGCCGTACCACAGGTTCGATGCATACAATCAATTTCGTTTAGACTCAAGCGGTGCACTCGGTAGATCATGTACTTGGCAACGGTAACGGTAAACACTATTCACCTTTCGGTGTATGAAACGATCATTGGCAACGATACGGTACACGATAGATTGGGGTACTGCCATAACCACAATCACACGATAAAACGGTAGCCGGAACAGTAGTTAGGAAAACACGGGCCCCTCCTCCAAGTACAATCTCTACTTTGTTCACTACTTAAAAGTCAATCCCTTAAACCCCGGCTTGTTAATTATTTATCAATGCAACATCACAATATGCAATTAATGGACATTTTAGTGAACGACAGTATTAATACGAAAATAATAGGTTGATAATTTGGATAGGACGATTAGAATAGTGACAATAGCTCATTGGAATCATGCAATGCAACATACATTCATTAACTCATGTCATAATACAAAATAGGAATTATTAATCCATTAAAAAGTAGTATCCAGAATTCTGGACAGCACGCGCAACCTGTACAAAAATACAGTTTTCCGCTGACTAAGGAATCGAAAGTTGAACCCGTCAGAGAATATGGAAACTAGACTTCCATACGGTTCCAACGCATACTTAAAGTTCACATTCCGACAACAGTAGCTAGGTCAAACACATGTTTCTTTTCAGGTTTTATGTTCAGGTAGAAATTCGACATCTTGTTGTTTTAATTTTTGAATCAGCAAAAACTCAACATTAAAATCAGTAAAAATATAATCTAGACTCCTAAACATGTTAAACATCAATCTGGAAACTTTCATCGCAAAATTCTATCATTTGATCAACCTTTTTACTGTTTGAACATGAAAGATACGAGAATCTGAAAATCTGAAATGTAAAAACATAGCTGTAGTAAAACGGGCATAACTTTTGCTACAAAACTCAGAATTCAAACTTTCTGGATGTTATTGGAAACTAGAAACTCGGGGCTACATTTCATATTCAGAAAATATTTTATTTTAAGGTCATCTACTGCTTCAAAAATAGCGATCAAGTTCAGTTCAGCATGCATGTACAGTTCTTAGGGCATTTTTCTTGAAAATAAAATTAGTTGAACATGTCGGGTATCGATTCTATAGTCAATAAATTGTGTAACTAGCATGATAGGTGTCCAAACATGATAAATAAAATTTAGCACACACACATATACAAGTCTAACATCAATCAATCACCAAATGATCAAACGACATACAACCTAACGTTTGTCTCTACAATAACTTATTGGTGTTGTGACTTGTATGAATAACCCTATTAACAATTCTATATGCATTCATTAAAGATCAAAACTTTAGAGTCAAAGTGGCACGATGTCAAGAATATTGGGGTTAGCTCGTGTAAACCCTCAATAGACCCAACGAATAGAGGTAAGCAAAAGATAATACGATAACAAAGAGATCTACTTGTAAGAATTTCAATAATACTTGAATTTGATACAATTAGCAATTCAAGAGAACGGTGACTTGCCTGTTAATCGGTGAAAACGAATACCAAGAATAACGGAATATGAATCCCGAAGCAACGAACCCACGAACTAGATAATCCACAAAATAGCACATGTAATATACGTGCAATAGAAGCAACAGCAACAAAAATCCAAATCAATAGCAATGCAGTAATCAAAGAGACAATAGTGAAGGCAGGGAGGCCAGCGGCGGCGCCAATGACCACAGGCGGCGAGACGTGGCAGATGGCGTAGAGCGGCAGTAGAGGGCGGCGCTAGGGCGTCGCCGACGATCCGGATGGTGTGCAGTGGTGAGGGTCAGTTTTGGGGTTTGATGGGTTTAGGGTTTGAAGTTGTTAATGGCGAGAACGGGGGATAGGGAGGACGGGGTTGGCGTTTGGGGACTTGGGTGTCGAGGGGAGGCGACGGGGAGGGGTCGACGGGAGTTGGGGGTCGCCGGAAGTGGAGGAGTAGCCGGAAATTGGCCGGGGAAAGTAAGAACAGTAATGGGTCTGTTTGGGGAGAGAGAAAGAGGAGAGAGAAACGGGAGGAGGGAGAGAGAGGGCGGCTAGGGTTTCGATTTGTGTGCAGAAATTAGGGTTTACAGTAGAGTTGTATTTATAGGGTATAATTAGGGTTCAATAATAGAGGTTTGGGATCAAGAATTCATCAAATTGGGTTTTAGGGTTCAATTAGGAGGTAGATAAAAAACAACAGGTTTCGAAAAAAATACCCACAATCAATTAAAAGATAACAAGCTCAACAAGAAAAACTCCAACAAGAAGAACGAGAAATTTTCAAGAAATTCTTAATTAAAAATAATTGAGAACGAAAGAAAGCAGGTTTTTATTCAATTGCATTTAAAAAGAAATACAAAGGGGAAAATTTGAAAATTACAGAAACGGTAGTTACAATCCTACCCACCTTACAATAAAATTTCGTCCTCGAAATTTAAGCAAGTGATAGTAGGGTAACCTCGAGGAAAAGGAAAGAACAAGAACTACTCAAAAAAATGGGGAAATCTCTTCTGGATCACGCGCTCAAGCTCCCAAGTCGACTCACCAGGCGAGTGAGAATTCCAAGCAACATGAACCAACTTAATAACCTTATTCTTCGAAATTTTCTCCCTCCGATCCACAATCGACACATGATGAATCTCGCAAGACAACTTTGAATAGTCAATAACATGACTCTCATCCCGAACATATTTCCTGAGCTGAGAAACATGGAAGATGTCATGCACTCCAGCAAGAGCTGGTGGCAACGCGAGTCTATAGGCCACCTTGCCTACTCGCTTCACCACATCAAATGGACCAATGAACCTAGGGCTCAACTTGCCCCCACCTCCAAAACGAATCACACCCTTCCATGGAGACACCTTAAGAAACACATGATCACCCAATTCGAACTCTAATGGTCGCCTGTGCATGTCTGCCCATTTCCTCTGCCTATCCTGTGCGGCTTGCAAATGCTTCCTGATCTGGGACACTACATCAACAGTCTTCGTGATCAACTCTGGCCAAAAGTTTCTTCTCACCAATGTCATCCCAGCACACCGGTGATCTACACTTCCGACCATACAAGACTTCATACGGAGCTGCCTGAAGACTAGCTTGATAGCTATTATTGTATGAAAAGTCCACCAAGTGTAAATGATCTTCCCAAGAACCTCCAAACTGAAGCACACAGGACCTCAACATATCCTCCAAGGTCTGAATAGTCCTTTCTGATTGACCATCCATCTGTGGATGGAATGCAGTACTGAACTTCAGCTTACTACCAAGATTGGTCTGAAGACTCTCCCAAAACTGAGATCTGAATCTAGTATCTCTGTCTGATATAATACTGATAGGAACACCATGCAATCTCACAATCTCTTGCATATACCTTTCTGGCAGGCTATCTGTAGACTGCCCAACTCTGAAAGGAATGAAATGAGCACTCTTCTTCAAGCGGTCCACAATCACCCAAGTGGCATTGTGACCCTTAGGACTTTTAGGCAAGGCAGTCACAAAATCCATAGTGATATTCTCCCACTTCCACTCTGGAATAGGAAGCGGTTGAAGAAGTCCAGCAGTCCTCTGATATTCTGCTTTCACTTGCTGACAAATCAGACACCGAGCAACAAATCTTGCAACAGCCCTCTTCATACCATGCCACCAGAAATGCAACTTCAAATCCCGATACATCTTCGTATCACCGGGATGAATAGAGTATGACGAGCAATGAGCTTCTTTAAGTAACTTCTGTCTGACTTCTCCCTTCGGAACACAAAGACGAGTTCCAAAGCGAAGAGATCCATCCTCATGAATCACCATATTAGTTCTAGACCCAGCTTCAACCTCAGCTCGAAACTCCTGCAATTGCACATCACTAGACTGTGCCTCCTTAATCTGATCCACCAAAGACGACTGCAACTGAAACATCATACAGCTCTGCCCAGAACCAGGCAATACCACATTCAAATCCAACCTCCTCATAGCTTCCACATGTTCCTTCTGTTCAGTAAGAACCATAGCAACAGGTCTTCTACTCAAAGCATCAGGCACTGAATTAATCTTGCCAGGGTGATACTGCAAACTGATATCATAATCCACCATCAACTCCAACCATCGCCTTTGCCTCATATTCAGTTCCTTTTGAGTGAACACATACTTAAGACTTTTGTGGTCAGTAAAGATCTCCACTCGGTCTCCAAGTAAATAATGTCTCCAAAGCTTCAAGGCAAAAATCAGAGCAGCAAGCTCCAAATCATGGGTAGGATAATTCTTCTCGTGCGGCCTCAATTGCCTAGATGCATAAGCAACAACCTTGCCTCGCTGCATCAGAACAGCACCCAAACCTTTACCTGAAGCATCACAGTGAATTACGAAACCTCCTGATCCATCCGGTATACTCAATACAGGTGCTGATGTCAACCAATTCTTCAATTCAACGAAGGCTTCTTCACAGAACTCATCCCCCACAAACTTCTGCTCCTTCCCAATTAACTTGGTCAATGGCCCTGCAATCTTCGAGAAATCCTGAACAAACTTCCTGTAGTAACCCGCTAGACCAAGAAAACTCCGAACCTCCGATACAGACTTCGGCATTGGCCAATCCTTAACTGCAGAAATCTTGGACGGATCGACAGAAACACCATCACCAGAAATAATATGGCCCAAGAATGCCACACGATCCAACCAAAACTCACACTTGCTAAGCTTCCCATACAACTGATGATCCCTCAAAGTCTGCAAAACAACCTTCAAGTGCTCAGCATGCTCATCCCGATTCCGAGAATAGACAAGAATGTCATCAATGAACACCACCACATACTTGTCCAAGAAGGGAGAGAAAACTCAATTCATCAAGCTCATAAATACAGCTGGAGCATTGGTAACTCTAAAAGGCATCACAAAAAATTCATAGTGCCCATATCTTGTTCGAAAAGCAGTCTTCTGTACATCCTCAGCTTTCACCCTAACCTGATGATAACCAGAACAAAGATCCAGCTTCGAAAATATAGAAGCACCTCATAGTTGATCAAATGGGTCATTAATCCTTGGCAATGGATACCTGTTCTTCACTGTGAAATTATTGAGCTCGCGGTAGTCCATGCACAACCTCCGACTACCATCCTTCTTGTTGACGAACAGAACTGGAGCTCCCCAAGGCGAAACACTTGGCCTGATAAATCCTTTATCCAATAACTCCTGAATCTGCTCTTTCTAAGCAGCTAGCTCAACAGGAGACATTCTATACGGACTTTTAGAGATTGGAGCTATACCCGGCTGAACATCAATACTAAACACCACTTCACGATCTGGCGGTAATCCCGGCAATTTTTCAGGAAAAACATCCAAAAAATTCCGTACAACCAAAGGTGCGACAACATCATCAGCACAGACTTCTTCCATAACACCAACTTCCTGATTAGCCAACTTCTCAACACAAGCAAGCGGCACCTCATCGGCACAAAATTCAAATTCCTACCGTTTTGACATTCGAAACACCACCTTCTTCTTGCGGTAGTCAATCACAGCATGAGTGGCACTAAGCCAATCCATCCCCAGAATAATATCAAATCCAGAATTTCCAATGATAATCAAATCGGCAACAAAATCAACACCACCAATAACCAAGGGGCTCTGCTCACAAATCTGAGAACACACGACAACACCTCCACCTGTAGAAATGTTCCAAGCCACTGGCATAGTGCTGCTAGCCAAAAGATGCAACTCGACGAAGCGGGAAGAAACAAATGAATGAGTTGCACCAGAATCAAAGAGAGCATGAGCAGGAAAGGAATGTACAAGGATAATGCCTAGCAAGAAGTCAAAGTGAGATCACAATGCAAAAGCAAACATAAGAAATAGACATGATTGGAAAGCAACCATGGATAGCAACATGATAAAAGAGTAAAAATAGCAAGGAAAGACAGAATGAAATACAAAAATAAAAACAACAAAGATATACCTGCAACAACGCCCAAAGCAGTCTCAGCATCCTGCGTGGTCAAGTTGTAAGCCTGACCACGACCAGCAGGAAGATTTCCCCGAGGAGATGCTCTCCTCTACTCAAATACATGCCTTTGCGGGGGAAGTGGTCCACCCTGACCATGAACAAGCGCTCCCTACGGAGCGGAACCTCCAACTGGTGCAATAGGTCTGGCTTTAGGGCAATCACGAACCATGTGGTCCACTCCTCCACATGCAAGGCACTGGCGGTTGGCTACCCTGCAGTCTTTGCGCATATAACTCACCTTATGACAGTAATCACAAATCAAAATCGACCTTGGAGCAACAGGTGGGTAAGGCAATGTCCTGATAAGAAGGGGCGGAGCTGGCCTCCTAATAGGCCCAATAGAAGATCTAGTAGCAGCAGAACGCTGAATAGCATGCTTTCTTGAACTGGTCTGTTCCTAAATCCTTACAGCATCCAGGATATCAACATAAGAGTGAAGTTGCAAGGCAACAATACGGTCCTGTATCTCAATGTCCAAGCCCGATAGGAAACGACGGCCACAATCTTCGTCATTTGCTACCATGGAAGTGACAAAACGACTCAATCGGGCAAACTCTGCAGCGTACTCATCCGTGGGATGATTCCCCTGATTCAAGAAAGTAGTTTAGTTTAACGTTGACACTTTATGAAATAACAACAAAAAGCATAAATAAATACTATCTGACGAACTTGAGTTAAGGAAACAAACTGCTGTTCCATCTCATTCTTGGTGACATTCGGGAAGAACTTCGTGAGGAAGTGATCAGAAAAAGCAGCCCAAGGAATGGGTCTGCCCAAACGTTCAACCTCAGTCTGCCACCAAATGTGGGCAAGATCAACAAGCTGGATGCTCACAACATCCACACGATCCGCATCTGCAATACGTACTGCGATCAACAACTATTCAGTCCTGATAAGCCATTGCTCGGCTACAAGTGGACCTTCAGTACCCGAGAACTTATCCGGGTGGAGCCTCATGAAATCGGTTACATTACCAGGCCTCGGTGGCAGCACGAGGGGGTCAGGCACAATGGGTACTCTATTGGCAGTTTCATAAGCCATTCTCAACTGCTCATTATGTTCCTGTTGCATCTGCATCACCAGCTCATTGTGCTCACATTGCATTTGCATCAGCTGCGCAACAGTGGGCGCATCAGACTGGTCTTCCACAGTACAAGCAGAAGAATCACATTTTCTAAGCATTTGCATTAACTGTGCAATAGTTGGCTCATCGGACTGATCATCCCCAGTACGAGAAGAAAGAGCACCTTTTCTAGCCATAGTCTGCAATAGAAGATCAAACGGTTAGCATCCAGATCATAAAATGGATATTAATTGTTCATGCGATTACTATATTATTCATATTGTTGAGTCAACCGATATGGGCCCAAATCTGGTTAATATATCAATCAAAGCTAAACTTCCTTTCGTTAGTCACGTTTGACTGATATATTATCCAAACCCGGGCTCTGATACTACTAAAAATCTTGTCACGCCCCGCTTTTCAAAAATACGGAATACGAGTACATGACAAAAGCCCAACGAATGACTAACATCACCCATAAGCTATTTAACCGATCAACTTAACAATATAATCAATACAGAACAAATGCGCAGGCAATAATAATAATCTCATGAACAAATAATACTTGGAATGAAACAATATAATATCCAAATACCATAATAATAATCCAACGTCTGGAAACAATAATAAAATCCGCGACATAAGCCCAAAACAATAATAATCCAGTCCAAAAGTAAATACTAGTCTTAATACATTAAGTCATTTAAATCGATAAGCAAATTGAAGGCAGAAATCTTCAAAATATTTGTTCTCCAACTCCAGCAGGCAATTCTCCTTTATTACCTATAAATATTTCATCTAAAAAGAGAAAAATAATTGTCCTTAGAGCAAGTCATGGACAGCAAGTAGAGAAAGTAGAGAACAATGAAATAATAGTATAATGAAACAATGGATCAATAGGAATCAATAACATGGCACGATAATAATAGTCAATAACATGGTAATCAATGCAACGGTGTAACGGTGAACTAATATTCGGTAATGGTAACCAACGATTAATATCATTATCACTTAAACAATATTGGATACAAATAGGAACAATAATGAACAATATGCAATGTCGGTGATGTGTCAATCCTTATGTCTATTATTCATTTTAACTCCTAACTAATGCACGTACTACTGTGTCCCATGTGTGTAGTATCACAGGTTCGATGCATACAATCAATTTCGTTTAGACTCAAGTGGTACACTCGGTAGATCATGTACTTGGCAACGGTAACGGTAAATACAATTAACCTTTCGGTGTATGAACGGTCATCGGCAACGATACGGTACACGATAGATTGGGTTACTGCCATGACCACAATCACACGATAAAACGGTAGCCGGAACGGTAGTTAGGAAAATACGGGCCCCTCCTCCAAGTACAATCTCTACTTTGTTCACTACTTAAAAGTCAATCCCTTAAACCCCGACTTGTTAGTTATTTATCAATGCAATAACACAATATGCAATTAATGGACAATTCGGTGAAAGACAGTATTAATAGGGAAATAATAGGTTGATAACATGGATAGAACGGTTAGAATAGTGACAATAGCTTATTGGGATCATGCAATGCAACATACATTCATTAACTCATGTCATAATATAACATAGGAATTATTAATCTATTAAAAAGTAGTATCCAGAATTCTGGACAGCACGCGCAACCTGTACAAAAATGTAGTTTCCGCTGACTCAGGAATCGAAAGTTGAACCCGTCAGAGAATATGGAAACTAGACTTCCATACGGTTCCAACGCATACTTAAAGTTCACATTCCGACAACAGTAGCTAGGTCAAACACATGTTTCTTTCCAGGTTTTATGTTTAGGCAAAAATTTGACATCTTGTTGTTTTAATTTTTGAATCAGCAAAAACTTAACATTAAAATCAGTAAAAATATAATCTAGACTCCTAAACATGTTAAACATCAATCTGTAAATTTTCATAGCAAAATTCCATCATTTGATCAACCTTTTTAGGGTTTGAACATGAAATGTACGAGAATCTGAAAATCTGAAATGTAAAAACACAGCTGTAGTAAAATGGGCATAACTTTTGCTACAAAACACGAAATTCAAAAATTCTGGATGTTATTGGTAACTAGATACTCGGGGCTACATTTCATATTCATAAAATATTTTATTTTAAGGTCATCTACTGCTTCGAAAACAGCGATCAAGTTCAGGTCAGCATGCATGTACAGTTCTTAGGGTATTTTTCTTGAAAATAAAATTAGTTGAACATGTCGGGTATCGATTCTATAGTCAATAAATTTTATAACTAGCATGATATGTGTCCAAACATGATAAATAAAATTTAGCACACACACATATACAAGTCTAACATCAACCAATCACCAAACGATCAAACGACATACAACCTAACGTTTGTCTCTACAATAACTTATTTGTGTTGTGACTTGTATGAATAACCCTATTAATAATTCTATATGCATTCATTAAAGATCCAAACTTTAGAGTCAAAGTGGCACGATGTCAAGAATATTGGGTTTAGCTCGTGTAAACCCTCAGTAGACCCAATGAATAGAGGTAAGCAAAGGATAATACGATAACAAAGAGATCTACTTGTAAGAATTTCAATAATACTTGAATTTGATACAATTAGCAATTCAAGAGGACGGTGACTTGCCTGTTAATCGGTGAAAACGAATACCAAGAATAACGAAATATGAATCCCGAAGCAACGAACACACGAACTAGCAAATCCACAAAATAGCACGTGCAATATACGTGCAATAGAAGTAACAGCAATAAAAACCCAAATCAATGGCAACGTAGTAATCAAAGAGATAGCAGTGAAGGTAGGGAGGCCAGCGGCGGCGCCGACGACCAGAGGCGGCGCGATGCGGCCGATGGCGTCGAGCGGCAGTAGAGGGCAGCACTAGGGCATCACCGACGATCGGGATGGTGTGCAAAGGTGAGGGTCAGTTTTGGGGTTTGATGGGTTTAGGGTTTGAAGTTGTTAATGGCAAGAACGGGGGATAAGGAGGACGAGGTTGGCGTTTGGGGACTTGGCTGTCGAGGGGAGGCGACGGGGAGTGGTCGACGGGAGTTGGGGGTCGCCGGAAGTGGAGGAGTAGCCGAAAATTGGCCGGGGAAGGTGACAACAATAATGGGTCTGTTTGGGGAGAGAGAAAAAGGAGAGAGAAACGGGAGGAGAGAGAGAGGACGGTTAGGGTTTCGATTTGTGTGCAGAAATTAGGGTTTACAGTAGAGTTGTATTTATAGGGTATAATTAGGGTTCAATAATAGCGATTTTGGGTCAAGAATTCATCAAATTGGGTTTTAGGGTTCAATTTGGAGGTAGATCAAAAACAACAGGGATCGAAAAAAAATACCCACAATCAATTAAAAGATAATAAGCTCAACAAGAAAAACTCCAACAAGAAGAACGAGAAATTTTCAAGAAATTCTTAATTAAAAATAATTGAGAACGAAAGAAGGTAGGGTTTTTATTCAATTGCAATTAAAAAGAAATACAAAGGGGAAAATTTAAAAATTACAGAAACGGTAGTTACAGCGGTGGATCTCCGTGACTGTGGTTGCTCCGTGGGAGACGGGCTTTTATTTTTAAATCCGAGACTTTGTGTAGTTAGGCGGATAGTTGCCATACTCCAATGTATATACGTATATACTTCAATATATATACGTATACCGGGGCTAGAGGGACACTTACGGGATATTTCGCACGATGAGAGATCTGTTATAACAGTCAGCGGTGGACTCCGGGCCTGAGATCCATATTCATGGAATGATCTAAACCTTGCTTTATTACTGGTTAGTTTCATGGCGAGGGATCGAACCCTTAAATGTGGAGTACGTAGGTACTTGTCCTCGGACCTATGTAGTATGGGATGCATAGAATTCGAACAAATATGCATTAGTGTCATCCTAGTATAAATGTGTGCATGCATTAAGGCATGGCATACACTTACATGTTTAGCGTAGTCACAATTTAACACTTTATTGTTCATTCAATTTTTGTGATTTGTTAAAGTAATCAGATCGTTATATGTACGGCATAGAGAGGTAGCCGAGTATAACATTTTTCGTCAGTTGTAAGTGACTGACGTGCCCACAGCTTAATATGCAGGTAATGGAATTTTTATGAAGAAGTAAAGATGTTATGATGTAGTTGATGATTTACATTGTTATAGTTGGACATGTTGTATTTATTTCATTGTTGTATTCTTCCGTTGTGTAAACAAAAATGTAATGAACTCTGATATATTTTTAAAAAGTTTTAATTTCCTTGTAAATTTGTACGAAGTGAAGTAAAAATCCTGTGAAATTTTGAATTCGGTCTTAATTGGAATTCGAGGCGTTACAACTCCACCATCCCAATCCCTAATCCTAACCCCCGCCCCACCCGGCGCCTCTCATGTCGCTATCACCGCCTCTTCGGCCATGCCACCGCCTCCTCCGCCGCTACCCTCCTCCTCTCCTCCTACACCTGGCTCTTCATCATCTCCTCTTCAAATTCCTTCACCCTCAAATCTCGCCAAAATTATTGCCATTCCGTCCAACATCCCACCTCCGTCAAAGCTGTCGTCTTCTCTGTCGTCATACTGCCTCATTTTGCCACATAATCTCGGCATTGTCGGCTCCTCCTACCTCTTGCCCTACCACTGCCACTTCCTCTGTCTTTAGTACCGCCTCTCCCAAGTGTGGTCATGGCTCGACAAACCCCTTCTTTCCTCAAGTGATATGGATCTGTGAGAGCGACGGTGTGGTGTGGCGTGCGTGCGGAGGCGTCGTGCGACGACGACATGCAGCGTGGGGGGAGGGGCGTAGGGAGGAATGGAGGATTTGGATTTTGAAAGTGGGAGGGAAAGAGATTGTGGCTAGCTTGGAGGGGTTTGAGGCTTTTATTTTGTTTTGTTTTATTTGTTTATAAAAACGTGTGTACTGCAAGTGCCAATTTAAATGAAAATTCTTACTTTTCTCTCGTTGCTCTATTGCAAAATAGATGAAGGAGAGATGGGTAGACGCTCTCTCTCCTATTAGTATTAGATATAGATATAATTAGGATTAAAATTACAAGTAATTTACACGTGCGATGCATGTTTTAATATATATATATATATATATATATATATATATATATATATATATATATATATATATATATATATATATATATATATATATATAATAAAACACAAAGAAAGCTATCAAGTGGCTCACATTCAATCTATACCAAAATCAATGGACCAGATCTACTCTCACAAAACATATTTTCCCGCCCAAATTTCAAACTCCACAAATTCAAAAAACACACACACTCTCTCTCTCTCTTTTTCCCCAAAAAATCTCCCCGTTCTCTCTCTCTTTCTCCCCGTTCTCTCTGTCTCATCCCGCTCTCTTTCTCTCTCTTCCCCCGACTCTCTCTCTCCCTTCCCCAAATCACCCATCGTTTCTCTCCCTCTCTTCCCCGGGCTCTCCCCACCGCCGCCAACCCGTCCTCTCTCTTTCTCACCGTCTCTCTGTCTCATCCCTCTCTCTCTCTCTTCCCCCGACTCTCTCTTTCTCTCTCCCTTCCCCAAATCACCCATCGGTTCTCTCTTTCTCTTCCCCGGGCTCTCCCCCTAGGCGCCACCGCCGCCACTCCAGCCATCCTCCCCCCTCCACCCTCCTCCACTTCCCAACCTCCACCAAACCCCACTGCCTCTCCTTTACGACCTCCGCCTTCTCCACCCCCTTCCTGGGCCCCACTCTCGGTGGTGGCAGTGGCAGTGGTGGCCGCATCCTCCGCCTTCTCCACCCCCTTCGTGGGCCCCACTCTCGGTGGTGGCAGTGGCAGCAGCGGCCGCATCGGAGGTGCGTCATCATCCCTATCGGCAGTGGCAGCAGCGGGTAATTCCCTATCGATTAGTGATCTAGGGTTTCAACGCTTTTATTTTTGTTGTTGTTTCCACATTTTCATTTTATTATTAAGTTTCAGAGCCAACCTGAACAACAAACCAGAATCCTACATTCTCAATGCCGAGATCAAAAGCTCAACTCCTCACTTTGACAAGCTCAGACTGTTGCTGTTTCAATATGGAGCTGCCTTAGCCTCTGTAACTAAACTAATCAAAACCTTATAATTTCCTCTTTGATGTAGAATAGTTTTTGATCGATTTCTGCAGGTCGGGACACCTGCTGCCTTGGCAGTGACCGGAGAGAATGGAGGAGATGACCTGCTGACAACGGTGATATCGGGTGGAATTGTTGCCATTGTCTATCTCTTTATCGTTCCTGTAAATTTCTCTCCATCTGTTTTATATTTTAACCTGAAAATAGAGGGTACCTGATTTTCTAATGATTTTCGTGGGTTGTTTTGTAACCGATTCTTATGAACTGGATGAGGTTGAGATGGTACAAGCACAAATTTGTTGAGATGTATTTCCAGTTCATGTTTGTCTTCATCTTCTTCCCTGGGTTAGTTTCCACATTCCATTTCTTTGTGTATAGACTGTATGAAGCATACACATTACAGGAAAGTCTAGATTACATGAGTACAGAAGGTCGAAGGAAAACAGAGAAATGTTCAAAGTGAAACATTACAACAATATATAATACTACTGAAATTAGATACCAAAGGGAAAAAAGAATCAAAATAGAGCAGAAGACCACTGAATCTTAAGAATTTAAACTTCCATAGTTGATATATAACAAGTCAATAAGAAAGACTTGCTTATGAAACAAGGACTTCATAAGGCTGTACTTAGCAAATAGTAGTGAAAGATGACTGATCAATATTGGCAGAAGAACAACCTAAAGTGCATACCATAGACTGTGAACCTCAGGTTTGAAATGATACATGACATAGTATCTGAGACATTTATACTGGACTATGGAAAAAGTTTGATGCACTTCATAGAAAACATTCATAACGATATTACTATGCTTGGAGCAAAAGATTTATCGATTATGAATGGATGAAGGCCCCCATGATACTGTACACGATGAAGGTCAAACAGAGTCTTTTTTTTTAAGATGTTGTTAAGTTTGTAGTGCATTTGATTACTAAGAATGTTAGACAGTGCAAGTTCATTTCATAATAGGTTTACCTATTTCAAATTTGGTTCTTTCCATTTTGTTCACGCACAAAATTATCTTTAGAGGTCACTTTTTCCTGTACCGGGTTTTATGGTTATTCATTTTCCTTTTAAACATACTTGGAAAGTTTGAAGCACATACGTTTCTATCTACGGGCCGTGTCATGTTAGATTTGGTTCATTATCTTATTCATTTTCATTTTCCTTTTAAATTTGGTTCATTCTCATCTTAATTATGTTATTGTTATTGGATCTTAAGTATGGTTGTATTAATTATGTTATTGTTACAGGATTTGGTTGACACCATAGTAGTTTTATTTCTATGGTGAAGTATGGTTCTTTTTTAACAATGTGTTTTGAATTTGTTTTGTTTCAGCTTACACAACAAAGGTTGCTCGCAATGCTAATGTGGAGAAATTGAAGGCTGGGTATCTGTTCTCTAAGGTTAGCTTCTCATTTTTCTCTATTTATTTTCTCCATTTTTACACACTAATTTGTGCATGTGGGTTGTTAATTTGGGAGATGTTAATCTTCGTCCTTTCTCGCTAAGTTTTTTACCAAATGATTTTATGAAATTTAACTTGGTTCATGTCAAGATCCAATGCTTATTTCTACTTTAAAAGGAGCCTTTACATTAACTATTTTATTATGGATCGTGGATACCCAGTCGATTCAGGATACCCAGTCGATTGAGTACACTATTTCATAGGGATACCCAGTCGATTCAGGATAAATTGGTAGTGCTTGTTACAAATGAAACTCTTTATATCTTTTTCATTTCAAGTTTCAATTAACTTACTTATCGATAAGTTCTTTAATTCTCCTTATTATTTACATGTGGGGCTACTATCAACAAAGATTTGTATTATTCATAAAAGTTGTTACATTTAAAAGATTTGGTTAGATTCATTTCATGAATTCACAAAGCCAACTATCTCTTTTGTTTCAGATGAAGAGTCTTGCTTGCAGAGAGCAAAGCATCATATCTCGCTATCCTCACCTTTAAGGTATTTGATATTCACCCAAAAATGGAGACATAGCATGTATACTTTACTTTGTCATTATACAAGTTATTGATGCCATTTATGTCCATTTTTGCTTGCTTTCACTGCTTCAGTTTGTTTGAATAGATTTTGCAATAAAGCTATGAGAATGACAATTCAATGTAAATAAATAATCTTCAAAAAGAAAACAAAATTAACAATCAACTAGATTGGAGATCTAAAATGCTGAAGTAATAAATGAAGTAAAAATGTGTTCATCTATGTCATTTTATATGATTTGATTAGTGGTAGACTTTGGCTAAAACTTGCTTACGCTGACTCTAGAATTGATACTGTACTGTTTATGGTTTTTATTTTATTTTGGGTTTTGTTAGTTGGTTGATTGTTTATGTGGTACAATACTTTGTATGGTTTTTATTTTATTTTGGGTTCTGTTAGTTGGTTGATTGTTTATGTGGGTTTTGGTTGTTGAATTGTAGACGACTGCTCTGAGGTTGTATCTGACGTACATTTGGAACACGTTGGAGGATGCAATGTGCTTGCAGGTAATCTATGATGCATATTATTATTATGGGATTTATGGATATTAAGGTAGTGATTTTTCCACAATTATTATTTTATCTCATTTAAGATTTATCTTTTGCTAGAAGCCTTATTTTAGTTCAAAATTATATTAACACTAGGTATGCCCGTGGCACGTGCCTACGGCACGTATTCGGAACTGCATATAAATTTATTTGGAGTTATTTGGTTGGATGAACTGCATATAAATTTATGTATTATACATCTTTGGTTGGATGATCAAAAGTCATTCACTATACCTCTTTATACATCTTTAACAATTATTCGTTAAATTGTTTCAGTTTTTTAGGAATTTATCTTTATTTCCCTTAAATATCTAAATATTGACTTATCCAATTCTTCAAAAACCTAGATTTTTTTATAGAAATGTGAGAACATTAATTAAAAATATGCACCATGACAGGAAAAAAAACTGATTGTAAACAAATACAACCATCTTTCTAATACAATCATCTACTATATACAGGCCTCCTTTGAAATTATATTGTTGATTCTCATTTAAGACTTTTGGTGGTTGATTCTCTCTTTTGGTGTGTTGGTGTAGGTAGTGATGCAAAACACTATATGATCTGAATAATTATTTCAACAATGGTTGAGTTATGCAGATTGTTTGAGGAGAAAAGATCACGTGTTCTCTGATTGGACCTCTTTCTTTTGGCATCAATATTCAGTAGTTCCTACCTTAGGTGGGAATGGAGTCATTTGCTTTCAGTAGTTTAGAAAATAAATTGAACTTCTGTACTTACTAATCTGTTTCCACATATGCTCTTGCTATTCGCTAAATGTATACGAGTTAACTTGGGTATTTCATGATTCATTTAATAGGTGGAGCAATTACAGCAAGAAGTGTCAGAGTTGCAACAGGCTCATAAAGACAAGCAGTAACAAGAAAATGTCATGCTTCTGGTGTGTATTTCGTTGACCTGTAGTTTTTGGGGTGTTACTAACTTATATCTCTGTATAAGTACACAAGCTGAGTATTCCTTTTCTATATCCTAAAAATTATCGTCTGCAAGGTCGATAGAATTATGGTCAACAATGACTGAGAAGTCCTACTTCCCGTATCTTCTTCCTTTGCTGGACATTTTGACCATTGATGAGGGTGGAACATGATCAGAGAGTAGCTGAAACAAACTAATATATTCAACAAATTATGGTCCTACTGACAGATGTGACTAATATATTTTTCCTAATGACTAATATATTATTCCTAATGACTAATATATTCAACAAATATATTTTTCCTAATGTCTAATATATTTTTCCTAATGTCAAAGTTCCTAATGACTAATATATTTTTCCTAATGACTAATACATTCAACAAACTAATATATTTTTCCTAATGACAACATGTTTATGGTCCTACTGTGGAGCTGGAGAGTGTGTGAGGTTACCAGGTCTAAACCACAGATGTGACTGTAAAGAGGGATTCACTAACATTCTGAATGTTTCTAGCTTCCCTTGCTTCAAAGATTGTAAGAAGTCATAACCTCTAAAATAACAATAACATTAACAATTACGAATAAGGTAGTCTATATGAATAAAATATGACCTTTTTGTGTGTGCGCGTGTGTTCAGGTGCAGTTGGAGCAGATTGCCCAGACGTGGGGTTTCAATTGTCAAATGCCTCCTTTCCACCCACAACTTTTTATCAAAATGGTGTTCATGGTGAGGGTTGTCCAAATTATCTTTACTTTTCAAGTCTTTCTTTTAGAAAAAAGGGACCAGTATAAGATCCATAATGTAGTCTGTATATGATAAGACACAAGAGATTATTTATCAATCTGGCAATAATCCACTGAAATATTAAATTTCCAGTTAAAACTTTTGTTAAACTGCTCATTCATTTTTTAAGATCTATATAATAAAACACAAAGAAAGCTATCAAGTGGCTCACATTCAATCTCCCCCAAAATCAATGGCTAAGATCTTACCTCACAAAACATATTTTCCCGCTCAAAAAATCAAACCCCACAAATTCAAAACTACTCACACACTCTCTCTTTTCCAAATACCCCACGCGCTCTCTCTCTCTCTCACTATCTCCATCTCTCTCCCCCCCCCCCCTCTCTCTCTCTCATCGATCCGGTCTCCCTCTCTCTCTTCTTCGACCCTCTCTCTCTCTCTCTCTCTCTTCTCTTCGACCCACCGAACCCATTTTCACCGTCTCTCTCTTCTTCGACCCACCGAACCCACAGAACCCATCCAACCACCGAATCCCTCACACGCCCTGAGTTGATCGAACCCACCTTCACCGTTCACCGATTTCAACTCACCGTCACCGAACCCAGCCAACCACTGAACCCCTCACCGTCTCTACATCTCAGGTAGATAACTCACCCCTCACCGAACCCATCTATCATCTCTTTCAGTCTTCAATTTAATGTTTTTCAATTTTTTGACCAGTGGCAATCCTCTTTGGACCGTCCATCTTCATCTCCGCCATCGTCGCTCGATGAAGAACCCAAATCGATTCCCTGAAGGTGTGATACCTTTGCTGTGGTTGGCTATAAAGTTAATGGCTTTGTTGGTTTTGGAGTTGGGTTTGTGTTTACAGTATTTTGTCGCAGAACAAGCTGCACAGTTTGGCGGGGCAGCATTCGGATGTGATGGAAATCCTCCCTCCCAAGATTAGGAAGCGCGTCGAGTTTCGCAACGTGATTCAGGTATGGTGATAAAGTTTTGGGCTTTAATTCAGCCTTTTCTGTTCGCCATTTGAGCTAATTGAGGTTTCTTTGATGCATAGTTGAAGGGCATTTAGCTTTGTCATGTTTGTTAATTAAAAGTAATTAGGTTTATTATCTGAATAATGTGGTCGAAATCTATTGGTGGATCACTAACATTTATGTTGATTTTGGAAAGTTTGAGGAAAACCCATTTATTACTATTGGATACTCGGGCGAAGATTAGTAGAGATTTGAGTCTCATTGTCAGTCTATTAACTTCTATATCATGGTAGATTTTGGAGTTGGTTTACTTCAAATAGATGTTTTGTCAACAAGGATATGGAGATGGTGATGATTCAATGTATCTGACAATATTTGAGATTAGTTGAGTCATTAGTAGTTTAGTAACTCTTGCTATGGTGGATTGCAAAGCTGATTTGATTCATATTGATGTTTTGACTGATAAGAGGATCTCTTGATGCAAGGGTTTACGAGGATGAGGAGATAGTACATGATTCTAGATGAAATTTCAAAGAAATATTTGTTTCGCTCACGTTCATTTATTTTGGTTTAATTTAGGTAAATATATATTATTCAATCAGCATCAGTGTAGTTTGAATAATCGTGTGACTATTTTGAGTTGAGAAGTACTTAGGCGGATGTATTGTAACGGAAAGTTTGGCTCTCGGATAATGTGATTCCGAGGGAATGACATTATGGTTGTATTTTCTGGTGAACCAGTAAGATTTATGTTGGTTCCTGTGGGAGGTTTAGGGAGACCCATTTTCATGTGTGGTTGAGGATTAGTCATCCTAGATTATAATTCTGATTTACTTCATATAAATGTTGGAGTGATAAGAGAATCTCTTGATATAGGTTGTACAAAGGATGTAGAGATAAGCATGATTCCAAGTATCTAACATAATTTCAAAGAAATACTGGATTAGCTAGCGTTTAAATTTAGGTGAATTTGTGTTCTTCATCTTAACATTAATTCAGTTTGAATCCTTCATTGATTATGGATCGTTTCTGCTCGATAATTATTGACAATTCCAATTGATGGTATTGTTACGGACAATTCAGTTTGAAACCTTCATTGATTATGGGCATATTTACATTTATATGATGGTTTGATGTAATTATGCAAGAAGAACACTTATCCCAAAATTCCGATTTAGGTATTAGCATTGTGGAGTTTCGCCTTCTCATCTGTGTTTGATTGATACTGTTTTGCAGCTAATTTTAGGATTGATACTGTTTTGCAGCTCCGTCAACCCAACTTTCACCTCAGCGCAGATTGATTTTAGGATTGATGCAACTTTCACCTCACCCAACCCTAAAGTACCGAAACACTACAAGCTACTCTCAAATTTTTTTAATGCAAAAAACATCTATAAAGTTTCTCTTTTCCATCAAAATTTATGTAGAAAAGATAGATATAATTTAGCTTACAAATTAGTGTAGTTCTTTTCGTCAAATTTTTTTGGAGGTAATGACTAGAGTTGTTTGCATTTTAGCTTTTGCAACTTTTAATAATAGAATGAATATAGTTTCAAAATTGGGTGTGTCAAACTTGCAAAAACTGACATTAGTTCGAAGGTATCTTGGTTATATTCTTGAGCAAAAGTAATACATATAAAAAGATTGACCATTTACTTTGTGAAAACTTGAAATGTTATTTTTCTTTCATTTTGCATTTTCTCGAGTTTATATTCTATAGTTGAGTATATTTTCTTTAATTCCTACTTCTTTATTCCCTCTTAAGCAGGACTTCGATGCATTTTCTCGAGTTTCTTTCATTTTTGTTATAATTTTTTTAAGCTCGGATTTTGAAGCTCTTTCTTTATTATTTGATTTGATTTCAGGTATGAAGATAAAAAGAAGGGGCTGTTGGGACAAGTTTATGGCGGAATTGAATTGGGAAGGAGAGGTATGTCTAAATATTGACTAGAAGTGGAGGAGGATTCTCCTTCCCTTAATTTTTATTTTTGCACATATTTTAAAAGCATTTTCTTTTGATTTCAGGTATGATTTCGGCTTTTAGGGTAAGCTCTCTCTCTCTCTCTCATGAATGTTTTGTGAATGTGTTTGTGTATTAGGAAACTTGATAAAATTTGAATTGTGTATGGAGAATTTATTAGGCTCTTGGCTGTAGATGAATGGATTTGATATCTATATAATAAAGCTATCAAAGTGGCTCTCATTCAATCTCCCCCAAAATCAATGTGTACTATGTTTAAAATAGCACCCTAGAACTGAATTTTTGAATTGTTCTCAGAAAAGATAAAGGGTACTATGTTTATTGGATTTCTGCATATAAACAGGTAGGTTGTAAGCTTATGCAAATGATGATGCAAATTCAGCCAGTGCCATTCATTTTTTAATTCTTGATTTCTATAGCATAAGAAATGTAGGGAAAGAAAAACTAAAGAAAGATAATAGGATTTTTTTTTTGTTTTAGTTTGTACTTTTATTTTTACAAAACAAAGTGATCTGGGTTTATGTGGCACATCAGAGTACTATGTTTCTGATGCTATGTATTTTGATACGGTTACTGACAATGAGCAGACTGTGAACTCATCGGCTACCATCCTTTTCGGCTCTAAATGATTTGCATGAATTTGTTTTTGTGATTTTGGATTGTTTTTTCACACAAAAAAAGAAAGAAAAAATAAGAAAGAAAGAAAAAGAAACCTATATTGTGCACTATAGTCATAAGTAAATGTGCTTAGCTTACCTTTCTGGCTTATTTTATGCCCAACATGAATAATGCATTTGCCTACTATACTACGTCACCAATCTCGCATGCGTAGGGAAATTAGTTGCTTTTTATGTCCAGTCTCTCTCCAGTTGGTAGAGGGTAAAGCTTACTTAATTCCAAGTCAAGCAGAAAAAGTCATACCCCAAATGTCAGATTGAGTGAATAACAGAAGAGCTGGATTAAATTCAGTTGGCTATCTTAAGGTGTGCCTGTAATGAAGATTAGTACAGTTTTTTTAATATTGTAATTACAATAGTTTCCCTTTTTCAAACTAAAGATGAGCTTTAGTTGTTTGGGCTTATTCATTGGTATTGCGTTTGCCTTGCGAAACAACTGTAGTAATTCACAGTCTGGGAATTTGACGAAACTTGACAGGGCTGTTGATGGAATATTTGGGTTTGGACAGCACGAATTGTATGTTAACTTCAAGTATTTCTTTTTTTGCATTCTTATCAAGTTGCTTATGTTCATTATTGTTTAATTTGATTTATATAAGAGGTGCTTTTTTAAAAAAGAATCGTTGTACTTTGATTACATGGATTTATGATTAGGTATCTTTGACTATTGTAGATATTTTATATCTACACACTTAAAATATAAATAAACATGGTGTGGAACTATTTGTAATATCTGAACTGATGCAATAACTGAATACAGTGGGTATATGATGGGGAACACATTGCAGAACACAAAGTTGAAGTCTATTTTGCAATATATTTTGTGAAACATAATCAATTAGCAAATTGATCCTAAAATATATGGTTATATGTTAAAGTGCAAGGTTATTAAGTTAATTTATTTTAAGCTATACCATATCTTTTGATGATGTGTTTGGCATTGCAGAAAGATTGGAGGGATGTCGGAATAGTGAGCCCCGTAAAAGGTCAGGGACACTGCGGCTCTTTCTGGACATTCAGGTAAATTCATCCTGAAAACATTTACTTGCTCTTATTTTGTATAGCACACTTATTTTGTAAGCTATACAAAAACAAGCCCGAATTGTATTGCTTGATCAGCATGTTATCTGCTAATATTTCTTTCAGTTAATTTTCTTATACCATAGTTCTCTTCAGAATTCAATTTGCATAGTTGAGATTTTATCAGCTTAAATTACATTCCCTAAGCCTGATCACCGACCATCAGTAGTAGCATATTGAATGGATAATTTTCAACTTAAATTACATTCCCTAAGCCTGATCACCGACCGAATGATTTACCATGCCAGTTTCTTATTAAATAAAGTAACTAAGTAAGCACTCAAATCTGTTACGCCTAAGAAACCAGGGAAAAGAAGCCAAGCATAAACCAGATATTACACAAAACCCTGTCTTCTAAGTAGCAAATACTTACTATCTCATTTGTTTCCACATTTACTGCCCTATAGACATACCCGCATGTTCCGTCTCCAATTTTCTTTACATGTCTATACCTACACAAATTAGCCTGACCTACACAAATTCCAGATATCAGAGGATTAAATTACCACAATTAACTTACATTGATGAATTCAAATTCAACCAAACAGCCGCTAAAGTGGAGAAACAACACTTAATATTTAGTGAAAAAACCGACCTGAACAGTGCTAACAATATAAATACAACAGAAACATACAGAAACGAAAACAAAAATTTTACATCTGGGAGGAGAGTATTTTCATCCGATCAAAACGGTGCAGACAAAACCAAATTATAAAAAAAATGGTGGTACATTAATTAATAAGAGAATCACAAATACTGAAGGCAAGGGACGACAAGGGGAACCTATGTATTGACTTTCCAGCACACCCTGAAACTCCAATCAGGAGCTTACATATTCCATCTACAGTTGAAATCATATCTATAAGTTCGGTACAAACATGACTTTTAAATTGTTTTCTCCTCCCAATCCCGGAAGCTGCTTGAACCACAAAATCATCAATCATGAGGCAAACATAACATGAATGTAATGACTGAATATCCCAACTCACAAATTCCTCATTGACTAATATCTGTACACTGAGGACGAGCTGCTGGAGCCCGGTGGTGGTGCAGGTGGACGGCGGTTGGGTGTGTGGCGGCTGCTAGAGTTCGGGCCATATCCTGCGACATCACCATTCTGTGTGGCTTCACTGTACCTTCGACTGGAGCCATTGGCACTGCTAGACCGTCCAATGGAGTTGGAATGACTCATGGATCCATTTGCTGCTGCATCAAATGCAGATCTCCAATCGTCACCAGAGGATGCAATTTTGGGAGTACGTGGACTATTCTCTGGGGAAAAAACCATTACATAATGTTAGAAACCCAAATGCGAGATTTATTTGAAATGGATGTTTGATCCAAGTGATCTCCTTTTAACGGAAGACGATAATTTTTTATTTTGCAGGATCCAACAATCGACCCTTCAATTTCTAGCATAGTTTGATCAGTAGATAGATTGCAAGAGTTTTTTATCCACAAAACAGAACGTTAAGAAGAGTGACTACAGAAGGAACTACTACTGGTTACCATTCCCTACAATCAGTGGAACAAAATATGACTTTCTTTTACATTAATGATTCAAACATTGGTTTCTCATTAGGATCGGTAAGGATCACTAATCCAGACATGCATATGTGCAAAAAAAGAAAGCTTACCTGCTCCACTGTTGCTATCAGACCAAGCAGCTGCTCGATTGTCATGAATGCTTAGCTGACGTGTAAGTTTTGAGAGAAGAGATGACTGTCTTTGGAACTTTTCTCGCCTCCGCTTAACATAAGGTAAATTTATATTTACTACAACTACACCCTATGTTAACCGTTAATTGCTATTAATTTAATGCTTCTTCTTTTTTTCCCAGATTGTTGTCCACACTCAAAACCGTCATGTACATATTGACAGTTTAACTTTTTGTAGGGTGATGAGGAACATGTTTGGTTGAAGCCATTGTTCTGTTTGAAAGGTAATGGTTTCAAAACTATTACTATTGTTTTAATTGTTTATTGTAAACTCTTACTATTTGATTCAAAACTCTAACTGTTTTTTTAGGCTCACTGTTTGGTCCTATTTTGAAGACTTCAACCATTGTGTTCTCCTACAACCATATAATTTTTTTTTTATTCAGTTGGTTGGTGTTTAGTATGGTGGAGTATGTAATAGTTGTAATAATTGTAATATTTAGCATTTTTGGAGATGATGTAAGTAACTGTATATAGTAATGTTAATACCCGTACCCGCAATTTTGTGGAGTATTGGGTTCTGTGTTTGGTTTTTTAAATGTTTTTCGAAGGTTTTTCAAAAAAATTATTACATTTTCAAAAGAATTATTGGTTTTTATTTTGTATCTTGCATTATATTCTGATTTTTTCCCCCAGAGCCTTATATATATGTTGCCTGTGTGATGTTGCTCGGTTGAGCCTGGGGAGGATTGATATTTATTGCGTGTGATATCATATATTTAATTGTTAGCAGAATTCCGTAAGGAATCTCTGTAAAAGGGCTAATATTTTAGGGGAGGTTCTGCCAAATTTTTTAAAAATCTATTATGTTTTCAAACGATATCATATATAATGTCTATATGATGTTGCTTGGATTGGCCTGGGGAAGATTTATATTTCTTGACTGTGATGATAAACATTCACTTGATTTTGTAAGCAGAATTTCGTAAGGAGCCTAATATACTTGAAGCTTCATGTACTTTTACTACTTACTTGAAGCTTCCTGTGAGATTGTGAGATTGTGAACATTTTGTGAACATTTTGTAAAAATTCTGAACAGTGGACCACATTCACTTGAAGGGTATGTTTGGTTCATGTACTATTAATTCTGTACTATTAATTCTGAACATTTTTAATTCTGAACATTTTGTAGCTTGAAGCTTCATGTACTATTAATTCATGTACTATTAATTCAGAATTAATCTACATTTTGTAGCTTGAATCTTAGGTATGTTTGGTTCATGTAGGCACGTTCACTTGAAGCTTCATGTACTATTAATTCTGAACATTTTGTAAAAATCAGTGCACCCCAAAAGTAGACTAATTCTGAACATTTTGTAGGTACTTGAAGCTTCATTTTCTGAACTTGAACATTTTGTAGGTACTTGAACATTTTGTAGGTGCTTGAAGCTTCCTGGGTACTTGAAGCTTCATTTTCTGAAAATTTTGTAGGTACTTGAAATTTTGTAGGATTAGTTTGAAGCTACACTTGAAGCTTGAAGCTTCGTGGATTGACCTACACTTGAAGCTACACTTGAAGCTTTAGTCCAGGAAGCTACACTTGAAGCTACACTTGAAGCTTTTGTAGAATTAGTTTCCTGGATTGACCTACACTTGAATCATTTTACTATTTTTAATTAAATATACTTGAAGCCTAATATATATTTCCCAGATCCAAAGGAATAATATTTCAGGAGATATTCCATCGAAATTTTTACTAAATATTTTAAAGAAAGTTAAGATGTCGCGATAACATGCCGGATGAAACATTTTAAAGACGTCGTATTAGAAAAATATTTTAAACACCCACCCTTTTTGTTTACAGCCTCCTTTTTTGTTTTAATTTTTTTAAACACGAGGTGAGCTTCCTGGATTGTGAGATGTAGTCCCGAATACGTGCTGTAGGATCTTTTACATAGGTGAGATGTAGTATCATACATAGGATCTCACTTTCCCGAATAAGTAATATATATACCTTTTGCTGTAGGATCCTGATATATATTTAAACCCAGCATTCATTAGTATGAACAAAAGTGAAGAAGTAAGGAAACTGTGATTTTCATCAGTACCTGTTTCTCTTTACAACTAACAAATTTAGTTTCCTGAATCATGAGAAAGCTAAAAAAATCAGTATGTATGTTCAGAAAACTAAGAGTTATATACCAAAGACAAAAATCTGTAATACAAAGATCCATAATATTCATTTAGCAGGAGAAACTGTATTTTAGCATTGTTCACTACTTGGAAAAACTTTTTGATCTTTTAGTTTCAGTTAAGCAGATAGATGGTCAATCTAGATATCGATCACCTTTACTCTCAATACCATAGCAAATATGGCCTTAATATTGTTGGAATACCTCCTAAAATAAGGTTTTATTGTCTTCTTACAAGATATCAAAAACATAAAAAGAGATGAGGCTGAATAACATTAATTCCCTTTAATACATTATGGTGTAAAAGGATCAAACACCCAACTTATGCATTTCCTCGGTGCTGTAATGATCCGGCCAAGTCTGCCATAACATAGACCAAGTACAAGCAGTCTTTTTTCACTCAGACCATATTATAGTACTAGGTTTTTTAAAGGTTTTTCACTCAGACCATATCGAGCACCCGTGGCAGGTTCTATGGCAATCAAAAAAGGTTTTTTAAAGGTTTTTCGAAGGTTTTTTAAATAATACTGTCGAAATATTTACTAAACATTTTAAAGAAAGTTAAGACGTCGCGATAACGTGCCGTATGAAACATTTTAAAGACATCGTATTAGTAAACTATTAGGAAGCAATATAATTTCAGAGGAGGCCTGTATAAAGTAGTTGATTATTTTAGAAAGGTGGGTGTATTTGTTTACACCCACCTTTTTTGTACCTCTTTAACAATTATTCGGTCCAATCAAATAACTCTAACTAAATTTACATGCAGTCCCGAATACGTGCCGTAGGCACGTGCCACGGGCATACCTAGTATATATATATAAAGTAAAATCTCAGACGTAGTCTTAATTCGAACCTGAGATCTCATTCGTATTAGTTATGTACGTCGTGCGTTATACGTGTTGATAGATTTACAAATGACATTAAGTTCCTTTTCCATTATAATATTAGAGATTAGAGATTAGAGATGTTTTAAAATCTTCTACATTATTATAGTTTGGTCATGTTGAAATTGACATTGATTATTGAGAAATTAGCTTTTAATTTACTCAAATTGTGCCAGTTTAAACGGCGCAAAAAATCATGACCAGTTCTCATTGGGCTATTTGAAGTCTTTTGGATATATGCTTAATTACAAATTTATAGAGGATATGCTAATCTCTAACCTCAGGTAAAGAACTCTAGGGTGCATTAAGCAAAAGTGATAAACAAAGGTTACTGTTACTCTGTCATTGTAGGGCATGTGCATCAGTCTCAATTAAATTGTAAAACTCTGCATTATTATTTAAAACAATAACATATTATTAGTCGAGTATTTTTCCCATTTTGTCAAATAGTCAGCACGAAAATTCTTATCACGATATTTTTCACAGAAGAAAGGAGGACTATACATACCGCAAATTTTATTCCAAACATACTCTAATCATTAAAAAATAAGATTTGGATAATATTTTAATTCTTTTTTGTTTGTCTTTTAGTAGTTAGGATAAGTTGGGAGTAAAATTTGAGGTATGTACAGTATTTGTGGAGAAGAAATTGTGATCTGGTTAAGTATTTTGAGCACATCTTGATGGATTGAATCCATATCTACTCTTGACACAATCTATCTGATTCATAACAATCTAGAATCTCCATGAATATAGAACGATTCATTATGCATTATCAAGTGGAGAGATTTCAAGGCCATTCAAATACATTTAAGAGCATCTCCACTCGGTCGGATAGCTATTTGGATTGCCATTTTTAATTTTGCCAGCCTAAATGATAACTTTTATAAAAATAAAAAAAATTTGTTCTACACCCATGATTGCTATTTGGGTTGCCAAATATTTACATAATAGTATGTTAATAGTGTATAATAATGTATAATAGTGTATAAAGACACAATTATATATAATATATATATACACTATTATATATACATAAATATATTCAAATTTAGGGGAAAAATCGAAAATATTGTTGTGATTGGACATTTAGCAATGTCATTTAGTGTGCCAAATTTAAGGAAAATGACAATTATCAAATTTGACAACCAAAATGACATACCAGTGTAGGGAGTTTTTGCAATTTGGGTGACCAAATAAGAAAATGGCAAGTTAAATGACCACCAGATAGGAGTTTTTGCAATTTGGGTGACCAAATAAGAAAATGGCAAGTTAAATGACCACCATATAGAGATGCTCTAAGAGCATATGTAGTCGTTTGCCAAATATCGATAAAATGGATATTTGGCAAACGAACGTGCTGCACTCGTTTGCCAAATATCCATTTTATCGATAAATCGCTACAGTCGATTGCTATAAATGAGAATCGATATAGCTTTTATCGATAATTGAGGGACGGCATTCGAAGTGCCGTCCCACGAAAAAAAAAAAAAAAAATTATTCGTCGGACCGTTTGAAAAATTAATTAATTTTTCGCATTAATTATCGCCAAAAAGAAATAAAAAAACCCCAATAATAATCCCCTTGGACGGCACTCGGAGTGCCGTCTCACCCATTCCTCTTTTCCCGGACGGCACATCATGTGTGCCGTCTGTTGAGTTATTTTAAAAAAAAAAAAAAAAGGTGAAGCGATGGGGTGAAATATGTATACTTCATGGTTTTTTATGTGTACTTCATGGTGCAAAACACAATATTACTCCCCTGTCCGTGTTGGAACCTATACATAAAAAGTATACATATACACTCTACAAAAATTTTACTTTACACTATAAAAAAAAATTTAAAGCGATGGGGTGAAAAGTATACATATACACTATAAAAAATTTTTAAAGTTGCTCCCCTGTGTCCATCATTTACGGCCGGATTTTTTTTTTTTTTTTTCGGACGGCACTTCATGTGCTGTCTGACAAATTTACTCGTTCTTTACATTTTTTCCACTCCGACGGTACTTCATGTGCCGTCGCTCAATATTTTTATTATAGTTTGCTAAAAAATAGTTTTGCACGAGTGCAGCAAAATTGAGAATCCTATTTCTATTTATCTATATATGAATATTTTTACATTCAACGACTACAGATGCTCTAAGGAGGAAAAAGAAAGATGTGGATATAAATGATGGGGCTGGAAAAATCATTATATATGGGCTTATTAGTGTGAAGCAAATCTCAAGGCGGAAAAGAATTAAGACTAGGCCTACGCACCTCTATGATTTTATTCTCTTGTTGCAAAAGATGGAACTACGGAATAATGAGGATAGAGATGTGGACTCGTCAAAGGAAAAAAGAAATATAGAGTTTAAGATCAATTCAATCTTCATAATTGATTTTCATGCTATGCCTGCTTAATGTTGAAGTGAGAACAAGTGAGGTAAACTACATAGTATTCCACTATTTTGAAAGTCCTCAATTGCGATAACGAACAGTGAATTTTTCCAGGAAATATAACATCAGAAGAGGAGGTGTACAAGATTGCTTGAAAGTCCTCGATTGCGATGACGATCAGTGAATTTTTCTAGGAAATATAGCATCAGAAGAGGAGGTCTACAAGAATGCTTGAAATAGCTTTTTATTTAGTCATAAAAGGAATAATGCTTTACAGAGAAAGAAGAAAAAAAACTGACAAAAGAGAGGCTTAGATAAGATAAAACAGATGTCTCCATTATGAAAGTTATAAGAATTCCCACATATCCATTACATCGATCTAGGTTGTAGCAACTGATGGCCAAAACTATCTTCACCTTGATTGAAGTAGAGGTGAATGGGGTTTAATTGGTTATTGCGAAGCATTGTTGAAGAATTCGTATACGGACTTGGATACATAGTTTCAGGTATATGAAATGCTGATAACAGAGAGAGCTTTTGACAATTGCCGCATCTTCGAGAATAAGTTTAATTAGAACCACAGAAAGAGCAGTATACGAAGGCACTACCAAAGCGACTGTCTATCCTCAATGTAAAATATATTGAATACCGTAAACACGAATGAGTAGGAGATGATCCTGTATTGTAGGACTTATAACCAGGGGCATACCTATCTATAGCTATAGATCGGTCAGGATCACGAGATAGATTGTCTAGAATGAATCCATTTATTATGAAAAGTAGTGACTTTAAAAACAGAAAAGCTTCAATATAGTCATTTACAATTTGATGTCCATAAAGGGGTGTGGTAATTATAAAGTTGAGAGAAATAAAGTTGAGAGAAGAGATAGTTTCTCATTAATATTGTCAGCCTTTAAATAGGCAAATACAAAATTATTACAGATGATTTGTTGAGAGTAAATCTCTCATTGAGTTTGTTGAGAGTAAATCTCTCCTTCAAGTCCTTCAAGTTGCAACTGAATGACAACTCCTATCATGTCGAAGAAATTATAACGTTTCTGCTTCTTCCTCTTCTTTTTGACGAAATGCTCTGTCTAAGCTTCACCTTCGTCGACATCCCCATCTCCAACCTCTGACCTCCTCTTCCTCTTCTCCTACAACCTTACTTATAAACCGTACCCACCAAAAAGATGTGGGAAGTTTAGTAGTCACATAGGCGACCCACCAAAAAGAGGATCAAAAGAAACCCAAAAATGGAAACCTACGCATCGAAGTTGGTGGAGTTGGTGCGGAGGCCAGGCGAGAGGAGCACAAAGGGGAGATAGGCTGTGCAAGAGCTGCAAAAGGTAAAAGCACCTTGCTTGTCGACATGCAAAACGACATACAAAGTCGTTCGGCAAAAGAACAAGAGCAGGTGCTGCGAGGGGAGCAGAGAGGGGAGCCAGACTGCGAAAGGGCCAAAAAGGACAAAAGCGACCTAGAAATCGACATGCAAGACGACAGGCATAGTCGAAACCCAAAGGAGCAAGAGTTGGTGGTATTGGATCGAGGGTCGAGAGAGGAGCATGCCAAGTTGGGATACAAGACGAACAAAGGACGGAACCTTGACAGTGGTTCCGCCCAAATTGATAGAGACACAGGCGAAGCTTTAGCGCTCGAAAAGAGGAAATCCCAAAGAAGGAAAAAAGGAGATGAAGCTGGTAATGGCAACGAAGAAGAAAGTGGAGGAAGAGATAAAGATGCTTTCAACGCGTCAATTCCCACGCTCTGTGCTTCGAGCACAGAGCCAGCCATCCAGGTGGAGCCACGTGCCCTTCTTTCGCTAGCGGCAGGCACAGATGTAGAGAAGAGCAGTGTGTTAGCTCATGGAGGAGAAATACATTTAACCGACTCCCGTATGAATGAGAGTAGTGTACGGGAGGGGTTATGTAAGAATGTTATTGAGCCCAAAGAGGGGCCCAAGATACATTATACTGTTGTTGGGCCATCTGAGACTACGGTTAGTCACAATAAGTAGCGGCAAGTGGTGAATAGTGGACCCACAGAGAGGTCTACTATGGAAGCTCCCCCCAATATTGCCACTATGGAACACGCAGATAACGATGAGGACATGGAAGGGCGCTTAAATTTAGACGAGGAGTTCTCATTTACAGATGAGGAGTCAGAGGATCTTGAATGTGTGGCGAACACACAAAGAGACATCTCTGTAGAGATGGTCTTATCCACCTTTCCAGATTCAGCGCCTGGCTATAGTTCTGGAATGTCAAGCGGGCAGTTGGATTTAGGGTACAGCGGACACCTAAGAGGGCTCATGTGGAGTCCCTAGATGACCATCTGGAGGTAGCTACAGCAGCCAAAGCTACAAAGTTCGATGACGAAGGTACGAGAAATTTTTTAGCGTCTATTTTAAATTTCATGTCAGATTCTGATATTTTTATCCTAGCTCAAACCTGTGGCTTAGAGGTATGTGACATAGAACGTAGTGCTTTATTGCTCAATAAAATAAGGGATTGGGAAATTGAACGGGCTAAGGCTAGCTATCAGAAAGACTTGGGATCCTTCTCTGGGTTGATGGAGGTCATCGAGGAAGACACCCATCCCACACCCACGATCAACCTACAAACGGTTCCCCGATGAATACACTATTCTGGAACGTTAGGGGGTTGGGGGGTAGGGGAAGAGAGATATAGTTAGGGACGTCATTATGAACTCTAAGGCAGAGGTGGTAGGATTACAGGAGACCAAGCTCGCCCACGGGTTTAAACTCAAAAGAGTCGGGGGCAACAGAATCAGGGAATGGGTACTATGACCATCCTCAGGAGCTTCGGGGGGGATTGCTATTGGGTTCAATGCGGATATTTTCACTTGTTTTGAGGAATATAGTGGAATGTACTCCCTGACTATCTGACTGAGGTGACGATCTGACAATTGGGTGCATACGATTACTGTCGTTTATGGGCTGAATGTAGCCACATATGGAGACGCTTTTTGACAAGAGCTTATCGATATTCGACAAAGATGGTTGGGAGCTTGGATCGTTGGGGGAGATTTTAATATTACTAGATTTGCTTTCGAGCACAGGGGCAGAGGTTCGAGCGACAGACACAGAGAAGACTTCAATAGGGTGATCACGGAGCTAGAGCTGATCGATATCCCAATCAATGACAGACTTTTTACCTGGTCAAACATGCAAGCATCCTCGATTATGGCCAAATTGGACAGGATACTAGTATCGATGTATTAGGAGGCTAAATTCCCATTGGCAACTGCTAAATCTATTCCTAGACCTACATCGGATCATACCCCGATCCTACTTGATGCTGGGGTACAGGGAGTTCAAAGACCAAGGAAGTTCAGATTTGAAAAGGCGTGGCTGGAAATCTTGGGATTTCACCACATTGTGATGGAAAATTGGGCACTCCCAACTACTGGATCGGACGTTATGACCCGATGGTGTAAAAAAATCTGTAGATTGCGAAAGAGGCTATGTAGATGGAACCGAGTTAGATTCTCGACTATCTGGCATACAAAAGACTCCTTTTTGGAAGGGATCGATGAGCTAGAGAGATTGAAAGAAATGAGAGTCATGTCACAAGATGAAAGAAACAGGCTTCTAGAACTCCGAGAAAATATTGCCAATCTCTATAAGTTGGAGGAGATCCAATGGCAACAAAAATCGAGGATTTTGTGGCTCAAAGAGGGAGACGTGAATACAGCCTTCTTCCACCGAGTGGCAAGCGCAAGACGTAGATCTAATCTAATCTTGTCAATACAAACAGAAACGGGAACGTCCCAGGACAAAAATGTGATTTCCAAAAGCTTTCAAGATCACTACAGGAGCCTCTTTGGAAAGAAGAATGACTTTAGGATCCCACTTAGAAACGATTTCTGACAGGACTGCTAGAACGAGTCAGTTCATTCGCTGTCCACATTGGAAGCACCCTTTTCGGAATCGGAAGTAGAAAAGGCCATCAAGACAATGGGAGCAGACAAGTCGCCTGGACCAGACAGCTTCCCAATGATGTTTTTCCCAAGTTTTTTGGGAAGAAATAAAAGGGGACATTATGGCTTTGATGGATGAATTCTTCCACAATAACCTCAGATTAGGCATGTTCAACTTTGCGGAAATAGTTCTAATACCTAAACGGGTGGAGGATTTTAGACCGATTAGCCTCATAAATTGCTCGGTTAAGATCATCACAAAGGTCCCTGCCATCCGCCTGGAAAGCATAATGGACAGCTTAATTAGCAATACCCAGACTAGTTTCATCAAGGGCAGATGTATCCTGGACTGTGTGGCCACCGCAGAACAAGTTATCCACCACTGCCATACGGGCCAGTCCAAGAATTTCCTCCTCAAACTGGACTTTGAGAAAGTATATGACTCCGTCGACTGGGATTGCCTTCTGGAAGCTCTCAGAGGAAGAGCCTTCGGGGTTGAATGGATTAGGTGGATCAAGCAATGTTTATACACTAGAAAAAGGCAATCTCGGTTAATGGGCAGCCGAGTCTACCGTTTTCTTGCAAGAAGGGACTCCGACAGGGGGACCCGCTGTCACCTCTTCTATTCACTATCATAGCGAATGTACTGAGGAGCATGCTAGATAACTGTCGGAGAAAAGATTGGATAAAGCCTGTAGCTAGCAGCACCTCTAACCAAGGATGCACGATTCTTCAGTATGCTGATGACACCCTACTCTTTGGTAACGGAAACAGGTCAGAAACAGTCTGCTTTAAAGGGACCCTCTACTGTTTTGAAGTCTGGTCGGGCCTCAAGATCAATTTCCATAAGAGTGCTTTGATTCTAATTGCACTTTTCGATGTACAAGCACAGGACCATGCTACCATACTAAACTGTATGTCAGACGAGTTTCCAATCAAATATTTAGGGCTACCGCTCAGACCAGGGAAGCTTACTAAGACGGACTGGCTACCTATCATAGACAGGGTGGAGGACAGATTGTCGGGATGGAAAGGAAAATTGCTTTCCCTCGGGGGCAGAGTGGTACTTATCAATTCGGTGTTGTCTAACCTGCCCATTTACTACATGTCATTTTTTGAGCTGCCTAAATGGATTATCCAAAGAATCGACCGAATCCGAAAGTGATTTCTCTGGAAATGGCAGACTCGAATAGGGGGGGATACCACCTAATCAAGTGGGGTATTGTATGCATGAAGAAGAAACATGGAGGGCTAGGCATCATCGACTTAAGAGATATGAACCTTATCTTACTGGGAAAATGGTGGTGGAAGGTCTTCCACCATAGCAGGGAAGGATGGCAGGATTTCATTCAACCATACCTTCGGAGAAAAGGAACGAGAAATTTAGGCTTCCAGATAGGGTCTAGAGTTTCTCGCTTCTGGAAAGGGATTACCAAAGCAAGCGGGCCTTTCAACTTAGCAGTTACATCATCTATTGGTAATGGACGGTCCACCAGATTCTGGTGGGACAAATAGTGTAGTTCACATACCCTTAGAGAGATTTTCCTAGACTTGTATGAGAAAACAATTTGCCCAAATGTATCTGTGGCCGAGACATGGAAGAAGGGCAATTGGAAACCGTCTTTTCGAGGACCTCTTAGTCCAGGGTTACATTAGCATCTGAATGAACTGCAAATGCACATTACACGGAACGGGACGATGTGTGCTCAAGGCCAGATCAGATGCGTTGGGGACTAGAGACCAACGGAGCATTCACTGTTAGGTCTCTGTATCATCGCATCCACTATCGAGGATGTAGACCCAGCTGGGCACAGGTGTTGTGGAAAGCCAAAACACCCCTTAAAGTTAGGGTCTTTCTCTGGTTAGTGCTCAATAATGCAATCCTCACCAGAGAGAACCTTGATAAAAGACAACCCCAGATAGCGACGAATTGTGGATTCTGTAACTTACATACGGAGAATCTGAATCACCTTTTCATTCACTGCCAAAGGAGTAAGGCAACTATGGTAGAGGTATTACGGGCCCTAGGGACATGTGACTACCCCTGCGAATACGATGATTTATGGGTTGGCCCCAAATTTGCCTCGGTTCGCTGCGAAATGAAAGATGCTTGGTATATAGCAATTGCGGCAACTACTTGGGTGTTATGGCTAGACAGAAATAATTTCTATTTTCGTGCTTTTTGTAATAGTATTTCTGGTAATCTTACTCATATCATGCATCTTATTTTCTTTTAGGCAACAGCTGCTGCCACCGGAGCACGAGGGAGGATTGCCAAAGTCTTCTAGGTGGAGGAATTTGATGATGAGGAGGTCGAGTTTGGAATGACACTGGACTGAAGGGTAGGCGCCCTTCATACTCACATGGAACAGGATACAATTGGATATCCACAGTCCGCAGCTACCTCTACCTTGTATTTTGTTTTTGTTTCGGTCTATTGTACTTTTGGCTGTACTTGTGTGTGTGGTTAGACCCACCCTCCAGGGTATTGTTGGGGGGTTATGTTTTATTTTCTGCACCTTACTTTTGTATTTCTCCTGGTACGCCAGGGTTGTTTTATTAATCTCTTATTAATGAAACAGGGTGGCATTATCCCACCTTTAACCTCAAAAAAAAAAAGTTGCAACTGAATGTGACTTGGTCATATCTTCTACATTCCCCCGCAAGATGGACGGTCGTTGAGCAAAGCCAATCTTGGTAAATAAGTTTGAAGACGAGACTTAGCTAGGGGCTTTGTGAGACCATCGGCTAACTGATCACGGCCTGAAATGTGCTGCACACGAAGTGTGCCTTGTTGAATTTTTTCCCGTACAAAGTGGAAGGCCAGTACTAGATGCTTCATGCGTGAATGAAAAACTGGATTAGCCGCATAATGAGTTGCTCCAAGATTGTCACAGTAAATACTAGAAGCTTTTTGGACATGAACATCTAACTCTTGGAGAAGAGATCGAAGCCATATAACCTCAGCACTAGTGGTTGCCACAGCTCTAAATTCAGCTTCAGTTGAAGATCGAGCGATGCTCTTTTGTTTCTTTGAACTCCCAGAGAGGATTCTACCCAAATAGACAATATAGCCAGTTGTAGATAAGTAGTTATCACGATCACCCGCCCAATCCGCATCACAAAAAGCATGAAGTTGTGCTGGAGAGTGGCGATGGATGATAATACCAAGATGAGAAGTACCATTAAGGTAGCGAAGTAGTCTTTTGAGTGCAGCATAGTGAAGATCCGTAGGCTTGTGCATGTATTGAGAGAGTTTGTTGACTGCAAAGGCAACATCCAGCCTTGTCAATGATAGATATTGTAGATTGCCAACTAGCGCATGATAATCAGTGGGATTGGCTAAAGGCGAGCCATCAGTGAGGTTAAGAGAGGGATAACTAACCAAAGGTGTAGGTACTGGCTTAGCATCACACATCTTGGCACGTTCTAATAAATCTTGAACACACTTCTTCTGGCTTAAGAACAGCCCATGCTCATGAGGTAGCACCTCAACACCAAGAAAATATGAGATTGATCCCAAGTCTTTTAGGGAGAAACGAGAGGCCAAGCTAGTGATGAACACTTGTAGAGCGGTAGATGAAGGGCCCATAATAATAATGTCATCAACATATACCAGTAGATAAAATGTGACATTGTTATGCTTGTAGATAAACAATGAAGAATCAGCAATGGAATTGCGGAAACCATAGGAGAGAATATAGGTCCGGAGCTCTTGATACCAAGCTCTCGGAGCTTGTTTGAGACCGTAAATTGCCTTCTTATGCTTGCATACATGAGTGGGGTTATCTTTATCCAAGAAACCCGAAGGCTGTGACATGAAGACATGCTCATTGAGATAACCTTGAAGAAAGGCGTTGTTAATATCAAGCTGCCGAATATTCCACCTATTTGTGATTGCAAGAAAGAGCATGAGTCTGACTGTTGTAGGCTTAATAACTGGACCAAAAGTTTCTGAATAATCAATCCCGGGCCGTTGATTATAACTCGATATACCCATTTGTTGGCGAGCCTTGTAACACTCAATTGTACCCGTAGGTTTGTATTTAACTCGATATACCCATTTGCAACCAACAACATTCTGGGATGGATGAAAGGGAACAAGTTCCCAAGTAGCATTGCGTACCAAAGCATCATATTCCTCCGTCAGTGCATGACGCCATTTAGGATCTTTGAAGGCTTGAGTAATGTTACAGGGTTCAACTGAATGAGCTTGAGTAGTGGTTGGATTGGCAAACTTTGGGTTGGGTTTAATAATATTATTTTGTAGACGAGTGACGATGTATCTAGTGGGTGGAGGAGGTGGCGATGAAGGTTGAGAGGATGACACAATAGTGGTTGGTGTGGTTGTCAATGAATGCTGTGGAGGTGAGGGCATGGTAGGAGAGGAGGGAGGTGTCGAGATGGTGACGATAGGTGCTGTTGGAGACTCAACAATAGGCTGCACAGTGGGCTACACACTGTGCACCATTCATCAATGTTGGAAGGAGATGTGGGAGTAGACGTTGGATTAAAGATGGAAAGGAGAAGACATCATCCACAAATCTTACATGCCTAAAGACATACACCCTATGAGTTGGAAGATGTAGACAATAATATGCACTTTGCGATGGTGAGTAACCTACAAAGATGCATGGAAGAGACCGATTATCAAGCTTATGAATAGCATATGGCCGCAGCCATGAGTAACACAAGCTACCAAAATTTTGCAATTTTGAATAGTTGGGTACAGTCCCAAAGAGACGAAGATAAGGAGAGTCATTATGAAGAGTTTGAGTTGGGAGATGATTAATCAGATATGTGGCTGTAGCAAAAGTATATGGCCAATAATTTAAGGGCATTTTGGCATGAGAAAGAAGAGATATACCTGTCTCGACAATGTGCTTATGCCTACGCTCCGCGAACCCATTATGTTCCGGAGTATGTGGAGGAGTAGTAAGATGAGAAATGCCATGTGTAGCAAAGTAAGGCCGAAGTTTGCCATATTCCCCTCCATTATCACTAAACACTTGAACTATTGGCATTTTGAAATACTTTTCAACAAGTGCTTGAAAATGATAAAAGGTTTTCTCAATGTCGACTTTTTTTTGAGAGGGTATAACCAGATGTATCTTGTAAAATGATCAACAAAAATCACATAATATTTTTAATTGTCATTTGATAACACTGGACTATACCATACATCCGTAAAGATTAAATCGAGAGGGACACGAGAGGTAAGAGTAGAATCAGAAAAAGGTAGTTTGTGGCTTTTATTGATATGGCATGAATTACAATGCGACATAGAGAAATTGGAAATAGGTAATGAAAACTTAGAATTTAAAACCCAAAGAATAGAACTAGATGGATGCCCAAGACGATGGTGCCAATCATAAATGGGCTGTTTGAAACTTGTGTAGACTCGAGGAGATTTTGTGTGCCATTCATAAACACCAGATTTAGATGGCCCCTGGAGGAGAGTTGTGCCCTTTGACTGTTCCTTGACACGAAAAAGAGAGGGTAAGAATTCAATTGAAGTATTATTCTCCTGACAAAACTTTGAGATGGACAGGATATTTCGTGATATAGATGGAACATGTAAGACATTAGAGAAAGTAAAAGTTTTAGAGGGAGTGGTGAGAGAAAAAGAACCAGTATTTGCAATTAGAAGAGACGAGCCATCGCTAATCATAATTTCATCCGAGCCATCATATGGTGCATGTAATAAGAGGTTGTTGAGATCATTTGTGACATGGTTGGATGCTCCACTATCGAGGAGCCAACCATTGGATGAGGTGTCAGTGTTGACGGAGGGAGGATGTGAGTAAGCGTGCATCATGTGAGCTTGAGACATGAATGGTGGCTGTTGACCCATCTGAACAGCTTTGGTATAGACCGGAGTGGGAACCTCAATGGTAAGGAAAAGAGTCCTGAATATATGGCATTTTTCGAGAGAATGACCAGTGGCTCGACACCATTGGCACTTACCCAAGTATGGGCACTGGGGCTTGGCCGAAGAAGTAGATCGAGGTGTGGGAAGCAGTGCTGGCGATGGAGAGCTTGATAGTTGGCTTTTAGAATAATTTTTCTTGTATGTAGATTGTTCATTCGCCATTGGGAGGAGAAGAAAAAAAAAAGAGGAATAGGGTAGGAGCTTTAGCTCTGATACCATATAAAGTTTAGAGAAGAGATAGTTTCTCATTAATATTGTCAGCCTTTAAATAGGCAAATACAAAATTGTTACAGATGGTTTGTTGAGAGTAAATCTCTCCTTGAGTTTGTTGAGAGTAAATCTCTCCTTCAAGTTACTACTGAATGTGACTTGGTCATATCTTCTATAGTAATAAAGTTATCGTGTATTGTATGTATAGGTAGGAATATTGAGTGTTCCGTGTAGGTTCGTATAATTTTGGGGTGCTATGCTATATTCTATTTAGCTTTGCATAGGTCTAGCTCTGCTTATATATCAGTCACAGTAACTAAAGCATGAGACTTTTTGGTAGTACCAGTGAACCAAGTTTCTCGAAAACTCCTTCTTCCGACTTGGTATATAGGCTGGTGAAGACTTCACTCCAGTCACTAGCCCCGCCTTCGGCATCCCCCTCCTTGCGGTTAAGGTAATGACTTCGGGCATGGCCAGCTCTCATAGTGTGACAGGCGGTGTGTACAAGACCCGGTGGTAAGGGGGAGGGGGTGTCAATCTCTTGTTCGTGAAGCATTGGTAGGTAGCATCTGTACTATGCTCAGTATACTCGCAACCGTCAGACGGTTTCACTAAGCCTTGCTTTAGATGACACTGATGCTGCCATTTCGGAATCAAGGCAGCTAGGCTATTACGGAACTACAACCACTATGATATAATACATAATAAAAAACGAAAGATTATTTGCTGCGTAGAACCTAACTACTCAAATAGTTGTCCTAGTACAATTACTCGACCTTTCTTACCCTATAGGGATCATAATAATACTTGAATTTTTCCAAGATGAGTAATCCAATTCGTAGGTGTGTATTTTATCGAAGAACTGATTTTTGCGGAGGCAGAGTAACGTATTCAAGTCGGAGTTTCAGTCCTCTGGTCTTCAATCTCAAAGATGGGAGTTCTTTTCCGGTTGAATCCCTGGATCAAGCTTAAATATAAGGAGTTTAAGCAAGAGAGTATCTTTGGCAAGGGCTATATTTATAATACCATATAGCGGTGGGATAAGGCAAGTGTTTTGATCAAGCCCGTATCAAGTTCCTTCTGGATTAGAGGTCAAACCCGTCTGGGAGCTTTACCGGGATTAACTAGTAAAACACCTAGATCTGGAAGTGATCTTAAAAACCAATTTCGTTCTGCGAAAAGATCGCAATATCGTATTCGTCTAGAAGAAAAACAGAAATTGTGTTTTCATTATGGTCATCAGCGCCCGACCCAGAGATGTGGTGGTTCCTCCACTGCCAATTCTTCCCTGTTTTCATCCAGGAATTCCATTGGCTAGCGAGCCCGAGTTTACCTTTCTTTCGCCACTTCTTGATTCAGTCTTATTGGCACATACCACGGTGGGGCTTTCTTTATTTTCTCTCGCTTGCGGCGTCTAGCTTCGGTGCACCGGGGGTTAGATTCTCTTTTCTAGTTGAAGATGCAGTCAACGTTCTTATCCCATTAGAATTTTAATTCCTTTGGTTTCTTTTTTTTCCTTCTCTCTTCCAGTTATTTCTTTATTTGAGAGGGGCGGATAAAAATATTTCTGTATAGTTAATGTATAAACGAACAAGTATAGTTATTGAAACGAAGTAGTTGGTCTTTCCTATCCGGCCTGAAATAAAGAACAGGCGGTTCAAATCCAATAGTAGGTAGAACTCATTAGATACCGAAGTTAATTGGCTCTAATAAGTTTTTCTACCCATCTTTTTTTTCGTTGTATCATCATATTCAACTTGGTTGTGTTCAATTGGCACGCAAAAGAAGGAAGAGAAGTCGCAATCAGTATACGCATAGAGACATCTGAAGAAGGTTCTGCTTTTGGAGAGTCCAAAACACTTATGTACTTCGAAAGAATGCTATGACTTAAAACAGGTGTTAAGAAAACTGAGTGAATGCTTATTCTCCTTGTTCACAACAAATGTTTTATGAGTGAATAAATGAAATAGTGGTTTAAAACGATTAAGGACACCATATCTACTAATAGAGATAGATTTTGAGAAATAGATTAGAGATGTAGTTTTTTTGTTAAATAATTCAAGCTACAACCATAATAATAACACATAAAAATATTTTGTGTCAGAAATATATGAGGAATTAGTTTTTTGTGATCACTTTGCACTTTAAATATTTTCGAAGATGGCAAACTGTACACTTTCTCTTTCTTTTATTTACCTTTCTTTTTATTAGAAATGTATACATTTATTTTAGTAAGGCATAGTTCAGATTTTTTGAATCTCTTTCCCAGGGTTTCTAAAAGGCCTCAATAATTAAAATTCAATTCTGTTAGTGTAGCATGGGCTAATCAAATCGATGATGGAGCTTGGTTTCTCTAGCAATATCTAGGCGAAATATGTAGAAAATAAATTTTTTTGGAAGCCTAAAACTGCAGATTTTTCTACAATGAAAAATTGTGATGTTGGAAAATTTCTACCATGGAAAAAGTTGATGTTGAAAAACTAAACTGGTACATGTGAATTAAAGTACGTAACAATTTCAAAGTTATATTGTTCCATCCTTCCCTATATAAGGAGGTGATATTCCTCGTTTTGGAAGCAAGCAATTGAAAGATTTCTAATCCAAAGTGAAGTTAGGTGTTCCACTCCAAGTAGAGAGTGAGAGTTCTTAGTTTTTTGTATATCACTCCAAGTGTGTGAGAGTGATGATTTTTGTATTCTCTTCTTGTACCCATTATTTGAATAATGCGAGAATTTTATATCGTTACTCCGTGGATGTAGACACAAAATTCTGAACCGCTTTAATTTCTTGGAGTCCATTATTATTTATTATTCTTTTCCATTATGTACTATTGTTCGATCATAACAAGTGGTATCAGAGCCAGATTAGCTTAGTAGTTCAGAAAGGAAGTTGGTGGTGGCTTCATGATAAAACTCAACAATTCCAACTGGGTCACGTGGAAACTAATACAACCAGAATGCTATCACGTGGAAACCAATGATGGAGGATATTATCTACGCAAGGATTTATATGAGCCGATCGAATGTGCTGATGTCAAGTCGGAGAAGATGTCATACACCGCGTGGACGAAGCTGAACGGAAAGTTATTGTCCATATCAGACAATGGGTGGATGATAGCGTGTTCCACCATATCTCTAAGGATACCGACACCCATGCTCTTTGGGTGATGCTTGAGTCTTTGTTCGAGAAGAAGATGCCTGCGAAGAAATCCTTCTTGATCAAAGAGCTCATCAACTTAAAGTACAAGGAATGTATAATCAACCAGCTTGCAACCATGAATGTGATGATCGACGACGAGCTGCAGGATCCTTGCCAGACAGCTGGACGGCGTCCGTGGTGACTATAATTAATTCTGTTTATGATGGTGTTCTTACTACGGAAATATTAAAAGTTGCATGTTTAATGAAGAAACAGGGAGAAAAGTTTCAGGCATAGAAAATAGTCAAGTATGTGTCACAGAGAATAAGGGGAGGAGCAAGTCTAGAGCACCAAGAGATTAGACAGAGGTCACAGCCGGTCAAAGTCCAGATTCTGAGGTACATATTATCATTTCAGCAAAGAATGCCATATGAAGAAGAACTGCCGCAAATAGAAGAAATAACAAAAGGAGAACAACGACAAAAAAAACACTAATAGCACTACCACATTGTTATGTGGTGACGGTTTGGAGATCCTCTCTATTGGAGAATGCGTACATGTTGGTAATCCCAACCACGGTGTTGAATGAATTTTTGATAATGGGGCTTTCATCCATACTACATCGAAGCAAGAGTTCTTCTGCATATATGAAGAAGGTGACTTTGGAGTAGTGAACATGGGCAATGGGAGCCACTCTAAAGTTCTTGGAATTGGAGATGTTTGTCTCCAAACGAGTCACGGATGTCAGTTGTTGCTGAAAAATGTGAGACATGTTTCTCGGTTACGTCTAATTCTGATTTTTGTATGTGTGTTGGACCTACAAGGTTATGAGCACTATATTGGCAATGGCAGATTGAAGTTGACCAAAGCCTTGATGGTGGTAGCAAGAGCCAAGCTTTGTTGTACTTTGTACAAGTCATATGCTATGGTCTGTCAAAGTGAGCTGAATATTGTGGAGGACTCGACTCCAGATTTATGGCATAAGAGGTTAGGCCACATAAGTAAGAAAAACCTTCAAGTTTTGGCAAAGAAGTCACTGGTTCCCGTTGCCAAATGTTTGCCTATTCAACCTTGTGAGTTTTGTTTATTTGGAAAACCTGTCACGCCCCGCTTTTCAAAATACGGGAATACGAGCACGCAACGTAGGCTCAGCGAAAGATTATACATCATCTATAAGATGTACCAGTCCAACTCAACAATATACAAAAGAAACAACTACGCAAGCAAAGAATATAATCACATAAACAATAAATAAACTCAAAAATAATTATGAAATAAATTTACCAATAATAATCCAATATTAGGGATAAAACAAAACTTTGGGTCATAAAGCCCAAGAATACAAAGTATGATAAAAAGAAATACAATAAGCAAATAAGAAAAGACAGCTAAACAGTCTAAAGTCCAGCTCCAATCTTCAGAGAGTTTGCTCACCAATGTCTTCTTGTACTGCTCCTTCGGTACCTGTTAATACTGGATCTAAAACGAAAGAAAAGATAGCCCTTAGAGAAAGTCGTGGGCAGCAAGTAGAGAAAACAGAGGATAAAGGAACGCATGTATATCGAAGAATAGGGACATGGTCAAAGACAAAGAACAAAACAAAGAGCAAGAATAAACACACATGTAATGCATGATGTGAAGTCGAGTTCAATACAAGATCAAGTATACAGGTTATTAGTCATTTTATTAGCTTATCTAGTGCACGTACTACTGCATCCCATACTACAGGTTCCGCGCAAGCACACTGATCGTTTTAGATCGATGGTCAATTCACGGTTCGTGTACTCGATGTAACTAGATAACGTGATATCGAGATAACGAGACAACAGGACAATCTTCTCCCAAGACAATCTCCTCCTTCCATGTCAAGTATTCATGCGAGCGAGAATGCCTTACCGAGTACATTTTCCGATCGTTCACTACCAAATCTACCCATAATACTCCGGCTTGTTATTAAGTCATTTTCATCCTATGTGAGCATGCAAGAGGGTTTCAATCTTGTATAATTCTATGTTTGACTAATTCTATGCGTTACAGACAAAGCATGAAGCAAACAAGTCAAATCAACACACATCACATGATCAGGACAGCATGACATTGCTGTACTAAAATATGGATTATGGTCACTACAATATAGCAAAACTGAAACCGCCGGAAGATCTGGAAAGTAGACTTCCACACGGTTCCAGCGAGTATAATTAAGGTATATAAAAGACATAGGAACTAGGGTGAAAGTTCTAATCAAATCAGGTTTTATGTTCAGTCAGCATGCAGTAGGTTGTGTTCGATTAATTAATTCGGGTCAGAAAAGTCATTATTAAAAACCACAAAAACTCGGGGAAGTAGCTATACATGTCTAGGTCCAGCCTAAGTTATTTCAGATTTGTCTTTTACTGTTAACAGGGTCAAATAAAATAAACAACAACAAGATACACATGAAATTATGAGTTTGAAATTACTAACACAGTTGCGTTAAAGTGATGATATCTAACAGATGACAAATTGGAATTTAAATTCAGACCAGGAAAAAATTATCTAGACATCTAGGGATACATTTTATGTTCAGTAAGTTCTTTCAAATTATGTCATTAGCAGGGTTAAAAATCTGATTCAAAGTGAAACTTGCAGCAGTCCAGAAATCAAATTAATATAAAAAGATAACAAATAATTCATACGATCATATATAGCATGTAAATTGGTAATCAAAGCAATTCTAGGTGTCAGCATGCAATTTTTAAGTGTTAAGATACATTTATCATGGTCTTGGTGTCAATTCATTAATTAAATTCAATTCTAGCATGTTCAATTTTAATATCCAATCTATCAAGCAGTCCTAGACATGAATCTAATTGTTTAATGTGCAAATGCATGAAACATTGGGGGACTAGGTTTAGATCGAAGAGAAAGTACGATGTTAAGAGTATGTCGGGTTAGCTCGTGTAAACCCTCGATAATCGTAATGGAATTGTCAAAATAGTTTTTGATAACAAAAGGATAGGATCTACTTGCAGGAGATCAAAGAATCTTAAACACAAATAATAAAAAGGGTTCAAGAAGAGACTTGCCTGTTATTGCAGATTATAATTAAACAGAATAACGGGATCAGAATCCCGGGCGAAATCTCCCAAAAGCACGTGCAAAAACCGTGCGAAGAAACCAAAACAGCAAAGCAAAAGCTCCACACCAGATCTGGGCAGAACACAGAACACCGGAACTGGATCTGGTGAGCACAGAACACGAAACACCGAAACCAGCCAATAGAGTTCTTTCCTCACACCTGATCCGATCCAAAATAGGGAACAACGAAAAGGGGATCTGGCATGGCAGAACACGGGACAACGGATTTGCCCAATTGAATTGTCACTCCACATCGGATCAATCCCAAACACGGGACATCAAAGGGGATCCGCTACGGCCAGAACACCGAACAGCAGGATCGACCACTCGCGACTCATCTTCCCCAATTCGACAGAGAGAGAAGGAGAGAGCTGGAGAACTGGCGCAATGGACTCCGACGATGCTGGCAGCGGATGGCAGGGCGTGGGTGGCTGAAGGTCGCGATGGTGGCGTGCTGGTCAGGAGGCGATGCAACGGCGATGGCTTCAATGGCGACGTGAACTCTGTTTCGCGCTTGAAAACAGAGGAGCGAGAAGGAGGCGTGACTGGCTGTTGAAGGGCATCACGAAGATGGTGAAGACGAGGCGAAGGGGTCTGTAGTGGTTGAAGGGGGACGGTGCGGGCACGGAGAAGGAGGAATGGCGAAGCAAAGGGCAAGCGGTGATGGGTTGCGGTGGGTTCCTGGGCGAGGACAGGGAGATGAAGACGAGGATGGGGATGGTGGTTGGAGGCGACGAGGGTGAAGGACGCAGGCGAGGGCGATAGGGAAGAGGAAGGTGGACGGAGAGGCCACGGGCGATCGAGAGGAAAACGGAAGGTTGGGTTGAAGCGGAACAGGGAGAGAGGGTAGGGAGATGGAGAGGATGAACAGGGAGAGGGGTTAGGCGAGGGTTAAAATAGTAGGTGGCTGAGTAATAGGTTTTAATTAGGGTTAGGGTTGTTAATTGATGATTAGTATTTATAGGGGGAATTACGATATTGGGCATTTGGGTATTTGGGTATTAGATCCAATAAAATAAAATGCATTGTATATAATAAAATTGATAAATACAAATCCGATACAAGAAATAGGCTATCTGATAAAACACAATTTGTATTACATAAATTATTTGGATTAATAAAAGAAGCACTATTATTAAACAAAAACGGATTTGTTTTCATAATCAAATATAATAATAAATAACCATAGTAACAATAAGAATAGAAATAAACATATAAATAAAAATAATAATACTAATATTAACAACTAGTAATAATAATGACAATATGAATAAAGATACCAACAAAATAATAGCAATCGTCGGAATAATACCAGTATATATAAAAATAGTAATTTGTTCAAACAGTAATAATAATATTTTTGAGGGTTAAAATGCAATTAGTTGATCAAGTAAAAATGAAAACAAGGTTTATTCAAAATATTTAGAATTATTTTTTAAGAAAATGTTTTAACTAAGAACTCAAAACGAATTTAACAATAACAATTTTATAAATCTCGAAATACAGCAAAATACCCAAAAATACGTATTTGCGGAAATAGGGGTTACAAAACAACATAGAGTTAGTTTTGCCACTTCTTCTACAAAAAAAGAAAATTTGTTGGATCTTGTGTATTCAGATGTGTGTAGCCCCATAGAGGTGGAGTCAATAGGAAGAAATAAATATTTTGTTAATTATATTGATGATGATTCGCGCAAAGTTGAGGTTTATTTGTGGAGAACCAAAGACCAACTTTTCGAGATGTTCCAGAAGTTCCATGCTATTGGGAAGAGGGAGACTGGAAGATCTCTTAAGTGCCTACATAGTGACAATGGTAGAGAGTATACATCTTATCAGTTCAGAGACTACTATGTAAAGCATAGTATCAAGCATGAGAAGACCATTTATGGCACTCCACAACACAACGGTGTAGCTGAGAGAATGAACCATACAATCTTGGAGAATGTTAGGTCTAAGTTGAGGACCACCAAGCTACCAAATCAGTTTTGGGGTGAAGCTATGAGAACAACTACTATATGATTAATAGGTCACCTGATGTTCCTTTGGGTCTTGAAGTTTCAGAAGGAGTGTGGACATGAAAAAGTGTGTCTTACTCTCATTTGAAGGGCTTGGTTGCAAATCATTTTTGCACGTGCCCAAGGAGCAGAGGTCGAAGTTAGACTATAAGACTTCCCCGTGCATTTTCCTCGGCTTTCGAGATAAGGAGTATGAATTTTCGCTTGTGGGACCCAAAAACAAAGAAACTAATACAGGGCAGAGATGTGATTTTTTGTGAAGATCAAACACTTATTGATTTTGATGAGAATGAACAACCAGTAGATGCAGTCAGTGACGTTGGCCCTTTAGCTTCAGTTGAAGAAGAACCTAGTAGCATGCCTAAAGTAGCTATGAACACGATGCCTCTAGCACCAAAGACTGGTGATCATGGGGGGCCTGATCAAGTAAAGCATGACTAGGAGGAGCTTAATCAGAAGGCGCCTCTAGCCCCACAAGAGAACGAAGACCAGCTCAGAAGATCGAGTAGAAATTGAAGACCTTTTACTAAGTATCCTGCATCCAAATTTGTGTTGGTCGCTAAAGAAGGAAAGCCGAGAGCTATGAGGAAGCCAGAATCATAAAGACAGTGACAAATTAATGGAGGAAATGGAGTCTGAAATGGATTCATTGCTGAAGAACAATACCTATGAGTTGGTGGCACTTCTGAAGAGTAAAAAGGCACTCAAACATAAGTGGGTGTTCAAACTAAAAAGTGATGAAAATATGCCAAAGTATAAGGCTCGCTTGGTAGTTAAAGGTTTCGGCCAAAAGAAAGGTGTTGACTTCGACGATATTTTTTCACCAGTGGTAAGGATGAAATCTATCCATGTTATTATGGGATTAGCAACATGAACCTCGAGTTGGAGCAGTTAGATGTGAAGGTTTCATTTATCCATGGTGACATAGATGATGAAATATATATGGAGTAGCCAGAAGGCTTTGAGGTCCAAGGAAAGGAGCAGAAGGCGTACAAGTTGAAGAAAAGTTTTTATGAACTCAAATAAGCTCCAAGGCAGTGAAATAAGAAGTTTGACTCTTTTATGGTGAGTCATGGGTACAAGAGAATGACTACAGATGATGGTAAAAATCATAGCAAATCAGGGCCGTACGATTCCTACACAGATCTCAAAACTTCTACGGGCAGACTAACTATCACATGTCTCTTTAACAGGTTTGGGCCTTCTCCAGGCTCCTCTACAAGACATAGACTTCCTTCAAGTCCATAAAAAGTAACAGACTAGGTCCACTAGGAGAGACACCCAGCCCATGAAGGCTAGGAGTAAAATCTCTTATCCCCTAACAAGAAGATCTTATCTCTTGAGGGGGAGAGACATGAAAAAGATAAGGAATTCATACCGATCCAACGGACACAAATCAATCTCTTGACATGTCCCTCAGACTTATAAATACCCCTCCCCCTCTACAATCAGAAGGTAATCAACAATTCGCCAGTTTTCTCTCTCATACTCTCTTTCTCTTTCTTGTTCTGACTTGAGCATCGGAGGGTCTGTCGCCGGGGCCACCCCGCAGTGTTTCAGGCTTTTTGCAGGTCCATCAGGCACATCAGCAACCGTCGGATTCAGATCATGATGGTCAATCGACGATCCAGATTCAATCTCATGAGATATAATCGCTTTTAACAGCCAAGGTCAAAGGTCAGATTTTTAGTAGTTTCCATCAATTATTAACTCAATATTTATTTTCTCTCACACCAAAATAAGCAGTAACGAATTGGCGCCGTCTACGGAAAACTACACGAGTTAGACTTTCTGCCATGCCACTAAGACTAAGAGGCAAAGAGGCGACCTCAAGCCGTCGCACCAACTCTCTTCGTCAACCAGCTCATCCTATTGAAAATCTGATTACTCCTTAACAGTCACACCGTCAGCCTAGTCACGCTCCTTCCAATGGAGAGGCACCGGGGGGCTCCCGACCAAATCAACATGAACAACATCCTCAGAACGACCGCATCTCAGTCCATGATGCTTCAACTGATTCAATGGCCTCGTGAGACCCACGGGGGTCTAGAAATCTTCCCCAGATCATCAGTAACAAGCAACAAATAATCGACCTGCGAATTTGGTTGGACGAAAGGCATGCCCGATATGAGGCCTCCCATTCTGAACATCAAGCAAACCAGAGAAACCATTCTCCTAGACAGAGATCAAGGTAATCCTCCACTCACAGGGGGCACCCAACAATGAGACGCCCGACTCATGAGAGTTGAAGGCTTCCTATGCAAAACAGAGGGAAAAATGCCCCAGTCACTGCTAGATCCTCTATGCAAGGCAAGTAACACTAGAGGGGGGGGGTGAATAGTGTTATTTAAAAAATAAATAATAATTCAACCTTGACACAACTGTTAAGTCGACTGAAAACAAAAATCCAGTCGACTGAAATGCCAGATAAAAGATAATTAATCAACTGAAGAACAGCGAGTCTGTTAAGTCGACTTAATATAGAAATCAATTGACTGATCAGGCACAGATTACAATAAGGTGCAGTGAAATTAAAATTGCAACTTAGGGAATTCAAACCACAGAGAATGAACAATGCTAACACGGCGATATCCTGGTTCGGTCCTCCCGACCTACATTCAGTCCCCAAGTAACCCACTTGAGAGTTTCCACTATTCTTGAAAAAGTACCAGATCACCCTACGACCTTTAGGAACAACTATGTCAAATCCGTAGACCTCTCTCACCACTAGAGAGAGCAAGACTCCACTCTACAACCTAGAGTGACACTGACTCTACACCAGGAGTCCTTCTCTCCAACCGAGAGGACCACTCTCATAACCTGAGAGTGAACAACAAAAAATTGAAGATTACAATACCTAAAGCCTTGATTTTTGAGTGTGCTTTTTGTATAGAGGCTATAGATCAACTTCTAATCGCAGTCTTGAACTTAATCTTAGTTATTCAAGACTGAAATTAGAGAACCAAGTCTAGAGAATGAGAGAACTTGAAAGCTTGAGTTATTTTTCACAAAAATAAGCAAAGACTTGATTAAAACAATGGGTTAACCTTTTCCAAGTTCATTCAGAACTTTATTTATAGAGTAAGAACTCCAAGAACATTGATAAAAGGTTCATCAACTACCAACAAACGACAAAAAAAGTTTGAGTTTGAAAATAAAATTTTAAACTTCACAAAACTATCAAAACAGCTCGAACAGTCGACTGGGTTGCCAAGGAAGTCGACTGGTCAGAGCTTGAGTAAGTTCAGTTTGTTTCGTACTTGAACAGTCGACTGCTTATCGAAGTAAGTCGACTGGTACTTTGACAGCTGAACTTATACAAGCTTGAATTTGACATTTTGGTTTTTAATAATCTTTATTTAAATTCTAGGGGATGTGTGAGTGTGTGTATCAAGGCTTTTATAAATTTCCTAAGACAAATCAAATATTACAATAAATTTACAAGAAACTCTTTTGTTCTGATCACTTGTTCTTTGGCTGATCACTTTGAGAATCTATGAAGCTTTGAATAATCTTTGTCTTGTATCTTGATCTTGAGTCTTGAAAGCTTATTTTTCTTGTAGCTTGATCTTGAGCCTAGAAAGTGTTGAGTACACACTGTAAGCGATATATAAAATAGAACATATGTGTATTGTGTTGTAGTCATCAAAATTTGGTCTCTACATTCTCCACCTTTTTTATGATGACAACACAATAATTAAACAATATAGAATGAAAATTTAAACGACATGCTTCTCACACACATAGATATACAAGGTGACAATTTTAAAGTTGCTCCCCCTGAATAAAATAAAACATGCACACAATGTACATAATTATAAGAGACAACATGCACAAAATTTCTCTCCCTTTGGCATCAACAAAAATAGAGAAGGGTAAACCAAACTCGTACATAATCAAAAAAGCATAAAGAGTCAACCCAGAGGAGAGAACATAGAGGTGAAAACAAGCAAAGAGAGTACATAAAACAAAGACAAAAATAACATCGTATAAACATAGACAAACATAATGCAAAAGTACAAAGTCAAATTTAAAAACAAAAGGAACCCCAACTAGAATACAGTCGCGACAGTCGACTGGCTTTGAGAGCAGTCGGCTAAGTCAAGAGCAAAATAAAACCAAACAATAAAAAGTTTGATAAAGTTAATGTCAGTCGACTGTTAAAGCAAGACAGACGACTGGTCAGTAAAAAAATCAAGAAAAGAAACAAATACAGATGCTTGGTATACGTCGACCGAAAAAGTGACTAAGTCGACTTAGACAACAAAAAGTTTAGGAAGTATCATTAAATGAGAAAATTCCTAGTTCTCGTCTAAACTTGATAAAAATGTCTTCTTTCAATGGTTTGGTAAAAATATATGCTATTTGTTTATCAGTGGAAATAAAATCCAATAAGATATCTCTTTTTAAAACATGATCACGTAGAAAATGATATCGAATATCAATATATTTCATACGTGAATGTTGAACCGGATTTTTAGACAAATTAATGGCACTGGTATTGTCACACATTATAGAAGGTTTTGAAAAAGAAATACCATAATCTAATAGAGTTTGTTTCATCCATAAAATTTGAGTACAAGCCAAACTTGCAGCAATATATTCAGCTTCTGTGGTAGATAGAGATACCGAACTTTGCTTTTTACTACACCAAGATACTAAGGAATGTCCTAAAAAGTGACAGGTTCCACTAATACTTTTGCAGTCAGTTTTACTTCCAGTAAAATCAGCATCATTATACGACAGTAACTGGAAATTATTGGTGCAAGGATAAAAGAAACCATATTCAAATGTGCCTTTAATATATCTTAAAATTCGTTTCACTACTTTTAAGTGCGACTCTTTTGGATCAGACTGATATCTAGCACACAAACATACGCTAAACATAATATCTGGTCTATTAGCAGTTATATATAAGAGTGAGCCAATCATACCTCGATAGAACTTTTGATCGACACTCTTACCTAATTCATCTTTGTCAAGTGTAGTAGTAGTAGCCATAGCTGTGGTCTTACTACTAGTGTCATCCATGCCAAATCATTTGAGTAATTCTTAGCATATTTTTCTTGATTAATAAATATGTCATTTTGAGAATATTTGATTTGAAGTCCAAGGAAGTAATTGAGTTCACCCATGTGACTCATCTCAAACTCATTTTTGCATGGTAGTAACAAACTCTTGACATAGATTACTATTAGTTGATCCAAAAATTATGTCATCTACATAAATCTGTATGATTAATATGTCTGATTTTATTTTCCTAATAAACAATGTAGTGTTTATTTTACCAATTTCAAATCCTGTTTCTAAAAGAAAAGTTTTTAAACAATCGTACCAAGCACGGGGTTCTTGTTTGAGACAATATAAAGCCTTTTTTTAATTTAAAAACATGGCTAAGGAATTGTTCATGTTCGAAACGTGGTGGTTACTTAACATAAACATCCTCCTTAATGAAACCGTTTAAGAAAACACTTTTAACATCCATTTTGAAAAGTGTGAAATTCATAAAACATGCAAAAGATAACAAAATTCTAATTGATTCTAGTCTAGCAACAGGAGCATATGTTTCATCAAAATCAATTCCTTCTTCTTGGTTATATCCTTGGGTAATTAATGTAGCCTTGTTCCTAACAACTTGTCCTGATTCATCTAAATTAATTTTAAATACCCATTTGGTACCAATAATAGTATGATCAGGAGGTTGTGGAACTAAATATCATACATTATTCCTTACAAATTGGTTAAGTTCATCTTGCATAGCATTCAACCAAAATTCATTCTCACATGCTTCTTGAATATTTTTCGGTTCAAAATCCGATAAGAAAGCAGTATGAGAAATCATATTAAAATGTGATCTTGTTTGAATGCCATGTGAGATGTCACCAATAACTAGGTCATGAGGATGATCTCGAACTTCAACAAATAACTTTGGTAAAGTTGGGATTATCTCTACAGGATCAGTCATTTTAATGAACCTATCAGCCGACTGATTCAGCAGATCAGTCGACTTATGAAGTCCATCATTCGATTTATCTAGAGTAGTTTTCTCAAGTGATTTAACAATATTATCTAGTGGTGAAGATTCAATTTCATCATTTTGAATAATACTAGATGAAGGTAAAGATTCATCAAAAGAAACATGCATAGATTCTTCAATAGTCAAAGATGACTTATTGAAAATTCTATAGGCCTTAATCCTATTTGAGTATCCAATGAAGATACCTTCATTAGATCTAGCATCAAATTTATCTAAGTTATCTTTTGTGTTTAATATGAAACACTTACAACCAAATACTTTAAAATAAGAAAATTTAGGAGTTCGTTCATAAAATAACTCAAAACAAGTCTTCTTAAGTTTTGACCTAATTAGTATTCTATTTAAGACATAACATGCTGTAGAAATAGCTTCAGCCCAGAATTATTTAGGCAAATTACTTTCAACAAGCATGGTACGTGCACATTCTTGCAATGTCCGATTCTTTCTTTCAACCACTCCATTTTGTAGTGAAGCTCTAGGAAATGCAAAAGTATGTGTTATACCATTCTTGTTGCAATATTCTGAAAAAGTTTCATTCTCAAATTCTCCACCATGATCACTTCTAATAGTGACTATGGTTAGAGATCTTTGATTTTGAACACGTTTGCATAAATTTGCAAATTCTTCAAAAGCTTCATTTTTATGTCTTAAAAAGAATACCCATGTAAATCTTGAAAAATCATCTACTAAAATAAATACATATCTACTTTTATTTAAGGAAGCGACTCTAGTAGGACTAAATAAATCCATATGGATCAATTCGAGAGACCTACTAGTAGAAATCATTTCCTTTATTTTAAAAGTGAATTTTACTTGTTTCCCTAGTTGACATACATTACACATTTTATCTTTCTTAAAAGATAATTTTGGCAGTCCTTTTACTAGGTTATTCTTAAAAAGTTTAGTGATATTTTTCATGTTTAGATGTCCAAATCTTTTATGTCAAAGCCAAGAATTGTTGTTCGAGACAACTAAACAAAAATCATTTGAAAACTCATTTATTTTTAAACAAAGTTCATATATGTTATTCTTTCTAATATCTTGAAAAATCACTTTTTTTTTAAAGATGAATCATAAATCAAGCATGCATCTTTTCAAACACTATCTTATAACCCTTATCACATAATTGACTAATACTTAATAAGTTATGATTTAAACCACTAACTAAGAATACATCTTCAATAATAGGAGTAGTATTCTTACCAAGCATGCTTATTCTGATGACTTTTCCTTTGTTATTGTCACCAAAAGTAATGGTTCCTCCATCTATATCTTGAATGGAAGAGAGCAAGTTTGCATGGCCATTCATGTGTTTAGAACATCCACTGTCAAGTATTCATCATTCCCTTTTAGGTACCTACAAAATATTATTTGTGAATATGGTACCCTTTTCATTGGATCCGAGAAAGATTAGTGCTTGGAAAACCAAACCCAAAGTGAGTTTGATTTACCACCATATGCAGGTTTAAAATTAATAGAATTACAAACATTATTTACAAAAGAATTTAAGATACCCTTTCATTAAGACTCAGATTGATTGGAACTCAAATACTTTTACACTGTCCAGTCGATCGACTTCTTTTACCCATTAGTCGACTCTTCTATGGAGTCAGTCGACTGGGAGGTGAAACTAGTCGACTTATATGAGGCTATTGTCTTTTTAAATAAGACTTTATTCTACTGGACAGGCGACCTATTTGAGGGGACAGTCGACTGGTCTTTTCGGAAATATTTCTATTTTCATGATTAAAAAGAATTTTTTGTTTTTCAAAGAAATCATACAACTTATTCTTTACACTAGAAACAGAATAAATCTTATTATTACTAGTGTTATTAGAAGAATGACCTTTTTCAAGAATTTTTTGAAAACCAAGTCCAAATCTTTTGTTAGATTGAACTTGATTTTGAAGAACTTCATTTAAATTCTCTTTTCCTTTATTGAACTTAGATATATTCTTAGATATCTCTTCATAATTCTTTTTTAGAGAAATAAGATCTACATCTAAGTTGGAAATACGAGAAGTTAAAGACTTGACTTCAACTTGTAAATCAGGATTTTCTTGAGAAATGATTTGATTAACTTTCTCTAGATTCTTACCTTTTATTTTCTCCTTTTTTAATTATTGAATAATTCATTAAAAGCTTCTAACAAATCACTAGAATCAATATTACTACTTACATCGCTTTGATTTGCCATGAAGCACACGTTTGCAACTTCATTAGATTCCTCATTGTCTTCTTCCGAAAATGAATCACTATCATCTCACGTTGCTTGGTAAACCTTCTTGTTCTTCATGTATTTGTTCTTGGTAAATTTGTACTTCTTGAAGTTTGAAATTTTGCCTTTAGATTTTGCATTCTCCAATGGACAATCTTTCTTCATGTGACCTATCTTATTTCAAATTTCTTCATGTGACCTATCTTATTACATTTGAAATAAGTAGGAATTTCATTAGTATCCTGTAATCTAGAATTAAATTTACCTTTGCGAAAAAAATTCTTAAATTTTCTTGTGAACATAGTCATTTCTTCTTCATCATCTTCATCATCTTCTGATTCAGACATAGCCTTGAAAGCAAGATTTTTCTTTTTGGCTTGTTGCGGTTCTAAGTCCTTCTTGCGCTCTTCCAATTGTACTTCATAAGTCTTTAGATTTCCCACAAGATTCTCAAGCGAAAATTGTGTTAAATCATTTGCTTCTTCAATTGCGGTAGTCTTCTTTTCCCATTCGGGGGTAAGAGCACAAAGAACCTTTCTCACCATCTATGCTTGCGTATATGTTTTCCCAAGAGCCACAAGGGAGTTTGTAATGTCAGTGAATCTTGTTACCATCTCTGATACACTTTGATTCTCCTTCATTCGGAACATCTCGAACCTGTGAATAAGAACAAAAATTTTAGATTCCTTGACTTTATTTGTACCTTCATGTGTTACCTCGAGAGTATGCCATATTTGGAATGTCGTTATTGCGTTTGACATACGGTTGAATTCTTCTTTGGTAAGTGCACAAAAGAGAGCATTCATCGCCTTTGCATTGTTCATGGTATCACTCTTCATATCATCATTCCATTGAGCATGGGGAAGAGTAGGCACTGTATACTCCATCTCGGTCATGTTCCAAATCTCATAGTTGATGGACTGTAAGAAAATCTTCATTCTACATTTCCAGTAGTTGTAGTTTGTTCCATCAAAGAGAGGCGGCCTTTGTGTAGATTGACCTTCGTGGTATTGATTTGCATTTGAAGTAGATGCCATTGTGATTAACCAAGCTCTGATACCAAGTGTTGGATCCTGTATGCAAGGCAAGTAACACTATAGGGGGGTGAATAGTGTTATATAAAAAATAAATAATAATTTAAACTTGACGCAACTATTAAGTACACTGAAAACGAAATGCCAGTCGACTGAAATGCCAGATAAAAGATAATTAATCAACTGAAGTACAAGGAGTCTGTTAAGTCGACTTAATACAGAAACCATTCGACTGATCAGACACAGATTACAATAAGGTGCAGTGAAATTAAAATTGCAAGATAGATAATTTAAACCACGGAGAATCAATAATGCTAACACAGCAATATATCTCGATTCGGTCCTCCCGACCTACATCCAGTCCCTAAGCAACCCACTTGAGATTTTCTACTATTTTTGAAAAAGTTCAAGAATACCCTACAACCTTTGGCAACAACTATGCCAAACCCGTAGACCTCTCTCACCACTAGAGAGAGCAAGATCCCACTCTACAACCTAGAGTGACACTGACTCTACACCAAGAGTCCCTTCTCTCAAACCGAGAGGACCACTCTCACAATCCGAGAGTGAACAACAAAAAATTGAATATTACAACACCTAAAGTCTTGATTTTTTAGTGTGCTTTTTGTATATAGGCTATAGATCAACTTCTAATTGCAGTCTTGAACTTAATCTTAGTTATGCAAGACTGAAATTAGAGAACCAAGTTTAGAGAATGAGAGTACTTGAAATCTTGAGTTCTTTTTCACAAAAATAAGCAAAGATTTGATTAAAACAATGGGTTAACCTTTTCCAAGTTCATTCAGAACTTTATTTATAGAGTAAGAACTCCAAGAACATTGAAAAAAGGTTCATCAACTGCCAACAAACGGCAGAAACAGTTTGATTTTGAAAATCAAATTTTAAACTTCTGAAAACTGTCAAAACAGCTCGAACAGTCGACCGGGTTGCCAGGGAGTCGACTGGTCAAAGATTGAGTAAGTTCAGTTTGTTTCGTACTTGAACAGTCGACTGGTACTTTGACAGCTAAACTTATACAAGCTTGAATTTGACATTTTGATTTTTAATAATCTTTATTTAAATCCTAAGGGATGTGTGAGTTTGTGTATCAAGGCTTTTACAAATTTCCTAAGACAAATCAAATATTACAATAAATTTACAAGACACTATTTTGTTCTGATCACTTGTTCTTTAGTTGATCACTTTGAGAATCTTTGAAGCTTTGAATAATTTTTGTCTTGTATCTTAATCTTGAGTCATGAAAGCTTATTTTTCTTGTAGCTTTATCTTGAGTTTAGAAAGTGTTGAGTACACACTGCAAGAGATATATAAAATAGAACATATGTGTATTGTGTTGTAGTCATCAAAATCAGGTATCTACAATCACTAGGGCCGAATTGGATAAGTTTAAGCTCGACATCCTCTATGCTATCCAAGGAAGTTAAGATCTGGGCCAACCCCCTAACGAAGGATCCGCCGACTCAACTAGATCCCACAGAAAGGACGACCAAGTCCTTCGTCGTATCTAAGAAGTACAGAATCGTCTAGAACAGATGAAGAATGAGAGAAACCTCTCCAGCAGGGCCTACCCCCCTAGTCGACCTCCTTTTAGCAGAGCCATCCTCGATGCACCCATCCCAAAAGGATTCAAGACACCTTCATTCGAATCCTACAATGGGGAATCAGACTTGACTGACCATATCGAGAGCTTCAAAACACTCATGATGGTCTATAACGTTACTGATGCGCTCATGTGTCAAAAATTTCCCGCCACACTAAAAGGGTTATCAAGGGAATGATATTCGCGCCTGATGCTAGAATCATTATTTTCTTTCGATCAGCTCGAAGAACTTTTCATTGTGCTAGCTGCAGGGCTGAAAAGACAAGTGTCTCCCTGTTAGAACTGAAGCAGAGAGATGGAGAACTACTAAAGGACTTTGTCAAACATTTTACAGCAAAAGCAAGGTCAATTTCTTCCATGGACTCTTTAGTGGCGGCTGCAGCCTTCCGTCACAAGGTCATGCATAAAGAACTAAAAGCATCCATTGCCAAGAGGCCACCTCAAGATTTCACTGAGCTTCTAGAAAGGAGTGAAAAGTGAGGAAACAAACAGGACTCTTTAGGGTTGAGGAAGCTCTCCACAAGTCAAGAAAGAGTCACTTTTCAGGAACAAATAGAAGAACGCAAGTGAGGAAACACCCAAGAAGTTCCTGAATAACGGTGCAAGTCAATGTCGTCGTCCCCCTACTCCCCGCTTCAACAAATTTACTCCAATGAACACAAGTGTGTCTGTCATCCTCATGGCAGTTGAAAAAGATGGGATAGTTCGTCCTCCTCCCAGAATGACAACGGCCAATAAGAGAAGAGACAAGGACATATGGTGCGCATTTCACAGAGGCTGTGGACATACTACAGACAATTGCAAATCCCTCAAAGAAGAAATTGAAGACCTAATTCGGTGGGGCTATCTCTCTTAGTTTTTCCAACGAAATAATAACGCTGAAAACCCTCCACCACAGGGGGGCTAATAAGCGTTCAGAAATGCCTACTGAATCACGAGACTCCGAGCACATGGACATTCTACACACCATCCATGGAGGACCTATGGGGGCAGATTCTAACTCCTCTCGCAAAGCTTTTGTAAGGAAAGTTAATTCGGTTCGTAACACTCCACCCCCAAAGGGTTCGGGCCTCTCTGTATCCTTCTCTGATAAGGATCTCGAGGGCATCAAAATGCCTCATTGCGATGCACTAGTTATCAATCTAGGCATGGAAAGTCATGAGGTGCGACGTATCCTCGTAGACAATGGTAGTTCCATGAACATCCTCTCTATGGTCGCATTTGAAGCGCTAAAGATCTCTCGAGATCGACTCAAGCTAGTCAGTTATACACTTCATGGCTTCTCAGGTGCACCTGTCCAAGTCAAGGGAATTGTCGCACTCGACGTGACGGAAGGAAAAGCCTCAGCAACTCAGACAGAATGTTTAGACTTCCTGGTAGTCGACATCAAATCCGCGTATAATGCCATATTTGGTCGCCCCAGACTAGTCGCTTTCCACATTGTCGCCTCTGCATTTCACCTGAAAATCAAATTTCCGACAACACCAGGCGTAGGCCAGGTAGTGGGAAGCCAACAGGCAGCACGGAAGTGCTACACTGCTACCATGGGGGCTCGATTTTCCCCTTCCATGCCGAAGAGCTACTACAGGAAGACAATCATGGTATCACAGAGCCTGCAAACGAAGTCGAAACTGCTACAATAGACAATCAAATTGAGAATTTTTAAATTTGTCAAGTTATCTGCTCCCAGTTTCGAGTACGTCCTCATCGGAACCCAACAATACACCTAAATCCCTCACCCGAAGCCACTCTGCTCATTCAACGGAAACAAACAATTTTGCCTAAACACATTGGTGCATCAGAAGATTTCTCTTTCTCTATCCAAAACAACAAGGGGCTCCTTCCAAAACAGGCAAGTCCAGACAAGGTTTACCAAGTTATTCGTCTAACAGCTCATCAACTTGACGACCCGGGGGCAAGGATATGACAGCAGGGACTCGGAATGAGCAACACCTCAAGAAGTACAACGAGAGCATATGAAATGCCCTCTCCTAATAGTAGAATTTTTAAAACTTGTAATAAAGGACAGCCACTAGAGCAGCCATTTAGTTTTTCCTTTCAATAAAGCCGGCTTTCACTAATAGTCATGCATGTAATAAGGGTCAGCCATTAGAGCAGCCCCTTAGTTTATTTCTTAATTAAATTAGCTAGTTTATTTTATTGCATCTCACTCAATTTTATTAAATCAAACAATGAGCTAAAATGCTCAACTTATACCTAGAACGGCGCTAAACACTCGTTACAAGCTTTCCACGAGACGGGTTCAGAGTCCATACCCATGGCTCGAAGATACTCTAACAACTTGCACAGAAGCAAGTTCAGAGTGCGCTCCGTCATTCGCTCTGCTCTTGCAACCTGCTTATACTAACAACTTTGGAATCCAGATCCATGACTCAGGGTTACTCTCGCGGCCTGCAATTTCGCACATTCAGAGCACAACTCACCGTTCGATCTGTTCCTGAAACTAGTTAAAGTTCCTTGAAGACTTATACAACGAGTTGAGTGCCAAACTTTGTACACATAAATGGCATCAAAAACTCATTACAAGTCTTCCCGTAAGACGGGTTCAGAGTCCATACCCATGGCTCGAAAATACTCTAATAATTTGCAATGAAGCAAGTTCTGAGTGCACTTCGCCATTCGATCTGCTCCTGCAATCAGTTAATGCCTCGACGACCGGTTCGGAGTCCATATCCATGGCTCGAAAGAAACTCTATCAATTTGCCAAGAAGTAAGTTCAATGTGCGCGTTGCCATTCGATCTGCTCCTGCAACCTGTTAATACTCAAACTAACAAGTTCGGAATCCATACCCATGGCTCAAAGTTACTCTAGCAACTTGCAATTATACACGTTCAAAGTTCAACCGCCATTCAATCTGTTCCTGAAACTAGTTAAAATTCCTCAAAGATAGAATAAGAAGTTCAAAATCAGGGATTGTAGTTAGTCTAGCAACACTTGTATAGAGCAACACTTACAGTTTAACTCTCCACTCGATGTGACTCTCACAATTTGTCAGAGGACCCATACAACAAGTTTGGAAAATAACTCTCCTTCAGAGTTGTTCCTACAACTAGCTGAGTTCAAGATGGAGAAGTTCTAAACTCCGTCATACACCGTCCGCAGTTCGTTAGCTATATGCAACAGACTTGAAGCCTTATTATTTAGCTATAAAGAACTCAGTCGATTGCACCTCCATCTTGAAAGCAAGGACCAAGAATGCAAAGAGATTTCATTAAGAATCACAGAACTATCACAAACCCACATGGTCAGATTCAGTAGTACTACAGATATTTACAAGTACAAAATTATCAATCATATAACTCGATCTACAAGCCGTCCTTGCGACTTAGTGGGCGAGGAACGTTGTTCCTGAGAGATACAAGACTCCTTGTGGGTCGCCTGTCGGCCACCGCTTTTTCTTGACCTCCAGCACCTTTAGCAAAAAATGTCGATCCCATGGATTGAGATTGTTGGTCGACACACGAGGCGCGTGACTCTCCACCAACCAAAGTCAAACTCAAAAAAGCCGACGTGCCACTCTGGGCGTAGCCAGGGTATCAAGGGGGCACTCACGCTATCGGCACCACTCCCCCAACGACCGACCGAACTCCTCCAACCGTTGCACTCTCTTTCACGTTAGTCGTGGTGCCTTCCTTCACTTCAACCATTGTTCCCTTTTCTGCACTGACGACATACGAGATGATTGTCGTTCGTAACCCCTCGAGTCTCGCCTGAAGGCGATACAACTCCAAGTCTTTCTCGATAACTACTTCTCTGAGTATAGCACACTCCCCAATGTTGTTTTTAGTTACTTTCGGAGGCAATGGCAAGTTGGCCAGACGATCGCTATACAAGAGTGCTAACTCACAGTCCCTTTCGATGAGCGCCGACTTAAGGCGAACAGACTCCAACCATTCATCCTCTGGCTGAACACGCAAATAGTCGACCGTCAATTCTGTTATGCGCAGTCGCTTGCGAAGACACTCAACCTCATCACTACAGGGGTTTTCCCGGGATCCCACGATCGTCTGTCAACAATTCTAAAAGCATGGTCAAACAAAGGAACAAAGTAGTTGGTGTCATGAGCAAGCATCGCTTCAAAGCACACCAACACAACAGGGAAAATGGTAACAAATCTGGGAGACCTTTTTCAACCACTAAAAGAAAGATACATGAATGTGGTGGCCAGTCTACAGTTAGGCATCATAGAAAGTAGCTACAAGTTTGAAACAAAGCAAATATAGAAAACTGGAAAGAAAAAGGACATAAAGAGGTGAATCAAGCATCTGCCTGCTTCGACACCACCAAGGACAAGGGACCCCCAGCAGCTTCCATCCCCTTGCCCTTCTTTCCAGAGCCACTCCTCGCGCCACTCGCAGGAGTGCCGATCCCGCCATCATCCTTCCTTCCCGTATCAAGGGGCTCACCAGGTCGAAGAGTCACCGGTAGCCTTTCCCATCAAAACCGGGAACACGCTCCACCACGTGTGAAATCGCTGCGGCATAAGACTTCAGCATCACCCCCTGCAGCTTGGACTTACACTCAACGTGAACCTTGGCCACCTCGACCTTTAGCTCCAAGGCTGCATCAATGTGAGCCTTCTCCTACTCTAGTAGAAGATAATCATTCCTCTTCTCTAACGCCTTCTTTCTCTCTCCTTTGATGCCTCCAGCTTAAGACGCATCTTCTCCTTACTCGCTGCCAATGCCTCCAACCCAAGGTACTTCTCCTTCTTACTCACTACCAATGCCTCCAACTCAAGGCGCCCCTCTCTTTCCTTCTTCTTCAGCTCCTCCAACTCCACCTTTGCCTCCTTCACGGCCTTTTTCTTGTCCTTCTCTATGCGGGAGATGCAGGCCCTCATATTTTTCTCCTCGACTACATAAAAGTCCACTGATGCCCAAAGTGGCACATCACCTGAAACAAGGAGAAAGCGGTTAAGATATAATGATACAATGGAGGAAAGAGCAAGCTAAACAACAAAGGAAACCAGATCATACCGTCATGTGTGCCCTCGCAATCTCCAAGACTGATCTCTCAGGGGGCTCCATCTTAAGCCTCTCTCTATCAGCAGGAGTGGGAACGTGGCAGCTGGCCTCGAGGCAAGCAGTGGAGTTCCCCTGTCACGCCCTGCTTCCCAAAAATACAAAATACGAGCACGTAACAAAAGCCCAGCGAATGATTTTCATCATCCATAAGCTGTTCAGGAATTCTTTACAACACATTACAGATATAATCAGAGTCGGAAGCCAGAAAAATCAACCACATGCACATATGAACCAAATACCAACAAGAATACTTGAAATAAAATATATAAATCTCAAATAGTCATGATCTGAAATACACAAATAATCCTGGGTCACATTGCCCAAATACAAGAAGACAAGTAACAGATACAGTGTTCAAAATGAGCAACATGAAATAAATGAAGATAGCAAAAACTTCAGCCAACTAGAACTTCATGTCACCAATACCATCTAGAACCTGTTCTCCAAAATCTGCAATTCATCGAATGCAGGAAAGAGAAAAAAGAGAAAACACAAGTACCCGTCAATTGCAAGTCACGGGTCACAAATAGAGTAGGATACAAGCACATGGGGAAAAACTGACTAATAACAGGGCAGTCAACTAGCACAGTAACCTAACAGTATAGTTGTTTTATGTCAAAGGCAGTGTCATAAGGTAACTAACAGTCACTAGTAACAGTATCTCAGTATATCAGTGAATCAGGATAACAGTATATTAGTATCAGGTTATCAGTATATCAGTATCAGTGGCAGTATGTTCATTATATCAGTGTAACAGTCCAAGTATAACAGTCTCGTTCTAACAGTATCAGTTTCACAGTGTCAGTTTATGTTCTTACAGTCTTATGTGTATTACTAGCTAGGTAGCACTTCATGCCGTCCATACAACATGGTTGCTACAACAAATAGTTTCGCTTAGTAAGATTTCATAGGGGACCATGATGGGGCAGTGTACTCAGGTATCAGTAACAGTAACATTCAAAACCTAGTGGTTCTCTTCTACTCTACACCTTCATATAAGAAGTAATGTAGACAGTGTCAGAAAACAGAACAGTCAGAACCTAGTGGTTTTCTTCTACTCTGCACCTTCATATAAGAAGCAATGTAGACAAGGTCAGTAAACAGTAACAGTAACAGTATGGAACACTATTTCCCTTCCAAGTACACGTTTCCATATTATCCACTACTAAATCTTCCCTTAAACCCCGGCTTGGTTACTTTTATTATGGTTATCAAACAGACATGAATGTGTGCAAAATAATATCAAACTAATATGATATAATCAGATTTAGGTTCAGGGAATCAAATATACAAGCATGGATGATATACATTCACATACACGAGCAAATTAGTCTAGGTTCATAATCAGGACAGCAAGACCAAACAGTACTAAAACAGTGATTTCAAGAGCTACAGGCATGCAAATCAAGATCCGTCGAAGGATCTGGAAACTAGACATCTACACGCATCCAACAAGTATAATAAAGTCATATACTAGTTCACAACATCTCAACTCGAAACTGATTTGAATGCAAAATTTATGTTCAGCCAGAAAACAGGGGAACGACTTCAAACGCATGAAAACAGCATGAAAACATATCAAATAATTCCACGAAAAATCTGGGGTATTCACCTATAGATAACTCAAAATAACAGGCGTCATAATATTCCAGTAAGTATAGATAGGTCATCAAAAATATAAAGTAACCCAAAATCATAGTTTGACGAATCTGGAATTTCTCAACACTGCTGTACAAAAACAAGGATATCTCGCAATCAGTGAATCGAAATCCAATTCCGCCAAAACGAAGTGAAAGTAGATAAAATTTGCCAACTTTCATATCTCACAAATAAGTTTCATAAAACATAAGAAAATTGGGTGAAAACTGGGTTCTATACTGAACAGCACGCAATATACAGCAAAAGTAGCTTTTAGAAAAGGATATGAAACACCTCACGAAACTCATCTTTAAAATACAAAAAAAATCTGAGTAGTCCCTAGTATCATAAGGAAACACTGAGCAAAATATTATACCAAGATATTATGTTTAGCCTAGTTCTTGAAAATAAATTGTTAGCAAAATTTACACAAAACTGAATCTGAAAACTACCGACACGTCTGTACCGAAACTATCATATCTCAGTCATACGAACTCCAAACGCAGTAAACCCGGTGGGGTTTGAAAATAGATTAAATTTTCTCGATTTCACTTTTAATTTCCAGCTTGAGATTTGGACCCTAGCATAGGTGAAAACAGCAAACAATACAGCACAGCCAGCAAATTCCAGATTTCACAACTCGACTTAGAAACGTCATAACTTTCATAATATTGAACCAAACTCCACCAAACTTGAAACACAGCATACCCATCATCTAAATATCATATTTAAGGGTTTCTAACATGTCAAAATCTAATAATTCTCACATGGGAAATCAATCAAATACATAGCATGCAATATGCCTCATACACGATCAAAATCAAGTTTGGGTAAAACCTAGGGCCTAAACCTATCATTTCTCATGTCCTAAGTCATCTATGGCCTGATTTATATAATAGAGACAAAACTCACAAATAAAAATACAATTTTTGGCCGTCTCTAGTCTCAACTACCCTATATGTGAACTTTTTGACTTGTACCAACCTAATGAAATTATGTACAAGTTACTTGCCTCTAATGGAGTGAATAGGACACGAACGAGTCGTAGGAACAAAACCCACGAGAGAAAAGCTTCCATGTGCAAATCCAAGCGAACTCATGAACCAAAACGCCTACACGATCGATCTCCTTGATGCACGAACCAAAGTGGATGATACCCACTTCAAAAACACCAAAAAGAGAAGGCCTTGTACTATTTTGGGATGACGGTGGTGCTGGTTTGGAGATGCCGGCGACAAGAGAGGAGGTTTAGGGTTTGTATGGTTGGGTTTTTGATGTAGTATGGTGATGGATATGTATGTGGGGGTCGGCAAGGTCTAGGAGGGAGAGAGAGGCTGTCTATGGAGGTTGGCTGGTGAGGGGGGGAAGGGTAGGCCGGGAGCAAAAATCAACAGGAAGGAGGCCGGATGGATTGGAGAGAAGAAATAAGATTAGGGTTAGGGTTAATGAGTATTAGGGTATTATATATATGGGCTAATTGTGTAACGCCCCGCCCCAATACTCAGACAATTTTTAATATTTTTAGAAATACAAATTAGATACTATGTAGTACAACTGCCCACCACAGGCTGCCGAATTGGTGACTCTTGATCATAGGCAAACAGTATTTATACTCAAATTAGTTTTTGTATACTTTCCATGTGGGACTATATTTCTCAAATCCTTTTCAAATTCTCAAATCCCGCGCAGACCAGTCGACTGCTCAAACCACCAGTCGACTATTCGCTCAAGATTTGGGGTATTACATACACCCCACCTTTAGAAATCAGCGTCCTCGCTGAGTACGGGACACACATCTAGTGTAGGATCCGCCTTTCTAGCCGTTGTAGAATAGCCCATGATCCCACGAAATGTGTAGAAACACCCGGTACATACAAATGCACCCTGCCTATCCGAAGAATCATCTCCCTGCCTTGAACTAGATCATAGGCCCTCTTCTACACTCGGTGTCGAAAGTCGGCTCTGATACCATTTGTAACGCCCCGCCCCAATACTCAGACAATTTTTAATATTTTTAGAAATACAAATTAGATACTATGTAGTACAACTGCCCACCACAGGCTGCCTCTCAAAAGGTGGTTAACCGAATTGGTGACTCTTGATCATAGGCAAACAGTATTTATACTCAAATTAGTTTTTGTATACTTCCCATGTGGGACTATATTTCTCAAATCCTTCTTAAATTCTCAAATCCCGCGCAGACCAGTCAACTGCTCAAACCACTAGTCGACTGTTCACTCAAGATCTGGGGTATTACAAATTGTGGGTTAATGGGTAGTGGGTAACAATATGAATTAATAGGTATACAAATGGGTAATGGGTATTAGGTCAAATTCAAATGGGGATACAATTTATAATGAATTCTATGGCTCCTAAAAATCTCCTTAAGGGTCAAAAATCACAATTTGGGTAAAACACCACCAAAAATCTATCTCGTCACCAAAATAAATAATAATGACGAACGAAGCCAAGAAAAAGAGAAAAAGAACTCAAAATGGCGAAAATGAGCAAAACGATGAACAATCAGCACACGGAGGTCAAAAATGAAAGAAAAAGAATATATATTGAAAATAATCCAATATACGGTTCCTAAAAATACAAGAGATATAAAAATACACAAAAATAAAAAAATACACTCCAAAATATATAAAATGAAAAACAGGGGTTACATCCCCAAAAAGCTATCCTGGCGTTTCACGTTCCAGTCAGGGGTATAGACCATGTCCCCCTAATCAGCAAGTATAGCGACAGCCATAGCAGTCAGAGGGGCTGACGTGGTACTCGCTACAACCGCAGCTAAAGAATAACCTGTTGCAGCAACAGGCGGTACCTCTACAGGGGGACTCGGTTCGCATGGTAGGGGCCCAGGGCGGCAAGTCCTGGGAAGGAGAAGCATGTGCAGCCGACCTCTTGTGCTTCTTCGGCTCGTCTTCCCTCTTGGTACGCAGCGGGTCCAAATTCGCCAGAAGGTCTTCATAATCCATGTTTGTTCTTCCTGCAAGGAGAAATGCAAAGGTGTTAAAACCTGTAAGATCAAATGAAAATAACAAAGGCATGGATAAAGCGACCAGCAAGCAATAAAAGCATGGATAACATGGCATGAAAGCAATGACAGTAAAATCGTACTAGAAACCGCCGGTCCAAGACCACCTTCAAAGAGTACTTTGTCAGTGATGTCTTGCCACGCCAACACCTTCAGTCCAAGAAGGGTATCACTAACGCTTTTCTCTTCCAATGTCATTATCGGCTCCGCCCTCATAGCCGAGGGAACCGTTCCCCTCCAAGTAGTGGGGATCCCCCACGACTCAGCGCTGCGAACAACAAGAAATTTCTCCTTCCAACATCTTATCGATCAATGAGTATCGACTAACCCCCTATTCTTACGAGGGCTAAGGTACCAATGCTCCTTCATTTTGCTAAATTGGGCAAGTCTGAAATGATGTTTAAACACCGCAAGACTCGGCTCTGCTCCGAGATGGCGACACTGCAATACAAATCCGACAATGTGCCTCCACGTGTTCGGCATCCGCTACACCAGACATAGCTGATACCAATTGAGCACCTATTTAACAAAGGGGTGGAGGGGCAAGCGAAACCCCGCGAAGAGGCATCACACGGAAAGAAACAGTATTCCTCAAACATGGTGTAGCACGCCCTAACTCCAGGACCTGGCAAGAGTAAGTTGTACTCACAAGGAATGCCAAAGACCGTTCTAATCACGGCAAGCTCATCTCGCGTAAGAATGGCTGCGGCATAATTAGCCTCAGTAGTGTGGACAGGCTCTGGCTCGTCGTATTCCATGCCGCTCCTAAAAAACTGTTGGTCAACTACCGGATACTTTCTAATCAGTTCTGGAACAAGAAACAATGGGGTCTTGAGCATATACCTCCTATCTCTCTCAGGTTCGACGATCGTTTCCACAATGGTGGAACAATCGGCCTCACCACGCACACTTTTCTCTCCGGGAAAGTGGTTGAACACAACACCCTCTTCTCCATCTAGACCAACTATCTAGTAGAAGCACAGATTGACGGAATGCTAGACATGATAAACAGCGGTCACAAGAATGTTTCCTAGCCAAAGTGGTGGAAACTCCGAACCAACAGCTGAAGCTAGCACCCCCGTCGAACACCAGGCAAGCCACCAGCTCCACCCGGTAAAACACCTCGATTTCTAGAAAGAGAAGCTCTCAAAAATGTTCAAAAGAGAGAAAGTGAAGGTGGTAAATGAAGGAGTGGGAGGTGGAATCAACCTCTTTGTATAGAACCCCAGAGACCAAATCGCCATGTGGCAGGATCTAAGCCCTCTATAAGATTCAATGGTCAGGTCACACTACCCCATGTCCAATAAGAACAGTAAGTTATCAACAGGACAGTCGACCGGCAAAATGAGCAATCGGTACAACGCTCGGTTGATGAAAGAAGCAGTAGGAAAGGGTGAGCAATTTCACAAACACTTGGTGGAAGTGATAGGGTGAACAATTTCACAAACACTTGGTGGACGCCATATTCACCACCAGTAAAAGAAAACCCACCACTAATCAAGCTTCCTCGTGACAAAGCCTACTAGCCCCATGGAGTCCCCAAGTCCGTTCAACCTCTCTCGACCAAAATCAACTCAAACTCCGAAGAGACGATCAAATCCAAAAACCCAAGCACACTAGTGCTCCTACCTCGTTGTGAGAGAAAGAACTCCGCCGAAGACGACTCAACTCCAAACAAGGCAAGCTTCTTGCGAGATCAAAACTTCAAAAATCTCCATAAATCTTCAAAAAATCAAAAGATTTGCAAAAAGTGAAAAATCTCCAAAAAGTGCTCAAGGATTTGGAAGAAGAATAAAGATAGAGGTGGCTTCGGATCGGGTCGGGTTTACGAACCGAACCCGCAAAGGAAATTCAAAGGAAAAAAGTAAAGGGGGAAAACAGGTACGGGTTTCGAATCCGCTATCCAAACTCACCTCCGCTCCTTATTCTTCAAAGCTGGGCTCCAAAAACCGAAACCCCACTTCATCTCCTTCGAACTATTCCTTCGCATCTTTGACTCCAAGCTCCACAACTCCAAACACCGAGCTTTTGCCTCGATCTCCGCCCAAACTCTTGGTTGACGAAGGGGCCTCGTAGCTGGACTAAATCCACCATAGTTCGAGGGCTTCGGTCGACAAGGAGCCTCATGCTTCGAGGGCGTCGCTCACTTCTCCACAGCCCCTCCATAGCTCAGCAAGATGACCGTAGCTCGGCGAAGCTCAACTTCAATGGCTCGGCGAAGCATTGTCTTCGTAGCTCGGCAAGACAACCATAGCTCAGTAAAAAATGTAACCTCTATTGCTCAGCGAAACTCGATGACCATAGCTCGACGAAGCTAAACCTCAATAGCTTGGCGAGACTTGACGGCCATAGCTTGGCAAAGCTAAACTTCCGTAGCTCGGTGAAAAATGCAACCTCCATAGCTCGGCGAAGCTAAACCTTAATAGCTCGCCGAGACTCGACGGCCATAGCACGACGAAGTTAAACTTTCGTGGCTCGGCGAGACTCGACGATCACAGCATGACAAGTTCGAAGGCCATAACTCGGCCAAATCACACTCTCATAGCGTTGCTGAATCCAAGATCCATTGCTCGGCCAAAAACAGAGCCCCATAGCTCGGAAAAAGGGGATGAGTCAACGAAGAGACGGTTCGACGTCGTGGTAGCTTGACGAGGATGAATGCTCATAACTCTGAGAAGAAATGGACTCCTCGTACCTCAGCATAGTCCACAAAATCAAAAAAAATGGCCATAGCTCGGCCAAATGGTTGGCCGAGCTAGGGGGACCTCGCATCAATTTCTGACCCTTTGATCTCTCCAAAAATCGAGCTCATGTGTGATGCGGCTCAGATGCTTCAACGTCGCTCTTCGTCTTCTCTGCTGCTCCGCTCGCTTCTCCATCGTTTGATTTCACTTAGTGGGCGGGTCGAGCTCGGATGGACGATCCTGATGATGCCACAGAGTCCCTCATCACAATGATCAGATCTCCGTCGTCTAATCCCCCTCAGCGCTCGAGCCAGGGCTGATGGATGATTCAGATAACGCTACGTCACCACAGATCACAACAATCAGATCTCAGTCACTCGATCGCATCAGCGGGCGAGCTAGCATCTGATCAACGCTTCTGATCGTGCAAAAATTTGCGCCGCATCATCGAAATCATGGCAGAGAGTCACAGTTGTCTGATCTCTCTCAGCGCACAAGCTCCCCTTGATCACCACTGTAGATCGCTTTAAAAAGCGAGCCGACGTCAGATTATACACAAAAATCCCTTTAAATCATTTTTAATTTGAAACTTTAATTAAAAAATCTGAAAATAATTATTTAAATTCAAAACATTAATTAAAAATTTCCAAAAATAATTAAAATTGGATTTATTAATTATTAAATTCAAAAAAGTGATCTTAAAATTGGGGAAAATTCAAGAAATAATTGGGAAAATACGAAAAATTTTGGAAAAATTCAAGAAAATATTTGCTGCCTCTGAAGTCACTGATCAACTCCAGGTATCTCCGAACACCCTGACTTCTATGATTGTACTCCAGAGTCCAAAAGTAAGGCGTACTACTCCCCGATAGCCAAGAAATTGCCTTCCGGGAGTGGGTGGCTTATAATGATGGTAAAAATCACAGCAAATCAGGGCCGTATGATTTCTGCACAGATCTCAAAGCTTCTACAGGTAGATTAACCATCATAGGCCTCTTTAACAGGCCTGGACTTCTCCAGACTCCTCTACAAGACATGGGCTTCCTTCAAGCTCATAAAAAGTGACAGGCTAGATCCACTAGGAGAGATACGCAGCCCATGAAGACTAGAAGTCAAATCTCTTATCCCCTAACAAGAAGATTTTATCTCTTGAGGGGGAGAGACATGAAAGAGATAAGGAATTCATATCGATCAAACGGACACAAATCAATTTCTTGATATGTCTCTCAGGCCTATAAATACCCCTCACCCTCTACATTCAGAAGGTAATCAACAATTCGACAGTCGTCTCTCTCATACTCTCTTTCTCTTTTTGGTTCTGACTTGAGCGTCTGAGGGTCTTTCGCCAGGGCCACCCCCCCAATGTTTCAAGCTTTTTGTAGGTCCATCAGCCCCATCAGCAACCATCAGATTCAGATTATGGTGGTCAATCAACGATCCAGATTCAATCTCAGGAGCTTTAACCGCTTTTAACGGCCAAGGTCAAATGTCAAAATTTTAGTAGTTTCCATCAATTGTTAACTCACTATCTGTTTGCTCCCACACCAAAATAAGCAGCAATGACTACTGATCCATGTGTCTATATAAGATATTTTTGTGAAGGTAAATTCATTATTTTGTTTTTTTACGTGGATGACATGCTTATCGTTGGTCAAGATGCATGTATGATTAGGGAGTTTAAACAACAGTTATTCAAGTTCTTTGACATGAAGGACTTAGGATCGGCCAATTAGATTTTGGGCATGAAGATTGTCCGTGACAGAAAATCCAAGAAGTTGTGGTTGACACAAGAGAGATATGTTGAATAAGTACTTAAGAGATTAAATATGGAAGGAGCTAAGCCAGTGAGCTCACCTCTAGCTACTCAATTCTACCTAAGTTAGAGGTCATGTCCAGAAGTTGATAAAGAAAGAAAGAAAATGACAGTGATCCCCTACTCATGTGTGGTAGGTAGTCTTATGTACGCAGTGGTGTGTACATAACCAGACATTACTCATGCATTTGGCATGGTGAGCAGATTCCTCTCTTATCTAGGGATAAATCATTGAGAAGTAGTTAAGTGGATTTTGTAGTATTTGAAGTAGACTTCAAAGCCATGCTTGTGCTTGGTGGTTCCAAATCAGTCTTGGAAGGATTTACGGATGCTGATATAGCAGTAGACCTTGATAGCATAAAGTGTTCTTCCGGCTATGTGTTTACTTTTGCGAGGGAGCCGTGTCTTGGCAATCTAAGCTACAAAAGTGTGTTTCTTTGCCCACAACAGAAACCGAATACATAGCCCCTACAGAAGCATGCAAGGAGCTATTATTGATGAAGTGATTTCTCCAAGACTTGGGTTTGAAGTAATATAACTATATTGTTTATTACGACAGTTAAAGCGTTATTGATTTGAACAAAAGTTCTACATATCATTCTCGTACCAAGCATATTGACATACGATATTATTGGATTAGAGATGCGATCGAGAAAAATTTGCTCGAGCCAAAAAAGATTTATACGGACAAGAACATGTCAGGCATGTTGACAAAAATTGTTACAAAGAAGATATTCGATTATTGCATAAAGCTCGCTGGAATGGACTCCAAGTAGTTCGGAGTCATGATCGGTGTTCCTCTCTCATGGGCTAGAGGGAAATATTGTTAGTGTAGCATGTGCTAATCTAACCCATGATGGAGCTTAGTTTCTCTAGAAATATCTAGAAGAAAAATCTAGAAAAATAAATTTTTTTTTGGAAATCTAAAAGTGCTAGAATTTTCCACCATGAAAAATGGTGAAGTTGGAAAACTTCCACCATGGAAAATAGTGATGTTGAAAAAATGAATTGGTGCATGTGAATTAAAGCAAATAACAATTCCAAATATTCTACATTTCCCACATATAAGGAAGTGATCTTCTTCATTTTGGAAGCAAGCAATTGAAGGAGTTTTACTCTAAAGTGAAGTGAGGTGTTCCACTCCAAGTAGAGAGTGAGAGTTCTTACTCTTTTGTATACCACCACTCCACGTGTGTGACATTGAGGGTTCTTGTATTCTCTTGTTGTACTCATTATTTGAATGGGTTTTTAACATGTATACCCCTAACAAATATGATAATATCATATATACTCCTCACAAATGTGTATTTTCATATATAGCCCTAACAATTTAGACTTTATTTCATATTTATTACTATGTTGGATATTACTAAGTTAACCATGATCTTACTCTTACGAGAGAAATAGAAATCAAATTAAAAGATCAAATTAGACAATCAAATGAGAAAAGAATTAACAGTTTTAAGAAAAATAAATGAAGAAGATTATAATCTATCATTAAAAAACATGATTGATGGTTAGTTTGGAGAGGTAACGTGAGGGAAAATATGTAGTTCTCAAAGATGTGTTGTTAGTTCATCCATTTCTTGAAGAAAATAATAAATTTTTAGAAGAGTTAATAAGTCTTTGTCGGATTAACAATTACCGGATTTACAAGGATGAAGATATATAGTTTAAATGGTAGAGAATAGAATATTTCAGTCATTTTTCATCAAGTCCATTAAAAAAAAAACTGAAAATTCTCGATTGTTTTGAGTTTTTTTAACTATAAGGGTAATTAAGAGAAGTGACATATATTGTTGGGGACAAATATGAAAATACATATTTGTGGGAGGCGTACATGATATTCAAGTATTTGTTAGGAACATATATGTTAAATACCCTATTTGAATAGCAGAGGAAGTTTATATCGCTGCTCCGTGTGGACGTAGACACAAATTGCCGAACCACCATAATTCTTTGGTGTCTATTATTGTTTATTATTATTTTTATCTCTGTGCTATTGTTGGATCCTGACAAATTCATGGATCTGTCAGTAACTATTCTTTCTTTTCTATATTGATATTTCCTTTCAACTTCTGAATGGGGAGCGCTGAATATATTCTTCAAGGCCAAGGTAAAACGAAGGCTGTTATCATCCATAATTAACAGACATTGAAACAGAGTATATACAGAATAGATAAGGTAAATGGTTTTGAAAATATGGTAAATGTTTTAAAATCTTAATTTGAATCAACCAAATCATGGATCGGTTACATTATCTTTTATTCAATAAATGAAATGTGCAGACACTGCACCTTATTCCAAAAAGACAACAAAAACTACATAGGATAAACGTACATCTCCCACATCACAAGCTTGTTAAATGTTTAATTTTATTCTGTAATTTGTAAACCAAATATCTATTACTATATCTTTTCATGAAGAGAACTCAATCTTGACTCCTCTAATTTTCACACTTCCAGACCTAGGCACAAGCGTAACTAGCACACTCTCGTCAGCCTCTGCTTGAAGATCCTCAAGCAAGTTTGTGATCCCTAGCCTCAACGTAGTGCTTATGGTCATATTCTTCTTACTATGCTTGTGCTTGTGTGGAACACTTACAAAGCTTCCTGCGAATTCACTCGAATCTGCACCGACCTTTTCGTGCTCTGGAGTATTAATATACACGTCGAATTTGATGAATGATTCCCTCTCAAACTCGATTCCATCTACGACCAACACCTCCTCCTCTTCCTCTTTCTCCTTGTTGTTTCGTGATACCTTCGGCCTCTTCACTGTTGTGGTCATTGCTGATTTTAGGGTCAGTGGGAAAGTGGCCTCCTGTGTTGTCTTCTTTGATTGAAGAAGGGGCTTCTTGGCTGTAGGAGCTGTAGGAGTAGGCTTATTGTTGATCCAAGGGTTGGGGACATCTTGGTATTTATACCTGTTAAAGAAAACTAATTATTTAGCACGTGCAATACATTTAGAAGATGCATCCCAAACATTATAGTTATGAAAGGTTGTAATTCCTATTTACAGGAATTACAAGAGAAACATGTATATGCGTACCCTAGTATATCAGATTTCAAGCAGTCTTTCACCTTCACCCTAACTAGTTGTGCATTCTCATCATAAAAGACGAAGCTACTTTCAAGCCAATCTTTGTCAGTATAGTCCTTGCGCTTTCCTCCCTGCTGCTTCCACACGTTCCATATTCGGTCAATGTTGGAGTGGTGGGCAAAGAAGATCGGATCGCGTGCAGCAGAATAAAGCACCCCCATGTCCTCAAGGTTGGGTTGGGTTCGGTCTCCTGTCCACGCATGAACATTCCCATGGGGAGTGTTCTCTAGAGCGCCTGCACCAGGATCAGGTTTGTCCCCGGCACGATATGGAGATCCCATGAAAAGCTGTGCAGTCTTTCCATTGGAAATCACTTGCCTATACATTATCTGTTGCATATGGAAATATATTCATTTAATTTAGTATTGATTACCATAAGAAGAAAAAAATAAGAATGAGTAATGATATATATGTGAACAAGAATTTCAAAAAAAAAATTTATTCCAGTCCTCTTGACAAAAGGCATGCTTAAGTTTTATTTTTTCATCTCTAATCTCTAATCTCTGATCTCTAATCTCTAATATTATAACAGGAGAGTTGTCATTTGTAGACAACCTGTGATTTGTATGCATTCAACCTCAATTAAATCCACCCTCCTCTCCATCTCTCTCGAAACTCCCTCTTTCTCCTTAATATATAAAAATTCAGATCGATTGAGCCTCCTATCTATCTATATTTTTTATAGACGTATATTATAATTATACTAGTAGAGAGAGAGAGTAATGATGTAATAAATAACACATTGAGTAAATGAAAAATAAGTAAACTATTCATTATCTAGAAGGTGAACGAGTAAATTACACAGGGTAACAAGTAATGATTTAGTATACACGAGACAATATACTTATAAATACACATTAATATTATATATTCAATTTCGGTAGTTAGGCAGATTTTAAAATGAACCTCAAGTATATGCATGGTTTATACCATTCATTATCTAGGTCAAAGTCTAAACGGTACAAGTAGTCAACATATATCAAAAACTTTGCATAAAAGAAATCAAACCAAGTCAAGCACAACAATTCGGACCGTTGAATATTCCTTGTTGAATATTCCTTCTTACGCTTTCACACAGACTATTCCGGCTTTTATTTTTCTCCGCCCTTATCTTTTTTTGTTATACCACAAATAAAACATATACGGACCAACTGGTTAAATTAGTTCTCGTACGTATATTCCGTTTACATCAAAAAAGTTCTCGTACGTATATATACTACAAATGCTATTAGTTAACTATACATACTTCAACTATTATCTACTTAAAAAAAATATAAAAAAATTATATTTACTGACTACACACAGAATATGATCAAAGATAGATTATGAACAGAATTATTTTCCTCGCAAATATATTTCACATGTTTTTAATCTCTATATCATATTAATTTACTGACTTACGAAACAAAGGCACTACTACTTGTAATTAGTAAACCATACCTTGAGGTTGTGATCAATTTGCTGGGCATCAGTGAACGTAGGATCAGTCAAACTATAATCAAGATCCACAAGCGTCGGTGGCTGGTGCTTTGCATCTCGCAATTTATCGTACAAAGACGACGATGTATCAGTATACATCTCCGGCAACCTCATCCCACCCGGTGCATCCCAGTTCCAAAATGGCAACGCAAAGCTCTCATCCCCAATAAGCTTTCCCAATATCCTCTCATGAAAATACAAATAAAACCGATGCCAAGGGAAAAATAACCACGAGTTATGCACTTGTATCTCAAGATTTGGTAACCCAATCTGATCATATGCCCCATCACAATATGCACAGTGGACATTAGCTTGTTGGGTGAAGTTACGTGGGTCATCACTTGGCAAAGCCTTCATGAGCTCAACAGCCCTCTTATACTTGGCCAAATATTCAGGAGTGGCTAAGTGAGCAGCTGTACGAACCCTAAGTGGTGTTGTTACAGGTGGGGGTACGAAATCGATGATGGTTGATTGATAAGGGGGACAACAACTTGTGGGGGTGGCGTTGGCTGGAAGCTCGGCAGGCCCGCATTTCGAGACATCGGGGGCTAAGATGGGGCTACCGTATGCCTTGCGGGTGAGCGCAGTTAGGCCTGCGGTGGCGCCTGTGAGCCCGATGAGAACGTTTCGGCGGTCGAAACGTGGGGGTGGAGTAGAACTTGGGTTGGTGGTGTCTTCTTGGTTATTAGGTTTGTTGGTTGCTTTGCATGATATTTTATGACGGAATTGGGATTGACGCGAGATGGTAGGGAAGGGGCACGCAAAGGAGGAAGAAGAGAAGGTGGCCATTTGTGACAATGTTAAATGCATGCATATGAGTTTTCCTAGGGGATGATGGATCTTTATTTATAGAGAAATTACATGTATAAGAATCTAGATCTTTGAGACTTTTTCTACTTTACTTACTTTTCTTACTTTTATTTTTATTTTCATTTTTTATTTTTGTGAGGTACGGATGTTTGAGAATTCAGCCGTAATCAAATGATATAGGTAATTAGATTTTGAATCATGTGAGATTTTGGACAATGAAGACTTGTAAAAGGATTTGGATGACCTCGTATTATAAAAAAATCATTGAAGAACTGGGTAATTAATATACATTGTCCATCTTAAAAAAATAGTAGAATTATATTTAAAATTAAAAAAAATAAAGAAAATGAACCAATAAACTCTTTAAATTCCTCTAATTGCTCTATATATGGATTATAAACAGATCATTCACTTTCGATTTTATTCTTCATACTGTAATTTTGTAACAAATCCCTTCTCATTAACATAACTAGTATAATGTACGTGCGATGCACGTCTAAAAAAAATTAAAATCATCAAAATAAATGAATATATATTGAATAAGAAAAAATCTTTACAAGCAGGTCCTTGTTTAAGTTAATTCTGTTGAATGTATATGTATATTCTCATTATAATAGGATAATATTGTGTATATTATTCTATGGGGCAACACGGGTTTACACGTGTTATGTATTAATATTGGAACGGGTTGAGTGGGCTAAAAGCCCAGTACCCTAAACCCAGTCTAATCTCTATATAAGCTGGTCTAGAGGTAGTGCCCTGTGATATTCCAATACTGATAAGCAGGGTATAATATCTTAAGCGGCTAGAGATTAACCCTAACCCTAATTTTCCCAAATCAGTACTAACAATCTTAAGATATTAGTCTTCTACCTCAGGCCGCCGCTGTCTCCGATCAAGACTGCCGCCGCCGTCGTTGATCCAGATCACAGTCGACAAGATCTCGAACGCCGCGCCGTCGTGATCCAGATCTCAGTCGTCGCGATCCCGAACGCCGTGTCGTCGCGATCCAGAGCGCAGCCGTCGCGATCCCGCTCGCCGCAGCCGTCGCGATCCAGAGCACAGCCGTCGCGATCCCGCTCGCTGCAGCCGTCGCGATCCAGAGCGCCGCCGTCGCCGTTCCGGTCGTCTCCCTCCTCTGGATCAGTCGCATTTGATCAGATCGAATCAAGTGGTTTGTTGCATTGCTGTTGGAGTCTGGCGTTTGATCAGATCGAATCCAGGGGGTTCTTCTTCCATTGCTGTTTGAGTTTGGAGGTTTGATCAGATCGGATCATTTTCTTGACTCGCTGCTGTGTGCTCTCCAGATTTTGTCCATTCTAAACTCAGTTATTTTTCTCTTTACTAAATCACATAAATAGTAACTGTTTAGAAATTACTCTCTATTGTTGGGAATCTATTGTTTATTCCTTTGTGATGGAAAAACATAGTCGTCCGTACGAGGTTCCCAAATTAGAGGGATTCAGCAGTGCTGAGTTTAATAGTTGGAAAAGAAAAGCCCAATACGGGATGAAATTCATGAAAATCTTCTATACATGTCAAACAACATATGATGAATGTGTTGAAGATGTTGACGATGCAACATGGGTAACTGATGAAGACTTATGTAGAGAATTCTTATTGAATAGCATATCAGATCGCCTTGTAGACGTGTATATGAAATATGAAACTGCTAAACAAATTTGGGATAATCTACTAGATGAATTTAAGAAAGAAGAGAAAGTTTCTAAGGCACATCTAGTTGATAAGTTCATGGGTTTCACTTTTAAAGAAGAAAATGCAATCCTTCCTCAGGTAACAGATTTAGAAAATCTAGTAGGAAAACTAAAAACTGAAAACATTACTGTGTGTGATGAGTTCCTTACTGGAGCAATAATTTATAAGTTACCTGCTTCGTGGCTATCTTTTAAGACTGAGATGTATAGGTTGCCTGAACAAATTAAACTTGCACATCTAAAACGTTGTATCAAAGTTGAAGATGAGACTAGAACTAGGATGAATTTGGAATTGGTTAATAAACAACTTTCTACTGCTAATGTGTTAACCAATACCAAACGCACTCCTAAGTTCAAGAAGAACAAGTTTAATTTTAAAGGTGAAACAACTAAGTTAGAAGTCACGAAGAAAATTGCTAAAAAGAAAGGAAAATGCTACAACTGCAGAAAGTGGGGACATCATGCCTCTGAGTGCAGGCTACCCAAAGTGGAACAACCCAACATGGAAAAGGTGAACTTGTTGGAGGGAAAAACTGAGCCCACCAATTTTCTTTGTGTTGTTGGTGATGTAAAGGCCAGTACCTCTGCTAGTTGGTTGTTGGACTCGGGAGCCACCTGTCATGCTTGCAACGATGAGACCCTACTATCTGATCTGAGAGCTGCAAATATTGTAGCTAACAACACTCTCTACAATGGTAGGAGACGTGTTGTGAGCCTTAGACAGGCCAAGTTGAACTATCTCATTAAACAAGGGACAATTGCCCTTATTGATGTACGATCAGAAAAGAATGTGGCTGATGCCTTTACAAAAGGACTAAGTAGAGATCTAATTATCAAAACTGTGGGGAAAATGGGGTTAAAAACTTTTGAGGATAAGTTTTAACACCCTAGTTATTTTGATAAATTAGAATCCAAAGTTGAGAGCCATAGAGTAGTTCAAACTTTAAGCATCAATCTTGACAGTTGACATGCTTTAGATAATTAGAAAAGTTCTATGTATTTATTGTTGATATATAACTTCATTCCAAATTTGATGATGTTATATATGTTTCAAAACTTACATAAAATTATCTTTTATTCCAAAAGAAAGCATGAAAATTTGTCGATGTATTTCCGATGTTTAGAACTGTTGTTATATCATTCCAACTTTGATGATATATCTCTTTTATGGGGTTTATGTTTCATTCCAATCTTGATGATTCAGAACTTAACCATAATTGATCTAACAATTCTATCATTCCAACATGAAACACAGTATAATTCTTGTGTAGAAACTATAATAGTTCTTATACTTTTTTTGATAAAGATACTCGATTGTGATGCTTATGATGTACCTTTGCATATCTATATTGAATTGTACTAAGTTCTTTAGCATGAACTAGATACTCTTATACATTTCATTTGAACTCTAAGAGAAGCGACTCATGAGATTTCTATGTGTTATGTTTAAAACAGATGGCAGCAAAGGCAATGGAAATGAATTAGTCAACTTTGATTTTGAGAATGATGATTTGCTCGATATGGATGAGTAGACACAAAAGAACTCGCAAGAATAGTTTGTCAATTGCTTGGAGAAACTTCTATTTTAAGTTTAAGACTCTTTATTTGATTGAGCTTAAAACTTTTCGTTTATTTTGAAGTTTATTGTTTGGTTGACTTGAGATTATGATTTTGCTTTGTTGGTTTAGTCTTTGTGAACTATTCATTTATGGTTTTAGAACTATTTGATTATTTTGGTTTAGTCATATTTGAACTATTCAAGTTATAATTGATTTAGTCTATGATCCATGTTCTTTATGATTCAATAATGTTTGAATTTTTGTGATCCAATATTATAACATTGCTTAGCCTAATATACTGAGAATATAGGAGGAGATTGTTGAATGTATATGTATATTCTCATTATAATAGGATAATATTGTGTATATTATTTTATGGGGCAACACGGGTTTATACGTGTTATGTATTAATATTGGAACGGGTTGAGTGGGCTAAAAGCCCAGTACCCTAAACCCAGTCTAATCTCTATATAAGCTGGTCTAGAGGTAGTGCCCTGTGATATTCCAATACTGATAAGCAGGGTATAATATCTTAAGCGGCTGGAGATTAACCCTAACCCTAATTTCCCCAAATCAGTACTAACAAATTCTGAGTGGTTGGTTTTGTAAATTTTATGTCATTCTTTTTTAAGCTTGACAAATTATCCGCTTAGAAAATTTTGAATTGTATGCCTCCAAAATTTTCATATTTTGGAGAAAATGGAGGGTCGGGACTTCAGGGGGAAAATGGAATGAAACTAACGATATGTTTTGTTTTGTTTTTTTTCTAAGAATTTTTAACTGTGTTGGGATTAGCTGTTATTTAGGTGGGTTGAATGAACTATGAAAAAGCACATATAATTAAATAAACCTATGTAGCTTCTTCTTCGGTTTTAAAAAAAAAAGATTTCTCCCTTGTTTCATTATTTATTTTCCCCACCAGGAGAGAGGAAGAAGTTAGGACTAAATGGATGAAATTAACACAATTTTGAAGTAGATAGGAGAGAGAGAAAATAATGATATAAAACAATAACCTTCATATAAAGATTGCGGAAATAACAGTGCATATTATATTAGTGAGGGGGTTTTGTTCGGCCCTGAGTTTCCAGGAGTCCGAGGCAAAAGGTCCAAATAATTATTTTTGAGATCTCAAATAACAATATAATTTTTTTAACGCTCAAAATATGTGTCTATATTTATAAAGGGAATATAAATTTGGGATCACCTAAATTGTAAAAATTCCGCGGGTCTGAAGCGCCCTGTCTCAAAATGGGGGCAGGCCCTGGTTATAGTAAACAATCTAGTTATAATCTAGTAAAAATAGCAAGTAGAAGAAATTTAAGAGTTTGTTAGTTCACTTAACTTTTTAAATTTTAAATATAACCCTCCGGCCGAATTTTAGATGGCCCGACGTACATTAATTCATCAAAACTATTGGTGATTTTTAATAAGAGGCAATCCGAATCCTTGTAATTCTAAGCTATACAGAAAAAAAGTTTGTTTTGTTTGGTTATTTCTTATTTAAAAATCAGGTGATGATTTGTTATCTTTGAAGTAAAAAAAATGCATATCTAGCCAATGTACATATAATCTTGTGGTACATATATATTTCCAGATTTTTAAATTTTGATCTGGAATAATTATAGTGACACTAACTTAGATAAACTTTTATAATAGAGTAATTAGTATCTTTTATATATATATATATATATATATATATATACTAGATTTGTCCTTGGGCACGTGCCTACGACACGTCTTCTGAACGATATAGCATATGAAAGTCTTGTAAACAGTAAAATAACAATTATGTAGCTCAAGTTTGAATAGTAAAATAATAATTAGTTGTAAATAAAAGTCCATATTTCCATTAGTATATGTTGAAAAATAATTATAAATGGGATATAAAATCCAACTTCGTAGAACTTTGAGTGTGGAAATTGATGAAATTTAACTGTTGATGAGATATTTTCTATTTTCAATGTAACATGAGCAATTAAAAAATGCATAAAAAACCTAACAATTTACAAATCTGAAAATATAAATCTCTGAAAAAATAGAGAGAGAATGAGAGAGAGAGAGAAATAAATAAATAAATAAAGAAGTTGTTTTTGGGGATTTGAATTTGAGTTTTTTTTTTGGGGGGGGGGGGGGGGGGGGAACTTTTGGACGGGAAAATATGTTTTGTGAGATTAGATCTGGACGATTGATTTCAACCCTATTAAATGAGAGCCACTTGATAGCTTTCTTTGTGTTTTATTATATAGATATATGTAAACAGGAAATAAGTACAAAATACAGAGTATAATAGTTGGGTCGATTATAGAGGGTTAAAAGTTATAGATGGAGTAACTAGTATCTATCAAATTTATTTACTTACTAGGTTTACCCGTTCACACGTGCCTACTGCTCGTCTTCGGAACGGTGCACCTGATTTGTTTATATAAAATAGTTTTGGAGGTCCAGCATATTAATTGAAGTAGCAAACATATTATATGAGGAAGTAGTATATCTACCTTTAAACTCAACCATCGCCTTCCTGATCATTAGCTTGAACTTATCTGGAATACATATAGTTTGTTAAAAATACTGCATAGAGTTTTTTTTAACTTCAACATCACTTTTAGATACTTGTAATCGTTATACAAGGACATTATCATATAGGTTTTATAGAGCTTACTCAAATTTCATAACCACTATAAGCATGTCCAGATACAATTGTAACGCAAGTGCAAGTGTGAAGTTATCTACAATACCAATAATCTAAACATCTGTTTGTCTGAGACTTTGTTTGCAATTAAAATACCTCTTATTATTATTTCAACCAAAATAAAATACATGAAGTTCTCAAACTCTAATCCAAGCTAATCATTTCTTTTATCTCAACTTTGTCTCCTCCATTGCACCTTTATAAAAAAGAAATCTAAATGGATAAATAACAAATTTACTTTAGCTGTCTTTCTTCAGTAGAGAGTTTGCACCCTTTATTGGTAAACTCTAGTCATTTCAATTCTATATATCAAAACATACACTAAAAGTTCTTATATGTTATATTATTCATGATTTCTAATAACCAGTGAAGGGAACACTTCACGATAGTATATTATCCATTATTTTTGAAGTTTTAAAATTTTGAATATTTTTAGTTTTAAAGTTTTAAAGTTTTAAAGTTTTTTATTTTTTATTTTTAAAAAAAAATTTAAAATTTTTATTGTCTTAATTTTTTGAATAGGAGAGAGAGAGAGAATAACTAAATAAATAAAGTAGTTGTTTTGAGTGGGGGATTTGAATTTGAGTTTTGGGAAAACTTTTTTGAAGAAAATTGTGTTTTGTGAGGTTAAATCTGAACCTATAATTTTGAAGAAATTGAAGAGGAGCCACTTGATAACTTTCCTCGTGTTTTATTATAAAGATTTATTTAATTTTCTGGAGAATGCATCATCAAATTTATTTCATGCGACAGTCAATTACGAAGGGAATTTGTCTTCACCAATTGAGCATGATTCAAAAATGATTTCTCTTTTAAGAAAAACGCAAAATTGATGCCTGATCAGTACTTTTCACTGTTTTCCACGTGATGATTGACTGCTTGCAATTGAAATCCTACCGACAATGTACTATTTTATATGCAAGTTGATTTACGGAGTAGTTGATTATAGACAATATTATTTTAATTTATTTATGGAGTAAGTGGTTATAGACAATATTATTTTAATTTATTAATGCTTGATCAGTACTTTTCACTGTTTGCATCGTGATGATTGACCACTTGCAATTAAATTTCTATCTACAACGTGATGATTGACTACTTGCAATTGAATTCCTATCTACAACGCGATTCGGATGCTGTTTCTGGGTCCCTGTGTGCCGTTTGGTGTACTATTTTATATGCAAGTTGATTTACGGAGTAGTTGATTATAGACAATATTATTTTAATTTATTTATGGAGTAAGTGGTTATAGACAATATTATTTTAATTTATTAATGCTTGATCAGTACTTTTCACTGTTTGCATCGTGATGATTGACCACTTGCAATTAAATTTCTATCTACAACGTGATGATTGACTACTTGCAATATGAGCGCCAGTTTATGCGCTTCCCCTGTTTTGTTGCATCGCGAGAATTAGATGTTCAGTGAGCAGCTGCCCTCAGTTCGGAGACTCGCCATTTCTCTGCGTCCCAGGTGCTCCGGTGGTGGCGCCCTCCCTACCCTTATTGTACATGGGATGTTAGCCCCGGTGGGATGTGTGCTGTCTCGAGAGTGCTGTGATCTGATATTTGCAGGGATCCGTCGTGGGCTTAGCGCTTTCTTCCTCATCCCTGGGCCGACTTCCTCCTAGTTTAGATTGTTATAGTCTGTATCGTGTCTTCTCGTCATTCTGTGATTGTGCTTGTAATTTTGTACTGTGGTTCTGCGCTCCTGGCGCTTTGTTTTTACATCTCGTAAAACCTTCCTTTTTTGGTCTGTACAGTATTTTTCGTTTTATCAATATATTTTTTGATCGGGCTGGAGTCTTTTGACTCTATCCGCTTACATCAAAAAAAAAAAAATCCTATCTACAACGTACCCCCCTTCCTTTCAAAACATGAAGTTAAAAATTTATGATTAGTATAAGTACAAGATAAACTATCAATTGTAAATATTCTCTTTTTTTTATTCTGTTATAAATAAGCTATCAATAAGAAGTACATGAAAATATTTAAAAGAATGACAAGATAACTGTATTGAAAACTTATATTTTGGAAAAAGAGAAAAAAAAAAAACTAGAATGACTTATATTTTGAAACGGAAAAGGTACTGCTTGATACACAAGTTGATTTTATAGTTGGTTGATTTATATACAATATTATTTTAATATATTAATCTCCCAAGGCCATTCGGGAATTGGTGAATAGAGATTATGAAAGGAGAGTTACATGTAAGATCAATTCTATCTATGAAGTAGGCATTTGAGTTGCCATTTTTATTTTTGACAATTTAAAGGATAACTTTGTCAAAAAAAATGGCAATAGGTTCTGCATTCATATATGTTAATTGGGTTGCCAAATATATATCTCTAATCTCTAATCTCTAATATTATAATTGGAGAGTTGGGGTTGTAATTTATAGACAACGTGTAATTTGTAGACGGCCAACCACCTAATCTCAACCATTTATTTTAAGCGGGAGTTATACTAACCATTCATTTAATTATTTGTTGTTAGTTATGATAATACCCGCAAAGGTCAAATTTATTTACAACATAATTATTTACAAAAAATTCACTAATATAAAATAAAAGTTGATGCCACTAGATGTAATTTGTAAAGAGTAAGTGATAAGTAAAAAGAGCTCTCAGGTTCGAGGCCAAATTATGTCATAGTATTTACTTTAAAAAGAAAAAAAATATGTGCACATTACTAGTATATATTAAATACATTATTTTATATATAATAAAATTATATTAGGGTAATTATATATTATATACATAATATTGTATTTAAAATATTTTATGTGTGTGTGTGTGTGTGTGTATATATATATATATATATATATATATAGAGAGAGAGAGAGAGAGAGAGAGAGAGAGAGAGAGAGAGAGAGGAGGGTGTGTGTGTGTGTGTGTGTGTGTGTGTGTGTTAATTAAGTGGCCAAAATGACCCAATTACCCTCAGGAAAAAGTGAGAAGAGCGAAAGCAACCAGAGCTGTTCGATCAACATCTTAATTGAATTTTTGATCGGACGTTACATAGAACAGTTCGCACAACCCAGTTAGCAACGAAACGTTCCATATATATATATATATATATATATATATATATATATATATATATATATATATATATATATATATATATATATATATATTCTGTATTTATGTATATATGTATATACATAAATCTTGTATATTTTATAGTATACTCTGCTACATAAACATTGTATACATATACATACATACATATTAATAGATACATACAGATATATAATAATAATAACAATAATATATAATAATAATAGTTGCACTGATACCAGTTTGAGAGGTGGATGCGGAAAATCAAAGGTAAGATTTTATTTATGTGATAGTAATAGCACACACACACTCTTTCTTTTATTCCTGCTAGGAAACCTTATTGAAACTTGATGCCTTCATACCAACCCACGACCTCTCCTTATATAGGTAGAGAAAGGCTTAGGATACTAAAATACATAATACAAAATACATGACATTCCTTAGTAGGAAATTTCCTTAATAAGCATATACGAAGCTTGCTTTACACGTTTCCTTTACAGATCATTATTTTTTGCCACTTTTTCTTGAATTCTGGCTTCCACCTTTCTCTTGTAATTTTAAATTTCGTAGAAGGCCTATTATAAGATCCATATTTAGGTTCACACCCATATTCTAAATTTATATCTCGATCGTATTTGGGACAACATTGCATCCCTAGCTTTGAGTTTTTAACTCTAATTTTTATTTGTTTATGTCCTTTAGCAGTTGCTTTAATAATTTCCATTCAGGCTTGTTTTAAATATTCTGTACTTTGATCTCTGAGTGTATCTCCAATAAGACCAGCAGAATTAACTGGCATTAACTTTTTATAATGATTTTTTTTTATCAAGTCTTCCCATGGTTCTGGGATATTTAGAAAAAAGCTTTCTAACAAAAATATTTTCTTATCAGGGCCTTCGAGTTCGAAGATTTGCCCAATATAATCTGTGACAAATGTTTCTAATTCACATATATCTTATAATTTCATCATTAATAACTTGTTTTATTCATTTATAGTCCTTTGTAGTGTTTCCCTGTTAGATCACTATAGAATGATGATAGCAATCGAAAAATCATTTTATCAGTTGTTTCTTGAGATTCAATATTGGCTTTTTCAACCGCATTTTTAGCTTGTAAGATTCTTGGACAATCGACTGCATATCCTTCCCATAAGGAACATGTGTATTTCAAAAAGTCTCTGTTAGACATCCCTTTTAGGAGATATCTTATACCATGCATATGTTGGCCCCAATCTTTAAAATATTTTTTTAGATATCTATGGGTATTCTATCAATATTGAACTATGTACCCATATGAGCATTTCGTTTGTCATATGCTCCTTGTATTATTCTAGCATAATTATCCCTCCAATTAAGCATATTATGATGGTAAAATAATCTTTTAGATGTTCTACCATATCTTAGAGATTCTTCCGGATTGGAAGGCTGAAAATCAGGTACTGGATTTTCTTCAGGTTCTAAAGGTCTTTTTCTCTAACTTCTACTCAAAAGGTTTCACAAACTTCTGTCATTTGTTGGTCAACAGAAGTTTCTTGATCAGCGTGTACTTTATAAAAAAAAAATTCCGTTTATTAACTCAATATTTGTTTGCTCGGTAGAGCTAGAAATTTCTAGCTCAGTAGAGCCTTTTGAGTCAGTAGACTCTAAAGATTCTTTCTCAGTGGAGCCATTTGAGTCAGTGGACTCTGAATATTCTTGCTCAATAGATCTATTGGAATCTGTATATTCTATTTCTGAATTAGAAACATATTCTTCTTTAGGCATAAAGTATCTTATTGCATATTCATGTTTTTCAAAATAAGATTGAACATCATTGCAAGGAATGGTTCCTTCTAGTTCTTATTTCCTTAACTCGAGGAAACAATTATAATAAGATTTTTTCTATATCATAACCTGAAATAGTATTTTCTTGTAAAGAGGAATATTTAACCATATTATTCATAAAATGAAAATTAATCTTCTCTTCCATTGGAGAAGATAGTTCAACTTTAGCTCTAGTGATGGATTTTAAAAGCTGTTTAGATTGACTATTAAGATCAATACTATCAAGTTCAGGAATTTTTATATTATCAATTTTTTTTCGATATTGCGTTCTATGCCAAGAAAATTGCAACCCATAGCAACCCTCAAGTACAAGCTGGTATCGAACAACCAATAATTAAAATTCCACAAGCTGCTGACAACATTCCATTAGATCAGGTAGTTTAACAATTACTAGAACCTCCTGAACAGTTGGTTGAACCACAAGCTTCTGAGATGATGGTACAACCTTAAGGAGATCTACTAGAACTAAGAGATCAGCAATTCCTAGCGATTATGTAGTGTACCTACAAGAATATGACTATAGTATTGGAGCTAAAAGTGATCCCGATTCATTTTCATAGGCCATGAGTTGCAGAGAGTCAGAATTATAGTATTGCCATGAAGGAAGAGATGAGTTCTATGAAAAGTAACAGAGTCTAGGATCTTGTTGAGTTGCCTGATGGTGCAAAAGCCATTGGCTGTAAATGAGTCTTTAAGACTAAGAAGGACTCATTAGGCAACAATGAGAGATAGAAGGTGAGACTTGTTGATAAGGGATTCACTCAAAAAGAAGGAATCAATTACATAGAGACCTTTTCTCTTGTATCTAAGAGAGATTCTCTACGCTTTATTTTGGCATTAGTAGCCCATTTCGACCTTGAATTGCAACAAATGGATGTGAAGACGGCTTTTCTCAATGGAGATCTAGAGGAGGAGGTTTATATGAGACAAACTAAAGATTCCCTTCTAGGGATGGTGAGCATTTGGTCGGTAAGCTCAAGAAATCCTTATACGATCTAAAACAAGCATCTCGTCAATGATATTTTAAAATTGCATGGAGTGATTTCTTCATTCGGATTTGTTGAGAACCTTATTGATCAATGAATATATCAAAAGATCAGTGGGAGTAAGATTTGTTTCAGTGTTTTATATGTGGATAATATTTCACTTGTAACCAATGATAAGGGTTTACTACATGAGGTAAAATAATTCCTTTCTAAAATTTTTGATATGAAGGATATAGCTGAGAAATCCTACATCATTGGGGCATTAAGATCCATAGAGACAGATTCTGAGGCATCTTGGCTCTGTCTCAGGAAACCTACATTAATAAAGTTTTAGAGAGATTTCAGATGAAGAATTGTTCACCAAGTGTGGCTCTCATTGTGAAGGGTGATAGGTTCAATTTGAACCAATGTCCGAAGAGAGATTTTGAAAGGGAAAAAAAGAAAACATTCCATAGGCTTCTACTATTGGAAGCCTGATGTATGCTTAGGTCTGCACAAGGCATAACATTGCATTTGCTGTAGAAATTTTAGGACTATATCAAAGTAATCAAGGTATGGACCGCTGGAGAGCTACAAAGAAAGTGATGAGGTACCGTCAAGGAACCAAAGATTACATGCCTATGTCTAGACGGATGGATAATCTAGAAGTGATTGGCTGTTCAAATTTTGACTTTGATGGCTGCATTGATTCACGCAAATCAACATAATGGTACATTCTCATGATGGTCGGTGGAGTTGTATCATGGAGGAGTGCCAAGCAGACTTTGGTTGCTACTTCCACTAAGGAGGCTGAGTGTGTTTCTTATTTTGAGGCTACCTCACATGGTGTATGGATGAAGAGTTTCACATATGAGATTAGAGTTATGGATTCCATTTCTAGGCCATTGAGAATTTATTGCGACAATATAGTTGTCGTCTTTATGGCTAATAACAACAAAAGTGGAAGTCGAAGTAAACACATGGACACATTAAATACTTAGCCATAAGGGAACATGTTAAAGAAAAGAAAGCGGTCACCGAGCATGTCAGTACTGAGTTGATGATCGCTGATCCTTTGATTTAGGGCATGCCACCATTGAAATTCAAGGATCACGTAAATAAAATGGGACTCTGTTCCACTATGTGATTGTATATATAATATTTGAATGAAACTCTTATTTATTGTGATATTTTCTCATATTCATGTGCACCTTAGTTTATCTGAGAAAACACATCTGTATAGGACCAAGAATAAACATAGGGTTTATTCATTAAGTAATGTTGCCAAATAAAGAATAGTACTTAAGAAACTGAATGCAATGTAATGGAATTGAATCAACAGAATAATTTAGAACTATATATTATATTGTTAAATCCTAATGCCATATGTAATTTTCTAAACGTTTTTCTTAAAATCGTAACAATAGTTATTGTATTTACTCATCAAGGACTCTTGTTTCTTTGGAGATTCATATAGCATAAATAAAATTGCTGATCTGTTGAAATAGAAATTGAGAAATTCTTTTTTTTAGAAAAAAACATAGGGCACAATTTGAACAAGTGAGAGCAACGAATAAAGAATTTCTTGCTTAGCCTCTGGGGTTTTTTTCCCCCTTCAATTTTAAAACTGAGAATAAGAGAAGAGAAGCATCCAAGCAACCCAGCAGCAAGCAGGACGGCTGCCGCCAGGCTGCGGATAAGAGAATGAGAGAAGTTTGGGCTTAATAGATGGGTTGAGTTTGAGTTTTTTTTTTTTTTTTTTTAAAGCTTGAACAGTTGAGCTTAATTAATAGAATGAGGGAATGAATTAATTTTTAGCCCAAAGCCCATACCACTGTTTGAATTTTTAAGAGGTGGATTGGACTTGAGGGTCCCAAATTTTTTTTTTGGGGGGGGGGGGGGGGGGGGGGGGGGACAAATAAAAATTCTGGTCTATATGAGGAGGGTTTTACAAAATTTTTGGGGTCCCAGTTGTCCCCCCTAACCTCCTACTCTCTCCGTCCCTGATTGTTGTTTCCCTCAGCAATAGTTCGAGTATGAATAGCATCAACTATTCCATCCACAATATCAGTACCACCATCAGGATCCACATCATTTCCAGAGCCACCAAAAAAAGTAACATTTTAGATATGTGAGGAACAAAAAGATCTACATGTATTTGATGTAGCAGTGAAGTCGACTTTATTTTTCATGGAATGTGGAAGAATGTATGTCCAAAAGGAAGTAAAATAGCAGATTCGAATTAAGTATATGTACACATCGAACTTGTTGTATGCTTCCCTTGAGAATTTGATGCCATCTATCAACAACACCTCCTCCTCTTCGTATTTTTTCTTCTTGTTTCGTGCAACCTTTGGCCTAGTCACGGTTGTCGTAGTTGCTGCTTTTAGATTTGAAGGGAAAAGTGCAACTGATGCATTTGATAAATCATGTACAATAAAATCCCTTAATTTAGAGAGAGGCTTCTTGAATTTAAAAAGAGATTTAGGAGTAGACCGAGTTTAGAGCCAAGGGATCGGTACATCTTGGTACCTACACCTGTTAAAATTGTAATGTGAACGAGTCAAATTTTGAAGAGATATGGTAAGACATGAGATAATTGTCAATGAAATGTTATGAACTACAACATAACCTTGATTATTTTAACAAAACAATGAAACTGAATCAAATTTCAATCCATTTTTTAATACTCATAAAATTAATAATTGTAATTTTCTTTTCTTTTTTTCTTTTTTCTTTGAAGGACTAAAAATGTCCTTCAATATGGAGCTGAATGGAGCAGTCAACAATCAGTTCAAAATTTTGAGATAAAGACTTTGTTCTATATCACACTTATTTAAGAAAAGACTGATCATTTATAATTAATCAACAGATGCAGATTCACAAACATACCCTGCTGTCTCAAAGTCCAAGCAGTCTTTCACCTTCACCCTAACAAACTGCACATTTTCGTCATAGAAGAGGAACGCCGCCTCAAACCAATCTTTCTCCGTAAAGTCCTTATGTTTCCCTCCTTGTTGCTTCCACACACTCCACATTTGATCAACATTGGAGTTGTGGGTTCTTCGCAGCCATTGTCCTCGACTGTGGAACTGTTACTTCCTCTGCCGTCTTCTCAGCCAGCCTCATCCGTTGGGATTCCCTCTTCCTTTATTTGTCCGAAACCTCCCGTTAAGGACAAGTGGTCTGACTGGAGTGTGAACTCACAATCCAGTCAAGAGTGGAGCAACTTTAAACATGTTGTCAAGCATCTTCAGCTCTTCCTTCGAAACCCATTTCCAACCTTTCGAGTTCAATTGCTGATGTGAAAGGCCTTACTGGTGTTTGGGATGATTCGGACAATCTCCTTTTTGATAAAGCAAAGGAACTTTCTAACCTCACGAACCATTCCAAGGTATCCACCTTCTGTATTAATTCTTCTAGTTTCTTTTTAATTCTGCCTTATAATTTTGCATGTTACTCCATTGTTTTGCCTCGTAGTATTTATTCTTTTCTGCAATCTTTATGCTTTTACAGTACTGTTTAACGCTTATTACAAGAATGCACATTAGTTCTATATCCCTTTACGTCTTCATCATCACTTGTCTTTGTGACGCCCCCCTGTACCCCATATACCACCTCTCACTCTTCGTCTTCCCTTACCCCTAGCTACAATGTTCTGAATGTGGAACCTACGATTGTAGTGCCACCCTCCATTTCCTTTTCTCATATTATTAATTCTTTTGTGCTTACTTGTCATCAAGTGGACTCATCTTACTATCCTTTTTCTTCGAAAAGGAAGTATTCGAGGAAAGTTTATAAAACATGCACATCCGTACTAGTACACGTATTCGTGCTAAGAAAGACACATCCACCCCCATCTTTTCTAAGATAACCATAGCCACTCAAATACATAGTATAGATGTTCCTCCCGTCTTAGAGGAACCTAATCCGGATGCCCCCCTTGGGTCCCATCTACTAAGTTCAATTCAACTCTCTTTCTAATAAGAATATTCTTGACCTTGCTTCGAATATAGGGTTTCTTGTCAACCCTTTTTATTCCTCTCTGGTTAATGCCATTAGAGAATTGGAAATTTCCCGAGCTGATGAGAGAAATAGGTCGCTATGATTAATGTTTCTTGGAACATCCGTGGTGTTGGTAGCACCCATAAAAAAGAAGTCATTTTTACCTTATTTCTTCTTTTCACTTTGATCCCATCTCAATTCAGAAATCCAAACTTGATGCTATCTCCCCTTTCATTTCTAGATCCCTAGGTGGTAGGATCCTTACCCAATGGATTAGTCTCTATGCGCTTAACGCATGTGGAGGTATTCTTTTAAATTTTAAAGCCTCACTTTTCAACCTAATCTCTGTCCTCCGAATGAAATTATTTATTATGGTTACACTTAATCGGCTAGAACTCAACTATCAACTCACTGTGGTATTCGTCTACGAAACATCTATTGCGGATCTTCACCCTCCATTTTGGGGTGAATTCAATTCTTTCGCAGGCAGAGTGAGCATTTTCAGGCTATTCTGTGGTGATTTTAATGTTACTAGATAGGTTTGAAAGGATCGGTGTAACAGTATACAAAAAATAAAATAACATTGTTATTATTTTTATTTTTGCCTATACGTTAGTGTGTGCAACATGTGTATATTACAATGTGTTCGTATGACTTTTTATTATTATTTATTATATATTATTATCTTTATGTTATTAATATTGATGGAAGAATTTTGTTAGTGGGCTATTAATATTAATAATAATAGAATATTATTTAAGGACGTACAAATGAAAAAACCTAGCTTAGTACAAAAGAGGCGCAAACCCTAACCCTAATAAGGTTTGGCCGGCCAATATATATATATATATATATATATATATATATATATATATATAGAGAGAGAGAGAGAGAGAGAGAGAGAGAGAGAGAGAGAGAGAGAGAGACCCTTTCTCACTTTTGGTTACTTTTTTTTGGAGTTGCTTTAGGATTTTGGAGAAGGAATTTTTGGAGAAAGAGAGAGAGAGCCAATATATATATATATATATATATATATATAGAGAGAGAGAGAGAGAGAGAGAGAGAGAGAGAGAGAGAGAGAGAGAGAGCCCCTTTCTCACTTTTGGTTACTTTTTTTTGGAGTTGCTTTAGGGTTTTGGAGGAGAATGACTTTTTGGAGGCTACTGATCATGAATCCAATGTTACCAGAGGTGGGCATTCTTCTTTTGTCTTGATTATTGTTATTTCAATTTTTATATCATGTTAGTTTGTTATCATGTACAGAGCATGCTAGGGTTTTTCTAAATACTTGTTTTAATTATTGAGATGATATGTATATATGCATGATAAATATTATTTGTATGTTTTTCATGAGTATTGAATGGTTAAAATAGACAAGAAAATCTAGTTGTGATTGTGTCGTTCATGAAAATATAAATATGTTGTTAAGAATTCATATCATGCAATAACTCATCTTTCGATTCTAAATTTCATAGATGGTTGTCGACTTGTGTATTTGGTATTGATTAATAACATGAAGATTTAGTGCTTTTAAAATGTATAAAATATCAATTTTAATGATTAAATTTAAGTTTTTCTGGAGTTATACTTGATGTTTTTTTTGGGGGGGGGGGGGGGGGGTTTAATTGCTGAGAAAATTAGGGTTTTGATCGGGTTTGGGGCTAGATGGAGCTCAGGTCGGGTTTTGTTTGGATTCGGGTTTGGATCCATGAAGAGACTCGGATTTGGGTTTAGGTGTAGGGGGCTCAGATCTGGGTTGTAATTGAATTCGGGTTTGGGTTCAGTTGGTGCTCGGGTCGGGTTCAGGTGTAGGAGGCTCGAGTCTAGGTTGTAACTGAATGTGGGGTTGGGTTCAGATGGTGCTCGGGTTTAGTTTTGAGGAGTACATGTCAAGCTGAGGTCAGGTTTTAGATCTTAGAGTCGGGTTGTATTGAGAGTGGTTAGTCGATCAACCTAGAACTAGTTATTGTCTACATCATTTTTTTTTAATATTCAGTGAACATGAGTTGTTTATCAAGAACGAACATACGATAATAACATTTATTAATACATGAGAAGAGATAATCGAAAACTAGATAACGAGATTAATAATATGTGAGTCTGAGAATTGTGCAAGATTTGCAAGGCGTGTGTTGGTTAAAGATTAGACTCAAGAGTTGTGAGTGAAATCTAGGTTATTTATGTTTTGACCTCGAAATTCTGAGTAGTTAATAACTTATAGTATTTGGGATTACTTTAAAAGTTAGGGTTGTCGTAGAAAACTCTAGAGTGCGGCTTGGAGTAACGTCCTAGTTGTGTGAGGTTCTAGAGGCTAAGCAAGACCAGGGTGTCGGAAGGTTGTGGTTCATAGAGAACATGAATAAGCCAGGTTGGGCTATTATTCTCAGTTAAGGTTGCAAACGGTCGAGTCGAGTCGAGTATCTTGAGGCTCGAGCTCGGATCGAGCTGAGTTTTGACCGAGTTCAGGTCGAGTAGCTCACGAGCTTAGCCTAACAATCAAAATAAGCCCAAGCTCGACTCGTTAAGCCATCGAGCTCGATTTTCAAGCATGAGCTTGATTCGAGATCGTCTTGAGCCGAGTTTTGACCGAGCTCGAGCCAAGTAGCTCGGGAGTAATTCGGTTTGTTTGCAGCCCTATTCCCAGTATTGTTGATCTAAGACCAGTAGGGTGATGCTAGCTTTAGGCTGTAGTTTCTAATAATTGGCTGTAAGGACAGACACTAAACATGAGTTATGACGAAGTAAGAGAAAATGACTCTAGGATGATCTGCGAAGTGAGATAATCCTCAGTATTCTGGGACGAAAGATGAAATATGCTCCAGAATAATCTGCAGAGTGAGATTGATCTCTAGTATTCTGGGACGATAGCGACGCTCATGGGGTGTTCGTGTGATGAGGACTCTAAGATAACCTACGGAGTGAGATAGTCTCTGGAATTCCGAGATGACAGATGAAATATTCTCCAGAATGATCTGCGGATAGAGAATAATCTTCAATATTCCGGGGTGAGAGCCAATATTCATGGTATGTCTAAATCTTGAAGTTTGTCACGGATATAAGTTTTTCATAGCGAAGGATCAAACCCTGAAATAAGGAGAAATGTTAGAAGCTTGCATTCGAAACCTTTTTTGTATGGGCGGCATAGAATTCCAAACAAGCATGCATTAGAAAAAAGCGTTGTGTATATTTGTTTGTGGATTAGATCTTCAGGATCATGGCGTACACTATTACACTTAGAATAAGATTTACTATTCACATTATTTTTGCATCAAATCTTTTAGTTGTTGAGAATTAGAAGATCGCTATTATTACTAGCTTTGCGTCAGTTGTATTCAACCGACGTGCCCACAAATTAGAAGATTTGCAGGATTCGTGTTCTATGGGTGGCATGGACTCGAGTTTATAGTGGACTCTAGTGGAAAATCGAATCTTGAGTATTGGAACAAGTTGTAATTTATTGTGTGGAATTCACCAATGTTTGTAATGAATAATGATGTAATAAAGTTTAAAAATTCTTCTTGTAAATTGTACTGTGTTTGTACTAAATTGAAGTAAAAGATTCTGGATGTGTTATGGATTTTTTGTGTATGGAATTTAGGGCGTTGCATAGGGAATGCATCTAGAATAGGAGATTTTGTCGTGTTTAATGATTGCATTTTCCACCTTGATCTTATCGAATTGCTGTTCAATGGTAGATCCTTCACTTGGTCCAATAAACGCCTCATCCCTTCTACTCATCCCTTCTATGACTAAACTTGACCGGTTCTTGGTTTCTTAAGATTGTATATCTACTTTTACAACTCATTTGTGTAAGCTTTACCTAATCCGAGCTCGGATCACGTTCATCTTTGTCTTCATTCCAATTTCAACTTTTTAAAGCCTCATAAATTTTGGTTTGAAAAATTCTGGTTGGAAGATCAGAGTATTGTAAATATAATCACTAATTGTCTTTCATCTATAGTAGGCTCCTACGGTCTGGCTAATATTCTTTCTGAAACTCCACTCCATGAAACACAGTTGTATAATTTGAATAAAAGAAAGAATTGGTAATTCCATTGCCCTTAAAAACTATTTCCTCTTGACTATCTATTCCATTGATCAACTTGAAGAGTTGGGTCCCATATTAGAGGTCGACTGTAAAAGAGAAATGATTCCCTTCTGCACTTTGACCATATTAAATGGGCTCAAAGAGCAAAGATCAAATGACTTTAAAAAGGTAATGCTAATACTTCTTTCTTTCATAACTTTGCATCTAATAGTCAAAGTGTTAATCGAATTTTCTCCATTGTCGAGAATGACACAGAATTACATTCCTTAATCGATTTTCACTCGGCCTTTCTCTCTTTTTACAAAAATCTCATGGGCACCACTTCTCTTCGTATTATTTACCTCAACTAGAATGCCTTATATGGAGAAGATAATCATGATCTTTCTTCTTTTGAATTACCGTTCGCTATTGAAAAGGTCAAACTGGATGTAATTTGCATGCGCAGTGACTCATCTCCTGGGATGGATGAGTTCCCCAGTTTTTTCTTCCAAAAGTTATGGGGCCCTGCTTTAAAATGACCTGTTTGATATGTTCTCATATCTATTCCAAGGTCAATTCTCATTTGATAGAATTAAATACAATCATATAGTGCTAATTCCGAAAATTTTTGGGGCTAATAAGGTCACAGCTTTTAGACCAATTAGCATTCTTAACTCTCTCTTTACAATCATTATGAAAGTTCTCTCGAATCGATTGAGCGCGATCATCTCTACTCTGATTGACCAAGCCCAATCGAGCATTGTCCTGAATCGTTTTATTTTAGATAATATCGGTAATAAGAAAAAAGCATCTTTTCTATCGATTAACTTCAATAAAACATTTGTTTTATGGCTTGGGGGTTTTGATAGTGGCCAAGTTGAGATAGACAACATTTTTAATTGTTCCTCCGCTTCTTTTCATATTTCATATTTAGGAATTCTGTTACATTAGGGAAAGTTACATAATGATGATTGGCTCCCTATGGTTGAAAATGTTGAAGCTAGACTCAATGCTTGGTCCGAACACCATATATCACGTGGTGGTAGATTGGTTCTTGTCAACTCCATTCTTTCTTCTATCCCCTAATATTTGATGAACTTTTCTATGTTCCCTCTTAGGTTATCAAGAGAACTGATAAGATCATTAGGAATTTATTTTTTTATAGCTCCTGAGTCTTATCCATTAGTAAACACTGCTATAACTGAAGGAAACTATGCAAATCCAAAAAGATGGGGGGTCTTGGTATCCTTGATCTCATGCACCAAAATTTAGCACTCCTCGGGAAGTGGCTTTGGAAGGTGCTTAAAGAAGATGATCTGTCTTGGATTTATCTAGTTAAAAACAAATACCATTGAAGACACAAAGTTTGGGATATGCATTCTAAACTGGCTATTCAAGCCTCCCCATTTTGGAATGGAGTGTGGAAGGCGGTCGAACCTTTTAAATGTGGTAAAAAAAATTGTGTTAGTGGGTCGACTGTAAGATTTTGGACCAACTTCTACATCGGTAATAAGAAAATTGCTTACATTTTCCCCGATTCATATCACCTTGCTTCCAATCCTAGTGCTACGATTGCCTTTTATATGTTGATCCATAACAATATGAGAGAATGGAAGATCCCTTTCTGTAGATCTCTTTTGCCGGCTCTAAACTCCTAGTACATTCAACTACTTGTGCTTCATAGTTCTTATCAATGAAACTCTAGAGATGATATTAAATGGAAATGGACGAATACAGGAACCTTCATTGTTAAATATTTCAATCATTTTCTCAATTCTGTTGGAGTTATTTTCCCTTTCTATATGAAACTTTGGAAGAATATTGCTCATTTAAAACCCATAATTCTCACCAGGTTAGCGATTCATAACAAACTACTGAATGTGGAGAATCTCAATAAGAAAAATCTTGCTTTGGGTCAAAAATGTGTTTTATGCAAGAATCATTTGGAGAAAACTAGGCACTACTTATTCATTCATTGCCCATTCATTCAACCTTTATGGCTTATTTGGAAAAACCGTGGCATGTTAAAGGGAAGCTAGGTTTCGTTGCTTTTTTGTAGAACAATTGGAGATCACATCATGTTGGTAGCTCCTTTAGGTCCTCTTGGGACCGCTCTATGATAGCTCTCATTTGGATCGTAAGGAAAGAAAGGAATGCTAGAACTTTCACTAACATCTTCATTAACTTATGGTGGAACATTCTGTCTAGCGACAAACTAGCTAAACTTCGGTTAGCTAACGTGAATGTGGTTGTGGCTCCTCTATTCAACAATGTATTCATTCCTCTACTTGATGTGTTTTATTATGTACTTATTAGTCTTCTCTTATCTATGCAGAGTTAATTGATACTCGGGTTGGAAGTCTCAACAGGCATTCTCTTGCTCTTTATGTTTTATTGTCTTCTGGTTCTGTTTTGGCCGTTGATGTTGTGGTATGTTGGCTTCGTTTTCCTTCCTGGGGTTTCATCTCTATCAATTACTGGATGTAGTGCTGCTTATGGCTCATCTAATGGCAGTTTTTTTTGTTAGGTTGTACTGCTAGACAAAGTGGCACTGCTAGCTTTTTTTGATGGGGTTTATGTTTCCCTCTTGTAACCCTGTTGTTTTGTTGTTGTTGATTATATCTTCTTCTTCCTTATTGTTGTCATTCTGTTAGACTCTGCTGGTTATTGTTTCTCTGTTACGTTGATGCAAAGTTCTCATCCCCAATAAGCTTCCCCAATATCTTCTCGTGAAAGTAAAAATAAAATATATTAAATGGGAAGAATATCCAATAATCATGCACTTGGATCTCAAGATTTGGAAACACGACTTGATCGTATGCCCCATCAAAGTGTGCACAATGCACATTGGCTTGTTGGAGGAAGTTACGTGGGTCATCAGTTGGTAAAGCCTTCATGAGCTGATAGCCTTTTTGTACTTAGCCAAATATTCAGGTGTGGCCAAATGTGCAGTAGGATGCACCTAAAGTGGTGTAATTAGCGGTGGGGGTTTGAAATCAACAATGTTTATTGGAATGGGGGGCAACAATTTGTTGGTTTGGCTCCGGGTGGTAGATCCGCAGGTTTGCATTTTGAGACATCAGGGGCCAAGATGGGGCTGCCATAGGCCTTGCGGTTGATCACGGTTAGGCCTGCAATCATGCCTGTGAGGCCGATGATGACATTTCGGTGATCGACATGTTTAGTAGTGTTGGTTGTGGTTTCTTCATTGTTGGAGTTGTTAGTTGATTTGCATGAGATTTTAGGAGGGAAATGTGTTGGGTTTATTTCTTACATACTAGGATCGATGTGAAGAGAACGAGTGAAGCAATAAGAGGTTCGAAGCGAAAATGGAAACAAAGGAGATTGTTGTTGCTGTTGTCTAGAAGATTGACAGTCGATTGAAATATTTGCAATCGACTGCAACCAATTGGTTGGAGCTCGACTTTAGGAATATTCGAATGCTCTTGGGAGCAATCGACCGACAACAACACAACATCAATTTTTGGTTGGGTATGGTGGATCTATTTGAACAAGGTTTACTTTCCAAGTTAGATTGTATGACTTCTATCATGTGTCTCTCTCTTTAGGGTATGTCGAATGGTGTTGGGCCAAGACTACAAACCTAGGGTTTCTTTAGATCTCTATATAATAATGTAATAAACTTCATGAGAGGTAGTACTTCATCTAGAATGTTCTCTATTGTAAACAACAAAGTATATTCTAGTGAGGCTTGTGAGATAGATTGGTTCTTGGTGACAACGATTGTAACTCATGTATCTCCTCTAGTTAAATAATTTCTCGATTATTTGTTCCTCGGGTTCACCAAACCAAGATAAATCTTGTGTGCTTTTGTTTGCTTGGTGTGTTTTACTTGCTTGGTTGTTCCCGGTGATCGGTTGTACAATAACTCGGCGTTTATCACTATAATCCTTACAAATTATTTTTTCCCGCATTTTAGAGGTTGCTCGAGTTTCTTGGAGAAGATGACAGATCAGAGTTACATGAAGATCAAGAAGTTTGACGATAAGATCAACTTTAATCTCTAGAAGGTGGACATGTACGACGTATTGGTTCAATAGGGCTTTCATCTTTCCCTAGAAGGAGATAAAAGGATGCCAACCGACATGAAGCATGAGCAATGGGATGACATTTGTTTAAAAGCATTGATTTTATTCTGGTTTTCATTGGCAGACGAAGTCAATGCAACTTCCCTGAGGAGAAAAGTACGATGAGTCAGTGAGCGAGACTTAGAATTGACTACTCGGGATCATCTTTACTGGATTGGATATACTAGAAGAGAAAATTATTTTGTTTCTCAATGAAGGAAGGTACCTCTCTAAGATCATATACTAGAATGCAATAAGGTGTTATCCAAATTGAGGGCAATAAATGCAGATGATCTAAGTGAAGATGATAAAGCTTTCAACTTTATATATTCATTGCCAGATTCATATGAGTATTTGATAATCACCATGCTACAAGAGAAATCTTCCAAGAAGATGCTCTTGGTGGCCAGTGTGATCAAGTCTTGAAGGATGGTGAACTTAAGAAGGAGAATCAGAAATCAGCATCAACTTTCTTGAGTTGCATGATAGGGGCGAAAATTTCATTGGAAGGGAAAGTGTGCCTAAGTGTGGAATCCGTTGCCACCATTGCAGAGGGATTGTCACAAGTTCTTGAATCATATGAAGTGTCAATATAGTCAGTGCCGCTGAAACAAGTAATAACTTAGATTGTCTTCTTTTTTCAAGTTTAATAGATGTGGATTCTAGTCGGTTTCTTGATTCGGCTAGTTCTTCTCACATTTGCTCCGAGGGTGAAATGTTTTCTACTTACAAGTTTACAACATGTCTTTGTATGAGGATGAGAACTGAAGAGATTTGTGACATAGTGGGTGAGGGAACAATTGAGTTGGAGACGCTAGATGAAAATGTGTTTACACTGGAGAAGGTCATGCATATTCCTTTGTTGAAACATACCCTAATATCCTTGGGAACTCTGAAAGTACGGAGCTACAGGTACACATCTAGAGGTGGAATTCTATCAGTATGGAAAGATTGTCATAAGGTTATGACGATGAGGATGGTGCACAACCTCTACAACCTTTGTGGGAGCGGAAAATCTAGTACCAGTGATTTGAACCCCAAAGTTCCTAAAACATCATCTAGTTTGCCACCATTGAAATCACCAAAGCGAGATGAATACGTTCAAATATCATCGAGAGGTTGAAGATGCCTTATGGTAGGTGGAGTTCGTGCAGAGGGTGGCACCTCCATTGACCCCTACTGGGTATGCCCTTGAAGAGACATATGATTTGAGAAATAACAGGTGAAGGTAAATTCAAAAAGCACAAGAAGCCACTGAATCGCGAAATGCAGATAGAAGTCAAGATCTTAGTGATATTAGGTAAGTAGTATAGATAGATAAGCTGCGATTGCTCTTGTCGACTCTTCATGGCATGGTTGGCCGGGAATGAGAACAAAAGGAGTCAGCGGTCCTCTCGCTTGGTCAGCTCTTTTCCCGATCTAAATCGAGCAGGTTTTCCATGAAGAAGATTTTTTTTTCAGCATGTTCTATTCGATACTGGTAGGCGGCAAAGTCGCTTTGTTACCTATTCCATTAGGAACTGCAGATTTTTTGGTCATTACTTCTGATCTTTCTAGAGGCATATTGGGCTTGCAAGAAGAGAAATGAAAGACTCTAGAGGTAATTAATCACACAGGTGTGGAAGCATGTGTATACATTCCAATGTGGAGATTGTTGGGTTTATGTCTTACATATGTGAAGATAAACGAGCGAAGCGAGAAGAGGTTTGAAGCGAAGATAGAGATGAAGGAAGTTGTTGTTGCTGCTGTCTGGAAGATTGACAGTCGACTGCAACCAACTGGTTGGGATTCGACTGCAGGAATAGTCAACCGACACGGCACATTAGCAGTTTTGGGTTGGGTCTGGTGAATTTGTTTGAATCCAGGTTTACTCTCCAAGTTAGATCGTATGGTTCCAATCATGTGGCTTTCTCTTTACAGTATATCGGAAGGTGTTGGATCAAGACTACAAACATAGGGTTTCTCTTAACCTCTATATAAAAATGTGATGACCTCCAAGAGAGGTAGTACTGTATCCGAGAGTGCTCTCTATTTCATACAGCAGGGTATCTTCTAGTGATGCTTGATAGATAGATATGTTCTTGGAAAGAATGATCGTAACTCTTCTATCTTCTATAGTTGAATAATACATCGGTTACCCGGATTAGGTTCACTGAACCGGGATAAATTTTGTGTGCTTTTGTGTGCTTGGTGTTGTCTAATTGTTTGGTTGTTCGTGGTGATTGGTTGTCATATAACTCAGCGTCTCTTACAATAATTCTCACAAAATGGTGATGTTTTCTTTTTTACAGAAGGTGCATAGAAAGGAGGAAGGGTTGTTGTTGTTGTTGTTGTTACAGAAGGTGCATTGAAAGGAGGAAGGGGAGAAGGTGGCCATTGCATTTGTATTGCATACATAATGTTGATAGTTTTGAAAAATGATAATTTGATAGTGAGATCAGGGATGACCCTGTGGAGAGGCGAATTTTTTCCCAAACTGTCCCGCTTTTTGAAAGTTTTTCCCAAACTGCCCTACTTTTTTTTAATTCCCAAAACACCCTACTCACTTTCTGAAAAAGCGAGTGTGGGAAAAACCTCATCGCTTTTTCAAAAAGCGAGTGTGAGGGTTCGTTTTTCACTAGTCTAGACTCGGTGTCTCAAAAAGCGATGGGATTATTCCCACACCCGCTTTTTGAGACAGCGAATGTCGATTGGGGCTTTTTTAGCCCCCAGATCTCAATTTCGATCTCACTTTATCTTTCAACTCTCTATCTTCCTCTTCCTCTTCTAGACCGAAACCCTAACATCTATCATCTACTTTATGTCGATTAACCCAAAAATACATGGCAGACTGCATATGAAAGTACATGACAGACCGCATATGTAGATTGAAGTGGAATTTTTTCCCCTAAACTCGCATTCTTAGAAAGCGAGGGTAGGCTAAACCTCCTCGCTTTCTGAGAAAGTGACTGTTGAGTAGGAGAAATTTCCAGAGACAAGGAAAATTCTCTACTCAACACTCGCTTTCTGAGAAAGCGATGAGATTTCACCTACACATGCTTTCTGAAAAAGCGAGTCTTGGGTCTGCTGTGAAACAACTTGTACAAACTCAAGCTTTTCTTTCTAAGAAAGCGAGGAGGTTAATACCAGACTCGCTTTCTGAGAAAGCGAGTTTAGGCAAAAAAAACCTTCCCCTTCAAATTACATATGCAGCATGCCCTGTATACAATGTTGCAATTCTCATTCCACATTCCACTTCACATTCCACTTCAAAATTGGAACAATCACAATCAATCATAGAACAAAAACATTCAAAACATTAAAACAATGAAACAATCACACTCACACACCCCATACGAAAGTCCATTGTTTTTTCACATTCCAAAATTATAAAAGTTCACAACACATTCCAAAATTTATACACATTCGCCAACAACATTGAAAGATACATTACAAAACAACGAAACATTAATACCAAAATTGGTTCACGGATTGAGTATAAAGAAAGTGGGGGGTCTCATTTGCCTTTTACCATGCTGTGGAGTGGCCTGGGTGACACCGGACAAGGGAATCGCTTCCTCTTCAATCTCATGTTGTGTCTGTCCTTTCAACGTTTGCTTCAATCTCATCCCCTTCAGCTTCTTCTTCGGAGTAGTTGCTCGGACGTTGTAGGGGTCTATGGACAACTTTCTTGCGACGAACACCATGCTGACTGGTTCAATGTGCCGGAGTAGTTAGTATAGCATCTAAAGTTGCTCCCTCGCCCACAGCATCAGCTTGTGCACGATACGACGTAATCATCTCGCGTGCAAAGTCCTTCATCGGCTCCGCGATATTACTCCTCAACACAGAAGCACATTTTTTAGCCATAGTCCAAGTCTGACCCATCTACAAGACATGATGAGTTGAAATATTTAATACAGTGCATATGTATATATAAACCAAAATTTTAGAAAAACATTAAAAAATACAACAAATCTTAACAACTTATGATTTTACGAAGACTCGATGCCTTTGGTTGGAACATAGGCAAATTCACGGAATATTCATCTGCTGGTTCGGCTGCTGGTCGACGAATCGGGACTACCACACCTGTAGGAGTCTGCACTGTGGGAGAGATATAATGTCTAGTCATCCTTTCATACCAAGCCATGTAAGTCGCATGCACCGATGCATCAAATGAAGGAATGTCACCAATGATTTCATCGAACCGGTGTTCATTCCATCTCTCAACATATGTAACAAAGCATGCGGCCCAATTGTGTCCGAGTTGTCGACCCATTCCAGTAATAAAATGTATATCGGCATTGAATGGTTCAACAACAAGAATACTTTGAAGCAGACCAAACTGACGTAGCACTCTATTAACGTAGTAGAATTCAACTGTGCCAAAGTTAATCAGAGGTGCCTTTGTCAGCCACAGATCGTGCCTATACAAGCAAATAGGTGGTAGTCGACCCACATGCGCCTCCGTGTAGGGCTGCCACACGACGCAATCATCTACCAACCTATCCAATTCATCTCGAAAGTATGTCAGGCATCTATTAGGGTTGGCCATCCATGTGAGATTGCCGGACCAGTAAACACCGAGCAGAGGTAACATGTGTGGGTCCTCGGGTGGATGGATCCAATTGGCTGATTGTCTACGCACTATGGGCCGACGAACATGAATACGCTCCCAACTCCAAACTTGAAGTAAAATCATTGGTCCATTCATCTGCACCGAACCAAGACTGTAGTTACACAAACTCATGTACAGAGATGCCAACGCGGCACTACCCCAACTATACAGTCCGACTATTCGCGGGTCGGAAATCAATGGCAGGTACATCAACAACACCAAATGACCAGTCAAATTCGAGAACAACATGCCGCCAAACAATGTCAAGATGTACACCCTGCAATAGCACTCAAGCTCGGTCTCAGTGGAATCTTCATTCAATCTATCTTCGAAAGTCTCCTTCAACCACTTCAAGCAAACAAACTTCCCATTTACTGTCCCCGTTTTGATTTGAACACCAAGGTATTTTTGCACTAGATATACCGGCTCAAAGTCCATCGTACCGGTCACTGTCTGCCCATCGACTGGAAGATCGGTTAGTACGGAGACATTCTACAGTGTTACGATCATCTCCCAAACTGGCAGGTGGAAGGTATGGGTTTCAGGCCGCCATCTCTCAAGAAGTGCGGTAAGAAGAGGACGATCACATTTGATGGAGCTTATCAGTCGAATACCATATAACCCATAGTCCCGTAGAATCTCATGAATCCGTAAGTGCATAGGAAGTGGATGACCCCCCCTAAATGTACACTCCTTAGATTCACCTTCCCACACGTCCTTCGAACGGTGATGCGATTGGAGAGTAAGCAGTGTACGGTCGAGGAGACCTGGACCTCCATGAGGAACATAAGATGATGAAGAAGGAGCTGATGAAGAAGGATTAGTTGAGACCTACATAACAATAACATTTAAATCAATAAACCGATATTAAATTTTATTGTATGATAATCAAACTAATCGAATAAAAACAATTATTCACTTACATTAGTACGCTCGGTACAACCATGACCACCACCACGACCACCGCGAGGAGGTGGGCCAAAAGAAGTACGTGGTCCGTCGCCTCGAGTATATTGAGGTCTACTACTCGATCCTTCCTCCACATTACCCATCGTGCATGCCATTTATAATAACTGAAAGTACACTACAACTTAAACAAATTGTTATAAACTATACTAAAAATATATAACATACATATATCTACATATATATCCAATTTTTATACTGTATACCTACATATACTCAAATATACTATATACCTACTGATGCTGTTTATTTCTGAGACACGTGTGGAAGCACCAGGTGTGAGTTCGAACTCAATTTGTATTGAAGGAGATTGCCGCTCGTCTACCGACCTTCGGTTGACCTTCTGGGGCCTACGATGAGCTCGGAAAGACGTTGAAGGTTGGGCTCGGATCGGAAGGGTCGGATCCGAGGTCTTGTGTACCTGCAAACGGTCCTGAAACACCGGGGTTTGTCCCGATGGCAGACCCTCCGACGCTCTAGTCAGTCTCTGTGAGAGAGTAGCAATAACTAGGTATATTTAAGTGGCAAAAGATTGATTACCTCAAAAAGGTGGGTGTGGGTCTAGTATTTATAGAGAATCCCAACCGGGTTTGGTTCCACTTGGGGGCCGGGTTTGGATCCGAAAGCCCATGGGCCTGACGTGGCAGAAGGCCCAGGGGGTTTAGGGCGGACGTGGCGATACCAGGAGTGGTATAGGGCTGACGTGGCAAAACCCTTGGCGGTATTTGGAGCTGACGTGGCCCATCGTGAGCCCTCTGTGCCTCTGGGGGGAATCGGAGGGCCTAGGCTGCGCCAGGTCATCCTTCTGCCCCGCCAGAGAGGGGGGACGGCCTGAGGGACTGCTCCGGATCGGACTCCGGGGGATACTGAGGCTCGTCAGTACGAGGAGGCCGGCACTGTGAGGGCAAACACGAGGTTCGGCGCCGACCCTGAAGTGATCCGGAGCCGAACCAGGTTGTTATTTTTGCTTTTCTGAGTAGGAATTGTATTGGGCCCTGGTTGGGCCTCAGGCCATTTTTACACTGTCACACAAGCCCCCCACTCCTGCAGGGGGTGCGGGAGCTAGCCGTGGAGGAGTGCTCATGTTTGTAGAAATGGGATGGTGAGTCACTGGATCTTCGTGAGAAGAGTACCCTGGTGCCAGACCCGACCCCGAGCCGGTCGAGGGATTATGGGCCAACAAGGGGGGTGGCGAGCCGTTGGCCTTCCTGAGAAGACCACCCTGGTGCCAGTCCTGACCTCGAGCTTGGCGAGGGATTACTGGAAGGCAAGGGCGATGGCGAGCCGTGAAGCCTTCCTGAGAAGACTCCCCTGGTGCCGGACCCGACCTCGAGCTGATCGAGGGATTATGGGCCAACAAGGGGGGTGGCGAGCCGTTGGCCTTCCTGAGAAGACCTCCCTGGTGCCAGACCTGACCTCGAGCTTGGCGAGGGATTACTGGAAGGCAAGGGCGATGGCGAGCCGTGAAGCCTTCCTGAGAAGACTCCCCTGGTGCCGGACCCGACCTCGAGCTGATCGAGGGATTTATGGGCCAACAAGGGGGGTGGCGAGCCGTTGGCCTTCCTGAGAAGACCTCCCTGGTGCCAGACCTGACCTCGAGCTTGGCGAGGGATTACTGGAAGGCAAGGGCGATGGTGAGCCGTGAAGCCTTCCTGAGAAGACTCCCCTGGTGCCGGACCCGACCTCGAGCTGATCGAGGGATTTATGGGCCAACAAGGGGGGTGGCGAGCCGTTGGCCTTCCTGAGAAGACCTCCCTGGTGCCAGACCTGACCTCGAGCTTGGCGAGGGATTACTGGAAGGCAAGGGCGATGGCGAGCCGTGAAGCCTTCCTGAGAAGACTCCCCTGGTGCCGGACCCGACCTCGAGCTGATCGAGGGATTATGGGCCAACAAGGGGGGTGGCGAGCCGTTGGCCTTCCTGAGAAGACCTCCCTGGTGCCAGACCTGACCTCGAGCTTGGCGAGGGATTACTGGAAGGCAAGGGCGATGGCGAGCCGTGAAGCCTTCCTGAGAAGACTCCCCTGGTGCCGGACCCGACCTCGAGCTGATCGAGGGATTTATGGGCCAACAAGGGGGGTGGCGAGCCGTTGGCCTTCCTGAGAAGACCTCCCTGGTGCCAGACCTGACCTCGAGCTTGGCGAGGGATTACTGGAAGGCAAGGGCGATGGCGAGCCGTGAAGCCTTCCTGAGAAGACTCCCCTGGTGCCGGACCCGACCTCGAGCTGATCGAGGGATTATGGGCCAACAAGGGGGGTGGCGAGCCGTTGGCCTTCCTGAGAAGACCTCCCTGGTGCCAGACCTGACCTCGAGCTTGGCGAGGGATTACTGGAAGGCAAGGGCGATGGCGAGCCGTGAAGCCTTCCTGAGAAGACTATCCTGGTGCTAGACCTGACCCCGAGCTGGCCGAGGGATTTCGGGCTAACAAGGGGGATGGCGATCGGTTGGCGCCCCAGAGTGATTGAGCGGGGATATCCCACCATTCGTGTGGAGTGTTGAAGGCTCTCCAAGAATGGTGTGATGGTCCAATTTCCTAGGGGCATTTAATGGCGCCGCCTAATAAATGTAGATGGTGCATGGTTTTTCGTTGATTGACCTTCCCTGCGCCTCAACGGTTAGTCCCTGGGGGAGGTTATAAATACCTCTCCCCTCCATTGTAGGTATGATCAAAACAGGGGTGGCCCATTGGCTCTCAGAGGTGTCTGCTTCGGCGGACGCCTGTCTTTGGCTAATATTTTCGACCCTAGCAGCGTCGGAGAGGTGGTTACTCTGCAGCCCTGATCTTCTCTTGGATATGATGGACCTTGATATGGTGGCCAGATCTACGGGAGATCAGGGCGAGAGGGGTGACGGCCGAGATCCGTGCTGTGGGAAGAGGAGCTTCGGTTTAGTGGTGGTTTTGCCGTCTGGATCCCTTTTCGGGTCAGACTGCCCTGTCATGGAGGTTTGGCCCGGGAGAGATCCAGACGAAAAGACGCACCCACCGTATACCGGCCTTGGGGCTGAAGGGCCTCGGATGGGGGGGGGGGGGCCACCTCCCGTCGGGGGTCGGTCAGTCCGTCTTGATAGGGCTGTAGGCGATGGCGGTTTCTGTTCCACCCTCGAACAGTTCGGGGTTTCGGCTGCCGAGGCTGTAAGTCCCGGGCTGCTCGAGGGTGAGAGGGGAACTGGTCGGACGCTGGAGCCCAGGGCGTCTGTCAAATGACGGCGCCTTAAACTTAAAAAAAAATGTTTTCTCCGTCGTGTATCCCACCCGACCCGACCCCAGAGTTAGGCCGTCAGTCTGGCGTCTGATGACGTCCCCCGCACAGGTTTCGAGGACGCGGCGCGATTTTCCAGGCGGCAGTTGTGCGTCAATCAGTGAACAGTAATCGCGGAAGTCGAGGAGCCGTTCTTCCCTTATATAAGTATTCCCCCCTTTTCCCTTTCGCCCACTTCAATCTTGCTGCTTCTTTCTTCAAAAAATCTCCCAACCCTTCAGCGATTGTTCTTGCAGTTTGCCGTACTCGGTTCGCCCTCCCGAAGCGGTCCCAGGTTAGTTTGGTAAGTTTGTTTTATCTTTAGGCACAGATGGATAGGGCTCAGTCCGGTTCGTCGGCGTCGTCGTCCAGGGGGGAAGTAAAGCCTGACTCTCCGTCGACGTCGTGGGAAGAGCCCATGCTCGAGGAGGGGTCGGTGCCCGTTGTGGGCCATACTGGCTCGGTTTCTTTGGAGGACTCAGTAGGTGAGGGGGAAGCGGTACACAAGTCGAGGGCGTCGCGTACTCGACGTCCCTTTGTGGTGGAGAGTAGTGGGTCGGAGGGAACCGGCGAGGGTTCGGACGGCATTCGCGTGCTGGAGCTGTCTTCCGATGAGGAGAGGGGCGAGGGTAATTTAGTGAGGAGATCCACCACTCAGGGTCGAGGACCGTCGGAGCGAGTTAAGAAGGAGAAGAGGGTCCCAGGAAAACCGGGGTCGAGGACCGGCGGTTCGAGCAAGGCGCCTGTTTTCCGTAATTTGATGACTGGTTCGCCTGTTCAGCCGAAGCATTTCCGTCAGTATCCCGACGATCTTTCTGACCAGGAGCTCTTCGGAGTGCAACCCTCTTCGCCGAGCCGGGGGAGGGTGATGATGGACGCGATCTCGACCGTTTTGGAGGGCGGGGATTTGGAGGTTCTGCAGCTGGCGTATCATATAGGGCCTGGTCATGAACTGCTGATGCCGAGCCCTACTCTGCGTCCCACCGATCCCTTATCAGCTTGGTACTGTGTCTTCCCAGTGGACGCTTTTATCTCTGGCCTGAGGTTGCCAATCCACCCGTTCATTAGGGACGTGTTGAACTGGGCCTCCTTGGCGCCCATGCAGTACGGGCCGAACTCTTGGAAGCAGATCATCTGCTTTATGCTGATGTGCGAGGAGCAGCAAGTACCCCTGCGGCTGAACGTGTTCCGTGCAATGTTGATGGTCAATCCGTCGGCCGAGGGTGTATACTATATCTCTCCCCGGAGTGGGGGGAAGGTCGTTCGCCACCACCCCGATTCCATCAAGGGATGGAAGGAGAAGTATTTGGTGATCCGGAGTGAAGAGCCATGGGACATTCCTACTCGATGGAACCACTCCAAGCCGAGCCACCCACCGCCGAGGCAGGGGGATCTGTCGGCAGATGAATGGGGGTTTGTCGAGCGCCTCCGCCAGTCACCTAGTATTGATTGGACGGAGGTGACGGAGACCACTCTGGCGAGCGCTGGACTGAGCCCAGCTGTTATGCGTATGTAGTTGTTCCTTTCCTCTGGGTCCTTTCTTGCTTTCTTGCTCATTGCTCTTAATGGTTTTTTCTGCAGGTATGGACGAGGCATCGATCCAGGCAAGGCGGCTGGCCATGAAGAAGGAAAACGCCGAGAAGAAGAAGGCGGAGGCGGCGAAGAGGTCGAGGGAGCTGCCCCTTGTTATCTCGGAAGTTCAACTCGAGCCGAGGACCAAGAGGGGTCGCTCCGAGGCGAGCAAGGGCGTGGCTTCTTCGAAGGGTCAGGGCCGAGCGGGGGCCCCTGTTCTCGACAAGGGGAAAGGTCCCTGGGTCGAGGTCGAGGAAGAGGATCCGGTGGTGGAGCTGTTGCGGCAGCGGTGGGCTCCTGACTGGTCGGTTCTGATGGGGGACCGCCTGACAGAGGAGGCCCAAGCCGTCGAAGTGGTGGAAAAGCTGGCGACCCCTCGCGATCGCAAGGCGATGGAGGGCGAGCCCGTAGAGGCGGCGTTCGCCCGCCTGGCACAGGCCACTGTGCAGGTAAGTCTGTCGACTCTGTCCCTCTTTGTTGGTTTACGTGCCGAGGCCTCATCTTTGTCTGCCGTTGGTTGTAGGCTTGTATACAGGGGGCCAACATCAAGAACCTGTACGAGGCGTCCCTGGCTCAAGAGCGAGCTCGAGCGGAAAAGAGCGAACTGGAGATGAAGGAGATGCGAATCGAACTCGAGGGTTCGCATAAGAGAGAGCAGCAGCTGGAGCTCCAGCTCAAGGCCAAGGATGTGGAGTGGGAGAAGAAGATGGCCTCCCTGAAGACGAAGTTCACCAAGGAGGCGAAGGAGGTGTTGCACACGGGCCAGCAGATGGTGATCGCGGCCCAGGACAAGAGCTATGAGAGGGCCCTCAGCCACGTGAGGCACTTCTTCCCGGCCCTCGATCTGTCCAATTTTGAGTATGATATGGAGATCGAGGGGACGTCGAAGACTCCGGGTGAAGAAGGGCCCGCCGTCGACCCCTCGGCCGACGCTCCCGTGGATCCGTCCGTCGGCGCGGAGGTGGGTCAATGAGTTGTGTAATTTTTGTCTTTCTTTTTCTCTCCCTCGATTGTGTTTGCCTCCCGCGGACTGGCCACCGCATTTTTTGTAAGAAACACTTGGATTTACAGTGGCAAGAAAAGTTTTTTGACCGGCCGGTTGGTTTGACCTCGGACATTTCTGAATCTTCTTGAGAATGTGTGTTGAGTTGGTTGGTTATCTTGTAGGTCGCGGCTCTCCTCCCTGAAGGGGACTCCCGTAGTTTCTATGTGGCGCGACTCCGGAGTAAGGTTAAGGTCCTGGAAGCCGCGCTGGCTCGTCACCGAAGGGGGGCTCGGGACACTGATGAAGCTTGTAACTTTTATCGGAATAAGTCCGCCGTCTTGAGTGCGGAGGCGCGCCGATTGAGAAGAGCGATGTGGGATCGGGAGCTCGGCGGGACGGACATTAGACGAGCCGGGCTAAGTACCTTGGAGCCGAGGTCCTCTCCTGGGGGGTTACCTCGCGACGTCTTTGTGGAGAAGGAGGTGGAGATGCCTCGTTACAAGGCGATGTTGGGAGCCTCGTTCTCTTCCTCCTTGGGTCGACAGGCGGAGGGGGTTCCCTCTGCGTTGCTGCTGTTGCAGTGGGCGCGACCGGATGACGCCCAGAGTTCGGTGGCTGGACTGTCGATTGTGGCTGAGGCTAAGGAATATCACAATGAGGGGAGGGGCCCCTAGTTGCTTGGTCGAAGTACTCTTTGTCCCTCGTTGGGCCCGGGGGGCCCTGATCTACCTGATTTGAGAAGAGTGGAGCGGTCTTGTAACGGTCTTTGTTTTTCTTTCGTTTTATTTTTTCTCTTTGGAACGAAAAATAAAGGGGTATGAAAGAAGAATCCTTTTCCCTCCTCGCTCCGGCCAGCGATGTGGTACGAAATGTCGGAGGCAAGGTCTGGCTCCATCGTTCCGCGAGGGATCGAAGTGGGGCCTTAGGAAGGACCTTCGGTCCGGACTCGTATTGAGATTATCGAGACATTTGGGGTTCGGATAAAAAGGCATATTTTTAGTATAAGGTAGGGAGGGCCGCTAAGGCAGCCCTTTACAAACGAGGGTTTACACCAAAAAAAAGATTTACATATAGCCGGGCCATAGTCTATGCTCGTCCGGCGTCGAGGGGGAACACACCTCCACCGACGGTGGTCATGTAGCATGATCGCGCTGCTTCTTGGCTGCCTCGGACGATGCCGACTCCTTAAGGGGTGGGGAACTTGAGCTTCAGATGGTAAGCCGAAGGCACCGCTTGTAGGGAGCATAGTCCAGGCCGGCCAAGTATGGCGTTGTAGGCCGCCTTGACGTTGACCACCATGAAGTCCATGGATTCGGTCCTCTTGACAGGAGTCGACCCGGCGGTAACGTCGAGGGTAACAATCCCTTCTATTACGACAGGGACGCCTGAGAACCCGTGCAGGGTGTACCCAGCTGGCTTGAGTTTTCCTCGGGGTAACCTGAGATTTTCGAAGGCTTCGAGGAAAAGAATATTCACCGAGCTACCGTTGTCGACGAGGATCCTGCGGACCTCACAATTAGCCATGTGGAGGTTGATGACGAGAGCATCGCAGTGGGGCAAGCGAACACCTTCAAGGTCTTCCCCTGAGAAGGAGACCGGCCTTGATTGTAGTTTGGGCGAGGGGTTGTCTTTGACAGCGTTCACCTCTCGAAGGAAGGCTTTTTTGGAAGTGTTTGATTCGCCTCCCATCGGCCCTCCGTGGACACAGTGCAAGATGAAAGGGATATCCGCGGCTCCCTCGGAGTCGGGGTCCCGATTCTGGGACTGGTTTGGAGCAGGATTCGGAGGCGATTGCCTCCGGTTCCTAGCGTCTCGCCGATCCCGTGGGCCTTCTCGGGTAAACTCTCGGAGGTATCCTCTGGAGATGAGTTCTTCAATTTCGTCTTTCAGGGCTCGGCATTGGTCGGTTTCGTGCCCGTGATCTCGGTGGAAGCGACAGTAAAAGCGCTGGTCTCGATTCTTGTTGTTATTAGATCGGGGGGGTAGTCGGACAATGCCCTTGTCTTCGATTTCCAAGAGGATGGCGGAGATGTTATGCGTCAGGGGAGTGTACCTCTCGAAGCGGGGGACTGGCGGGACCTTCTTTATGGCCCCCGGGTCCCTCGGAGCTTTCTTCGGTGGTTCGCCTTCCTCGGTCTTCCGCTTTCCTTTCCCGGTGGCATCCCTGGCATCTTCGGGGTTAAGGGCCTCTTCTGCCCTAATGTATTTCTCGACCCTATTAAGGAGGTCGGGGAAGTCGACGGGGGGTCTCTTGGCCAGAGAGGCCTTCAGCTGTCCGGGGCGGACGTTGTGTCGGAATGCCGCTGAAGCGACGCCTGGGTCGAGGGAGGAGACCGACCTTGCCTCAGCGGTAAATCTCCGGACGAACACTCTGAGTGATTCCCCCTCTATCTGTTTGAGCCCAAGTAATGAGGCGCTGGTCCTTTCGGCCTTCCGGCTAGTGACAAAATGGGCAAGAAAATTGCCCTCGAGTTGGTCGAAGGAGTAAATGGAGCCGGGGGCGAGTTTCGAGAACCACTCGCGAGCAGGACCCCGAAGGGTAGCGGGGAAGGCTCGGCAGAGCAGGGGATCCGAGGCGCTGTGAATCATCATGAGGGTTTTGAAACCCTCCATGTGATCAGCAGGATCTCCCTCGCCGTCGTAGGTCTCGAATTGAGGGGGTCGGAAATTCCGGGGTATTTCCGCTTGGAGGATGGGGGCGGAGAAGGGTGGACGGACAGGTCTGTACCCCTGAGCCATTCTTTGGCCGCCGTCCCCTATGTGATCGAGGCGGTCCTCCATTTCTTGTAGGCGCCTTAGGAGTACGTCATCGTCTTCCGGCTGGATCGTTGAAGGGCGGGACGCGCTGGCTTCGGCGTCCGACCCCGTTTGGGAATGGAGGGTTTCTTCCCTGGGGGCCCGTCGGAGGGCTCCCAGCATTTCTTTTCGGAAGTCTTGGAATTCCTTATGAGTGACTGGGGCTCTTTCGGCCCGGTTTGGTTGGTCCGAGGGTTGTCTTCCGACTCGGCTGAGCGCGGGTCTGCGTACCTCGGGCGGTGGCCTCGGGCGGTTCGGGACCGGGTTGGAAGCGGCCCTTCTCCTGCTGCGGGTAATCTTGCGGTTGAGGATTATTCCCCGGAGGTCGGGCTGGGCTGGCCGGCCGACGCTCCCTTGGGACTCCCGAGAGGGAGCCTTGTGTTTCGACGGGCGTGGCCTGGCTTTATTGGTGGGTGGGGGCGAGTCCCGTTGGTTGACGGAGGAAGCAGCCCCCTTGCCTTTGGAGGCCATGAGGATTCGGCTGTCGATGGCCTTTGAGGGTCTGGGTCGGATCGGCTTCTGGAGCAGCCTGTTCCCACAGACGGCGCCAACCTGATGCTGTTTATTTCTGAGACACGTGTGGAAGCACCAGATGTGAGTTCGAACTCAATTTGTATTGAAGGAGATTGCCGCTCGTCTGCCGACCTTCGGTTGACCTTCTGGGGCCTACGATGAGCTCGGAAAGACGTTGAAGGTTGGGCTCGGATCGGAAGGGTCGGATCCGAGGTCTTGTGTACCTGCAGACGGTCCTGAAACACCGGGGTTTGTCCCGGTGGCGGACCCTCCGACGCTCTAGTCAGTCTCTGTGAGAGAGTAGCAATAACTAGGTATATTTAAGTGGCAAAAGATTGATTACCTCAAAAAGGTGGGTGTGGGTCTAGTATTTATAGAGAATCCCAACCGGGTTTGGTTCCACTTGGGGGCCGGGTTTGGATCCGAAAGCCCATGGGCCTGACGTGGCAGAAGGCCCAGGGGGTTTAGGGCGGACGTGGCGATACCAGGAGTGGTATAGGGCTGACGTGGCAAAACCCTTGGCGGTATTTGGAGCTGACGTGGCCCATCGTGAGCCCTCTGTGCCTCTGGGGGGAATCGGAGGGCCTAGGCTGCGCCAGGTCATCCTTCTACCCCGCAAGAGAGGGGGGACGGCCTGAGGGACTGCTCCGGATCGGACTCCGGGGGATACTGAGGCTCGTCAGTACGAGGAGGCCGGCACTGTGAGGGCAAACACGAGGTTCGGCGCCGACCCTGAAGTGATCCGGAGCCGAACCAGGTTGTTATTTTTGCTTTTCTGAGTAGGAATTGTATTGGGCCCTGGTTGGGCCTCAGGCCATTTTTACACTGTCACACCTACATATACTCAAAAATTTATAACATACTTATAAACAAACATACAATGTTATTAACTATACAAAAAATTTAGGTGATTTAACCCACATACAATGTTAATGATTCAAAAAAAATACGAAATTAAAAAATACAAAAGTATAAGAAATATACCGTTAAAGTAGGGTAATTGAATATGTAGATAGTGAATAGGAGGTCGAAGAAGCTCCTTCAAACGCACTCTTTATCCCCAAATTCAAAAATGAACGAACTATTGGATATTGGGGTTTAGTATTTTTGGATTAATCGAGATGAGATATGTAGATAAGAGAAGTGGAAAATCGAAACAAGATGAGAAATGCGAGGATTTTATGCGTTAATCGACGAATTATGGGGGTTAATGGACAAAAATGAGATGAGAGATGGGTTAGGGTTTCGGGGTTAGAAGAGGAGGAAGATAGAGAGTGAAAGAGAAAGTGAGATCTGATTTTCGAGCCTAGGGCCTAAAAAACCCCAATCGACACTCGCTTTTTCAGTGGGATAAATTCCCTCGCTTTTTGAGAAAGCGAGTGTAGTAAAGTGAAAACCAAAGCCTCACACTCGCTTTCTGAAAAAGCGATGGAATTTATCCAAAACATTCGGAAAGTGAGTAGGGCATTTTGGGATTTTTTTTAAAAAGTAGGGCAGTTTGGGAAAAACTTTCAAAAAGAGGGATAGCTTGGGAAAAAATTCTGGGGAGGCGGCCAGATCAGACCTCTTGGTTTTGGCCATTTTTAGGGTGCCCTCAAAATTTTAAACAATTTTTCTTATTTAGCTATATATGTCGAATTTTTCAGAACTATAGTGATAATTCTTATTTTATACATTAGTGTGACTATTTATAACATACATAAAAGAGTAGAAAAAAAAGGCCTTGCACTAGGCCTTGAAAGTGTGCAAAATTTTATTTATTTTAAAAAAAAATTCACATATGCATGATGATGGTATGGTGGCCATTCCAGAAGTTCGCGTCGGGGCCCACAAGTAAGGGAATTATATTTTATAATCATAGTCAAGGTGTTCGTCGGTGATTGGTGGAGAGATTTAAATTGAGTAGGAGACACTTATTTGGAAACCCTTTTTCTTGGCTTTGACTTTCTTTAAAATCCTAAAAATTACTGGAAAAAAAAATACATATAGGGGGCGTTTGGTACGCGGATTGGAGAATTCCCAGGAATTGGTGGATTCCCAGGAATATGAGGGTGAGAATGAAGATTCTCGGAAATGTTGCAATACTGTGTTTGGTATACGACATTACATGTCTTGGAATACTTTATTACCGTGCTTGGTATAGAATAATTCATTCCCATCAATCCAACTCTATAGTAGACATTACCGAAAATACCCTTTTGGCTTTATTTAAAAATAAATAAATATAAAAGTTATCTAATTTAGTAATTGATGTATATGCATGCATGCAGGGCCGGTCCTGAGGTATTTTAGGCCCTGGGTGAAAAATAAAATTGGGGCCCTTTATAGACATGCAAGTATTTTTATATATATTAATAAAATATAATATAATGGCAGGGAACATAAAAATAATACTCAGAAAGAAAAAAAAATTACCTTTGTTTTACTCTATGACATCAAATACTCCATAATTTTCATTAAGCATGGTGACAACGACTCTTGCACCTGGAACAAAAAAATAAAATAATCAATCACTTCTCATCTAAAATGTTTTCTTCTTGCATTTTTAGAAGCAAAATCATCAATTATATCAGTATGATCCACTCCACTGGAGGTGTGATCAACTGAGTTATAAGACTTTACCCCCGAGGTGCAGAAACAAAACAGAGCAGATCCAACATTCAAGGGTAAGCGAGTCAATCAGTCATGAGTCCATCATTCAAGATGTAATATACCGCTCTTCCAAACACTGAATAAATGTAATAGTCACAACAATAGAAAACATCCACTTATAAACCTCCACCTACCAATCACGAAAGAGTTCATTAAAGAGAATCCTAAATTTGATATGCAGCTACAATTTATACCAATAAACAGCTGCAAGCAATAATTTTATGCTCACTACTAATAATATCTCCGAATAAATAGACACAAATAAAATTAAACAATCAGTCATTCTCCCCATCCTGTAATATCTTCACAGATTTATTAATCTTCAGTTGACATTACCTGGCTTCCATTTGTTTGGCCCCAAAATAATAACACATCTGCTACCACCCTTTTTCTTTTCTGGACATGTATCCTAATAGATCATGGCTAGCTGTAATACTATCTCGTACAACTACTATGTCAGAGGTGTTTTGCAATCAAATAATGATTCTGAAGGACCTAATAGTACAAACAAATGAATTCACAAAATAAAACCAGTATTCAGAGAGTAATAATCTAAGGTTGAATTAAGATCAAACACATTAAGATAACTAATCAGTAATCACTATTGATATATAAATCATTTCCTCCTTAATAACCCATGGAATTTAGATTACTCCCTGCAGTACTTAACTATTTCACATGAAAGAGAACTGGGAAATTCAACGACTTGAAAAGAATCACTATTATTTTAAAGTTATGCTGGAACTAAACCTAATTATGAAGAGAACAAAAGATCATACAACTCGAACAATTCATTCTGACAGAAATGAGCATCAAGATAGACATGATATTAAAGATAAATTTAAAGGTGGTTTGGGCATTTTATCAACAACTTGGAGTGCAAATAAGAAACTAGTTATCAAATAAAATCAATCCTAAAATTAATATTGCTGACAAAAAAACCCAATTAAAATGAACAAATAGATAGAAAACAACCTTAGAGGCATCATCAGTGTTAGAGTGAAAGAGAATGCACTCTGCAATATTGGGCATCCCCTAATAATACGCTGGGAAAGAGAATGCTTTGAAGACCAATTAATACAATGCTCTAATATTAATTACATGCATGCTGCAATATTGGGCATTGGGCAGACGAAGAGTGAAAGAGAATGCATGCTGCATAGCCTGCATTGGGTCTGCATGCTGCATTGGGTTGCTGCATCTGCATTTTATTTGATAACTTGGGCATCCCCTAATATTAATTACAAAAATTTTGGGCCCCTTCCTAAAGTTGGGCCCTGGGCGGTCGCCTACCCAGACCTGGCCCAGAGCCGGCCCTGCATGCATGTGCAAAACCAATACTGATATATATCTTATAAAACTTTTGGTAAATTAACAAATAGATGACTAAAAAAAATTATACTATGATTCAAATATATTTCAACCAGTTAGATGAAGAACGTAATAAAAAGGAAAAATGAAATGTTTTATTAACACGAGACACAGGTACTTAAATATATACAAATAAAACAATAAAGTTCATAGAAGCAAATTTCAACTCCACATATTTCAACTCCACATATTTCAACAAGTTTTAATATGCTAGGCAGTTGGACATTTGCATCCCCATGCTAAATAAATAAATAATATAGATTCATAAAGGAACAAAAAAAAACACAAAGTTTTAATTTCTGATTATCGACATCATCAAATGCATTACCCTTCAGAAAACATAAAGAAGGGTGCTTTACTATTCAATGAATGTGTTCACAAATGCTCGGAAGCGACATCATCAATTCACAAAAAAAATTTGAAACAGCCAGAAAGCAAGTGACATCATCAATTAAAAAAAAATATTGATTTAAAAGAATAATCGAGCCCTTCTACTGGCGATCCTTTTGAGCGAAGAGATAGAACGCGGTAGTGGGTGAATTTGGTTGGAGGGAATAAGAGCGGATTATATGATAAACCAGAAATCTGGAAGGTGTTTTGGGTATGTAATAATCTCACACATTTTTTATGTGGAGGAATCCACAAATCCCACCCTTTTCAAGAGGAATGTTTTTCCTTCCAAACTAATTATTTTGATAACCCTGGGAATTTAAAATTATTTACAAAACAATACCTATGTCTTACCAAACCAGGTAATCAAGAGGGTAATCCTAGATTCCCTTATACATTACCGCGTACCAAACGCCCCCATAGTATTTTTAGCTAAGAAAGCGCAAGAGATGATGATGGATTTATCTCTAATCTGTAACACTATAATGAGAGTTGAGGTTGTGTAATTTATAGATAAATTATAATTTATAGACAATCAACTATCTAATCTCAATTATTTATTTTAGGTGGGAGTTATATTAACCATTCATTTATCCAACTGTTGTTAGTTACCATAACACCCTCAAAGTTTAAATTTATTTATGACATATTTATTTACAAAAGTGTCACTCATATAAAATAAAAGTTAGTGCTACTATGGATAATTGGTAAAAAATATATTATGAATAAAGAGAGTTCTCATATTCGAGATCATATTACGTCCTAGTATTTATTTATTTTTTCTGAAGGAAAAGGTGGAATAAGGTCACCCTGTTTCATTAATGAGAATTAACCAAACAAACCCAGAGTACTGAGACAAATTACAACCTACAGACAACAAAATAGAACATGAAGCAATATAACCAATACATACAATCAGAGCTCACTCTCTTAGAGGATGGGCCACAAAAAAACTACAACTATGACAGCTTGTCCCCGACCTCCACCAGTACTGTACTGGACCCCAGCTTGGACCCAGTCACATAGCGAGTACCGACTAATTGTATGTACGTCACATAAGCTTCGTGCACCGCCTCCACAGCGTGCGCACACCCATCTGAAGCGAATCACGCGGGATTTGGGTATTTGCCGATCGCAACCTTCTCCCCCTCTCCCACACCGTCTCCAACAAAATCACTTTCTGCGCAGTCGAAGTCACCACCAAAGTAGAGCCATGGAGAGGATACCTTCACATCTCTCACGCTATAGCTATCACCAGCGATTTCTCACTAAGCAAAACTCTCACTCACCCTAACCACGAACACAGTCCAAGACACAACCAGACACCTGCATAGAGTAGTGAGAAGCAACATCTTCACTCTCTCACTCTCTCACTCTCTCTCTCACGTAAAACCCGAACGAAATCACAACCAAGCTGAAGAATCACCTTCACCTCTTGCCCCTGCAGGTGGTGGACGTTGTAGATCTCAGGGTCAATAATGAGGCGTAGTGGCGGTACTGTTGCAAAATTTATGGTAGTGAATTAAAGGAGGTCAAGTTCAGGGTGTGACTTACATACTGCCGACCAAAAACACAAACATCTACCCTCTGTGCACCTCGTGGGGGGAACCCCTTCTGTGGGCCCAAGCCCCACCCTGTGCAGTAACAAGTGAGCACCTCTCATGGGGGACCCCGTCTTCAGGCACTAGCCCCACAACCGTACTACACCTCATTCTTCACACTAAATCAAACCCAACTCAGAGAACTCCTCCACCTCCTAATAATATCTCACTACTACCGCACTTACTCTCTAGTGAAGCAGTGGTAATAGTGAGCACACACCACGAAGGGACCCCATGAGACAAGTAAGTGCACATTACGGAGGGACCCCATCTTTGGGCCCAAGCTCCACAATCGTGCAAGACAACTTAACACCCGGTATCTGCACACGCACTACCAACCCTCGCAAAAATAAGCCGAGAGTGTGGACATGGTGGCAAGAGCACAGAACATCCAGGCAAAAAACTAGCAAATCCACCAAACCCCAAACCCAATCCCATTCCCAATCCCAATCCCAATCCCATCCCAAACAACACACCCCAAACCCTCACCAACAGTCGACGGGGACAGGGCTAAAGCTCCTCACCGCCGGCGTCACACGGCGCTACGTCGCCACCGCACGTCGCATGCGTCGCACCACGGCGTCTCTGGACGCAGCAGGACAGGGAACCCATTTGGCGCGCTGGAGGTACAAGGGGGAAGGGGACGGAGGTGAGTGGGCTGTTCTGGGAGGGTGCGATGGTGGCCGTCGTCGATCCGGGACGACGCGCTGCTTGGATGAACAACCGCCGCCCAACTCGCGGCTTCGACGAACCGGGACGGCGCGTGGCTTCAACCAACCGGGACAGCGCGCGGCTTCGACAAACAGCCGCCGCCCACCTCGCGCGGCTTCGACGAATCGTTGCCCAACTACAGGTCATCTCGTGGACTTCGCGACTGGAGAGCATCGTCTCGTGGAGCGCGCTCGCCTCGTTGGATGGAGGAGTAAAGTGGGGGGTTGGGGGGGGGGGGGGACGACGGGGGGCGGGGCGGCGGCGGCGTTGAGGGCTAGCCGCCGCCGCCCTTAGGCCTGTAGATCTAGAGTTTTTGTTGGGTTAGAAATAGGCCTTGTTTCGATAAGTGAGAGAGGAAGCTGTAATAGTAGTCGGCTATATTTAGGAGAAGAAATAGCAATTGTCAAAATATAGCTAACGATTCCTAGTATTTATTTTTTAAAAAAGTTTATTAGGATATGCAATGTACAGATTACTAGTATTTTATAGTCATAATCAAGGTGCGGTAGTCATGGTCAAGGTGTGGTAGGTGATTGGTGGAGATATTTAGGGTGCGTTTGGTAACGTTTTTTGGAAATATTTTGAGAAATTTTTTTTCTCAAAACGCGTTTGGTTATACTTTCCAAACGGCATCTTTTCTCAAAAGATGCTTTGAGCTGTTTTCCCCTTTTGTTACTATCCCCTTCTTCCATCCCCATCTTTGACTGTCGGAAAAAAAAAACCCTATCACCATCTTCTCCTCTCTCGTCACTCCCAGGTCGTCACCACTCACGATCAAGCTCTGCCATGGCCTCGAGCTCCAGATGTCGAGCCCACTCACGATCAAGCTCCGTCGTTGAATTCTCGAGCTCTCCCTCGTCCAAATCGGAGGCGAAGGACAGCCGTCGGATCGAGCTGTGGAGTCCTGCGGCCTCCAATGGGATGGTGTTGCGAATCATGAGGTGTCGAAACTCGTCCTCAAGCCTCGACATCGCGATCTGGATCAAGATCTCCGCCTTAGAGACGAGATCGCCGTAAGATTCGGACTCGGCACGGATCGCCAGGGAGATAACGTCGTCGACGGTGAAAAGGTAGTCGCTGATCTCTTCCGGCGTTGACTCGAAGAGCAGTGACTTGTCGGAGTTCACCGAGTCCCAGCGCGAAATCACCATCTCGACCTCGTCGAGCCGGGCGCGAATCTCGAGACGAACTTCATCGTCGTCCTCGTCGTCATCATCAGCGATGACGTCAACGTCGGCAGCGAGGGTGGTGACATCGGAGGGGGAGGGGGAGGGGTTGAGGATGGAGGAGAAGCGGTGGTCGAAGGAGGCTGTTTTCCCCTTTCTCATGCTTGTAATGCGAAATTGATGGTTGGGCTATCCCAGTTTGTGAAATAAATGTAACCAAACAGAAATTTGTAATGGATATTTTGTACATTTATTGGAAATTTGCATATTGTGTCCAATTGCTGTATTACCCGACTCTACCACAATTCAAATAAAATTTTACATGGTCGAAAGCTTGCCACTGATGGGAAGCTACCAAGAAGGAAAAGAAAAAAAAATTCCTAGCGGACAAAACTTCCATGTTGTAGCACGTTGCTTATTCGTATATTGGTAGAACTTGGGTCTGTATCTGCAAAACAATTTACAAAAAACTCATAAGAAAACTAATGTGAATTCATTAAATATACACCCTAGATAAGCTCCTTATAAGGAAAATTGAAAATAAAAAAAAAATTGTTGCCAAACTGGAAAAAATTGGAAGAAAAAAAAAGGATTTCAAAATAAATTATTAGAAAACAGCATTTTACAGTATAGTTTTAAGAAAACAGCATTCAGATTTATTTTTTAACTCAAACAGGTTATACAATTTCATTTTTAGAAAACAGTTTTCAGAAAGCTATTCCAGACAGCTTTTACACTCTCATTTTCAGAAAACAGTTTTCACAAAACTATTTTCAAAACAACAAACCAAACGCACTCTTAATTTGAGTAGGAGAAAAATCATAGTCAAGATGCGGTAGTCATAGTCAAGGTGGGGTAGGTGATTGGTGGAGATATTTAATTTGAGTAGGAGAAAAAATATTTGGAATCCTGGCTTTGACATTCTTTACAATCTTAGAAATCACAAAAAGAATTACATGTGCTTTCGCCCTTTTGGAGCTAAAGCTGGATAACGCAAAATGTTTCTTTTTGTTTTTTTTTTGCAAATAGATGACGCAGACACTTGTTACATCTTGGTTAAGAGCATCTGTAGTCGTTCTAAGCTAAATTTTGGGTATTTGGCTTTTGGAAATAGAAAATATGGCTGCGCGCTGCAGTCGTTGAAAGCTAAAATATGGCCGGACGATCGATTATCTCTCGTCCCAATTTTTTTTTTTAAAATTTTTTTTTAAGCACTAAAAGACAAAAAAAAAAAAAAAAAAAAAACCTTTTTTGGCCTGGGACGGTAGATTAACTACCGTCAATCTTCTTTTGGCATCTAGCTAAAGGGAATTGACGATGTATAATGCTTCGTCTCTGACTTTTTTTTTTATTTATTATTTTTATAATAAATGACGCCCCATTGTTTATCGTCCGTTTCAAAAAAAACTTAAGCGACGGGATATTTTCCTTCGTCAATTTTCAGGGACGAAAGAAAATTGACCGTTAGCTATATTTTGCATTTGGCCAAATCGTCTGCTATATTTGGCAAGGCACTATTCATCGTACACCCAAATTTTGCAAATTTGGACGACGACTGCAGCTCTTTTTTTCGAAATTTTTCCAAAATTTGGGTATTTAGCCCACGACTGCAGATGCTCTAATAACATTGACTTATTCTATTATGCTCTTTAAAATTTGAAGAAAGTGTATTTTCTTGACTAAAATTATAAAAAACAACTCTAAGCTTACAGTTTTTTTTTAAAAAAGAAATTTATAATAGCTATACTTCATTATGCGTAAACCTAAAAAAAATAAATTATTCATAAAAAACTATTTCAAATAACGAAAATTCTCGTCTGCAACCTCCCTCTGTTTTTTTCCATTCTTTTTATATTTTATCTCTTCTTTCTCACTCATTTTCCTTCTTTCTAACTCGTTTCATCTACTTCCCCATGATGATGGTAAAAATCACAGCAAATCAGGGCCGTGCTATTCCTGCACTAATCTCAAAGCTTTCACAGGTAGATCGACCATCATAGACCTCTTTAAGAGGCCCGGGCCTTCTCCAAGACATGAGCTTCTTTCAAGCTCATAAAAAGTGACAGACTAGGCCCACTAGGAGAGACACCCAGCCCATGCAGGCCTGAAGTCAAATCTCTTATCACCTAACAAGAAGATCTTATCTCTTAAGGGGGAGAGACATGAAAGAGAAAAGAAATTCAAATCGATCAAACAGACACAAATCAATCTCTTGATATATCTCCCAGGCCTATAAATACCCCCCGCCCTCCCCTTTACAGTCAGAAAGTAATCAACAATTCGCCAGTTTTCTCTCTTATACTCTCTCTTTCTTTCTGGTTATGACTTGAGCATCGGAGGGTCTGTCGCCGGGGCCACCCCCCGGTGTTTTAAGCTTTTTGCATGTCCATCGGCCGCATCAGCAACCGTCGGATTCAGATCACGGTGCTCAATCAACGATCCAGATTCAATCTCAGGAGCTCTAACCACTTTTAACAGCCAAGGTCAAATGTCAGATTTTTAGTAGTTTCCATCAATTATTAACTCACTATCTGTTTGTTCCCACACTAAAATAAGCAGCAACAGATTGGCACCATCTGTGGGAATACTACACAAATCAGGCTTGTCGCCAAGCCACCAAGACTACGAGGTAAAGGGGCGACCTCAAGCCGTCGCACCAACTCTCTTCGTCAGCCAGCTCCTCCTATGGAAGACCCAATTCCTTCTCAACTGTCACCCCGACAGCCTAATCATGCTCCTTCCATCCGAGAGGCACCGGGGGGCTCCCAACATGAAGAACAACATCCTCAGTACGACCACATATCAGTCCATAATGCTTCAACTGATTCAATGGCCTCGCGAGACCTACAGGGGTCTCGAGATCTCTGCCAGATCATCAGTAAAAGGCAACAAGAAACCGACCTGCAAATTAGAATGGACAAGAGGCGCGCCCAATCTGAGGCCTCCCGTTCGGGACATCAAGCGAACCAGAGAACCAATTTTTCTAGACAGAAATAAAGGCAATTCTCCTCTCACAGGGAGAACCCAATAATGAGGAGCCTAACTCATGAGAGTCGAAGACTTCCTGTGCAGAACATAGGGCAAAACGCCCCAGTCACTAGGATCGAATTGGATAAGTTCAAGCTCGACATCTTCTATGCTATCCAAGGAAGTCAAGATCTGGGCCTGTTCCCTAATGAAGGATCCACCGACTCAACTGGATCCCAAAAGAAGGACGAACAAGTCCTTCGCTGTATCCAAGAAGTAGAGAATCGTCTAAAACAGATGAAGAATGAGAGAAACCGCTCCAGCAGGGCCTACCACCCTATTTGTAATACCCCAGATTTTTAAATAGTTCTTTTAAGATTAATAAATGAATTAAAATAATTTTTTGTTATTTAATAAACATTTTTCTGAAATTTACCTTTTTACACATGCAAAACACGTGCAAATATTTTCTTGGAAAGTTCAAAGTCAAAAATTATTTTGGAAAAACCCATTAATTATTATTAGATATTATTTGTGAATTTTCTTGATTTTTTCTAATAATTGTTTGACCTATTTTCAAATATTATAAAAAGAGGGACTTTTGTGCAAAATTATCACTTGGAGTGAAAACTCCAGATTTTTGGATTTTTGTGTTGGGCATGATGCCTAGTCAACTCAGAGGTAAAGAGTTTACTTTTTGGTTTGATAAATTTGGTTTATTTTGTAAGTTTTGATAAAGAATGGTCTTTTTGCAAAATTGCCACTTAGAAGGCAAAAAGTACAATTCCGTTTTTTGGATTTTCAAAACAGTGCCGGCCAATATTAGGGTAGTTTTTTGTTTTAAATCTCAATTAAGTTGGTTTTATTTAATTTCCAAATATAAAAATTTATATATGTAAAAGTATATTCAAAAAAGATATTTTGCAAATCTATTCAAAAACCCTAGATAACCTATTTCCAGCCTATTAAAGGTGAGGTGCAGTCATCTCTTTGCTGCACAACACAAAAGGATTTCTTTATTATTATTTTTTTGGAGTTTCAAAGCGAGGATCTTGGTTTTCTTGCGAACAGAGAGATTTTCTTATTTCTTTATTCGGTTGATTCTTCAATAAGGTGAGTGACATATGTTTGTTTTCTTATTATTCTAAGCATGCTGTATGTGATGGTTGTGTATTAGAAAGCATGATTAGGGGTTGTATGATGATAATATGAAGTTTTGATGAGTAGATGAATTAAAAGTTGAATCTTTTCATGAAACCTATGCTTTAATGATTAAAATTACATATAAATGGCTTGAGATTTGTTAAGAACCTAATAGAAATCATGAGTATGATGTTTTCAATCATATTGTTGCTGATTCAAACATATATATTGAGTTGTATGATGTTAATGCATGAAAGTAAACAAATTGATTAAAGATGACCTATACTGTGTGTGTATATATATATGCTCTGCTTTGAGTATTGATGAAGGAGAACTTGATTGTTTGCATGTTGTAGTTGCATATATTCGTGGATAAACTGAGTGATTGGGTATGTGTACAACAAGTTATAGAAGGGTTTATTGAATCTAAAGATTGAATGCTTGAAGTGAAGAGGAGGGGTGTTAGTTTTCGGGTCTGATGGTGTATGGCCGAAAAGTGGATTTTGTGATTTTGTGAAGATTCGATTGGGTTTTGAGTTTTATATGATGCTGAGAATGAAATACAACCTAATGCTACTCCTTAACATGGTTCTACTGATATATATATAATACCATGTTTTATATATATACTAGGATTGCCCGTGGGACGTGCCTACGGCACGTATTCGGGACTGCATATAAATTTCTAAAAAAAATTAAAACAAAAAAGGTGGGTGTAAACAAAAAAGGTGGGTGTTTAAAATGTTTTTCTAATACGACGTCTCTAAAATGTTTCATACGGCATGTTATCGCGACGTCTTAACTTTCTTTAAAATATTTAGTAAAAATTTCGATGGAATATCTCATGAAATATTATTCCTTTGGCTCTGGGAAATATATATTAGGCTCTGGGAAATACAACAAAACTTTTAAGATGTAATGTCATTCAATTAGATGGTCTTTAAAACGATGAGTACGCACTAAAATGTATACTAAACTTTCCCAGAAACTTTTAAGAAGGTATGCACTAAACTTTTAAGAAGGTATACTAAAGAAGGTATGCTAAATGTATACTAAAATGTATACTAAACTTCGTTCTAGGAAGGTATGCACTAAACTTTTAAGAGGAAATCCAACAGGGTAATGTCTTTAAAATGTCATTCAAATCCAACAGTGCATACTCATCCAAGAGGTAATGTCAATTAGATGGTTTACTAAATGTCATTCAATTAGAGGTAATGTCATCTATTAAAAGTTCACACATACAATCCAGGAAACTCATCCTCACATACAATCCAGGAAACTAATTCTCACAATCTCTTAAAAGTTCACAATTTCACAATTCTACAAAATGTACCACCTACAAAATCTTCAAGCTTCAAGTGTACCACCTACAAAATCTTCAAGCTTCAAGCCTTCACTGAACCTACAAAATCTTCAAGCTTCAAGCTACAAAATCTTCATCTTCACTGAACCTACAAAATCTTCATCTTCAAGCTACAAAATCTACAAAATCTTCAAGCTTCAATCCAGAAAGCTTCAAGCTTCAAGTGTACCACCTACAAAATCTTCACTGAACCTACAAAATGTTCACAATTTCACAATCTCAAGTATTAGGAAAACATAATAGATTTTAAAAAATTTTGACAGAACCTCCCCTAAAATATTAGCCCTTTTACAGAAATTCCTTACGGAATTCTGCTAACAATTAAATATATGACATCACACGCAATAAATATCAATCCTCCCCAGGCTCAACCGAGCAACATCACACAGGCAACATATATATATGGCTCTGGGGGAAAAAATCAGAATATAATGCAAGATACAAAATAAAAACCAAAAATTCTTTTGAAAATGTAATAATTTTTTTGAAAAACCTTCGAAAAACATTTAAAAAACCAAACACAGAACCCAATACTCCACAAAATTGCGGGTACGGGTATTAACAGAACTATATTATATCATTATTATATACAGTTACTTACATCATCTCCAAAAATGCTAAATATTACAATTATTACAACCTCCACCATACTAAACACCAACCAACTGAATGAAAAAAAAAATTACATGGTTGTAGAAGAACACAATGGTTGAAGTCTTCAAAATAGGACCAAATAGTGAGCCTAAAAAAACAGTTAAAGTTTTGAATCAAATAGTAAGAGTTTACAATAAACAATTAAAACAATAGTAATAGTTTTGAAACCATTACCTTTCAAATAGAACAATGGCTTCAACCAAACATATTCCTCATCACCCTACAAAAAGTTAAACTGTCAATATGTACATGACGGTTTTGAGTGTGGACGACAATCTGGGAAATAAAGAAGAAACATTAAATTAGCAGCAATTAACGGTTAACATAGGGTGTAGTTGTAGTAAATAGAAATTTACCTTATTGCAACCCCAATTCATCAATGTAGTTGCATTTATAAATTTGAGGTCCATGTCAGCTGCTTCCCAGTTCTATTAAAGTTCAAAAGTAAAACAACAATGAAAAAAAGTTTTAGTAAGGTAAATCTTGGATTATACATGTATGCTGTTTTAGTTGATGACACAGATGCTTTAACACCTGACTATGTATATACATGTATGTTGTATTGGGGGACTTTATCTGCTACCTATTTGTATGGTTGGGGGCAAGGCTGTGAAAGACAGTCATCTATGTTTGACCTGAATTGACTTGAATTGGTGTTTATAGCACTAAAACTGAGCCAAAAGTCGTGCTATTTTACTTTTGTTGTTTGACAATATATAGGCAAGTTACAGAAGTTCAGTTATCTCTTTTTGTCCTGCATTTTGGGTGAAATTTGGTGGTTATTTTTATTTTCTAGGTTGTTGGGATTGAGGTATGTTGACCCGCAGCCAATGTTTTGACTGATTTTGGTTGTGAGAAGGTGATCATTTACTTGAGTTCACCTAATTGTGTTGGAACTATGCAAAAGTTGGGTTTTTTTAATAATTATTTTCCCTTTTTAATGTTATCTCGCATTATACATCTCTTGGTATACAGTTAAACTAACATTGGAAAGGTGGGGGTGATGCCTTGAACTTTTCCTATTTATTGTACCTACAACCAAATGGAAGAAATCCAACATTAATTGTACTTGATTGTATTTCCTAATTTTAGATGGCGAGGAAGTAAACAGCTGCTAGCTAGCTCCTTTAAGTATGCCCTGATAGCATGTATAAGCCCTATACCAGATTAATGGCGTCTAACACATCATATTTTACCAACCATTACCTGTGCTGGAATTGTTAATCCACATGGAAAGAACATTTTTTTTTACTTCAGATTATTAACAAATTAATTTAAATGAAAGAAAGCATGGAATTGTATTATAAATGTAGTGTGGTTTTTTTAATTGTTATCTGATTCCAACTCAGTTAAGTAGTAAGTTACTTTGTTGGTATATTAGTTTAGTTTAAGATTATTTTCCTCAAGATAGGATGATATGTTCTTGATCTATCTTTGTCCTGACCTGATACTCTATTTATTTGCTAAATGAGCCATTTATATGGTTGGGGCAAGGCCGCCAAAGACAGTGATTTTAAGGTTGGCCTGAATTGGTTGTTTTATGACACTAAACTGAGCTGAAAGAAGTTGCCTACCTGTTTTCTTTTTGCTACATATAAGGGGACTTTTTATGTATCCTTTATTCCTACCTTTTTTGCCTGAGTTTTGTGTAATTTTGTGGTTATTATCATATTCTAGGCTGTTGGGATTGCGGTCACTTAGAGGGGTTGTGATTGAGTTTTAAGTTTGAATGTGCTGAAGTCATTTTACTTTCCATTTCAGATTTGTCAAACACTTCTATTTTTAAATTATGTCATACAATTTACTTTTTGTTCGTTCAATTTCGTCAGATTCTTTTTCCTTTTAGTTAAACATGTACTTTCATTTTGAATGGTTTAACGTCATTTAACTTTACAATGTACTTATTTGTCTAGCGATTTATTTTTTGATTTTGTGGAACAAATTACTTTATATATGCTCATTTCTTTAGGTACTTTTACTTTTCGTGATTTATTTCATGTTTGGTACCTGGCTATGATGGTTTGGTGCCAATTTCACAAACATAGATCCTTAACTGCAACCCTGACCATATTATATGTACACTGTATAGGGGACTTTTTACATACAAAGCTATTTATATATGAGGCAAACCTGTTAAAGACAGTGATTTACGGTTGAACCGAATTGGTGGTTTATTGCACTCAAACTTAGCCAAAAGAAGTAACCTTTGGTCGTAGATGCAAACTATGATGGTATGATATAACTGAGCTAGCCCAAATTGTTGAACATCTTGTACAAATAAGAATTTTAGTTTCTCCCAGAGCAAACTTTTCCATGGTGCCTTCCAGTTGCTTTGAGTGTTGCTAACCAAGTTTCAAAGAAAGTAACTATTTTAGCATGACATAAACAAAGCAAATAAAAAAGGTAGAGTACAGTATCAATAATTTACACTTCAGACATACTAATCATGGTTCAAATGGTGGCAGATGCCAAGACATGTTAGATGTATTGGATAGGGATTTTGCCTAATGATACTTAACATGAACAATAGTACAATTAATATGAGAAGGATGTATTTGGTTGGACCCTATGGGGAGAATAAATGAGGCTTCAATTTGCACATGCCTTGAATATGATAATCATTATGCATTAAGTGAACAAATGGGGTCTTCATCATGAAAAAAAAGGATAGTATACTAAGCACTAATTTTCTGATACCAATATATATCATTCCCCAGTGTAGGAATTGGGGTATAGGTGATTGTTTCATATATATAGGTCTCCAAAGAATTGACCAGTTTTGAGCTTTTGAGTAAGTTGGAGATGATCTTTCTAAGTCATGCAATATGATTAAATAACACAAAAGAGAAACACGGCATTTAAAATAATACGACGACAATACAGGGACTACCTTTCCATGAGCAATTGCAATTTCTTCATACAGGGACTACCTATTAGGTAGGTGTGATTGGTAATTTGGTCCATTTTTCCCCAAACATAAAAAAGCAAGTTCTTGCCACTGGGGCCTTGCAGCCTGTTTTTTGGTACTGTCATCAATCATTAATTTTGTTCATTGCATTTTACATGAAATTATTTTGCAAACATTTTCCTGGTGAGATGTAAGTCTCTAATTATAGGGAATGTCAATTCTTGGAACATGTGGAGTTTTACGATCTGACTGGCATTTGATACTTGAGATAATTCACGTCGTCAGTAACATTAGTTGTCTGATTTTTATACCAATTAACTGCTTTTTTAGTGTGTGATGACTTATGATGCCAACATAAGTGTGCTTTTGCTATTATGTTTACCTTTTGGACTATGAGTATTGGAATGACACCCTTTTTGTATAGGCCAAGCACGAATATATTAGATTTCCTTTAGAGGGACAAATGACTCATCAACTAAGGCCTAAAAGTTTGTCAAAGAACTTAAATTTCATTTTGTATTATTTTACTATATTTATTTTAATTTATTTTTTCTGTTGAGAAATTTAAATAACTTATTTTTGTCCTCTTAAGTGATTAGAAGTTACGCTGTGACCAGTCTAACTGTTATGCAAACTATCTTCGTCCCAGAGCTGCTTGTGATTCTTATAATTTGAATGTTATTTCAGGGCCTTTCGCCTTTCTACTATTTCAGGGCCGGGTGAATGCAATGGTAACGCAGGCTAGTTTCCCTCTGCTTACTCCAAGATCCAGCAAGCAAAGTGATAAATACTCACTTACTAACCTGATCCTTACTATAATTGTTCTCTCTCCTTTGGTCATAGAATTCTTTTTCCATACCCAGTTGTATATCTGCACCTATCAATTTTTTTTTCCTTCAAAAATTTGAACGCAAATTGGAAACCCATCAACCTATACTTCACAATCCAATTGGAAACCCATCAATTGGAACAAACAAAGTATAATCTTAAAGTTCCTTATCATAATTTTGAATTATCAATTGGAACAAACAAAGTATAATCTTAAAGTTCCTTTTCATCCAAATGATAATAAAAAATTGGAACATAATCTGAATATATTTTTAAGAAACACACACATTTGGATCAACTTTTCAACATTACATAGCATGATGATCAAATAAAAAGTATGGATATTGTGGAACCTTTTTCTTTTGAAAACAGATATTGCGGAACTATAATAGTAACATACAAACAAACCATTTGAAAAAATCAAGCAAATGTGGTAGCTTAGGTTGAGCATACAAATAAATTTCATTAATAGCTTAATTTGGTACATCCTAATTCCGATACAATCAAGAAGGATTAGGAGCAAAAAAAAAAAAATCAAGCAGAATTAGGATGTTTTTTTTGGTACATCCTAAGGTTGAGCATACAAATGAAAAATTTTCTTCGAAGCACCTATCAATTTTCTGGTTGGCAGGTTAACTTCCCCCAAAGCACCTATCAATTTTTTGTTTACTTCAAAAATTTGAGTATACAAAAAAACCCATCAAACCACTGGAATTTCCATCATGAAAGTATACAAAATTTTCCTTCATGAAAGTATAGGTTGAGCATACAAAAAAAACATCCTAAAATCCAGTAACATACAAAAAACATCATAAGGTTGAGCATAAGGTTGAGCAACTCAAGTTCAAACTTCAGGGTAGAGCTTCTATAAGAAGTTATCGATGAAAGAAAGATTGACTGAGGAGGGATGATATGGAGGGATGACTTCACCCTCAAGCTGCAAACGGGTTCTATTCTATTGTTGTGAAAAATAAAACTCAAGCTGTAATCTTGACATGGGAACTAAATCTAACAAAATAAAACGAGTAATCAAAACTTCACCCAAGTATGAAACAAACAGCAATCCAAAAGGCCATATCTTTGCATTCAAACCCCAAATTGCAAATTACCTTCAGAAGGAAGTAATAATTAAAAACATAATTATCATTATTATCGGTTCCCTCTATAGTGAACTGCAATGACTAATGAACATGTATATAGAATTATAGATCACTATAGTGGCAGGAGAACTGAAAAAGCCCTGTTTACACCGATGAATGTTCTGCATGTAAGTGTTCAAACTTTCAGATAATTATTTTGTATTCCCCTGTGTGATCCGTTCTCGTCTTCCTCTTCTTTTTTTACAGTTTTCGCTCACTGATTGTTGCTTCTGCAAAATTATTCAAAGCGCTGATAGGAATAGGTTCTCATTAGGGATGGTTCTTCTCGTACAGTTTGCCATATATTTGTTCGGTATACTGATTGTTAGTTTATACAAAGTACAAATTTATAGGTTCTCAATTGGGATGGTTTGTTATTCTCTGCGAATGAAAAAGTAAGACTTGACCAAAATATTCAGTTAAACTTATGGATGGAATTCTGGGGTGCTCTGACTCTTAGTTCTTTGCCATTGTGAAGGCTCAGTTGACCAGTTTTCACTTTTCACTGTGTTATGCTTTAAAGACCCGAAATACTTCGGATTGTTATAGAGAAAGATGGGAAGAAGCGACAGTAAAATTGTGTAGCTATTTCAGTTTCAGAAGTGAATCTGACAGTCAGGAGTTTTTCAAAGATCACTTTCTTTTAAGGAAAGTATGTAGATGCGAAGAATTCAAAGGACAGATTTGAAATATAAATCATTTTAGGGGAGTGTGTAACAACCCTTTTAAGTATAATGGAAATAATATGCAAAAGAAGCACAGTGAGCATTGGATTGAATTTCGGGCACGGTAACATAGTTAACTGAAGTCTATCATAAGGCAATCTCAAATGAGACCAAAGAACTGCTTTGTTATTAATACCATCATACTATTTTCTTCTAACTATCCATGTTACCTAGTTCATATCTAAAATTTAAATTTAGTTAATCAACCTTAAAGTAAAACTCTTCTATCTCAGAAACTGGATCTAAAAAACAGTTGCAATTGACAATTCTCACCTTTTTGAAGAGAAAAAACTCAGGTGTGCAGACAGCTCCAAATGCACGGGCAACTTCTTGAGACTGGATGAGAAGGATAGTTAAGGTAAATAACTTCATTTTTCAACATGTATAAGTTTTAACGATAAGTTTGTGAATAGAAGAAATATTGAAGATAGGTTCTGAAAACTGGATCTAAAAAACAGTTGCAATTGACAATTCTCACCTTTTTGAAGAGAAAAAACTCAGGTGTGCAGACAGCTCCAAATGCACGGGCAACTTCTTGAGACTGAATGAGAAGGATAGTTAAGGTAAATAACTTCATTTTTCAACATGTATAAGTTTTAACGATAAGTTTGTGAATAGAAGAAATATTGAAGATAGGTTCTGAGCATATTAAAACTGTATGACACTATGAAAATGAAATGGGTAGTAATTTGATTAGGAATCTCATGCATAACTTATATCTTCTAATGAAAACTGATTCTCATCAAAGTCATCATCTGTTGCAAACAGATGGCAAGTTTCAATTTTGAGATTACTTATTTAGACACATGTAAAGAAAGATTCTTAAAAATAGAAATTAAACAAAACATCCAAATAGAAACAGAGATATGGTAGAAGTGACAATACTAAAAAACAAATGTCGTGAGATCAGGGTAAGCCTTATATTGACCTAAAAAACAAATACCTAAAATGCAAATCAAATGCCTTATCTTCTCCATGGGTACCGAGTTGCATATCAATTTAGTGTTGGCTTATCTCTAAATTTTCCTTCATGAAAGTCCAGTGTTGGCATAAAAAAAAACATCCTAAAATCCAGTAACAAAAAAAAAACATCCTAAGGTTGAGCAAAATTGAGCATACAAATAAAAATCAAGTGTATAAATAATCAAAACATCCTCAAAATTAACTTCACCCAATCAACTGGAAATTTCCTTCATACAAAAAAAAACATCCTAACAATTGTGATGGGTCTGTGCTTGGCTATCGACTGGAGCTAAAAAAACATCCTAAAAAAACATCCTAACATCCGATACCCAATCAAGAATACAACTGGAGCTAAAAAAAAACTTCACCCCTCAAAATTAATCAAAACAATTGTGAGGTGAAATCGATGGAGAGATTTTGTATACCTGAGAGGTGAAATCAATGCTTGAGGCGACGGGTCTGTGCTTGAAGCGACGGAAAATCGATCGGCTTGAGACGGGAAATCGATCGGCTTGAGGCGACGGGTCTGTGCTTGGCTGTCGATGCAGAGACGGCGGCGGTGGGAAGCGACGATCGGCTGAGGTGGAGGATGGAGGTGAGAGCGGCGAATGGCTGATCGGGAGGTGGGGGGGCGCTGATCGGAAGGGAGGAAGGAGGGAGAGAGTGAGAGCGGCGATGGCGACGGGTCTGTGCTTGAAGCGACGGGAAATCGATCGGCTTGGCTGTCGATGCTTGGAGGTGAGAGATCGAGATCGGGAAGCGACGGGAAATCGAGATCGGCTTGGCTGTCGATGCTTGGAGGTGAGAGATCGAGATCGGGAAGCGACGGGAAATCGAGATCGGCTGGAGGTGAGAGATCGGCTGGAGGTGGGTTCCGATCGGGAGGAAGAGGGAGAGAGTGAGAGAGCAGGAGAAATAGAGAGAGAACGGGGAGATAGGGAGAGGGAGACAGTGAGAGAGAGAGAGTGGGCGGGAGAAAGAGAGAGATAAGGGGTTTTTTTTGTTTTAATGGGAAAAGAGAGAGAGAGTGTGTGTATTTGAATTTGTGGAGTTTGAAATTTGGGCGGAAAAATATGTTTTGTGAGAGTAGATCTGGTCCATTGATTTTGGGATAGATTGAATGTGAGCCACCTGATAGCTTTCTTTGTGTTTTATTATATACATATATATATATATATATATATATATATATATATATATATATATATATATATATATATATATATAAACACACACATACACTTATATATAAACTATTGCACTATTTTGAGGAATTTGTGTGTGTTGAGAATTTTTAAATTGAATCTTGATTATTTTCATGCTGAGATTGAATTAGATATTTTACTACTTCTAATTGATGACATTTGGTGATATAACTGATGCTTAAACCCTCACATGAACACATATATATACACGTTGATTGTCTTAAAAGATTTTTGTGAAAAATCACTTTTTAAGATCTTGATATGTTTTGATGTGTTTTATAAACTCCTATATGTTATACAAGTTATAATTAATAATCTCAGGAAGTTCAATTTTGATTTTTACAAAGATTCATTAACGTATCAGTTGAAAACATGCACAAAACCTAACCTGGCTGTATAGCAGGTCACGGTCGACCGTCATACCTTTATGTTGAAAATCTCTAATTGACAGTCAACTGCTCTGATTGAGTGGTCGACCGTCAATTGTTTCTTTGGCTGTTTTGTTAAGTTTTCCTCGTTTATTTTAAACGATTATTTCCTCGATATTATGGACTACTGCTCTACTGTTTTAGATGATATTTTTACTACAGATTACAGTATTTTATAGAGAGTTATATTTTATTTATAATAGACTTATAAATGTATTATTATGACATTATTAAGTGAGTTATATGTGTTTTCAAAAGAATTGATGTTTTGGTGATATTCTACGACTTAAAAATGTAATTTTCTGTTATTTGATGGGTGTAATATTTTATTTGAATTATGAAATTTCAAGAGTATATTGAATAGATTTGGATTTTGTCATTTTTCTTATTATAAACATTTTGATGATGGATTTATGAGTTTTATTGAATGTTTTGGTATTTATGGTTGAGTTATGAGTCTTTAGAGATTGAGTGGGGCCTTAGCAACCGGCGGTTGAGATTTTGGTTGTTGTTCAGTTGAGTTAAGCTCGGTAAGGTACACCAACTCTAAGAGATTCGAAATCTATTAAACAATTAATTAACTTAACAAGATAAGGACAGACACTAGATGGTGAAATGATGAAATGAGAACATGGGTTATGGACCTTAGTATGGCCTGGGTGTAAGATAATCCCCGAAATTATTGAGGTGTGAGTGAAATAGTCTCCGAAATTACCTCCGGTGTGGGATTGATCTCCGAAATTATCGGGGTCGAGGCGACATTCATGGGGTATTCGTGTGATGAGGTGCCATAGCTTGCAGTGTGGGGTATTCTCGAAGATTCTCAGGTGTGAGTGAAATAGTCTCTGAAATTATCTGTGGATAGAGATTGACCTCCGGAATTATCGAGGCATGGGCTAATACTCACAGTTTATCTAGATCTCATAGTAGTCGTCGTAATAGGATTAGTTGCATAGCGGGGGATTAAACCATATCAAGTGGAGAACGATAAGGGCTTGCACCGGACCTATGTAGAGTGGGATGCATAGAATCCAACAAGTATGCATTAGAGAGTCAGCATATAGCACTGGTATTTCTTGACTTGGTTTTATGCATGTTGTTTCCTGTTTTTCTATACTTGACACTTAGTTTAGTTTCACTTGATATTTTCATGTTTTATTTATTGTTATTTCTTATTTCATTTATTCGTGTTGTTGATACATGTTGTTTATGACTCTATACCTTATGTTTTATTCATATTTTATTTCTTTTAATGTCACTCACACCATTATGGCTGACCCCTGTAGTTTTGGAGGTTAGGGTTATCTCTAGCCTCATGTTTTATGGGTAGGTACCTATAGCTTGGGATTTGGATGCATGAGATAGAATGGTGTTATGGCTTATATAATTGTAAAAGAATGTGTTGTAAAAGAAAGAATTTGTAATCCAAGGTGTTAAATTTTTCGTTGTGCTTTGTAAAGAATTAATGGAATAAAAGTTGCAAAAAATTATTTGTGTTTTGGCTATATTTACTATTACAATTGAGGTAGTTGCTGGGAATTGTTCAACGTACTTCTGAGATATTATATTAGAAATTCGGGGCGCTACACTAGTCGTCCTCCTTTCAGCAGAGCCATCCTCGATGCACCTATCCCAAGGGGCTTCAAGGCTCAATTTGAATCCTACTATGGAGCATCAGACCCGACTGACCATATCCAGAGCTTCAAAACACTCATGATGGTCTATAACGCCACTGATGCAGTCATGTGTCGAACATTTTTCGCAACATTGAAAGGATCAGTAAGGAAATGGTATTCGCGCCTGACTCCAGGATCAATATTTTCTTTCGATCAGCTCGAAGAACTTTTCATTGCGCACTTTATTACTAGCCGCAGGACTGAAAAGACAAGTGTCTCTCTATTAGAACAGAGATATGGAGAACTGCTAAAGGAATTCGTCAATCATTTTACAACAGAAGCAAGGTCAATTTCCTGCTTGGACTCTTCAGTGGCGGCTGCAGCTTTCCGTCACAACGTCATGCATAAAGAACTAAAAGCATCCTTCGCCAAGAGGCCACCTCGAGATTTCATTGAGCTCCTAGAAAAGAGCGAAAAGTACATCAGGGTCGAGGAAGCTCTCAATCCATAAGTCAAGAAAGAGTCACTTTCCGGGAACAAAAGGAAGAATGTAAGCGAGGAAACACCCAAGAAGTTTCAGAAAAACGGTGCAACTTAACGCCGTCCTCCTCCTACACACCGCTTCGACAAATATACTCCTTTGAACACAGCTGTGTTCACCATCTTCATGGATGTTGAAAAAGATGGGATAATTCGTCTTCTTCCCAAGATGACAACAGCCCGCAAGAGAAGAGACAAAGGCCTATAGTGCGCATTTCACAGAGGCCACAGACATACTACCGATAATTGCAAAGCCCTCAAACATGAAATTGATGACCTGATTCAGCGGGGCTATCTCTCTCAGTTTGTCCAACGGAACAATCACGCCGAAAACCCACCGCCACGGGGGGATAATGAGTGTCCAGAAAGGCCTTCTGAATCACGTGACTCCGAGCACATGGCCATTCTACACACCATCCATGGTGGACCTATGAGGGGAGATTCTAACTCCTCTCACAAAGCCTTTGTAAGGGAAGTTAATTCGGTTCATAACACTCCACTCCCAAAGGGTTCGAGCTTCTCTGTATCCTTCTCTGATAAGGAACTCGAGGGAGTCAAAACTCATCAATTCGAGCACTGGTTATCCATCTAGGCATGGCAAATCACAAGGTGCGACGTATCCTCGTGGACGACGGCAGCTCCGCAAATATCCTCTTCATGGCCGCATTCAATCCTCTAAAGTCCTCTCAAGATCAACTCAAACTAGTCGGTTACACACTTCACGGCTTCACAGGTGTACCCATCCATGTCAAAGGAATAATCACATTTAACGTAACGGTAGGAAAGGACCCAACAACTCGGACGGAGACACTCGACTTCCTGGAAGTCGACATCAATACCGCATACAACGGAATATTTGGCCGCCCCGGGCTAACTGCTTTCCGTGCGATCGCCTCTGAATTTCACATGAAAATGAAATTTTTGACAATAGCAGGCGTAGGCCAGGTAGTGGGAGACCAACAGGCAGTGCGACCATGTTACACTACCACTATGGAGTGCTTGATTCTCCCGCTTGATACCATTGAGTCCCCCGCCAGAAAGAAATCATGCAAAATCAGAACCCGTAGATGAGTTAGAGGAGATCCCTTTCTCCCAAGAGGACCAGAACACGAGTTTTCGAGTCAGCAAGACCCTTCTTCTCCAGCTCAAGGAGCACCTCATTGCTTGTATAAGGCAAAATCAAGACTTATTCGCCTGGAACGTGGCTGATATGCCAGGAATCCCTGAGACCTAATCATGCATCATCTTATCGTGAGTTCTGATGCCAAGCACGTTCAGCAACGACGCCGCAAATTTGCTTCAGATAGGCTCCAAGCGGTCAAAGAATAGGTCGACAAACTCCTAGCCTCACGCATAATCCAAGAAGTTAACTATCCAGAGTGGTTGGCAAACACGGTGATGGTTCAGGAAGGAAATGGTAACTGGAGAATGTGTATAGACTTTACAGATCTTAATAAAGCATGTCCGAAAGACTCATTCCCTCTCCCCAGTATAGACGCATTGATCGATGCCACGTTAGGCCACGAACTCCTAACTTTCATGGATGCATTTTATGGATATAATCAGATTCAAATGTTTCCACTTGACACTCCGAAAACATCCTTCATCACCGATCAAGGTCTGTACTGCTATCGAGTTATATCTTTTGGCCTGAAAAATGCGGGCGCTACTTATCAACGTCTTGTGAATAAGGTCTTCAAAGGAAAAATTGGCAGGAACATGGAAGTGCGTGGATGATATGTTAGTCAAAAGCCTTCGGAAGGAGGACCATGTCACAGACCTTTAAGAAACATTCGAAGAATTGCGCAAGCATAACATGCATATGAATCATACTAAATGCACTTTTGGAGTATCCTTTGGTAAATTATTGAGCTCTATGGTAGTCAAAGGGGAATCGAAGCCAATCCCGAGAAAATCCATGCAATTCGTAACATGTCTTCCCCCACTACGGTTAAGGAAGTGCAGAAATTAACCGGCCGCTTGGCTGCTATTGGCCGATTCCTCTCTAAATCTGGAGAGAAGTGTTAGGCCTTTTTCAAAATTCTACGGGGCGCAAAAGGTTTTGAGTGGGGAGAAGAACAACAAACCGCTTTTGAACAACTCAAAGCGTATCTCGCAAACCTCCACTTCTTAGTACACCCGAACCAGGTGAAATCCTTTTCCTCAACTTAGCCACCTCTGACCAAACTTTTAGTGTCGTCGGCAGCTCAAAAAACCAATTTACTATGTGATCAAGGTGCTCCATAATGCAGAACTCCGTTACTCAAAAATGGAGAAGATGGCTTATGCACTGGTCACAACAGCTTGAAAACTCTGCCTATATTTCCAAGCACATTCTATATGTATCCTGACTGATTAGCCGCTCAAGCAAGTGCTTCTTAAACCTGAAAGTTCCGGAAGGTTGATGCAGTGGTCCAATGAACTGAGTCAACATGACATCAGCTACCGACCTAGAACGGCCATCAAGGCCTAGGCCTTGGCCGAATTCATTGTGGAAACCACCATCACCGACTTCCCCGAGGAAGACGACCCCCCCCCCCCCCCGCGCTTTGGAAAGTGTATGGAGAAGGGTCATCTTGCCTCGAAGGAAGCAGAGCAGGAATCATTTTACTCGGGCCCGATAAGTTTACTCTCCAATATTCATTGTGCCTCAACTTTTCTACATCCAACAACGAAGCAGAATACGAAGCATTAATCGTTGGTCTCTGTTTAGCACGAGAAGCAGGCACGCAAAGAATCGAGATGCTTAGCGACTCTCAGTTAGTTGTTAACCAGGTCCAAGGCGAATATGAAGTCAGGGACTAGCGCATGGGCAAGTACTTATCACGAGTAAAGAAACTCCTGACGGCATTCAAAGAAGCCAATGTCACTCGCATTCCTCGCGAGCAAAACGGGCAGGAAGATGCCCTCTCCAAGTTGGCTTCCTCATCTCTCGATGGGCTAGATCGCACAGTCCTCATTGAGGTCCTTCTCAAGCCGAGCATCGAAGAAGAAGAGTTGGAGCTCATGGCCATCACACCCCAAATATCTAAAGATTGTTGGATGGAAACCTCTAGTCAATTTCCTCGACAAATGAATCCTCCTTGAATATCACAAAGAGGCAAGGAGGATCCGGACAAGGGCAGAAAGATACACTCTCATGGAAGGACTCCTGTACAAATGCTCGTACACCATAGTTGATGGCAGGCTCTATCTTAGATGTCTCACTCTAGAGGAAGCACAATACGTCCTCAAAGAGCAACATGAAGGGATCGGAAGCTGCCATCAAGGAGCAATATCTCTCGTGTGAAAGATACTCAATCATGGGTATTATTGGCCCACGCTACTCGATGACGCACAAGAATATGTTCGCCAGCGCGACCCCTGCCAGAAGCATTCCGCGATCAAGCATGGGCCACCAGCAATCCTCAGCTCTATGTCTAACCTCATTCCCTTCGCCATGTGGGGAATAGACTTGCTTGGACCTTTCCCACCGGCAGCTGGACGAAAACTTTTCCTAGTAGTTGCCATCGACTATTTCACAAAATGGGTCAAAGTAGAATCGCTAGCCACAATCACCGAGCAGAAAATCCAACAGTTCTTTTGGAAGAACATTGTCTATAGATTTGGGATCCCCTGAGTGCTTGTCTCAGATAACGGCACGCAATTCACAAGCAAAATTTTTTGGCAGTACTGTGCAGATTTGGGAATCACTCTGCACTTTGCCTCAGTCTCACACTCCCAAACTAATGGCCAAGTGGAAAGCAAATCGACAAATTCTAGACGACCTTAAGAGGAGACTGGGAGAAGCTGCGAGAGGTCCGTGGGTTGAAGAGCTGCCAAGTGTGTTGTGGTCCTATAGAACCACGAAGCGGACACCCACGGGGGAGTCACCTTTCAACCGCTTACAGCTCGGAAGCACTCATTCCCCTAGAAGTTGGATTTCCATCTCTCCGTCTTCTTTCCTTTAATGAAGAGCAAAAATCCAATAATCTTCGAGCTAACCTCGACATCGTTGAAGAGGTATGGAAAAAGTCGGCCATACGGAGAAAAATTTATCAGCAAAAGGTCAAGAAGTTTTATAACAAGAAAGTCTGCCCCACCAATCTTAAAGAGGGGGGCCTTGTCTTGCATAAACTCAAAATCTCGAACCCACGGAGAAAAGGAAAGCTCTCCCCCAGCTGGGAGGGGCCGTACAAGGTCTCTCAAGTGATTCGCCCAGGGTCATATCGACTTGAAGACATGGGGGGAAGAAGATACCTAGAACTTGGAACGCCGAACACCTTATGAAGTACAACAAGAGCGTCTGAAATGCCCTCTCCTAATGGTAAAATTTCCAAGACTTGTAATAAAGGCCAACCACTAGAGCAGCCATTTAGATTTTCCTTTCAATAAAGACCGCTTTCACTAACGATCGCGCATGTAATAAGGGCCAGCCATTAGAGCAGCCCCTCAGTTTATTTCTCAATAAAATTAGCTAGTTTATTTTATTACATCTCACTCAATTTATTAAAACAAACAATGAGCTAAAATGCCCAACTTATACCTAGAGTGGCGCTAAACACTCGTTACAAGCTTTCCGCAAAACAAGTTTGGAATCCAAATCCATGGTTCAGAGTTGCTTTCGCAACCTGTAATTACACACGTTTAGAGTTCAACTCGCTAGTCGATTTGTTCCTGAAACTAGTTAAAATTCCTTGAAGACTTATACAATGAGTTAAGTGCCAAACTTATACACATAAGCGCCACCAAAAAACTCGTCAAGTCTTCCCATAACACGGGTTTGGAGTCCATACCCATGGTTTGAAGAGACTCTAACAATTTGCAATAAAGCAATTTCAGAGTGCGCTTTGCCATTCGATCTACTTCTGTAATCCGTTAGCGCTTCCACAACCGGTTTGGAGTCCATACCCATGGCTCAAAAGAGACTCTATTAATTTGCAAAGAAGAAAGTTCAGAGTAAGCTTTGCCATTCGATCTGCTCCTGCAACCAGTTAATACTTAAACTAAAAAGTTCGGAATCCATACACATGGCTCAGAGTTACTCTCGCAACCTGTAATTACACACATTCAGAGTTCAACTTGCCATTCGATCTGCTCCTGAAACTAGTTAAAATCCCTCAAAGACAGATTAAGAGGTCTAAAATCATGGATCGGAGTTACTCCGGCAACACAAGCAACATTTAGAGTTCAACTCTCTCATCGATGTGACACTCATAATTTTTCAGAGGACCCATATAGCGAGTTTGGAAACAACTCTCCCTTAGAGTTTCTCCAACAACTAGCTGAGTTCAAGAGGAGAAGTTCTAAACTCCATCCTACACTGTCGACAATTCTTTAGCTATACACAACAGACTTGAGACCTTGTTATTTAGCTACAAAGAACCCAGTCGATGGCACCTCAACCATGACAGCAAGGATCAGGCACACAGAGAGTTCATCAAATCACAGAATTATCAAAAATCCACATGTTCAGATTCAGTAGTACTACAGATATTTACAAGTACAAAATCATCAATCATACAACTCTATCTTCAAGCCGTCCATGCGACTTAGGGGCGAGAAACGTTGTTCCTAAGAGACACAAGCATCCTTGTGGATCACCTGACGCTCACCTCCTTTCCTTGACCACCAACATCTTAGACAGAAAACATTGATCCCATAGATTGAGATTGCTGGCCGGCACACGAGGCGCGCGACTCTCCACCAACCAAAGCCAAACTTAAGAAAGTCGACGCGCCACTCTGGGCATCGCTAGGATGTCGAGGGGGCACCAACACTATTTACACCGTTCCCCCAACAACCGACCCGGCTCCTCCAACCGTCACACTCCTTTTTGCATGAGTCATGCTGCCTTCCTTCCCTTCAACCATTTATTCCTTTTTTCGCACTCATGACGTGTGAGGTGCTTCTCATCCGTAAACCACCAAGTCTCGCTTGAAGGTGATACAACTCCAAGTCTTTCTCGACGACTATTTCTCTGAGTAGAGCACACTCTCCAATACTACCTTTCATCACTTTCGGAGGCAGTGGTAAGTTGACCCGGCGATCGGAATACAAGAGTACAAATTCGCAATCCCTCTCAACGAGCGACGACTTAAGACGGACGGACTCCAACCATTCGTCCTCTGACTGAATCCACAAACGGTTAACTATCAATTCCATTATGCACAGTCGCTTGAGAAGGCATTCAACCTCACCACTACGGGGATTCTCCCCAGATTCAACGATTATCTGTCAACAATTCCAGAAGCATGGTCAGACAAAGAGACAAAAATACTAGGTGTCACGAGCAAGCATCGCTTCAAAGCACATCAACACAATACGACAAGTGATAACAAATCTGGAAGATATTTTTCCAACACTAAAAGGAAGATACATGACTGCGGTGGCCAGTCCGCAAATAGGCATCACAGAAAGTAGTTGTATCATTTCCCTTGTCCTTTTTCTAGATCCACTCCTCGCGCCACCCACAAGAGTGCCATCCCACCATCACCCTTCCTGCCCGTATCAAGGGCCTCACCATGTTGAAGGGTCATATGGTAGCCTTTCCCATCGAAACCGAGAACATGCTCCACCACGTGTGAAATTGCTGCGGCCTAAGACTTCAACATCACCCCTTGCAGATTGGATTTGCACTCAGCATGATCCTTAGCCACCTCGACCTTCAGCTCTGAGGCCGCATCAGTGTGAGCTTTCACCAACTCCAGTAGAAGATCGGTGTTATTCTTCTCTAACGCCTTGTCTCTCTCCTTGGACTCCTCCAGCTCAAGGCGCATCTCCTCCTTACTTGCTGCCAATGCCTCCAACTCAAGGCGTGCCTCCTTTTCCTTCTTCTTCAGCTCTTCCAACTCCGTATTGGACTCCTTGATGCTTTTTTCTTTTCCTTCTCAGAGCGAGAGATACAGGTCCTCATGTTCTTCTCCTCAGCTGCATAAGTGTCCACCAAATGCCCGAAGTGGCTTATTGCCTGAAACAAGAAGAAAATGGTTAAAACGTAATGATACAAGAAAGGAAAGCGCAAGCTAAGCAATAAAGGGCACTAGATCATATCGTCACATGTGCCTTCGCAATCTCCAAAACTGATCTCTCGGGGGGCTCCATCTTCAACCTCTCTCTATCAGCAGGAGTAGGAATATGGTGACATGCCTCAAGGCAAGCAGTATAATTCCCCAAGAAGTTCTCTTGAGGTCTCACATTTTAATTAGGAGTATAGACCACATCCCCCCGATTAGCAAGTACCACTGCAGCCGTAGCAGTCAATGGGGTTGACGCGGTACTCGCCACGACCGCAGCTAAGGAAGAGCCCACCTTGGCAGTAGGCGATACGTCTGCAGGGTTCCCAGTCTGTATAGCAGGTGCCCGGGGCAGCAAGTCCTGGGAAGGGGAAGGATGCGCAATCGACCTCTTCCACTTCTTCGGCTCATCTTCCCTCGTGGGATGCAGCGCATCCAAATCTGCCAGAAGATTTTCGTAATCCATGTCTGTCCTTCCTGGAAGATGAAACACGAAGGAGTTAAAAAATCGTAAGATTAAATGAAAACAACAAAGGCATGGATAAAACAGCCAAAAAGCAACAAAAGTATAGATAACATGGCATGAAGGCAACGATAGAAAGATCGTACTAGGAACAACTGGTCCAAGACCGCCTTCGAAGAGTACTTCGTTAGTGACTTCCTGCCACGCCAACACCTTCAGTCCAAGAAGGGCATCACTAACACTCTTCTCTTCCAAGGTCATTACCGGCTCCATTTGCACCGCCGAAGGAACCGTTCCCCTCCAAGTAGTGGGAATCCCCCGCGGCTCGGCACTGCGGACGATAAGAAATTTCTCCTTCTAACATCTTATCTATCGAGGAGCATCGACTAACCCCGTATTCTTACGAGGGCTAAGGTACCAACGCTCCTCCATTTTACTGAGCTGGGTAAGCTTGATGTGATGTCTGAACACCGCTAGACTCGGCTTAGCTTCAAGCTGGCAGCACCGCAAGACAAAATTGACAACGTGCCTCCACGTGTTTGGCATCAGCTACACCGGACACAGCTGATACCAGTTAAGCACCTCTTTAATGAAGGGGTGGAAGGGCAAGCGAAGCCCCGCAAAGAAGGTATCGCACGGAAAGAAACAGTATTCCTCAGACATGGGGTAACACGCCCTAACTCCAGGACCTGGCAGGAGTAGGCTATACTCGCGAGGAATGCCAAAGCCCGTTCTAATCATGACAAGCTCATCTCATGTAAGAATGGTGGCGGCATAATTATCCTCAGTAGTATAGACGGGCTCTGGCTTGTCGTATTCCATGCTGCTCCTAAGAAACTATTGGTCAACTACCGAATACTCTCTAATTAGTTTTGGAACAAGGAACAGTGGGGTCTTGAGCATACACCCCTTACCTCTCTAAGGTTTGACGATCATTTCCACAACTGTGGAACGATCGGCCTCACCACGCACACTTTACTCTTTGGGAAAGTGGTTGAACACAACACCCTTTTTACCATCTAGACCAACTGATCTAGTAGAAGCACGGATCGAAGGAATGCTAGACATGATAAACAGCTGATGCAAGAATGTTACCTAGCCAAAGTGGTAGAAACTCCGAACCAACAGCTGAAGCTAGAACCCCCATCGAACACCAGGCAAGACACCAAACACCACCTGGTAAAACACCATGATTTCTAAAGAGAGAAGCTATTAAAATATTCAGGAGAGAGAAAATGAAGGTGGTAAGTGAAGGAGTGGGAGGTGGAATCAACCCCTATTGATGGAACCCCAGAGATCAAACCTCCATGTGGAAGGATCTGAGCCCTCCACAAGATTCAACGGTCAGACCACGTTACCCCAGGTTCAATAAGAACAGTAACTTGTCAACAGGACTGTCGATTAGCAACACGAACGATCATCACAGTGCTCGGCAGATGAAAAAAGTAGTCTGATGGTGTGAGCAATTTCACAAACACTTGGTGGAGGTGATAGGGTGAGCAACTTCACAAACACTTGGTTGACGTGATGAGGTGAACAATTTCACAAACACTTGGTGGACTTGATGGGGTGAACAATCTCACAAAAACTTGGTGGGCACCATGATCACCACCAATAGAAGATAACCCATCACTAACCAAGCCTCTTTGTAACGAAGCCTACTAGCCCCGTGGAGTCTCTAAGTCCGTTCAAACTCTCTCGACCAAAATCAACTCAAGCTCCGAAGAGACGATCCAAAAACCCAAGCACACTAGTGCTCCTACCTCGATGTAAGAAAGAACTCCGCCGAAGATGACTCAACTCCAAACAAGGCAAGTACCTTGCGAGATCAAGACTTCAAAAATCTCCACAAAAAATCCAAAGAGTTGCAAAAATGAAAAATTTCCAAGCAAATGTACTCACGGCTTATGAAAGAGGAGGTAAGGTATAATTGGCTTAGGATCGGGTCGAGTTTACAAGACAAACCCGCGAGCTAAATCCAAGGGGAATTAATGAAGGGGTAAGATGGGTACGGGTTTCGTACCCGCTATTTAAACCCGCTCCATTTCCCCTCCTTCTCCTTCTTCTTCTTCAAAACTGGGCGCGCCAAAACTAAAAACCCCACCTCTTCTCCCACGAGCTCGTCCTTCACAGCTTCAACACCGAGCTCCACCAACTCCAAACGCCGATCTCCCACCTCGACTATTCCTCCGCCCAAACTCCTAGTCGATGAAGGGCCCTTGTAGCTCGATGGAATCTGCCTTAGTTTGAATGCTTGGGTTGGCAAAGAGGTTAATACTTTGAGGGCTTCGCTCAAATCACCACAGCCCCTCCATAGCTCAGCAAAAATAGCTCTTATAGCTCGGCCAAAACCACAGCCTCCATAGCTCGACGAAAACAGAGCTCGAGTCCATAGCTCGGCCGAAACTAGAACATCGTAGCTTAGTGAAGCTTTAATGTCCCATAGCTCGGCCAAAAACAAGAGCTTGATAGCTCGGCGGAGCTCGACCACCATAGTTTAGCAAGACACAACCGAAGCTCGAAGGCCATAGCTCGACGGTACTCCGAGCTCCATAGCTCGACCGCTGCTCGCCTTCCATAGCTCAGCGGAGCCAAGAGCCACAGCTCGACGAGAGGTTCATGAGCTAAGTGCTCAGAGCTCGGCATTGAGAATGAAGCGACGAAGGAGACATCTCGACGTCGTGGTAGCTCGACAGTGACAAAAGCACATAGCTCCGCAAATACGCAAACTCCCCGTAGCTCAACAAAACCCACAAAAATCTGACCGAGCTAGGGGGTCCTTGCATCAAATTCTGACCCTTCGATCCCTCCAAAAATTGAGCTCAAGTGTGATGAGAGGCTCAGATGCGTCCACGTCGCCAGTCGTCTTCCCCAAAACTCCGCACCCTTCTCAGCTATCTGATCTCACTCAGCGGGCAAGTCGAGCACTGAAGGACGATCCTGATGATGCCACGCAGCTCTCATCACAATGATCATATTTCTGCCGTCTGATCCACCTCAATGCTCGAGCCAAGGCGTGATCAACGCTCCAGATCGCACCACATCAGCCCCTAATCACAGACGATCGAATCATAGTCGTTCGATCCACTCAACGCGCGAGCCGGCTCTGACCAACAATCCTGATCGCTTCAAAAACTGCGTCGAGCCTTGATTATTCATAAAAAGTCTTTTAAAATCATTATAAAATCGAAAAATTAATTTAAAAATCCAAAAATAATTATTTAAACTCAGAAAATTAACTTAAAATTTCTGAAAAATAATTAAAGTAGGATTTATTAATTAAAAAATTCGAGAAAGTGATTTTAATATTGGGGAAAATTCCAGAAAAAATTAGAAAATTCAGAAAAATCCGAAGAAATATGGAAAAATCGAGGAAAATATTCAATGCCTTCAGAAGCCGCAGATCAGTTCTAGGTATCTCTGAACACCGAGACTGCTAAAATTATACTCCAGAGTCGAAAAGTAAGACATACTACTCCCCGAAAGCCAAGAAATTTGCCTTCCGAGAGTGGAGGGCTTATGATGATGGTAAAAATCACAGCAAATCAGGGTCGTGCGATTCCTGCACTAATCTCGAAACTTCTATAGGCAGATCGACCATCACAGGCCTCTTTAACAGGCATGGGCCTTCTCCAAGATATGAGCTTCTTTTAAGCCTATAAAAGTGATAGACCAGGCCCACTAGGAGAGACATCCAGCCCGTGCATGCTAGGAGTCACATCTCTTATCTCCTAACAAGAAGATCTTATCTCTTGAGGGGGAGAGACATGAAAGAGATAAGGAATTCAAATCGATCCAACGGACACAAATCAATCTCTTGATATGTCTCTCTATAGTCAGAAGGTAATCAATAATTCGCCAGTTTTCTTTCTCATACTCTCTCTCTCTCCTTTTGGTTCTGACTTGAGCGTCGGAGGGTCTGTCGACGAGACCACCCCCGGTGTTTCAGGCTTTTTGCGGGTCCATCGGCCGCATCAGCAACCGTCAGATTCAGATTACGGTGCTCAATCAACGATCCAGATTCAATCTCAAGAGCTCTAACCGCTTTTAACGGCCAGGGTTCAAATGTCAGATTTTTAGTAGTTTCCATCAATTATTAACTCACTATCTGTTTGCTCCCATACCGAAATAAGCAGCAACACCCCATACCTCGCAAGCCCTAATTTCTCCCTAAAATTCAATTTATTTCACATACTCTAATTTCCCGAGTCCTTATTTCACATACCAGTTTATTTCACCATCTAGAGACATACTCTAATTTCCCGAGTCCTTATTCGTGACATTGGAGATTACGCATAATAAAATATAGTTATGATCTTTTTTTAAAAACCTGAAAGTAAATGATAGTTCCTTATAATTTAGCCCTTTTTTCCCTTGAAGAATGAAGAAAGTTTATATTTATCAGGTATAATAATCTATTGAGATTTAAGTTTGGATGATATGACCTTAATTGACATTGATCCAATGCTTAAAGCCAAATGTATCTCATCTATATCGTCACTCTTGTTTATTTATGTAGATCTGATTATTTTTATTAGTTTTATTTTTCTTTGAAATACCAAAAAGCAGATCCCACGCACTTAAAATCACGTACCCACCTGAATTTTTAAGTGAACCATGGTTTTTTCATCCAAAAAATAAAATAAAGGGAATTTACAAATTGTTAAGGTGAGAACAATTAATAATGGTCAACTAAAAGGTGTAGAATGAAAATTTCTTGAGTCAATGGTACTGGAAGAGCTGAGCTGGATGGGTTTTGTTTCTGGGTGCGAGGTCTAATTCTGGAGTTATTTGAAGTTTAGCCCTTGAAAGTAATAGTTTAATTGAGAAGAATGGATTATATATAAAAACAAAATGTGCATTTGGTTGCAATCAAACGGCCCAAGTAAGAGACATACGTACATGTGTAATTTGTTGTATTTACCCTAGCATCTACATAGTTTATTAATATATTTCTAAGATAATATATAAAAATCATGGCAGAAGTTAGAAAACCTCCCAATCTTAAATTTCTTTCTTATCCAAATTTCTTGTTCATCAAAAACACACTTAAAATTTTCAATATTGTGTTTATAATATATAGTCTAAAACTAAGATGAAAGTACATTTCTTTGTCTATCTTTTTTTAAAGAAATTCTTTGTCTATCTTTCCTTCCCACTTTATCTCTCATAGCACATTTTTTCTCACATGCTTAACAAACTTAAATAGCACTAGATCAAATACGGAATCAAAGTAACATAGGATCGAGATTACCTCCGGCCATTGTTGATTGCAAAAGCTTCTCTTGGGGGCATTTGGTACAAGGATTTTTTTTTTCCTGGGATCCTTAACTTGGAAATTTAGTTTTCCATGTTTGGTATGCTAATTTTGAAATTCAAATTCCTAGGAAGCTAACATTCCTAGAAATTTTTTTGCCACAATTTCCACAAAAATTTTTCATTGGGGGATTCTTAGATTCCCATGTGCTTGGAAAAATATTATTTCTTTAAAATTACCATTTTGCCCCTAAAATAAAAGAAACCTTAAAGCATGGCTCTTCATATTTGTTCTCCTTTTCCTCCCCAATAAATCCATCCCCTTTTTCTCCCCCAAAAATCTGAGCACCCAACTTGGCCGCCGTCGATCAACTTGTCGCGACGTCGATCCACCCGCGCCTTCGATCCCACTTGTCGTCGTCGATCCCCGAGCACCTCAACCATCTCTCGCGCCGTCGACCCCCGAGCACTCAGATTTTACAAAAGTGGTATTTTGCTTCAATTTCCTTTGGTCTGACTTTCAGTATTTTCAATCTAAAATTTGCTTCAATAATATTATCATCATTTAATACTGTGCGATTAAGAGGAAGAATAAGGGATGTTTAGAATTTGTTAGATTGGTACACATGGCCTTGGAAATCTAATGTGGGCATGTTATAATAAGGTAGTCAATTAAGAGGAAGAATAAGGTAGTCGATTAATAAGGTACACATGGTCTGGAATGGTACACATGGTCTGGAAATATAATAAGGTACACATGATCTTTTATCTCCACTGAGTCTATGTTTGTTTATTGGTTTAAGAGGAAGAATAAGGGATGTTTTGAATTTGTTAGATTGGTACACATGGTCTTGGAAATCTAATGTGGGCATGTTATAATAAGGTAGTCGATTAAGAGGAAGAATTAATAAGGTACTCATGGTCTGGAAATCTAATGGTACACATGGTCTGGAAAGGTATACATGATCTTTTATCTCCACTGAGTCTATGTTTGTTTTGATTGGATTAAGAGGAAGAATAAGGGATGTTTAGAATTTGTTAGATTGGTACACATGGCCTTGGAAATGTAATGTGGGTATGTTATAATAAGGTAGTCGATTATAATAAGCTAGCTTTTGTAAGAGATCTAGCATTCACTATGACAACATCTAACATGATGGTGCCCAAGAATAAAAGAATGCTAGAGTTCTTTCTTTATCTCAACTAGATTGGACTAGCATGAATTATTATTTGGAGTATATTAGTCCTTTTAAGAGTGAGCACCTGCTGTATTAGATCTATTGCCTAATTTCTGGAAGCATTAGGGGGTCTTTAAGACCAAGAAGGGTGGTATCTTGGGTGTATAGTCAATACTTGGAGCACTGTATACAGAATGGGCTTAATAATCTGATGCCAATTTTCTTATCTTAAGAATCATGTTTAGAACATACCCTGAGATTGACATAATATTGAAATTCAATAGTTGGTTTCATTGAAAGTATCGTTAAATAAATCTTAACTTGGTTTCATTCAAAATAATACACTTCACTAATATTAATTTGTTATTTTTTTCATGTTAGATTATGGCATGGTTGCCGTCTACAAGGAAGAAAAGGCTCATTGGCATACTTATGATTTATATGGAGTTGTTAAATAATTTTGCTCTTTTCCATATGAATATGTGGCTTGTGTTATTAGTTGATCATCAAAGAAAGAAAATGGTAACTAGGGATTATTATAGCAGGGCTATGGTGAGAGATGTCAATTTTCAAAGGAAAATTTATATTAATGATACAGCTTGTATTGAAAATACTAGGATGGATAGAAGGTCATTTCATAAGTTGTATGAGTTAGTGAAAATTATTGGGATGCTTGTACCAACTAAGCACATGGGTGTACCAACTACTAATGTTGGACAGAGTAGTGAGTCAAGTCATGGTAAGAAAGGTAAAAAAAGAGGTAGGTCTGAAAGTTCGTTGGTTGAAATGGTGGCTGGGAGCATTGAAAAATTTAGTGCTATAAACGAGAGAAGTGTTACAACTATAAATAATTTGGCTGCTTGGTTCAAACATGAATCTGATACTGATGATAAAATGAGAGTAGTTGGTGAATAGTTGATAAAGATAGAAGGGTTAACTGAACTACAAAAGATGCAAGTTGGTCGTATGATATGCCAAGATAATTTTTCAGTTGGCTATTTCATGCGATTAGATCATGATCATAAGAAGAAGTTGGTGGATGACATATTAGCTAGAAATCAGTATTGAGCTGGTGGAACAAAAACATCATGTTGTTGGAAGTTTTGTGTTTTTTATTACTTGTTAGAACATTTGGAACTTTTGTGTTTCTAAGTATTTGTTGGAGCTTCTAAGTACAATTTTGTATTTTTAAGTAAATTTTTTAGTTAGTAGATTGTGTGGAACAATTTAATATTGGTGATGGAATGCCAAGCAAAAATTTTGATATCCTGCAAATATATTGTCCCGTTTTAATTTTAAGTCATGTTACCACTTAAAATTGTTTGTATTTTGTGGTCCACATTTGCATCATTTTTTTTACTTAGGTATTTCAACAAATAGTTTGTTTTGTTATTTGAGGATGAGAGGGGTATTTTGGACAATAAGATTAACATTCCCTGGAAATATGTAGCTCAAAAAAACATAGGAAATTAAGTTTCCAACTAACATTTCCAGAGATGTTTAAGACATACCAAACATGTTTTATGATTCCTAGAAATCATAAATCCCAATAATCATAAATCCTATGATTCCTGGGAACCCAAAAAAATCCTTGTACCAAACGCCCCTTTAGTGTTTCTCCTCGGTTTTGGTACTTCTAAACCCTCAGTACACTTTAAAAGATGGTGTACAAAGAAGAGAGTGTGTGTCTAGGCTTCAGGACAAAACTTGATATTTATACACGTTCTTCCATCAAGAACTACCATTTTTTAGCCCAATTAATAAGAAAACGTCCCATGAATGTTGTAATTGATGGCACATGAAGAGGAAAATATTTGGACCACAATAAATAAAATATGTAACAGTTTCATTCTCCCACTTGGTCCATACATTTAACTTGATGTTTTTAACTTAATCCCATCGATTGTCTATAGCATATTATTTGACAAGTATATCGATTCATTTGAGTCGTATCTCTTAGCCTTTAGTTTTATAACAGTGTAAATAGTTTATTATGATTATTGAGTAACATTACTCTTACCAAATTTAGAATTCTAATGTACAAGTGTCAAAAAATACATGATACTAAGGACATGAACTCAAATATTTACGTTGATTATATATCCAATTACTTTAATTTTTCCAAACAAAAATAAAGTATGGGATTTTCGGAAACAATCATGTCGATGCCAGAAAAAAAAATGGGACGCCCATTTTGATTTGTCTGGCTCCGCCACTGACAACAATCGTGTTGGTGATAACAACTATGATTTGATACCTATCACTCTAGATTCTATTTCAAGCATGACTCCTTTCCAACAAGAGTACATCACTGGCATCCTGTTGGTTCAATCTTTGTAAGCAGCTTACGAAGCTAATCACGTTAACTGTGATGGAGAGGAGATTGTGATTATTGATCCTTAAGACTTTTTATAGCTAGCTTTTTAACTTTTTTTTTTCTGTGAAAAAGGTCACCACGTCACTTCTTCATTAATAAATAATTAGTGAAACAAGTATTACAAATAATATACATCTATCTGTTCCTAAAACGGAACAACGGAAAACAATTACATAGCTAAGCCTACAACATAAACTAGTCACTCCCCTAGATAAACTTGTAGACGAAAGCATCTGCATCCTGTTCTCCCACCCATCCCTACCAGAAGTAATTCGAATTTCAAAAAAAATTAATTTGAAATTCGAATTCCATCCAAATTCCTCTCCACCCCAAAAACTCCCACTGCCTTCTCCCAAACGTCCACCCTGGCTACAACTACAACCACTAACCCTTGGCGACATACATCCTCTTCACCCGATGAATCCACCAATCCAACCCCACCGCGACACCATCTTCCGATTCCGTCAAATCTAGCCCTCAACAGTAGTTATTGTTCGCAACCAACCAGCCGATGCTCCCGACGAACTCCCCCACCGACGAACACCTCCGTCGTGGCAGCTCATCAATGGAGATTCCACAGTTAAGCTCATCGCTCCCCATACATAATTTGACTTTAAAAAAAAATCTTATTTGAAATTCAATGTCAATAAACTTTCCTCTTTCCGCTCTCCACATATGTTTTGAATTTCAAAAATTTAAATTGAAATTTAAAACTGATCCAAATCTCCGCCTCCAAATATGTTTTGAATTTCAAAATGTAAATTGAAATTCAAATAAAATTTCAAACCCTAGTCCCTAGTGTAATTCTCCACACTCCCCATCTAAGATTTGAATTTCGAAAATCTAAATTGAAATTCAAAAATCAAATTAATCTCCCCCCACCACACATATTTTGAAATTCAAAAATTCACATTGAATTTAACAAATGAACCAAACTCCCCCTCCAAATATGTTTGAATTTCAAAATCTAAATTGAAATTCAAAAATCATCTAAATCTTTTCCCAATTCTAAATTTGAATTTCAAAAAGTCTAATTTGAATTTCGAAATTTAAATTTCAACCCAATCTCTACCTCCTCACTCTCTCTCCCCATCCTCGTCCCCCACATCTTCTTATGGGCATTCCACCAAACACCATGTGAGCAAACCCATACTTTTCAAACTGGAAGTTATCCCAATCTGCAGTGATGGGTCCCAAGTCGTCTATCTCTTCTGCCTAGCTAGCACATCGCCGACAAAGCCATCAACCGTCCACCTCTTACCCTACCATCAACATCACACCGTCAGTGCTGTCGACCACACACTTGCAGTCGAACACACCCGAAGCTAGCCATCCAATCTCCTTCTCCAGCCCCATCGCTGCCCCGGCGTCATCCCCAGACGCTCTCAACCACAGCTCGATGCTGCCGACAACCCATCCCTGACGCTAGACCTCAAACGGCAGCTGTTACCGCTAAATTTGGTGTGGGGACAAACAGATAGTATTTATGAATTCTTAGAGAAACTGAATAGTCAAACCTTAACCTTCTCTGCCGGAGTTGGACCGTTGACTCCCACCGTTCACCTGCAAAAAGTGCGAGATACCGGGGTTGATCCCGGCGACGCACCCTCTGACGCTCAAGTCAGTAATCAGAGAAGATTACGAGAGAGCGTAAATTGGAAAAAGATTGATTACCTCTTAATATTGGGAGATGGGAGGTATTTACAGCCACCTTTGGGATCAGATTAGGAATGTAATCCCTAATTCCCAGTGAAAGGATAGATATGAATCAGGGCCGTTGATTAGGATTAATCAGAAACCCTAATTCTATCCTGCTGGACTGGGTTCGCTGTGGGTTGAATACCCTCACCCAGTTGAGATGGGTCCGTTTGCGGGTTACTGGGCTTTTGGAAAGAAGACCCAGCACCCACTTCAGACCCGTTTGTAGGTAAAATTACCATTTTGCCCCCATGCTTTGAGATTCGCGCCCGATTTGGACGGTTCCGATTTAACCCTATTTTTAGCCATATCACGAGCCCTCCACTCCCAAAGACTGAGTTTGATCAGCCTTTGAAGAGTAGTTTTACTATTTCTATGACTTACAGGGTGGTACCGAAGTCCACATGAGAGGTGTCGAATCTTCGCATAAGGCAGTATGGTAATTTTCCAGATTAGTTGTGCGCTCAGGGTCGTTCCTGAGCCATTTTGGTGATTTTTCTTAATTTTTGTTTATTTTTTCGAGTCATTTATTTAACCTTGCAAAGCATCGATTCGCTGTTCGGGGGTCTTAACCAATCATTCTAAGCAATAATTACTTACTCAGGGGCTTAGAAATATTTCCCTAATTTTATAATTATTTTTTAGAATTTTTAATTAATTTTTCCGAATTTTTAATCATTTTTTCGCAATTTTTAAATAAATAAATCGATTTTAATAAATAAAAATTGATATTAATTACGAATTGTGACGTGGCGTGATCTGGACTGCCCATCTCGTGTAGGCGCGACTTTGAAAGATCGGATGGCTGGTGTCGCTCGGCAACATTTTTTTCGCGTGAGCAGCTCTAATCGCCAGTTGTTCGGAATCCGAGCGACGTAGCTCGGCGCCATTTTTCCGCATGAGCAGTTCGGATCACCGGTCGCTCGAAGAGCAGATTTCGAGCGATGTGGGGTGATCTGGACCGCTCATCAGGTCGAGCGGCGAATTTTGAGGAGATCCGATGGCTGTGGTCGCTCGGCACCCTTTTCCTCGTGTGAGCAGCTCGGATCGCCCGTTGCTCGAAGGTCGAATCCCGAGCGTCGTGGAGCGATCTAGGCCGTTCGATCATGTCACGGATCTCGAGGTAGGCACAGTTCTCTAGAAAACACTATCTTGTCGTTTTGTGGGCGTGGCTCGATCTGAGCCGTTCATCACTTTTGGCGCGAATTTCGTAACAATCCAATGGCTGGGGTTTCTTGGTAGTATTTTTCTTCAAATGTGCAGCTCGGATTTCCAAATGCTGGGGTTCCGAGCGACGTAACTCTGACATTTTTTGTATCCGCGAGCAGCTCGGAGCTCTGGTCAGTCGGACTGGGATCCCGAGCTCCTTTCTCCGCTCGGATTGCTTGTAGCTCGGATTTTGGTTCCGAGGGACGTGAAGTGATCTTGAGCCGTTGGATCATGGCGTGGATCTCGAGGTAGGCTCAGTTCTCGAGAAAACACTATCTTGTCATTTTGTGGAGGTGGCACGATCTGAGCCATCTGATCGAGATCTTACACGAATTTCGGGGAGAAAGTCGTTTTTCCCCATTTCACAGCTCGGATCGGTAGTTGCTCGGTTTTCGAGCTTCTTCATTGTGTGATCAGCTCGGATCGCTTGTTGCTCGGGCTTTGGTTTCGAGGGACGTGAAGTGATCTGAGCTGTTGGATCATGGCACGAATCTCGAGGTAGGCTCAGTTCTCGAGAAAACACTATCTTGTCATTTTGTGGAGGTGGCACGATCTGAGCCGTCTGATCGAGATCTTGCACGAATTTTGGGGAAAAAGTCGTTTTCCCCCATTTTGCAGCTCGGATCGGCAGTTGCTCGGTTTCCGATCTTCTTCATTGTCTAATCAGCTCGGATCGCTTGTTGCTCGGGCTTTGGTTCCGAGGGACGTGAAGTGATCTGAGCTGTTGGATCATGGTGCGGATCTCGAGGTAGGCTCAGTTCTCGAGAAAACACTATCTTGTCATTTTGTGGAGGAGGCACGATCTGAGCCGTCTGATCGAGATCTTGCACGAATTTTGGGGAGAAAGTCATTTTTCCCCATTTTGCAGCTCGGACCGGCAGTTGCTCAGTTTCCGAGGAATCGTGCGGCGACCTGAGCATCGCCCATTTTGCTCGGTGGGGTGCCTCGGTGTCTTGGATCTTGTGGCACAGCCGAGCGGTATGACTTGTATCGAACCGTCGCTACCCTTGCGAACGGTTGCCGCTCTTCACTACTTAATCGTTTGGGCTTCTCTAACGCCTTAGGGGGAGGCCCAAGAGTTGCGTCTTTACATTACAAAGCCCAAGAGTCGTTTCTTTTACTATAAGTCTTCACCCCCTTCACATTTTACCTCATTCTTCACTTTTCATTTCTTACTTTTGCTTTTACTTTCTACTAGAGAAGTTTTCGCACTCGGGTGGCGCTACTAGCTGTCGCTGCAAAGCGCTTTCAGATTCCGGCGATCTTTTCCGGCCGTTCTAGTCACTTCAAGATTAGTCTCTTCCCTTATCCTTGAGAAAAAATGGTTAAGATTTCTTCTAAGGATGAGACCCCCACCTCGAACCGAGACGTCGATCGAGCGGTGATGGTGATGTGTCTATTTTTTATACAAATATTTGTACTCATTTACCCATTAAAATAGCTTGTTTTCGTCTATCTTGTCAATATTTTATCTTATTTCTATAAGATTTCAAGTAATAAATTATTTTTAAAGAAATGAGATTTCTGATGTAAAAAGTTATTATTTGTGATAAAAATCAACAAACAAAATAAACTTAATGATTTATTTTTTTTTATTGATTTGTTGAATTTTAATTTTTACATTTTGACCATGTGAAAAGCAAAATAGAAATATTATTATCAGTTAAGGGTTAGAATAAAATTTTGTAATTTAAAAATTAATTTTTTAAAATAATAATAATAATAATAAAATAAAAAGAAAAAAAGAATGCAGATTTTGGTAGGTTAAGATTAATATTAATCTTAATATTCTAAAATTTTATTAATAATTAATTATCCTAATTACTAAATAATCTAACCTAGCCCTACTATGATTTCTACTACCTATATATATATACTAGTATCATGCACGTGGAGGAAGAAGGAAAAAGACCCAAAAAAAAAAACCGGAAGAAAAGGATTAAAAAAAAAGCACGTGCGATGCACGTGGAGGAAGAAGGAAAAAGACCAAAAAAAGGAAAAAAATGAAGGGATAATGAAAAGGATAAAAAGAAAATAATTTCCAAACTGATCCACTTTCGAAAATATTTACCAAACTAGTCCACTTTCGAAAATATTTACCAAAGTTAGTCATTTTGTCAACACGTGCGCTGCACATGTTGACAAAATGACATCCGGTGACAGATGACACTAAGCCCTTCCCCATTATAGTAGTAGAGATATATGCAGGTTGCTTTAAAAGTAGGTGGGCGTGGAGACACGGAAAAAGAAAAAAGAAAGGAAGAAAAAAAAAGACTTGAAGAAGGACGGTGTGCAGGTGGGGGTAGTTGGCGTGAAGAAGAAGGGGACTCGTCTGCTGTGGCTAGGGCTCGAAACTCGAGATAGACAGAGAGATCCAACGCGTGACGAAGCGACCAGAAAATCTAACGCGTGACGTGGCAGACAGCGAAAGGCTCGGGCTTCAACGCAGCAGAGAGAGAAAGAGAGAGATTTGTTGATTTTTTTAGGCACAATTTTCGAGACTGTTCGGTTTGCATTTTTTTATTACAAAACAGTCTATTTTTGTATCTCTTTTCTCTCTCTAATTTTTAATTATGCAATCCATGAACAAATTTGTTAGTTGCAGTATTTTTATTATGAACTAAATTTATTTTTCTAGGGTTTAGATGTAGCCTAGTTTTGAGAACACAGTTTTTAATTCCATATTATTTCTATTTCTCCGTGGTTGTGTGTTTAATTGTTGTGCGTAATGCTTACAATTATTTGGCCAATTTTTGTTTGATTATTGGATCATGGAGAGACCGAGAGCTAATTTGTGATTTAGAACAATAAAAATTGAACACCATTAATTGAGCGAAATTAGAGATAATTTACCACGATTGATGTGACCGTTAAGAAATCCAAAGAACTTAATGTGTCTTCGATTAATTAAATTTGCATAGAGATGTGACAAACTGTTAGTTGGAGATATTTTTGGTGTTGTTCGAGAGAAAACATTGAATAATTTGGGGATTTTGGTCTACAACTTGGAAAAATAATATTTTTAGAAATTATAAATTGTGTGGGATGAACTAGGTGAAGTCAAAAACCCTAGAATTAATTTTGCTATTAACAAATTACAATTTTCAGACTTCGCTCCTTCTTAATTAATTTAGTTAGACTTTTAGATTAATTTAATTTAGTTGTTTTCTTTATTAATTAAATTTCGATCTTCCAAATATTAGTTAATCAAGTGATATCGATACTCAATAAAATAACTAGTCTCTCTGGGTTCGACACTCTATTCACTTACTTATACTACTTGTTGCGATTTTGTACACTTGCAAATATTTACACCAAGTTTTTGGCGCCGTTGCAGGGGACTAGTTATTCTTTTTTTGATATTGAAAATTGCTAGATTATTACTAGTTTGGGTTTTTTGTATTTATTTTTTTATTTTATTATTATTTTACATCTTTATTTTCTTTTGACTTACTTTTACTTTTATTTGTTTAGTTTTTCTATTTTTTACACTTACATTTCAGGACATACAAGGAAATTATCATGGCAAATGATGAAAACAGGCTTTTGAGAGACTATGCTATGCCCTCGATTTATGAATCAAGCATAAAGAAGCCGGTTATTGAAGCTAACGATTTTGAAATTGAACCAGAGATGATTCTATTGATTTAACAGACTGTTCAATTTTGAGGATTACCGCACGAGGATCCTTATGCTCACATTGCAAATTTTTTAGAAATTTGTGACACTTTCAAGTACAACGGAGTATCAGATGATGCAATCAGATTGAGACTCTTTTCTTTTTCATTACGAGATAAGGCGAAGGCTTGGCTACGTTATCTACCACCCGGTAGTATTACTACTTGGGAGTAACTAGCACAAAAATTTCTAGCTAAGTATTTTTCGCCGGCAAAGACAGCAAAACTAAGAAATGATATTGCCACATTCACTCAATTTGCGACCGAGTCTTTGTATAATGCATGGGAAAGGTACAAAGATTTATTAAGGAAGTGTCCTCATCATGAACTACCGAAATGGCTGCAAATGCAAATATTCTATAATGGTTTGGTAGTTACACATCGATCTATGGTTGACGCAGCAGTTGGAGGTGCATTTATGAGCAAAACTTACAAAGCAGCCTATGATCTTTTAGAGGAGATGGCATCAAATCATTACCAGTGGTCTTCAGAGAGAACAATGCCAAGAAAAGTGGCTGGAGTTTTTGAACTTGACCCTATTTCTGCTTTAACTGCACAAATGGCTTCTTTATCTAAACAGATAGGTAATTTAAATGTTAATTCTATTTAATCTAATATCATTTGTGGTCTTTGTGCAGGAAACCATTCTAGTGCAGATTGCCAAGTGGGGGAACCCTTTTGCTCCATCAAATGCCGAACATGAAAATTTTGTGTCAAACTTTCCAATACAAAACAATCATTATGCAAACACATATAATCAAGAATGGAGAAACACCCCCAATTTTCCATGGAACAACAATCAAGGAGCAGTTATACGACCTCAAAATTTTCCACAGCAAGAAAAGAAGCCGACATTAGAAGATATGTTTATGCAACACATGCAGAAGATAGACCAATACATACAAAAGACAGATCAGTACATACAAAAGGCAGATTTGGCAATTCAAAATGTTGCCAATTCAACTTCGGCTTCCATCCAAAATCTTGAGGTACAAATTGGTCAAATTTCAAATATTTTAAATGAAAAAACTGCAGGAACATTACCAAGCAACACAGTTGTCATCCCCACGGAAGATGTCAAAGCAATAACACTAAGCAGCGGGAGGACAATTGAGCAACCACAAGAAGAAAATGACGAACAAATTGTGGTTGAAAAGCAAAGTGAGATCGAACAAATTGTGGAGGAACAAATTCAGCACGAGCAAGTAACGAATGATGCTTTTAATTCCATAAAGTTTCCTCCTGAAGAACAGTCATACTTTCAAGTAAGTAAAATTGATTTAATTGTGGGCAAGAAACATAGTGTCGAAATTGAAAAGTTGCCAATCGAAGTATGTCCAACAAATGCAGCAATATTTGAAACTGAAAAAGAAAATCTTTTTGAAAATGTTATGTATTTGGATGCTGCACCCTCTATTTATTCATTTTTTCAGAAAAGTTTCAAAGAGGTTGGGGAATCAAAGACATCATCAAGAAGGAAACACTTCAAACTAGAGCTTGAACCTGATCCACATCAGAAGAGAAGAATTAGAAAGGATGTGTTAATGTTGTTGGATCTTGGCTTTACTTAACCATCTCACCCCCATGTCTGGCTGAAGACTTAAAATTTAGCGCTTCGTGGGAGGCAACCCCTGATTTTCTTTTAATGCATTTAGGTTTAATTTATCTTTTAGTTTATTTTATTTTAATTTTCTATTTTATTTTTGTAGGATTGCAGAAAATTTGAAGTCGCCGGGCGGAGCTGTTTTGAACACCTTCATTGATGGCTGTTTTTTAGCAGAATGAAGTCAGAATCTGGAAAAGTGATTCAAAGAGAAACTGTAGACAATTGTCTTAGTTTTCCAGCAAAAAAAAAACAGCCCGTTTGGACATCTACAGCTCTAGATATCGCAAAAATAGTGAACGCTGCGCGTGCAGAAATTTAAGGACGAATCAGGGGAGAAATTCTGAACTTTTGCATTCTTTTTGTTTTTCTTTTTCTTTCCCATTGAGGACAATGTGATATTCAAGTTTGGGGGGAATGTTTACAAATTTATGATTTATTTTTTAGAAAAGAAAAATAAAATTTTTAAAAGATTTCAATTAAGCTCACCATTACACTTTTGAGTTCTTCATTGAGATAAGCATTGAAATAATTTTTTTGGGATAGACAAATGCTTATAAAGCAAGAGTAAGCATACTTATTTACTTGAGGATTATTGAATTTCACAATTCCTTACAAAATTTTGTGGGTCATGCTATTATACATTAAATACAAATGTGATGCTTTTTTTTCTTGTGATTATTCCCTTTTGATCTAGTCCTAAACAGAATTTAAGTAAATAGAGTAATAATGAGAAGAAAAAGAAAATTAATTTGAATAAAGTCAATCTACTCCAATGTTTTGAGTTGCTTAGTAACTTAGGAGTATTCATCACCAATGTTTACTTTTACGTCAAACGTCAACTTGAAATATGAGTATGCAAAGCATTTTAAGTTTGTGACTTATTGAGTAACCGGGTGAATTCATCACAAATGATTTGCATTCGCGTCAAAAGGCAGGTGACAACTTAGAGATGAGACTAAAAAAAAAAAAAAAAAAAAAAAAAAAAAAAAAAAAAAAAACTCTAGTTTACTACTCGGTTTGCAGTAGTGAGAAGGGATAATCACAGATTGGGTAGTTACATACTATAATTACATAAATTGCATGACAAATATGATTGGGTTTGGAGTTATGAATAGATAATTGCACTAGAGAAAGTGGGTATGCTTGTTTTTACTTTATTTGCTATTGTTTATATTTTTAGTTGAAATTTTGATGCTTACATGTGTGAAGGGTTGAGCCTATTATTCACCTATTATTGATTTTACTTTTTGCTTGAGGACAAGCAAAATCTTAAGTTTGGGGGTATTTGATGTGTCTATTTTTTATACAAATATTTGTACTCATTTACCCATTAAAATAGCTTGTTTTCGTCTATCTTGTCAATATTTTATCTTATTTCTATAAGATTTCAAGTAATGAATTATTTTTAAAGAAATGAGATTTCTGATGTAAAAAGTTATTATTTGTGATAAAAATCAACAAACAAAATAAACTTAATGATTTATTTATTTTTATTGATTTGTTGAATTTTAATTTTTACATTTTGATCATGTGAAAAGCAAAATAGAAATATTATTATCAGTTAAGGGTTAGAATAAAATTTTGTAATTTAAAAATTAATTTTTAAAAAAAAAATAATAATAATAAAATAAAAAGAAAAAAAGAATGCAGATTTTGGTAGGTTAAGATTAATATTAATCTTAATATTCTAAAATTTTATTAATAATTAATTATCCTAATTACTAAATAATCTAACCTAGCCCTACTATGATTTCTACTACCTATATATATATATATCTCTACTACTATAATGGGAGAACCCCTTAGTCCTTAACCCAACCCGTGCAACGCACGTGTTGGGTTATGGACTAACTTTGGTAAATATTTTCGAAAGTGGACCAGTTTGGTAAATATTTTCGAAGGTGGATCAGTTTGGGAATTATTTTCTTTTTGCCCTTTTCATTATCCCTTCAATTTTTTCCATGTGCACGTGTGCACGTGTATATATATATGCAGGTTGCTTTGAAAGTAGGTGGGCGTGGAGACACGGAAAAAGAAAAAAGAAAGGAATAAAAAAAAAGACTTGAAGAAGGACGGTGTGCAGGTGGGGGTAGTTGGCGTGAAGAAGAAGGGGACTCGTCTGCTGTGGCTGGGGCTCGAAACTCGAGATAGGACAGAGAGATCCAACGCGTGACGTGGCGACCAGAGAATCTAACGCGTGACGTGGCAGACAGCGAAAGGCCCAGGCTTCAACGCAGCAAACAGAGAAAGAGAGAGATTTGTTGATTTTTTTAAGCATAATTTTCGAGACTGTTCGGTTTGCATTTTTTTATTACAAAACAGTCTATTTTTGAAGGCTATGTATGGTTGTTGTTCTCAACACTTCTCTTCAATAAGGACCTTTTAAAAGTGCTGAAATACAGGCGATTTGAATTGAGGCGATTTGAATTGCGATTTTTTGCTGTCCATCGTCTACGGCCTTTAACCTCCAGATCTGGCCTCCCCTCACTTCCTACCCCCATCCTCCCTTCTTTATTTTTGTTCAGTTCTTCCTCCTCTTCAAACCCATATCCCCCGTTTTCCTACCCTCCCGGTCCTCGACGAACAGTTTTCTCCCCCTCTTTGTTTCGGATCGAGCTCCCCATCGGCTCCTTGGGGGAACCGTCTCTCTCTTCAGCTCTCCGAAGATCCTCCAAGGGTGCGGTCCTTTGCGCGCCTCCCTCCGGTGTCTCCAGTTCTCCATCAGATAGCCGGAGATCCCCTTCTCGGCGAGGTCCCAGCCAGCGACGCTCCCCCGCTGCTTTCCTGGCTCACTGTGTCGCCCCGACCCTGTTTCCTCGGTGACGCCCGGCCCCACGCGCTGGAGTTCCTTGTTTCGGTGAGTTTTCTTCCACAGTCGCGCTCCCACTCCCGCGGCCATTCAGGTCGTCCACTTTAAGTTCGCCTGTGAGTTCGTCGGATCACTGTAAGTTTGCCTAAGCTCTTAGTTTACTTCTTTTTCTTGTAGTATTATTTTTGGGAGTAGTAATTGGGGTTGTTTTGTGCTACGCTGTATCTTTTGAGCGCGATATCGGTCCCCAAGCTGTGATTTTGTCCAGTTTGACCGATTGTTTTTTCCTGTATTGTGTTCCCCTTGGGGATAAATACATTCTGTGGTTTGCTCAGCGCCGAGCTGCTAGAACTTGAGCAAGTTCGATTGTTCTGTCCTTCATCTCTACATCTAGTTCATCCTCTTTCTTTCTCTTTCTATTGGAGGGTGCGATTGCCACTCTGTGGTCTGTGTCGTATACTTCTTGTCAGTGCTGTATTGGTGGGTGTGGATCTGTTCAGTGTTGGGCTCCATCGTCCTGTACGTTTCCTCTGTTAGTGTTTAGATTTGAGCCTATCTAGGGCTGATTTCTACCTTGGCTCTCTCTGAGTCCGTAGCTAGTTCTCCCAGTTTAGATTCAGTGCTGGATTTGATGGGGGACTCGTCTCACCATCTTTTGGCTGACATAGATGATCACCGAAGCTCTCCCATCTCCTCTAACTCCCGTTCTCCTCGTTGGTCTGACCCTCATCCGGTCTGCTTCAGATGCCTTCTTCCTAGGCATTTTAAACGTGAGTGTGTTAACAAACTGAAGTGCTTCTTCTGTGATAAGTTTGGTCACTCTCGCAGTCGATGTTTCTCCCTTCAGAAACTCCTGGGTTTTCCCAGAGGCCATCCCCTTCTGGCCAAACTCCTCGCCTTTCTTAATTATCCCCTCTTAAAACGCAAGCTTCACGCTTGCTTGGCTAGTAATCTCACTATTGTAAATGGAAAGGACCTCGTCTCCTCAGTTGTTGATTTGCTGCCAGCTAAGAACTTCACTTCTTCCTTCTCTCCTGATTGTGTTTCTCCTGCTTCTCTTCGACCTTCTAATATTGCTAACCTATTAATGGATCGTAAGGTTTATCCGAAACTCGTATCCTTCCCTCACTCGTTTTCTTTCAAGGCTCATCCACGATCTATCTTAGGGGCCCCTTCGTTGAGTTGGAACTTAAGTATATATCCTGGATTGTTTTCATCATACTTCTCTTCTCATTATTGGTCTCGCTGTGCGAGGGGGCTCACTCGGCACTGCCGATCTTCGGTTCCTTAAGTGCACCCAATCAAGACTATTGTTTCTTTTGAGGTCCCCTCTTTAGTTTTTAATTCTCCTTGTGCATTAGGGATATTTTATCCCAAATGTTCTAAGTTTTCGTTTCATTTTCAGGGATGCTTATTTTCTTTGTATCAACATTTAGGAGTTCAATTGTGGCTCAATCAGCTCCTGATGGATATTAAACCCTTCTTGTACTCTATCCCCCCTAAGTCTCCCCCGGTCACGGATGACTCTTCTCTCCCCCGTCGTTCCTTTATTACTAGCGCCGTCCCTATAGCCTCGTCGATGGCCCCAAGTTGCTTCTTTATCCCATCTCTCCGCGTCGAAGCTAGTTCTTCTGACCTTGCGACTTCTTCGCCCCCTTCAGTGATGGTAGCAACCACCCCCCCCCCCCCCCGGTGAAACGGAGATACAATAAGAAAGTCTATAATACTTCGCAGATTCGAGTGAGTGCCCGTATTCTTGTGCGGAATGCAGCTTCTGTGTCAGGTCATCACCTGGTGCTCAGTTGAGACTTGTATTTGCTTTGCCATCCGTGGTTTAGGCAGTCTGTTATGGCCTCCGTTGTGCTGCTAGAGTTCCCAGGGACTGCTAGTGGAGTTGGCGGTTTTCGAGTGGGGAGTTTTGGCCTCCTGGCTCTTGGCGCTTTCCTGTTGTCCTGATCTTCCTTCGGGTTCAGGTTGTTTGGTTGGCTCCATCAGAAGCTTGATTTTTCCCGGATGATGGCTCCGCCCCCGTCCTTTTTTTTCGGTGTGGCGCTTCGTTTTGATCTCGCACCCTCCGCTTGGCGTGCTATTCAGCCATTTTTGTATTATTTGTGTATTCTTGTTTCTGTTTTACTCCTTGTAAAACTATTGATTATTGTCTGTAAATTAACTGTTTTTATTGATTTATATATGTTTTGATGGCTGGAGCCGTTTGGCTCTATTCGATTCATCAAAAAAACAGTCTATTTTTGTATCTCTTTTCTCTCTCTAATTTTTAATTATGCAATCCATGAACAAATTTGTTAGTTGCAATATTTTTATTATGAACTAAATTTATTTTTCTAGGGTTTAGATGTAGTATAGTTTTGAGAACACAGTTTTTAATTCCATATTATTTCTATTTCTCCGTGGTTGTGTGTTTAATTGTTGTGCTTAATGCTTACAATTATTTGGCCAATTTTTGTTTGATTATTGGATCATGGAGAGACCGAGAGCTAATTTGTGATTTAGAACAATAAAAATTGAACACCATTAATTGAGCGAAATTAGAGATAATTTACCGTGATTGATGTGACCGTTAAGAAATCCACAGAACTTAATGAGTCTTCGATTAATTAAATTTGCATAGAGATGTGACAAACTGTTAGTTGGAGATATTTTTGGTGTTGTTCGAGAGAAAACATTGAATAATTTGGGAATTTTGGTCTACAACTTGGAAAAATAATATTTTTAGAAATTATAAATTGTGTGGGATGAACTAGGTGAAGTCAAAAACCCCAGAATTAATTTTGCTATTAACAAATTACAATTTTCAGACTCCGCTCCCTCTTAATTAATTTAGTTAGACTTTTAGATTAATTTAATTTAGTTGTTTTCTTTATTTATTAAATTTCGATCTTCCAAATAGTAGTTAATCTAGTGATATCGATACTCAATAAAATAACTAGTCTCTGTGGGTTCGACACTCTATTCACTTACTTATACTACTTGTTGCGATTTTGTACACTTGCAAATATTCTCACCAAGTTTTTGGCGCCGTTGCCGGGGACTAGTTATTCTTTTATTGATATTGAAAATTGCTAGATTATTACTAGTTTGGGTTTTTTGTATTTATTTTTTTATTTTATTATTATTTTACATCTTTATTTTCTTTTGACTTACTTTTACTTTTATTTTTTTAGTTTTTCTATTTTTTACACTTACATTTCAGGACATACAAGGAAATTATCATGGCAAACGATGAAAACAGGCTTTTGAGAGACTATGCTATGCCTTCAATTTATGAATCAAGCATAAAGAAGTCGGTTATTGAAGCTAACGATTTTGAAAATGAACCGGAGATGATTCTATTGATTCAACAGACTGTTCAATTTTGGGGATTACCGCACGAGAATCCTTATGCTCACATTGCAAATTTTTTTAGAAATTTGTGACACTTTCAAGTACAACGGAGTATCAGATGATGCAATCAGATTGAGACTCTTTTCTTTTTCATTACGAGATAAGGCGAAGGCTTGGCTACGTTATCTACCACCCGGTAGTAATACTACTTGGGAGGAACTAGCACAAAAATTTCTAGCCAAGTATTTTTCGCCGGTAAAGACAGCAAAACTAAGAAATGATATTGCCACATTCACTCAATTTGCGACCGAGTCTTTGTATGATGCATGGGAAAGGTACAAAGATTTATTAAGGAAGTGTCCTCATCATGAACTACCAAAATGGCTGCAAATGCAAATATTCTATAATGGTTTGGGAGTTACACATCGATCTATGGTTGACACAGCAGCTGGTGGTGCATTTATGAGCAAAACTTACAAAGCAGCCTATGACCTTTTAGAGGAGATGTCATCAAATCATTACCAGTGGTCTTCAGAGAGAACAATGCCAAGAAAAGTGGCTGGAGTTTTTGAACTTGACCCTATTTCTGCTTTAACTGCACAAATGGCTTCTTTATCTAATCAGATAGGTAATTTAAATGTTAATTCTATTCAATCTAATATCATTTGTGGTCTTTGTGCAGGAAACCATTCTAGTGCAGATTGCCAAGTGGGGAACCCTTTTGCTCCATCAAATGCCGAACATAAAAATTTTGGGTCAAACTTTCCAATACAAAACAATCATTATGCAAACACATATAATCAAGAATGGAGAAACACCCCCAATTTTCCATGGAACAACAATCAAGGAGCAGTTATACCACCTCAAATTTTTTCACAGCAAGAAAAGAAGCCGACATTAGAAGATATGATTATGCAACACATGCAGAAGATAGACCAATACATACAAAAGACAGATCAGTACATACAAAAGGCAGATTTGGCAATTCAAAATGTTGCAAATTCAACTTCGGCTTCCATCCAAAATCTTGAGGTACAAATTGGTCAAATTTCAAATATTTTAAATGAAAAAACTGCAAGAACATTACCAAGCAACACAGTTGTCATCCCCACGGAAGATGTCAAAGCAATAACACTAAGCAGCGGGAGGACAATTGAGCAACCACAAGAAGAAAATGACGAACAAATTTTGGTTGAAAAGCAAAGTGAGATCGAACAAATTGTGGAGGAACAAATTCAGCACGAGCAAGTAACGAATGATGTTTTTAATTCCATAAAGTTTCCTCCTGAAGAACAGTCATACTTTCAAGTAAGTAAAATTGATTTAATTGTGGGCAAGAAACATAGTGTCGAAATTGAAAAGTTGCCAATCGAAGTATGTCCAACAAATGCTGCAATATTTGAAACTGAAAAAGAAAATATTTTTGAAAATGTTATGTATTTGGATGCTGCACCCTTTATTTATTCATTTTTTCAGAAAAATTTCAAAGAGGTGGGGGAATCAAAGACATCATCAAGGTGGGGCAAGGCCGAACAAGGGGAAGGAGGTCGCCAAGCCGATCGATGTGACACCGGTTAGGCCGAGCAAGGGCAAGGAGATTGCCGAGCCGCTCAAGGTGACGACGATAGTCGAACACCCTAAGACAGTGGGAGAATTGGGTCGGCACCCGTCTGTCTTATCTAGTGTTGGCGGGGTGCGGAGTTACCCTGAAGATCTGTTGGAGAAGGTGATGCAGGGCACGGCTCCGTCTTATGAGGAGAATGATCCGAGGGACCCTTCTGAGGTGGACCAGATCTCCTCAATCTTGACCGAGGCAGACTTGCATCGGATACGGAGTGGGTTTCGGATTCCCAAGGAGTATGTACTTCTACTCCCCGGACCCGGTGTCCGAGCGTGCATGTCGACTTCGGCTGATACTTGCGTATTTCCTTACGACGCACAGAATGCTGGACTTCGGCTGCCATTGCACCTTTTTGTAATCGAGGTGCTGCAATGGTTCGGCCTGAGTCCCGCTTAGTTTATGCCAAACATGTGGCGGCACGTGATTGCCTTCGTCCTTTACTGCCAAGAGATCGGTGTGCAGCCAGAGATGGTTATACTTCGGAGCCTCTACCGCCTCTGTTAGATGAACAAGATGGAGGAGAGATACTATCTGTCGCCGAGGAAGGGCGTGAAGTTGATCGAGAACCCGGACTCGATCAAGCACTGGAAAGAGAAGTACTTTCTCATCCGTGCTCCCGAGCCATGGATCTTTCCGGCGGTGTGGAAGACGACCGGGGTTCCGAAGCGGGCGAAGAAGGAGCCCGTGCTCACCAGAGAAGAAGAAGAGGTAGTAGAGAAGCTCCTCGGTCTTCCGACCCTTAGTTGGAAGGACATCACCGAGGAGGTCTTGTTTTGTGGTTGTCTCAGTCCGATCGACCCTAGTATGCTTTTCTCTTCTTCTTTCGCTTTAGCTTTATCTTATGGTTAAAAAAAATTTCTAACTGTTTTTGCTCAGTTTTTTCAGAGGCCCCCAGTATGGATTACAAAGGACTGATGGCTAAGGCCCGGGCAGCGAAGGAGCAGTAGTCGAGAAAGAGGAAGAGGACTGTGGCTGGGCCTCAGGGTGGCCGAGCTGCGAAGGTCTCCTCGGCCTCACCGACAGTCGTGCAGCCGGTGGTTGAGGCACTTTCGGATGCACCCGCCCAAGGCCCTTTGGAGACGCCCGCCCCAGCTTCCTCAGAGGTACCGGCCCAAGCTGCTAAGGTTGAGGTGCTCGGGTCGTCAAGCGGGGCGTTCAACGTGGGTGCGGCCTTAGCTCTTGAGGTCCCCCCTCTCACCGCCGAGGCCGAGAAGATACTTACGAGGAGCACAAGCACCTCTTCGTTCCCGACTGGTGGGTGATGAAGGTGGACGGGTTCCTTGGCGACGGGGGCATTTATATGCAGGCGGTGAAGCACCTGCCGACCCCCAAAGACCGAGCTGCGCTGAGGGCGGGTTCCGTAGGTGACGACGTCATGCAGATCGCTCGGAACACCATGTCGGTGAGTATCAGAAGTTCTTTCAAAAATTATTCCAAATTTTTTTGCTCGGGCCTAATAGTTTCTCTTGTGCCGCTTGCAGACCCTATGCCACTTCAACCATCTGCTCGAGGAGTACGCGAGCAAGGAGAAGGAGATGACTGTGCTGAATGACCGGGAGAGGTCGGAGCGCGCCAGGGCGGTCAAACTATTCGAGGCCGAGCAGCTGCTTTTCGCTTCGCGCGCCACCGAGGTGGCCGGTCTTGAGGCAAAGCTCACCGAGGCGCTGAAGCACTCGGCTGTCGAGGCTGCCAAGGTCGAAGCTTTGGAAAAGGAGACGGCTTGTCTCGAAAAGGAGCTGTCCAAGGCACTAAGGGCATCGGAGGAGGCTCTGAGCAGCCAGGCGTTGAAGGTGGCGGCTGCGGAGCAGGCAGTTCAGGACGATGCCGAGGCCCACATGTTGACAAACATGAAGGAGGCGTACGCCCAAGCACTGAAGCATGTGGCCGCTCGCATCCCCAGGTTCGACAGCTCCTACTACTTCTACGACCCCGTAGAGGGGGAGGAAGAACTTCCTCTGGTGGAGCTCGCCCCCGGGCAGGAGGGCAAAGAGGCCGAGGACGAGGTGCGCGTTGAGGGCGCGATAGTCACCATGCCGAGCGACGACGCTTCGGAACATCACGAGGTCGACCCCTGACTTAGTCACCTCTTCTCTCATTGTTTTTGCTTCTCTTGTTTTGTTTTTGTTGTAACGCCTAACTGCAGACAGGCCACCGTTTTTGTGTATATTTTGGATTTTTAATGAAACGACTTTCCTTTTGAAATCTTAGCCAAAAGTTTCGAGATTTCGCTAAGTGTTGAACACTTTTTGTTCGTGTTGAGAAATCAAGTGTTGTGAACACATTGAAATTTCGCTAAGTGTTAAAGACTTCTTTTGATATTCTTTCACTTTTCAGGTCGAGTCAAGTTCAGCGGCTGAGGTTTCTCGCCTTCGTACTGAATTGAAAACGGCGAAGCGGGCCCTCTCTCGCAGCCGAGAGTGCCTCTTCAAAATCGAGTTAGATCTATCGGAGGTCAAGGCAATGGCGAGAGGGTATTTTTCCGAGCTAAAACAATTACAGAAGCGATCTCACGAGGTTCGTCTTGAATGCAAGGTGGAGTTGCTCTGAAAGGCGCTGTTCGACGTTACTCGAGCGGAAGGTGACCTTGTGGCGGAAGTTCAAGATTTGAAGATAGCTGAGGAAGAACTTTTGGCAGAGGAAGACGAGTTAACTTCGGCAGTAGGTAAATTGATGGCCGAGCGTGACGAGTTGATGGCGAAGGTTGACGAGTTGAGGAGGGTTATGGTCGACAGAAGTATCGAAGTGACCCACCTTATCGAATCATAGCCGATAGCTCTGGCGCTGAAGGCTCTGCTCGGCTTCCTCACTTTAAGATATCTGTGAAGGACGATTCTTTGAAGGATCGGATTGTCGAGCTCGAGGAGGAAGTCGCTCGACTCAAGCCTCAGCCGGCAAGAATCAACATTCGGAGCATGTCGTGTACGCGCGAAGAGAGTGAGAGGAGAATCTCTTTTTACGAGCTCGCGAATCGTTCGCCTGTCGTTAGGCGGAGCCCGACCGATGCTCAAAACGGGGTGGCTGCCTCGTCTAGTGGCACTTCGGTTGGGGCCACGGTCAGAGGCAGCGCTGAAGAGGCGTCTCCGTCCGTTGGCCTACAGACGAGCTCCGAAGTTAGGAGATGCCGTCCCCAGTGTCTTTGAACCGAAACATCCTCGTTCCAAAGAAGCGTTGAATAAGTTGTAATTATGCTTGTTTGAGTTTTTGCAGTGCCCCGTAGTAGTAACTCGGTCTTGTAATTTGGGTTCCTTTGTCGAACTTTTTAATGAAATAAAAGCTCGTTTTCTTTTCGATGTTCGTGTGTTGGATGTGCATGGTAGTTCGACTCGAACATTAGCTCTTTTAAGTACTTTTCTCCCATGTCTAGTCTAGTTGTAGAAATTTCGCGCGCGTCGACGGTTGTGGGAGCAATTCCGAATGGCGAACCACTTCTACCTCGCTTAAGAGCAAACTTGCGAAGTGGAGTCGAGCCAAGTGTTGGACTCCGAACTCGTCGTTTGAGTATGTTTCAACGGTTATGGGAGCAATTCCGAATAGCGAACCACTTCTAGCTCGCTTAAGAGCGAGCTTGCGAAGCGGAGTCGAGCCAAGTATTGGACTCTAAACTCGTCGTTTGAGTATGTTTCAACGGTTGTGGGAGCAATTCCGAATGGCGAACCACTTCCAGCTCCCTTAAGAGCGAGCTTGCGAAGCGGAGTCGAGCCAAGTGTTGGACTCCGAACACGTCGTTTGAGTATATTTCAACGGTTGTGGGAGCAATTTCGAATGGCGAACCACTTCTAGCTCTCTTAAAAGCGAGATTGCGAAGCGGAGTCGAGCCAAGTGTTGGACTCCGAACACGTCGTTTGAGTATATTTCAACGATTGTGGGAGCGATTCCGAATAGTGAACCACTTCTAGCTCGCTTAAGAGCGAGCTTGCGAAGCGGAGTCGAGCCAAGTATTGGACTCCGAACTCGTCGTTTGAGTATAAAAAGGTAAAAACAAAGAGATACAAGCAATTCAAAAGATATGAAGAAAAATGTTATTTATTGAAAACTAATAGTCGGCTGCTTCTAAGTTGCGAGCCGTTATTACATTGGAGAAATAAAGAAGCAAAAATAAAATACAAGTGAAGGAAAAGGAACGGTTCGACATCTGAAGGTACTCAGAGAGACGTTCATGGGCTCTCTTGGTACTTCAAGAGATGGTCGGCATTCCAAGTCCTCGGAATCTCTCTTCCTTCAAGGTCTTCTAGACGGTAGGTCCCGGGCCTAACCACTTTGGCTATCTTGTAGGGTCCTTCTCAATTTGGGGCTAGCTTGTTCTTCTGGCTGGAGAATGAAATAGCTAACTTTCTGAGGACCAAGTCCCCTTCTTTGAGATTGGTGGGACGGACCCTCTTGTTGTAGGCCAGCTCGATCCTCCTTCGGTAGCTTTGTTGGCGAATCGAGGCTCTCTCACGGAGCTCATCAATCAAATCCAAATTCGCCCGAAGCTCTCTGAAATTCTGCTCTTCTTCATAAGCAATAAGACGAGGAGAAGGTACACCAACTTCCAAGGGAATCACAGCCTCGAACCCATAGGTGAAATTAAATGGCAACTCTCCTGTAGGGGTTCGTTTCGTAGTGCGGTAATTCCACAGTACGTTAGGGAGCTGATCAACCCATAAACCTTTAGCGGACTTATCCAGCCTCTTCTTAATATCGAAGAGGATTTGTCGGTTGGCATTTTCTACTTGACCATTTGACTGCGGGTGGGAGACGGAGGAGAAGCGTTGTTAGATGGCGAGGTCTTCACATAGAGCTCGGAATGCGGACCCTGTAAATTGTGTTCCATTGTCCGTTATAAGGACTCGAGGGACGCCAAACCTGCAGATGATGCTCTTCCAGAAGAATTGAAGTAATTTGTTCTCGGTGATTGTAGCCAAGGGTTCGGCCTCTATCCACTTTGAGAAGTAGTCGATTGCCACGACTAAGAATTTGAGCTGGCCGGGAGCTGGGAGAAACGACCCCAGTAAATCCATCCCCCGCTTTGCAAAAGGGATCGGACTTGATAGGGAGGCGAGCTGAGCTTGGGGTAGGCGACGAATGTTGGAATACTTTTGACAAGATCTGTATTGCCGAACGTGTCGTTCGGCATCTTGGAGGAGGGTAGGCCAGAAGTATCCATAATTCAACACCTTCCGGGCGAGTGATTTGGACCCTGAATGTGCTCCGCCTATGCCTTCGTGAAGCTCTTGTAAGGCATATGTGGCTTGTTCTGGGGAAAGGCACCTCAAGTAGGGTCGACCGTCTATTTGAGTGAAGGAGCATTTGTACAGGACCCCTCAACAAGGGTGTACCACTCCGCTCTGGTTCTGACTCGACGAGCTTCCTTTGGGTCTTCGGAGAGGAGCCCGTCCCTTAGGAATTCTATCAGGGGTTTCATCCAATTATCCTGAAGTTGAACAGGCAGTGACTCCAACGAGTCGAAAGTTTCCTCTTCTATGCTCGACCTCAAGAGTACCTCAATCAGGACAGTCTGCTCGAGACCTTGGAGGGAAGAAGAGGCTAACTTGGAGAGGGCAGCTGCTTGGGAATTTTCTTCTCTGGGGATTCACTGAATAAGTGTCTCTTCGAACAGAGCCATGAGATTTTGGACCTTGGCTAGATACTTAGCCATTCGGTCATCTCGTGCTTCGTACTCGCCCAAGACTTGATTCACGACTAGTTGAGAGTCACTAAATATCCAAAGACGTTATGCCCCTGCTTTGCGAGTCATTCCGAGACTAGCTATAAGGGCTTCATACTCCGCTTCACTGTTGGAGGCCTTAAAGTTGATGCGGAGGGAGTATTGGAGAACGAAGTCGTCTGGGCCCGCCAGAATGACCCCAGCTCCGCTTTCCTCGGTGCAAGAGGACCTGTCCACATATACCAACCAGATGGGAGGCCCATTTGCTGCTCGACTGACCTCGGGGATGTTGTTCTCAACAATGAATTCAGCTAAGGCCTGAACCTTGATCGCGGTCTGAGGCTGGTATGATATGTCATGCTGGCTCAGCTCGATCGACCACTTCATGAGGCGGCCAGAGGTCTCCGGCCTGTGGAGGATTTGCTTCAGCGGTTGGTCGGTAAGAACGACCACCGAGTGGGACTGGAAATACGGGTGAAGCTTCCTAGCTGCCATGACCAAGGCATATGCCATCTTCTCCAGCCTTGGATAACGGAGCTCGGCATCCCGGAGTACCTTGCTTACATAATAGATGGTCTTCTGGGCCTTGTCTTCTTCCTTCACCAAGACAGCACTGAAGGTTTGTTCGGAGGCAGCTAAGTAGAAGTAGAGTGTTTCCCCGGGGATAGGCTTGCTGAGGAGAGGGGGATTGACTAGATAGGCTTTAAGCTGGTCAAACGACTCCTGCTATTGTTGACCCCATTCGAAGCCCTTAGCTCCCCTGGGAGCCTTGAAGAAGGGAAGACACTTCTCTCCTGACTTGGAAAGGAAGTGCCCTAGAGCTGCGAGGCGCCCGGTTAGCTTCTGAACCTCTTTCACATTTTTGGGAGGAGCCATGTCCAATATGGCTTTGATCTTCTCGGGGTTGGCTTCGATTCCTCTTTGGCTGACTATGATGCCTAGGAATTTCCCCGACGAGACTCTGAACATACACTTGTTCGGATTGAGCCTCATATCATGCTTCCTTAATACATCGAACGCCTCCTGCAGATCGGTGACATGGTCAGCACCATGGATGCTCTTTACAAGCATATCATCAACATACATCTCCATGTTGCGGCCGATCTGATTTTAGAAGACTTTGTTAACGAGGCGTTAACTGGTGGCGCCTGCATTCTTCAAACCAAAAGGCATCACCCTGTAGTAGTAGAGGCCCTGATCGGTAACAAAGAAGGTCTTCGGGATATCCGGGGGAAACATGCGGATTTGATTGTACCCAGAAACAAAGTCCATGAAGCTGAGAAGCTCATGGCCTGAAGTGGCATCAATCAGGATGTCGATGCTTGGAAGAGGGAATGGATCTTTGGGGCATGCTTTATTCAGGTCAGTAAAATTGATGTAGATTCTCCAGCTCCCAGTGGCCTTCTTTACCATCATAATATTTGAGAGCCATTCGGGATAATTGACCTCCTGTATGAACCGAGCCTTAAGGAGCTTGTCCACCTCTTCTTTTATAGCTTGTTGGCGCTCAGGAGCAAATTTGCGCCTCTTCTGTTGAACCGGTTTGGACCCCGGTGTAACACTCAGGTGGTGGACGAGGAGCTCTTCGGAGATTCCTGGCATGTCGGCAGCCGACCATGCGAAGAGGTCACAGTTCTTTCTAATGCATTGGACTATGTCTGAGCTTAGGCCAGATGGGAGGGTCTTGCTGATAAAGAACTTGCAGTTCGGATCTTGCTCGGAGAAGAGCACTTCCTCCAATTCATCCACCGGCTCGGACGTTGGTCGGATACCGTCTTGGGTGATTTCAAGAGTTTCGAGTGAGAGGACTGGACCCCCCGTAGAGGTCATGTAACATTTGCGGGCCGTTTCCTGATTGCCTCTTACTTCCCCTACTCCTGCCCGGGTGGGGAACTTCATCTTGAGGTGATAGGCGGAAGGGACGGCTTTGAGAGCAGCTAGGCCGGGTCGGCCTAGGATCACATTATAAGCAGCGGGGACATCGACGACCATGAAGTCTATCGGCTCCGTTTGGGTGGTAGGAGTTTTGCCAGCGGTTACGTCAAGGGTGATCACCCCTTCAATAGTCACTGGCACTCCCGTGAACCCGTGGAGTGTGTAGCCGACGGGCTTAAGTCTGTCCTGGGATAGTTTGAGCCCTTTGAAAGCAGCGAGGAAGAGGATGTTAACGAAGCTACCATTGTCCACCAGGATCCTCTCCACTTTAAAATTCGCCATATGGAGGTTGATGACTAGTGCGTCACAATAGGGGGTTCGGACACCCTCCAGGTCTTCATCTGAAAAAGTGACCGGTACGCCGAGGCCTTTGGGAGGGGGCATGCCATGTACTGAGTTGACTTCCCTTATGAAAGTCTTTCGAGAGGAGTTGGAGGTACTTCCCATGGGGCCTCCATGTATGAGATGTAGGATGCGTTCCTCTTCGAACTCTGGAGTTTCATCGCATCGTTCAGGATGCTTGTTAGCCCCCCGAGGGGGAGGAGGGAGGTCGGTCCAGTGATGAACTCAATAATATTTACTCTTAGGAGCAATAATCTTAGTGAAATTAGACATTTAAATGCTCTGTATGTGGTGATTTACTCTTCTTTTCTCTTTTCCATAGGAAACAGCCTAAAAGCAGCAAACGAAGCAGATTCAAGACTAATACAGACTGAAAGATGATTACACAGAATTTGCAGAGCATCGGTCGACTGGTTCTTCAAACAAATGACTGGACAGAGAGATTGAAGGGGCTCGGCACAGTCGACTTACATCCAACACCAGTCGACCGGACAGATTAATTGTGAATCTACAGATGTCTCGATACAGTCGACTGCTTCCCAAGCCAGTCGACTGGTCTTCGGCGGAGTCAGAAGATAAGATATTTAAAGATCCTTCCTCATCCAAATCCAAATCAAAGCAGATAAGGAAGAAACGAAGGAAAGAGAAAGAAATAAAACGCAGATTAATTAAGGAAAGAAATAAAGAAAAGAAGAGGACTTTTCAGCAAAGTGCAAACCCTAATTCCGTGCTCTATAAATATCAACCAAGAGGCAAGAAAGAGGGAGGCCGGATCCATCAACAAGAAAAGCCATCGACAGCAAGCATCAAAGAAGGAGAACAAGTCGACTGCTGATTGGGCTCAATTTCCACATCATACAAATCAGTGTTCTTCTGTTCTTCCTTTGAATCTTATTTTTATTGTAGTCATGAACTCTATTTTATCAATCAATAAAAGTTTTATTATGTGGAACTAACTTTCATAGTTGGGTAGATTGAAACCGTAGTTATGTAATGCTTATTTTCTTCTGAATACTACTCTATTACTTATTGATTAAACCTGAGTGAATTGGAATAGATTTATAATAATCAAACTTGTTCAGAGTCCTAAGGGCAGTCGACTGAGGCGACAGCAAGTCGACTGGTCTGAATCTGAGATTATTAAGTTTGTGTAGTATAGATATGAATCTGTTATATGAGCATATTGAGACGACCCGTATCTCGTGTTCATATCTTGTAACAAGGGAATCTTTCGGGGTTCTTGGTTTAATCAACTTGAAGGATCTAGAACTGATACCAATTTCTAGAACTTCAAGTGTTTGTTCGTTTCCATTGTTCATATGCTTTCTTCAAGTGCAACTTAGTAGATACCATGCTAAATACTTAAGGAAAGAAACGAATTAGAGTAGATACCATGCCTAATTCTTGGCTTAGGAAAACATTAACTTTAAGGAGTAGATACCATGCCCTTAAAGGAACAAACATGAGCAATTGGAGTAGTATACAACTTAGCATTACTGACTATAGGTGGAAATCAATACCCAACTTCTTTAATAGATATTTGTGACTCAAATTGTGATGCTACTTAACTAGGTTTTTATCTTTTCATTTTTTTAATCAGAACTTTCAGAACAACACTTTATGATTTGATTTTTTCTTTGTTTTATTGATTAGTAAGTTAAATACTACAATCTCTGTGGGATCGACCCTTGCTCGTCACTACGCTTCTATAAACGATTCGTACACTTGCGAGGTTTTAATTTGTGTCTAGTTTATCTAGTTATTTAGATAGCTGGATTGCACAACAAGTTTTTGGCGCCGCTGCCGGGGATTGTTTAGTATTTTAACTTACAAATCAGTAAAATTCTTTTTTTATTTTATTTTATTTCTTCATTTCCTTTTCCTATAATTTTCTTTTTACTCTCTGCACAGACAGGTTCAGACCAGTTGACTGTCTCCAAGGACCAGTCGACTGTACAGCGAATTTTTCCAAAAGCAACAATGGGGGAGAAAGCACCAAATCGAGTACCAATGCAAGACAAATTCATTCCAAAGAATATTGAGCAACCGTCTTGCATAGCTTTTCAACCTAATGTCACAGGGAATATGCACCTATCACCTCAATTACTTAGCATGGTTCCCCACTTTAGTGGCAGACTAGACGAGGATCCGCATCTACATTTGCAAGATTTCTTTGATCTTTGCAGAACACAAAGCGTCCAAGGGCTTACCCCTGAACAAATCAGGTTAATCTTGTTTCCATTTTCTTTAAAACTTAATGCTAAATTATGGTATAATTCTTTGGAACCAGGATCAATTCAATCATGGGAGCAATTGGCAACAAAATTCTTGAAAGAATTCTTTCCAGCTCAGAAGACCAGACAACTAAAAAGAGAAATTCTACTCTTCCAACAAAAAGATGGCGATTTATTCTTCGAGGCATGGAAGGACTTCAAGAACAAGCTTCTCAAGTGTCCTACGCACAATATACCTAAGGATGATCAGGTACAAGCACTTTATGAGGGTCTAAATGACACTAACAGAGCAATTGTAGATTCAGCTTGCAATGGAATCTTGATGAGAAAAAGTGGTGAGGAGGCCATCGAACTATTTGAAGAACTCAGCGAGAACTCACAGCAATTCTCAATAAGGAGGGGCCTTTCGAAAAAACAGGGAGTTTACGAAAATTCTAGCAATGATAGCATGCAATTAGAAATGGAAATTATGAACAAAAAGATCGATATGCTTGTGAATACAATTTCAACGTTGGGTGGTGTAAAAAACCAACCAAAAGAAATTTGTGCAATTTGTTCTCATTCTGATCATACAACTAATACATGTCCCATGTCTTCTTTCACAGATCATGAGCACGCTAACTACGTAGGACAGGGAATGTACCCACCCCAGAACAACCCTTTTTCAAACACGTACAACCCAGGATGGCAAAATCATCAAAATTTCTCATGGAGCAATAATCAAAACCATCAAGGCACTCAATTCGCACAAGGGCATGCACATCAATTCCACATTGAGAATGGGTTTGATCGGCCAGTACAAGAACAGAAGAAGTTGGATTTCGAATCCACCATTCTTCAATTACTCCAACAGCAACAGCAAACAAGCAATCAACAAGGGCAGGCCATTCAAAAATTGGAAACTCAAATCGGTCAAATTGCTAAGGAGTTAAGTGAAAGAAAGGCAGGAGAACTCCCACCACAAACCATACCAAACCCTAGAGTACAAGAACAGCTCCAATCGGTGACAACACTAGAGGACGATATTGAGTTTAAAATGTTTGCTGCACCACACGATGATCAGGGAATTTTTGACCAAACATTTCAGGAACATAGTGTTGAACCATTACAAGCAACAATTACACACCCTCTAATATTATCTCATGTTGAATAGGAATACTATGACGGGAGAATTGAAGAGACAGCACATTACCTTGGAACTCCAAAACCATATTCAGGTAAGCTTGCACCTGCATTTGAAAATTTTGTGTCTGATAACATTTGTGTTTCCCCAGACCAGTCGACTGGTGCATGGAGCCAGTCGACTGATACCAGGACCCCAGACGTGGAGCTGAAGCCACTACATGAACACCTGAAGTATGAATATTTGGGAAAAAACCAGACATTACCTGTGACAGTTGCTGCAAATTTCAGGATGCAGGAAGAAGAGAAGCTGCAAGGAGTCTTTCAAGAGCACAATGGTGCATTAAGATGGACCATTGCTGATAAGCTGATGTCAAGATGGTACGGTCCATAAATTGTTGCAAAGGTTTTCCCCACATGGAGCGTTGGCGAATAATCAAACGTTCAAGGTGAATGGGCAGAGGGGGAAACATTATAATAAGATGAGTTGTGAGCCGCGGGCCATTCAATACATTGCACAACTCATCGAGTCTAGCTGAAGACAGGAAACACAGCGCTTATTGGGAGGCAACCCAATTTTTCAGGGGAGTACTTACACTCTCTATGTATTTATTTCTTTAATCATTTCTTTATTTCTTTATTCTATTTTCTTTCCTTCAAACTGGGTGGTAACACATGCCTATACTTTAAGTTTTGTGCGAACATTGAGGACAATGTTCCATCTAAGTTTGGGGGTAGTTGTTTACATTTGGAGTCTTTTGATTTTTTTTAGGATAAACAATGTCTTATAAAGTAAGAGTAAGGATACTTATTTACTTTAGGATTGTTGAGTTTCATAATTCCTTACAAAATTATATGAGTCATGCTATTATACATTAAAGACAAATGTGATGCTTTTTCTAGTGATTATTCCCTTTGATCTAGTCCTAAACAGAGTTTAAGTAAATAGAGTAAAAACGAAAAAAAATAAATAAAAATTCTTATATGAATAAAGTCAATCTACTCCAATGTTTTGAGTTGCTTAGTAACTAGGGGTATTCATCACAAATGTTTACTTTTACGTCAAACGGCAACTTAAAATATGAGTATGCAAAGCACTTAAAAGTTTGTGACTTGTTGAGTAACCGGGTGGAGTCATCACAAATGTCTTGCACTCGCGTCAAAAGGCAAGTGACAACGTAGAGAAGAGACCTACAAAAAAAAAAAAAAAAAAAAAAAAAAAAAAAAAAAAAAAAAAAAAAAAAAAACCTTAGTTTGCTACTCGGTTTGTAGTAGAGAAAAGGGATAATCACAGATGGAGTTGTTACATACTATAATTAAAATTAATTGCATGACAAATATGATTGGGTTTAGGGATTATGACTAAATAATTGCACCGAAGAAAGTGGGTATACTTGTTTTTACTTTATTTGCAATTGTTTGTATTATTGATTGCAAAATTTTGATGTTTGCATAATGAGACATTTTTTTGGTCTGATGAGTTGAGTCTACTATTATTTTCCCCTTGTTCATAATTTTACTTTTTGCTTGAGGACAAGCAAAAGCTAAGTTTGGGGGTATTTGATGAACTCAATAATATTTACTTTTAGGAGCAATAATCTTAGTGAAATTAGACATTTAAATGCTCTGTATGTGGTGATTTACTCTTCTTTTCTCTTTTCCATAGGAAACAGCCTAAAAGCAGCAAACGAAGCAGATTCAAGACTAATACAGACTGAAAGATGATTACACAGAATTTGCAGAGCATCGGTCGACTGGTTCTTCAAACAAATGACTGGACAGAGAGATTGAAGGGGCTCGGCACAGTCGACTTACATCCAACACCAGTCGACCGAACAGATTAATTGTGAATCTACAGATGTCTCGATACAGTCAACTGCTTCCCAAGCCAGTCGACTGGTCTTCGGCGGAGTCAGAAGATTAGATATTTAAAGATCCTTCCTCATCCAAATCCAAATCAAAGCAGATAAGGAAGAAACGAAGGAAAGAGAAAGAAATAAAACGCAGATTAATTAAGGAAAGAAATAAAGAAAAGAAGAGGACTTTTCAGCAAAGTGCAAACCCTAATTCCGTGTTCTATAAATATCAACCAAGAGGCAAGAAAGAGGGAGGCCGGATCCATCAACAAGAAAAGCCATCGACAGCAAGCATCAAAGAAGGAGAACAAGTCGACTGCTGATTGGGCTCAATTTCCACATCATACAAATCAGTGTTCTTCTGTTCTTCCTTTGAATCTTTTTTTTATTGTAGTCATGAATTCTATTTTATCAATCAATAAAAGTTTTATTATGTGGAACTAACTTTCATAGTTGGGTAGATTGAAACCGTAGTTATGTAATGCTTATATTCTTCTGAATACTACTCTATTACTTATTGATTAAACCTGAGTGAATTGGAATAGATTTATAATAATCAAACTTGTTCAGAGTCCTAAGGGCAGTCGACTGAGGAGACAGCAAGTCGACTGGTCTGAATCTGAGATTATTAAGTTTGTGTAGTATAGATCTAAATCTGTTATATGAGCATATTGAGACGACCCGTATCTCGTGTTCATATCTTGTAACAAGGGAATCTTTCGGGGTTCTTGGTTTAATCAACTTGAAGGATCTAGATCTGATACCAATTTCTAGAACTTCAAGTGTTTGTTCGTTTCCATTGTTCATATGCTTTCTTCAAGTGCAACTTAGTAGATACCATGCTAAATACTTAAGGAAAGAAACGAATTAGAGTAGATACTATGCCTAATTCTTGGCTTAGGAAAACATTAACTTTAAGGAGTAGATACCATGCCCTTAAAGGAACAAACATGAGCAATTGGAGTAGTATACAACTTAGCATTACTGACTATAGGTGGAAATCAATACCCAACTTCTTTAATAGATATTTGTGACTCAAATTGTGATGCTACTTAACTAGGTTTTTATCTTTTCATTTTTTTAATCAGAACTTTCAGAACAACACTTTATGATTTGATTTTTTCTTTGTTTTATTGATTAGTAAGTTAAATACTACAATCTCTGTGGGATCGACCCTTGCTCGTCACTACGCTTCTATAAACAATTCGTACACTTGCGAGGTTTTAATTTGTGTCTAGTTTATCTAGTTATTTAGATAGCTGGATTGCACAACATCCAGTCCTTTCTCACAAATTTGGCCAGCTGCCCCCTCTGGATGGCCTCAATCTCGTTCTTCAAGGCCCGACAATCATTGGTGTCATGGCCATGGTCCCGATAATAGCGGCACCATTTCTCTTTGTCCCTCTTCTTGCCGGGGGTGTTCATCTTCGGGGCAGGAGGTATCACCCCTTCTCAACTTCAATGAGAATAGTGGAAATGTTGGCATTAAGAGAAGTAAATTTTTCGAATCTGGGGGGAGGGCGACGCTGACCGCCATTGCCCTTCTGGAGCTTCTTGGCTCCCTCTTCTTCTCCTAATTTTCTTTTGGTTCCGGAGGAAGGCCCCTCAAAGTTGGGGCGATGCTCAGCTTCCTCAGTTCGGATATACTTCTCGCTTCGGAGAAGGAGGTCGGAGAAGTTTTGCAGGAGCTTCTTGGCGAGGGAGGACCGAAGGCTGGAGTTAAGGACATTCGACTGGAATGCTGCTGCAGCGACCGATTGGTCGAGGGAAGCGATAGACCTGGCTTCTGCAGTAAACCTTTTCACATAGTCTCTCAGCTTCTCACCCTTCTTTTGGTTGAGGTAGAGTAGCAAAATGCTGGTCTTCTCAGTTCGGCGGCTACTCACGAAGTGGGTGACGAAGAGGGTCTCGAATTGCTCGAAGGAGAATATTGAGGATAGGACGAGGCGAGAGTACCATTACCGGGCCGGACCCTTGAGAGTAGCGGGGAAGGTCTTGCACAGCAGAGCATCGGAAGCTTGGTGGATTAGCATGAGGGTCTTAAAGCTTTCGATGTGATCGACGGGGTCAGACTACCCGGAATAAGTCTCGAATTGGGGAGGCTTGAAACCTATTGGAACGGGCACCTCCATGATGGTCCGAGAGAAAGGAGGTCGGCTTGGACGGAGGGTCCTTCCTCTAAGCTCTTCTTCCCTGTCTAGCTGACCCAAGCGCCTCTCCATTTCGTGGAGACAACGGTAGACAGTGTCATCCCTTCGACGGTAATCAAACGAGCCTCTGGACTCGTCTTCGCACGAGGGAGAGCGGGGGCTACGACGACGGTAGCTCCGGGAGTGACGAGGACTAGGAATGTGCTGGGTGTTACTAGGAGCTGGGGGAGGAGTTAGGAACCGTCGGCAAGGACTTTGGACCGGAGGAGGAGTGGGGACCCTCTGAGCATTGTTATTGTTGGGTCGGAGATGGAGGGCTTGCAAGATGGTTGCCTGGAATTGCTGGAATTCGGCACGGGTGATAGGAACATTATCATCCCTTGGTGAGCGAGGCCATCTTCTATAATGCTCGGGGGACTCTCTCCGTCTTCGGTGAGGCAGAGACCTCCTATGTTCTCGGCGATGAGGAGATCGCTCATTTGGACGTTGTTGGCGGGAGACTCTCTCTCGGGCCCTCCTTTCATCCAAACAGTGGCGAAAATCCTATTCTTTATGCCGATTGTTAAGGGTGTTGCGGAGGTCATCGGAGGCCCGGGGATTGTGAGATGCCATGGAGTCGGTAGAGGGGTTGTGCACGGAGACGTGGTCATGTTGAAGAGGTTGTTTCGGAGGACGGGAGCCCCCCGCACCGGCATTCTAAGGCCCGGTCTGACCCCGAGGGGGTTGGAGGTTCTGATAAGGAGGTTGGTCCTGCTGCGGGGCCTGATCAGGTTGAGGAGGAAGTCCCGCCGGCTGGAAGGTCTGGAGGGGGATCTCCTGTTGGGGTTGAGGAGGAGTGGGTCCACGGTTGGACCCTCTGAATCTTAGCTTTCGGGGAGGCATGGCTGGGTAGATCTAACCAACGGGAAGAGGAAGGGCTGCTATTCGTTACTTCCGACAGACGGTGCCAATCTGTTACCGCTAAATTTGGTGTGGAGGCAAACAGATAGTATTTGTGGATTCTTAGGGAAACTGAATAGACAAACCTTAACCTTCTCCGCCGGAGTTGGACCGTTGACTCCTGCCGTTCACCTGCAAAAAGTGCGAGACACCGGGGTTGATCCCGGCGACGCACCCTCCGACGCTCAAGTCAGTAATCAGAGAAGATTATGAGAGAGCATAAATTGGCAAAAGATTGATTACTTCTTAATGGTGGGGGATGGGGGTATTTATAGCCGCCTTTGGGATCATATTAGGAATGTAATCCCTAATTCTCAGTGAAAGGATAGATATGAATCAGGACCGTCGATTAGGATTAATCAGAAACCCTAATTCTATCCTGCTGGACCGGGTTCGCTGCGGGTTGAAAACCCGTACCCAGTTGAGATGGGTCCGTTTGCGGGTTACTGGGCTTTTGGAAAGAAGACACAGTACCCACTTCAGACTCGTTTGTAGGTAAAATTACCATTTTGCTCCTAGGCTTTGAGATTCGCGCCCGATTTGGACGGTTCCGATTTAACCCTATTTTTAGCCATATCAGCAGCCTAACCTCAAAATGGCAGCACATCCCACCGGCGGTAGTCACTCCCACTCCCGCTCAGCCTTCACCTCTCCCGATGGCGCAACACCCCCCTCGACGTCAGCCATCTTGATGTCGGTCATCCCCGCCGTGCCGACCGCATCTATACTTCATATCTTTAAAACAATACCATGCCTATCCCTAGTCGGTTACACCGACGATCTCACATCCGCTCTGAAGGCCCGGCCGGTGGGGGGGGGATGACAAGGGAGTCCTCCCTCCCTCTCCCATCGGAGCTTCTCTCTTCCTCTCATTTTGTTTTTTGGGGAATTTGGTAGAGTTTCTCTCTCTAGAAAACCTAGAGAGAGAAACTCTCAGAGTTTTTTACTTGATTATATTATGATATTTTGTTTATATTCCGATACTTGGATTACTCTAACTGCTGGTATGTTTTGGGAGCTTTTGACTATGAAATTTATCTTCATAGGCTCCAGCATGCTATTACTACGTATGCTCTGGAAAGTGCTTTTATTTCTATAATAATTTGGCTGGAATTCGTTTAGGATTCTATCTATTTCTTCAACAAAAAAAGTTTGATGTGTACATTAACACACCAGAGCACCACGGGGTTGGAGCAGATTCAAGCGAGTTCGCAGGTAGTTTTGTGATAAGCACAATCACACCAATTAAGAAGAATATGATGGTCAAGACCAAGCTGAGGGTTGGAATTACGGACTTGCTTGAGGATCTTGATGCAGAGGGCGATGACAGCGTGCTTGTTACGCTCATGTGTAGGTCTGGAACTGTGAAAATTGGGGGTGTCAAGATTGAATTCCCTTCGTGAGAAGAGAATAAGTTTCTGAATAATAATTAATTAAATTAGGAAATGTTTGTATTTAAGTGAAAGTAATAATTATCAACATTATTGATATTCGACAACCACATCTTGTACAGTTGATATGATTTTTCACTCTTAAGTAAGAGGTCGCAAGTTTGATTTCGGCGTTAGACAAAATTAATTATAAATGTTGGAAAATTCCTCTTTTCCAGCGAGGCTTCGGCCGGTTAGCTTTGCTTTTTTTTTATTAAAGCCATTGGTCACCTTGTTACAGATTTTAAACCCATTAGTGTTCTGAACTGCTGCAATATTGAAACTTAATGTTTGGTTTTTGGTTTTGTTTAATTTGTAGTGAAGTGTGTTTAAATACATTCCCGGACAAATCAACAATGCATATGACTTGGGTGGCCAAGAAAAAAGGTACCGGAGAAATAATAAAGCTAAAAGCATGCCCAAAAGAAAAGATTAGGATATGAGTTGGATGTAAAGTTAGCTTGCTGATGATGGTAAAAATCGCAGCAAATTAGGACCATGCGATTCCTTCACTAATTTCATAGCTTCCACAGGTAAATTAACCATCACAGACCTCTTTAACAGGTCTGGTTTTTCTCCAAGACATGGGCTTCTTTCAAGCCCATAAAAAGTGATAGACCAGGCCCACTAGGAGAGACACCCAGCCCATGAAGACTAGGAGTCAAATCTCTTATCCCCTAACATGAAGATCTTATCTCTTGAGGGGGAGAGACATAAAACAGATAAGGAATTCAAATTGATCTAACGGACACAAATCAAACTCTTGATATGTCTCTCAGGCCTATAAATACCCCTCCTCCTCCACAGTCAGAAGGTAATCAACAATTCACCAGTTTTCTCTCTCATACTCTCTTTTTCTTTTTGGTCTTGACTTGAGCGTCGGAGGGTCTGTCGCCGGGACCACCCCCTGGTGTTTCAGGTTTTTTGCAGGTCCATCGGCTGTATCAACAACCGTTGGATTCACATCACGGTGGTCAATCAATGATCAAGATTTAATCTCAAGAGCTCTAACCACTTTTAACGGCCAAGGTCAAAGGTCAGACTTTTAATAGTTTTCATCAATTATTAACTCACTATTTGTTTACTCCCACACCAAAATAAGCAACAACAGATTGACGTCGTCTGTGGAAAAACTACACAAGTCACACTTGCCGCCATGCCACCAAGACCAAGAGGCAGAGGCATGTCCCCAAGCCGCCGCACTAACTCTCTTCGTCAACCAGCTCCTTCTATGGAAGATTTGATTCCTCCTCAACAGTCGCCCCGACAGCCTAATGACGCTCCTTCCAACAAAGAGGCCCTGGGGGGGCTCCTGACAAAACCAATATGAACAATATTCTCAGTACGACCGCATCTCAGTCCATAATACTTCAACTGATTCAATGGCCTCCCGAGGCCCTCAGGGGTCTAAGGATCTCCGCTAGGTTATCAGTGTCAGGCAACAAGGAACAGATTTGCGAATTCAATTGGACGAGAGGCGCACCCGATCTAAGGCCTCTCGCTCGGTCCATCAAGCAAACCAGAGAAACAATTTTCCTAGACAGAGATCAAGGCAATCATTTACTCACAGGGGGCGCACCACAATAAGGAGCCTGACTCATGAGAGTCGAAAGCTTCTCGCGCAGAACAAAGGGAAAAATGCCCCAGTCACTAGGACCGAATTGGATAAGTTCAAGCTCAGCATCCTCCAAGCTATCCAAGGAAGTCAATATCTGGGCCAGCCCCCAACGAAGAATCCACCGACTCAACTGGGTCCTAGGAGAAGGACGACCAAGTCCTTTTCCGTATCCAAGAAGTAGAAGATCGTCTAGAACAGATGAAGAATGAGAGAAACCGCTCCAGTAGGGCCTATCGCCTTAGTCAACCTCCCTTCAGCAAAGCCATCCTCGATGCACCCATCCTAAGGGACTTTAAAGCTCCTCAACTCGAATTCTACAATAGAGAATCAGACCCTAACGACCATATCGAGAGCTTCAAAACACTCATGATAGTCTATAAAGCCACTGATGCGCTCATGTTTCGAAAATTTCCCACAACACTAAAAGGATCAGTAAGGGAGTGGTATTCGCGCCTGACTCCAGGATCAATATTCTCTTTCGATTAGCTCGAGGAACTTTTCATAGCGCACTTTGTTACTAGCCACAAGGCTAAAAAAATAAGTGTCTCCCTGTTAGAACTGAAGCAAACAGATGGAGAACTGCTGAAAGACTTTGTCAAACGTTTTACAACTGAAGCAATGTCAATTTCCGCCTTGAACACTTCAGTGGCAGCTGCAGCTTTTTGCCATAACGTCACTAACAAAGACCTGAAAGCCTCCTTCACAAAAAAACCACCCAAAAGTTTCACTGAGCTCCTGGAAATGAGTGATAAATATATCAAGATCGAGGAAGCTCTCTATCCTCAAGGCAAGAATGATTCATCTTCCGGGAGCAAACGGAAGAATACAAGCGAGGAAGAACCCAGGAAGTTTCAGAAAAGCGGCGCAGGTCAACACCGTCTAACTCTAGCACCACGCTTCGACAAGTTCACTCCTCTCAATGCAAACGTATCAGCCATCCTCATAGAAGTTGAGAAGGACGGAATAATCTGCCCTCCCCGCAAGATGTCAACGTCTAGCAGGAGAAGAGACAAATAAGTGGTGCACATTTCATAGAGATCATGGACACACTACTGAAAACTGTCGAGCCCTTAAAGAAGAACTGGAAACCCTAATTCGCAGGGGATCTCTCCAACTTCGTTCAGAAAGACAACAACGCCGAAAACCCTCTGCCCCGGGGGGCTAATTAGGGTCAAGAGAGGCCATACGAGTCACAAGACTCTGAACACATGTTGTCCTCAACTCCATTAAAGGAGGCCCGATGGGGGGAGATTCCAACTCCTCCCGCAAAGCTTTCGTCAGGGAAGTCAACTCCATAGATAACATTTCATCTGCCAAAAGCACCGGGGTCCCGATATCTTTCTCCGATAAGGACTTAGAAGGCGTTTGAACACCTCATTATGACGCATTGTTCGTAAACCTTTGCATGGTGAATCATGAGGTACGCCGAATCCTGTGGACAATGGCAGCTCAGTAAACATCCTCTTCATGGCCACATTCGAGGCTCTCAAGCTCTCCCGAGACCGACTCAAGCCAGCCGGTTATACACTCCACGGATTCTCTGGTGTCCCCGTTCAAGTAGAAGGAGGCATCACTGTCATGCCCCGCTTTCAAAAAAGGAATACGGAATACGAGTACGCGACACAAGTCCAGCGAATGACTTTCACCATTCATAAGCTGTCAGGATCTTTACAATATATACAAGAATAAACCAGAGGTATACAAGAGGAATAGTCAACCACGCATGAATAAATGAATTAATGTAGTCAACATGATTACTTGAAACAAGAAATAAGAAAACTGAATTTCAAATAATCAAGTCTGGAACAAAACACAAGTCTGGGACAAAATTTCCAATACAAATAATCCAAGTACAACAAGAAATAAATAACAGCAAGAACTCCAGCCAACTAGAATCTTTGATCACCTAATCCATCAGAAAACTGGTTACCAAAGTTTGCAAGTGAAAATTTTGCAAGAAAAGGAAAGAAAAAATAAGCGTCCGTCAATGCAAGTTACGTGCCGCTTGTATTGCCGGCAACAAGTATAGAAAAAACAAATAAATAAGAATAGAGTAACAGCGGAAGCAAGTATAGCATGGAAAGGATGTAATAGCAAAATAGAGCAACTAACTCTAAGCCAAGGAAAGAAACAAATAGTATGGCAAGATAAACGGGTGTAAGTGGCATGTAACAGATGTCAGGTAGCATGCAAACGAGTAACGAGTAACAAGTGTCAAGAATCAAGTATCATGTACAAGTAACAAGTAGCATGTGTCAAGTGATCATGTTGTTCTCAGTCTTGTATCTAGTCCTATCTAGGTACTACTTTATGCGTTCCAGATTTTTAGTCCATGGTTGCTACATTCATGCAAGTTATGTTTTAGATTTCATAGTGGATCATAAAGGATAGTGTACTCAGGAACAAGTATCAAGCTCCAAGTATCAAGTATCAAGCTCCAAGTGTTACGTGTCAAGTGTGCAATTGTAAGTAATCACGTGTCAAGTATCGTGTATTAAGATCCAAGTGTCAAGTATCAAGCTCCAAGTATCAAGTGTCATGTAGGATCTATAGATCCTTTTCTGAGTACACGTTTCTGTATTTTCCACTATTAGATCTTTCCCTTTAACCCCGACTTGGTTTCTTGTAATTAATATTTAAATCAAGCATGAACGTGCATAAACAAGTCAAGAAACATGGTAAGACAACAAGGGACAAGTAAAAGTTGAACAATGGACACAAACGGATGACAAACGACTCATCAAGGGCTAGGACAACGAAACTTCTAGTTCTGGACAGCAAGATACTATTGTACCAAATCTGACATTTCCATTGCCACAAATAAGCAAATCTGGATTCGTTAGAAAATCTAGAAAATAGACTCTCGGCCGAATCCAGCACATATATACAAGTCACATAATAATCACAGAAATATGGCTCAAAATGGAATTATATACAGAATTCATGTTCAGCCAGAAATCACAAGTTTGTATTCACAAGTATGAAAATGGCATAAAAAATTATTTATTAAATCCAAGAAAAATTTGGAGTATTTCCTAGTAGGTCTAGTATCAGCAAATATAATTTCATAATATTCCAACATAGATAGAATAGTCAAAGAAATTCGGGAAACAGCAAGATACAGCGAATTTGTAAACCTGGAACTCATGACATAGCAGTACTAAAACAATGATTGATTACAATGTATAGCTCGAAATCCAAATCCGTCAAAAAGGTGATAAAATAGATACATCAGGCTACATTTTATGTTGACAAAGTTTTTACCAAAAGCAACTGGAATCAGGTTGAAAACATGGTTATTTACCGAACAACATGCAAAACTGGAGATATAGTATTTTGTTCACAAGCATAGAATAGTTTATAAATGTCATCAAATAAATCTTCAAAAATTTGGGGTTAATCCCAGTCAAGTCTAGTCATAGCCAGCAAAATATTAGATCCAAATCTTATTTTTAGCATCAGTATTACAATAAATAATTACACTGAAATCACATAAAACAAAATCTAAAATTTCTAACACATCTGTAGCAAAACAGTAATAACTTGCAACTCACAAATCGAAACTGAGATCTGTCAAAAATTCTGAAAAGCAAATAGCGAGGTATACGATTTATATTCACAATTTAATTTGATTTACTGACCTCAACGGGGTCTAAAATACTGAAACAAAATGAGCCAACAGCAAAAAAAGGAATCTCTTCTTATGCATTAAATCAAATAGTTCATGTGCAACAAATCCAAATTATGACAAAATACAAAACATGGTATAATAAATGTCCAAAACAACTTGGTATGGGTGTCTAGCAAGTCTACCACAAGAGATTACAACTAACACATCAAGCATGCAAGATTCATACAACATATCATGGATCACAAAATAACATACATACATGCATCAAGTCTAGATTATTTCTAAATTATTTTCATGTCGCGTGTGTAACAAAAGACGACTAGCGGAGATCAACAAATAGAGAAAAAATCTAACAAGGGTTTGCCATGAGGATGAATCTAGAAACAAAGGCCACACTACAGGCGGTATTTAGTACTTGTATATTCAACAAAAAGGAATACAAGTTACTTGCCTTGTAATTGACGGCGGATCTGACGGAAAGCGAGAATAACGGGAATAGATTCCCGGGCACGAACACAATACCAACGGACGAATCACGAACAACCACGAACAAGATCACGAACACAACGACACGAACACACGGCTCTAGATCCAACACGTGCACACACAAAGAGAGAGGGACACAGCCGGGGTGCACACTACCGAAGGGTGAACGACAGCGGTGACACAGGGGCACGGCGGTGTTAACGACACTGGATGGTGTTGCTGGCTGGCGTTGCTGCTATCTGTGTGGTCGACTTAGTGCTCGAGAGGAGAAGGGAGGGGCTGCTGGCTGTGGCGGTGGGCTACTATTCAGCCTTGGGATGAAGGCAGGCGCCGGCAACGAGGTGTAGCGGCCAGGATGGGTAGGTCTGGGTAGGGATGCAAGGTAGGGGGGAGAGAGAGAGAGATAGAGATGGTGATTAGGGTTAGGGTTTTTGGAGATAGGAATTGTAGATGACAATAACCAATTTGTTGGGGATTAATAAAGAGAGATTTTTGGCAAATTGTGATCTGGAGAATCAAGAGAATAGGGAAAAAAGATATGATCTGCTTGTTAGGGAACGTGAAGAAGATATGGGATAGAATGGGTCAAAGAAGTGGGTACTGGGTTGCAGGTTAGGATCTAGTAGGACAGGTATGAGGGTTCAATAGGGTATATTGGGTAGAAAACCAGATCCAACAAGACAGAGCTCAAATAAATAGGAAATTGGGACATGAAATGCAATAAATTGGAAACAATAAATCATCCAGAGACAAAAATAATTGGCAGACTAAAGAATCACAGAAGAATCAAACAAATAGATGAATATATAAATACTAGAAAGAAGAACAAATACATGGTTCAGGAAAAAGAAAGAGTACAAATAGGTAGAATACACTGGAAGAAATAATACAATACAAAAATACAGAAAATGGGATACAGGAGTTACTGTCACACTGGATGTGACAGCAGGGAAAGCCCCCGTTATTCGGAACGGAAGCACTAGACTTTATGGTAGTCGATATCAAAGCCCCATACAATGCTATATTCGGCTGTCCTGGCCTAGCGGCCTTCCACATGAAAATGAAGTTCCCAACAGAATCTGGCATATGCCAAGTTGTAAGGAGCCAACAGGCAACACAAGAATGCTACATTGCAACAATGGGGGGCTCGGTTCTCCCCCTCGACTCTATAAAGACACTGCCAGAAAGCAGTCACAATAATTCCAAGACTGTAAACAAGCTTGAAGCTACTGCCATAAACAATTCTACCAAGAACTTCCAAACCTGCTACATCATCTCTCACCAGGTCCGAACTAGTTCTCATCATAACACAGTAATAAACCTGAATCCCTCGCTCGAAGCCACTCCGCTCATTCAACGGAAACAAATAATCTTGCCTAAACACATTTGTGCGAAGATTTCTCTTTCTCTATGCAAAACAATGGGGGGTTCCCTCCAAAACAGGCAAGTCCAGGCAAGGTCTACCAAGTTGTTCGCCTAACGGCTCATCAACTCGAAGACCCGGGGGGCAAGGAGATATCAGCAGAACTTGGAAGGTAGAGCACCTTGTGAAGGTGAGTGAGGGCATCTGAAACGTCCTCTCTTAATAGTAATAACAAATTTTCTCAATTTGTAATAACGGTCAGCCACTAGAGCAGCCGCTAAGTTTAATTTCCCAGCAAATTTTCTTAATTTGTAATAATGGTCAGCAACTAGAGCAGCCGCTTAGTTTTATTTTCCAATAAAATGTAGCATGATTTTTTGCAAAATTCTTGTACAATTCTACGGATGCATACAGTGAGTTGAGTGTCAAACTTATACACAAAAACGGCACCAAAAACTCGTTAAAAGCTTCCTACAAGACGGGTTCGGAGTCCATACCCATGGTTCGAAGTTACTCTAGCAATTTGCAATGAAGCAAGTTCAGAGCGCACTTAGCCATTTGATCTACTCCTGCAACCTGTTAATTCATCAAAGCAAACAACGAGCTAAACGCCCAACTTACACCTAATGCGACACTAAACACTCGTTACAAGCTTTCCATAAGACGGATTCAGAGTCCATACCTATGGCTAGAAGATACTCTAGCAATTTACAAAGAAGTAAGTTCAGAGTGCGCTTCGCCATTCGATCTGCTCCTGCAATCCGTTAGTGCCTCCACGACCGGTTCAGAGTCCATACCCATGGCTCGAAAGAGACTCCAACAATTTTCAAAGAAGCAGGTTCAAAGTACGCTTCGTCATTCGATCTGCTCCTGCAACTTGTCAATACTCAAACTAACTAGTTTGGAATCCATACCCATGGCTCGAAGTTACTCTCGCAACCTTCAATTACACACGTTCAGAGTTCAACTCTTCATTCGATCTGTTCCTGAAACTAGTTAAAATTCCTTGAAGACAGATTAAGAGGTCTAAAATCTTGGATCACAGTTACTCCAGTATCACTTGTAAAAGCAACACTTAGAGTTCAACTCTCCACACGATGTGACTCTCACAATTTGTCGGTGGACCCATACAGCAAGTTTGGAAAACGACTCTTTCTCAGAGTTACACCTACAACTGGCTGAGTTCAAGGCGTAGAAGTTCTAAACTCCGTTACATACCGTCGACGGTTCGTTAGCTATACGCAACATACTTGAGGCCCTGTTATTTAACTACAAAGAACCCAGTTGATGACACCTCAATCATGACAGCAAGGATCAAGCATATGAAAAGAATTCTTCAAATCACATAACTATCGCAAACTCATATATTCAGATCCAGTACCACTACAAATATCTACAAATACAAAATGGTTAGTCCAGAGTCTAACTCTCCCCAAGAACAGCTCATACGAATAGCCAACCCCAAGACGATGAACCATAGGACAAGACGCCGACACGTAGAAGACTTCTTATTTCACGAACTACAAGTCTCATTACAACAACAGAATTACAACGAGTCCACATTTCATGGCTAACAATCGCTACCAAAAGTCCTGCGAATACTGTACAACAAACTGCCATGTAAGTTGTTCTTCCAGCTACACACTAGAGAGATGTTCTGCTAAGAGAAACAAACCTCTTTACCGGCCTCCTACCAGCTAACAACTCTATAGGGCTTCCTCAACTCTTGATGATGAAATTCAAGACAAGTCTTCCTTAGGCAGGAAAGCTCCAGGTTTATCCGATCACCTTCACCTGAGCAAACTCCAACTCCGTATCGCTTAAAGCATCGTGCGAACGGGAGAATCCCAACTCTGTCAAGCACAGCGTATCACGAAGTATAGCAAGCTCAATGTCCCGAGGACCTCGTTCGATGTACGCAACTACTTGTCAGCAAAGAGAAGAATGGAATCACCTCAATGCTGAACAAACACAAGTGACTTCACTTCAATATTAAGAAGATTCAGAATACCCACAACTCATTCGCTCTAAAAATGAGTTCGGCACTACGAACGCCACTTGAGTTCCTCCGGCAAACAACTCGTGAATATCAAGCAACAGATTCAACATCCTGATCTTTGCTTAGGCTCCATGAATAACTCGTTGGCTCCAAACAACGAGTTCAACGCTCCGCTCACCGCTTGAGCTCCATCGATAACTTGTTGGCCCCAAATAACAAGTTCAATGCTATGCTCTCCGCACATGCTCCATCAACAACTCGTTGACTCTAAACAACGAGTTCAATGCCCTTATCTTCACTCAGGCTCCATAAACAGCTTGTTGACTCCAAACAACGAGTTCAATGTTCTGTTCAATACTTGAGCTTCATCAACAACTCGTTGGCTCCAAACAACGAGTTCAATATTCTGCTCACTGCTTGAGCTCCATCAATAACTTGTTGGCCCCAAACAACGAGTTCAACGTCTTGGACTTCGCTCAAGCTCCGCCAAACAACTCATTGGCTCCGAACAACGAGTTCAATGCTCTGCTCACAACTTGAACTCCGTCAGCAACTTGTTGGCTCCAAACAACGAGTGCAACGCCTTGATCTTTGCTCAAGCTCCATCAAACAACTCATTGGTTCTAGACAATGAATTCAATGCTCTGCTCACCACTTGAATTTTGTCAACAACTTGTTGGCTCCAAACAATGAGTGCAATGCCTCGATCTTCGCTCAAGCTCCACCAAACAACTTGTTGACTTCAAACAACGAGTTCAACGCTCCGCTCTCTGCTTGAGCTCCATCAATAACTTGTTGGCTCCAAATAGCGAGTTCAACGCCTTGGTCTTCAGTCAAGCTCCACCAAATAGCTCTTTGACTCAAATAACGAGTTCAACGCTCTGCTCTCCGTACGAGCTCCATCAACAGCTCGTTGGCTCCAAACAATGAGTTCAATACCTGAGTCTTCGCTCAAGCTCCATCAACAACTCATTGGTCCCAAATAACGAGTTCAACGCTCTGCTCACCACTTAAGCCCCATCAACAACTCGTTGGCACCAAACAACGAGTTCAACGCTCGCTCACTGCTTGAGCTTCATCGACAACTAGTTGGGTCCAAACAATGAGTTCAATGCCGTGGTCTTTACTCAAGCTCCACCAAATAGCTCGTTGGCTCCAAACAACCAGTTCAATGCTCTACTCACCGTTTAAGCTCCATCAACAACTCGTTGACTCCAAACAAAGAGTTCAAAACTCTGCTCTCAGCATGAGCCCCATCAATAACTCGTTGGTTCCAAACAACGAGTTCAACGCCTTCGTCTTCGCTCAAGCTCCATTACAACAAGTTGCCTCTCCAAACTCACCTGGACCAAACGGTAGTCTCTAAATTAACTCGATCAACGAGTAACCTCTATAAACTTGCTGAGCGCAAACAGCAAGTTCAACATCTAACTCCATCACAGAAACCTCTATAAACTTGCTGGGACCAAACAACAAATTCAAGCTTAACTTTATCTCAGAGCTCTCTTTAAACTCATCGGGATCAAACGGGAGTTTCTACACCAACCCCACTACAGGTTGCCTCTCCAAGCTCGCCGGGGTCAAACGGCAGTTTCTACATCAACTTAATCTCAGAGTTGTCTCTGAACTTGCTGGAATCAAACAACAAGCTCTACATCAACTCGGTCGAAGAGTGGTCTGTCTAAAATTGCTAGGCGCAAACAACAATCTCTACGTCCAATTTCGTCCAAGAGTTGCCTCTACAAACTTGCCGGGCCCAAACAACAAGCTCAAACGTCCAACTCAATCAAAGAGTTGCCGCTCCACAAACTTTCTAGGTGCAAACAACAACCTCAAACGTCCAACTCAATCAAAGAGTTGCCGCTCCAAAAACTTGCTGGGTGCAAATGGCAAGTTCAAATGTCCAACTTTGTCACAAAGTTCTCTCCAAACTTGGTGGGGTCAAATAGCAAGCTCTACGTTAACTCAGTCAAAGAGTTGTCTTTCTACACTTGCCGGGTGCAAACGGAAAGCTCAATTGTTCAACTCCTTCCCGAAGTTGCCTCAACAACTTGCTGGGATCAAACAGCAAGTCTGCAACAGCTCTCCTCTGACAGCTATATATGCACAAGATCCACCAATTGAAGGTTATGAAGTAAAAGGTTGGTACACACACACACACACACACACACACACACACACACACACACACACACACACACATATATATATTAGGGGTGGGCTGAGTACGGTACCAGACTTTTTGATATTGTACCATTACCATACCAAACTAGTTCGGTTTGAAAATATGCAAACCGTTACCAACCAAAAAGTTCGGCATACCGAAACTTTGGTATACCGACTACTTCGGTTGGTACGGTTCGGTATTGGTGTTATACCAATTATGACCCAACAAATACCTTAGCAATTATCAGTACCAATAAAAATAACAAGTTAACAATATCACACAACTACTGAAACAAAAACAGAATAGACCACAAATCCATTTTCATTCCAAAAGCAAGCAGGGAACAGTAGCTTAAGAATAAACTTCTTAAAAGTCGCAAAAGGATAACATCAGTAGCCCTTGTTCATCTGCCAACACAATTTGTCAAAATAGTCATAAATTGGAAATAAAAAGTATTCTTCCCGTTCCCATATCTCCCTCAATCAAACTACATATGTGACTATATGCAATCATATACATTGCCCATGCTGAATGTGTTATATATACCTCTATAATCCTCACTCATTCACCTAACATTTGAAGTAATTAATTCAAGTTCTTGCATCTCCAGCTATGGGAAGAACAATGCTTGCTGCAGTTTTCTCATTAGCCTACTTCTTTTTTAAAGGTATATTATATATGTTCAATAAATTTATGTTTGATATATGCTTTCTTCTAGAATATATATAGCTCTTGCACTATGTATATATATAGTGTAAGAGCTAATTATCTAGTATCTCTACTATTGTAACTTAAAACCGGCTACATGAAGCCAACATTTGTTAGAATATACGTATATATAGCCATAATCTCATATCACTGTGGTAAATAATTAATTTTTTACTTAACATGTGTATGCCAGATTCTAGTCAATTTCTTTCTACAATAACTATAATTCTAGAGCATATGTGTAACTACCTTAGGCAATGCACATAATTTATATATATATATAATGAGAGATTAAATAATGACTATTCCTTCTAAAGAGAAATCAGGTCACTACGCATGCTTATCATCTGCTACTAATAATGGTTGGATCATTCTGTACTAATTTCAAAAGGATATATAATCGTGAGTGATTAATTTTTAGCAGGTCTCGGATAAAAACTTTTTCGGTACGGTATGGTAAAATACCGACTGAACCATATTCATACCGAAACCGAAGCGGATTTTAGAACTCGGTACGGTTGTACCGTACCATACTTTTGGTAACCAAATTTTTCGGTACCAAATCAATTGGTTCGGTTGGAAAAACAGTCAGTTGGCTCATTTCGCTATGATCGGCCACCCCTAATATATATATATATGTAAATCCAAGTCCAAAAAATTTCAAGAAATCCCCAACAAATGCCCACGGGTTCAATAGAAGAGGAAAAAAGAAACATGTTCCGGTCGAGTTCAAGTTCGCAAACCCCAACACCCAAAACATCCTAAAGCTATGAGATTAAGGGGTGTGGGTGCGGGTCCCAAACTCGAAAACCAAGACCCAAATGCCCAAAACATCCTAAAGCTGTGAGATTAAGGGGTGCGGGTGCGGGTCCCAGACCAGAAAACAAAAACCCGAACACTTCTCCTTCTTCTCCACCTTCATCTCCTCCTTCCAAAAAAGCTTCTTCTCCCACCGAAAATAGAGCTCAACTAAACACTCCAACTCCCAAACTCCTGCTTGGTCAAGACCTCCGCCCAGACTCCTAGTCGATGAGGGGATTTCACAGCTCGACCAATTCGAAGCTCAAGCGAGGGAAGACAAGACCCTTAGGACGACCAAGCTCTAAAAACCTAGGAGAAAATCCTAAGTTCTTAGCTCGGTGAGATGACCATCTCCATAGCCCAGTGAAGCGCCCCGTAGCACGACGAAGCTTCGAAATCCCTATAGCTCGGAAAAAAGCTCGAAGCTCCATAGATTAGTGACGTGCCCCCGCAGCTTGGCAAAGCTTCGAAGTCCCCATAGGTCAGTGAAGCGCCCTCGAAGCTCAGCGAAGCTTTGATTTCCCGTAGCTCGGTGGAGGCACCATAGCTTGTCGAAGATCACAGTTCTCCAAAGGACCTTAACCCTTAGCTCGCCCAAAATAGAGCTCGACCTACTCGAGAACAGTGCACTCGACCAAAGCTCCGATAACACAAACTTGAAGCTCAGAGAATTCGAAGGCCATAGCTCGGCCAAAACACGAAGCTCATAACTCGGCCAAATCGCATCTTCATAGCCCAAAGAGCTCGGCGAGGGGGATAAGTCAATAAAGAAACGATTCGACGTTTTCATGGCTCGACGAGGATGAGAACCCATAGCTCTGCGAAGGCATGGGGTCCCCGTAGCTCAGTCAAACCCTCAAAATCGAAAAAAATGGCCATAGCTCGGCCAAACGGTCGGCCAAGCTAGGTGGTCCTCGTCTAAATTTATGACCCTTGGATCCCTCCAACATTCGACCTCGCGTGTGATGGACGCATGAGATTAGACCACGTTGCCCCGCCTTTTTCCCCAACACTCTACTCTTTCCTCAGTCGTCTAATCCCACTCAGCGGACGAACCGGAGTGTGATGGACATCCCTGATGTTGCCACGTCGCCTCCCTAGAAGATCCTCACTTCTCCACCACTTGATCTCACTCAGCGGGCAATTCGACAACTGATCAACGCTCCTAATTAAGCCACGTAGCCCCTCATCACAGTGATAAGATCTTCGACGTCTGATCTCACTTAGCAGGAAAGTCGGCAACTGATCAATGCTGCAGATTGAGTGACGTAGCCGCTCAGCGCAGCGATCAGACCTCCACCGTCAGATGTCCTACAGTGCATGAGATTTCCTTGATCAATGCCTCAGATTGCATCAAAATTTGCGTTAATGTATGATTATTCTCAAAAAATCCCCAAAATCATTAAAAATTAGAAAATTATTTTAAAAATCCAAAAATAATTACATAATTCGGAAAAGTCAATAAATTTTTCTGAAAAATAATTAAAATTGGATTTATTAATTATAAATTTTGAAAAAGTGATTTTAAAATTAGGAAAAATTCCAGAAAAATTGGAAAAATCCAGGAAAATATTCACTGCCTTCAGAAGCCACAGATCAGTTCCAGGTATCTCCGAACACCCTGACTGCTAAGATTATACTCCACAGTCGAAAAGTAAGATGTACTACTCCCCGAAAGCCAATAAATTATCTTCCGGAAGTAGCGGGCTAATGATGATGGTAAAAATCAAAGTAAATCGGGGTTGTGCGATTCCTGCACTAATCTCAAAGCTTCCACAAGTAGATTAACCATCACTGGCCTCTTTAACATGTATGGGCCTTCTCTAAGACATGGAATTCTTCTAAGGCCATAAAAAGTGACAGACCAGGCCCACTAGGAGAGACACCCAGCCCATGAAGGCTAGGAGTTAAATCTCTTATCCCCTAACAATAAGATCTTATCTCTTGATGGGGAGAGACATAAAAGAGATAAGGAATTCAAATCGATCAAACGAATACAAATCAATCTCTTGATATATTTCCCAGGCCTATAAATACCCCTCCCCCTCTACAGTTAGAAGGTAATTAACAATTCGGAAGTTTTCTCTCATATTCTCTTTCTCTTTTTAGTCTGACTTGAGCGTCGCAGGGTCTGTCGCCGGGGCCACCCCCCGGTGTTTCAGGATTTTTGCAGGTCCATCGCCGCATCAGCAACCATCGGTTTTAGATCACGTTGGTCAATCAACAATCCATATTCAATCTCAGGAGCTCTAACCATTTTTAACGGCCAAGGTCAAAGGTAGGGATGGCAACTAGGCCGGGCTGACCTGCGACCCGCCCACAACCCGCTCACTAAAACCCAGCCCGTTAAGATACGGTTCGGGTCCAGGTTGAACCCGCGAGCCTAAGCAGGTCGACCCGGGTCGTCTAATTTGGGTTTCCAACCCGTTCAACCCAGCCCGTCAACCTGGTGAATAGTGCCCAACCCGCCCACCAACTCGCGGGTTTCGCACCGTTAGACCAGTACGGGCCAAATGTTCGATCTGCGGGTCCAACGGACGAAAAAACAGAGGCTTGCTGTTCTAGTCTTTTTTTTGGGTTTTTTTTGTTTTGTTTTTTTGGTTTTTTTTGTTGTTGTATTTTTTCCCTATAAATACCCCTTAAACCACTCTAAGAATTTCACACCTTATTCTCTTACTCTTTCTACTACTACTACTCAATTCTATCTCAATTCTTTGAAATTTTGTCAACAAAGAAGCTAGCAACATAGAAGCGACAAATTCCGATCATATCGAATTCAACATTCAACTACGTCTACTTCAAGTATTCAACTCCTCCAAGGCTCCAACAAAGAATCTCTCTTTCTATCTATATACAAGTCCGGACATCTACTTGTACGTCTACTTTTATTTTCACTCTCATTCTATATACGAGTATCCGCAAAGTACGGTATTAAAATTTCACAACCCTCTTATTATCTTTATATTTTTTTTGTAGTTAAATTTTTTGGGATCATATTAGTTTGTTGGTTTTTTTATCTTCTCTCTCACAACCCTCCTATTGTTTTCTAGATTTTTTGCTTTAACTTATCTCTCCTAGATTGTATTTAATTTTTTCACATAGACTACTATATCAACATGTCTAGATCACGAGGTAGTAGCCATAGCTAAACTGGACAAGATTCCACCGGCACTTCTCGTAGGCCTCTAATTGTCCCAAAAAATGAGTCCACCGAAGAGTACCATATGACCGGATACATTGATACACACGATGTGTTTGTGAGTGACATAGACATAGAAGAAGAACCACAAACACAAGCAACCGAAACAACACAACCGGGTAGTAGTAGGAAAACTAGGGGGGAAACTAGTGATTGGCACAAATTTTATGGTTAAATTCCGGACGAAGAAAATCCAGGTGTAGGTATAAAAATTTGTAAAACATGTTTGAATCTATACAAATGGAAGAAGGGTGAGGGGACGGGTACAATAAAACGACACATCCAAAATATACACAAAGAACTTCTTGTAGACCTACCCAGCCAACAAAAAATCTACCCTAGGACCGGTGTAGTTGATAGCCACTCTTATGATCCCGAACTTCTTCGTCGGGAAATGGCCCGATTAGTAATTAAGGAAGAGTTACCATTTTCCTATTACGATAGTAGGGACTTAGAAACTTTTAATCAAACCGCATTAAACCCGCATTCCAAAAGAATCCCTAGGAATACTTTGAAGTCAGATTGTTTTAAACTGTACAACGAAATGAGAAAAGCATTGATTGCCATTTTATGGAGTTTAATTTGTAGAGTTTCGTTAACTTTTAATTGTTGGAAGGGTTGCAACAATATTCCAATGATGAGAATAACTTGTCATTGGATCGACAGTGATTGGATTCTTCAAAAAAAGATCATATCACTTGTCGCGTTACCTTATCCCCATAGTGGTAATGAAATTGCAAATCGTATTTTAGAAATTCGTGATGTTTTTCATATTCGTCATAAAATTATGTGTATAAGTTTTGATAATGCATCTAACAATAATGCATCAATTAATATATTACAAACCGCATTAAGCCCTTCATGTGACGATATTTTTCATATTAGATGTGCATGTCATATTTTAAATTTATGTGTTCAAGATATATTAAAAATAGCCGACCCATATATAGAAAATATTAGAAATTGTGTACATTTTATTGCATTAAGTGGCACCATATTTCAAGAATGGCAAGATGGTATAAGCTTTAAAATGTACATTTTAGAAAATTTCCAAAGGATGTTAAACACCGATGAAACTCTACTTTTGATTTGCTATATATTGTTACTGAATATAAAGCATGTATAATGATTTTTGTGTGGCAAAAAAATATGCCAAATTTTAAATGACTCCCAAAGTTTGGTTTTATGCCGAATCTTTGTTAAAATTTTTAGAACCTTTTAAAACCGCAACTTTAAAATTTTTAAAATCTTATGAATCTACTTCAAGTAGCATTTTTATTTCAATAGTTACTATGATGCAAACTTTCAAAGAAATGATTGATGATGCTTTTATTAGTCATATTGTGAAACCTGCATACACCAAATTTTTGAAGTATTTTAATCTTCCTCCTATGTTGTATTGTATTGCAACTGTGATGGATACTCGTATCAAATTAGAAGGTACGAAGAGTTTGATTGAAATATTTTTTACTTTACTTGGGGAAGATGAATCTGAAATTGATTGGGAACATTTTTAGCTAAATTTGAATCGACATTAAATAACTTGTATGATTATTATGATAGAAGTTTTGAATCTAGTAGTACAACTACTTTAGTTACTTCTTTTTCTACTACTTCTAAAGGTAAAGGTAAGAGTAAACTAGATGATGCCACATTTAATTTACTTGCTAAAATTTAATAAAAAAAGAAACTATGATTAATCAACCAAATAAATTACATTGGTATAATAAACAAGATTCTGAAAGTTTTACTTCTTCACTAGATATTTTATAATGGTGGAAAGACCATGAACATACTTATAGTATTCTTAAATATATGGCTAAAGATCTACTAACTCCTCTTGTCTCTACAGTTGCTTCAGAAAGTGTATTTTCTACAAGTGGCAGGGTTCCAACCGATTACAGGAATCGTTTGAAGCCCCAATCGTTGGAGATTATCGTCTGCACAGAAGACTGGATGAAGATTGAAGATAAGACTCAAGAAAAAGGGTTCGACACATCTACAGGTGGAAGCAACTCGCCGGAACAACAACAACAACAACAACAATAACAACCAACATGAAGAATTGAAGACCAACAACAACAACAACAAATTGAACACCAACAAATTGAAAAAAATTATAAATGTATAAAAAATTGTATAAAATCATTATTTCTTATAAAAAAATATATGTAATTGAAGATAATTGAATTTGTATAGAAGATATTTGTTATTTTATAGAACAAATTAGTAGAAAATCTTTGTTTCTTTTGAAAAATTGGAAAACTTGTATAAGTTGAAATCATATTAATAATATATACATTTTTTTGGGCAATTTCACTCTTTGATTCTTATTATTATTACTAGGTTTGTCGTAGGCACATGCCTACGACACGTATTTGAAACAATGCAGCATATGAAAAGCCCTGTAAATAATAAAAAATATGCAATTCTATCTAACTAACAAATCACATAGGTATCAACATGTATATACAATTCAATGTAACTTTAGAGGTTGAAATTTACCCAAGTGAATATCTATTTAAATCTTCCACTGCATTTGAAAGTAGAGAAGATGAGATCAAGAAATTGAGAGAAAGAAGAAGAAGAATAGGGGGGAGAGAGAGAGAAATAATTAAATAAATAAAAGAGTTGTTTTGGGGGGAGATTTGAATTTGAGTTTTGGGGGAGAAAATGTATTTTGTGAGGTTAGATCTGGGCCTTTGATTTTGGACAGATTGAAGGAGAGCCACTTGATAGCTTTCTTTGTGTTTTATTATATAGATTATATTTTTTTAAGTTAAAAGATAAATTAAATAGCCGGGCTAACCCACGACCCGAACCGACCCGAGTTGGACTCAAATGTGTTCACGGGTTAGGAGGGTCGACATTTTGCAAATCCAACCCGGCCCAACCCGGTCCGGTTATCATTCAGACCCGACCCAAACCCGCCCTACTCGGGTTCCAACCCGGATGGGTTCGACCCGACCCGGCCCGGTCGACCCGTTTGCCAACCCTAGTCAAATGTCAGACTTTTAGTAGTTTTCATCAATTATTAACTCACTATCTGTTTTCTCCCACACTAAAATAAGCAACGACGCTAACTAAATCAATAATACATGTGCATGAACAATTTGACTTTTCCTATATTTTCATGACCTTTTTTTTTATCTCAATTTTCTTTGCCATAACTAGATCACAATTCTATATTTAGCATTTCTGAATGAGAATCTAACCAAACATGTCATATTTCTAAGTTGTTGTATATTATTGGTAATTTTTCTTTTGAATACAGACAGGGATTAGTTGGGCGGTGGATTCGTTGAGAAGCTTCTCTCTTCTTTTGAATTTTCATATGCCGACCGTATTACTCTATTTTTAGATAAGAACACCAAAAGATTAAGGCTACTTCTGGTAACGTAATTGGAATAAAACTAATTGGACTATTATTTATTTATTTATTTTTACTCTCTTTTTATTATCTTGTATTTTACAACCAATCATCCATTGCAACCTTTTCTCAACAAAGGGAGAATATGTAAGATGCATCGATTTGAAGGGGACTGTGAAGAAGTGATTCAATAGTATAATGATTCAGATCCTCACTTGACCGTCTTCTTCAAGATTAATTTGAGCTACTTAGGGATTTTAGACGAGCAGCGGTGCATTTTGGTCCAACTCTAATGGGCTCCCTGTTAGGATTTGTAGATCCAAATACACGATAATGGGGTTGGAGAAGACATACGAGAAGTAGAGTCGAAGATGGAGCAAGCAGCCAGCAGCTGTAGGCAAGCGTGCATTTTGGTCCAACTCTAATGGGCTCCCTGTTAGGATTTGTAGATCCAAATACACGATAATGGGGTTGGAGAAGACAGACGAGAAGTAGAGTCGAAGATGGAGCAAGCAGCCAGCAGCTGTAGGCAAGTTGCGATCGACCGCACACGTACAGGCAAATGTACGGTCGACCGGGCAGTCAACCGACCCACTCTCTGTTGGACCCTTTACAGTCGAAGGTATGAACCGGTAGATCGTCACTGTATTGCGGTCGACCGTCGCGACGCTGATTGATGAGCAGCTGAGATTAGAAGTTGTATAAACCTATATATATTGTATTGTGTACGATTTTAGGGTTAAGTGAAAAGAAAAGAAAGATTTAACAGCCATCATAGAGAGAGGGAGATAGAGAGAAACCCTACACCTTGGTGGTGAGTTCTTGAGAGATTTGTAAACTTGTTCTTCATATTTCTAGTGAAAATCGCAGGGGTGGCTCTACGCGGGGAAGTAGCCATTGCATTGGGTGAACCTCGAAAAAATCTCATGTGTTCTTGTGTTTAACTTTTGGTTGTTCTTTGTTCTCTTGGTTTTGATTCTATTGTTCTTGCATCTCTGTTGGTGAGTTATTCCGCAGCTAGAACTCAACAAAGTGGTATCAGAGCACCATATTGGTAGCGTTGATTAAGATGGGGGACAAGAGTAGAATCAAAGAGTTCGATGGAACATATTTCACAATGTTGAAGATCCAAATGATTGTGTATCTTCGACAGAAGGATCTAGATGATCCATTGTTTGGCGTGAGGCCAGAAGGGGCGGAGGTCAATCCAGTTGCATTAACGGCTTGAAATAGATTGTATCGGAAAGCAGTTGGACAGATTCAGTTGTCGATTCGTAGGAAGTTGCTATTTCACATTGAGAAGGCAAAGACCGCGAAGGAGACAATGAACATCTTGACAGATATGTTTGAGAAATAGAATGCAGCGAACCTGATCCTACACCTAAAGAAGTTGGTCAACTTAAAGTTTTTGTAAAGGGGTTCAGTTGCAGAGAACATCAACAATTTCTATATGGTTTACAATCAGATGGAATCATCAGGTTTGAAGTTTGAGGAAAGGGCACAATCGTTGTTGTTCTAGTCTTTTCGATAATTACGGCATAATAGAGCAGACTGTTACAAGCATCATGACTGATACGACAACTTTAAAGGATTTTATAAGCAGTATTATGAATGAGGATGCAAGGAGAAAGAGACATGGTAAGACTTCGGTGTCATATCCTAGGATATTGATAACCGTGGTAAAAGTAACAATAGAGGAAGGTCACAAAGCGGAATCACAGGTCCAAGTCAAGAACCGGATATCACAAAGGTGAGTGTTGGTACTGCAATAAATTGGGACACAGAATAGACCAATGCGAGGAGTATAAGAAAGCACAAGCAGGGTCACGGTAGCCAATGTGGTAAGTATTGAACCCCGTCTAGATGAATTGTGTTTATCTGCAGGATTCAATATTATGCAAGATGATTGGTGTATAGACTCAGGGGCTTCTTATCATTGTACACCCATGAGGAAGGATTACAGGACAGGTGATTTTGGTGCAATTTCAGTTGGCAATGGGCAAATATGTCCAGTTGTAGGTAGAGGCACAATGAGAGTGAAGGCTCGCAATGGTGGGCAATTGGTCTTGAATAACACAAGACATATTCCAAGTTTGAAGAAGAACTTAATCTCAACTAGTAAACTAGACAAAGAAGAATTTACAACAACTTTTGGGCATGGAGAATGGAAGGTAACTTCATGTGCTAGGTTGGTGGTAAAAGAAAAACATGGTGACACGTTGTACTTACTCAGAGGAGGTGATTCAGGTGATATCATTGCTACAGCATCAGCAGGTAGTTCCTCTTCGATTCTATGGCATGCCAGGTTGGGGCACCTTGGTGAAAAGGGTGCCAAGCAGCTTTGTTCTAGGGATCTTTTACCGGGGCTTAAGAAGATTGAGATGGATTTCTGTGAGAATTGCGTGATGGACAAACAGAAGACAGTTAGCTTTCACTTGAATGGGCGTGAGAAGAAGCTTCAGAAGCTAGAGTTGGTACATACAGATGTGTAGGGTCCAGCTCAAGAATTCTCTTATGGTGGTAAGAGATACTTCGTTACATTCATTGATGATGCTACAAGAAAAGTTTGGGTTCAAGCAATTCGCGAGAAATCAAAGGTGTTTGAAGCATTCAAAGGTTGGAAGGCCAGAGTTGAGAATGAAATGGGTTGCAAAGTGAAAGCATTAAAGTCCGACAATGGAGGTGCGTACACAAACAAACAGTTTGTTGGATATCTGGCAAAGGAAGGTATCAAAGGAATCAAAGATAGTTCCTAAGACTCCACAGAAGAATGGTGTAGCAGAAAGAATGAACCGCATGATACTCGAAAGGGCAAGATGCATGAGACTTCATGTGGGTCTACCGGTCCATCTTTGGGCCGCTATAGTGGATACAACTGTGTACTTGATTAATTATTTTTCGTCTAGTGCCCTTGATGGGGCCATTCCGCAAGAACTATGGTAAGGTAAAACTGTCAATTATTTGCATTTGAAAGTTTATGGTTGTATTGTATATTCACTAAATGACAGGGCAGAAACAAAGAAACTGGATTCTAAGTCCACGAGGTGTGTATTTATTGGCTACGGCGGTGATTAGTATGGTTACAGACTTTGGGATTTTGTGGATAACAAGGTCATTCGCAGCAGGAATGTAGTGTTTAATGAAGAGATCTTATATAAGGATAGACACACAGGTCAAGACAGTATAACCAGTTCAGAGTCAGATTGTGGTTCAGACTCAGATTCGGATTCAGATTCTGAAGGTGGTCCTAATGGTGGGGGCTCTACAATGTAGCAGCAGGTATAGGTACCACAGACAACACAGGAGGCTCATGGTGAGCATATTGGGTATGAGCAGATTATCCAAGATGAATAGGTACAGCCAGAGCAGTTCAGGGAACCTGAACTAGTCGGTGAACCGGTACCCACAATGAGGAGATCGATACGAGAGAAAAGACCAACCAAGATATTTGATCCATCAGCTAGTATTGTTCACGAGCATGTTCTGTCCACGGATTCAGAAGAGCCAGAGACTCATAAGGAGGCTTTGAGGAATGAGGCTTGAATTCAGTAGAAGTTAGCCATGAGGGACGAGATGACAGAACCAGACTTGGGAGTTGACCAAGTTTCCTACAGGTAAACGGGCTCTTATGAACAAATGATTTTTAGAGTCAAGGATGAGGAAGATGGCAGTAAGAGGTACAAGGTGAGGCTTGTTGTGAAAGGATTCTCTTAAAGAGAATGTATTGATTACAGTGATATCTTTGCACCGGTTATGAAGATGACTTCAATTATGGTTCTGCTTAGTATTGTGGCAGTTGAAGACTTGCACTTAGAGCAATTGGATGCGAAAACAGCATTTCTCCATGGTGATGTCGAAGAAGTGCTGTACATGAAACAACCCACAGGTTTTGAAGAAAAAAAAAGAAGACATGGTGTGTCGACTGAGGAAGAGTCTTTATGGGCTCAAACAAGCACCGCGGCAATGGTACTTGAATTTTGATTGCTTTATGAGAGGAAAAGATTTAGATGCGAAACAGATCATGTGTTTATGTTCGTAGATATGAGGACAATGATATAGTTACCTTGCCATTGTATGTGGACCATATATTGTTCGCAGGTTCGTGTATGAAAAAGATCAAGGAAGTGAAGAAGATGCTAGCTTCAGAATTTTCTATGAAGGACTTGGGTGAAGCAAAGCAAATCCTCGGCATGAAGATTAGTAGAGATAGAAAAAGCAAAAAGCTTTGGTTATCTCAAGCAAACTATGTGAAGAAAGATTGGAAGAGATTCAATATGAAGTGCGTAATCACTTGTCCCTTGGCTACTCACTTCAAGTTATCGATGGACTTATTTCCTAACATAGAAGCAGAGATGGAGAAAATGGTTGCTATTCCTTATGCCTCAGTCGTTGGGAGTTTGATGTATGAGATGGTGTCTACAAGATCAGACATCGCACATGCAATGGGAGTTGTCAACCGTTACATGAAGAATCCAGGTAAACAGCATTAGAATGCAGTAAAGTGGATTCTTAGATATCTAGTGGATACTTCAGATTTTTCTTTTTATTTCGGGGGAGATTCATTGCAAATACATGGTTATGTGCATGTAGATTTTTTGGGCGATCGTGATGGTTGCAAAAGTACTACAGGATATGTGTTTACAGTTGGAGGAACAGCTGTCAGTTGGGCTTCACAGTTACAAAAGGTTGTAGCACAGTTAACCACGGAGTCAGAGTATATGGCACTTACAAAAGCAATGAAAGACATGTTGTGGGTTTCGGAGCTTATGAAATAGTTGGGCAGGGAGCAACCCATAGGTGAGCTATGGTGTGACAATCAAAGTACAGTTTTCTTGGCGAAAAACTCGGCATATCACTCTAGGACACGACACATTCAAATGAGGTATCATTTTATTAGAATGGCGGTTGAGAAGAAATGGTTGAAGTTATCTAAGATTCTTGGCACTAAGAATCCGGCGGACATGCTCACAAAGGCAGTGGATAGTAGGAAACATCAGCTCTACTATACTACTATTGGATTGTCTCCATGTTAATTGATGAGGAGACTCGCAGAGGCACAGGCCTAGACTAGGCCAATGGAAGAATGAAGAACAGGATAGAGACTTCGTATATATGTCTCAAAGTAGGAGATTGTTAGGGTTCGTGTATCCAAATACACGAAAATGGGGTTGGAGAAGATAGGCGAGAAGAAGAGTCGAAGATGGAGCAAGCAGCTCAAAGCAGCCAGCAGCTGCAGGCAAGTTGCGGTCGACCGCACTTGGACAGTCGACCGCACACGTACAGGCAAATGTACGGTCGACCGGGAAATCGACTGTCTCTCTCTCTCTCTGTTGGACCCTGCAGTCTTGAAGGAATGACCGGTCGACCGGGCAGTCGACCTACCCACTCTCTGTCGGACCCTGTACAGTCGAAGGTATGAACCGGTCGACCGTCGTTGTGTTGCGGTCGACCGTCGCGACGCTGATTGATGAGCGGCTGAGATTAGAAGTTGTGTAAACCTATATATATTGTATTGTGTACGATTTTAGGGTTAAGTGATAAGAAAAGAAAGATCTAACAGCCGTCATAGAGAGAGGGGGGGATAGAGAGAAACCCTACACCTTGGTGGTGAGTTCTTGAGAGATTTGTAAACTTGTTCTTCATATTTCTAGTGGAAATCGCTGTGGTGCCTTTTCGCGAGGAAGTAGTCATTGCATTGGGTGAACCTCGAAAAAATCTTATGTGTTATTGTGTGTTGCTTTTGGTTGTTCTTTGTTCTCTTACTTTTGATTTTATTGTTCATGCATCTTTGTTGGTGAGTTATTCCGCAGTTAGAACTCAACACTCACTACAAACGTGAATAGAATCCTCGGCGTTTAATTTAGCCTTTCCAAAATCGCCGCCACAAATGCCATCGTTCCGTTTTGATTTTTTTTTTTTTTTTTTGACATTATGTCTACCCTGGCGTTTCCAAAACGTTCGAGTAGGTTTTTTAATTTTTAATTTTTTTTTAAAAAATACGAAAAACAAATATAATATTTGTAAAATAACAAAAAAACCTGTACACAATTCATAATAGTGTTCAATACAATACATTTCATTTCACAAGCATTTCAGAAAACTTTTGCAGTCGATCTACATTGTTGCGCAATCACATTTAAACAATATCAAGTTAAAATTTTGAACAACAGATCAATGCAGATGGAGATTCATGAGACCTAAGATTCATTGCACGATTTGTCCAATAATAACTTGCATTCGATGAACAAAATATTTGTAATCATCTGAGATCTGAAGAGTATTAAGTCTGAGATGGTGCAAAAGAACATCAGGTGTGAAGGAAAGACATCCATTGATGCACCCAGTTTTGGAGGGCATGTTTTAAAGTTGAATAGTTGATATATATACATACAATACGATAAACTTATAAGTTTAACAAGTAAAGTCTCCTACGTCAAGTGAAGACAGTAAAGAATTTCCTTCCTAACAAATGAGGAATTCCCTTCCTAACATTTACGTGATCTACCGAATATATGAGATTGCCTCCTCCTCCCTTGCCCGTTGCGGTTATGGTTGAAAAAGACACCGAGCTCCTTGGTTCCAGGTACGATATCTGGTCTTGAAAACTTTGCAGCCTCACCCACATCCATGCATGTGTGCTTGTTCTCCAAATCTGTGAAAGATGAGTGTGTTTACTAACCCTCAATTATTGAACAAAATAATTAAAGAAGAAATTAGTTTGAAATATAAAAGAAAACAAGTAAAAGAAAACAAGTAAAGAAAAATGATGTGAATGGATAGTGTCAGCCAAAAATTAGTTTGGCTGATACTATCCATTGTTATGGATATGTATAAACCCAAAAAAAAAAAAAGCAAAATTAAGCATAACACTCATCTGTGAAAGATGAGTGTGTTTAATTACTATCAGCAAAATTAAGCACAAAACAGATATGCATCATATTGACTGAAACCGTGTCATATTCCTTTACTTTTGTACCTAATTCATGTTGACTACTCCAAAACTTGGCGAAATCTGATAAGATTAGTCACACAGTGTTCTATAAAGTCTAGTTACTACTATCTAGTGGTTTGGTGTCCAAGGTTTAGACCTCAATTACTTTGCACAGATCAGTTCAGGGATGGCAGTATGATATGAAATCAGTATCACATTTAAGTTAGGTTTGGCTGTATGAAATTTGTACATGTAGGTTCAGGTTATACTACACATTTCAACATGAAGATATATGATCAGGCTCATAAAGGCCTGCAAATTGGTTTCTTGTATGGATAAATTGCTTATTATTTATTTTAGATGAATTATTTCCTGGTTAAGATAAATCGTACTAATTAACTTATTTGTTCTTAGTGATTGCTGGTTAGAATTGTGTTGTGTGGAATTGTGTATTGTGGCTTCTATGAATGTGTTGAGACTTGAAGAAGGAAGCTATGCTCCTGCAAAGTTGATTCATTCTCGCGAACTGCCTGCTGGATTTCGTGCTTTGCATCCTTAAGGGAGTGGATTAAAAGAAATTAATGAGAAATTACGTTTACAATTGATACATTAGTTAACCATCATGTGTGAATGCATGTTTACTTTTAAATTTGTACAATTATAGTGAGATATATATGATATTTGTACAATTGTATATCAAAGTTGCCCTCCAACTTGTTCTTTAACTTTTAAATAGATATTCAATTAGGTTATTTCGGAAAATTATACGTTAACTAAAGATGAAAAAGAAGAAGCAGATCGAAACTTGGATAAAACAATAATCTCATTTACATACAAACATATCTACAATGGCGTAATACATTGTAGGTTACCTATAGACTCGCCAAGCAGTGAGTAAAAAAGAGGGAATATCAAAATTTTGAAGAGAGTGTATATATCCACAATTTGAAATCCTAAACTGAAGGGTATGGTTATGGCTATGTATGCACTGCGCACATAACTGTCTTTAATTCAGTTCCTTCTCTTTCATGCAGCAAGGAGATTTTGTCACAGAAAACCCTCTCTCCTCTGTCATCTATGGTAATAAAAAAAGGCTAAGAGATCATGCTACTTGTTATGAATCATGCGGTTTGAGAGACTTTGTTTCTTCCTTTTGTAGATTTTACATTTCATTTAACTCGATATCTGACTGAATGCACTAACTCAATCCTTCTTAAGCTAGGGCATTCTAGTGTTTAAGAAAGATACGCATAAAATAACATTAAACACTAGATCCCAACATGCCATCTTCGGAATGTAACAAGCCCCTCCACTGTCCACAGAATCCTTCACTAACAAATCAGCTATAGGCGAAATTGTATCTTAATGTAGTGTTTCTAGCTATTTTAATGTCACTAGCTATTTTACAAAAACGTGAATTTGGGTCCAAAAAGAGAGAAGTCATGAAAAGGGTGACATGTCACTAGCTATTTTAATGTAGTGTTTCAAAATTTTCCTCGTGTCGGTGTGTCATGTCACAATCGTCTCCATGTGCTTGCTTTTTAAACAAATGTACATCAAAATGACTTCCTTTTAATATTTACTCTATTAATTTCACAACTCTAAATTGTAGGCATTCAAACATTCTAAGCTATAAGATATATAATAATATTTTATAAACTATTTCTTGGAAATTTAGAGGGGATACTAAGTTAAATAAGTGAAGCTAATAAGATTTTAATACTTACAAGAAGAGACAAACCCGCCTACAGTGTATGTCTGGCTAATTCGTTGTTGGTGGGATCACGTTCACCGGCTCCCTCTTCATTCATCTGACTGGATCCCGTGGGGACTCTATCACCTTGCTGTATAAGGCAAAAAAAATATATATATATATATATATATATATATATATAGAAATCTTCGGTTGCAAACTACTTTTGTGAGCACTCACGAAATAGAGCACCTATGACAAATCTGAACCCCTCATATCGTTCCATATGCCTTAGATAGCCTAACAATAAAAAATCAAGTAATTTGAAGTTCATTTGCCCATGATTTACATCATCACAAAATTGTATGGCTGAAAATTCTAACAGCTTGATGGATGGGCAAATGAACTTCAAATTACTTGATTTTTTATTGTTAGGCTATCTAAGGCATATAGAACTCTATATATATAGAGTTCTATATATATATATATATATATATATATATATATATATTAGGGTTCTAAGTCGAAAAAAAACTCTACATTGTTCTGCACATTGTTAACTAAATAAACTCAGGTTAGTAATTGTTTAGGAAGACAACCATGGACATACAACCACATATACAACCACACATTCAACCACACATTCAGCCACACATGGACATCCACCCAACAAAAATATTCATCCACACACACATACACAAGTTGTGGGAAGACAAACAAATTATCAAAAATATTCAAGCAGCAACTCTATATAAATTCTAACCTATCTCGGTATGACATCGGGGTCTTGTACATTTGTTTCCCTGAAAGGATATGCAACTTTTTCCTAAATTTTGAGAGTTGCGTCTCGAGAAAACGTATCTTCTCATCTTTAGGATCGGGCTGTGTAGATGAAGAAATACAGGATCGAAAGGGTGTGGGTCCGAACCCTTTCCCACGCACACGACCGTGGTGATCTGGGCCCATTTTTTTGACCAAGGCTTGGTGCTGAAATTGCAATATATCAACGGATGCTAAATCAAGACGACACTTAAAATTATCTTTTGTCTTCCGATCATCTCCCATGAATGTCCCAATACAATTTTCACCGATATATATTCCGGAATGCATCACATCTAAATTATGATGCAATAAATTGAATTCCCAGTATGGCAGTGTAAAGAAAATGCTTTTCTTTTTCCAGGACCCCAAATCAACAATGTCATTACATTCATCTGCATCGTTGTCCTTATCTCTTGCCTTATTCTTGCCCTTTTTATGGCTTCTGGTTCCTTACCATGATTGAAATGATGACCATGTAACCACATTAACACATCAGACCTAAACGAAATTTGAGGTGCATGTTCCTACTCCTCCACCCCATCAAAAGTCACAGTTTCCGGCATGAAACTGTGTGTGTCGGGCAACCATTTTCTATGACCCATGTAGCAGAACTTTCTCTCATGATATAGCCACCGTGAAGTAGTTTGATCAGCACAATAAGGACATGCATTACGCCATTTGGTGCTATAACTAGATAAATTTGCATATGCAAGAAAATCATTGATTGTCCAAATCAATGCAACTCGGAGACGGAACGATTTCTTAGTTGTTGCATCATATGTTGGAACATCCCCCCACAACTGTTGGAGCTCATCTATTAAAGGCTGGAGATAGACATCTATATCATTTCCCGGGCTTTTCGGTCCAGGAATTATTGTGGACAAAATAAATGACGATGGTTTTCATACACTTCCAAGGGGGTAGATTATACGGTATCAACACTATGGGCCATATGTTGTATGTACTACTCGTTTACCTAAATGGGTTAAAACCATCAATAGCTAATCCAAGTCGCACGTTGTAAGTATCCTCAGCAAAATTAGGGTATCTTTCATCAAAAAAATTTCATGCAGTAGAATCCGCCGGATGTCTGAGAATCCCATCATTCTTCCAACCATCAGCATGCCATCTCATATCAGAAGAAGTCTTAAATGACAAATAATCTTTGTAGTCTAGGAATGAAAGGGAAGTAGCGCATCTGTTTTGCCGGCTTCTTTTTCTGCCTTGATTTAACTGCCCAACTTGCATCTTGTTCTTCATTCGGAACCCCTTTCCATTTCGAAGTACCGCATATTTCACAGTTCTCAAGACTCCCTATCCCCCCTAAATAACATACAATCATACCAGCATGCTACTGTCTTCTCATACCCCAAATCAAAATATTTAAGAAATTTTTTTATTCCATAGGCTGAATTTGGGAGACAGGTTTTAGGAAAAGCTTCATTCAAAAATTTAAGTAGCATGGTAAAGGACTTGGCAGACCAACTGTTCAGACATTTGATCTAAAATAACCTCACGATGAATGAGAACTTCAAAATTTTGATGCAATCACGATACAAGGGTGTACTAGCATCTTCCAACAATTTAGTGAATGCTTCAAGTTCTTTGTTAACTTTAGGGTCTTGCCTTCCCTCCTCCACTCCACCCTCCACTCCACCATCAGTGTGCGGGATTTCGGTCGGTTCATTATGGGCTTGAGTTGTTGGACTATTTGTATGCATTGGAATGTTATGAATTCCAAAAGCATCTCGCACTAAAGTTTGCATCTCATCATCAACACCGTCGTCGTCATTCATTAACGGTTCATCTTCATCTTCTGACACAGTCGGTCCAGTCGGAATCGATGTGGCACACTCTCCATGGCATAACCACTGTGTACCCTTACAGAAAACCATCAAAGACCAAATGTGTTTGTACTTCATAGCATGGAAGCAAATGACAGTTTACACATCGACGACATGGACACAGGATAAAGTTGGGATCACGGGAATATTTTTTAGCGAAGATAATGAAATCTTTTACACCATCTCGATACTCTTTTCATGATCGTGACTTATCCAACTTTTATCCATTTGAATAATATCACTCAATCTGAAAATTAAATTTCATAAATTAAGATTTCTTTTTGTTATTTATTAAAGTGTGTATCTCACGAGATATATCAATCGAAAAAACTTCATTATGAAATGTTCTATTCATTATTAACAAATTATCAGACTTCAAACAAAATATTTCGTCTCGCATCCAAACATAAATTCAATTACTAGTTTGTTCAAGTATAACTTCTTGTCTAGTAAAAAGTGAATCAAAATTCTTAATAATCCACATGAAGTTGTGGTGAGTGGTGAGCGCTTAGGGCTGAGTATACTATTTATATTTACATAACATAAAACTATAAATCTACAAGAATCCACATGGATTTACAACTTTTTTTAGTGTATGAATGTGTGACTTTTTAGTTAAAAAATACAAAATACGATTATATATTTATACATGAATTGTAGTCTTTTTCTTTGTAATAATATATACATGAACTATATTCATAGAAGCACACTGTAGAGTATTTCCTAACAAAAAAACTTTAACATGTCAATTTTACATCCCTAATTAAAACATACTATTTGAATCTTTTATTATACGGACAGACTGGTTTTTGCTTCTTCATTTTTGCAAGAAATTTTCGAGAATAGTTGTTTAGTTTGTTAATGCATCCATGAAGATCATGCTGATAATTAATTTGTTATTTATGCCATGCTTCAGATAATCATATATAATTTTGATATTGATCAAATTTTCTTTTCTTTGAATTACAGAAATATGTTTTCATTTAAAAGTTATAGATGATGAACATAACAATTGAATAATTTTATTCTTTGATAATCTATCTATCAGATATGAAAAATGTATGCATGTTCAGCTACATTGATGCATTGATACCGCTAGTAAACATTTTGATAAAAAAAAATCAATCAAGTGTACTTTGAAATTCAGTTTAAAATGTTTGTAGTGATTGAATTTTTAAAATAATCCTGTATGGAGGGAATGAAATAAAATGGAAACGATGTTATTGAACAACAACAACATCAAGTACACTCCATTGCCAAAATAAAAACATCAAGTACACTCATATACTCATATTATTGAATAACAACAACAACAGCCTCATCACGATCCAACAACCACGAGTGATTCCATTTGGAAAAAGCCCAAAAATATAGAAGAGGCTTATAAACGAAGGGGTACCCTACAATGTTGTGGTGAATGTTTAACTTCTGCCAAGAGGCAATTCATCAAATAGTTTACAAGCATAATCTACTTTACTTCTCATAAACATTTCATCAAACAAACTGGAAGATTTGAGAACCGAATAGCAATTAAATAGAAATATCGGGGAAAAAAATTAGTGAACGAACTCAAAATCAAAAAAAAAAGTTCAACTAAATTAGCAAATAATTACCTAGGATTTATGAAATAGAGATTGAGGAGGAGGACGACTGTGCGATGAAGGAAACGACGGCGGAGGGAGCAAGAGCAAACTACGGCAGAGGGTCATAAAAGAGCGAACGGCGGCGACGTGTGCTAAATTGAACGGCGGCTGCGGGATAACCTCGAAGAGGGAATGAATAGAGAGATGAAAGTGGGGAATAGCTAGGGTTTCGGAGATTTTGAGGAACACGATTGAAAAAGAGAGGGAAATAGCTAGGGTTTCTCCGTATTGGCGCGAAGAAGACGACGAGGGAAAATGGGTTTCGGCGCGAAGAGGGAAAGAGAGAGGGAAGTGGGGGGATTAAGGAGAAAGGGAAGAGTTTACTGATAGGAGTTAAACTTCGGCGTTTGCAAATGTCGGGGTATCACAACAACCCCGCGTTTTTTTTTAAAAAAACGCTGGGGGTAGATCTTCATCCCGCTGAAACTTTTTTAAAAATGCCAGAAAATGCCTAACAAAACTCCCAAACGCCGGGATATTTCCGCCGGGGTTTTCTATATCATTTGCAGTGGCTGCAATAAGACTGCAAATTAAGATATATAACTAGCTTTTTATGTTCAACATATGGCGGCTAAGTGTTTCCGACATCGGAAGCTCCACATCAGTTAATCGACCTTGTGCATTAGGTGGCATCTGCATGTTCTCGACGGAACCACGTTATTCATATGTTTCCTTATGTTTTATTGTCCTTTTGATTTTAGTATCCTAGGTGACTAAGTCATTTATTTGATTTTCATGAAATTAAAAAATGTAAACAGGCAGCTAGATTCCATCTCTAATATATCTCTAATCTCTAATATAATAATGGGACAAGGCATTAGTGTTATTTGTCAATCTATCAACACGTGCATCATACGTGCATAACTATTATGAAAAAGGTCTTAGGTTCAAACTCAGACTACTTCTGAATTTTTATTTTAAAAGACTATATTTATTAAGACGTACGTGCATCGTAGATGTAAATCTCTAGTATTTAAATGGGAGAGTCTGTCACCAAACAAACTTCATTTATAACCAAATAAACACGTGCATTGTAACCAAACAAACACGTGCAATGCACATGCATAACTAATATAAAGGGGGTCTTAGGTTCGATGCTAGACAATGTCTGATTTTTTTTTTTAAATATACGTGTAAATTAGTAGTTATTATAATGGGAGAAGGCCTAAGTGTCATTTGTAAATCTATCAACACGTGCAACGCACGTGCACAACTATTACAAAAAAGGTATTAGGTTCAAATCCAGACTACGTCTGAATTTTTACTTTAAAAAACTATATTTATTAAGACGTGCATCGCGCGTGTAAATTACTAGTAATATATCTAATATTATAATGGGAGAGTTGGGGTTGTCATTTGAAGACATTCAACCATCTAATCTCAACCATTCATTTTTAAGTAAATTATATTAATCATTCATTTACTCAATTGTTATTAGTTACCATAATACTCTCAAAGTTCAAATCTATCTACAACATAATTATTTACAAAAGTGCAACTCAAATATAATAAAAGTTTGTGCCACTACGGAAAATTTGTAAAGAGTGAGTATGTGATGGGTAAAGGGTGGTCTCAAGTTCGAGACCAGATTACGTCTTATTATTTACAATATAAAGAAATAATAATTAAAACGTGCATCGCACGTGCAGATTACAAGTAATATTATAATGGGAGAGTTTGGGTTGTTGTTTGTAGACAACCTGTAATTTATAGACAATCAACCATTTAATCTCAACCATTCATTTTTAAGTGAGAATTATATTAACCATTCATTTACTCAACTGTTGTTAGTTACCACAATACTCTCAAAGTTCAAAATTTTTTTGCGACATAATTATTTACAAAAGTGCCACTCATCTCATATAAAATAATGGCACTAGAGGTAATTTGTAAAGAGTATGTGATGAGTAAAGGGAGGTCTCTGTAAATCAACCCAGGGGGGGGGGTTGAATAGGGTGATTGTGCAGAATTAAAAAATTAAATAAAATTGTGTAAAGTAAAAGAGAAGAGTTAGAGAGATCAAATGCAGCAAGCACAAGTGACACAGCGATATAACGTGGTTCGACCCCCAGGTCTACGTCCACACCACCTACTTGTAGAAATTCTCCGTTACAAGCGTTCCACTATACTCAAACCCTTGTACAGTGATTCGGATTCAGGCCGAGAGACCTATTACACCCACAAGACTTCTAAGATAAGCCCCGTCAATCTCACCAAAGAGAAATAAAAGAAAAACTCAATATCTTCAATAATCTTGATTGAAGAAAACAAGAAAATATCACACACTCGGATTGATTGTTAAATAGATTAGTTCAGAAGATTTTTCTCAAGGAATACGTGAGGAATACACAGTGGGTTCGTCCAAATATATAGACTGGGAATTGTATCTCTCAAAAATAGAAATGATACATTCCAAAAGAATAATTCGTACGAGGTACGGTGGACCGCAAGTAAGGACAGTCAACCATTCTTCTTTTAATCGAAAGTCAAAAGATGAATAGTCGACTGTGTCATCATTTTAACAGTGATGAGCAGTCGACTGTGGTGCGGTCGACCGACAATATGGTACAGTCGACCACAATCCTGCTGATTGTGACGAAACCACTTTATATTCTTATCATAAACTAATCAATCAAGAATCAATCAATTACATAAAAAATCCTCACATATATGGAAAGAAAGAAGCTGATATTGCTGGCTTTCTTGGGCACTAATCAACATGTGCTCTTTTTGAATAACTTCTTCTTTTGCTTGATTTTGGATTTCTTCTTTATTACTTTCCTTGATACTCGTTCTTGGTATTCATATTGTTTTATTTGTTCCTGAAAAGCCCGAACATCTCAACTGAAACTTATTAGTATTTGTAAGCACGTTTTGTGCACACCAAACTAAGGGTCAACAATCTCCCAGTTTTGGTGTGAACAAAACATACATTTGAATGTTTAAAATAAAGACATGTAAATGCTCCTCCTTTCAAAAATAATTCATAAGAGATATATAGTATAGATGAAGAAAGAAGATGTAGACTAAAACATTCAACAGAGATATACCTTTTAGTAAGTTTCAGTTATGTTTTAGTTAAAACATTCAAAAAGATTTTCAGTAGACTTCAGTTATGTTTTAGTTAATACATTCAAAAGTATTTTGAGTAAGTTTCAATTATATTTTAGTTAAAACATTCAAAAGATTCTCCCCCTATTTGGAACACACTAAGAGGGAACTAGAAAGGATAAATGATGTATAAATGAGATATTACAAAACAAGGTGTATAACATACGCCCCCTAAATCTAGTACTCCCCTAAATTCATGATGAGAAATATAAATGAATGAGAGTATATTAGATAGCACATCAGAATGTCAGTGAAGAACAAGCATAAGTAATATTGGGGAATATTACACTGTTAAAGAACAGAAGGAAATTCTACTTACATGATATTGTTGATCGTGAGACTCTTTGATGTACAGTGAGAGATCTTCATGGTATCATAGATTTGAGATTTTTCCAATACAACCGAGAGATATAAAAAACTTAAAGTGTCAAAAGTATATTACACAAAAATAGTTCGGAGACTACCAACAATACAACAGCCAGAGATCTAGACACAGAGGCAAGACTCCGCAAATATACATACAGAGGGTAGTTTGGCAGATACTAGAGGAGGAACCGGTCGACCGCCCGGTCGACCGAAATTAAAAAAGAGAAGCACATAGCCAGATATATGAGAATTATTGCAAGCATTTAGAAGCGATTTCTGAATAGATGTGCTTACATAGCAAAAAGATGCATACATGAGAATACTAGTTCCTATTACAACCATCCAATTACAATATAATTTTCATACAATCACCAAAGATCTATTCCTCATCATCATCTTCGTCTTCACCGTCTTCATTGTCTTCATCATCTTCGTCATCGTTATCCTCATCATAAGGAGGGAGAAGAAGTTCCCAGTCATCTTTGCCTTGCAAGAATTGAATCGTGTTGACATAGTAACCATATACTTGTCGTTGATGAGCGGTAAATTGCTCCTGAGTCACAAACGATGATGAAGGAGAGGGAGTAGTATTCTTGCGACGAGAGGAGGAAGGAGCTTGTAGAGGTTGTTCGGCTTAGCAATCTTGTTGGGCTTGACGACGGCGAGCCCGTTGGGTAAACGGAACGTAATGCCCATTTGTTTAGGAAGGATTGTCATATGATTTTTGCTTAAGAGAAAATTCTCAACATCAATACGGGAGTCAATAGCTAGATTGTAAATAAGAGAACTATAGGGAAGGCCACAATTTCGAGAAGTTGCAAAATTTATGGTGCGAATGATAAATATGGCAAGATCAAATTTATATTCGCCAAGAATGAGAAATTATGAATGATTGATCAACCCGTATTTTAGACTTGCCATTTTTTTGGCCAGATATTTGCATTAACAATTTTGTTCATAACACGGGCAAAATCAGTAAAATTAGTGGGAGCGGGACGAGGGATATGAGAAAATTCTAGTTGAACAATCATGGATTTAACAGTATTTTTATCGTGACCGGGTTTGTAGTCAAGTGTTTTGAAATCAAGATGATAAGCATCGAATTCTCCTTCGGGAAATTCATATCTTTTACGAAGATATTCGAGAGTAATTTTGACTCTTTTTCTAAGAATGATAGTAGAGAGAGTAAGATCATTGTCTTGAAAACCTTCAAGATTTACATAAAATTGACGAGTCAATGAATCGAAATGGGTGCTTGGTGTAGTAAGATAATTCTCCCACCCAAAATCTCGAAGAATCCTAACCATAACAGAGAATTGCCCACCTAAGGATGCTAAATTTATCTCACGGTTGGCAACAACCGGAGCATTCCAAAATGCAGAAAAATAGAGATCAACACAATTAGAATTTCTAAACGTAATACCTTCTCTAGTAACATATTTTAAGACTATAGCTTTCTTACCCTTAGATCTGTGAGAGGAGGAGGCCATGGAGCAAGAAAGAAGATAACACCCAAAAGTTAGGAGAGAATCACAAGAAATATGAAGTCTATTCGATGGGTTTTGGAAGAGGGATGATAGGGTTTACCGTGAAGATTGAGAGAGAGGATGGAAGAGTATTTATACTGGATGTGTGGGACTTGAATTTCATAGAAGGAAAGAAACCTAAGCAGCCAATCGAATCGGTCGACCGCACCACAAGAAAGGAAGGGTTTTGATTGAATAAGTTTGGCAGAGAGGAGAACGGTCGACCGTGCGGTCGACCGGTCCACTTTCGACAGATAGCAATTTCCTACGTATAACACGGTTGATCGGTCGGTCGACCGAACATGCAATTGACTGAAGATTATATATAACAGACTGACATTTAGTTTATGAAAGCCTTTTTCTTCGAATCAACATATTAATTTTAGATCAGGTTATAACATGTCAGGGAAAGTTGTTATAAGTTGTTAAATTCACACCATACATGCATTTCTTAGAAAGATAACTGATGTTTTAGACATTTTACTTGGAAATAAGTCATCTTAATATAAATCAAAGCTAATTTAGGTTTTACCCTGTGTTGTACTTATCTGAAGAACTGAAGTCCTTCTCCTTCTTCTTTGATAGAGGTGCAGATTTTGTTGTTATAGCTCGTCGTGACTGTCGAGCATCTTCTATCAAGGTGCATGCGATCTTTTAAGTTAGGGGCGTCGAAGCACCTACATGAAAGTTTGTAGATGTCCAAGTAAGCTTTGTTCCTGCATTTGTATTCTTTCTTACCCAAACAGAATTAGTGTTTCTATTTAATGCACAGTTGTAAGAGATATGTCCTAGTCTACAGCAGTAGTGACATATGATACGATTATTCCATGAATCATGCACATGTGTATAGTTTTGTGTTGAATTATAATTATTTTAATGGTTATGCACATGTGTATGACATAATTGCTTAGATTTTTTATGGTGTATTGGTTCATCGTAACCAAGCCCTCGATTATCATGATAAGATCTTGAATTCTTTGTAATGAGATAACTGGGCCCTTCATACTTTTCAACAATTTTTTCGAGCTTAGTAACTCTTTTACAAAGCCTTTTCCTATTCTTCTCATCATCTTTTGTGTTCCACCGAAGAGTGTCTAGGGTAGCATCAAGTACTCTATTTTGTTCGAGAGCTTCTTTACAACCTTCCACTACCTCATCAAATTTTTGTTTTACATTCATTTAATTCATTTGTGAGTTTAGCAATATAAACAGATTTCTCATGAATTTCTCGTAGATTTTCATCATGTGTTGCTAAGGATTCTTGAATTTGTTCTTTTAAGTACTCATTTTCCTCTATCAACACATCATAATCTTTTCTAAATGACTCAAATTTTTCAATAATCAAGGAATTTTTATTTTCGAACTTTTGATTTTTAGCAATGCAAGAGTCATGTGATTCATTTGAAGTTTGTTTATATTGTCTTAATTCATGACTTAGTTTCTTAGCATAATCTTTTAACCCATTACACATGTCAACTAAATCATCATAGGTGGGTTCCTCGATTACCTCTCCTTGAGATGATGATTACACCTCACCATTCCCAAGAGCCATGAATCTGCAGTCGTTGTGATCTTGCTCTTCATCGCTGGAGTCTGAGTCTAACCACGTTGCCTTTAGCGCCTTCTTTCTTAATCCTGGATTGGAGTGGTGGTATTCCTTGTTCATATCCTGTGAGATGGGACAGTTTGCGTGAATGTGTCCTGGCTTCTTACATCTGTAGGATATGTCTTCTTTGTCCTTCTCCCTTCCTTCTTGAGTCCTGCCATATTTTTTGTGTTTGAGATACTTACGAAATTGCTTGGTCAGCAATGTGATATCTTCATCTAACTCTTCATGATTTGATTATGCTTTTGATGGTCGAGATATTTCTGCTTTCAAGGCGATGGTCTTTTCTTCTGTTTTAGGTTCAATCCCGATGTTCTGCCTGTATCTCTTGGTTTCAATCATCTCCATCTCGTATGTCTTCAGTTTTTCTTCGAATGTGTAGTAATCGAACCCCTTTTTCTCAAGGGTCTCCCTTATTGCGGCAACTTTTACATCCCATTCCGGTGTGAGACAACTTATGAGTTTTCCAACCTTTCAGTCATCATCCAACCCCTTACTTAAGCTCTCAAGCTCATGTGCGAAAATATCGAAACGGGCAAGCATTTGATTTATGTTTTCTCCTGGCAACATAAGAAAAACATCAAACTTATAAAAACATAAATTAACTTTTGTTTTTACCTTAGACGCGGTTCCCTCATGCCGTTTTAGCATGTCATTCCAAATTTCATACGCAGTCTTGCAATTTTGCCCACATCACATTAGTTCTTTATTGTTCAATCCTGCATAAAGAGCCGTCATAGCTTTGGATTTTGCAATTTTTAGTGCTAGCTCTGCTTTTATGAAAGCCCTCTTTCCATCGCTGACAGTGATATCTTTTTTGTTTATGCAAATGTTCCAAACTTCTTCACCGAGCATCTGCAAAAAATGAGACATACGAACTTTTCAAACGTCATAGCATTTTCCATCGAAATAAGGTGAAAGTGTTAGACTTGTCTCATTGGAGATGAATGGCTCTGATGAGTACAAGTTCTCGGGAGGAGGGATTTTGGTCATTAGACATTTTTCATAAGCTTTTAAGCTTTTAATAAGTACCTCGCTCAGATACCACTGTAAATCACCATAGGGGATGTGAATTAGGTGATTATGCAGAATTAAAAAATTAAATAAAATTGCGTAAAGTAAAAGAGAAGAGTTAGAAAGATCAAACGCAGTAAGCACAAGTGACACAGAGATATAATGTGGTTCGACCCTCAGGTCTACGTCCACACCACCTACTTGTAGCAATTCTCCGCCACAAGTGTTCCACTATACTAAAACCCTTGTACAATGATTTCCAGATTCAGACTGAGAGACCTATTACACCCACAGGACTACTAAGATATGCCCCTTCAATCTCACCAAAGTGGAATACAAGAAAAACTCAAGATCTTCAATAATCTTGACTGAAGAATACAAGAAAATATTACACACTCGGATTGACTGTTAAATCGATTAGTTCAGAAGATTTTTCTCAGAGGAATAGGTGAGGAATACATAGTGGGTTTGTCCAAATATATAGACTAGGAATTGTATCTCTCAAAAATAGAAATGATACATTCCAAAAGAGTAATCTGCACGAGGTACGGTTGACCGCAAATAAGGACACTCGACCGTTCATCTTTTAATCGAAAGTCGAAAGATGAATGGTCGACTGTCTCATCATTTTAACAGGGATGAGCAGTTGACTGTGGTGCGGTTGACCGACATTATGGTACGGTAGACCCGCAATCGTGCTGATTGTGACGAAATTACTTTATATTCTTACCATAAACTAATCAATCAAGAATCAATCAATTACATATAAAATTCTCACATATATGGAAAGAAAGAAGCTGATCTTGCTGGCTTTCTTGGTCACTAATCAACATGTGCTTTTTTTAAATAACTTATTCTTTTACTTGATTTTGGATTTCTTCTTTATTACTTTCCTTGATACTCATTCTTAGTATTCATAATGTTTTATTTGTTCCTAAAAACATGAAAATCTCAACTGAAATTTATTAGTATTTGTAAGCACGTTTTTTGCACACCAAACTAAGAGTCAACAGTCTCAGGTTTGAGGCCAGATTACGTCTTATTATTTACTATATATAAAAAGTTAATTACAACATGCCTCGCATGTGCAAATTACTAGTAATAATCTCTAATATTATAATAGGAGAGTACGTTGGGATTGTCAAGATATTTGATATGGCTAAAAATAGAATTAAAAGACGTCGCCTTCTCTGCCACCCGAAGCTGTCGCACCTCCTGATCTCCTGCCAACGACCTCGATCCCACCAAATTCCCGTCGATGACCTCTGTCGTCCTCCCGATTTCGTCGATAGAGCACCGATCTCCACTCATCCAGCTTTTGATCCCGTCACAACCCCAACATCTGACATTTGTTTGGGTACTATTGGTGTTTGCTGTTTTGCTCCATTAGTGTTTGGTGTGGTGTTGTGCTGCTTGCTATTTGCTGTTCTTGGCCAAGTTGTGTCGTTTGCTATTGGTTGCTGAAGATCAGATCTGTTGTTTTCTTGTGCCACTACCATGGAACAAACTGATGGAGCTGAGAAGAGTATTGGACTCGCCTCTACATTAGTTACAGCTGCAGGTAATGATGGTAAGGTATTTAATATTTCTGCCTCTGTTATGAATAATGCATGGATAATTGATTCGGGTGCTATCGACCATAAGACTTTTTGTAATACCCTAAACTTTCATTTTAATAAAAATATTTATTTTCACGTGTTGTGCACGTGCAAAATTTCATATGTATATTTATTTTTATAAAATTTTCTTTTGTAGTATGAACAATTATTTCTTTCTTTTCCTTCATTTTTCTAAAAAGCCTATTTTGTAAAGCCTAAAACATTATTTTCCTACTTTGAGCCCACTTTAATAATTAAATATTTTATTATTTAGCCCATAAGCCTAAGCCCACTTTTTGTGAAGCCCACAAACTTAATTAATCCTTTAAATTATCACAACTTGTCATGTAGGCACAAATGGTGAACAATTAATTAATTAAATATGTACAAATTTCAAATAGGGGGGTACTAGAAGGACACGTGCATGCACGTAGTGTGCTTTGCACACCTTGGAGGTCGGGTTATGCATAAAGAGAGATGGGAGAGTGGGTGTGTGTGCATGGGTGGTTATTTGTTTATGGGTGGTTGCTACAACTTCCCATCCTATCCTAGCCATCCATCTCCAACCATCTAATGAAATTGTAGCCCTCAAATCCATCCTAGAACTAGTATAAATACCCTAGGGGTGGCAGATGGGTCGACCGGGCCGGGCCGGGTCCAACCCGTGCAGGTTGGCACGCTTGGGTAGGTGGGCCGGGCCGGGTTGGGGTGTTATACGGGCCGGGCCGGGCCGGGTCAGAATCTTAATTGGGTGGCCCACCCAACCCGTGAACCCTTTAGGGCTCAACCCGGGTTGGGCCGGGTCGACCCGCGGGTTGGCCCGTTTAATAATATATATTTTATTTTTATTTTTATTTTATTTTTATTTTTTTTTTGGTGGTAGCTTAAATTGAAGTAATACTAAGTAATACTACATTACTACTAATAATAATACTAAGTGAGTAATACTACCTTACTAAGTAAGTAATACTACATTACTACTAATAAATAATAATAATACTACAATTCTTCAAAATTATAATACTAAGTAAGTAAGTAATACTAAGTAAGTAAGTTTTATCAAAAAAAAAATACTAAGTAAGTAATACTTAGTAAGTAAGTAATACTAAGTAAGTAATACTAAGTAAGTAAGTAATACTAAGTAAGTAATACTTAGTAAGTAATACTAAGTAAGTAAGTAAGTAAGTAAGTAAGTAATACTAAGTAAGTAATTTTTTTTGGTAGTTTAAAATTATAATACTAAGTAAGTAATACTACATTACTACTAATAAGTAATAATACTACAATTCTTCAAATATCCCAAAATGATGTTTAATTATAATACTAAGTATGTAATTCACTAAATTTTGTAATAATACTAATAAGTAATAATACTACAATTCTTCAAATTGAATCAAATATCCCCAAATAATGTTTAATTATAATACTAAGTAAGTAATAATACTAATAAACAAAAAAAATCGTGACAATAATAATAATAAGATTGAAAGAGTGAAATTAACAACAAATTTTGAAATTTTATTCATACGAATTTAAGTGATACAGTTTGAACAATTTATAACGAAATGAAATAAAGAATTCAATTCACAAATAAGTTTTATACAATAACATATTTCTTATGTACAATTTTAATTGACTACAATTTTTCTAATTTAACATAAGATGAAAAGCTATTGTTGTTGTTGTTGTTGTTCTTCGGGCGAGTTGCTCCCACTTGTAGAACTTGATAGTGCTTTCCCTTGCGTCCTATCTTCAGCCTTCAGCCAGTCTTCTGTGCAAACGAGCATCTCCAACGCCTCGGGCTTCAACCGGTTTCTGTAATCAGATAGAACCCTGCCACTTGTAGAAAATGCACTCTCAGAAGCAACTGTAGAGACAGGAGGAGTTAGCAAATCTTTAGCCATAATAGACAGAATACTAAAAGTGTGTTCATGTTCTTTCCACCATTGTAAAATATCTAGTGGGGAAAGAGTAGGCTCAGTATCCTGTTGGTTATACCAATTTAATTCATTTGGTTGATTAGTCCTAGGTTTTTTAAACTGAATTTGTTCAAGTAGACTAAATGTTCTATCACCAATTTTACTTTTACCTTTAGAACTACCAGAAGAAGAACTAACTACAGAAGTTGTACTACTAGAAGCAAAACGTCTATCATAATAATCATACAAGTTATTTAATGTAGATTCAAACTGAACTAAAAGAGTAGCGCAATCAATTGTTAATTCTACATTGTTATCTAAACATGCAAAAAATATTTCTATCAAATTCTTCGTACCTTCTAATTTGATACGAGGATCCATAACAGTAGCAACACAAATCAACATAGGAGGAGGAAAATAATATTTCAAATTTTTTTGAAATGCAGGTATTACAATGTCACTAATATAGGGATCATTTAACATTTCGTTAAATATTTGCATCATGTTAACTAATTCAATAAAAATGTTACTAGAAGTAGATTCATATGTTTTTGAAAACTTTAAAGTTGCGGTTTTAAAAGGTTCTAAAAATTTCAACAAAGCTTCGGCAAAATACCAATCGGGCGGAGTCATTTCAAAATTGTGCATATTTTTTGCGATACAAAAATCATTTACAACTGCTTTATAATCGGTGACAACATTCAATAAATCAAAAGTAGAATTCCATCGGTGTCTAACATCCTTTGGAAATTTTCTAAAAGGAACATTTCTAACCCTACACCAAGCTTTCAATTCTTGTAAAATGCTTGGACTTAATGCAATGAAATGTACACAATTTCTAATTTTAATTATATATGGATCAGCTATTTTTAATGCATCTTGAACACATAAATTTATAATATGACATGCACATCTAACATGAAAAATATTGTCAGCTGGAGGGTTTAATACAGATTTTAAAGTAGTAATTGCTACATTGTTGTTAGATGCATTATCAAAACTAATAGCCATAATTTTATCGCGAATATGAAAAACATCACAAATTTCTATAATACGGTTTGCTATTTCAGAGCCACTATGGGGATATGGCAACGCCGCAAGTGATATGATTCTTTTTTGAAGAATCCAATCATTGTCGATCCAATGACAGGTTATTCCCATCGTTGGAATATTGTTGACACCCGTCCAACAATTCGAAGTTAAACTAACCCTACAAGTTAAACTCCATAAAATTGCAATCAACGCGTCCTTCATTTCAACGTACATTTTAAAACAATCCAATTTGCAAGTATTTCTCGGAATTCTTTTAAAATGAGGGTTTAAGGCCGTTTGATTAAAATTTTCCAAGTTCCTACTCTCGGGATAGAAAAATGGCAACTCTTCCTTAATGACTAATCGGGCCATTTCCCGACGAACGAGTTCGGGATCATAAGGGTGGCTATCTACTTGACCGGTCCTAGGGTTAATTTTTTGTTGGCCTTGTATTTGATCAAGGAGTTCTTTGTGATTATGTTGTATGTGTCTACTAATTGTACCGGTGCCATCATCCCTCTTGAATTTGTATGTTTTGCTACATGTTTTACACACTTTCAAACCTACACCCGGAATATTTTCGTCCGGGATATACTCATAAAACTTATGCCAATCGCTAGTTTCTCCTCTACTTTTCCTACTACTACGGGGTTGTGTGGTTTCGGGTTGTTGTTGTTGTTGTTGTTCTTCTACTTGAATGTTACCTACAACATCCATGTCGTGTGTACCCCATTGTTCCATAGTAGGATCAATGTAATCTTGGGCAGGCTCAATAATTGGGACAATTGGTGGCCTACGTGAAGATGAGGAAGAATTTTGTCCGCTACGACCGCTACCGCGTGATCTAGACATAGTGTAGTAATGTGGTATGTAAATAAAATCTACAATGTAGAAGCGGTGAATTATACAAAAAAAAACTACAAAACAAGAGGGTTGAGATAGAGAAGTTCAAAAAACAAACAATAATTTTAACTACAACGAAAAAAAAAACAAGAGAGATAGAGATATTTTGATACCGTTCACCGTGGAATACGCGTATAAAAAAAAACCGTGAAAATTAGAACATAATAGAAAAGATGGAGGAGCGCTTTGCCGATTGCGCAATTGAAGAGTTGAAGTAGATTTGAGTCGATGGTTGAAGAGAGTTGAAGACGTTGAAGACGTTGAATTTTGTTCTCCGATACGACCGAAATTTGATCGTGTATACGCCTCCTTGTACACTTGTTTGATGATTACTACAATTGTTCAAATTATTTTTTTTTTGATGTATAATAGTAGAGAGAGTAAGAGAGAGAGGTGTGATTTTTTTGGAGATTTTTGGGGGCTATTTATAGGCTTAGAATTGGGTAAAAACAAAAAAAAATAATAAAAAAAAAGAACACCAGCAGCAAGCAACGGCTCTAAGAGCCGTTTGCTGCTGCTGTGCCCAACGGCCCAAACCAAATCCAACAGAAGAAATCCAATGGCTAGAAAACCCAACGGCACCAAACCCAACGGGCGACCCGCGGGTTCAATTCGCGGGTTCAATTCACGGGTCGGGTGTCGAAATTCGCGGGTCGACCCGCGGGTTGGCGGGTCCAATTCGCGGGTTGACCGGGTTCGTGGGTCGGGTTTCGCGAATCCAATTCGCATAAATAGCGGCCCGGGTCGACCCGGTACTGTTCACTGGGTTCGACCCGAACCCGCAAAAGCCTTAACCGGGTCGGGTTCGTGGGCGGGGTCGCAGGTGGGTCGCCGGTTGACCCGGCCCAGTTGCCACCCCTAAAATACCCCCTACCTTCATGTATACTACACAAAAAATTAATTGAAAGGAAGAAATTATATATGAGAGAAATACATTAGGGAGTATAAGCGTGAGTGTGAGAATTGTGTGTCCCAAGCAAGGAGGCCGGCCCCATCATCAAGCACAAAGAGAGCATCGGGTTTGCACCAAGGAACAAGAAGGAGAGCTTTTGCAACGCAATCTAGGAGGAGAATGCTACTCTCTTGCATTCTAGGAGACTCTAGGAGCTTTTATTTCGTTTTTCTCTAAAGAGGTGGGTGTTTCTCATGCTTCTAATTAAATTTCCGGAAAAATTTGCTTTCAAAAGAGAGGAAAAAGAAACAAATTGTTGTGAGAATTCATGAAATATAGATATGAACAGAGAGCTAATTTAAATCTAATTAAATTCCTTTCAAAACGATATGGTCACTTAGACCAATCGGTTGGAAGAGTTCCAATCGCTACAGTAGTGGGGGCCTAGTCATTGGTCTCGAGTTCAATACTGAGAATGGAGCTTTTCTTTTTTATTTTTTGGTTAAAATCTGAAATACTAAAAGTTGATACATAGGGATAATAACCTCTCTCATATCGCTTCGGTGACTTGGCACAGTGGTCTTGGGCGTTGTCCTTTGGGCCGCTGGTTGTGGGTTCGAATCCAGATGGGGTTTGGGTTTAAAAAATGTTTTTCTTTTCCGAAAATTCAATATTATTTTGAGTTTTAAAATAGATTAAAATTCAAGAAAAATATGGGAAAAAATTACTGAAATTATTTGGACTTTATGAGAAAAATTTGTGTAACTTTTGATAAAGCGTAATTGAGAAATTGAGGCTATTTGCAAGAAAGAACTTTTTTTTTTCTTAATTAAATTGTCTTTTGAAATAAAGAAAAAATAAATGAGTTATTTTTTAAAGAGTTTTAAAATGAGAATTAGTCATGAGGAATTTGAAAACCTTGATTTGTGTGATTAATAGAACTTATAAATCGTGATTTTAGTACGGATTGAAATGAGAATAAGAGATTCGTGGAATAAATGAACTGTTGAATACTACTAGTCGAAACTTATTATTTTTGCATAAATTGTGTATGGAATTGAAATATCGAATGTGATGAGTTATGAAAGATGTGGATACACGAATACTATGCTTATGAAATGTGAATTGCGATTAATCATGAAAAGACTTTATGAGTATGAAAAGCTCGATATTGTAATTATAAGTTAAAATTAAGAACTAGGGTGTAGCTAAGCCTTATACCGGCAATAAAATAATTGTGGAAATGATATTTGAGATAAAAAGACCAAGGTTTGGGTCATGTGAAATAAATGAATAAGACCGGTATAGTGGGAGCGCTAACCCTAAGGGATTGATTTTATTCATGATCAATTGAACTAAGGATTAGATACATAGTGGAGATGTAATGAAAGTAAAAGAAAAACATTAAGTATGAGGGCCATTGGATTGGCGTCGAGTGAGTATTCACAGGATGTCCTATGATGCGTCATGGTAGGGCATGGATACTGCTCCAGAGTACCGTTCCAGTGGAGACGCTCGTGGGGTGTTTGACGACTGCGGGTGGTGTCATGTTTATGGTAGGAGCTGAATCACCAAAGGATGCCTGCATGATGAGCCATATGTCAGTGTGTTGGAATTCCTTCCAGAGCACCTAGACATGAGTTCGTAAGTCATAAAACATCTAGGATACTTACCGTAGTTACAGTAGTAGATTAAGTCATGACGAAGGATTGAACCCTACAAGATGAAGAACGGTTAAGGACTTGCCCTCGGACCTATATAGTGTGGGCTGCATAGACTCTGAACAAGTACGCATTAGTGTCATGTAATACAAATAATTGCATTAAGGACTAAGTGCACAATCACAACACAACATCAATAGGATAGTCCCTTTAGCTTTGTTTGTGAACAAGTTTGTGGTTTGCTAAGTATTGAGAATCGTTATACAGTTTCAGGCATAGAGAAGATGGCCGTGTATAATATTTCGTCAGTTGAATGAGTTGACACGCCCACAGTTTTACATGCAGGGTAAAGATGCTTGACAAATTGAAACATACATGCTGCTCAAGGATTGATTCAATTGTTGCTTTATGTAATTACTGTATAATTGCTTCCGCTGTAATAATGTAAAGGTGTAATGTAATTCTGATGTATGAAATATTTTTATTCCATGTAAAATTGTACGAAAGAAGTGTAAAGACCCCGTAGAACTTCAAATTCAGTTGTATTTTGGGAATTCGGGGTGTTACAGAGTGGTATCAGAGCCATGCTTCCAAGTAGTACAAGTTTATAAGGAACGACACCCTAGAAGTGGACATTAGAGTGTGTATTGAGTCTAGAGATTTAAATGTAAGTCACTTATATTTGTGTTGCTGTATGATTTATGTTTCTTATTCTCTATCTTTAAGATGGCGGACCAATTCGACCCAGCTGGAGATGACAATTGGCACATCATTGAGGAAGATTATTACCCCGGGCATGCTGATTCAGACGAGGAGGATCCCGAAGAAGTGGAAGAGGAATGGTCTGAGTCCTGGGAGATCACTCCACCTCCGGATTCATCTGATGATTCTTCTGACAAAGAAAAACCAGTTCCGGGTAATCTCATTGTGTCTCTTCAGAGGCAGGTAGAGACTCTACGGAAGAGAGCCGGACTACTGGAGACTCAGTTGGCAAAGCACAAGGATGATATTGCAGTTTCTCAGTCATCGTGTTTGGGAATTCGAGAAGAGGAAAAATATGACCGATGTACTGAAGGCGGAAGTGGAGGAACTACGGGGAGAGCTTCGTGAAGCCAAGAGGAACCATAGGAGTTAGACTGTTGTATCTTCTACTGCTTTCATTTGATGTCAGAAATGTCTTAAATTCGAATGTATAAAGTTCGAAATTTGATGAAATGAAAAGTTGATTTAAAATCCATGTTTATACTTCGAATTTAATGGGTCTTTTGCATCAAAATATAGCGAGAAGAGGAGCTCAAAATGGTGAAGGTCTGGACTTGGAAACGGAGCTAGCGAGGTCTATCAGACACTCAATGTCATTTCCATGAATCAGAATCAGGGAAGGGTGCCTGAGAATCCAGTACTCGAAGCAATCAAACTCGTGGCATTTAAACGGATGAAACCACCGGTGTTTGAGGGAAAGTAAGACCTTGACACGGCTGACAATTAGATCCGACAGGTAGAAACTATCTTCGAAGTCTTAGAGACTCCGAAGGGCAGCAAGGTGAAGTTGGCGACACTGCAGTTCGAGAAGGATGTGGCTGTGTGGTGGCAGTCGATGAAACGGATGATGGGAGACTTGGTTCTTCGCTGGGAGGAATTCTTGGAGGAATTCCACAGTCATTATTTTCCATCGGACGTCCAGGAGAAGAAAGCCATGGAGTTTCTGGCGCTGCAGCAGGGCGTCATGTCGGTTAGGGAGTATGAGACCAGATTCACTCAGCTCTCAAGGTATGCTCCCGAATTGGTGATGGATGAGGCGAAGAAGGCTCGAAAGTTCGAGCATGGTTTGAGAAGTCTGAGATCCAGGATGATACCCCTCGGTATCAGGAGGTTTGACAAGCTGGTCAAACGAGCGGCAGCCACGGAGGCGGACATAGAGCAGTTCCACGCTATTCAGAATTGGAGGAACAACTGGAATGCGGGGAAGAGACGCACAGTTGCTGGCAATGTCAGGGGATAGCCACCGGCTCAAAGGTTCAAGCCTACGGGTGCAAAAGCTATTCAGGTGGCAGGAAGACCCGGGAATACTTGGGTGAGACCTCCAGTGACTTGTTTCAAATGTGGAGAGACAGGCCACTACAAGTCTCATTGCCCCAAACTGCAGGATGTTGTCCGCAATGGACCAACTCAGCAGGCCGGGAAGAAGCCGTACCAGCAGGGACGAGTATTTGCCTTGACTAAAGCTGATGCTGATGAGGTGGATCACGTCATTACTAGTACGAATGGGGGAGTATAGAAGTGTTCTTTTCTTTTTCTATTGTCTTTTTTCCCGTTAATTAGTACACTGTTATATAATGAGTGTGTGTTATGTAACAGAAGAACTTTATTTGAATGGAAAGAAAACTGTTATTTTGTTCGATACTGGGTCTTCTCATACTTTTGTATGACCTAAATTTGCTAAAGTTCTGGGAGTCGAACCGAAGATATTTCCAGGCAAGGTTTTAGCAGTAGTTACTCCATCAGGGAGACTCTAACCACTGATCGGTACTATGCTGACTGTGAGATCATGATTGGAGATAGAATTTTCGGGATCGACCTGATCGAGCTGAATGTTTTGGGAGTCGATGTTATCATTGGCATTGATTGTATGTCGGTGTACAGTGCGAACATCGAGTGCAAGACCAAGACAGCAACAGTGAAGGCTCCAGGTGGACCTGAAGTCACTTTTCGAGGAAAGAAGAGATGTTCTGGTTTGGTGGCAGCTATCTGCAAGAAGGATGTTCCTGTAGAGGTGCAGCAAATTCCTGCAGTTTGGGATTATCCGACTGTGTTCTTGGAAGATTTGCCTGGGTTATCCCTGCATCGTGATGTGGAGTTCAGTATCACTATTCAGCTAGGGAGTGCACCTATTTCCAAGGCACCGTATAGGATGGCGCCTGTGGAGCAGGATGAGATCAAACGACAGATTGAGGAACTGTTGGAGAAAGGCTTTATTCAACCAAGTGCGTCGCCTTAGGGAGCACCGGTGCTTTTGGTAAAGAAGAAGGATGGTTCGATGAGGATGTGCATCAATTACCGAGAGCTTAGTAAGGTCACTGTTCAGAATAAATATCCGATTTCACGAATTGATGACTTGTTCGATCATCTTCAAGGAGCAGCTATTTTCTCTAAAATAGATCTTCAACCAGGATATCATCAAGTTCGAGTGAAAGCTGAAGACGTGCATAAGACTGCATTTAGAACTCGATACGGGCATTACAAATTCTTAGTTATGCCGTTTGGGGTGACGAATGCACCTGCAATCTTCATAAACATGATGAACAGAGTTCTGAGGCCGTTCATTGATTCTTTCGTCATGGTGTTTATCGACGATATTCTTGTGTACTCCAAGTCGGAGGAGGAGCACACGGAGCATCTGGCAGCAGTTTTGAAGAAGCTTCTAGAGCAGGAGTTGTATGCCAAGTTATCCAAGTGCGATTTCTTGAAATCTGAAGTGGCATTTCTAGGTCACATCCTTTCTAAGGAGGTAGTGGCAACTGATCCTCAGAAGATAGAGGCAGTGAGAGATTGGACAAAGCCGAATACAGTGAAGGAAATCAGGAGTTTCCTTGGATTGACAGGATACTACAGGAGATTCATCCACGGCTATGCTTAGTTAGCCGTACCGCTCACTAGTTTGACCAAGAAGAATGTGAACTTCAAGTAGACCGAACAGTGCGAGGCAAGCTTTCAGGAATTGAAAGAGAGGCTGACTACTACACCCATTTTGGCTTTGCCTAGAGCAAGTGTTGAGGATGATGTTTACAGCGATGCTTCACATCGTAGGCTTGGTTGTGTCTTAATGCAAGAAGGGAAAGTAATTGCTTATGGGTCTAGGCAACTAAGGTCGCATGAGAAGAATTATCCGACTCATGATCTAGAGTTGGCTACAATTATCTTCGCCTTAAAGCAATGGAGACATTATGTGTATGGTGAGAAGCTGAACATATACACAGACCATAAAAGCTTGAAGTACATCTATCAGCAGAAGGATCTGAACCTGAGGCAAAGGAGATGGCTGGAGATACTTGAGGACATTCGTCCAGAGATTAAGCATCACCCTGGGAAGGCTAATGTTGTTGCTGATAAACTTAGCCACAAGAGCAGTCTGGCGGGTTTGATTACAACTCAAGGCAGCTGGCAGAAGAGTTGGATCGGGCTGGTATTGAAGTTGTTTTGCAAGGCTTCAGATCATCTTTAGCTCAGTTGAGGCTTGAACCAACACTGAACGAAAAAATTATTGCAAGTCAGAAGGAAGATGCAGAGATTCAGAAGATAAAGGAGCAGGTTGGTGCTGGCAAGTTGCCTGGATTCGAGATCAGGGATGAAGTGTTGTGGTTTGGCGAGAGTCTGTGTGTTCCGGATCAGTCGGACTTGAAAGAAAGTATCCTTCAGGAGGCACATGCTACTCTTTTGTTAGTACATCCCGGGAGTACCAAGATGTACAAGGATATTAAACAGCATTTCTAGTGGTCAGGTTTGAAGCAAAGTGTGGCTGAATTTGTGTCGAGGTGAGAGATTTGTTAACAAGTCAAAGCCGAGAATCAGAAACCCGGAGGTCTATTGCAACCGTTACCTATTCCAGAATGGAAGTGGGATAACATTAGTATGGATTTCATCACGGGTTTGCCTAAGAGTCCTAAAGGCAATGATGCGATTTGGGTCATAGTCGATCGGCTAACCAAATCCGCTCACTTCTTGGCGATGAAACTCACTGCTTCGATGGACAAGTTGGCTAAGATGTATATTGGTGAGATTGTCAGGCTTCATGGTGTTCTGCTAACCATTGTGTCTGATCGAGATGCGTAGTTTACTTCGCATTTTTTGAGGAGTTTTCAGACAGCTTTGGGTACCAAGACGGATTTCAGCACTGCTTTTCATCTTCAGACTGATGGGTAGACTGAGAGAGTCAACCGTATTCTTGAGGACATTCTTTGGTACTGTGTACTAGACTTTGGAGGCAGTTGGGAAAGGCATTTACCTTTGGTGGAGTTTGCCTACAACAACAGTTTTTAGACTAGCATTGGGATGGTGTCGTACGAAGCTTTGTATGGTAGGAAGTGCAGGACGCTTGTCTGTTGGTTCGAAGTTGGGGAGCGTCAGATATTTGGGCCTGAGATTGTGCAGCAAACCTCTGAAAAGATTGATCTGATCAGGAAGAGGTTGGTGGATGCTCATAGTAGGCAGAAGAGCTATGCAGACAACCGGATGAGGGACCTTGAGTTTGAGATTGGTGACTTTGTCTTTCTGAAGGTATCGCCCAGCAAAGGCGTGATCCGATTCGGTAAGGGTAGAAAGTTAGCCCCGAGGTTTATAGGCCCGTATAAGATATTGAAAAGGATCGGGAAAACTGCTTACCGGCTTGAGTTACCGGAAGAGTTGTCTCAGGTGCACAATGTCTTTCATGTGTCTATGCTGAGAGGTTACATTCCAGATCCAAGTCATCATTTGTCCGAAGTGGCAGAGGGTTTGCAATTGGATCTGAGTTACATTGAGCTTCCAGTTTGATTGTTGATCGTTGGGAGAAAGTCTTGAGGAATAAGACTGATATGGCTAAAAATAGGATTAAATCGGGACCGTTCACATCGGACACGAATCTTAAAGCTCAGGAGTAAAACGGTAATTTCACATACAAATGGGTCCGAAACGGGTACTGGGTCTCCTTCTCACAGATCCAATAACCCGCAAATGGATCCACCTCAACTGGGTACGGTTCCCGACCTGATACAAACCCAGTCCGACAGGATAAAATTAGGGTCTCTGATTGAACCAAATCAACGGGCCTAATTCGCGACTATCCTCTCACCGGGAATTAAGGAATTACATTCCTAATCTGATTACGAGGATTTTACTCCTTATCAGATCACAGGAATTACATTCCTAATCTGATCCCTAAGGCGGCTATAAATACCCCCCATCCACCACTATTAAGAGGTAATCAATCTTTTGCTAGTTAAATGCTCTTTCATAATCATTATGTTACTGACTTGAGCGTCGGAAGGTGCATCGCCGGGATCAACCCCGGTGTCTCGCACTTCTTTGCAGGTGAACGGCGGGGGTCAGTGGTCAAACTCCGACGGAACAGGTTAGGTGTTTGCTATTCAGGTTTTCCAAGAACTCACAAATACTATCTGTTTACCCCCACACCAGATTCAGCGGTAACAGATTGGCACCGTCTGTGGGAAACATACGAATAGCGGCCTTCCCTCTTCCCGTTGGTCAGATCTCCTCCTGCCATGCCTCCTAGGAAAGTAAGATCCAGAGGGTCCAACCGTGGACCCAATCCCGTTGATCAGCAAGAGGTAGTCCCCATCCAACTCGCTCAGCAGCAGGGGTAACTTCCTCTCCAAGCGGAAGACCCTCTTCAAAAAGATCAGCCTCCTCTTCAGAATCAGCAACCCCCTAAGGGTCCCGCCGGTCCTCAGAATGCCGGTGCGGGGGCTTCGCGTCCCAACCCGCAGAAGCAACCCCTCAATCAGGACCGCATTTCGGTACACAATGCCTCTTCGGATTCCATGGCCTCCCACAATCCTCGAGTTTCCGACCTCCGCAATACCATCCTCAATCGGCAGAAGGATGGGGATCTTCGCCGCTGTCTGGACGAAAAGCGTGCCCGAAAGGGAGCCTCCCGCCAACAGCGTCCGGATGAGCGATCTCCTCACCGCCGATACTACAGAAGGTCCCCTACCCGAAGAGGGATGAAAGAGTCCCCCGAACACCATCGGAGAAGACCTCATTCCCCTGCCGGTCGACAACATCCGAGGAACGATGAGGCACCCATCACCCGTGCCGAGTTCCAGCAGTTCCAAGCAACGGTGTTGCAAGCCCTCAACCTCCGACCCAACAATAACAATGCTCAGAGGGCTCCTACCCCTCCACGGGTCCAAAGTCCTCGTCATCGGTCCATAACTCCTCCTCCGGCTCCTAGAAACCAAGAGCGCATGCCTAGCCCTCGCTGCTCCCAGAGCTACCGTCGTCGCTCCCCTTCCTATGAAGACGATTCCAGAGGCTTGTTTGACTATCGTCGAAGGGACGATGCTCTCTACCGCCGTCTCCATGAGATGGAGAGGCGCATCGGCCGAATAGACAAGGATGAGGAGTTAAGAGGAAGGACCATCCGCCCGAGCAGACCTCCCTTCTCCCGGACCATCATGGAAGCTCCTATCCCAAGAGGTTTCGAACCCCCGAAGTTCGAAACTTACTCGGGGGAGTCGGACCCCATGGACCACATCGAAAGCTTTAAGACCCTCATGCTAATCCACCAAGCTTCCGATGCTTTGCTGTGCAAAACCTTCCCCGCCACTCTTAAGGGTTCGGCTCGGGAGTGGTACTCCCGCCTCGCCCCCTCTTCCATATTCTCCTTCGAGCAATTCGAGGCCCTCTTCATCACTCATTTTGTGAGTAGCAGACGCACGGAGAAGACCAACATCTCGTTACTCCAGCTCTGCCAGGAGAAGGGAGAGAAGTTGAGAGACTATGTGAGGAGGTTCACTGCAGAAGTGAGATCCATCGCTTCCCTTGATCAGCCTGTTGCAGCGGCCGCCTTCCAATCGAACGTCCTCAACTCTAGCCTTCGCTCCTCCCTTGCCAAGAAGCCCCCACATAATTTCGCCGACCTCCTTCTTAGGAGCGAGAAGTACATTCGGGCCGAAGAAGCCGAGAATCTCCCGGGCTTTGAGGAGACATCTTCCGGGAACAAACGGAAGAACACAAGCGAAGAGGGGTCCCAAAAATTCCAGAAGGATGGCAATGGACAGCGTCGCCCGACTCCTTGGTTTGAGAAGTTCACCCCCCTCATTGTCAATATATCAGAAGTTCTTATAGAGGTGGACAAGGAAGGGCTCCTCCGCGCTCCCCCAAGAATGAATACACCTGGCAAGAAGAGGAACAAGGATAAGTGGTGCCGCTTTTACAGGGACCACGGCCACGATACAGATGATTGTCGGGCTCTAAAGGAGGAGATCGAAAAACTCATACAGCGGGGGCACCTGACCAAGTTCGTCCAAAAAGAAGAGGCCGAGCTTCCCCCCTGAGGAGCCAACAAACGAACCGAAGGGCCCGGCGAGCTTTAAGACTCAGAATCTCCCAGCTCCTCCCAAGAGGTCTTCACCTTATTGTAGCAGTAGGATCTTGATTTTCAATAAGGCCGATGCTTGTAACTCGGCCAACAGCATGTAATAATGGCTCGCCCTATTGGAGCGGCCACTTAGTTTATTTCAATAAAACTTTATATCTTTTCATTGAAAATTATTGCTCTTGCTTCTCCATCTCTCCGAGTCACGACTCTCTTAAATGGTGGGTTCGGAGTCCAGCTTCTTCTACATGTCTGCTCCCGTAACTTACTAACCTTTAACAACGATGGTTCGGAGCCCAACACTTGGCTCAATTCCTCTTCAAATAACTTGCTCTTCAACAGGTTAGAAGTGGTTCGCCATTCGGAATTGCTCCCACAACCGTTGAATAACTCTAACGACGAGTTCGGAGTCTAACACTTGGCTCGATTCCTCTTCAAATAACTTGCTCTTCAGTGAGTTAGAAGTGGTTCGCTATTCGGAATTGCTCCCACAACCGTTGAATAACTCTAACGACGAGTTCGGAGTCCAACACTTGGCTCGATTCCTCTTCAAATAACTTGCTCTTCAGCGGGTTAGAAGTGGTTCGCCATTCGGAATTGCTCCTACAACCGTTGAATCCCTCTAACGACGAGTTCGGAGTCCAACACTTGGCTCGATTCCTCTTCAAATAACTTGCTCTTCAGCCGGTTAGAAGTGGTTCGCCATTCGGAACTGCTCCCACAACCGTTGATTCTGTCATTTAAATAGCGAGTTCGGAGCACAACTCTCTCCTAGAGTTCCTCCTCACACTCGTCTCACAAATGCTCTCTCCCAGAGCCGAGCTCTTCACTCCGCTCACCTCCGAAGCGGACTTCTTCTAAACGAGTTCGGAGCTTACAACTCTCCCCTAGAGTTCCTCCTCACACTCGTCTTCCAGATAGCTCTCTCCTAGAGCCGAGCTCTTCACTCCGCTCGCCTCCTAAGCGGACCTCTTCTCAACGAGTTCGGATCTCACAACTCTCTCCTAGAGTTGCTCCTCAAACTCGTCGTCCACATGGCTCTCTCTTAGAGCCGAGCTCTTCGCTCCGCTCGCCTCTGAAGCAGACCTCTTCTCAACGAGTTCGGAGCTCACAACTCTCTCCTAGAGTTGCTCCTCAAACTCGTCTCCCAAATGGCTCTTCCCCAGAGCCGAGCTCTTCACTCCGCTCACCTCCGAAGCGGACCTCTTCTCAACGAGTTCGGAGCTCACGACTCCCTACTAGAGTTGCTCCTCAAACTCTTCTTCCAAATGGCTCTCTCTTAGAGCCGAGCTCTTCCCTCCGCTTGCCTCCAAAGCGGACCTCTTCTCAATGAGTTCGGAGCACAACTCTCCCCTAGAGTTGCTCCTCAAAACTCGTCTTCCAAATGGCTCTCTCCCAGAGCCGAGCTCTTTGCCCCGCTCGCCTCCAAAGCGGAGCTCTTCTCGACAAGTTCGGAGCACAACTCTCTCCTAGAGTTCCTCCTCAAACTTGTCTCTCAAATGACTCTCCTAATGCCGAGCTCTTCGCTCCGCTCACCTCCAAAGCGGACCTCTTCTCAACAAGTTCGGAGCTTACAACTCTCTCCTAGAGTTGCTCCTCAAAACTCGTCTTCTAGATGGCTCTCTCCTAGAGTCGAGCTCTTCACTCTGCTCGCTTCCAAAGCGGGCCTCTTCTCAACGAGTTCGGAGCTCACAACTCTCCCATAGAGTTTCTCCTTGCACTCACTTCAAAGAATGGGTCTTCCCAGCACCTCTTCCTAGCACCTCTTCTCCAACCCTAGGAGTGGAGCTCCTCTTCAAAAATCTCCAAAACAAACAGAGCATCACCTCTTCCATATGCCGACCCATCCCCTTCATCAACTCGCCGAGCTTCTCCTCACATTCGAGCTGTCCGAACTCCGAGCTCCACTACTCCGAGCTACTACGGGCAGAGGGTGAACTACTGAGTCATCGAGCCGAGCGGACGAGGTACCGACCTCCACATATGGAGAAAAATACTGCCGACCCGATCTCACCGTTAGATCATCTCAAAATTCGCACTCAAGAGTGATGGATGGATCAGATCGCGCCACGTCACCACAAAACGACAAGATAACGTTTTCTCGAAACTCGTGCCTCTTGTCTCGTGATTCGCGCCACTATCGTGATCAACCGTCCAGATGGAGCCACGTAGCTCGGATTTGAAATACAAGCTACCGATCTACCGAGCGAGAAAGTGGTGAAAAATGCTCCTCAAAATCCGTGCTCGAATCTGCCGAACAAGATGCATCTGCCGAGCAGCAAAGCAGAGAAAGAGGAAGAAAGAAAAAGAGGCTAACGGGTCGGGGTCGGATCCGATACCCACGGTCCGACCCATACCCTTCTTAGCTCCTTCATTCTCCTCCTTCTTCTTCAAATCTTCCCGCCAAAAGTACCCAACACTTCTCCTCTTCTTCACTATGCGAAAGAACAAGGCAGAGGAGAGAACCCATATGCCTCTCCTCCCCTTCTTCTTTCTTCTCAGGGTCGAGCTCCGCCATGGCCGAGCTGCCGAGCCGAAGGGACGAGGACCGACCTCCACATATGGAGAAAAATTCTGCCGATCCTATCTCACTGTCGGATCGTCTCAAAATTTGTGCTAGAACATGATGAATGGCTCAGATCTCGCCACGTCTCCACAAAACGACAAGATAGTATTTTCTCGAAATTTGAGCCTCTTGTCTCGTGATTCGTGCCACGATCGAGATCAACCGTCCAGATTGAGCCACGTAGCTCGGATCTGAAATCCGAGCTACCGAACTACCGAACTGCAAAGTGGCAAAAATGCACCTCAAAATCCGTGCTCGGATCTGCCGAACAAGAAGCATCTACCGAACAGCAACAAAAAAAAGGAGGAGGGGTCGGCGGTTCGGGTTCGGACCCGTCAAGGATCCATACCCGAACCCCAGTGCCACGTCACCCTCCTCTCCTTCTCCACTCTCCTGCCAAAACAACACAGCCAAGAAAATCCCCATCTCTTCTCCTCTTCTCCACTGTGTGACAAAAAAAAAACAGAGGAAGAAGGACCCAACGCTTCAACCTCCGAAGCTTCGAACTCCACTTCGTCGCAAGCTCCATCACCGAGCTCGACCACGTCTCCACACTGACAAGCTCCGTCACCGAGCTCGATTCCCGAGCAACGCCGACGTCGAAGCTCCACGGTGCCGAGCTCCCTGGCCGAACTCAAAACTCCACCTCCACCTCGCACGAGCTCGACCTCGCCATCACCACCTCCACTGAGCTTCGTCAGGCTCCATGGCCGAGCTTGAACCCCTCTTCGTCGAGCGACACAATCGCTATGCCGAAGCTCTCCAATATGCCGAAGCATCGTCTCCGAACCCGAACCCATCACCATGGCTCTGACAATCTTCCTACTCCACAAGCATCAAGCTCTTCTTCATCGAACTCAAATCCCACTTCAGTCGAACTCCGAGCTCCGACTTCCCCTTCGCTGCCGAACTCCATGCTCGCCTCCCACCATTACCGTCGAGCTCGAGGACCGACCTTCTTCTCCACCACTGTCGACGAGCCCCCCCACTTTGGAGGTGAACACAATGCCATCGCCACTCCAATGAAGAGCTCGAGCATCTCGAGCTCCTCCTTCGTCGATCCCCGAGCTCGGCACCACCCTCTCAACGTCGAGCTTCGAAGCTCCGATGCTAAGCTCCGCCTCTGCTACTCCTTCGCCACCTCCACTCTCTCGAGCTCGAAAGCTTCGAGCTCATCACCTTCGCCGCTGAGCCTCCCTCTGTCGAGCTCCGTCACCAAGCTCCTCGAACGAGCTCCGAACCACTCTCAGAGCTCGTCCAACTCCCTCACAGCGCTCGCCCATTTCCTTTGACGAGCTCCGGTGACCCCTTGCTTCGTTCGCTGAGCTCGCCGCTCTCCGAACGCCTCGCCAGGCTCTACTGCCGCCGCTTCCGTCGAGCTTTGAAGGCGACGCCGAGGGGGCAATATCAAGCTAGGGAGGAGACGAAGGAGAGCGAAGACGAAGAAGCAACACGAAGGAGAGGAAACAGAGAAAGAACAAAGGATTCGAAGTAGAAGAAGAAAGAAGAGGCAGCGGGAAAACAGAAAGAAAAAAAAATTGCCACGTGGCGTTCCACGTGGCTTCATCTCGCTGCGTTTGGCCAACCGCCGAGGTGCCGAACCGAAGTGCCGAAGAACCGACCCTCAAATATGGAGAAATAATCCGCCGACCCATACAATCTGTCCGATCATCTCAACATTCGCGTCGCGACACGATCGACGCTCAGAAACGCGCCACGTGTCCAGAACGTGATCTGCCTTACGATGCGCGCGCATCTGATCACGATCGACGCTCAGAAACGCGCCACGTGTCCAGAGCATGATCTGCCTCACGATGCGCGCCATCTGATCATGATCGACGTCCAGAAACACGCCACGTGTCCAGGTAATATTTAATTTATTTATTTATTTATTTATTTGTTTTACTTATTTAGAAAATCCGAAAAAATAATTAAAAAATCGAAAAAAATTAATTAAAAATTCTAAAAATAATTATTAATTCAGAAAAATTATTTTTAAATTCTGAAAAAAATAATTATTTAATTAGAATAATTAATTAATATTTTTGATAATTAATTATTTAATTCGGAAAATGAATAAAAAATTCAAAAAAATGAGGAAAAATAACCAAAAATCCAGAAAATTCTGAGAATATTTTTAGGCATTTTACAAGCCCAGAATAATACCGTTACACCCCGAGCAAGATCCAAACTCCCTTAAGAACACCGATAAAATCTCGTACGCTATTAGAACAGTAAAACTATTCCTCAAAGGCTGATCAAACTCAGTCTTCAGGAGTGGGGGGCTCGTGATATGGCTAAAAATAGGATTAAATCGGGACCGTTCACATCGGACACGAATCTTAAAGCTCAGGGGTAAAACGGTAATTTCACATACAAATGGGTCCGAAACGGGTACTGGGTCTCCTTCTCACAGATCCAATAACCCACGAACGGATACACCTCAACTGGGTACGGTTCCCGACCCGATACAAACCCAGTCCGATAGGATAGAATTAGGGTCTCTGATTGAACCAAATCAACGGGCCTGATTCGCGACTATCCTCTCACCGGGAATTAAGGGATTACATTCCTAATCTGATTACGAGGATTTTACTCCTTATCAGATCACAGGAATTACATTCCTAATCTGATCCCTAAGGCGGCTATAAATACCCCTCATCCACCACTATTAAGAGGTAATCAATCTTTTACTAGTTAAACGCTCTTTCATAATCATTTCTGGTTATTGACTTGGACGTCGGAGGGTGCATCGCCGGGATCAACCCCGGTGTCTTGCACTTCTTTGCAGGTGAACGGCGGGGGTCAGCGGTCAAACTCCGGCGGAACAGGTTAGGTGTTTGCTATTCAGGTTTTCCAAGAACTCACAAATACTATCTGTTTACCCCCACACCAGATTTAGCGGTAACAAAGACGATACCGATGGTCAAGGCAGTCTGGAGAAATCAGTTGGTTGAAGAGGCTACTTGGGAATCTGAGGAGAGGATGATGAAGGATCATCCTGAGCTCTTTGCTTGATTGTATTTTCTTATTGTGTTTTATTTTTTCACTCTTTAATTGTAGTTCCGGGGACGGAACTATTCTTAAGAGGGAGTGTTGTAATACCCTAAACTTTCATTTTAATAAAAATGTTTATTTTCATGTGTTGTGCACGTGCAAAATTTCGTATGTATATTTATTTTTATAAAATTTCCTTTTGTAGTATGAACAATTATTTCTTTCTTTTCCTTCATTTTTCTAAAAAGCCTATTTTGTAAAGCCTAAAATATTGTTTTCCTATTTTGAGCCCACTTTATAATTAAATATTTTATTATTTAGCCCATAAGCTTAAGCCCACTATTTGTGAAGCCCACAAACTTAATTAATCCTTTAAATTATCACAACTTGTCATGTAGGCACAAATGGTGAACAATTGATTAATTAAATTTGTACAAATTTCAAATAGGGGGGTACTAGAAGGGCACGTGCATGCACGTAGTGTGCTTTGCACACCTTGGAGGTCGGGTTATGCATAAAGAGAGATAGGAGAGTGGGTGTGTGTGCATGGGTGGTTATTTGTTTATGGGTGGTTGCTACAACTTCTCATCCTATCCTAGCCATCCATCTCCAACCATCTAATGAAATCCTAGCCCTCAAATCCATCCTAGAACTAGTATAAATACCCCCTACCTTCATGTATACTACACAAAAAATTAATTGAAAGGAAGAAATTATATAGGAGAAAAATACATTAGGGAGTATAAGAGTGAGTGTGAGAATTGTGTGTCCCAAGCAAGGAGGCCGGCCCCATCATCAAGCACAAAGAGAGCATCGGGTTTGCACCAAGGAACAAGAAGGAGAGCTTTTGCAACGCAATCTAGGAGGAGAAGGCTACTCTCTTGCATTCTAGGAGACTCTAGGAGCTTTTATTTCGTTTTTCTCCAAAGAGGTGGGTGTTTCTCATGCTTCTAAATTAGAAATCATGCTAGGAATGAATTGAGCAATTATTAAAGAGCAACTAGTTGAAATTAAATTCATGTTTGCCTAATTAGAGAGAAATTGATAATCTAGTAGATGTGTGTTAAAATGGTTGCTAGATTAATTAATTATGAATGAAAGTGGATGTTTCTCGTACTTCTAGAAGTAGACATCATGCTAGGTATGATTTTAATGAAATTATATGAATCAACTAGTGAGAAATGGGAACCATGCTTATTTAATTAAAAAGTAGAGTGGTAATTTAGAGAATAGTTGATGGATTGATTGCTAATGGATAATTGTTAATTAATGTGTTAGAAATCTCCTTGTTGTTGTGCTACATGAATGCTATGGTAAATAATAATAAAGAAAAAAAGGATTGTATTTGCAAATAATTGATTGAATGCATCATGTGTAATTAGTTGACAAAAAATAGATTTTTATTTTGTAGAACGATGAGATTTTGTGTTCTAAAAATTTGGTAGGAAGTCAATAAGAAAGAGAACAAAAAAAATGTAGTGATTTGTGGAAGCCTAACTCTAAATTTTGAAGAAATGTGCTATTGTTCTCAATGTCGAAATTATGGACATGGAACACAAATTAGGGTTAAAATACTTGTATTATAAAGCAAATAATATGTATAAAATTACTGGTTTACTGTGAATTTATGTATAATAAATTCTGGAAAATTTGCTTTCAAAAGAGAGGAAAAAGAAATAAATTGTTGTGAAAATTCATGAAATATAGATATGAACAGAGAGCTAATTCAAACCTAATTAAATCCCTTTCAAAACGATATGGTCACTTAGACCAATTGGTCGGAAGAGTTCCAATCGCTACAGTAGTGGGGGCCTAGTCATTGGTCTCGGGTTCGATACTGAGAATGGAGCTTTTCATTTTTATTTTTTGGTTAAAATCCGAAATACTGAAAGTTGATACATAGGGATAATAACCCCTCTCATATCGCTTCGGTGACTTGGCGCAGTGGTCTTGGGCGCTGTCGTTTGGGCCGCTGGTTGTGGGTTCGAATCCGGATGGGGTTTTGGGTTTAATTTTTTTTTTTTTTTGGAAATTTAATATTATTTTGAGTTTTAAAATAGATTAAAATTCAAGAAAAATATGGGAAAAAATTACTGAAATTATTTGGACTTTATGAGAAAATTTTGTGTAACTTTTGATAAAGCGTAATTGAGAAATTAAGGCTATTTACAAGAAAGGACTTTCTTTTTTTAAAAAAATTAAATCGTCTTTTGAAATAAAGGAAAAATAAATGAGTTATTTTTTAAAGAGTTTTAAAATGAGAATTAGTAATGAGGAATTTGAAAACCTTGATTTGTGTGATTAATAGAACTTATAAATCGTGATTTTAGTGCGGATTGAAATGAGAATAAGAGATTCGTGGAATAAATGAACTATTGAATACTACTAGTGGAAACTTATTATTTTTGCATAAATTGTGCATGGAATTCAAATATTGAATGTGATGTGTTATGAAAGATGTGGATACATGAATACTATGCTTATGAAATGTGAATTACGATTAATCATAAAAAGATTTTATGGGTATGAAAAGCTCGATGTTGTAATTATGAGTTAAAATTAAGAACTAGGGTGTAGTTAAGCCTTATACCGGCAATAAAAGAATTGTGGAAATGATATTTGAGATGAAAAGACCAAGGTTTGGGTCATGTGAAATAAATGAATAAGACCGGTATAGTAGGAGCGCTAACCCTAAGGGATTGATTTTATTCATGATTCAATTGAACTAAGGATTAGATACATAGTGGAGATGTGATGAAAGTAAGAGAAAATCATTAAGTATGAGGGCCATTGGATTGGCGGCGTGAGAGTATTTACAGGATGTCCCATGATGCGTCATGATAGGGCATGGATACTGCTCCAGAGTACCATCACGGTGGTGATGCTCGTAGGGTGTTTGACGATTGCAGGTGGTGTCATGTTTATGGTAGGAGCTGAATCACCATAGGATGCCTGCATGATGAGTCATGTGTCAGTACATTGGGATTCCCTCCAGGATGCCTAGACATGAGTTCGTAAGTCATAAAACATCTAGGATACTTACCGTAGTTACAGTAGTAGATTAAGTCATGACGAGGGATTGAACCCTACAAGATAAAGAACGGTTAAGGGCTTGCCCTCGGACCTATGTAGTGTGGGCTGCATAGACTTTGAACAAGTACGCATTAGTATCATGTAATACAAATAATTGCATTAAGGACTAAGTGCACATTCACAACACGACATCAATAGAATAGTCCCTTTAGCTTTGTTTGTGAATAAGTTTGTGGTTTGCTAAGTATTGAGAATCGTTATACTGTTTCCGACATAGAGAGGATGGCCGTGTATAATATTTCATCAATTGAATGAACTGACGCGCCCACAGTTTTACATGCAGGGTAAAGATACTTGACAAATTGAAGCATACATACTGTCCAAGGATTGATTCAATTGTTGCTTTATGTAATTACTGTATAATTGCTTCCGTTTTAATATTATAAAGGTGTAATGTAACTCTGATGTAAGAAATATTTTTCTTTCCTTATAAAACTGTACGAAAGAAGTGTAAAGATCCAGTGGAACTTCGAATTCAGTTGTATTTTGGAATTCGGGGTGTTACACTTTTGATTCTAGACAAGTTCAAAATTTTCAACCATCCACCAAATCAACTATGTCCACTACCAATGGTGATCCTTCCACTATTACTGGCGAGGGTACCATACATCTCACAAACGACCTAACCATAGATACTGTCCTAGTTGTACCATCATTGAATTTTAACCTATTATCTGTTACTCAAATAACTACTGGCTTACATTGTATTGTAGTCTTTTGGCCTTCACATTGTGTGTTTATGGATATTCAGACTCGCAAGACGATTGGTTATGGGGTTAGACACGAGAAACTCTATTATCTGGATTTAGAATCTGAATGTTCAAGCAAGTTTACTCAAGCTCTAAGTGTGGAAGGATCCGAAGATGAGAAGAAGAAATCAGATATTTGGCTATGGCATCGACGTCTAGGGCATGCTTCTTTTGGATATTTGAAGAAATTATTTTCAAGTTTATTTTTGAAATTGGATATTTCTGTCTTTCGGTGTGATGTGTGTGAACTCGCAAAAGGTCACCGTGTCTCTTTTCCTCCAAGTCCAAGTAGATGCTCCCTTCCATTTATGATTATTCATTCTGATGTTTAGGGTCCATCCAAAACTACTACATTTGGAGGAGCCAAATGGTTTGTGACATTTATTGATTACTTTACTCGTATGACCTGGATTTGTTTGATAAAGTCGAAAAGTGAAGTTAGTGGCTTATTTTAGAAATTTCACAAGCATGTTATGATTCAGTATAAATCACAGATTCAAGTTCTTAAGAGTGATAATGGTGGAGAGTACTTAAGTTCGAATCTGCAACAATATTTAGAGGAACATGAAATTGTTCACCAGACTACATGCTCATATACACCTCAATAGAATGGGGTTGCAGAAAGAAAAAATAGACACTTGCTCGAGGTGCTCTGTGCTTCTCTCATCCATGGAAATATGCCGCTCATCTATTTGGGGGAAGCCCTTGCTTCTGCTGCATACCTAATCAACCGAGTTCCGTCTAGTATCCTAAACTTCCTCACACCATTTCAAGCATTAACTAAAGATGTGAATGCACCAAAATTCGTCAACTTGCCACCTCGTGTGTTTGGGTATGTTGCATTTGTTAATCTTCATCATCATGAACGTAATAAGTTAACTCCTCGAGCTATCCGATGTGTATTTCGTGGGATATGCACAGGATAAGAAAGGGTCGGTGTTATCACCTACCAACTCAAAAGATGTTTGTGACTATGGATGATGTGTTTCATGAAGATGAGATGTATTTTTCTTCTTCTATGACTGAACTTCAGGGGGAATACCGAAGTGAAGTTCAGACTCTTGTGTATGATGAAGGGGTTAGTGAAGTTCAGACTCTTGGGTATGATGAAGTAATTACCAGCCAGAACAAACAACTGGATACAAATAATGGCAAACATTTGAATGAAGACCTAGTAAGGGAGGAAGGCCCTCATGAAGAAGTGCAACCAAGGGAAGAAGTCCCTCTTGAAGAAGACCCTCTTGAAGAATTGCAACCAGTACCGAATTTCAGTGAGAGTGAACCGTCAGAACCCCAAAACCAATCATCATCTCTGTCCGAAGTTCCTAGAAGAGAACTCCCGCACCGTACTAATAGAGGTATTTCAAAACCCAATTATGAACCTGATCCCGCTAGTAACGTCAAATATCTCATGAGTAATTATGTATCGACTCACCGCTTGTCAGAATCAAATAAGTCATTTGTAAATTAATTATCTACTGTATCTATTCCTAATAGTGTGTAGGAAGCCCTTACTAATCCAAGGTGGAAAGCAGCTATGGATGAGGAGATGAAGTTCTTGAAAAAGAATGAGACTTGGGAGATAGTCGAGCTACCAGCAAGGGAGAAGCCAGTAGGATGCAAATGGATTTATACAGTGAAATATAAGTCTGATGGTTTAATAGAGCGATACAAAGCAAGGCTGGTTACCAAAGGTTACATTCAAACATATGGAATTGATTATGAAGATACATTCGCACCTGTGGCAAAATTCAATACTATTCGAGTCCTACTATCACTTGCTGCAAATCTTGACTGTCCGTTGGTGCAATTTGATGTAAAGAATACATTTTTGCATGGGGAATTGACAGAGGAGGTTTATATGGATCTTTCACAATGGTCAAATAGACTAGTCCAACACAGTAATAAAGTGTGTCGATTGAGGAAGGCACTATATGGTCTCAAACAGTCGCCAAGAGCTTGGTTTAGGAGGTTTACAAAATCAGTGAGGACATTCGGATATTTTCAGAGTAATTCAGATCATACCTTATTCCTGAAAAGGAAAGAAGGTAAGATTACTGCTCTCATTATATATGTGGATGACATGATAGTAACTGGAAATGATCCTGAGGAGAGAATGGCATTGAAGAGCTACTTGTCACAATAGTTTGAAATGAACGATCTTGGCACTTTGAGATATTTTCTTGGTATTGAAGTTTTCGCTCGAGAAATTGTATATTTCTGTCTGAAAGAAAGTATGCTCTTAATTTATTGAAGGAAACTGGAATGTCTGCTTGTCAGCCGATTGGTACACCATTAGAAGAAGGACTGAAACTTTGCAACGAACCTGATCATGTGCCTTGTGATAAGGAAAGATATCAGAGATTGGTTGGACGACTGATATATCTTGCGCTTACACTGCCAGATTTATCATATGCTTTAAGGGTGGTAAGTCTGTTTATGCATGCACCTCAGGAACATCACATGGATACAGTGATGAGAATTCTGAGATATATTAAGTCTGCTCCAGAAAAAGGGGTCCTATTTGCGAAACATGGTCACTTGAAGGTTGAAACATATACTGATGCTGATTGGGCAGGATCTATAATTGATAGTCGCTCCACTTCAGGATACTTTTTCTTTGTTAGAGGAAAGATAGTTACATGGAGAAGCAAGAAGCAGAATGTTGTTGCACGCTCTAGTGCAGAGGCTCGGTATCGCGGAGTAGCTCTATATATAGTGGAAGCTTTTTGGCTGAAACTTTTGTTGCGGGACTTAGGCTATGATCCGAATGAACCTATGAAGGTGTATTGCGACAGTCAAGCAGCATGTGATACTGCCACCAATCCAGTTCAACATGATAGGACGAAATATGTAGAGCTGGATAGATTCTTCATCAAGGAGAAATTGGATGAAAAAGTCATTGAGATATCTAAAGTAAAGTCTGAAGATCAGCTCGTCGATATCCTGACCAAGGCAGTTTCGAGTCAATTCTTCTTGAAATTTGTAGACAAGTTTGGCATATTCAATATCTATGCACCAACTTGAAGGAAAGTGTTCAAATGTAGTAAGTACTAATATGTATATTCTGTTTTCTAATCTATAGAAAACAGATTTCCCAAATCTCTTACCCCTCAATATTCTCTCAATCTCCTTTCTTCCCCACCAAAAATGTAATCCTTATATATAAATGTATACTGTAAAGAATAAAGTACAAGAAGAAAAATAATAATTTTTTCCCAAATCTATTTTGAACAATGAGCAATCGGAAGAAGAGATGTAAGGAAAGCCACTAGATCTAGATGTATATTTATAGTCAATGTTGACCGAAAAATGTAATTAACGTTTTTATAATTAATTTTCCGTATTGACCCACGAAATTATTTACCAAATTAATCTACATCCAAAACTATTTATCAAACTGATTCATTTATGGACACGTCCGTATAATGCACTGTCGGAACAGCAACTTCCTCAAAATTTATGAATAATTTTTTGTATTGACCCACTTTTAGAAAATTATTTGCCGAATTAATCTACTATCAAAATAATTTATCAAACTGACTTAATTTTGGACATGTCAGTATAATGCGTTGTCTAGAATGGGAGAGATCCGACGAGATAATTTGCTGAAGAAAAAAAACATGGGGGTTCGATATATTAAAGTACTCTTGGAATAGTTATCTAAAAGATATGGTAATTTTTGGTAATTAAACCTTTTGGTAACTATACAAGAAGAAACATGAAAACTTACCAACATCAAGAACATAAAATTGTTAGAAATGCTAATTAAGACTCGGAAGTGGACCGAGCCCAATAGAAGCTAATCTTAATAAAAGAATGGGCATTTGAATAAAAGATCCAACCTAGTTCTGGTCTTTATGATATTGAAGTTTGTACAAATTCCAAAATTGAACATTATACCCCCAAACGAAGAGTAGAACATTATACAAGAATAGTATAACAATAACATCATCCTAGAAAGCAACATAGTAACTTCAGTAGAAATGAAAACATAAACTGAGGGCATCTGTATTCGTTGGCTTTTTTGCCAAAGTATACAAAATTTGAGTAAGAAAGCATTGTAGTTGTTGGCCTGATTCTCAAAATTTAGGTATGAGAGAAACAATGGTTTTCTATATTTGAGAAACGAAATAAAAATTTAGAATTATAGGAGACGAGAGATGAATTGTCATCCGTCATAAAATTTAGGGCGAAAGTCTCGAAAAATATGAAATTCTGTCCTATGTAATTTTTTTTTTCTCGGACGAAGATCATCATGTATCCGTTCTGGGTTTGAGTTTATTTTGATTTAATTAGGATTTAATTAAGATTTAATTATTTTTTCTAAATCCCCATAAGTGTCGGACAAAATACTACAACTCCACTATTTGGACATAATTGTTTAAATAAAAATTAAAAAAAAAAAACTGACGAAATAACATCTATCGCCCGTCTCTTTTTCTAAAATAAAAATCCAAAATTTGTGGTCAACGACTACGGAACAACTCCAAATTTCTATTTCTAAGTGCCAAATACTCAAATAATTAGTTGGGACCACTACAGATGCTGTAAGAAATCAAATTAAGCATTAGCATGCTTAATTTTTTTTTTAATCATGTGAAAAAATGCTGAGGTCTCAAACTCAGAACCAAGCTAGAAACATTAGCATGTTGTAAGAGCTAGAGATTTAGTGATGGGTCATGACTTTTGGTTTTAATGTCGTGCATACTTATTCAGTGTGAAGAGAATATGGTGATACAAGTAGATGGTTCAAAGCGAGGGATCGAAGAAGAAGAAAAATAGTTAACAACAGCAACATTGACAGAGAGGCGGACAGTCGACTGTGCGGTCAACCCCCCCCCCCCCCCCCCCCCCCCCGTGCCCCCCGCGCATTAGAGACTGGGAGTAGAGCTGGTATCAGGTCCTCCACTACCCGGACTCGAACCCAGTCCAAAAATTGGACCCGGACCCGAACTTGCAAAAACTGGGTCCGGGTCCCGGTCCTAGTTAAAAAAATCTATAGCAGGGAATAAATATGTGCGCTTAAGTATTTTGCATCCAATACCCTGCGGTTCCAACAACTTTTGCACTAAGTACATGAATATATATTATATTTACACATTTATTTTCAACAGATATTGTTTATATGTATATCCCTATAACCATATTTTTCAAATTCCATATTTTTGGGGTATTTTTTAACGGGTCTGGGTCTGGGTCGGTTTTATTTTGAGAGGACCCGAACCCTGATCCGAAAGTGCACCAGGTCTTATTTTAGGACCCAGACTCAGACCCGTATAGATCGGGTCAGTTCCAATCTAATTCGGGTCCGGGTCAGGTCTGGGTCGGGTCTAGGTAGGGTTCGGGTCGGGTCCGGGTAACAGGTAAATGTGACAGTGCTAATTGAGAGGTTGCGGTCTACTGTAACTTTGTGCGGTCGACTGACCGAGGTGCTAATGAGTTTTTTGGGCCGAGACTGGCTGATTCGTTTGAATCCCACTTGGTCTTCTGGGTACATCGTATGACTCTAATTGTATGTTATCTCTTCAGTATACATCGGATGACTATTGTATCAAGGTATCTAAACAAGGATTTCTCTAGATCTATATATTCATTGTAACGTCTCCAAGAAACATATGATTCGATTGAGTGCCGAATAGGAGAAGAGATTACTTCATCTGAGAGTGAATGACTTCTTCATTGTAAACAGCAAGTAAGTCCCAGTTAAGCTTGAGAGAGGGTCGTGGTGAGAGTTGTAACTCTTGTATCTTCTCTAGTTGAATTAATATATCGGTTCTTCCTCCGCTGGATTAAGGTGAAAGCCCCAACTAGGACAATTCTTGTGTGCATGTGTGATTGATGTGATCTAGTTTTGCTTGGTGGTTTGTGTTGATCACGTCGAAGACTCAACAAGATCCTCTAGAGGGAATCAAATTCCCTAACAAGTTGTTTCAGAGCAACCAGGTTTGTGGGTTTGTTCGAGTTCCTTGGAGAAGATGGCAGATCAAAGACAAAAATCAAGCAGTTTGTTGGTAAGGTCAACTTCAATCTATGGAAGAGGGACATGTATGATGTATTGGTTCAGAATGACTTGCACCTTTCCCTAGAAGAGAAGAATGCAACTGACTTGAAGCAGGAGAAGTGAGATGAGATTTTTTTGAAGGCCTTGAGTTTAATCAGGTTGCAATTGGCGGACGAAGTCAAGTGTAATATTATTGAGGAGAAAAGTGCGGTGAGTTTATGGACGAGACTCAATCTGACTACTCGGGATCGTAATTGTCGGATCGGATGAATTGGAAGAGGAGCTGTTTCATTTATCAATAAATGAAGGTACCCATCTTCAAGATCATATGGTAGAGTTCAATAAGGTAATATTTGAACTGAATGTGATTAATGTTGATGATCTTAGCAAAGAGGATGAAGTTTTCAACTTGATATATTCACTGTCAACTTCTTATGATCACTTGATAACTACTATGCTACATGGAAAATCTGCCAAGGAGACACTTACAGTAGCCAGGGTTATTAAAGGTCTGAAGGAAGATAAACTATGGAAAGAGACTCATAAAGGAGATTATATTTCTGCAAGGTGTTTAGCGATTGATAGTGAGAATTCAATTGGTTAGAATACGACACACAAAGGTAAGATTCGTTGCCACTGTTGTAGAAAAATTGGGCATTACAAAAGAGACTGTCGCAAGTGGTTGAGTCGTGTAGCGCCCCGAATTTCTAATATGATATCTTAGAAATACGTGGCACAATTCCCAGTATCAACTTCAAATGAAATATTAAACACTGCCAAACACCAATAAAATTTTCAACTTTCATTACATTAATCTTTACATAGCACAGCGGAATACAATACACCTTGAATTACAAATTTCTTTCATACAACAATACATAACCCATTACACCACTTCAACTCATGCATCCAAATCCCAAACTACAAGTAATCACCTATAAAACACGAGGCTAGAGATAACCCTAACCCCCAAAACTAAAGGAGTCAGCCATAAATATGTGAGTGACATAAAAATAAACAACATAAGTAAAGCAAAGAATCATAAATGACATGTAATAAACAAGAATACAAAAATATGACATAGCAAGGGAACATGAAAACATAAAGTGAAACTAGACTAAGCGTCAAGTGTAGAAAACAGGAAAACACATGCATGAAACCAAGTCAAGAAAACACAATTCTGTATGCTGACTCTCTAATGCATACTTGTCGGAGTCTATGCATCCCACTCTACATAGGTCCGGTACAAGCCCTTAACGTCTCCACATTGTAGGGTTTAATCCCCAGCTATGCAACTAATTCTAACCCGATGACTACTACGAGATAAAGATAACCAGTGAGTATTAGCCCATGCCCTGATAATTCCGGAGGTCAATCTCTATCCACAGATAATTCCGGAGACTATTTCACTCACACCTGGGAATCTTCGAGAATACCCCACACCGCAAGCGATGACACCTCATCACACGAATACCACATGTGCGTCGCCTCGACCCCGATAATTTCGGAGATCAATCCCACACCACAGGTAATTCCGAAGACTATTTCACTCACACCTGTATAATTCTGGGGATTATCTCACACCGCAAGCCATACTGAGATCCATAACTCATGTTCTTGTTCATCATATCACCACTAGTGTCTGTCCTAATCATTTAGGTTATTTAATTATTTTACGAATCTCCTAGAGTTGGTGTACCCCACCGGACTTAACTCAACAACTGATCAACTAAAATGCCTATATCAGTCGACTATAAAAAGCCATCGGTCGACTGTCCAGAGCGAAAAATACAATAACTTCAAGAAAATAATTCTAAGTGGTATCAGTCGACTATGAGAGTCATTATTCGACTGTCCAGAACAATATTTCAAGAAAAACTAGAGAACACAACAGCCAGGTCGCGTCGGTCGACTGTATAGTCACATCGGTCGACTGTCGACCTGCAGACTGCAGATTTTTAGTTGTGTACATTTCAACCGATACGTAATTCTACCGTATGAAAACGATTTCTACAAAAAACATATTTCTTGTATGATCAAATACAACTTGTAGGACATATAATAGTCCATAAAACTAAATCAAACTACTTGAATTTATAAAAACGATTTGTTAATTTCTTTCAAATAAAACATAAATTGTGCATATAATCAACATAAAGTTTCTTAAAAATTAATTGTTCGTTGAAATAGCTTCGTATTCAGATCCAAACCATATCAATACCAAAGTCTCAAAAGAAAATCCCCAATTTGGGTATATTTCTTCAAACTCAACTAAATTTCCAATTTCGATTCTCAAGACATGATCTCTTGATTCATAACTTTTCTTCAAATTTCTCAAAACTGAATTACCATTACAACTCGCAACCATAATCAATTGATAGCATCGCCATATCAAATTTGTATTCAACCAATACTCAAAAGTAATAAAAGTCTCATTTTTATTAGGTTTACGCATAAAATCCACCATATTCAGTCAATCCAACATTAGTCCAAAAGGAAATAGCCTATCCATGATCTCCCATAGGTCATTCATCAATCTCGAATTACCCACATACAATTTTATTCATAAACAATTAGGGTTTCACAAGATCCAATTTTTCATCCATCCATCCAATTCATCAAGTACATAATCATACTCAAACTCTAACATGCTTTCTAGTAAATGAAATACCACATACAATATTCAAGAACAAACAAAACAATTATATCTCTCGCATACAACATACACAAAACAAAAGAAAAACAAAATAAGTCACTCACCTCAAATGAAGAAATCCAACTGAATTAATTGAGAATAAGCAAAGCCCCTTCTTTTGCGAAATCCAAGATCACCTCCTTAAATCTCCAAGAAATAATAAAACCTTTGTGTTGTGTAGCGAAAGACGGCTGCACTCCACTTCTTTTAAATAAGCCGGAATAGAAGATTTAGGGTTTTTAAACACATTTGCAAAATAACCCCTTGAAAATATAACTTTATATAAATAGATCTCTATACTTGGAAACTTGCTAAAACCAATTAAATTGAGATTTAAAAGCAAAATAAACACCTTATTTCTAGCCGGCACTGTTTGAAAAGTCTAGAAAATAGTTTTGCACTTTCATCCCTCAAAATGACAATTTTGCAAAAAGATCCTTCTTTTTCGTAATATTTGCAAATAGACCCAATTAATATCAGAAAAAAATCTAGAAAAATTACAAATAAATTCCAAATAATAAATAATGATTTTCCATAAAATAATTTTGGCCTTCGAACTTCTCAAGAAAATATTTGCATGTGTTTCGCACTTGTAAAAGATAAATCTTCAGAAAATATTTATTAAATCTCCAAAAATCGTTTTAATTCATTTATAAATCTTTAAAAATAATATTTAAAAATACGAGGTACTACAAGTCAGAAGGGTGCTCCTACAGGAGGTGATCAAGCCAACGTAGTCAGTACAACTGATTTAGGTAAATCTGATGATTTTGAGCTATATCTTCTTGTTACAAGTTTTTCATATGTGAATTTGAGTTGGTATCTTGATTCGGAAAATTCTCATGTTTGCTCCGAGAGAGAGATATTTTCTACTTACAAGTCTACAACAGGTCGTAGTATGAGAACGACGATTGGTGAGATTTGTGACTTAGTGGGTAAGGGAACAGTAGAATTAGAGATGTCAGATAGTAAAGAGTTCACACTAGAAGAGGTCATGCATATTCCTTCCATGAAACATAATCTGATATCCTTGGGGACTCTTGATGCTCGGGGCTGCAGGTACATAACTCGATGTGAAGTGTTGGCAGTTTGGGATAGTCATGGTAAGGTGATGAAGGATAAGAGGGGAATTGGGCAGGGTCAGCAAAACCTCTATCAGCTTTGTGGGAGCAGCAAAACTCGACCGAGTGTTTGGAAGCTCATTGTTCCTAAAGCATCATCTAGTTAGCCATCACAAGAATCACCAAAACGAGACTGCAACATTCGAATACCATTGGAAGGTTGAGAGAGCCTTGATGTAGGTGGAGTTCGTGTGGAGGGTGGCACCTCCATGACAACATCTACTGAGGTGTGCCCTCTAGGAGGGGAGGCATATGAATGGAGGAAAACAGGTGGAGGCAGATTCAACTAGCATAAATAGCCATAGAAATGGGTAGTTTACAAAGCGGAGATGAAAGTTCTAGAAGAGTATAAATCACACATGTATGGATTCATGCATATGCAATCCAAGGTGGAGATTGTTGGGTTTAATGTCATGCATACTTATTCGGAGTGAAGAGAAGATAGTGATACAAGTAGAGGTTTCGAAACGAGGGAGCGAAGAAGAAGAAAAGCAGTCAGCAGCAGCAATAGTGACAGAGAGGCAGACAGTCGACTGTGGGGTTAAACCCCCCCTCTAGGTTGTAGTCGACCGTAACTATGTGCGGTCGACCAACCGCGACGCTAATGGGTTTTTTGGGCCGAGTCTGGTTGATTCATTTGAAGCCCACTTCGTCTTCTAGTTAGATTGTACGGCTCTAATTGTATGTTATCTCTTCAGTATATATCGGATGATTATTATTTCAAGGTATCTAAACTATTGTTTCTCTAGATCTATATATTCATTGTAACGGCTCCAAAAAACATATGATTCTATTAAGTGTCGAATAAGAGAATGGAGTACTTCATCTAAGAGTGAGAGATTTCTCTATTGTAAACAGCAAGCAAAGTTAGGCTTGAGAGAGGGTTATGGTGAGATTTGTAACTCTTGAATCTTCTCTAGTTGAAATAATACCTCGGTTCTTCCTCTCCCGGATTAAGGCGTAAATCCTAACTGGGACAATTCTTGTGTGCTTGTGTGATTGGTGTGATCTAGTTTTGCTTGGTGGTTTGTGTTGATCATGTCGAAGACTCAACAAGATCCTCTAGAGGGAATCAAATTCCCTAACAAGTGGTATCAGAGCAACCATATTTGTGGGTTTGTTGGAGTTCCTTGGAGAATATGGCATATCAAAAGACGAAAATTAAGCAATTTGATAGTAAGATCAACTTCAATCTATGGAATGTGGACGTGTACGATGTATTGGTTCAGAAGGACTTGAACATTGCCCTAGAAGAGAAGAAGCCAACTGACATGAAGCAGGAGAAGTGGGATGAGATTTGTTTGAAGCCTTGAGTTTAATCCATTGCAACTGGCGGCATCGAGTGTAATATTCTTCAAACAATACTCATTGGTTTTCCAAGTGTTGTTAGTTGTCAAGTGTAATATTCAAGTCAAGTGTAATATTCTTCAAAAAAATATTAAGTGTCTATTGTATCAAGATTGCAAACTAGGGTTTTCTCTAAATCTCTATATATTATTGTAATTGGCCTCCATTGAGAGCCAAGAGAGAGAGAGAGAGAGATAGGGAGAGAGTACTTAATTGAAGTAAGTTTGAGAGGTTTTCCAATTGTAAATAGCTAGTATTTTCTGGTGAAGCTTACGAGAGGGTCGTGGTGAGAATTGTAATATTCTTGTATCTTCTCTAGTTGAATATCAACTCTGTTTTTCTCCCCCATATTAGGATTTACCCTATCCGGGACAAAATTGTGTGCATTGTGTGTTTGGTGTGATTTTCTATTTTATCGATGGTATGTATTGATCGTCTCGCATAACTCAACAAGATCCTAAAGGCGACAATTCCCTAACAATTGGTATCAGAGTTTCAGGTTTGTGTGTTTGTTCAAGTTCTTTGGAGATGATGGCAAATCAGTTTACGAAGATCAAGCAGTTCGATGGTAAGATCAACTTTAATCTCTGGAAGGTGAAACTGTATGATACGTTGGTTCTAGAGAGCTTGAAACTAGCCTTAGAAGGAGATAAAAATAGATTAATCTATATAAAGCAGGAGAATTGGGAGGAGATTTGTTCAGAAGCATTGGGTTTAATCCGGATGTCATTGACAAGCGAAGTCAGGTGCAACCTCATGGAGGAGCAAAGCACGGCAAGTTTACAGGTAAGACTCAAAATTAACTATTTGAAATCGCCTTTATAGGATCGGATGGACCAGAAGATAAAGTTGTCGGGTTTCTCAATGAAGGAAAGTACCGCTCTTCTAGATCATATAGTGGAGTTCAATATAGAGTTATATGAACCGAGGACGATTAACGTAGATGATCTAAAAGCTTCCAACCTGATAGATTAACTACCAGATCCATACAAGCAGTTCAGAACAACTATGCTAGATGGAGAGTCTACCAAGGAGAAGTTTTCGGTAGTAGGTGTGGTCGAGGGCTTAGAGGAGGATGAACTTAAGAATGTGACTCAGAGATTGGCATCTACTTCTGTCAGTTGCATCGGGGTGGATGGTACTTTGAACAGAAGGAAAAGTGCATGTAAGGGTAGGAATTGCCGCCATCATTGCAGAGGAGTTGGGTATTACAAGAAAGATTGTCACAAGTGGTTGAGTCAAAGGGGCGCCAAATTCAGTGTCGCCGAATCAGGTGATAGGTTGGACAATAATCTTGTTTCAAATTTTATAGATGTGTATTCTGCTGGTATCTTGATTATGAAGTTTCTTCTCATATATGATCCGAGAGAAAGATGTATGCTACTTAAAATTCATAGGAGATCGTTGCGTGAGAATGGTGGTTGGTGAGTTTTGTGAAGTAGTGGGTGAGAGAACAGTCGATTCGGAGACACTAGATGGAATTGGTTGCACACTAGATAATGTTATGCATATTCCTTAGTTGAAACAGAATCTTGTATCCTTGGAAACTCTTGATGCACGGGGTTGTAAGTACACAGCTCAAGGTGGAGTTCTATCATTTTGGGAAGGTCATTGTAAGGTGATAAAAGGAAAGAGAGGTGTTCAGCATAACCTCTACCAACTTTGTAGGAACGAAAAATCTTGTACAGGTGATTTGAAGTTATGCGTTCCTAAAGCACTATCTAGTTTGTTGTCACTAGAATCATTCGAGCGAGACTACGACACTCGAATATTGTCGAGAGGTTGAGAGGGCATCAGGGTAGGTGGAGTTCGTGCGGAGGGTGGTGCCTCCATGTCAACGCCTACTGGGCTGTGCCTTTGAGGGGCATACCATCTAGAGAAAAACCAGTGGAGGTAGATTTAACTTGCAGAAGAAGCCACAGAACCGGGTTGTTTGCAAGAGGAGAATAAAAGAGTCTAGAAGATTTAAATCACACAGGTGTGGATTCATAGTATGCAATCAAAGGTGGAGATTGTTGGGTTTATGTCTTTGCATAATAACTTCGTACGATGAAGTGAAGGAGGTCCCCCCCTCCCCCCCCCCCCCCCCCCTGCCCGACTTCTGTGTGGAACAAAGAACATTGCAGTCTACTGCACACTTGGACAGTCAACCACGTCGTGGCTGTTTGTGTTCAGGTACAGGTCTTGGGGATTCGTTTGAAGCCCGACTTCTTCTCCAAGTTAGATCGTACGGATCCTACCATGTTACTTCTTCAAGAAATATCGGATGGCAATTGTGTTAAGATATCAAACTAGGGTTTCTCTAGATCTCTATATATTATTGTCATTGGCCTCCATTGATAGTTATAAGAGAGAGTACTTCATTAAAGAAAGTTTGAGAGGTTTTCTAATTGTAATAACTAGTATTTTCTGGTGAAGCTGGAGAGAGGCTCGTGATGAGAATTCTAATATTCTTGTATCTTCTCTAGTTGAATATCATATCGGTTTTTTTTACCTCGGATTAGGGCTTGCCATAATTGGAACAAAATTGTGTATTTTGTGTGTTTTGTGTGATCTTCTATTTGCTTGGTGGTTTGTATTGATCGTGTCGTATAACTCAACAAGATCCTAAAGACGATACACTACAAACCGCACAGGCTATAGCGGTGCTTTTACAAGGCTATAGCGGCGTTTTTTGGCGCCGTTATAGTTCATAACGGCGCTTCTGAAATTGCCGCTAAAAGCGCCGTTAGAACGTGCTTCGTTATAGCCATATAGGCTATCACGGCATTTACAGACGCCACCGCTATGGGTGTCCACCTATAACGGCGTTGCCAAACCGCCGTTACAGGAACGTTTCGTTTTGAAAAAAATAGAGCTATAGCGGCACTTTTTGTAAGCACCGGGACTGCACCACGGTTAAAAGCTAGCATTGGTACCCTGTTGCAGTGCTTGTCCAGCGCCGCGATAGAGGGTACTCAAAAGCTGTAGTACCTATTGCGGTGTTTCTTGGGAAATGCCGCGATAGGTAGGTTTTTTTTTTTGAGATATTTTATTATAAAATTTTCAATTGAAAAAATCAGTAATTAATCGCATATTACAAATACATGTAATCATATTAAATTTAAATGCAAATCAGGTAAATCAATAATAACATCATAATCAAGAACCAAAGTCACTCATCACAAAAAACAACTCAATAGAAAACAAAATATATAACACATATAAATTGTCATACAACGAGTATCAAATGTATATGTTGCACAACACTTAGTTATTACAAAACATAGATATAATTCCTACAAAACATTTTTAAAAAAGTCCAAATTCGACAAAGTACAGCAGGGGAGTCTTCTCGTGTGGCCCGCTGTTGCTTCCAATTTCATCGTTATTTTGCCCTAGTGTATGTGCGTGACTGGAAACCGATGGAATACGCTGGCCCTGTAGAAAAAACATAAATATTTCAGTAAAGTAATGGATATGAAAGGCAACACATACACATACACATACTAACGTTGACTCTTATTTAATTTAATTTAGTTAAAAGTGGGTATTTGGTGGTAGAATACTAACCAGTGCTTGAGTTGGAATTCCTAGTGACTGTTGCCGGACTAACGTCGCCATTTGAACCATTGCTGCCTCCAGACGTGCCACTGTTGCCTTTAGGTGATCAACATTGTCTTGTGTGGGCCCGGCTCCAGTGGAAGAACATGTACGAGAACCGAAGACGCTGGTAGGTGTTGGTCCTAGCCCCATCCCATGCACACGATCGGGACGCTCGTGTCCCCTCAATTCGGAGAGAACTTGACACTGTTGCGTCAATGGATTGGCGGAAGAAGAAGAAGATGATATTTTCTCAATCTTCTTTCTGGCATCTTTCTGCAAAAGATAACAAAGACAAATTTAATTTTCAAAATTATTTTATTGAAAAGAGTAAATACCAAATTAAAATTAATTTGAAAGCTTTTTATTTACCACAATATCGGCTGCCACGTCATCCCTGAATTTTCCATCCTTACCCATGTGGGTAGTTTCAAAAAAATCCACATCGCCAATCTTCTCTCCCTCATTTGATGCTTCCTATATACAAGTAAGTTGAGTATTTAGAACTATAATAAAATACTGCAAATAAAATGAATTGGATTTCTTAGTCATAAAATCGAAATTTATTATCTCTATTCTCTAATAATAAAATGTTTTCAATTTATTTTTTCCAGAAAGTTCCTAAAGATTTTATTATACTACATTTTCCATTTCTTTTGCATGCATTTCCTTAAGAATATATTTGTGTCTTTGTGTGTGTATTGATTAGTGTTATAAATCCTTATGGTCAGTTGTCTCAATGGGCATCCAAATCAGTGATGGACACTGTTGATCTTGATATATGCTTTATGATACCTGTTTGTAAATAAGAATTTCCATGGTTTGGGGTCTTCTAATTCATGAATCAAGTTAAACTAAATTTGTACTTCTCATGCTTATGTTAGTATGTTAATGATTTATGAACACTAAACATCTATAACAAGTTAACAACAACAACAAAGCCTTGATCCCAAATATTTGGGGTCCATTGCATGGATCCTTGAATCCTTTTCTCCATTAGAAGTATGATGGGGAATGTAACTGGGGAGATTTTAGTGGATTCAAGAGATCTAAAAATTACCCAATTGCATCCTAAAAATTCTATCTCCTTGCAAATACAGAATCAACTCCGTTCAAATTTGTTTCATAAAACATAAGAGAATATGCATCATCAAGGTTGAACATGTCTTGACCAAAACCATGCACTGAGTGGTCACAACTCGCAACTGAAAAACTGTTCATTTCGAAACCACATGATGAATGGGCATAACACGTTTAAACGTAGTGATCACATCTCTATGTTTTATGATATGAAGATCAACTTCAACTATGTGGCTCAGGATTTTGGATAGAAATCATAGAATAAGGGTCTAGTGTCACCCTAACCAACTCAGTGAAAAACAACAGCTCAAATTCAAATATCGATAACTAAAAAAACTAAAAATTGTTCAACTTTCAAGCTAATTTTGTTTCTGTAAGGATTAAAATAACATAGTATGTATGCCAAGGTAACATATTAAACAAGGTATATATTTGGATATATTAGTAGAATTTAATTCTTGATATATTAACAACCATTAAATGCATTTAAAATTCCTTCAGCTTCCAATGACGAAAACTGAACCAGGACCAAAACAGAATTGCTCCATTTTCCAAATCCATAAGATTCATTGAAAGTTCAGCTACAAAGGTACCATGATGAGGACATCTTTCCTGTTTAGTTTATTTCACTACCATTTTTATTTCTGGCAATTATAGCCATATGCAATCTTTTTGTATTTTTTTAGATTTTGAGAATATTTTGGAGATGTGTATCAAGATTTATTTTGAGCCTATTTAAAAGCCTTGAGATGAATGAAAAGATATGCCATTATTGATTAAAAAAATCTGTGTTGAGTTTTTGCTCTTCCCCTTTCTCTTTCGTGTGATACAACTGAGATCTCCAAATTAGGGTTTGTGATAAATCCTAATCTAATTTTAGAGTTAGTGATTAGTTCTAAAATCTATCCCAACTTAAAATCCGTAATACAAATCCTAATCCCCATTACAAAACCTTAATCACAAAACTTCTACTTCAGCCGCCTCTCCCTTCTTCCCTATCTCGATCCCCACAAAGCCGGACCCTTCGTCTCCTTCTTCCCTATCCCGATCCCCACAAAGTCGGACCCAGCCCTTCGTCTTCTTCTTCCCCAATCCCGCTCCACCTTCACGCCATCGCCCTCTCCCTCTCTCGCTACCAACACCCGAACCCCAAATCCAAAAGCCCCAAATCCCTCATCCCCTACACCCGACGCCACCCAGCAGTCCACTCCCGACCCCTTGCAACCAGCGCCAGCACCTTGCCATCCCGACGACGCCATGCCAGCGCACCCCGCTGACGACGCCATGCCAGTGCCGTCGCACCTCCCCGTCGGCCGGATCTAGCAGCCCTTGCTGTTGTTGCTGCCGCCTTTCTAGCTTTGAAGCGTTGCTGTGTTCTTGGGTACTGTCCACTCCAAGATCTGCCCTGAATTTTCTTCGCATTCGGTATACTCTTTCCCTTATTAAATATTTGTGTTTTACTGCTCTATTATCTAGTATATTATCTGATTTGCCTGTTGACCACAAAATAACTGAGATTGAGTGATCCACATGCTAAAATAGAGTACAAATCGATATTGGACTTATTACTTGCTAACATATAGGAATTTAATTATTGATTGAGGTTGAATTATTAATTGGGATTGTTAGCATAATTCAGTTCTTGAAAATCCATCCAACCAATTAATTGTTTAAAATTCCTAACTTTAATCTGCATAACGTGTTGGTAAAATTAACCCATTAAAATTCTTGGAAATTCTCTATTTTAGGCTTGGTTTTACATCATACCAACATAAGAAATCAATAATTTCGGTATTACACTAAGCCTAATTACCAAAAGTAACAAAGAGGAACTTCCTATATGTTAATGATACAAGCTGAACACTTATACATACCTGCTAAGAGCATCTGTAGTCGTTTTCTATATATTGATAATATCGATATTTGGGTTAAAAAGCAGCTGCAGTCGTTTGCTATATATCGATATTATCGATAAATCGCTACAGTAGATTGCTATAAATGAGAATCGATATAGCATTTATCGATATCTGAGGGACGGCGTTCGAAGAGCCGTCCCACTAAAAAAATTATTATTATAAGCGTCGGACGACACTTCAAGTGCCGTCCGTTTGAAAAAATTATATTTTAATCGGCAGAAGCCACATATCCCGGACGGCACATGAAGTGCCGTCCGTCGAGTTTTAATAAAAAAACCATTCATGTGCTTAAGTGTGTGTCAGTGTGCTAATTGTGTGCGTCAGTGTGTCAGAGACTCAGAGTATGCTTCATATGTGCTTAAGTATGTGCTTAAGCATTTTGGGTCAATTAAGAGTGTGTCGGACGGCACTTCATGTGCCGTCCTAGACACACAGCCGGATTTTTTTGTTGTTGTTTTTTTTTTAAAACGGACGGCACTTCATGTGCCGTCCGACGATTCCGTCCCAAATTTTGCTTTTTTTTTTTTTTCCTCCGACGGCACGTCAAGTGCCGTCGCTTAATATTATATGATTGATTGCTATAAAATAGCTTTCGACGAGTGCAGCGAAATCGAAATTCTTATTTCTATTTATCCATATATGGATAATTTTAACATAAACTACTACAGATGCTCTAACGAGATCAATGCCAAACAGTCACTTTACTGACTGCAGTAGATGTATCACTACAAAATGACAGAAGGTCACATCATCGTAACATAATGAAAACAAACTAATGAGTGCTTCCAGGTATAAAAAAAATTAAACAAACATTTCCTATTGTTGCTAAGAAAATAAGTAATGTCCATATGCTATAAGAGTCTACACTAAATGCTTCGGCCAGCTCTCAAGGACAGACTTATAAGTTACAATAGAACAGTGTAGATATATAAAAAGGATAAAAAGGAAAATAAAAAAATAAAAACTAAAAAACAGAACATGTGATATATTAATGAAAATGAAATAGGAATATATATATATATATATATATATTTCCAGCATTTAAAAATAAAATAAAAGAGATTGAGTGTACATTGTACAACTGTATGATAGAGAATAGAGTACTGTACACAATCAAGTAACAATCTGATTAATCTAAAATGCAACTATAAGCTTAACAGTAACTGGCATTACTCCAACCAGACAACAACAGGAGGTTACAGCACAATAGAATAAAACCAAAACAAGAAATAAAAGACTAGATTGATAATGCTCTGTTATGCTATTCTCTAATCTCTAATCTCTAATATTATAATAGGAGAAGGCCTTAGTGTCATCTGTCAATCTACCAACACGACATCGCACGTGCATAACTAATATGGAGGAGGTCTCAGGTTCGAGACCGCACTATATCAGATTTTTTACTTTATTTTTTTTTTAATATATTAAACATGCATTACATGTATAAATTACTATCCATCTATCTATAATATAATATATTTACTTACTATTTAATAGAAGAGTTGGTCACAAATAAACAATTTTTAATATTTTGTTGTCACAAAAGAAACACCACTTTTGTCACCAAACAAACATGTGCATTGCACGTGCAACTCCAAATCAACACGTGCATCGCACGTACACATCAAAGTTTTTCCTTCTTAATTTTTAAAAAATTCGTGTATTGCCCGTTCAGCTCCATTTTTTTAAAATCAAGGCATTTATCGCACGTGCTATTTACTGTTGACTAACATGTATCACACGTTTAACTCCAACTATATCTAAAAATGTGCATCGCACGTGAAAAACACTAGTCTCTTTAAAAGGCAAGGCCTCTTCTTCTGAAGTAACAAACAACTATAGTTCATTTTCGATATTTTATGTGCAAACCAACTATTCCCGAATTACATCTCCTAAAGCATTCTCCTCCAGCTAATGAGCTAAACATAGAAGGTTGCTAACCATAAATGGCAGAATTCTACACAAAATTATCTAAATGAATAGTCAACAAATTTCTGACTGGTTTCAGGATAGCAACTGTTCATCGGGGAAAAAAGGGTCTACTAAATCTTTTGATAATGTTTTTTGCAGTCAAGCTTAATGAATGGTACATTTTAGCTAATTGACCGAAATAAAGAAATAATTTATAGGGCGCCTTAGAAGAGAAGTTTGGAGATAGAATACAAGTTATTTTCTATTACTTAAAACATGTTATACTGAAGCATGCTTGAAGCTTTGACCATCAAACTCAAGGGTAGCAAAGTAGCAATGAAAGTTCAGATTATATGTTCCTATTTCTCATCCATCAAAGCCACTATCTGCCCGCTCTGCTACTACGTAAAATACCTTGATTCTGATGATCTAAGAGACTGGGAAAGAGTATACATAAGCTGGGTCCAACATTCTTCAGCATCCTGTAATTCATCACAAAAAAAAAGAATTATGATAAATTGGATGCAATGCTGATTATTAAAGAAAATAAAAAAAGCACTCGATTTAGGAGGGAATTGGAGGAACTAACCTGTTGCATGTAGCTACCAGCATGCTGCTGAGCAAACTGAGGATATTTCTTGCGCAAGAGCTGCAAAAAGAAGTTTGCATTTACCAGACAACCAAAATTAAAAAGATGAGAACAGTATAATTTATCAACCACGCCAAGAGCTTAAAGCATTAAAGGTGATTAACTCCATTGAGGAAAAGCTACCAAGAAGAGATCAATACTTGCTGTGGAAGTAATACAAGAACAGAGAACTGACATATCCTGTCACTTAATACTATGAGAAAAATAATTTAAGGTTAGAAGAGTTTAAATCTTTTGGTGTCAAGAAAGAATGCCTAAAGTGTGAATTCTAATAAGAAATTCTATTATAGAGCAAACAATGAATATTGAGCCCAAAGGCAGTCTTACTTACATTTAACTTCAATAGTTGCATATACTTTCATTATTTTATTTCATTTTATTTTGAAAGAACTGTTCATAGGAAAGCTTTTTCCTTAGCCTTGTGAAGCATAAACAGGAAAGAACTGAAAGATGATTCTACAGCCATAAGCATTATTCCTTCTATAATGTACAGAACCCATATTTGGCTTTTTCCAATTATATCAGCACCCATCTGTAGCTTTGATTTTTAGTTGTATATTCATGCACAGATATGAGACAGGTCGAGTCAACCAAATAATAGGTAAGTAATGGCACAAGTGAGGTGAAACATATACCAACATTAATATACTTTCACTCTTTCCAGCATAAGGAATTCACGGTGAATAAATGATATGAACCATTGTTTCCAAGGTCCCTGTATGTTTCGGTTCGTGGTACAGTATGAATTGCAGTATATCACCTTGAGTAGTAAGCGGTATGGAGGGCGTAGGATTAGTCCGGACATTCATTTGAGTTACATATATATTTGTGTGTAGAGATAGAAAGAAGAAAATTAATATAATAATTACCAAATTTAAATATAAAGAGTAATCATCAAATTAAACTCCATGACAAATTCAGATACTGAAGAAAAGTTGATGCGTTAATGAATAAATTTGTTCATTTCGAAGATATGGAAGACCCATATCATATGTGGATCGCTATTTTATAAAACTGGAATCAAGCAGAACTAAGTTCGAGTGAAACTAAAAGAAATTGTGGGACAAGTTATGTACTAGGCTATGTGGCATTGTACTGATAAGATGGATCACATGGAGGGCTTCAAAACCCTCATGATGATTCACAGCGCATCGGATCCCCTCCTGTGCCGCGCTTTCCCCGCCACCCTTCGGGGTCCGGCCCGGGAATGGTTCTCCAAGCTCGCCCCCAGCTCCGTCTATTCCTTCGACCAATTGGAGGGCAACTTCCTTGCCCACTTTGTGACCAGCCGAAAGGCCGAAAGGACAAGTGCTTCCCTACTTGGCCTTCGGCAGAAGGAAGGAGAGTCGCTCCGGGCGTTCGTCTGAAGATTCACCACTGAGGCAAGATCGGTCTCCTCCCTCGACCCAGGGGTCGCCTCCGCAGCATTACGGCACAACGTCCGTCATGGACAGCTGAAGGCCTCCCTGGCGAAGAAGCCCCCTATAGATTTCCCGGACCTCCTCAATCAGGTCGAAAAGCACCCGAGCCAAGGAGGCCCTGAATCCAGAGGACTCGAAAGAAATCCCCGGGAAGGGAAAGCACAAGGCCGACGAGGTCGAGCCAGCGAAGAAAGTTCCAAAAGACGGGGGCGCCACGAAAAGGGTTCCTCCGGTCCCTTGCTTCGAGAGATACACTCCACTGACACAGAACGTTTCAACCATTCTCTTAGCGATCGAAGACAGGGACCTCGTGCAATTCCCCCCTCGGCCAAACAACAACAACAGCAAGAAGAGGGATCAGCAGTTTTACTGCCGCTTCCACCGGGACAACGGGCATGACACGGATTATTACTGTGCCCTAAAGGACGAGATCGAGGTCCTCATCCAACGAGGGTACCTCCGGGAGTTCAAATAGGAAGATGCTTGGGACCAGAGGGATATGAGGAACAGGAGGGCTTTCCCTCCTCCTCGAGCACCCAGACAGCGCCCCGAGCGAGACCAGGAGCCTGAAGAACCCGAGGGTTAGGCCATCTTACATTGCATCCACGGAGGGCCAATGGGCGGGGAGTCTAACACTTCTCGCAAGGCGTTCGTCCGGGATGTCAACGCCGTCTAGGGCCCCCTCTCCCCCCAGGTCCAGCAACTCCCTGTCTCCTTCTCGGGGGAAAGACCTGGAAGGAGTTCGGCTCCCGCACTGTGATGCACTCGTTGTCAGCCTCAGCATGGCGAACTTCGAGGTCCGGTGCATCCTCGTTGACAACGGAAGCTTGATAAACATCCTCTTCCTAGAAGCCTTCGAGAACTTGAAGCTTTCCCGAGATAAGCTAAAACCAGTCGGATACACATTGCATGGATTCTCCGGCATCCCGGTGGCAATAGAGGGGATCGTCACTTTAGACGTCACAACGGGTACGACCCCACACCGAAGGACCGAGTCGATGGACTTCATGGTCGTGAACGTCAAGGCAGCCTACAACACCATACTCGGCCGTCCCGGGCTCTGCTCCCTCCAGGCGGTTCCCTCGGCCTACCACCAGAAGATGAAGTTCCCTATCAACACTGGTGTCAGAGTTGTCCGAGGAAACCAAGAAGCAGCTCGATCGGGCTACATGACGGCGATCGGGGGTGGGTATTTCCCCTCGATGTTGTCGAGTTACAGTCCGAGAGAACCCAGCCAGAACCAGAACCGGCAGACGAGCTAGAATATGTCTTGTTCAAGGAGGGGGACGCGTCAAGGTGTTTCCGAGTGAGCTGCTCCCTCGCTCCCAACCTCAAATCTGCCCTGATCAGCTGCATTCCCCACAAAGTCGACCTCTTCGCCTGGATGCCCTCTGACATGCGCGGTATCTTCGAGGATCTCATCATGCACAAACTCAGCATGATCCCCGGTTCAAAGCCGGTCGTCCAGAAGCAACGTAAGTTTGCCCCGGAGCGACAGCAGGCGGTAAATGCGGAAGTAGACAAACTCTTGTCTGCACGCTTCATACAAGAGGTCAGCTACCCTGAGTGGCTGGCAAACATCGTGATGGTCAAAAAGGCGAGCAGGAGCTGGAGGATCTGTATAGATTTCACTGACTTCAACAAGGCGTGCCCCAAAGATCCGTTCCCTCTCCCCAGCATCGACGCTCTGATCGATGCCACATTGGGCCACGAGCTCCTGTCCTTCATGGACGCCTTCTCCGGCTACAACCAGATCCGAATGATCCCTCCCGACATAGCCAAGACGTCCTTCGTCACAGACCAAGGGCTCTACTGCTATCGGGTTATACCCTTCGTGTAGCACCCCAAATTTCTAATATAATATCTTAGAAAATACGTGGCACAATTTCCAGCATCAACTTCAATGTAATATTAAACACAGTCCAAAAATACAGATAATTTTATTCATAACTTTTATTACAACAATCTTTACAAACACAGCGGAATACAAAATACCTTGAATTACAAACTTTCTTTTTACAACACTTCTTTTACAAAGTTTACACAAAAGCTCTATTACATCAATTTATCTCAAGCATCCAAACCCCAAGCTCTAAGCAACAACGACCTGTAAAACATGAGGCTAGAGATAATCCCTAACCCCCAAAACTAAAGGGATCAGCCATAAATGTGTGAGTGACATAAAAATAAAGCAACATAATTAAATCATAAAACACTGAGTCATCAACAACATGTATTATCAGCAAGAGTAAATGAAATGAGAAATAACCAATAAGTAAAGCATGAAAACATCAAGGAATATAAAATAGTAGATAGTAATACATGAAAACATCAAGTGAATCTAGACTAAGTGTCAAGTGTAGAAAACAGGAAAACACAAGCATAAAACCAAGTCAAGAAAACACAAGCTATATATGCTGACTCTCTAATGCGTACTTGTCGGATTCTATGCATTCGATAGTACATAGGTCCGGTGCAAGCCCTTAACGATCTCCACTTTATAGGGATAATCCCTCGCTATGCAACTAATCCTACAACGGTGATGGGAAACAAGATCCAGAATACTCCGCGAATAGGCACCACAGCCCTCGACGCGCAAGTATCATGTAAGATAACTAAAAAACAACCGGAGAATCATCTCCCAAACCTGTGTACCCCACGAATAGGCTTGCAAGGCCCTCGACGTGCAGATACACCAGGTACATTCTGTGAATAGGCCTGCCAACCCTCGACATGCGAATGCACCCTGCATGCTCCGTGAATAGGCCTGCAGATCCTCGACACGTGAACACACAAATGTCCTCTCGAGACAACAAAAAACAGTCCTGGAACGCATCCGTTGGACTAACAAAACTATGAGCCTATACTTACGTTTTCCAAGTTCCATCATATCCCCACTAGTGCCTGTCCTTAAGTTGGTTATTATTAAAACACAAAATCCCCATCTCTAGAGTTAGTGTATCCTGCCGGACTTAAATACTCAACAACAACTAAACCAAGACTCTCCGGGTCTAACTCAACAAATCTCAACTGCCGGTTCCAGGACTCGCACTCAACTCCTAGAGATCTCAACAAGACCAAAATTCACGATCCATTGTCAAAACGATCATAGGGAGAAACCTCTCCCATCAACAAAACCCAAATCTTTATAAAATTCCAGAATCCAAATCCAACAATAAAATATCTTGAAAATATATGTTCTGTAGAAAGAATAATGTTTAGAGTAGTGAGTTATAGATCCAAAAATATTTTAAGAATCAACCATTTAAAGAACACCTGGAGAACTCAAGAAAGCGTCAGTATCAGTCGACTGTAAAAGGCATCATCGACTGTCCAGAGCGAAAAACCAACATCTTTAAGAAAATAAATTCTATGTATTGACGGTCGACTGTAAAAGATACCAGTCGACTGTCCAGAGCGAAAATCCAATACCTCGAGAAAATATCAAAACAGAGCAGAGACAGTCGACTGGAGAAATGGTTCAGTCGATTGTTCCGCACGAGATTTCAAGAAAAATGAGAAAAATACAGCAGCCAGGTTGCGACTGTCGACTGTCGAAATACCAGTCGACTGCCTCACCTACAGACTGCAGTTTGGGTTGTGCATAATTCAACCGATACGAGGATTTACCTTACAAAAATGAAATCTATCAAAAGTATATTTCCGATATGATCATATACAACTTATAGGATATACAAAGATCCATAAAAACCAATCAAAAACCATTTGAATTGATAGAACAGCTTTTTGATGAACTTCTTCAAAATAAAAACATGAATGTGTGCATATATCAAAATTAGAGTTTTTAATGATAAATCATACGTCAAAATAACTTTGTTTTATATTCCAAACATATCAATACCAAAATAAGTCGAGATATAGTCAAATTCTTCGAAAACGCATAAAACTCTATTTCTTCTAAAACAACAAAAATACTATATTCATGAAAATGTTCGTGCACCAAAGAAAACTTCAGCAGTCCATAAACTAAAATAACAAAATATTCAAATATCAAACTTAGTATTTGAGTAAATCCAAATTAAGTAAAATCGCTCACAAAATCACAAATCCCCAAATTTAATCAAAAATGTATCAATCCCCAATTTTAGTCATCACAACTCAAATCTTCAATACATGGTCTTTTAATCCATTACTCATTCTCAAAATTCCTCCAACTCAAACTCAACTATTCTCAATAGTTGATTCATAAACAAATTTATCATTAACATGGCCAAGTCGTTTTCATCCAACTCACCAATAGTCCAAAATCTCATCTTTAATTAATTAATGCATGACATTCATCATACTCAATCAAATCAGCAATAATCCAAAAGAAATAGCCTACCCACAATTTATATTAGGTTCACCTACAATCCAAAATTATCCACATGCAATTCTACTCACAATAACTAGGGTTCTTCTCAAAGATCCACTTTTATCATCCATCCAACATACATATTGATATCAAACCCTAGCATGCTTTCTAATAGATGAAACACCACATACCATATTCATAAAACAAAACAACAAAACAATTTACATCCTTCACATACAACATGCACAAAACAAAATAAAACAAAACTAGTTACTCACCTCGATGGAGAGATCAATCAAATGTAACAAAGCAAGATGAAGAATCCCTCATTTGCAAAAAATCCAAGATCCCCTCTTTAAATCTCCAAGAAAATAAAAATAAAAAACCTTTGTGTTGTGCAGCGAAAGACGACTGCACTCCAATTCTTTTAAATACCCAGAATAGAAGAATTAGGGTTATGAAACACATTTGCAAAATAATCATTTAACAAATTATTACTTTACATATATAAACCTTTCTTTATAAAGTAGTTAAAATAAGTTAAATAAATTAAAACCAAATCAAATCCTTTTACTACTGAGTTTTCCAGCAATCCAGCACAGCCCAGAAATAAAGGAAATTCGGATTTGTACTCAGGGTGGCAATTTTGCACAAAAGTCATTCTTTTTGTAATATTTGCAAATACATCATAAAATATTCGTAAAAATCCAAAAAAATCAGAAATAATATCTAATAATACATATTATATTTTCCAATTAAAATATCTGATTTTTACTTTCCAGAAGAACATTTGCACAAGATCCAACATAAATTCCATATTTGCAAAAACACCATATTTGTTTAAATCTTTACCAAATCGACTTTAAATAAAATTTAAATATATTTTAATTTCAATGATGATCATGGAAAGCCTAAAAATCAGTAAAAACGAATTTTCATTATTTATTTGAGATCCAAACGGCTTTTCACATAAAGTCCCCTCTCTTTCGAGGTATTTATAAAAATAGTTTCTATATTCAGAAAAATCCCAAAATTTAGAATATACTCTATTATAAGTAGTAGAATTTATTAAAAATATAAAATTGGATGTTTACACCAAAAATATTTGCATGTGTTTTGCACGTGTGAAAAGATAAATCTTTAGAAGAATATTTATTAAATCTCCAAAAAATCATTTTAATTCATTTATAAATCTTTAAAATTATATTGAAAAATACGGGGTACTACATCACTCCCTCCTTAGAAGAGTTCTGTCCTCAGAACTACTGCTTATGGGGTCCAAACAAAGACACCAATAAGGAATGCAATATCTCATAAATGGAAACATAGTCCAAGAAATACAATCACACAGGAGAATACATTCTAACAAAAGAAATATAAACATACAGAAGGAACACCATCATACAAAGAGTTCAGAAAAAAGAAACTTTCGCTCCGCAACTCTGATAACTTGCCATCGGAAACCATGCTGCAACAACTTCTGAACTCTTGCATCCAACTCTGACCTTCCACAATCTACTTCGTCCTTCCGAGAATCAGTGGCCACTCCCTCCTTAGAAAGGACATGACCAAGAAAAGCCACCACAACACAATTCACATTCACATCAATACCCAATGGCAAAACCTCAACCATACCCCAAACCAAAACATCATGTTCTAACTCTATGTGATACTCACACTCTAATGTCCACACCTTGGTGCTCACGCTCTAGTGTCCACACCTAGGTACTCACGCTCTAGTGTCCACACCTAGGTTGGTTTTCATACTATATCTATTATTACTATTGAAGCATGCTCTGATACCAATCTCTGTAGCACCCAGAATTTCTAATATAATATCTTAGAAAATACGTGGCACAATTCCCATCATCAACTTCAATGTAATATTAAACACAGTCCAAAAACACAGATAATTTTATTCATAACTTTTATTACAACAATCTTTACAAACACAGCGGAATACAAAATACCTTGAATTACAAACTTTCTTTTTACAACACGTCTTTTACAAAATTTACACAAAAACACTATTACATCAATTTATCTCAAACATCCAAACCCTAAGCTCTAAGCAACAATAACGTGTAAAACATGAGGCTAGAGATAATCCCTAACCCCCAAAACTAAAAGGGTCAGCCATAAAGGTGTGAGTGACATAAAAACAAAGCAACATAATTAAATCATAAAACACTGAGTCATCAACAACATGTATTATCAGCAAGAGTAAATGAAATGAGAAATAACCAATAAGTAAAGCATGGAAACATCAAAGAATATAAGATAGTTGATAGTAATACATGAAAACATCAAGTGAATCTAGACTAAGTATTAAATGTAGAAAACAGAAAAATACAAGCTCTATATGCTGATTCTCTAATGCGCACTTGTCGGATTCTATGCATTCCATAGTACATAGGTCCGGTGCAAGCCCTTAACGATCTCCACTTTATAGGGATAACCCCTCGCTATGCAACTAATCCTACTACGGTGATGGAAAATAAGATCCAGAATACTCCGTGAATAGGCACCACAGCCCTCGACGCGCACACATCATGTAAGATAGCTAAAAAACAACCGGAGAATCATCTTCCAAATCCATGTACCCCACGAATAGGCTTGTAAGGCCATCGACGTGCAGATACACCAGGTACATTCCGTGAATATGCCTGCCGACCCTCCACACGCGAATACACCCTGCATGCTCCGTGAATAGGCCTGCAAACCCTCGACACGCGATCACACAAATGTCCTCTCGAGATATAACAACAAACAGTCCTAGAACGCATCCGTTGGATTAACTAAATCATGAGCCTATACTTACGTTTCCCAAGTTCCATCACATCCCCACTAGTGCCTGTCCTTAAGTTGGTTATTATTAAAACACAAAATCCCCATCTCTAGAGTTAATGTATCCTGCCGGACTTAAATACTCAACAACAACTAAACCAAGACTCCCCAGGTCTAACTCAACAAATCTCAACTGCCGGTTCCAGGACTCCCACTCAACTCCTAGAGATCTCAACAAGACCAAAATTCACGATCCATCGTCAAAATAATCATAGGGAGAAACCTCTCCAATCAACAAACCCAAATCTTTATAAAATTCCAGAATCCAAATTCAACAATAAAATATCTTGAAAACATATGTTCTGTAGAAAGAATAATGTTTAGAGTAGTGAGTTATAGATCCAAAAATATTTTAAGAATCAACCATTTAAAGAACACCTGGAGAACTCAAGAAAGCGTCAGTATCAGTCGACTGTAAAAGGCATCATCGACTGTCCAGAGCGAAAAACCAACATCTTTAAGAAAATAAATTCTATGTATTGACGGTCGACTGTAAAAGATACCAGTCGACTGTCCAGAGCGAAAATCCAATACCTCGAGAAAATATCAAAACAGAGCAGAGACAGTCGACTGGAGAAATGGTTCAGTCGATTGTTCCGCACGAGATTTCAAGAAAAATGAGAAAAATACAGCAGCCAGGTTGCGACTGTCGACTGTCGAAATACCAGTCGACTGCCTCACCTACAGACTGCAGTTTGGGTTGTGCATAATTCAACCGATACGAGGATTTACCTTACAAAAATGAAATCTATCAAAAGTATATTTCTGATATGATCAAATACAACTTATAGGATATACAAATATCCATAAAAACCTATCAAAAACCATTTGAATTGATAAAATAGCTTTTTGATGAATTTCTTCAAAATAAAAACATGAATGTGTGCATATATCAAAATTAGAGTTTTTAATGATAAATCATACGTCAAAATAACTTTGTTTTATATTCCAAACATATCAATACCAAAATAAGTCGAGATATAGTCAAATCCTTCGAAAACACATAAAACTCTATTTCTTCTAAAACAACAAAAATACTATATTCATGAAAACGTTCGTACATGTTCGTGCACCAAAGAAAACTTCACCAATCCATAAACTAAAATAACCAAATATTCAAATATCAAACTTAGTATTTGAGTAAATCCAAATTCAAGCAAAAATCTTTCACAAAATCACAAATTCTCAAATTTAATCAAAAATGTATCAATCCCCAATTTTAGTCATCACAACTCAAATCCTCAATACATGGTCTTTTAATCCATTACTCATTCTCAAAATTTCTCAAACTCAAACTCAACTATTCTCAATAGTTGATTCATAAACAATTTATCATTAACATGGCCAAGTTGTTTTCATCCAACTCACCAATAGTTCAAAATCTCATCTTTAATTAATTAATGCATAACATCCATCATACTCAATCAAATCAGCAATAATCCAAAAGAAATAGCCTACCCACAATTTATATTAGGTTCTCCTACAATCCAAAATTATCCACATGCAATTCTACTCACAATAACTAGGGTTCTTCTCAAAGATCCACTTTTATCATCCATCCAACATACATATTAATACCAAACCCTAGCATGCTTTCTAATAGATGAAACACCACATACCATATTCATAAAACAAAACAACAAAACAATTTACATCCCTCACATACAACATGCACAAAACAAAATAAAATAAAACTAGTCACTCACCTCGATGGAGAGATCAAACGAATGTAACAAAGCAAGATGAAGAATCCCTCATTTGCAAAGAATCCAAGATCCCCTCTTTAAATCTCCAAGAAAATAAAAATAAAAAACCTTTGTGCTGTGCAGCGAAAGACGGCTGCACTCGACTTCTTTTAAATACCCGAAATAGAAGAATTGGGGTTTTGAAACACATTTGCAAAATTATCCTTTAACAAATTATTACTTTACATATATAAACCTTTCTATATAAAGTAGTTAAAATAAGTTAAATAAATTAAAACCAAATCAAATCCTTTTACTACTAAGTTTTCCAGCAATCCAGCACAACCCAGAAATAAAGGAAATTTGGATTTGTACTCAGGGTGGCAATTTTGCACAAAAGTTCTTCTTTTTGTAATATTTGCAAATACATCATAAAATATTCGTAAAAATCCAGAAAATTCAGAAATAATATCTAATAATACATATTATATTGTCCAATTAAAATATCTGACTTTTACTTTCCAGAAAAATATTTGCACAAGATCCAACATGAATTCCATATTTGCAAAAACACCATATTTGTTTAAATCTTTACCAAATCGACTCTGAATAAAATTTAAATATATTTTAATTTCAATGATGACCATGGAAAGCCCAAAAATCGGTAAAAACGAATTTTCATTATTTATTTGAGATCCAAACGGCTTTTTACATAAAGGCCCCTCTCTTTCGAGGTATTTATAAAAATAGTTTCTTTATTTAGAAAAATCCCAAAATTTAGAATATACTCTATTATAAGTAGGAGAATTTATTAAAAATATAAAATTGAATGTTTACACAAAAAATATTTGCACGTGTTTTGCACGTGCAAAAAGATAAATCTTTAGAAGAATATTTATTAAATCTCCAGAAAATTATTTTAATTCATTTATAAATCTTTAAAATTATATTTAAAAATATGGGGTACTACACTTCGGGCTGAAGAATGCCGGTGCTACTTATCAGAGGCTCCTTAACCGAGTCTTTAAGAACCAAATTGGGCGCAACATGGAGGTGTACGTTGACGACAGGCTCGTCAAAAGCTAGCAGGGACAGGATCACGTCGTCGACCTGGAAGATGCCTTTGGAGTCCTTCGGACCCACAACATGGGCTCAACCCGGCAAAGTGTGCATTCGGCGTCTCCTCGGGAAAGTTCCTCGGGTTCATCGTCAGCCAGCGCGGCATCGAGGCAAACCCCGAAAAAATCCAGGCCATAATAGACATGGCCCCTCCCAGGAACATCAAAGAAGTCCAGAGGCTCACGGGAAGACTGGCGGCCATTGGCCGTTTCCTCTCCAAATCCGGAGAGAAGTCCCTTCCGTTCTTTAAGGCATTGCACGGAACCAGAGGGTTCGAATGGGGTACTCAGTAGCAAGAGGCGTTCGCCCAATTGAAGGAGTACCTCGCCAACCCTCCTCTCCTCAGCAAGTCTGAACCAGGTGAGCCACTCTGGCTCTATCTTTCGGCTTCGGAGGCCGTGCTCAGCGCCGTCCTCGTTTGAGAAGAGGAAGGAGTCCAAAAGCCTCTGTACTATGTGAGCAAGGTCCTGCTCGACACCGAGACCAGATATTCCAGGATGGAGAAAATAGCATACGCCCTGGTCATGGCCGCATGGAAGCTCCGCCCATATTTTCAGGCACATTCCGTCCAGGTGCTTACGGACCAACCTCTGAAGGCCGTGCTCTATAAGCCAGAGAGCTCGGGACAACTAGTCAAGTGGTCGATCGAGCTCAGTCCGTACGACATCGGCTATCAACCGAGGGCAGCCATAAAAGGGCAGGCCCTCGCTGAGTTTGTCACAGAATGCACCATCTTCGAGCAACCAACAAGCGAGGAAGCTGACCAGACGTGGGAAGTTTACGTCGACGGTTCCTCTTGCGAAGCGGAGAATGGTGCGGGCATCATTCTGCGGGGTCCAGATGGTTTCCTCCTTCAATACTGCCTCCGCCTCAACTTTCCAGCCTCTAACAACGAGGCTGAGTACGAGGCCATGATCGCTGGGCTCACCCTGGTTCATCAGGCCGGCGCCAGACAGATCAGGACCTTTAGTGACTCTCAGCTTGTGGTCAACCAGATCACGAGAGAATACGAGGCCCGTGACGATCGGATGATCAGGTACCTGGCCGTGGTCCAACGGCTATTGGCGTCCTTGGATGTGTCGGCAGTCCTAAGGATCCCCAGGGAGCAGAATGCCCAGGTCGATGCTCTGTCGAAGTTAGCTTCCTCACCCTTTGAGGGCCTTGACCGAACTGTCCTGATCGAAGTCCTATTAAAGCCAAGTACAGACTTCCCTGAGGCTCTCTGCGTTGAAGATGGAGCTCCTCCCGATGGCTGGACCACTCTTATCAAGAAATTTCTAATCAAGGGAGAACTCCCCAAAGACTGGGCCGAAGCGAGGCGGGTCAGGGTCCGTTCAGAAAGGTTTGCCGTAATCGAGTCAACTCTCTTTAAAAGGTCATACACAACAACGGATATCAGACCCTACCTCCGCTGCCTGACCCCTGATGAAGCAAAGTACGCCCTCAAGGAGCTACACGAAGGGATCGGCGGATGCCATATGGGAAGCCGTTCGCTCGCGCGGAAGGCTTTGAATTACGGGTACTACTGGCCCACTATGCTTCAAGATGCCATCGCCCTAGTAAAGAGGTGCGATCGCTGTCAACGGCTCTCCTCCGTGAAAAGGGCTCCGCAAGCAAACCTCTGTTCCATAGCCAGTCCGACCCCTTTTGCAATGTGGGGGATGGATCTGGTAGGCCCATTTCCAAAGGCAACAGGCCAACGAAAGTTTCTCATAGTGGCGATCGACTACTTCACGAAGTGGATCGAGGCAGAGCCATTAGCAATGATCACCGAGCAATAGACCCAACAGTTTTTCTGGAAACACATCGTCTGTCGGTTTGGGATCCCACAGGTGTTCATCACAGACAATGGAACTCAGTTTGCGGGTAAGCATTTCCGAAAGTTCTGCGAAGATCTCGGGATCCAGCAGTGCTTCTCTTCGGTATGCCATCCACAGTCAAATGGTCAGGTCGAAAACGCGAACCGCCAAATCCTCGACGGCCTCAAGAAACGACTCGATAACTCGGCCAAGGGGTTATGGGTCGATGAGCTGCCAAGCGTTTTCTGGGTCCACCGGAAGACAAAGAGAATCTCCACGAGGGAGTCGCCATTCAATCTGACATATGGTGCGGAGGTCGTCATCCCACTGGAAATCGGGATCCCTTCGCCCCGGATCATGGCTTTCGACGAAGCAAGCAACTCTGCACAGCAGCGAGCCGACCTGGACCTCATAGACGAGGTTAGGGAGAAGTTCGCCATCAGAAGGAGCATCTACCAACAAAGGATCAAAAAGTTCTACAACAAGAAGGTGCGTCCCACCGACATCAAACTTGGAGATCTCATCCTCCGAAAGTTGGCTGTATCCAATCCCGGCCAGAAAAGGAAATTGGCCCCAAACTGGGAGGGCCCTTACAAAGTATCTGAGGTTGTGCGTCCGGGAACGTACCGCCTAACCAACACAGAAGGCAAGGCCATCAAGAGGCCCTGGAATGTGGAGCACCTCATCAAGTTCCTAGGAGGAGAGGACTGTCCTCCATCCCATGTAAATTATGAAGAATGTAATCGGCACATCGTGCCTCGTTTTGTGTAAAGTTCAAATATGTTGTAAATATGCCAGCTTTCTTAAAACAAGTTTGTGGCTTCGTATTAGTTCTAATTAAAAACAAACTTACGGCTCGGCGCTCGAATAGCATCGCAAGCCAAAAAAGAATCCCTAACAAGCTTACGGCTCAGTGCTCGGATAGCATCGCGAGCCAGAAGGGCTTCCCTTACAAGCTTACGGCTCGGCGCTCGGCCACACCCGTACCGTCTTTCTGAGAACAAGTGTGGGGGCTCGTCATCGACCCCGAGCAAGGCCGATGCTTTCTTCAAAGCATCTCGACCATTACGCTCGGCGACGACCTTCAGCCACGCCCATTATCGGCTTTCTCCCCAGTGTGGGGGCTCAGTATCTGCCCCTGGCATAGGTTGGGGCTTCTTCAAGCTGATCAACCCATGCGCACGACGGCAACCGCCAGCCACGCCCGTACCGTCTTTCTAAGAACAAGTAAGGGGGCTCTTCGTCGCCCTCGAGCAAGGCCGAGGCTTTCTTCAAAGCACCTCGACCGACACGCTCGGCAATGACCTTCAATTACACCCATTACTGGCTTTCTCCCCGGTGTGGAAGCTCGGCATCTGCCCTTAGCACGGTTTGGGCTCCTTCAAGCCCATCAACCTGTGCACAAGGCGCCAGCCACACCCGTACCGTCTTCCTGAGAACAAGTGTGGGGGCTAGTCGTCGACCCCGAGCAAGGCCGAGGCTTTCTTCAAAGCACCTCGACCATTACGCTCGGTGACGACCTTCAGCCACGCCCATTACTGGCTTTCTACCTGGTGTGGGGGCTCGGCATCTGCTCCTGGTATAGGTTGGGGCTTCTTCAAGCTGATCAATCCATGCGCACGGCAGCAACCGCCAACCACGCTCGTACCGTCTTCCTGAGAACAAGTGTGGGGGCTTGTCGTCGACCCCGAGCAAGGTCGAGGCTTTCTTCAAAGCACCTCGACCATTATGCTCGGCGAAGACCTTCAGCCACGCCCATTACCGGGTTCCTCCCCGGTGTAGGGGGCTCGGCATCTGCCCCTGGCATAGGCTGGGGCTTCTTCAAGCTGATCAACCCATGCGCACGGTGGCAACTGCCAGCCATGCCCGTATCGTCTTCCTGAGAACAAGTGTGGGAGCTCGTCGTCGACCCTGAACAAGGCCGAGGCTTTCTTCAAAGCACCTCGACCATTATGCTTAGCGACGACCTTTAGTCACGCCCATTACCGGCTTTCTCCCCGGTGTGGGGGCTCGGCATCTGCCCCTGGCATAGGTTGGGGCTTCTTCAAGCTGATAACCCATGTGCACGGCGGAAACTGCCAGCCACGCCCGTACCGTCTTCCTGAGAACAAGCATGGGGGCTTTTTGTCGACCCCGAGAAAGGCCGAGACTTTCTTCAAAGTACATCGACCATTACGCTCGGCGACGACCTTCAGCCACTACTACTTCAGCAAAATTTTCATTAAGGTTTAGAGCGTCCGCCTTCGGCAGACGTCCCGAGCCTCAGGTCGATTGGTTGACCCTCCTCTCGCCCGTGAACAACTCGGGGTTTGCAGCTTTCGCAAGACAAAACCCCGAACTGTTCGAGGACGGCAGGAGAGCCACCGAACCTCGGCTCTCTCCTACCCTCCGAACCAATTGGTTGGCCCACCACTCACCAACGAGCAACCCGGGGTCTTACGGTCCTCAAGGCCAAAATCCCAAATTGTTCGAGGGTGATTGGTGAACCTCCAATCCAGAGCCCTCGAAAAAATTCTAATTTTGGGGCGCCCACCTTCGGCAGGCAACCAAGTCAAGTGAGATCAGACACTCAATTCTTGACAACCAGCAAAGGGAAGTGGGGGTTATATAGCCCCCTGAGACGCGCAGTTATTGCGGCTGGGAACCCCAAATGGCGGAAGGCGAAACATCGCCATTAATGCTCGTTGGGAGGCGGAACGTCGCCATTTGTGACTATCGAAAGGCAAAATGCCACTGCATATGCGCCCACGGCACCAGGTCACCTCGGCGGCAACCTCCTCCAGGCCGAGTTCGACGGCAATTCTCGCCTAATGAGACTATCAAAGTTCAGAAAATCGAATGTTCTTATTATTACTCATCGCTCGCCAGTAACGACGGTACAAATACAATGAACAACTTACAACTCACTCACGCTCGGCTTAAAACTCAAATTCGGCACTCCCTTCGGTTTTCCTCTCACGCTCGGCCGGACAGACCAAGAAAGTCACCCCTGCCACCGAGCTTCCCGCATCCTCAAGCTGGGCCCTCTCCAATAAAAAGGTCGGAGACCTCCCCGGTACCGAGTTGCTCGCCTCCTCGATCAAATCCGCGCCCAGCACCAACTTCAGCCTGCGTATCTCCAACTCCTTCTCGACCACAGATTCGCGAAGAGCAGACTCCGAAGCCGACCGCCCTCTCGAGGCATCCGAGATCGACTAGTCCGTCTCGATTACCCACCAGTCCCGATCGGCTATGGCTTTCTTCAGACGAGCCACCTCCAGACCGAGCTCTCTAGACTTGTTCATAAAATAGTTCACGGCCGCCGCTCGATCCCGAGCCTGTTTTCGCTGACGAGCCAGAGATGCCTCCATGGCCTCCTTTCCCGCCCGGACCGGGGATCCCTCGGCAGAAACAGGGTCGGCACCCGAGACCTCGTGCGTCTATCAAAAAGATGAGAGAAGACAACCAATCGCAAAGGAGTCTAAAAATTGTTCAAGTTACGTAGCCTCGGCCAAAAAACTATATTTCATTACTTTCAAAATTTTGCTACAAAATTGCGGTGGCCAGTGCGCGCGAGGCATGTACAAAAAAGGAAGAATAACCTAATCTATGCTTGGGGGGAGGAGGCACCTCTTCGTCACCCATCTCCTCGCCACCCGGAGTCGGCGGAAGGTCGGGTTGCCAGTTGTAGTGAAGGTGGTCGACGTTCTGGTCCGGATAGATCCTCCGAAAATGCTCCTTGGCAAGATCGTAGGCCTCGTCCTGTGCCATGATGAGAGCATCTGCCGAGGCGATCTCCATCCTCTCCAGGGCCTTCCTCCCCTTCTTCGCCTTATCCTCGATCTTCCGCTCAAGGCGCTCCACATCCTTCTTGTGGTGGTCCATGAGCGAGGCCATCTGGGCCTCGTGGACGGCTGCCATGCTCTTCGCCTCATTCAGATCGTCCGTCGCCTTATTCAGCTCGCAGAGATACTTCTCCGCGTTCCTCTTCTCAATGAGGATCTCCTTTTTCAGGCACTTCTGAAAGTGGTGCCCGTGAAGCATCGCCTGTCTGAGGAAGAAAAAGTCAGAAAAATTCTAGATCCCAAACCAAATACAAAGTCTCAAACACTCATCGAGATCGATGCCTGAGACCAGCGCATGAAGGCCTGGTCAGACGTTTGCGTCGCCAGTGCCATCCGATCCTGCTCGGTGGCGACCTTCCTGACGAACTCGATGGCCAAGGGACCCTCGAGCAAGGAGTCCCCCTGTACAATCGACCAATCAGGAGCGAAGGACCACAGCCCCTGTTGCCCCACCATCTCCTCGGCGGAGGGCCGCTGTGGGGGAAGCCTCTGCCCCGGGGCCTCGACGGTCCTCTTGCTGCCAGAACTTGCCCCCGCATTCCGAGGTGCCCTCGGCGTATGGGGGTGGTGCTTCTTGGCCTTCTTCAAGGGAGAAGACCCCTCGGCCACCGAGGTTGGTCCCTTCCCAGACCCCGCACCCTGGGCAGCAAGCTTTTCTTGCTCCGCCTCCTTCGTCTTCTCTGTCCTCCTCTTCCCGGTGGCTGCAATCAAGGCACGCCTGTCATCGACCTGCTGGGACGTCATTTCTGCAAAAATAAATGAAGAAAGGCTAACGTTAACACGAAGGCAGAAAGATACAAAAATTCAGAACGAAAACATACTAGGGTCGGTTGGGCTCAGTCCGGCCCGGGCCAGGTGCATCTCCGTCACTCGAGGCTACGCTATGCTGTACCCCCCAACAATCATCTCAACCATCTTCCAGTCCTTCTTTGACAAGTCACTCCGCTTCGGAGGTCTGTGGTTCGGCTTGATGAAGTTCCAGGAGGTCGGAATCCCCCAAGACATCTCGCTCTAGACCACGAAGTATTTCTCTTTCCACCCTTTGATGGAATCTAGATGGCCGTGCATCACCTTTTTATGGGGCCTAGGCGAGAAGTAAAAAATCCCCTCCGCATCGCCGAGCGAGCTGATCCCTAAAATGGCTCAGAAGTAGGTCAACCTTGGTTTCACGCCCTTCTCTTGGCACTTCAAGATGAAACAAATCAAGTGCTTCTGAGAGTTTGGGCCATACTGCATCGAGCTCAGCTTCGCCCAATTTAAAACCCTCTTGACGAAGGGGTGCAGCGGCAGCCTTAGTCCCGAGACGAAGGCGTCCTTGGAAAAGATGCAATAGCCCGGTGCAAGGGTTGTAGTGGGTCCAATGCCGGGGCTCGGAATAAAGACTTCGAACTCCCGAGGAATGAAGTAGGACGCCCTCAAAATGTGAAGGTAGTCCACCTTCAAAACACACTGGATGTTGTCCATCCGAATCTTCACCCAGCTCTCCTCGCCCGGTACGGGAGGAAGAGAGTTGGTATCTTTGACATCGTCGGGGTACATCCTGATCGACCCCGAATTTTTAAAGGAGACCGGGGAAAATTCGAACCCCGGTCTAGGGGCATACTTGTCCGGAGGAGGGGATTATCCGGAAGGCTTAACTTCCTCTTCTTCCGACGAGGGCGAGCCTTCCTCTCGGGAGACGGTGTCGACAAAGGTGGCAGAGGCGGAAGGTCGTCCTCCCCACCGACTACCCCTCCTGCTGTGCCTTCGCCAGCACCTTCCTGAGTGGGCTCCCCTTCATCTTCACCTTCATCATCCTCAACAGCACCCTGTCCCTCGACATCCTCCTCCTCATCCTCGACATCCTCCTCGGCACCCTGATCCTCATCTTCCTCATCATCCTCGGCATCCTGATCCTCTTGATCCTCATCCTTCTCATCATCCTCAACATCTCGACTTTCCTCTTCCTCCTCCTCGCCCTCATCCACGTGCTCCTTCCCCGGACTTCAAGATCTCAGCGGCGACACGACAAAAACCACATCACCGTCGCCATCTGATCCAGGGTCGGTCAGAACCTCCTCCTTAACCTTATATTTGCTCACGGACGAGAACGTATCTGATTCGGCTTCCTTTGCAGAGCAGCCTGACGAGCTGGCCTCGGATCCGAACTGAGAGCGTGACATTACTAAACAGAAATACTAACCTGAAATGTGTACTGTGCGATCACCGAAAAAAGTCACCGACGGCAAGTAAGACCCTGTTCTTATAAAATTGGAAAGCGAGAGTAAAGAAATGAAGAAAATAAAAGTGGGGAGGGGGGAGATTTATAGCGGGGAAAGCGACTCCTTGATTTTCGCAATCAGATCTGGCCATTGGATCTTAATCATCAAGATCTAACGGCCACTAAGATCTAGAGTCGCCACGATTCTTGCACACATGATGTCAGCACTTGGCACTAAATTACCCTAATGCCCCCAGGTCATATTCCAAACTTTTTTCTACAAGTCAGAAAGCTCGATGCTCGGATGGCACCGCGAGCCCCAGTATCTTCTCCTATTTTTCAGAGGAGGCTCGGAGCTCGGATGGCACCGCGAGCCTCAGTATCTTTCCCTATCTCACAGGAGGCTCGGAGCTCGGATGGCATCGTGAGCCCCAGAATCTTCTCCTATTTTTCATAGGAGGCTAGGAGCTCGGATGGCACCGCGAGCCCCAGTATCTTCACCTATCTCACAGGAGGCTCGGAGCTCGGATGACACAGCGAGGCTCGGAGCTCGGATGACACCGCGAGCCCCAGAATCTTCTCCTATTTTTCATAGGAGGCTCGGAGCTCGGATGGCACTGCGAGCCCAGTATTTTCCCCTATCTCACAGGAGGCTCGGAGCTATGATGACACCGCGAGGCTCGGAGCTTGGATGACACCGCGAGCCCCAGTATCTTCCCCTATCTCACTGGAGGCTCGGAGCTCGGATGGCACCGCGAGCCCCAGAATCTTCTCCTATTTTTCATAGGAGGCTAGGAGCTCGAATGGCACCGCGAGCCCCAGTATCTTCCCCTATCTCACAGGAGGCTCGGAGCTCGGATGACACCGCGAGCCCCAGAATCTTCTCCTATTTTTCATAGGAGGCTCGGAGCTCGGATGGCACCACGAGCCCCAGTATCTTCCCCTATCTCACAGGAGGCTCGGAGCTCGGATGACACCGTGAGCCTCAGAATCTTCCCCTATCTCACAGGAGGCTCATAGCTCGGATGGCACCGTGAGCCCCAGTATCTTCTCCTATTTTTCAGAGGAGGCTCAGAGCTCGGATGGCACCGCAAGCCCTAGTATCTTCCCTTATCTCACAGGAGGCTCGGAGCTCGGATGGCACCGCGAGCCCCAGTATCTTCTCCTATCTCATATGAGGCACGGAGCTCAGATGGCACTGCGAGCCCCAGTGTTTTCTCCTATTTTCATAGGACGCTCGGAGCTTGGATGGCACCGCGAGCCCCAAAATCCTGCTCTACTCGAAAGGGGGCTCGGAGCTCGGATGATACCGCGAGCCCCAGAATCCCCCTCTATCCCAGGAGGTTCGGAGCTTGGATGGCACAGCGAGCCCCAAGACCCCCTCTCTACAACAAACGAGGGGTTCGTCTGGCGACCCCAATGCTCGGCAAGAAGATCCCTGCTCGACAGACTTTGGCATCCCCTTGCTCTTCCAACTAGCAAGGGGATCGTTTGCCGACCCTCGACGCTCGTCCACCGACCCTCAACACTCGTCTACTGACCCTCGACGCTCGGTGAGCCGAGCTCCAACAGAACAGACTTTGGCATCCCCTCACTCTTCCAACTAGCGAGGGGATCATCTGCCGACCTTCGACGCTCGTCCACCGACCCTCAACACTCGCCTATCAACCCTCGAGGCTCGGCGAGTCGAGCTACAACTCAACAGACCTTGGCCTCCCCTTGCTCTTCCAACTAGCGAGGGGATCGTCTGCCGACCCTCGAAGCTCGACCCCCAACCCTCAACGCTCATTTGCCGACCCTAGGAGCTCGGCAAGCATTGCTCCGACTATCCTATGCCCAGCACCCCACATGACTCCAAAAGGAGATCCCTTCAGCCTACCCCCCCTGCCTCTTCTGGACGGAACAGATCCTATTCCTCGCCGCACACACCACCCCGCTCTTCCTACAGAGGCAAAGAACCACTCCTACATGGCTAGATCACCCAGCCCTCCAGAAGTGGGGGGCTTCTGATATGGGTCAGATGACGTAGCCCCTCCTGGGCCACAGGATCCCCTCATGAAGCGTGCACCGCCGGATCATCCGAATCCGCCACGTCAGCACCAAAACCGCCCAGGCCTCTGCCATGTCAGCCTGGAAACTGTCCAGGCCTTTGCCACGTCAGCCCTATACCGCATGGGCTTCTGCCACGTCAGGCCCACGGGCAACCGGGTCCAGACCCAGTCCCAAACGGGTCCAGACCCGGTTGGCTTCTCCTATAAATACCAGACCCCCTACCCTTTATCCAGATAATGAATCTTTCCCACTCAAAACCCTAGTTACTGTTACTCTCTCTCAGTAGCTGACTAAATCGTCGGAGGGTCTGCCACCGGGACCAACTCCGGTATTCCTAGACCGTCTGCAGGTACACAAGACCTCGGATCCGAGCCTCCCGATCCAAACCGAGCACCCAACCTCCACCTCACTCCCGCCTACATCCTTACCGTTCGCCCGGCTGAGGGTCATCCACACCGGACCTTCCTCCACCAATACAAATCGTTGCCCGGCTGAGGGTCATCCACACCGGACCTTCCTCCACCAATACAAATCGAGTAAGAACTCACACCTGGTGCATCCACATGCCTCTCAAAAACAAACCGCATCAGATTTCTAAGAAGTTACCTCATACAAGTATAATAAACTAGCCGAAAGTGTCTTCTTCATGATATCACGCTCGATAAGATTCCATTATTTGATTGTCAACAGTAAAGATGGGGATGAGTTTGCACGAGCATATATATTCTTGAAATTATATCCTTCCTTGACTCAATAACACCTGGATTTCAAAGCATTATGTTTAAGATATATGTTCATTATTGTGTTGCTTCATGTTTTCATTTGTGCCATATATTGATATAGCAATGTCAGAATGTAGGAATTGCACTTACAATAAATACTGTTACACAGAGATGAACAATTTCCAAAGTTATTTTTTAGTCACCGCGGTTAGACACTTCATATATTCTGTAACTTTTGCATATATTTTGGCTGCTCAAGTGGTTGATGATTGTTATGTAAATGTAATTATACACAGAATTATAAATCTCATCATGTAAAACTATAAATATAAGGGAATGTTTTTAGAGACACTTCACTAGTAAATGTTCATTATTATAAAGTGCCTCAGGGAGCAAGATTATTGCATTTTCGAACATTCTATAACCACAAGACCCTGAAGTTAGCGGATTAGAAATGTGTAAATCAACTCTTCAAAATTAATCTCAGCTTCTTGGATTTACACCAAATCTGGAAAGTCTTTCCCTCCGCAGACAGGTTAACTCATGACTTGAAAGTTTTTGCGAGCAAAAGCAAAATCTATAACAAAGGTGAGCATCTTATAAATTCTGCAATGATTTTGTTGGTTTTTTCTTAGTAATCTGTTGATAGCTTGTTTGTGCTTGCGCAACATGATGCTCCTCTTCAGCTGAATTGTTACTTCTTCATGGGATCTACCCTATCTGCTGACTATCACTTATCTGCAGTTGAATTGTTACTATTAGTAATTGATGTGAACATCAGTTTGAGATGATTTGAGCGCTTTCTGTCAGCGCAGACATCGTCTACGATAGCTACTCCAGTATCATAGTTATCTTTATTTCAGAAATAATATTTGTTTTTGGATAATTTAACCATATTTGGTAGTTTTACGATTTGCACCCTTTATTTTCTGCATTAGAATATTTTGGAGATTTATATTGAGATTTTGTTTTGAGCCTATATATAGGCCTTGAGAATAATGAGAAGATATGCTATTATTAAATAAAAAAATAATTGTGTGTTGAGTTGTTGCTCTGAATTCTTTTCGTGTGTGTGAGATACAATAAGAAATTATTAGGGTTTGTAAGAATTTCTAAGAAAATATTAGGGTTTGTGAGAAGCTCTAACAATACCTCCAAATCCCCAATTTTATTTTAAACTCTAACCCTAATACCCTCTCTCTCATTTCACAACCGCCACCCCCCCCCCCCCCTTCCCTCTTCTTTCTCCTATTTACCAGTACCTGAACCCATCTCCACCTCAGTCGCCGCCGCTCCCTCTCTAATCAACCACCCCGAGCCCCCCTCCCATATTCCTCCTCGCCGTCGTCGACCTCTTGCCATCGTCTACTCCCTCGCCGCCTTCATCTCTCCTCTCTCCCCATCTCTCGAAACGACCACCACACCGCCACCTCATCCCCACCGTCAGCCCGTCCCTCGACGCCCCGCCAGCGCGACCACCGTTCGCTCATCCCCGACGCCCCACCATTTGCTGTCTCACCCGCAACCCCATCAGCAAATCCACTACCGACCACCTCGCTGCCTCGCCACCGCAGTCCCCCGAGAACCAGTGCGATTTTCTTCGAACCCGATAATCTCTTTCCATTTCTCCATTATTTGTGATAATGCTTTATCGTCTCTAGAATATTATCTGAAGTTTCTGTCGTCCACAAATATTGAGTGTGTGTGCTTCTACTTGATAATTAGGGTACGAATCATTATCGTTAAGTATAATTGTTGATTGTTAGACGTGAATCTTTAATTGGGCTTGTTAACATATTTCAATTCTTGAAAAATCATCAAACCAATTATTAGTCTTAATTTCTAACTTAATCAGCATTACATACTGGTAAATTTAATCTTTTAATATTCTTGAAAATTCTTTACTTAGGGTTAAATTTATATCATTTTGGTATCAGAGCGAAGTTTTCCAAAATCCTAGTTCTTACATCGTTTAGTCATAATTTTTACATTCATTTATTCATTTCATATATATATATATATATATATATAGAGAGAGAGAGAGAGAGAGAGAGAGAGAGAGAGTCCCCTTTCGATGTGCACTAGGCCTCCGTGTGCACTTGGCCTTCTCGCCTTCGTATTGACGATCCGAACTGTTCACATTGATCTACACATCTAAATTAGTCTAAATATGTAAAATTAAATCATTTAAAATTCATTTTTCCATCCATTGAAGTGTTACAAAAATGTATGGCCGAAAATTGTTGTTTTTCATAGTCACATGGTAGATGGGCAAATGAATTTCAAATGATTTGATTTTACATATTTAAACTAATTTAGATGTGTAGATCAATGTTAATGGTTCGGACCGTCAATACGAAGGCGGGAAGGCCGAGTGCACACGAGTGCACACGGTGGCCTAGTGCACAACGGAAGGGGACTGTACACACACACACACACACACACACACATATATATAATAAAATAAAATAAAATAAAAATAAAAAATTTTGGTGCATTTAGGGCACGTCTTAGGCATCTTTCGATGAGAAGGAAATAGTATATGACCGGCGAGTTGTTCCAACCACTGCTGGATGTGATTCCAAGAGCCTTTTCTTATATCACGTACGTGATGAGACATATATATATATATATATATATATATATATATATATACTAGGTTTGCCCGTTGACACGTGCCTACGGCATGTCTTCGGAACGGTGCACCTGGTTTGATTATCTATATAATAAAACACAAAGAAAGCTATTAAATGGCTCTCCTTCAATCCCCCCAAAATCAAAGGCACAGATCTAATCTGACAAAACACATCCCCCCCCCCCCCCAAAAAAAGTTTTCCTCCAAAACTCCAATTCAAATCCCCCCACCCAAAACAACACATTTATTTATTTAATTATTTCTCTCTCTCTCACACACACACACACTCTCTCTCTCTCCCCCCTATTAAAAAAATTAAGAAAATAAAAGTTTTAAAAAATAAAAAAAAATTAAAAAAAACTTAAAAACTTTAAAAGTAAAAACATAAAAAATTTACAAACTTTTAAAATAATTCAAAAATATCAAAAACTTATAAAAAATTTAAAAATTTAAAAAAAATTTAAGTTTTTTTTTAAATTTGAAAATTTTTAAAAATTTTAAATTTTTTGAAAATTTTTAAAATAAACAAAAATTCAAAATTTTAAAATTTTCAAAATAAAAAATTTCAAAACATTTAAAATTTAAATTTAAATTTTTTTTTTGGACTCTCCACTCAAGAAAGACAGCTCAAGTAAATTTGTTATTTATCCATTTTGATTTTTTTTATAAAGGTGCAATGGAGAGACAAAGTGGAGATAAAAAAAAGATAAGGTAGGATTACAGTTTTGAGAACTTCCTGTATTTCATTTTGGTTGAAATAATAATAAGAGGTATTTTAATTGCAAATTGAGTCTCAGACAAACAAATATTTAGATTATTGGTATTGTAGATACCTTCACACCTGCACTTGTGTTACCATTGTATTTGGACATGGTCATAGTGGTTATGGGATTCGAATAAGCTCTATAAAACCTATATGATAATGTCGTCGCATAACGATTACAAGCATCTAAAAGTGATGCTGAAGTTAAAAAAAACTTTATGTAGTGTTTCTAACAAACTATATGCATTTCAAGTAAGTTCAAGCTAATGATCAAGAAGTCGATGGTTGAGCTTAAAGGTAGTTATACTGCTTCCTCATATAATATGTTTGCTACTTCAATTAATTTGCTAGACCTCCAAAACTATTTTATATAATCAAACCAGGTGCACCGTTCCAAAGACGTGCCGTAGGCACGTGTCAACGGGCAAACCTAGTATAAAATAGTTTTGGAGGTCCAACAAATTAATAGAAGTAGCACTACAACAAAATAAGTCTACACCGACGTTTTTATCCCAACGCTTTTCCCAAATGCCGGAGTAGGCAGAAAAATTATTAAAAGCAAATAAAAAGTTTTATTTACCCCGGCGTTTCATATAAAACACCGGGGTGTACATTTGGACCCCGGCGTATTTATAAGAAACACCGGGTGTAGGCTTCAATTAACTTTCCCCTTCAATTAAATTTCATTACCTTTCATCTCTCTCTCTCTCTCTCTCTCTCTCTCTCTCTCCTGTCTCTCTCTTTCTCGTGCGCAGCCCTAGCCCCATCGCCGCAAAGCCCACATCCAGTGATCCCCGCCCTCATCTCCTCCGGCGTGCGCCCCGCCGTCACTCTCTCCGGCATCCTCATCTCACTTGCCCACCATCTTTTTTCCCCTCTCTAGCTCTCAAACCCTAGGTATGATTATTTCCAACTTTTGATAATTTTTTTTATTTTTCAATGAAATTGTTTGGGATTGTGTGCTTAATAATCAGTGATTGTGAAGTATTTTGGGATTTGAGAATGTAGACTAATTAGGGTTTGTCGTATTTGTAAATTTTGTATCTACGAGGCTTATGGTTTTTTTTTCTAATTTTTCCCCTTTTATAAAAATATTACATCAAACGACCCTTTTAGAAGCCATTTTAGAGAATGAGTAAATTGCAAAGATTACATTGAATTTCTAAAACGAGTAAATTGCAAAGATTATGTCAAATTTTCACTAATTTTGTAGCTAATAGCTGCTTTAGAGAATGGTATGTTGCAAACAAAATGCAAATTTCACTGATTTTGTTGTTATATACTTCTGTGCTCATTATTAATGTTAGTATTAAATTTTGAGTATGTTAATGTTTTTTGAATGAAACCATCTACGAACTTGGATGTTAGGATCTTGTTCGAATCGAAATAGTGTGTTTTCATGGATGATTATACCTCTCGATTGAATTATGTTAATTGCAAAAACACCTCAAAGTTTATTGACCACGATGACAGTATAACGATCTCAATACTTTAACAAAATCACAAATTTGAATGAACATAAAGTGTTAAATCGTGACTACGCTAAACATGTAAGTATATGTCATGCCTTAATGCCTAATGCACACCATTTATACTAGGATGACACTAATGTACACTTGTTTGGATTCTGTGCATCCCATACAACATAGGTCCGAGGGCAAACGCCTACGTACTCCACAATAAAGGGTTCGATCCCTCGCCATGACAACTACCCAGTAGTAAGACAAGGTTTAGATCATTCCACGAATTTAAATCCCAGCCCCGGAGTCCACTGCTGACTGTTATAATAGATCCCACATCGTGCGAATCATCCCGCAAGTGACCCTCTAGCCCCGGTATATGTATATACATTAGAGTATGGTAAACTATTCGCCCGACTACTCAAGATCCCGGAGTCCACCGCTGACCCGTCCCATAGTTCCGGATTTAAATATAAATGTCCGTCTCCCACGGAGCAATCTCAGTCCACCAACTGGGTCTATAGCCACAGAGATCCACCGCTGACTATATAGAGCACCCCACTTACGTTTGCTCAGGTTTACTACATCTTCACTTATGTGCCTAATCATTTAGTTCAAGACATGAATAAATTTCCAAACCTAGAATAAGTCTTACCTCCTACCGGACTTAATCAACAAAATACGTGATAGCTCCATGGCCACATCTCAAAAATATATTTCAACTCTTTTCCAATCAATAGTGCCGGTACCCGAGGTCTTACTAACTCTAAATCACAACTTTTCACGTACAAGATCCCATGGGTACACATACCCTTTAATAAACATGTCTTAAATTAAATTATTTTCATCTTCAAGTTTTTAAAGAGCTTAAGAACCCATGAAAATCTTTAAATCACAAAAAGAAGAAAAAAAAACAATTAAAAGTCACCCATGGGATTCGATCCCGTGAGCAACCAAGCAGCGACCAGAGGCATGCACCGAACCAAAGATTCCAAGTGGACTCTGTGTCTAACTCGCGCCCTGAATTGCTCTTATACCCATTCCTGGGTTTTGAATTATATTAAAACAAAACAAAAGAAAGTGGGCTTAACAAGATTCGAACCCAAAGAGACCAGCGCAACGCCAAACCACACAACCATAAGCGCCTGTCGATATAAAGTCTCTTTATAGACTTTTGTTCGAACACCTTGTTAATCCATATTTTTATAAAACTCGATTCTCCATTTCAAATCTAATCTTTTATTAGACAAAATTTTAGTTCATAAAAACTGAGTTATTTTCCAACAGTAAACCACTGATTTAATAATTCATATTTTTGAAATAAACTAACTTTCAATAGTTTATTCTCACTAATAAACATGAAATTTCAATTCTACCAAGTAGCACAATTATACGTCTTGTTTACAAATTTAATAGCATTAATTTTACAAAGAAAATAATACATTCATTTACTTATTAAAAGAACAATTTCCAAACATTGTTCATACAATCAATAATTTCTTCATTTATGATTATTAGCGTATGGCAAGATAATTGATTACTTCTTTTCTCATTAACTACTACATGATATAAATTTTAATTCATCACACATAACATGATTATTATTCTCACCACATCCATAGTATGGTTTGTTCTATTATCATATCAAAAATACTTATTTTATTACTATTAACATGCATAGTACTAAAATTTAGAAAACATGAGAACACCCACCTTTTGTGAAGCTTGAACAAATAAAGGGAAGGATGGAACACTACTTCTAGCTCCAAGACAACCCCTAGCTCCTAGCAAGGTTTCTCCTTCTAGCAATGGCTCATTCTCCTAGCAAGAACCTCCAAACACAAGAACTCTATTTTCTCTTTCTTTTCTCTCTCTTGATTTTTGTTTTGTTTTTGGTGTAAAGAAAAGAGAAAAAAATGATGTGCTATTTATAGGACTAGGTTAGGGACTATATTGCATAATTTTCACCCTAATAATTTCTAATTTTAATTCTCACCTCTTCACTTTCTCAAGTCCCAAAAACTCCCACCTCTTCATCTCCCCACTCTTCAAAACTCAACTGCCATCCTTTCCACATCCAAAACCGACCAAACTAAATTTCAATAGCACGGTGACGTCATCAGCCAGCACACAATTGTGCTGTTTCATCCTCAACGTGGGCCCGGCCTCCCACTCTCGCCCTTCACATATTATTCTACTTTAACACCATATTATAATTCCAAAACCAAAACAGCCCATGCTGCACATGAAGCACGTGGGCCCATCAATACTAAACATGATATTCCACTTTACATACCATTAGATTAAAACTATATATAATCTATATGTAATCTGATTATAACATCATATTATAATTATATATACTAGTAATTTACACGTTCGATGCACGTCTTAATAAATATAGTTTTTAAAAATAAAAAGTTAGACATAATCTGGATTTGAACTTAGAACCTCCTTTATAATAATTATGAACGTGTATTGCACGGGTTGGTAGATTGACAAAATATTTACAAATGACACTAAGGTCTTCTCCCATTATAATATTAGAAATAGGAGTATTTCTTAGTTTTTAAAAATAGTGGGGGTATATACTAATTTTCACATTTTAAATGGGGACATTTGCTAAAATATCCCTTTTTTAGGAGCTGCACGTGCATCACACGGGTATGTTTGGTGGATTTAGTTTGCCGTATATTGCACGTGTTTACTCAGTTACAAAATTAGGGTTTGTTTGTTTACAACCCCAACTCTCCCATTAAAATAGTAGAGATATATAATCTATAAGTAATCTGATTGTAACTATATGCACCATCAGATTTATACACCACTATATAATATACTATATATTAAATTATAGGATGTAACACACTCCGAAATTATTTTGAAAAGGAATACACCCAAATACGTTCGCCAAAAACACGTGCATTGCACGTAAAATACCGAAATACGAAAATTGACTTTATCAACAGAAAAATGTTAAACACGATAAAATACAATATAAGAAAATATATTTATTTATTTTTATATGTTTCCCGCCATAAATGCTACGTATGTAGAAAACACGTGCATTATACGTGCAGAAAATCGAAAAATGTATTTTAATCAAAATAGGGAAAAAATGAATTTCCGTTTTATAAAACGAGTTCGAACACGTAAAATAAATAGTCAATATAGAAATATCACACTTAGTGATGTAATTGATGCGTGCATCGAAAACACATAAAAAAGCACGTAAAAATGCAGAGATTGAAATATTATATTTTAGTTGACTGAAATCAATATGGACCATGCATAAAGAGTTGGATATCAAGATACTTAGTGAAAATATGTTACAAAATACACATGCATAACACACGAAGGCAAAAATGTCATTTTCAATTTTGCAGGGTGTTACACTCTCCCCCTCTTAGAGTAGTTCCGTCCTCGGAACTCGCTAGGGTAAAGCTTGTATTTTGTACATGCCAAGAAAATATCATATTTGTTTTTAGAAAACAGCAAACTTAAAGAAAGATAAATACGTAACGAGGAAAAACAAGACAAACTCTATATAAGAAAACTAGGAGTATCAAAATTTTATGTTAACGAAACAAGAAAACTAGGAAAATAACATAAGAAAAGAAATGTAACAAATGACATGATGGATTGAGAGAAATTTTCATACAAAAAATATATATATATTAGATGAACCATTAGATAAAAGGAAAAATCAATTAAATCATTAATTTTAAAATAGTTCAGAAACCAATGCAATAAAGAGAAACATAGTCAATAGATAATTTATAAATAGATTTAGTAATCAAATTCTTTCAAAGTAATATGCGATAGAATAATAAAATCACAAAACTGAATTGGTACTGTAAAAAAAAGAATGAATTAGCAATTTTAAAGAAAACTATTGGATAACAGTCTGAAAAATAACGAGAATAAATTTTAGTTAAAAGCATAGACAACATAAAAAAATGATTTTGTATAACAATTAATATCATAAAATAATTTGTAAGGAAAAAATAATAATTATACATACAATTTGAAAATTAGAATGCATACATCGAAATACTTTTGAATTGTCAAGTAGAGCAGAAAAAACCAACATAAAAAATTATATACGTATATGATGCACCAAAATCATAAGGGTGAAACAAACAATATTATGACACAAAAATTATAAACGGTTTGTAGGAGTAAAAACAAAACATCATAGTAGTAACATATTATTGATATAATGCGAAAACAAAATTAACTCATAAATTGAAGAAAAAGTATAAATATCAATTTTATTTTTTATTAGGTGAGTAGACACCTAATCCAAGATAAGCTAGTAACAAAATGAAATACGATAAAGAGGTATGAAATACTAAAAGATTCAAAATACTGGGATGACAATACTTGATATTAAGTAATAAATACACAAGTAGGATAGAATCAATTTAAATAATGTAGTGCTAGGTTGTAAAATATTATAAAATAGTATAAGCTAGTACAAAAATAGTGTAGTGGCAAGTAAATATTATAGAAAACAAAATAGGGTTTATTAAATTTGGCAATCTCCTTATGGTGTAGGTTCATCTCGTTGGCATCCAACTGCAGACTTGCCTCTACGATCTCAAGTTGCATAATTGCCCTTTATGACATCCGATTGCAGTTTGCCTTTTGGACATTCGGTTGCAGACTTTGCCTCCCCGACGTACAGTTGCAGTTTGTCTCCATTGACGTCTAGTTGTAGATTTGCCCTCTCGACATCAGGTTGCACCAAAATGGGAGATGGAAAGATGTAATCTTTCGTATATAATTGGATATTGGGATGTTTAATAAAATATAGTGTTATGTTTGAAATCAGTGACATAAAAGTGGATGAAAAAGTTGCAAATAAAGTAGGAAATTATGACGGTAAGATATTAAAATAGATAGACTTTAAATAGAGGATATACAAAATTTGTAGTAATGAAAATGATTTATAAGATGAAAATAGTGTAAAGCATATGTACGAGATGAAAACACAAATGAAAACAATAATTATGTAGTGTATGTATTATATTGAAGAAGCGAAAACTACAAAATTAATGAGTAACAATTAACAACAAAACAAATTAGCAAATAATATGTAACAACAATAGTATCGAAAGTAGACAATAAAACAAAATGGTATGTCATATTTATATGGGTATAAAATTTTAATCTTGTAAAAATATATTGAAATATAAGATAATGAAAATATAGTGTCACAAAATCAAATCATATAAAGTGAATGCACATAAGAAAATTTCATAAGCAAAATTCAAAGTATAATAGAAATAATCAATGAAGAAAATAATAGTTGCAATAATATGAAAAGTAATAACAATGTAAACAAATAAACATAAAGGGACATAAAAACACGAAGGACAAATATTTAAGATTGAAAAATAACTTCAAAAAATCGAGACTGAGAAAGATAGTCAAAATAATACATATTCAATTGATTTAATAATATAAGAAAGCATTTATTTGAAAAATAGTGAGTGTTGAAAAATACTAGGATGAAAATCCAGAAAAAATAATAATTTGAAAGGAAAGTGTGTATGTAGTGTGTCATGAATGTAGGGTCAATCAACCCCGCTTCCACTGCGCCACTCTGATACCAAGGAAAAATGTACTCGCATACAATCTCACATCAATGTATACGAGGAGAGCATCATGAATAAGGTTGAATGCAAGTTCAATATCAACCTTTATTCACGACTCCAGCCATCCAATAGGAAGAGAAAACATCAGTGTATAGAGCAACACAAATGTAAATCACTTACATTTAAATCTCTATAAACTGAAATTCACACTTTAATGTCCACTCTAGGGTGTCGTTGCTTATAAATTTGTACTACTTGTGAAGCCTGCTCTGATACCATCTGTAACGCCCCGAATTCCTGAATTCGAGATTCCACAGGATCTTTACTTCATTTCGTACAATTATATAAGAAAATTTATAACTTTTTCAATAGTACATCAAAGTTCCTTACAATTTATACACAGCGGAAGAATACATGAAGAATACAACAATGGAAATAATATACAACTTATACTCTCTTAACAATTAAGAAATCAACAGCATCGAAATCAACTTCATATCTCTTTGACAGTCCCATTTTCCTGCATATAAAACTGTGGGCACGTCAGTTGCTTACAACCGACGAAATGTTATACACGGCTATCCTCTCTATGCCGGAAATAGTATAACGATCTCAATACTTTAACAAAATTACAAATTTGAATGAACATAAAGTGTTAAATCGTGACTACGCTAAACATATAAGTGAATGCCATGCCTTAATGCCTAATGCACACCATTTATACTAGGATGACACTAATGCACACTTGTTTAGATTCAATGCATCCCATACTACATAGGCCCGAGGGCAAGCGCCTATGTACTCCACAATAAAGGGTTCAATCCATCACCATGATAACTACCCAGTAGTAAGACAAGGTTTAGATCATTTCACGAATTTGAATCCCAGTCCCGGAGTCTACCGCTTACCCGTCCTCATAGTCCCAAATTTAAATATAAAAGCCCGTCTCCCACGGAGCAACCCCAGTCCACCAACTAGGTCTATAGCCACGGAGATCCACCGCCGACTATATAGAGCACTCCAGTTACGTTTGCCCAGGTTTACTACATCTTCACTTATGTGCCTAATCATTTAGTTCAAGCATGAATAAATTTTCAAACCTAGAATTAGTCTTACCACCTACCGGACTTAATTAACAAAATACAGGATAGCTCCTTGGCCACATCTCAAAAATATATTTAAACTCTTTTCCAATCAATAGTGCCGGTACCCGAGGTCTTACTAACTCTAAATCACAACTTTTCCTGTACAAGATCCCATGGGTACATATACCCTTTAACAAACATGTCTTAAACTTAGATTATTTTCATCTTCAATTTTGTAAAGAGCTTAAGAACTCATCAAAATCTTTAAAACACAAAAAGAAGAAAAAAAAATTTAAAAGTCACGCACGGGATTCGATCCCGTGAGCAACCAAGCAGCGACTAGAGGCACACACCGAACCAAAGAGTCCAAGTGGACTCTGTGTCTAACTCTCGCCCTGAATTGCTCTTATACCCAATCGTTTTGAATTATATTAAAACAAAACAAAAGAAAGTGGGCTTAACAAGATTCGAACCCAGGTCGATAAAGAGACCAGCACAGTGCCAAACCACATAGCCATAAGCGCCTATCGATATAAAGTCTCTTTATAGACTTTTGTTCGTACACCTTGTTAATCCATATTTTTATAAAACCCGATTCTCTATTTCAAATCTAATCTTTTATTAGACAAAATTTTAGTTCATAAAAACTGAGTTATTTTCCAACAGTAAACCACTTATTTAATAATTCATATTTTTGAAATAAAACTAACTTTCAATAGTTTATTCTCACTAATAAACATGAAATTTCAATTCTACCAAGTAGCACAATTATATGTCTTGTCTACAAATTCAATAGCATTAAGTTTACAAAGAAAATAATACATTCTTTTAATTATTAAAACAAGAATTTCCAACCATTGTTCATACAATCAACAATTTCTTCATTCATGATTATTAGCGTATGGCAAGATAATTGATTACTTCTTTTCTCAATAACTACTACATGATATAAATTTTAATTCATCACACATAACATGATTATTATTCTCACCACATCCATAGTATGGTTTGTTCTATTATCATATCAAAAATACTTATTTTATTACTATTAGCATGCAGTCCTAAAATTTAGAAAGCATGAGAACACCCAACTTTTGTGGAGCTTGAACAAATGAAGGGAAGGATGGAACACTACTTCTAGCTCCAAGACAACCCCTAGCACTTAGCAAGGTTTCTCCTCCTAGCAATGGCTCTTTCTCCTGGCAAGAACCTCCAAGCACAAGAACTCTCTTCTCTCTTTCTTTTCTTTCTCTTGATTTTTGTTTTGTTTTTGATGTAAAGAAAAGAGAACAGAATGGTGTGCTATTTATAGATCTAGGTTAGGGACTATATTGCATAATTTTCACCCTAATAATTTCTCATTTTAATTCTCACCTCTTCACTTTTTCAACTCCCAAAAACTCTCACCTCTTCATCTCCTTACTCTTCAAAACTCAACTTCCATCCTTTCCACATCCATTCCACATTCAAAACCGGCCAAACTAAATTTCAATAGCATGGTAACGTCATCAACCATCACACAATTGTGTTGTTTGATCCTCAACGTGGGCCCGGCCTCCCACTCTCACCCTTCACATATTATTCTACTTTAACACCATATTATAATTCCAAAACCAAAACAGCCCATGCTGCACATGAAGCACATGGGCCCATCAATACTAAACATGATATTCCACTTTACATACCATCAGATTAAAACTATATATAATCTATATGTAATCTGATTATAACATCAGATTATAATTATATATATATATAATCTATAAGTAATCTGATTGTAACTATATGCACCGTCAGATTTATACAACACTATATAATATATTATATATTAAATTATGGGATGTTACACACTCCGAAATTATTTTGAAAAGGAATACACCCAAATACGTTTGCCGAAAACACGTACATCGCACGTAAAATACTGAAATACGAAAATTGACTTTATCAATGGAAAAATATTAAACACGATAAAATACAATTTAAGAAAATATATTTATTTATTTTTATATGTTCCCGCCATAAATGCTACATACGTAGAAAACACGTGCATTATACGTGCAGAAAATCAAAAAATGCATTTTAATTAAAATAGGGAAAAAAATGAATTTCCGTTTTATAAAACGAGTTCGAACACGTAAAATAAATAGTCATTATAGAAATATCACACTTAGTGATGTAAATTGATACGTGCATCGAAAACACATAAAAAGCACGTAAAAATGCAGAGATTGAAATATTATATTTTAGTTGACTGAAATCAATATGGGAAATACATAAAGAGTCAGAAATCAAGATACTTAGTGAAAACACGTTACAAAATGCACGTACATAACACAAGAGGGCAAAATTGTCATTTCCAATTTTGCGGGGTGTTACACGCACTACACCGGTGCTTGTTGTGGCACTTTTCCAAACACCGGTAGGTTATTCCCCGGCATTTATAAATGCCGGAGAAGCCCTAAAAAAGCACCGGGGATGACCTTTTGTTTTGTAGTGTAGCAAACATATTATATGAGGAAGCAGTATAACTACCTTTAAGCTCAACCATCACCTTCTTGATGATTAGCTTGAACTTGCTTGGAATGCATATAGTTTGTTAGAAATACTGCATAAAGTTTTTTTTAACTTCAACATCACTTTTAGATGCTTGTCATCGTTATGCGAGGATATTATCATATCGGTTTTATAGAGCTTACTCTAATCTCATAACCACTATGAGCATGTCTAAATACAATGGTAACGCAAGTGCAGGTGTGAAGGTATTTACAATACTAATAATCTAAATATTTGTTTGTCTGAGACTCAATTTGTAATTAAAATATCTCTTATTATTATTTCAACCAAAATGAAATACATGAATTTCTCAAAACTCTAATCCAAGCTAATCATTTCTTTTATCTCAACTTTGTCTCCCCATTGCACATTTATAAAAAAAAAATGGATAAATAACAAATTTACTTTAGCTGTTTTTCTTGAGTGGAGAGTCCAAAAAAAAATTTTAATTTAAAATTTGAATTTTAAATATTAAATTTTTTTTAATTTTTTAAATTTTTTATTTTGAAAATTTTGAAAACTTTAATTTTTGTTAATTTTAAAAATTTTTAAAATTTTTAATTTTAAAAAAAATTTTAAATTTTTATTATTTTTTTTAAAATTTTTAAATTTTTTTTATTTTTTTATAAGTTTTTGATATTTTTAAATTATTTTTAAAGTTTGTAAATTTTTTATGTTTTTAGTTTTTAAGTTTTTAAGTTTTTAAGTTTTTTTTTTGTTTTTTGTTTTTAATTTTTTAAAAATTTTATTTTCTTAATTTTTTGAATAAGAGAGAGAGAGTGAGAGAAATAATTAAATAAATAAAGGTGTTGTTTTGGGTGGAGGATTTGAATTTGAGTTTTGGAGGGAAACTTTTGGGGGAAATTGTGTTTTGTCAGGTTGGATATAAGCCTTTGATTTTGGGGGGATTGAATGAGAGCCACTTGATAGCTTTCTTTGTGTTTTATTATATATACTAGATTTACCCGTGGACACGTGCCTACGGCATGTTTTCGGAACGATACAACACAAAAAAAGCCCCGTAAACAGTAAAACAATAATTATGTAGTTCAAGTTTGTATAGTATGACAATAATTAGTTGTAAATAAAAGTCCATGTTTCTATTAGTATATGTTGAAAAATAATTATAAATGAGGGTGTAAAATTCAACTTCTTAGAACTTTAAGGGTGGAAAATGATGAAATTTAACTGTTGAAGAGATATTTGTTATTTTCAATATAACATATGCAATAAAAAAATCATAAAATTTCTGAAAATTTTACAAAGCTGAAATCTTAAAATCTAAATTTCTAAGTAAGTTAAGAAAGAATGGGAGAGAGAGGAGAGAGAAATATGAAAAAGTGAAGAGAGGAGAGATAGTAATAAAGTAATGAGTTTTTTTTTTTGGGGGGGGGGGGGAGGGGGAATTTAATTTTGGGGTTTGAAATTTTTGGCGGAAAAATATGTTTTGAGAGAATCAATTCAGACCATTGATTTTAGGGGAGATTGAATGAGAGCCACTTGATAGCTTTCTTTGTAATTTATTATTATTATTATTATTATTATATATATATATATATATATATATATATATATATATATATATATATATATTATTATATATATATATTATTATATATATATATATATATATATATATATATATATATATATTTATATAATAATAATAATAATAATAATAATAATAATAAAATAAAATAAACTAAAAATAAAAAACTTAGGTGCATTTAGGGCACGTCTTAGGCATCTTTCGATGAGAAGGAAATAGTATATGGCCGGCGAGCTGTTCCAACCACTGCTGGATGTGATTCCAAGAGCCTTTTCACGTAGGTGACGAGACAGAGATAAGGTGACTTTTATCTTGCTACTACTGCCAAGACCGTCTAAGGCGCAAAATCCCTAAATTTCAGTAAACACACGTCCCCACCACCCCTAGTTTTTCACCGTTGGTGAATGCATCTTCACAGCACCATTACGAATTCTAAAGAACCTTTCTTGTCCCTCCCAAACCACCTGATTTTGTCCCTCCCAAACCATCCAATCAGGAACCCTAGAATTCAGTGAGCCTCTCTTCAAACTGAAATTGACAACTCTGATATTTTCACTACCATCGCTGTCATTCAAGCAGCTCTTTCCAATATCAATCAGAGGCTTGAGAAAGTAGAATTGAATCAGAATGTTTCCCCGGATCTTCATGCTAATCGTCAGATCCCTCAAGGGAATGATCGTGACGGTCGACATCAAGATCGTGACCCTAACGAGCAATACAAGAAGAACGTTAAGGCTAACGTTCCCCAATTTGAAGGCCAAATGGAACCCCAAGCTTATCTCGATTGGATCGTACCATGGACCACTACTTCGTGTGATTTGACATGAACGAAGTCCTGAAGGTCAAATTTACCACGATGAAATTGACTGGTAAAGCTCAACAACACTGGACCAATCTTGAACATGTCCGCAGAGGCTGAAGCTTGACACCCAAAACTAACTAGGAAGCCATGAAAGAGAAGCTCACTGAGAGATATATGTCGTTATTGTTCCACACCCGGTTGCTTGATTTGTGGAACCAACTCTATAAAGGAAGCAAATCCACCCAAGAGTATGTTGATAAGTTTGACGACTTCCTTACTTGGTGCAATGTCTTTGGTCAAGAGAGCGAAGAACAAACTCTTTTTAGGTTCAGAGCTGGACTACGAGTCGATCTTAGAATGGATCTAATTCATAGAAATGTGAACTCCTTGGCAGCTGTTTATGCCCTTATCCTCGATATAGATTCCTTTAAAGTAAGTTTCCACTACAAGTCCAGCGATCCGACGGATCGATCCTCTAGAATGACCTCTATTGAGTGCTCTAGGCCAGAGCCCCCTCTTCTCAGTACCCCAACAAGTCTTATCGAAGTAAGCCTACTTCAAATTTCTATCCACCTAGAAATGACAACACGGGTAAGAACACCAAAGAGACTACTCTAATATTGATCTTCTCACTAAATGCTATAAACGTAAATGTAACTATCGCTTTTTTTTTATTATTATTAATATTATTATTTTAATTATTGATCTTCATAGTAATCTCCCTTGTAATCGATAACTTTTGTTTTGTTAATCCTAATATTATTCATAATTTATCCTTGATCCTAGTTGGATTATTTGAATCTTATTCCTTGTATTCCTAATTCGAATTTAATTTCATAATTTGCCTTTGTCTTGTTGGATTGTGAATTGTCTTTCTATTTGATCTATAAGCCTAATATCCACCCCTATTGGATCCTACCCTCAAGTCCACTAACCCAAATCACCCTACATCTCCACTAACAGTCAAATCCCCAAAATCTCTCCTAATCACCCCTACATCCTCTAACCCCCAAATTAAATCCCTAAAAATTAGCCCTACAAATCCTCCCCCCGTTTTTGTGGCCATTATAATGCCATTACTATTTAGAATAACCCCCTCCCTAACCCTAGCCCACTCACAGCCATCAATCCCAACCCTAACAATGTTGAAACCCAATTCCCCTTTACCGTGTAGATGCCCCCCCTTCTCCTACCTCCCGTGCTCCCCCTTCCCCTACCTCGCGCTCAACCGAAACCCACTGCTCCAACCTCTCCTCCACCGCACCTCGAACCAAATCCTCGTCGCCACCTCCATCCCATCGTCACCACCATCTCAACCCCGTCGCCTTCATCATCATCCCCATCACTCGAACCAGACTTCACCGAAACCCATCAACCCACCTTTGCCTTTGCCTTTTCGTTCACCTCGTAACCACCGTAGATCCTCGTAGTCGTCGTTGCCATCCAAGCCCGCACGCCACCTCCGTCGTCTTCCTCTGTTTCAAGCGAAACAGAGATCGCATCGCGCCACCGTTGTCAGCATCGCCGCCTCCCCGTGGTGTCATCGACGTCGTCCCAAACTCAGTCAGTCGTCGCTTTCATCCCGAATTCAGCCAGTCATCGCTGAAGTTCTCCCATTCTCTTTCTCTAGCTGTCGCTTCGGAGAAGAAGGAGAAGGATTGGTGGATTTGCGCGTTTGCTATTTTGTCTGGGGTGATCCGAATTGGGTGTTCGGTGTTTGGGAGGGATCCGGTGTTGATCTTGTTGCTGTTGTGCTGTTGATCTTGTGTGCATTGTAGTTCGGTTTTGTACGTGACCCGCACGTGCTTTGGATCATCACCCGGGATTCTAATCCCGTTATTCTATATTTCGGATCTAACGTCATTCTAAAAGCAAGTCATCTTACTCGAATTGTATTGTATCATATTCGAGATCATTTATTGAATTCCGCAAGTAGATCCATATTGAATATCATATATTGTTATTATTATCTATCGTTGGGATACTACGGATTTACATGAGCGAATCCAAGTGGTAGTTTTGACTTCGTGCCGTCTTTTTGCCTCTAATGTATAGAGATCTTACATGCACTCATGTAGTTAGTTTTTGAATATAAGAGTAGAGAATTATTGTTGCATTTCATCTCATGACATTATACACAACTATTGTAGATTGTATATTAGGGTTGATTGTTCATGTGATTGATAATGATAAATTAGTTGTTTGTAATTAGAAGAGTTATGGACATTATATATCTTAATACCATGTTCACACAGACGTAACTTGTTGTGATTTATGATTGTTAACTCCTAACTCATCATTTATAACGTTCTAATTATTTTGTGCACAAAAAATACATTGAAACCCTGAGATTTTACTGCCAACCTGAACATTGTCGTGCTGTTTCAACCTAGATAATGTCATTAAAATTAGTCACTTCCTGAATATGAAACATAGCCCTAAGTGTCTAGTTGTCAATAACATCCAGAATTTTTGATTTCCGACTTATATTGCATGAGTTACGACCATTTTGCTACTGCTGCGCTGTAATTTTAGATACATGTACATATCATGTTAGGCTGATGAATTAAGTGAACTAATGATCAAATTTTGCCATGATAAATTCCATATTGGTAGATAACATGCTCAGGGTGATAAAAAATATTTTTACTAATTTTTACAATGAATATTTACAGCCCTTACAACTGAAATTAGTCAACATCGATAACCAGCCAGAAACTAAAATCAGTAAAGAACACTAAAATTCACCTAGCTACTGTTGTCGGAATTTAGACTTTAAATATGCGTTGGAACCGGGCAGGAGTCTAGTTTCAAGAACTTCCGATGGATCCGTATTTGCTATCCTGTAGCAACGGGAATTCGGATTTTGGTACAATAACCTACTGCTGTCCAGAATTGGGTTTCTATATTTAAGTAAATATGTTTGAATCTATAATGTTGTTTTTGGTGCATTTGATTGTATAGAGTATATTGCATAATCTTAGGGTTATTTTGTCATCTTTCTAGTGTCTCTTATTAATCGCATTATTGTATGTTAACTGAATAAAAAATGTTAATCAAGCCGGGGTTAAGGGTTGACTAGGGTAGTTGATAATATAGTGACTGTACTCGGATCATAGCCAGTGATTATTATTGTTATCGGCATCGTGTAATAAATTATACATATCTAGTGTTTTTATCGTTATCAGCATCGTGTAAGAGATTACACATGTCCAGTATTATCACCGTTATCGTCATCATACCCAGTACATGAACTATAGAATCTACCACCTTAGTCTAAACGAGATTGAATGTATGCATGGAACCTGTACTATGGGATGCATTAGTACGTGCATTAGCTAGGATTAAAAAAGAATAATAGACTTAAGACCTTTATCACATTGTCATTGCATATTATTATCTTTATTGAACAGTGTTATCGTTATTGTTACTATTATTGTTATTGTTTATTGTTATCGTTATAAATCATCGTTATTGTATATTGTACTGTTATCGCTTTGTCACTGTTCATATACTATTGATTTCATCGTTCATTGAATTTATCGTTATACCGTTATTATCATTGTTCTCTGTTTCTCTACTTGCTGTCCGCGACTTGCTCTAAGGATATTTTTCCTCTCCTTAGATGAACAGTTTACAAGTAATCACAGAGATTTACCTGACGGACTAGGGGAGCAACAATGGTGAAGGAGATGTTTGCTGCGCCGCTTAAATAAATGTTGCTTTATTTGAGAACTTTAATAAATTGAACAAATATTATTTTTCTTTGTATTGTGGGCCTTGACCTGAATGTTGTTAAAATTCCAGATGTTGGGTTATTTTGATGTTGGTTATTTTTATGCTTAATTTCCAATGTTGTTATTTATGTGATTATTCTTTCATTGCATGCGTGGTTGTATTACTTCTTTTTTATGTTATTGAGTTGGATCAATAACAGTCTATGGATGACGCAAGTCATTTGCTGGGCCATGTCACGTGCTTGCATTTTGTATTCTTGGGAAGCGGGGCATGACAAAATTTTTAGTAGTATCAGAGCCAGGTTAGACTCTAACTAGTTTGGGATTGGACCCTGATTAGTTTGAGTTTAACCAGTTTGACTCAATAATATGCACAACCCGTGAATTACATGGATAATTGATAACCAACTTATAATCTGGATGCTAACTGTTTGATTCCTATTTCAGGCCATGGCTAGAAAAGATGTTTCATCTTCTCGTGCTGGAGATGATCAGCCCGAGGAGCCCACTATTGCACAGATAATGCAAATGCTTAGGAGAGGTTCTTCTTCCTCCTGAGCTGGGGATGATCAGTCGGAAGATCCCACCATTACTCAAGTGATGCAAATGCAGCGTGAGCAGAATGAGCTGCTGATGCAATAGATGATGCAAATGCAATGGGAGCATAGTGATTTGATGATGGTGGCTTTGGGAGCTACGAACCGAGAGCCTGTTGTACCTGTGCCCGGGGTGCTGCCACCGAGACCTGGCAATGTAGCAGACTTCATGAGGCTACACCCAAATAAATTCTCAAGTACTGAAGGTCCACTAGAAGCCGAGCAATGGCTCATCAGGACTGAGCAGCTGTTGATCACAGCAAGGATAGCTGATGTTGATTGAGTGGATGTCATGAGCATCCAGCTTGTTGACCTCGCCCACATCTGGTGGCGAGCTGAGATAGAACGGCTAGAGCGCCTCATCGCCTAGGCCATCTTCAGAGAGAGCTTTCTCACGAAGTTCTTTCCTGATGTCACAAGAAATGAAATGGAGCGGTAATTTGTCGAGCTTACTCAGGTTCGTCAAATAGTGTTTATTATGCAATTTTCATTGTTATTTCATAATATATCAATGTTTAACTAAGACGCTATCTTGAACCAGGGAAGTCGGACCGTAGACGAGTATGCTATGGAATTCACCCGACTGAGCTGCTTTGCCACTTCCATGGTGGCGAATGATAGAGATAAGGGCCGCCGTTTCTTGTTGGGCCTGGACATTGAGATCCAGGATCTCCTGGCTGTTTTGCGACTCCGATCCTATTTAACATCCTGGAGGCCGCTCGAAGCCACGAGTAGACTAGTAGGCAGAGGTGTGCCATTTAGCGGTCCGCTTTGCATTTTGTCGCCGCTAGGCTGTCTGGAGGGCCTATCAGGAGGCCAGCTCTAACCTTTCCTGCCAGGACACTACCGTATTCACCTGCTGCTCAGAGGACGAACCTGGTCTGTACACACTGTCACAGGACTGGACACTTGTGTGAGGACTGCAGGGTATCCAACTGCCAGTACCTCTTGTGTGGTCGTGAGGTTCAGGGCCCTTGCACCGGTTGGAGGTTCCGCTCCGCAGGGAGCGCTTGGTCATGGTCAAGGCAGAGCACCATTCCCACCTCAGAGGCAGGTTTTCAGTCAGAGGAGAGCCACTCCTCAGGGAGGCCCTTCTAGAGGTCGTGGTCAGGCCTACAACCTGACTGCTGAGGACGCTGAGACTGCTTTGGAAGTTATTACAGGTATGTCTTTAGTTGTGTTTTATTTTGTTTTTCTTGCTATCTTGTTATTTTAATCTATTGCTCCATCATGTTATTCTTTCATCCATGCCTGTTCTTGCATTTTTTTCTTTCTACATATTGTGTTCTCATCTTTGAACTCTTGATAGGCATTATTCTTGTTCACTCCTTTCCCATCCATATCCTCTTTGATTCCGGGGCGACTCATTCTTTTGTTTCCTCCCGCTTCGTCGGCTTGCACAATTTGGTCTGTAGTGAGATGTCAGTAACTTAGACATCACTACAGGTGGTGGTACCATTATGTGCTCTCAAGTCTGTGGGCAAAGCCCTTTGGTGATTGGAGGAATTGATTTTGTGGTTGACCTTATTGTTATTAACAAGTCGGGTTTTGATGTGATCTTGGGGATGGACTGGCTCGGTATTACTCATGCTATGATTGACTGCCGTAAGAAGAAGGTGGTGTTCCAAATACCAGACCATCAGGAATTTGAATTCCACGCTGGTGAAACGCCGCTTGGCTATGTTGAGCAGTCGGAAAGTCTTGAAACTAGAGTAATGCAGGAAATGGAAGCTAATGGTGTTGTCGCACCTTTGATTGTGCGAGAGTTTCTTGGTATTTCCGGATGATTTGCCAGGGCTGCCGCCAGACCGAGAAGTTGTGTTCGGAATTGATGTTCAGCCGGGTACAGCTCCTATTTCTCAGAGCCCGTACCAGATGGCGCCAGTTAAATTGGCAGAGTTGAAGGAATAAATTCTGGAGATGTAGATTAAGGGTTATATCAGGCCGAGTGTCTCACCTTAGGGAGCTCCTGTACTGTTCGTCAACAAGAAGGATGGTAGTCGCAGGTTTTGCATGGACTACAGTGAGCTGAATAATGTCACAGTGAAGAACGGGTATCCGTTGCCGAGAATTGATGACTTGTTTGACCAATTGGGAGGTAATTCTGTGTTCTCGAAGCTGGATCTACGTTCTGGGTACCATCAGGTCAAGGTGAAAGCTGAAGATGTACCGAAGACTGCTTTCCGCACTCGATATGGTCACTATGAGTTCCTGGTCATGCCTTTCGGGGTTACAAATGCTCCAGCCATGTTCATGAGCTTGATGAACCGGGTCTTCTTTCCATTTCTGGACAAGTTCGTCATAGTGTTCATCGACGATATCCTCGTCTATTCTCGGAGTCGTGATGAGCATGCTGAGCACTTGCTGGTTGTCTTGCAGATGTTGAGGGAACATTGGTTGTATGGGAAACTTAGCAAGTGCAAATTTTGGTTGGACCGGGTTGCCTTCCTGGGGCATGTTATCTCCGATGATGATGTTTCTGTCGACCCGTCGAAGATCTCTGTCGTTAAGGATTGGCTGACGCCGAAATCTGTATCTGAAGTTTGTAGTTTCCTTGGACTAGCAGGTTACTATAGGAAGTTTGTTCGGTATTTCTCGAAGATTGCAGGGCCGTTGACCAAGTTGATTGGGAAAGAGCAGAAATTTGTGTGGGATGAGTCTTGTAATGAAGCCTTCGTTGAGCTGAAAGATCGGTTGACATCATCACCTGTGTTGACAATACCGGATGGATCAGGAGGTTTTGTGATTCACTGTGATGCCTCAAGCAGAGGTTTGGGTGTTGTTCTGATGCAGCAAGGCAAGGTCGTCGCCTATGCTTCTAGGCAGTTGAGGATGTATGAGAAAAACTATCCTACACACGACTTGGAGCTTGCTGCTATAATTTTTGCTTTGAAGCTTTGGAGGCACTACCTACTTGGAGACCGAGTGGAGATTTTCACAGACCACAAAAGTCCCAAGTACGTGCTTACTCAGAAGGAGCTGAATATGAGACAGAGGCGATGGCTGGAACTGATGGCAGACTTTGATATTAATTTGCAGTACCATCCTGGTAAGATCAACTTAGTGCCAGATGCTCTGAGTAGAAGACCGGCTACCATGGTTCTTACTGAGCAGAAGGAGCTTTTTGAAGAGATGAGAAGGTTGGAGTTGGAAGTGATTTTGCCTGGTACCGAGCAGAGCTGTATGATGCTTCAGCTGCATTCGTCGTTGGTGGAACAGATCAAGGAAGCACAGTCAGGTGATGAGCAGTTGCAAGAGTTTAAAGCTAAAGTTGAAGCAGGTTTGAGGACTGACAGTTATTCATGAGGATGGGTCTCTTCGCTTTGGGACCCGCCTATGTATTCCGAAGGGGGAAGTCAGACAGAAGTTGCTCGAGGAAGCTCATTGCTCGCAATATTCCATTCATCCCGGTGGTACAAAGATGTATCTGGATCTGAAATTGCACTTTTGGTGGCATGGTATGAAGAGAGTCGTGGCGAGATATGTTTCGCAGTGTTTGGTCTGCCAGCAGGTGAAGGCAGAACATCAGCAGACTGCTGGGCTTCTTCAACCTCTTCCTATTCAGGAGTGGAAATGGGAGAACATTACTATGGACTTTGTTACTGCTTTGCCAAGAAGTCCCAATGGTTACAATGCCATCTAGGTAATTATGGATCACTTGACGAAGAGTGCCCATTTTATCCCCTTCAGGGTGGGCCAGTCTACAGAGAGCCTTGCCGAGAAGTACATGCAGGAGATTGTCAGATTACATGGGGTCCCTGTCAGTATTGTATCATACAGAGACAGTAGATTCCGATCGCAGTTATGGGAGAGTCTTCAAGGCAGTCTTGGGAGCAAGCTGAACTACAATACTACATTCCATCCACAGACAGATGGGTAATCGGAGAGGACCATTCAGACATTAGAAGATATCTTGAGGTCATGTGTTTAGCAGTTTGGAGGATCTTGGGAGGATCATCTACATTTGGCGGAGTTCTCGTACAACAATAGCTACCAAGCAAGTCTTAAAACTGCTCCGTTTGAAGCCTTGTATGGTTGGAAGTGTAGATCGCCAATGTGTTGGGACGACATTGGTGAGAGAAAGCTGTTGGGGCCTGAGCTGATCACGAAAACTGTCGATGCAGTGGCCCAGATCAGGAAGCACCTTCAGGCAGTTCAGGACAGACAGAGAAAATGGGCAGATGTTCATAGGAGGCCGTTAGAATTTGAAGTGGGTGATCATGTGTTCCTCAAAGTATCACCGTGGAAGGGAGTTATCCGGTTTGGAGGTGGGGGCAAGCTAAGCCCTAGATTTATTGGGTCGTTTGATATTGTGGAGCGAGTAGGCAAGATGGCCTATAGACTCGCATTGCTGCCAGCTCTATCTGGAGTGCATGATGTTTTTCATGTCTCCCAACTCAGAAAGTATATCTGGGATGATAGTCATGTCATCGATTACTCGGAACTGTCTATTCGGCTAGATTTGTCCTGTGAAATCCGTTCGGTGTCGATCTTGGACCGACGGGAGAAGATCTTGAAGAACAAGGTCATCAAGTTAGTTCGGGTTGCTTGGAATCCTCACTCGCCGGGTGAGTCGACTTGGGAGCTTGAAGATGAGATCCAGAAGAAGTCCCCCTATCTTTTTGTGTGATTCTTCTTTTCCTTTTCTTCGGGGTTATCCTATTACCACTTGAGTAAATTTCGAGGACGAAATTTTTATTATAAGGTGGGTAGGATTGTAACTCCCATTTTCTTTTTTTTATTATTATTAATATTATTATTTTAATTATTGATCTTCATGGTAATCTCCCTTGTAATCTATAACTTTTGTTTTGTTAATCCTAATATTATTCATAATTTATCCTTGATCTTAGTTGGATTATTTGAATCTTATTCCTTGTATTCCTAATTCGAATTTAATTTCATAATTTGCCTTTGTCTTGTTGGATTGTGAATTGTCTTTCTATTTGATCTATATTGTACCCAAAGCCCAATATACACCCCTATTGGATCCTACCCTCAAGCCCACTAACCCAAATCACCCTACATCTCCACTAACAGTCAAATCCCCAAAATCTCTCCTAATCACCCCCACATCCTGTAACCCCCAAATTAAATCCCTAACAATTAGCCCTACAAATCCTCTCCCTGTTTTTGTGAACATTATAATGCCATTACTATTTCGAATAACCCCCTCCCTAACTCTAGCCTACTTACAGCCGTCAACCCCAACCCTAACACTATTGAAACCCAATTCCCCTTTACCGTGTAGAACCCCCCCTCCACCTCCCGTGCTCCCCCTTCCCCTACCTCGCGCTCAATCGAAACCCACTGCTCCAACCTCTCCTCCATCGCACCTCGAACCAAATCCTCGTTGCCACCTCCATCCCATCATCACCACCATCTCAACCCCGTCGCCTTCATCATCATCCCCATCGCTCGAACTTGACTTCACCGAAACCCATCATCCCACCTTCGCCTTTGCCTCTCCGTTCACCCTGTAACCACCGCAGATCCCCCTAGTCATCGTCGCCATCCAAGCTCGCACGCCACCTCCTTCGTCTTCCTCTGTTTCGAGCAAAACAGAGATCGCATCGCACCACCGTTGTCAGCGTCGCCGCCTCCCTGTGGTGTCATCGCCGTCGTCCCGAACTCAGCTAGTCATCGCAGAAGTTCTCCCGCTCTCTTTTTCTCGCTGTCGCTTTGGAGAAGAAGGAGAAGGATTGGTGGATTTGTGTGTTTGTTGTTTTGTCTGGGGTGATCCGAATTGGGTGTTCGGTGTTTGGAAGGGAACCGGTGTTGGTCTTGTTGCTATTGTGCTGTTGATCTTGTGTGCTTTGCTATTCGGTTTTGTACGTGGCCCATACGTGCTTTGGATCGTCGCCCGGGATTCTAATCCCGTTATTCCATATTTCGGATCTAACATCATTCTAAAGACAAGTCATCTTACTCGAATTGTATTGTATTATATTCGAGATCATTTATTGAATTTCGCAAGTAGATACATATTCAATATCGTATATTGTTATTGTTATCTATCGTTGGGATACCACGGATTTACATGAGCGAATCCAAGTGGTAGTCTTGACTTCGTACCGTCTTTTTGACTCTAATGTATAGAGATCTTACATGCACTCATGTAGTTAGTTATTGAATATAAGAATAGAGAATTATTATTGAATTTCATCTCATGACATTATACACAACTATTGTATATTGTATATTAGGGTTGATTGTTCATGTAATTGATAATGATAAATTAGTTGTTTGTAATTAGTAGAGTTATGAACATTATATATCTTAATACCATGTTCAAATAGACGTAACTTGTTATGATTTATGATTGTTAACCCCTAACTCACCATTTACAATGTTCTAATTATTTTGTGCATGAAAAATATATTGAAACCCTGAGATTTTACTGCCAACCTGAACATTGTCGTGCTGTTTCAACCTAAATAATGTCACTAAATTAGTCACTTTCTGAATATGAAACATAGCCCTAAGTGTCTAGTTGTCAATAACATCCAGAATTTTCGATTTCCAACTTATATTGCATGAGTTACGACCCTTTTGCTACTACTGCATTGTAATTTCAGATTCATGTTCATACCATATTAGGCTGATGAATTAAGTGAGCTAATGATCAAATTTTTCCATGATAAATTCCAGATTGGTAGATAACATGCTTAGGGTGATACAAATTATTTTTATTAATTTGTACAATGAATAGTTACTGCCCTTACAACTGAAATTAGTCAACATCGATAACCAGCCAGAAACTAAAATCTGTAAAGAACACTGAAATTCACCTAGCAACTGCTGTCGGAATTTAGACTTTAAATATGCGTTGGAACCGAGCAGGAGTCTAGTTTCAAGAACTTCTGACGGATCTGCATTCGCTATCCTGTAGCAACGGGAATTCAGATTTTGGTACAACAACCTACTATAGTCCAGAATTGGGTTTCTATGTTTAAATAAATATGTTTGAATCTATAATGTTATTTTTGGTGCATTTGATTGTATAGAGTATATTGCATGATCTTAGGGTTGTTTTGTCATCATTCTAGTGTCCCTTATTAATCGCATTATTGTATATTAACTGAATAAAAAATATTAATCAAGCCGAAGTTAAGGGTTGACTAGGGTAATTGATAATATAGTGACTGTACTCGGATGATGGCCAGTGATTATTATCGTTATCGGTATTGTGTAAAAAATTGCACATGTTCAGTGTTTTTATCATTATCGGCATTGTGTAAGAGATTACACATGTCCAATGTTATTATCATTATCGTCATCATACCCAGTACATGAACTATAGAATCTACTATCTTAGTCTAAACGAGATTGATTGTATGCATGGAACCTGTAGTATGGGATGCAGTAGTACATGCATTAGCTAAGATTAAAAATGAATAATAGACTTAAGACCTTCATCACATTGTCATTGCATATTGTCATCTTTATTGAACAGTGTTATCATTATTGTTATCATTATTGTTATTGTTTATCGTTATCGTTATTGTTATAAATCATCGTTATTGCACATTGTACTCTTATCGCTTTGTCACTATTCAAACACTATTGATTTCATCGTTCATTGAATTCATCGTTATACCATTATTGTCATTTTTCTCTGTTTCTCTACTTGCTGTCCGCGACTTGCTCTAAGGATATTTTCCCTCTCCTTAGATGAATAGCTTTGTAACCCCTGTTTTTCATTTTTTGTATTTTTGGGAGTGTATTTTTCGTTTTGGTGTATTTTCTCTTTGGTATTCTTTTGAACTGTATATTGGAGTTGTTTTCAATATATATATGTCTTATTTCATTTTGAGCTCTTTGTGTTTGATTGGTTGTTTCTTTCGTTTTGTTCTTCATTATTTTGTTCTTTCTTCATTTTTTGTCTCGTTTTCTTTATTTTGTTCTTGGGAGCTTGAGATGGTGGTGATTGGTCGTCCTATTTTCCAATCGTTTTGTTTTGAACCCTATTTGACTACTGTAACCCTGGTTTTCCTAAAAATGTATTTTAGTGTATTTTCTTTATTTAAAAATTTTCGCAAATTATTTTTTTCGCTTGTCAAATTCTTTTGTCAAAAATGTATTTTTTTTTGGATCTTCTATTTTAAAATCTATTTCCGATCAATAAATTTATTTGCAACTATTTTCTATGATTTTTTTTATAATAAAAGTTCTTATTTTTATTACTATTACTCTTATTATTATTGTTGTTATTTTTAACTAGTTGTTAAAAATCCATTTTATCTACTAATCGTATAAATTATATTTTTGTAATGGAAATTACATTTTATTAGAGACAGTATTTTTATTTGTTATTTTATTGAATTTACGTACCTATTTTTTCTTATTGGATTTTTCATAAACCCATACTCATATAACTAACCAAACCCAATATCCAATAAATCAATTACCCATTTACATTTAGGTACCGTTCTTTTTTTTGCCTCTTATAAGAGATTTACAGTAAGAGCCTCTTGTAAGAGCCGCTTTTTGAGGTGTTTTTTTTATAAAAAAATAACCTCTTATAAGAACCTCTTATAAGAGATTTCTGTTCTTTTTTCACCTCTTACAAGAGCCTGTATTACCCCAAAATCTATATTACCCCAAAGTATAAAAATAGTGAGATGAAGGACAAGAAAAGATAAGTTCAAATCACTAATATATAAACTAGTTTAATGGGAAGTTAAATTCACCAATCGGTGTAAATCATCAATTATAATTCCGGGCTACTATAGACTTTTAATTAGTATGAAAATTAGTATAAATATAAATAATTTGTTTTAAAGAAGTTGGATTAAAAAAAATTAAGGTCAATGGGCTAATATAAATTCTCCCTTAGCTGTAATAAAAATTAAAAAAAAACCTAGTCGGCTACAGGATTTGAATATGGTGGCATCATAACAGGACAAATCAACTAGCCACAGCATTATGATTTTGATTATCAAGGAATTGGCGTTACTAATTATATATTATATTAACAATTGTCTAGGAGTCAATTTTTTTTTTAAAAACTATTGAGCGAGAGGTTGGGAGTTCATCTTTTTGGATGAACATTGTTTGCATATATATATATATATATATATATATAGGGAAAAAGGTGTATGAGCAACTTGCTCATTTAGTAAATAAGCAATTGATGATGTGGCATACATGTGATTGGAAAATCATTAAAAGGGTTAGTTGTCCAATGTATCACATGCATGACACATAATCAATTGCTCATTTACTAAATGAGCAAGTTGCTCATATCCCTTTTACCCATATATATATATATATATATATATATATATATATATATATATATCCTAAGCACATATTATTAGGCCTTTCATGAAGTCAATTCATTAATTAGCTAAAAGGATAGAACCATTGATATGAATACTCAGACAAACCTACAAGAGCATGCAAAGTTGTGAGAAATTAGAACGGAAACAGTATCTTGATTATTATTTAGTTCATAAGGATCATTAAAATTATTATATTAACAGACAATTGTTAATATAATATATAATTAGTAACGTATATGATTACACTTTTTCTAGGATAGCATATTCCGGGTTACTATAGACTAATATATAAACTAGTTTAATTAGTAACAATTATAATATAGACTTTGGGGTAATATAGACTTTTTAAGTGATAGAAGTCTTATAAGAATTTGAAAGAGGCTACTAGAAGTCTTTTAGGCTTATAAGAGATTTTGAGGAAAATATCTTATAAGAGGTGAAAAAAGAAAGCTAAAAAAAATCTTGTAAGAGGTGGAACACCTCTTACAAGAGGTAAATCACTTATAAGAGGAGAAAAAGAACACTACCTTAGTCTTTCCTAACCTGTTTTCTAATCCCCAACCCGTTAACCTAACTACCCAACCATTACTTTCCTAAACTACACCTACTAATCCTATTCAGATTATTTCCATCCCAATACTATACCTAACTAATTCATTCTTTCCTAATACTAAATCCCTACCCGTGAGCGTTTTTTCTCCTTCACATCCGGATCCACCCTGGCAGCCCCGAGCCCCTTTTCTACCCGTGTGCTAGCCGCCTCAATTTTTCCCAACCCTAATTTTTCCCACCTATATATACTATCTCCCACCTATATATACTATCCTATTCACCTGTGGAAAAAAAAAGAGAAAAAAAAAGATAAGAAATTTATTTCCTCGGTTCTCTCTCTCCCGATTGATCTCTCTCGCTCTCTTGTTGCTTCGCGCATGCAAGTGGGTTGTGCGTGTGTGATTCGTGATTTGTTCGTGAATTTTCGTTCGTGGAAATTTCTCCCACTTTTGATTTGCATCGTTCTTCATCTCCAAATTAAGGTAAGTAACTTGTACTACAATTCACTAGGTTGATGCAAGTCAAAAAGTTCATATCTAGTGTAGTTGGGTCTACAGACAACCAAAAACTTGTTTTTCCTTGATGAGTATTGTCTCTATTGTGTTAATTTGGCCATAGATGACTTATGACACCAATTTTGATAGGAGATAACCTAGGATTTACCCAAATCTTGATTTTTAGGCATGTATGTGATTATTTGTGTGAATTTGTGTTTGGATGAATACCCATGTGAAATAATAGGTTTGGACATGTTACTAACCTTAATTCATTATGTTTAGATGCTTTGTAGGTTGTATTTCAAGTTTGGATGTGTTTGGATCAAAATTCTTGAAGTTATGATGTTCTTGACTAGAAGTATGAAATCTGTATTTGCTGCTTGTTCTGTTTTGGTTGCTGTTTTCGTCCATGCTACAGTCAGAATCTTGATTCCAAAATAAAAGTTGAATTTTAGATAATTTTGTCTATTTTCAAACCCCACTGGTTTTGCTTGATTTGGATTTTGTATGACTGAGTTATGAATGTTTTGGTACAGACGTGTCGATCAATTCCAGATTCTGTTTTGGGTTAATTTTGTTAACAAACTATTTTCAAGAATTATTCTATACATATTTTCTTGACATAATATTTTGCTCAGTATTTCTTTATGATATTAGGGACTACCCAGATTTTTGTTGAATTTTAAAAACAAGTTTTATGTGATGTTTCATGCTCGTTTCTGAAATCTACTCATGCTGTATTTTGCTTACTGTTCAGTAAAGAATCCTATTTTCACTATGATTCCTTATACTGTATGAAAATTCTTTATGAAATATGAAAGTTAGTAAAATCTATCTATTTTCATATTCCTTTGGCGGAATTGGATTTCGATTCACTGGTTGCGAGATATCTTAGTTTTCGTACAGTAGTGTTGAGATTTCCAGATTCGTTAAACTATGATTTCTTGATACTTTGGTATTTTTGACGCCATACTTACTGGAATATTATGAAACTTTTTATTTTGATTCTAATCTTATAGGGGATTACCCCAGATTTTTCGTGGATTTATTAAAAGTGTTTTCATGTTGTTTTCTTGCTTTTGTATTCGTTTTCCTGATTTCTGGCTGAACCTAAATTCTATATTCAAATCAGTTTTGAGCTGTGTTGTTGTGAATTAGTATGTGACTTATTTACATGCGTTGGATTCGTGTGGATGTCTAGTTTCCAGATCCTTTGACGGATCTAGGTTTGCATTTCTGTAGAGACCAGAATCACTGTTTTAGTACTGATCTGTCATGCTGTCCTGATGATGAACATACATTATTTTGCTCGTTTATGTGACTGTATATCATCCATGAATGATTATTTATTTTCCTGAACCTAATACTGATTATAACATGTTAGTTTGACACTATTTCGTATACATTCATGCCTGTTTGATAACAATAATAAAAATAACCATGCCCGGGTTTAAGGAAAAGATCGAATAGTGGATAATTTAGAAACGTGTACTCGGAAGGGAGCCCATGTTTTCCATTGTTGCCATGCTTCATGACTACATGATTCATGCTTGATTTACTTGTGCCATGTTTCATGATTAAATGATTCATGCTTGTTATACTATATGCCACCATATTTCATGACTACATGATTCATGCTAGATATTACTTGTTGCCACGTGATCATGACTACATGATTCGTGCTTGATACTACTTGTTGCCACGTGACCATGACTATATAACTCATGCTTGATACTTGTTGCCACTTGTTTACGATTACGTGACTTGTGCTTGATACTGGTTACTTGACTTGTCCCGGAGTATACTGCCCTCTATGGTCCACTATGAAATCTAAAACAACACTGTTTGTTGTAGCAACCATGTTGTATAGGCGGCATGAAGTGCTACCTAGATAGTAATTCACTACAAGATTTGATACATGCTACTTGAATATGAAACTTGAACATGATACGTGCTGACTTGATACCTGACACCTGATACATGAGACTTGTTTACGTGAGACTTGATATCTGAGACTTGATACATGATTACATGACACTTGACACTTGATGCATGATTATAAGATTCTTGATTACTTGACACTTGTTGTATACCATGTACACTTGATCACTTTTGCCATGTTAGTTGTTTAGGTGACGTCATGATTATACCATGCTAGGTTTGTTGCTTAGATTCACCCATTTTCATGTGCTTGTATCCTACATTATTTGTGACCCGTAAATTGCAATTGACGGGTACTTGTGTTTTCTCTTTTCCTCTTTCCTACATTCGTTGTATTGCAGATTTTGGAGGACAGGTTCCAGACGGTATTGGTGACATGATGTACTAGATGCTGGAATTTTGCTATTATTATTCTTGTTGCTTATTCTGAACAATAATTGTATTTATGTACTTGGAATTATTCTTGTATTTGGGCAATGTGACCCAGGATTATTTGTGTATTTCAGATCATGACTATTTAAAATTAATATATTTTATTTCAAGTATTCTTGTTGGTATTTGGTTCATATGTGCATGTGGTTGACTTTTCTGGCTTCTGACTCTGATTATTTTGTGATATGTTGTAAAGATTCTTGAACAGCTTATGGATGATGAAAATCATTCGCTGGGCTTTTGTTACGTGCTCGTATTCCGTATTTTTGGGAAGCGGGGCGTGACAACTACTAAAGCCAAATTAAAATCCCCAATCCTAATTGTTATCCTATATATTTGTACCCTATTTGAAACCCATTAAAACAAATCCTATTGCTACTCCTAATTACCCACAACCCAAATACCCATTAACCCACAACTAAACCCTATATATATACACTCTTCCTCACAAACCCTAACCCTAACTCCTAGCAACCCGGTCCCTCTCTTTCTCTCCTTCTCCTTGTTTGCGGCTGCACACCCGCACACAGTCCCCAGACCGACAGCCCCCCTACTCCCCTTCCCGGCCTATGCAACCCCCGGCAACACCCCACACCCGATAGCCCCTTCTCCTTCACCCGAGCCCACTTCTCCCACATCTCCCGATCGGCCTAGTCTCTCTTTGGCCATCCTGTCCACCTCGCACTACCGTATAATCCCTCGACTCTCTTCTTTGTGTTCTCTTGTGGCCGCAAGCCACTTGTATCATCTCGCTTTTGGAGTTTGTTCGTGTGGAGATTTTCGTTCTAGTTGCTTGGATTCGTTGATTCGTAGATTTTTGTTCGAGGGTTTTGCTCATTACTCTTGGTTTTCGTTGTTCTTCATCTTCGGTTAAGACAAGTAACTTGTACTCCAATTCATTTGTTTGATACAAGTCAAAAATACCACCTATAATGTAGTTGGGTCTAGAGACGACTCTTGTTTGTGTTATGTTTGATGAGTTTTGTCTCTATTGTGAAAAATTAACCATAGATGACTCGCGACACAATATATACATGAATTAACTTAAGTTCTACCCGTTCTTGATTTTGATCATGTATGTGAGGCTTTTGTGAGAATCATGATTTGGTTGAGACCCATATGGAATACTTGGCATGGACATGCTAGATACCCTAATTTATTATGTTTAGACACTTGGTAGACTCGATTTCATGTTTGGTTGTGTTTTGAACAAGTTTTGTATGATATATGTTGAGTTGTTGTAAAAGGGAAAAATCTGTATTTTGTTGCTGAATTGTTTTGTTTGCTGTTTTGGACTGTCTTGAAATCAGTATCTTAATTTCGGTATAAAACATGAGTTTTAGAGAATTTCGTCTATTTTCAAATCCCTCTGACCTTGCTTGATTTTGATTTCTTATAAGTGAGTTATGACTGTTTTACTACAGAGGTGTCGATCTTTTCCAGATTCTATTTTTCGGTAATTTTGATGACAAATTATTTTAAAGAACTATGTTATATATACTATTTTGATCCAAAACTTTGGTCAGTGTTTCTTTATCTAGTTAGGAATTACCCAGAGTTTTGGTGAATTTTATTGGTGAATTTTATGTGTTGTTTCATGCTCGTTTATGAAATCTATATTTGTTGTATTTTGCTCGCTATTCTGTAAAGAACCTTATTTTCACTATGACTCCTTTTATTGTATGAAAAATGTTTGTGAAATATGAAAGTTATTAAATTTTATTTATTTTCGTATCCCTTTGGCAGAATTGAATTTTGTTTCACTGGTTGCGAGATATTATAGTTTTCGTACAGCAGTGTTGGGAATTCCAGATTTGCCAAACTTCCGTTTCTTAATGCTTTCTTATTTTTGATGACTGATCTAATTTTACTGGAAAATTCTGAAACTATATATTTAGATAATGGACATATAGGGGAATACCCCAGATTTTTTGTGAATTTATTTAATGTGTTTTCATGCTGTTTTCTTGTTCTTGAATTCGTTTTCCTGATTTCTGGCTGAACCTATTTTCTGTATTCAAATCAGTTTTGAGCTAAGTTTTTTTGAATTAATATATGACTTATTTATATTCGCTGGATTCGTGTGGAAGTCTATTTTCCAGATCCTTTGACGGATCTAGATTTATTTATTTGTAACACTGGGAATTATTGTTTTACTACAGTATGGTCTTGCTGTCTTGAACTTGAGATTTGTCTATTTTATTCTTTTATGAGATATCTTGCACACGTACATATTTATCTTGCAATTTGCACTTATCACATGATCATGCCATGTTATTCTTGATATATTTTGCACATATACATGCTTGTTTGACATTAATAATAAATAATTAAGTCGAGGTTTAAGGGACAGATCTAATAGTGGATAATTCAAAAATATGCACTCGGAAGGTGATCCACTGATCCTACATGATTACTTGAGACATGATACTTGACACGTGACTACTTGATAATTGCATGCAAGACACGATACTTGCTACTTGAACACTTGATACGTGATTACATGATACATGATACTTGGAGCTTGGAGCTCGATTTCTTGACTTGTCCCCGAGTATACTGCCCTCTATGGTCCACTATGAAATCTAAACCGAAAATGTTTGTTGTAGAAACCATGTAAAGTGGGCTGCATGAAGTGCTACCTCGATAGTAATTCACTATAAGACTTGATACATGCTACTTGAACATGATACTTGAATATGATACATGCTTGCTTGATACTTGACTACATGATACATGAGACTTGAAACTTAAACATTTGATACATGATTACATGATACCTGACACTTGATGCATGTTTACATGAACTTGACTATTTGACACTTGATTCATGCCATTTACACTTGTTCACTTTACCATGCTAGTTGTTATATTGACATCACACTTATACCATGTTGCTAGTTAGTTTTTCCATGTGCTTGTATCCTACAATATAAGTGGCCTATAACTTGCAATTGACGGGTACTTGTTTTTTCTCTTTTCCTCTTTCCTGCATTTATTGAATTGCAGATTTTGGAGAACAGGTTTCAGATGGTATCGGAGACATGAAGTATTAGTGCTGCTTTTTATTAATATTATTTCTTGTAGCTTGCTTGAACAATATTGTATTTGAGACTTGAATTTATTTTTGTATTTGGGCGATGTGACCCAATATATTTATTTTATTCAGATCATGACTATTTGAGATTTATATATTTGGTTTCAAGTATTCTTGTTGGTATTTTGGCTCATTATGTGCATGTGGTTGATTTTTTTGTTTCCAACTCTGATGATTCTTGTGAATGTTGTAAAGATTTCTTGAACAGCTTATGGATGGTGAAAATCATTCGCTGGGCTTTTGTCTCGTATCCGTATTCCATATTCTTTTTGGGAAGCGGGGCGTGACAAGCTTACAGGTAATCACAGAGATTTACCTGACGGACTAGGGGAGCAACAATGGTGAAGGAGATGTTTGCTGCGCCGCTTAAATAAATGTTACTTTATTTGATAACTTTAATAAATTGAACAAATATTATTTTTCTTTGTATTGTGGGCCTTGATCTGAATGTTGTTGTTAAAATTCCAGATGTTGGGTTATTTTGATGTTGGTTATTTTTATGCTTAATTTTCAATATTGTTATTTATGTGATTATTCTTTCATTGCATGCGTGATTGTATTACTTCTTGTTTATATTGTTGAGTTGGATCAATAACAGTCTATAGATGACGCAAGTCATTCATTGGGCCGTGTCACGTGCTTGCATTCCGTATTCTTGGGAAGCGGGGCTTGACAGTAAAGGATACGACCATGCTGCTGACAATTGTCCCAGCTCCAGTAGGATCAACATCGTAGAAGGTACCGCTATCATTGTTGATGAGTCCGACAATGAGTTTACCTATGAACCTCAGGTAAATGATGACTTCAATGAAGAAGAGGATGACTAGCCTCGCAACTGTAATTGGTCGATCCAATCACCTCCTTTAAATGTACCTGAGTCACTCATTCCTTCCCAAGTCACTTGGCAGTCCATATATTTTATCCCTCTGTTAGAACATCATAGTCTCAGAGTATGCATCCACATTTGCATCCCGCACTCATGATTTGCATAAAGAAATTTCCAAAAAAAAATAATGAGAATAATTTTAATAAGTTGATAGCAGATACTAGAAGAAAATTTAAAACTTTTGATGTTGGTGACGAAGTGATGGCTCGAATTCATCCGGAACGGTTTTTAGCTGGATCTGTTAAGAAATTGAATACACGTGCTGCATGTCCATTTAAAATTCTGCATAAAATCAATGATAATGCCTATGTCGTTGACCTTCCTGAAGGTTTTGACATAAGTAAAACTTTCAATATTGAGGATCTAGTACCATAAAAAGGCTCAATATTTAACACTAGAAATTCTTTTATAGATGAGACTACCATACAGCCTACTGGTGAGATTCCCACATTTCTCACTCCACCTGATACTATTTAACCACCGACAGAAAAATTTGATAATATTTTATATGATCAGATAATCTCTACAAAAGATGGTGGTATTCATAGGTATTTGGTGAGATGGAAGAACAAGCCGAAGTCGGAAGACACTTGGAGTGATCGTGAGGAGCTTCAGCGCTTAGATCCAGATCTTTTGAAGCACTATGACATGATCACTAGTTTTGACTCAACTAGGTCGAGCTCTCTCCTACCTGGAGAGAATGATGAGGACATCAGTTCGAGACGATTTGGTCGCTTCTGTCATTGCAAGCATCGTCTATGATGACTACTCCAATAGGAAAGTTATCTTTATTTCAACAATTTTATTTGTTTTTGAGAATTTTAGCCATATGTAGTAGTTTTACAATTTGCACCCTTTATTTTCTGCATTAGAATATTTTAGAGATTTGTATTGTTTTAAACCTATATATAGGCCTTAAGCATAATGAGAAGGTATGCTATTATTGAATAAAAATATTATTGTGTTGAGTTGTTGCTCTGCATTTTTTTCTTGTGTGTGTGATACCATAAGAAAGTATTAGGGTTTGTGAGAAGCTCTAACTACACCCCTAAATCACCGTTAATAACCTCTCTCCCATCTCACAGCCACCCCCCCCCTCCTCTCCTTCTTCCTCCTATTCTCCAACCTATCTCCACCCCAGTCGCAGCCTCTCCCTCTCCAATCGACCACTCGGAGCCCCCCTTCTCGTCATCGCCGACCTCTCGCCGTCGTCTACTCCCTCACCGCCTTCTTCTCCCCTCTCTCCCCATCTCTTGAAACGACCACCATGCCGCCACCTCATCCCCACCGTTAGCCCATCCCTCGACGCCCCGCCAGTGCGACTACCGTTCTCCCATCCCCGACGCCTCACCGTTTGCTATCTCACCTGCAACCCCATCAGCAGCTACACTGCCGACCACCTCCTTACTGCTTCGCCACTGCACCCCGTGAGAACCAGTGCGATTTTCTTCGAACCCGTAATCTCTTTCCAGTTCTCCATTATTTGAGATACTGCTTTATCGTCTCTAGATTATTATCTGAAGTTTCTGTCGTCCAAAAATATTGAGTGTGTGTGCTTCTACTAGCAAATTGGGGTACGAATCATTATTGCATATCTTACATGCTAAGAACGATTAAGTATAATTGTTGATTGTTAGGTGTGAATCTTTAATTGGGCTTGTTAACTTATTTCAATTCTTAAAATTCCATCAAACCAATTATTAGTCTTAATTTATAACTTAATCAGCATTACATGTTGGTAAACAAATTTTTTTAATATTTATGAAATTTCTCTACTTAGGTTGTTTACATTAGGAATTTTGCACTTTTAAGGCATTTTTAATGTTTTTAGTTTCATTTTCAGCTAGGATCTTCCTAGACTCATTAAAGCAGTTTACAATTTCCAATGGTCCAATATAAGTTAATTTCAAAGGTCGAAAAGCACTGTCTGAGGGTGTACGTGGAGCAAATTATCTGAAGAAATATCTTCCATTAGTAGTTGTTCTTTTGTTGCGGCTTGTGTTCGATGTTATTTTAGATACAAACTGACAATGATTTTGAGGTCTATGGCTTAGACTAGTTATTTTGATGTATTTTTTTGCTGTGAGCTTGTGATTCAGTTAGAATCACCATTTTGTGTAATGCTCCGGCAAATAATGTAAGTACTTTCAATTTTTAGTTTTATTGGCTGGAGTCCTTCTAGGACTATCTACTTTAGGAAAAAGAAAAAAAGAAAGAGAAAAAAAAGTCGAAAAGCAGGTCAAAATATAAATGATTAGTATTGTGATAATGGCTCTGTGTATTTGTGTTGCATAAGTACAAGATTAGTTCGTTTACACACTTAAATTATGCTTCAATTATAAATGATCAGTAAATATTGAAATCCTTCCCTCAATTATTGCCTCTCTATCTCTCTCTCACACACCCAACACAACACATACACACACTTGCTAGTATGACCTTCTTCTATATCTACATTAACGATGAAAGTCTTTACTGAGAGAAATGATAGCATGCATTATCGAAATAAATGAATTTCAATAATAAATGATTTCATTAATCTAAACTTTAGTTATGTACCTCGTTATCATCCAATGTCTTGACATGGTCGATTGGCCATGCGATTGCAAGTCCCATAACTTCATCTAGAGTACTACACCACCACCTCACCTGGTTGGAGAAAGAATTTTATTTTGCAGACACTTCATTATTAAATGATATTTACCTAATAATGTACAACAACAACAGCAACAAGGCTTTAAGAAATACTAATTGGAGTTCATGAGTTGTGATTCACATAATACTAACTTTAAAAACAATATCCATGAAGCTATCTAACATACATACTAACTATTTTGATTATAGTTTCATAGATTAATTATTAGACTCTAGAAGGTGAAATGAGAAAGTTCAATCATTTGTTTATCATGTTCCTACTAATCAAAGTCTAGTTCAAAATGTGTCAAATGATAAGACATTGTGCTACTTGCACGGGCAAGAAGCAGCCAGCAGTATGTAGTCTGAAATTATTTGTTGAACATAGATAGAAATTTAATAAGATTCAGTAAGTTCATGTCAAACAATGTTCAACATGCCCACTATTTTTCAGGTACAGAGGAAACTAATGATAGTCATTTTCACAATCACCTTATCACTCGGTAAGGTCACCTACAGGAATAACACTCTGAAGGATTTGATCAGAGTTTCACCAACGAATACTACTGAGATATGCAGCCCGTAAGTTGATTAGTGTAACTGTTACATTGATGAAAACGAAGATTCTTATTCATTGATGAACAGAAAAAGTAAACCTTGATTATTAAAATGAATGACAAGAGCATCAGTATATGTATACTACTTTAAGCTTATTTAAGTATTTTCATTATTGACTGGTAACTAGTTTCTTTGGTTTCAAGTGAGAGAATTACGTGTCTTTTGGGCTGAAGTGTAGGTTTCAATTTTCACTTAAGGGAGGGTGAGAGTGGATAGAGAGATCAGTATATGAATTCTTTATCACATATCTTCTCTGATACATGTTCAATATCTCCAGATAAGGCTCCTGTAAGGATGGGGAATTGAAGTAAGAAGAGGTTTTGGACTCTATTTATGGGTTTCTTCAAATTTATTATATCACAATAGGTTTCTAGAAAATCAATAAACAAATCAAGACTGAGTCCCTATGATCCTATGAAGCACACATACGGGTACGTGATGCAGGTACGACACGACACTGGTACGGGGATACGCGATTTTACTAAAAACTAGGATACCAGTGCATTGGTAGGTACGTTAAATATTATATATATAAATAAATATTTATTTATTTTGTTAAAAATGCAAATATGTGAACCATTTCAAAGAATTATAAGAATACATTATAATTATGAGCATTTTTGGAGGGAAAAATTCATAATCTAACTATCAAAACATTGAGTATACTTGTTTTGTGTTTGAGCATAACTTAAAACATCAATTTTTTGAAATTACACTAGGGCATCAAATATTTATGTAAACATTATTGTGTCCAAAAGTTGCAAAAATGTATTAAAAAATTGGATATTCCTTGGGTACACATCCGGGAGTACCCAAGGAGTATCGGTATCCGATACGCACCCAACACGGGTACGTTCGGCGTTTGGAAGTACCCGTGCTTCCTAGCTGAGTTCATAGTTTACGGAAAATATTATGTCTTTTACTAAATCATGTCCACGAAAAAGATGTAAGAAATAAGAATTTGCTAGTATGAGGTATCTCTGTCTGTCTCAACAAGTATAGTCACGACTCTACACTCTCATATTTCGTATCCTATAATGTTGCAAACTTGCAATTCTCTGCTCACTCTGTTTAATTATCTCTTAAACATTATAACATACCTACAGTTCTTTTTTTGGGGAATCTGGCATTAGTCTACATACCTACAGTTAGTGTTCTATTCTGATGTAACTTGTGATTCTTTTTCATTGATGTTACCTTAACTAGCAGTAAATTTAACTAATGCCTCAAAATCAACCACTTGGTTTACTTTAGTCTTTTTCATGTTGAACATGTACACAGACCTTTGTTGATTCGAAGACAAATCCTTGATTACTACTACGTCAACAAAATTAGCATGTTTACCAATTCAACAATGCTCGGATCAGATTTTGCTTCCTTCCCACTCACTAACTCCAGAAGGAACACACCGAAACTATAAACATCACAGACTCCACCCTGCACAATAATAAGCAAAATGCCAACAAGCACCTTTGTGAATAGATTTACTGCATGATGCATCAAAATACTACTAAAAGAGCTATTTGCTTTGATAAGATAAACCTTCAAGTCTTTATAAAGAAATGTTGTCAGATTTAAGGAAGTAAGTACTTACTCAGGATCGAGGAAGATGTCATTTGTAATTTGAGAAGAAGCAGCAGCATCATTAATTCCATCAAGCAAGCTTCGAAGCCCAGCATCTCCAACTTTTGGTACGAAATCCTGGTCTACATGGCAGTTTTCTGTTTTAAAGCTTCTATGTATTAGAGGAGGATTCAGGGAAAGCAGGTGTCCCAAACCTGACCAGTAGATAACAGCATACAAATTCAGCTGTATAACTCAGTCCGAAAGGAATACCACATAATGAAGTACTTTATTAAAAATCATAAATAGTCAACACATTCGCAAGCTATCACCTTTAGCGGCCCTACAGGCTATCAAAAGCCTGTGCTTGAATTCAAGCTTTGCACTAGACACTTGGCTTGCACCTAGATAAATGCCAATGCTTATCTAACGTATATGAACTTTTTTGATATATAAACTGTAAGAACTTTTGGAAATACAGTGTCTTTAGAAATACAGTGTAGTTTAGCTATCAATGAAGGATTTCAAGCAGGTGACATTTATATGTATCAATGCATATGAAGTAGAATTAGTTTAGAAAGTTGTCTGCTATAAGAAGAAACACTCAGCTATTTTATAGGAATTGAATATGCAATATAGTCCTCTATACAAATTCATAGAACGTATAATTACCATATATTAATTCTAAGGATTATTGTTGGTTTACAAGTCTGCATGTCACATGGGCTATGAAGAATGAACGGTTCTATTTAGTAGCCATGCCGTGTCAGACACATGTTGGAAACATGAAACTGGCAAACCACACCAGGTAATGAGATCTCTCTCTCTCTCTCTCTCTCTCTCTCTCTCTCTCTCATGTATGTTTTGATACCACTACAATAAATATGTCATTTGATAGCATTTTGTAAATGCTATCAAAGACCTACGATAGCGTTTCACAAACGTTGTCGTTGTCCCCGCTGTAGAAAGTCCATAGCGTTTCAGAGAAATGCTATCGTAATTATAGCATTTCGAAAACGCTATAAATACTATAGCGTTTCCATGAAACGCTATCATGTTAACTTTACATTACTTTGCAAAAACACCTTTTCCTCTTCCCTTCTCTTGAGCCAAACCCTAGATCTGAACAACCTTGGGGCGGCGGCGGCTTGCCCTCTTCGCCCCCCCCCCCCCCCCCCCCGGTCCCTCCACGACGACGTGAAGCTCTCCTCCACGGAGACGCTGTGATGGTCCTCGACAATGCGATACTCCACGTACGGCGAAGCTCCACGACGATGGAGATGCTCTGCCCTTTCGCCGATGGAGATGCTCCGCCCTCTCCCCGATGCTGCGATTCCGATGGTTGGCCTTCGACGCTATCGATCTTTCGCCGATGGAGATGCTCTGCCCCCCACGCGACGGCGACGGCGACGGTGACGACCCACCTCAGCCAAGTGACGGCGGTACGGTATGGGGCCAACCAAGTTGTTGTGCACCCCCCCCCCCACCACTTTGTTGACCCAGATCTAATTTGCCCACTGGGTGAGGCCGGTGATTCGGCATGGGGCCAGTGCTTGCTTTTGCTGTGGTTGGGGATGTGAAGCAAGTAGGTTTGTTCGATTGTGGGGTTGGACTTATGATGGGGTCCCTCCATGATTTGCTAGTTGTGTGCCCGGATGTTCTGTGCACTTGCCACCATGTCCACACTCTCAGGACCATTCATGGCGATCTGCAAGGATTGGTAGTGCGTGTGAAGATGTCGGGAGTTAGGTTGTCTTGCACGTTTGTGGAGTTTGGGCCCAAAGATGGGGTCCCTCCATGATTTGCTAGTTGTGTACCCGGATGTTCTGCGCGCTTGTCACCATGTCCACACTCTCGGGGCCATTCATGGCAACCTGCGAGGGTTGGTAGTGCGTGTGAAGATGCCGGAAGTTAGGTTGTCTTGCACGTTTGTGGAGCTTGGGCCCAAAGATGGGGTCCCTCCGTGATGTGCGCTCACTTGTCTCAACTTCCAGGGGGCTTGTTTCAACTGTCGCGGAGCGACTGTGTCGCGCCAGAGCTTCCTCCCGAGCCTGTTGTCGCGAACACCATGGATTTGGGGTTCAAGTGTGTGAAGTCGGTGTGTAGGGAGTGAGGGGGTGTAGGGTTGGGGTGTGGTTGGTCGGGAGTGTCCTACGATGTCATCGGTGCAGTCTCCACAGCGCCTACTATCTGGTTATTGAGCTTCCTCCAGCTTAGGTCACTGCCTCGTGACAGCGTCGCCTCTTCCCTCGGATTGGGAGTTTGAGTCGAGATAAGTCTGTGTGGTGAGAAATCACCGGAGAGAGCTTGAGCGTGAGAGAGGTGAAGGTATCCTCTCCATGGCTCTCTCCTGGAGCGTGGTGTTAGGTGGGGTGAGCGAGATAGTTGTTTGGTGAGAAATTGCCTGAGAAAAGCGCTATCGTGTGAGAGGTGAAGGAGAGGGTATCTCTTTGGTTGCGGCTGTAGGAGCGGCTGACACGTTTGTAGGATGAGTGGTGGAGTTGGTGGGAGGGTGCGATCGCTGTGCATGTGCCGTGGGATCAGTTTTCGATCTGCGGGGCTTGAGCCCAAAGATGGGGTCCCCCAGCGAGGAGAATGCAAGGAGTGGCGGGTGATAAAATCCTGCCAGACTTATTTTAGGTGGGTGTGCATGTGTCGTGGAGACACTGTACGAAGCTAAACTGACGTCACAATTTTGCAGGACCGAGCTGGTTTGTCGTCCCACCCTCTAGGGTTATTGGAGGGATTTGTTGTTTGTACGCGTCATGTTGCTTCATGTATATTTTATTTTCTGTTTGTAGTTTGTATTTGGGCCCAGTACTCTGGGTTTGTTTCGTTAAACTCGTATTAATGAAACAGGATGGCCATATTCCACCTTTTCCCTATAAAAAAAAAAGAAACGCTATCATATTTATAGCATTTTCGTATTTATAGCGTTTCCAAGAAACGCTATCGTTTTTAAGAGTAGTGTTTTTTTACAGCATTTTAAAAACACTATTTCTTTTGACCTGTATGCAAAAAAAAAATCTACAGATGCATATAAAAGTTTTGAAAATTCTCCAGATGCATATATATAAAAAGTAATGCTTCATCCACTACCAATTTCACTACCATTTTGTTCACTACCTTAGGTGGCATACTCCTATTGGAGAGTTCTCCCACCTATTCTATCTTTCTCTACCTATTAGAGTGTGCCACCTAAGGTAGTGAAGATAAATGTAGTGAAATTGGTAGTGGATGTAGCATTACTCATATACAAAACATCAATAACACCATTCAACTTGTACATGTTTTGAAAAGTTGTGTACACGTATATCAAAATCTAACATCATAAAACAATTCCGTACAATGAACTTGAATCCGTACAATAAACATATAAAAATGTACATCTAATAAACTTAAAACTGACGACAAAAAACCCTTGAGTGACTAACATCAAAACATTTCGCATTTTTCGTTTCATTCACAACATCTCCAACCTGCAAATGGAGATGAAAAAATGTCGAAGTGTGATTAATAATTGAAAAAGAAGTCTTAGATCAATACACTACTATAGTAATAAGATTACAAACAAGAGCACAATTTTGTCTAAATGGATCAAACACCAAAAACGATTTTGTATAAATCAGAGTCATGCAAGTCCCTCAAAAGTCCAGGTTCATTCAGGAGGTAGATCAAGGCCTTCTCTTTTATGTCAGCTATCAACTATAAAAGCTCAGAAACTCATTTTTCGGAAGTGCACTTTGACACTTCCTATTTTACTGTAGTAATATTTATCTGTCTGTGCTTTGTATTACATCTCTGTATGCCAAAAGGGTGTACAGGTTCATATTCTTCAACCATGAAAGTGTACTTAATATGCTGACATGCAGCAACAATTTATTTGAAGTTAGTATATTCATGTGGGAGATAATTAAAGATTTCCTTTTGATCAATTCTTCTACATATGTACTTTATGTTTGTTTTAGGTAAATTTTCTGGCCATAAAAGGTCTCCTTTTTAACCACTTAGACCTTTAATCCCTATATACGTAAAAATGTGTCCAATAAGCCCCTAAAAATTGAGTTGTTTCGAAATGAACTATTTAAATGGAAGATAAGGCGTTCCATTTGGAAATGAACTACTATTTTGTTTCTATCTAAATCTTACTACTTTGTGTATAAATAAACTGTTTCTACGGAAGTTGAGCAGATCCATCATGTAATATATATGCATGTCATAAGAAAGTGAATTGACAGAAAGATGAAACAGTAATGAATGTTGAGAAGATTGGCACATCAATCAAATGAGAGCTATAACAATGTTGATAAACTGATACATTTAGGACTAGGGATGGCAAGATTAAGTGGCAACACCGAGGGCAAATAACATTTGGGTACTAGACATTTGAGGCACATCATAAATGATGTTTTTAAAGGTAAACAAAATAGTGTAAACTCGGGAACCCTTTGAGAAAAACACTTAGCAAGGAATGATCTCTTTGCCGCAAAAACATGTATCTCTTACATTGATTGCACCTAGATTATCAGTAATCTGGTTATATTTATTACTTTTACTTCATAACTAGTGCACATAACATGGTTTAGTTGATCATTTTGATATTATTTTAGTAATGAAAGGTTATGTTTTGGTTTACTAATGAAAACTGATTATTACATCTGATACATTTACCATTGAAAAAAATTCCATTCAAGAGCAAAATCTAATTTCAGCCAAATAAAATATAAGAAGATAAATTAAGCATACCTGTGACAGTGTATCATACCCTTCTCTGAAAGACTATTTAACATTTAGTTAACTCCTTTTTGATTGTGATGCCTCTCCACAATTCTCTATGGAGTTGGGTCATAACATCTAGAAACAGAATAGTGAATAAGTGTAACAATTAAGGAAAATCAAGAATAACATGAACAAGCTATGACCAAACAGTAAGACAAAATATGCTTATGTAACTGAATATAAGGAACCTGAGCAAGAAAATTATTAATTCTGCCGACTGGTTTGCATGCCATTATGAAATTTCGCAGATGTGAGATTCTAAGGGGAGGGATGAAAGAGTACCTGACACCAATGGGCCCAACGCCTCTTCACGTGAATCCCATCTTTGAAATAGGACCAGTTGAGCCTCGCTTCTCAGAGTGGCTAATCTTCGAGGGCATCAGCGTTGACGAGTCTGGTCAGCAGCACCATCTTGATGCCAGTGTTGCATACAAGCGTGCCATCCTCAATGTCATCCAATATCTCTCAAAATTTGGTTATTCCAAAGAACAGGTACTGTATCAGTCAACCACTTCAATTGTTCATCTGGAATTAAAATTTATAGAATAAATTTGAAATTTTACTAGGTATACCTCTTGCTTTCATGTTGCCCATGCGAGGGGAGGATTTCGGGCATTGTGAATTCTCCAAATGCTGTTGCTACTCTTTATGTTCCCACTACAATTTTTGATCAGGTTTGCATACTATTATCAACTTCGTTTCATTACTTTCCCTGTGTTTCTAAACTGTCTTTACTTCTTTCTCAGTAGGGATGAAGGATGTACGACCAAGATCAATAGGAAGAGTACCTGTGGGACCGCGGGTGGTAAAGCGGACACCAGACGTATTAAGGTGCACATATGATGGAGATCTACCCATCACACAGAACCCAGGAGGAGCTGATACGATTTAATAGTCGGAAATCTACATAGGGATTAAATCAAAATCGGTAATCTACACAGGGATTGGAATCCAAACTAAATAATCATATATAAAATATATGCTTATGTATATATTTCTCTACTTGGGTTTGAACACTGCATTCTGAAGAACCACTACTATATCAATGTTATAATGTAATGTTATGAACTGATAAAACATTGTCAACTACAGGGCAAACAGTTAATCCATTAGAATATGACCTAATCCAAAGTGATCCTTTCTTCACAAAATGAAAGCACAAAAAATAAAACGATGTTGTATGAACCAATGCTCCGACATAGCTATGAATATAATTAATTCACAATACAATTATCTTGTCAAGCAACATATCAAATGTTATAAAAGACATAAAGAAATTCTTCTCCGACTAGTTTTCCACTTTGAGGAATTAAACCATACAGGAATCCCCAGTGCAGACTATGATACTATTAAATAGTTTGTCTGATGTCAAATTTAGCAGATCCTGCACTATTTTATTTCTATAAATAATGGACACGCTAACCTTGTGATAGTACTGCTTCATTGCTGTCTGCTACCTGGAAGTTGGAGCAATTAGAGGCTTGGGCAACGCGTATCCACCAAAGACCATTAAAGCAATACAATTCTTTAGATTCTTTGACAAAGAAGTTTGAAATTACTTGGTACTTCAAAAAATTTATATTACTTTAATGTTTCAAACAATTTCTAATATGCAAGGAACTCTAACAATATATACCATTCTTTTATCTATAAGCTCCAGAACATGGGCATTAAACAAAATACACACACTACCAATTATGTTGCATGTCAACATTTACATACTTTCTTTTGTTCCCTTCTCTTATTGTTGATTTATTCTATCACTTCCATAAAATATATGAAGTCGAATTATCAGTATACTGACTTTCTTACATTATCTTCTGTTTTTGCCTCAATTAGAAAGGAAGAAGTCCCTATCCATCCTTTTAGGCTTATACTGTAATTGCAGCCGCAATAAGAAAATTAAGAATAAGATGGATCCTACTACAACAGGCTCCACATGCTCAACAAGACAACAATCTTACGCCTATCATCATTTCTTTAGCATGCAGTCCCTATCCAACTATTCAATTTGAAGCTCACAATAATCTAGTCAGTTTATCATCACTTACTTCCGGTAACATGAACACAACCGATCATCCTCAGATTGTTTCTATTTCGAGTACCTTGTATCCATCCTTATTAACAGTTCACCTCAAATATTTATGATTTACACGAACATTAACAAGCAAATTGATCTCTTCCATATACTGCTCCTTGCAAGTCTACTTTTCATACTCCGACGAAGAACCAGAATGTATAACTCTCTCCTATATAGAAATTCTCACACAAGCCTAGTCTCTTAGTCCTACAACAGTGAGGTGGAAATTCCAAGATCTTCAGTTCTGTTATCAAGATTGTAGCTTTAGCTTTTAGCTACAAGTTTTATCGAGTTACTCAAATCCTCTAAATGATCTAACAGTATGAAGTAAGTGCCTTCTACATTGAAGGAAAAAAGTGGTTTCCACCGTCCTAGCCTAAATTCTACACACCCACCAGTCATTTGTAATATCAATGATAACTTCAAGAAACAGTAAAGAAACAGACCGAGACAAACTTTTGCGAAGATTATAAGACATCAACCGCTAAACCGAAAAGGAACGTACCCAGAGATTACATACATACCTTGCTTGGTTGCTTCTGAAGCAATTTTTTTTCCTAAAATAAAAACAAAGCAAATTGGGGTAGTCATTAAATCAAACAATTAGAGGTCAAAATTAAACGGCATAGGTGTAATTGAAGGGATCGAAAGGTTGGAAGGGGGAAAGGATTCAAGTAATACTATAATATATGAGATGAAATACATCAAATATAGCATATTAGATTGTTAGAACCAAAAAAAAAAAAAAACAGATTAATGCAACCAAAAAGGAACCCTAACATCGATCGATTCAACAAAGAAAATTACATGGAGTCGGCTATCGTGGGAGATAGCGGGGAGGAGAAGAGGGCGTTCCGTAACCGTGATGGCGTGGTGGGGCTTCGGGGGTCAGGGAGGAGAAGAGGGCGTTGGGCAACGGCGGGTCAGGGTTCGCGGGGGGGGGGGGGTGGCGGAGGAGAAGTGGCGTTGCGTGACGGTGGGTTGGGGCTTCAGGAGGCGTGGAGGAAGGGAGATTTGGAATAGAGTTCATGAAATAGGGAACGAGGGGTTTTTGATTGGAACGAGGGAGAATGTGAAGAGTTTTGATGGATTTGGATTTCTTTACTTCCAATTTTTTTTTTGCCCCTATCTATTCTATTTATTACGGATATAATAGCATTTTTAAAATGCCATAAATATTACAGCATTTTAAAAATGTTGTCGTAGCTAAGAGTAAATTTCAAAATTAATCAAAGACAGCATCTTCTTCAGAAATGCTATTATTGATCACTTTCAACAGCATTAACACTTAAATGCTATAATAAATCTGCTGTAGAAAGCTCTATATGTTGTAGTGTATTGTGATACGTATATTACACCGAATATATGTATATGTGTATGGGTGTGTGCACCAGATACTAGAATTCTTTAAGAATTACATGCAATTGTATCAAACTTTACCCTAGAAATTTTATTGGAACTAGTTTCCAAATGAAGCACAAACCCTAATAATAATCAGAAAAACAACATGAAGCAATTAAGTTAAGTGATTAAGCATGATTCGTGACTAATCTGAGCCATTAAATGAAGAAAAGACAATGATTGGCGGTGGGGATGAGAGAGAAGGAGCACTACCTTATGAGAGAGAAAGTTCCTAGAATGTAAGTGATGCTGCTAGTTTTGGGTGTGGGGGCAACAGGTGTGAGTTCTTGTAATTCGTGAAGTGGAAGATGTAGTACTGGCACTGATCCAACCCTCAGCTGTAGGACCGGCTCTGGCGCTGATCAAACCCTTGGCTGTAGGACCGGCTCGGGGGTAGTAGGAGGGAGGTAGAAGTCGGATGCTCGGCTCAGATCTCATAGCTCGGCTCGGATCTGCGAGGCTCGGCTCGGTCTTTTGTACCTGCACACTACCTAGAAACAGTGGGAGAAGTCCCGGCGATAGGCCCTCCGATGATCTAGTCAGTCACTGAGAAAATAACATTAATTAGGGTTCAGGTGGGGAAAGATTTATTACCTTGGACAAGGAGGAGGTGTCTGATATTTATAGGCAGGGAAAAACGGGTCTGGGACCCTAACGGGTCGGATTGGACCCGTTTGCCCGTGGGTCTGAGTTAGCAGAAGCCCGTTGGACTTGTTGACTTGATGATCTGGGATGAGTGAAATCTGAGGAGATCCGATGGTCCCGATGGGGCCACGTCATCTATACCATATCAGGAGCCCCCCACTGTTGGAGGGCTGTGTAGGCTAGCCGTGGAGGAGTAGTCTATCTCTGTAGGAAGAGTAGAGCGATGTATTCGGTGAGTATGACTTGTAGAGTCTCAGAAAGGTAATGGGGGGTAGGACGAAGGAAATCTCCTGGAGGGTAAAGATGCCGAGCGTCAGGCATCAAGGAGCGGCAGTAGAGCGTCGAGGCCTAGCCCGTGAAAGAGCCAGGATTTTAGCTCGGGGTTCGTGCCTAGCGTCGAGGGTCGAGCATCGATGGTTGACTGTCGAGCGCCCTACTTGTTGGAGGCTAGGGCGTGGCTCGATGTCAATGCCGAGTGTCGAGCCCCCTGGATGCTGAGCGTCGAGCCCATCCTCATCGAGTGTCAGGCTCATATAGCTTGAGAAAGCTAGGGTGTGGCTCTAGGTTAATACCGAGCATCGAGCCCGTAGCTCTTGAGAAAGCTAGGGTGTGGCTCAACGTCAATGCCGAGTGTCGAGCCCCCCATGCTTGTGAGAAAATTAGGGTGAGGCTCGAGGTCATTACCGAGCATCAAATCTATATAGCATGAGAAAACTAGGGTGTGGCTCGAGGTCAATGCCGAGCGTTGAGCCCCCATGCTTGTGAGAAACCTAGGGTGAGGATCGAGGTCATTTCTGAGCATCGAACCCAGAGAGCCTGAGAAAGCTATGGTGTGGCTCGAGGTCAATGCCGAGCGTCGAGCCCCTATGCTTGTGAGAAAGCTAGGGTGAGGCTCGAGGTCATTACCGAGCGTCGAACCATATAGCTTGAGAAAGCTAGGGTGTTTCTCGAGGTCAACGCCGAGCGTCGAGCCCCCCATGCTTGTGAGAAAAGCTAGGGCGTGGCTCGAGGTCAATGCCGAGCGTCGAGCCCATATAGCTTGTGAGAAAGTTAGGGCATGGATCGAGGTCATTGCTGAGCGTCGAGCCCCCCATGCTTGTGAGAAAAGCTAGGGCGTGGCTCAAGATCAATGCTGAGCATCGAGCCCATGTGCTTGTGAGAAAGCTAGGGCATGGCTCGATGTCATTGTCGAGCGCCGAGCCCATGTGCTTGTGAGAAAGCTATGGCGTGGCTAGAGGTCATTGCCGAGCGTCGAGCCCTTACATTTGTGAGAAAAGATGGGGCATGGCTCGAGGTAAAAGTCGAGTGTCGAACCCATATGCTTGTGAGAAAGCTAGGTCATGGCTCAAGGTCATTGTTGAGCATCGAGCCCATATAGCTTGTGAGAAAGCTAGGGCATGGCTTGAGGTCAATGCTGAGCGTCGAGCCTCCTGCTTGTGAGAAAGCAAGGGCATGGCTCAAGGTCAATGCCGAACATCGAGCCCATATGCATGTGAGAAAATCTAGGGCGTGGCTCGAGGTCATTGCCGAGCGCCGGGCCCATGTGCTTGTGAGAAAAGCTAGGGCGTGGCTCGAGGTCAATGCCTAGCGTCGAGCCCATATAGCTTGTGAGAAAGATATGACATGGCCCGAAGTCATTGCCGAGCATCGAGCCCATATTCTTGTAAGAAGGCCAGGGCATGGCTCGAGGTCATTGCCGAGCGTCGAGCCCATGTGCTTGTAAGAAAGCTAGGGCATGGCTCGAGGTCAATGTAGAGCGTCGAGCCCACATGATTGTGAGAAAAGCTAAGGCGTGGCTCGACGACAATGCCGAGCGTCGAGCCCATGTGCTTATGAGAAAGCTAGGGCGTGGCTCGAGGTCATTGCTGAGCATCGAGCCCATGTGCTTGTGAGAAAGCTAGAGCTTGGCTCGAGGTCATTGCCAAGCATCGAGCCCCTGCATTTGTGAGAAAAGTTAGGGCATGGCTCAAGGTCAAAGTCGAGCGTCGAGCCCATATGCTTGTGAGAAAGCTAGGGCATGGCTCGAGGTCATTGTCGAGCATCGAGCCCATGTGCTTGTGAGAAAGCTAGGGCATGGCTCGAGGTCAATGCCGAGCGTCGAGCCCCTTTGCTTGTGAGAAAGGAAGGGCGTGGCTCGAGGTCAATGCCGAATGTCGAGCCCATATGCATGTGAGAAAATCTAAGGCATGGCTCGAGGCCATTGCCGAGCGCCGGGCCCATGTGCTTGTGAGAAAGCTAGGCCGTGGCTCGTGGTCATTGCCGAGCATTGAACCCATATAGCTTGTGAGAAGGCTAGGGTGTGGCTTGAGGTCATTGCCGAGCGTCGAACCATATAGCTTGTGAGAAAGCTAGGGCGTGGCTCGAGGTTAATGTTGAATGTCGAGAGCCTGCGCTTATGAGAAAAGCTAGGGCATGGCTCGAGGTCAATGCCGAGCGTCGAACCCATACAGCTTGATGGAAAAGCTGGGGTGCTACATGTGATGCTGATGTCATGGGGGGAGAATCGAGGCATTTGAAATCTTATCAGCCGTTAGATCTTGATGATTAAGTTTCAATGATCAAGATTCTAATGGGGAATTCAAGGCGTATATAGTTTTTCCATAAATCCTCCACCCCCTTTCCATTTCTTCACTTTGCTTTCTCTTTCTAAAAATTTAGAGCTTCTCTCTCTAACCACCGGCGACGACTTTTTGGTTGATCTTCCATTTATGAAATCAAGGTTAGTGTTATTTTTGTTATGTCGTGATTTCAGTCCGGTACCGAAGCGAGTTCTTCTGGTTGGGATGAGATGGATCGCCAATCGGACTCCGCATCTTGGGATCTTGACGACCAAGTTTTGGACGTAGTTCCGCTCCGTAGTCGCAAGCCAAATGTGGTGGAGTCTAGCAGTTCCACTGGTGAGGTGGAAGTACTAGGTGAGGAGGTCGAGGAAGGAGTGGAGGATCAGGAAGTAGGGGAAGGAGTCGAGGAAGGATCGGTGCAGGGGGTAGTGAGGAGGAAAAGGTTCTGTCCCTTCTCCCGCCTTTGGCGACACCGTCTCCCCCGAGGGCTCCTCTTATTCGAAAGAAGAAGAGGAAGTGGAGCCTTCTGGATAGTCTGAAGACCTCGGACGAGTTCGAGCCCACTTATGGTGTAATATCCCGGTCGGATATTATATTTATAATAATTATTTTTTAATTAAAATATTTTTATGGAAATTTCTTGGTTTTACTAAATAAAAACTTACCTGTGAATATATACTAGTAAGTATATATATGTGTTGTATCAGTTTTGTGCACTCGTACAAAACCCTGTAAAATGCGTTTTTGAGAAAAATGTCTGAAAAATCCCGGGCAGATATTAAAAATTATTATTTTATTATTATTTTATTTTTATTTTCAAAATTGAAATATTTTTTGTGGATATTACCCGGTTGTGTTGATAAACATTATCTGTGTGTATATATCAGTCTGTATACATCTGTATTGTATCAAATTGATACTGTAATCTTCCGAGCTGATAATAAAATTTATTTTATTATTATTTTTGGAATTAATTTATTTTCATACAGATTGTGCAGTTTAACAAACGAAAATTATTGGTATATTTATTAATACATACGTATGTGTATTGTACCGATTTCGTATGTTTGTACAAATCGTGTAGTATGTGTTTTGGACAAAAATATCTTATTTTCGTCATGATTAATGAAAATTGGATGGCTAGGATTTGTTTGGAGGCTTAAACCTAGGGTTTAGGATTAATTAGATACATAAGAGTTGAATATGTGTATTTTCTACTAGAACTCTCTCCTCCACCTCACCCCCTCCACCTCATTCCATTTTGGCCGGCCAACCTTACTCCAAGGGGCATTTTGCATAAAACCCTAGTGCATTTTCACTCTCCCCCTTCGCTTTTGTCCAATAAATACCCCCCCCCCCTTCACCTCTTGTCTCATTTACAAGAAAAAAAAGAGAGGAAAAGAAAGAGAAGTAACCCTAAAAGAGTTCTTCATTTGTGAGTTCTTCATGGGAGGTTTCTATAGGAGCTAAGGAGGAAGGAGAAAGTTGCTAGCTAGTCCTTCCTACAAAGAGATCAAAAGGTAGGGGTTCTGTACTTCTCTTTGTTGTGTTTTTTTTGTTCTCTTTTATGGTTTGTTTTCTCTTTTATTTTTTATGTAGAAAAGAACCCATCTTTAGGGTTAACTAATAGTTGTATGTGAAAAAGAACCCATCTTATGATGTAGGGTTGTTGTAGGTTAAAAAGAACTCATCTTTATTATGTGTGGTTGTGTATTTTGTTGTATGTATATGTTCTATAACCACTTGGACTAAATCCTAAGCATAAACATGATTGTAGGGATCAAAATAATACCTTGAGAAAGATGGAATGGTAGAACTCAACAAAATCACATAAAGATAGAATCTTGAACCTTGTTGTGGTTATTGTTGTTATTATAATTATTTTGAACTAATTGGACTAAGATTTGTACATAAGAATGGTTGAAAATCAAGGTGGGGTTTCTCTATTTTATTTGTGTTGATTCTTGTCCTCTTTTATTGTATGTGTGTTTTAAAAAATAACTTGGACTAAATCTTAAGCATAAAGTGGTTGTAGGGATCAAAATGATCCCATGAAAAAGATGGATGGTGGAACTTAAATGAAACACATAAAAGTTGAACCTTTAACCTTGTTATGTTTATTGTTGTTATTATGGTTGTTTTGTTAACACAAAAATGACAACTTGGACCAAAACTATGTGCACATAAAGATTAGCAATTGAGAATGTTTACATACCCATTTTGGGTTTGTGGAACTCAATTAGCTATTTAACGATAAGTTTTTGTTGTATGTTGCTCTCTACTTTGTTAAAAAATCAATCTTTACTAACCCTAGTTCATAAAAAGTTGATCTTGTTATGTGTAGGAACTTGTAGGTTGAAGAGAAGTAAGGTTTGTAATATGTAGGCTTGTAGATTAGATAAAATTAGGTTTTGTAATATGTAGGAACTTGTAGATTTGATAAAATTAGATTTTTGTAATAAGTAGATAGTTGTGATTCATAAAAGCGGTAGTCCTTGTAATAATTTAGATAAAGTCTTTAGTAGCATGTTCTAAATTATTCTAGGTTGCTAGAAAAGAAACCCATCATGCTTGAGATGTAGTAAAGAAACCATGCTTAAGTTGTTGTAGTAAAGAAATCCATCATGCCTGAGTTATATGTAGTAAAGAAACCATGCTTAAGTTGTTGTAGTAAAGAAACCCATCATGCTTGAGATGTAGTAAAGTAATCATGCTTGAGTTGTTGTAGTAAAGAAACCTATCATGCTTGAGATGTAGTACAGAAACCATGCTTAAGTTGTTGTAGTAAAGAAACCCATTATGCTTGAGATGTAGTAAAGAAACCCATCATGCTCGAGATGTAGTAAAGAAATCATGCTTAAGTTGTTGTAGTAAAGCAACCCATCATGCTTAAGTTATATGTAGTAAAGAAACCATGCTTAAGTTGTTGTAGAAAAGAAACCCATCATGCTTAAGTTATATGTTGCTAAGTAACCCATGCTTAAGTTGTAGAAAAGAAACCCATCATGCTTAAGTTATATGTTGCTAAGTAACCCATGCTTGAGTTGTAGAAAAGAAACCCATCATGCTTAAGTTATATGTTGCTAAAGAACCCATGCTTAAGTTATATAAAGAACCCATGCTTAAGTTATATGTTGCTAAAGAACCCATGCTTAAGTTATTGTAAGTTGTTATAGTAAGAAACCATGCTTAAGTTGTTGTAGTAAAGAAACCCATCATGCTTGAGATGTAGTAAATAAACCATGCTTAAGTTGTTATAGTAAAGAAACCCATCATGCTTGAGTTATATGTAGTAAAGAAACCATGCTTAAGTTGTTGTAATAAAGAGTTCCATCATGCTTGAGATGTAGTAAAGAAACTACGCTTAAGTTGTTGTAGTAAAGAAACCCATCATGCTTGAGATGTAGTAAAGAAACCATGCTTGAGTTTTTGTAGTATGGAACCATGCTTGAGTTGCTAGTAAAGAATCCATGCTTGAGTTGCTAGTAAAGAACCCATGCTTGAGTTATTATAGTTGTTCTAGTAAAGTACCCATGCTTGAGTTATTATAGTTGTTGTGGTAAAGAACCCATGCTTGAGTAATTGTTGTTGTTCTAGTAAAGAACCCATGCTTGAATTATTATAGCTGTTCTAGTAAAGAACCCATGCTTGAGTTATTGTAGTTGTTTTAGTAAAGAACTCATGCTTGAGTTATTGTAGTTGTTCTCGATTTAAAAGAACTCATGCTTAAGTTTGTATGGTTGTTTTAGATTCAAAAGAATCCATGCATGTTTAAGTTATATGTTGTAGTGGTTTTAGTTAAATTCTAAAAGGAACCCATGAGTTTAGCTTGCATGCTAATCCAATTGAACTATTGAAATGAACCCATGTTCCATAGTTGTTCTAGTTCGATTTTAAAGAAGAAACCCATTAAACTAGCTCCATGATGGTTCTAGCTCGAATTGGCGAGGAACCCATGCATTTAGGTTCTAGGTGGTTCTAGCTCAATCTTGAGAAAGAACCCACGAACCTAGTCGCATGTTGTCCTAGTTCAAATTTGAGAAAAAGAACCCATGAATTCTAGTTGTATGTGGTTCTAATTGAAATTGGACCATATGATGTGAACATGCTTCATCTTCAATATATGGGTAATAATGGTTGGAATTACTAGTATTGTTAGCTCGATAAAAAGCATGTCTAGGGTCTTATAGTTACCCTAGGGGTCATCGACCATCAAGACTCACATATTACCAGCTTGGAAACCATGGATAAATCACACCTCGAGCACCGACGGATCTTAACTGATGTGGGTTGATCGCGGGCCGAGAATATTGACGAGATCTGAGTTAGGGATAGTAATGAGTGGAGGGAGATCCCGACACCGGTGTCTTGGATCGATAGGCCTTGAGTTGGATCGGGATAATCTTAAGAAAGTTCTTATTGAAAACCCCGTGAGATTGTTTGGGTTTAGTGACATCGTTAGGGTAGTAACTTATGGCTATTAATACTTAACCTTTACTTATTATCATTTTTCGCTGAAGGGAAAGAGTTGGTCTTAAGGGTGATACCTTATGATCCGACCTGTTCTATAGGCCGACACTAGGCGGCGTTATTGGGTTATACCCTTTCTATCAAAGGGATACGGTCTGTACCTTCGAACAAGTTGGGAGCACGGGATCCGTATCTCGTCTGTTAATTTCTGAAGTGCCTTGATAAGCGGGAGCGATTCCTGTCGGAGCTAAGGGGGATGGACCCCCGGAACTCCGTCTTGTCTTATTTCTAAGGGCGAGAAGCCATAGACTACGGTCTGGCTAGGGGGCTACAAAACCAAGGGGACATGATCATGATGATCAAGATGTTCACGACGATCAACGGCTCACATCAAAGATGATCAAACCAAACAGAGCATGGGGGAAAGTTGCTCTGCGACTGTTCGCTTCTGACTGCGGGAGAGGAGAGGCACTGAGGACAGGGCAGGGGTGCTGCGATGCTGTCAGTCGTCGGAGGAAGCACAGGGATAGATGGGAGGTAGGGGTGCAGATGTGTTGGGACACTGTGTTAGTCGTCAGAGGAGCACACACAGGCGGGAAGCGCGCTGCGATGCTGGCTGGCCTGGGCATTGCAGTGCCGCAAGGAGGAAACTGGGGCTAAGGTCGGGAGGAGATGAGAGAGAGAGGGAGGCTGGGATCAGGTGCGCCGCGAGGGATGACTGGCTGCGGGAGGCAGCACGATGAGAGGTGGAAGGGAGGCTGGCACCAGGGGCTGGTGTTGTAGCGAGGAGGGCTGCCAGCGTCGAGGTGCACGAGGAGGTGCACGAGGGATGGATGGGAGAGAGAGACATGAGGCGGATGGGTTTACGAGGTGAAGAGGCGGCTGAATAGCAACGAGAAGATGAACAGGCAAGGCATGGTGCAAAAATATATATAGGTAGATAAGAAATAGGTTCAAGTATAGTGGCGGCTAAGTACTGGGTTCAGGTAGGGTTTAGTAACGGGTAGGGTTAGGTAACCGGTATATGGGTTAGGTATAGGGTATTAGATAACGGGTAATGGGTTTAATGGGTAAGAGATTCAGGAAAAAGTATATAAATAGGATTTTTTAATAACCAGTCGAAATTATTTACAATAATAACAATAATAATAATAAGAAAAATAATAATAGTAATAATAATAACAGTAATAGTAATAGAAATAGAAATCAAAGAAATAATAGCAATAATAAGATTTGTATTACAATATAAAATCACAGAAAATAGTTACAAATAAATTTATTGGTCGAAAATAGATTTTAATAGAAGATCTAACAATACATTTTAAGAAAAAGAATTCGAAAGTGGGAAATAATTTACAAAAATTTAAAATACCAAAAATACATAGAAAATACGAATTTGGAAAAAAAATGGGTTACAAATCCAACCCACTGTAATGTCCCGATTTTCATTTATGAAAATTATTTATTTATTTTGCACGTAGTGTGCACGTGCAATTTTTGTAGTATGAAATCTTATAATTATTTTTCATTATGGATGATGAGTATATATATGTATATGTGTTCTTTAATTATTTTTATAAAGGCCCATTTTTCTTCAAATAAACATAAGCCTTTCTTTCTAGCCCAAATCTAATTTATTTAATTTCTTTATATAAAACTATTATTTTGGCCCATTAATTAAAGCCCATGAGTTATTTTTAATTTAATTACAACTTGTAATGTAGAACATCTTTTAAAGATTATTTTTATAGAAAATATAATGTACAACTTCTTTTAAATGGAGGACTAATGCATGCGTGCATTGCCCGTACACATGCAAATGCACCATGTGAGGCCGGTTTTGACATGGAGGGAAAAGGGAAATTTGAATGGAGTCATGGGTGGTGGTTGCTTGATCATGGTTGGTTACCATAACTCCCCCTTGAATCCTAGCCTTTTATTTCTAACTCCTAGTTTGATCCTAGCCTTCCATTCACTCCAAATTTTAGTATAAATACCCCCCCTAGCCTAGTTATTTTTGTACTCTTCATTTCTCCACAACCTATAGTATAAAATACATTATTAGTAGTATAGTAAGTGAGTTAAAAGACTGAGATTTGTGTGTGAGGGAGTTGTGCTTGCATCAAAAAGGGAAGGCCGGCATCAAGGAGCTCGGGTTGGCATTTTGGAAGGTTTGGGTGCACATCGAGGAGGAGGAGGAACGAACTTTTGGCAATGACTTTTAGGAGGTGTTGCAATTGTATTTCTCTCCAATTTAGGTGGGTTATTTTCCATATTTCTAATTAGATATCATGTTAAGGTGGGTTATTTTCCATATTTCTAATTAGATATCATGCTAAGGTGGGTTATTTTCCATGTTTCTAATTAGAAAGCATGCTAAGATTGAATTGAAATATTAATACATGATAAAGATTAATAAGAGTACATTTTAATTGGAAAAATGGCTTATTAGTTGATTGGAATGTCGATAAATGGCTTGTATGTGATTCCATCATCAAACTTAAGTTGTGTGTAAAATAATTTTAGCGATGGATTGCTTGAAGAAAAATTCATTGTTAGCATCAAAAACTATATGCAAATGTTAGTAGATGAAAATATTGTTTTATGTGCTTGAATGAACTTTTTGTGATAGTGTTGTAATGAATGAATCAAAATATATTTTGTGGGTTTGTGGAATGAATACAAATAGGGAATTGATATAGAGAATATTGATGTTAAAATTGGATAAGAAATGTCGAAAAGGAGATGTGGTAGTAGTAGCATACAATTTAAACTAATTGTATACAAAATATGTGTTTAATTATTGGAAAAATTATTTTTAAATTACTAGAGTATAAATTATTATGGGAATAATCAATCTGGAAATTTACAGTAAGTTTAGTAAAAGCAAAACTCAAATGAGAGCTTTTGAAATATCGAAATGTGCTATTAGACAGAGGGTTGATTTAATTAAAATGCAAGTTGTATTGAGACAACTTGAGCCTATAGCTCAAGTGGTCGGGAGGCTTCTGATCACTACAGTGTGCGGTTGGGTTCTCATAGGTCGATGGTTCGATTCTTGTTAGCACCATATATTTTGTTGCGCATTTAAAAATTAATTAAGCTTCAGCCGAGAGCATTTAAAGCTCTTAATCCCCTTTATATTGATTAGCGCGATCAGCCTAGTGGTCAGAGCATGCGGTTTGTTTCCCTGTGGTTGTTGGTTCGAATCCTGGTCTCGGCCAGTATTAAACTTTTTGGAAAAAAATATTTTTTGAGTGGATTTTTTATATTTAAAAATTATGAAAAAAATACTATTATTATTCTAAAATTATGTGACTTATGAAAAATAAATTGGGAGATATTAGAATGAAATAGAGTATATTTTGGGAACAAAAGTGTAGTTAGAACTATGGTTCTACACTTATATTTTTGTGAAAGTTGTGTTTTGAAAAAGGACTTGAAATAAAGTGCTAGAAAAGGAAATATAACAAAGAAAGAAAAACGATGTGAAGTGAAGTGGTATGAATTATTCTTATTGAAGAATAGTGTGATAATTATGAGTTGTGAATATTCATTTTGACCATATAATTGGTGATATGATTTTTACTGTGGAAATAAATATTTGATGAAATGCATGCACGATAATTGAATTCCATGTATGGTTATGGACTCATGAATAATTTAGAAATCATGTGATTGGAAAAGAGAATGTTATTGAGCATGAAAATTCAAACATATGAATTGTGAATTGAAATTGAAAATTAGAGTGTAGCCAAAACTCACACCGGCAAGTGAAAGTGATGAATTATGATTATTGATATTGAAAAGACCAGTTTGGGTCATTGTGAAATGAAAGAAATAAGACCGGTAGTAGTGAGGGGGCTAACTCTAAGAGATTGATTTTGTTCATGATTTCATTAAATTTAAGGATTTAGTACATAGTAAAAAGGTGATGAAAGTGAGAGAAAAACACAAGTATGAGGGCCTCGAGTCTACGATGTGGGTGTGATCCACAGAATGCATGCTTGATGCGTCAAGACATGGCGTGGGCACTACTCCAGAAGATCGGGATCTTGGCGACGCCTATGGGATGTTTGGTGACTGCAAGAGGATCGTGTGCCATGAAGGAGGCTGAATTGCCACAGAATGCATGCTTGATGCGTCAAGACATGGCGTGGGATTCCCCTCCAGGTTTTCTGTACACGAGCTTGTACTCATAGATCATCTAGGATACTTACCGTAGTTACAGTAGTAGATTAAGTCATGACGAGGGATTGAACCCTGCAAGATGAAGAACGATTAAGAGGCTTGCCCTCGGACCTATGTAGTATGGGATGCATAGAATCCGAACAAGTGTGCATTAGTGTCATGTAATATAAATAACTGCATTATGGACTAAGTGCACAATCACAACACGACATCAATAGGGTATTCCCTTTAGTTTGATATGTGACAAGTTTGTGTTTGTTAAATATGGAAAATCAGTTATACTATTTCCGGCATAGAGAGGATGACCGTGTATAATGTTCGTCGGTTGAATAAATTGATGTACCCACAGTTTTGTATGCAGGGTAAATGACATGATAAAGATTAAAGAGGCACAGATGCTTAGATCTTATTCAAATGTTGATGTACATTTATTTAAATATTCTAAATTTGCATCCGCTGTAAAATGTAAAGTGTAAAGTTTTCATGTAACTCTGATGTAAAGTGAAAAGTTTTAAATTCCTTGTAAAATTGTACGAAAGAAGTATAAAGATCCTGTGGAATCTCGAATTCAGTGTTTTTTTGGAATTCGGGGCGTTACACCCACCTTACAACAAAATTTCGTCATCGAAATTTGCTTAGGTGGTACATAGGACAAGGAAAAAGCAAACTAGGGGGAAGGGTAACAAAACAAAGAATTAGGGAAATGGACAAAGCAGTGGCAACACCAGAAAAAGAAAGAAGATGGATAAGAAGGATGTCAAATGGAATGCATGAAAGAGAGTAAACAATATCAAAAGGAAAGAAACAACACAAGATAACAAAGTAATAAGGGAGTAGGAAAAACTGGAATCAAGGAGAGAAAAGACCAAAAAGAATTGAATCAAATAATGAATTGGTGCATGATGGCAAAATGGAATGCAAGAATGAAGTAACCGGTATAAAAAATAAAGAAGAAACAACACAAGACTTGCAAGAAAGCAAGGCAAAGAAATGAAGAAATAGATAGAGCTGGAATCAGGGAAAGGATGGACAAGGAAGAGATGAACCAAGTAATGAGTCAATGGATGAAGACGAGTACAAAAGACGGAAAGAAGCAAACAATGCATGGGAGGAGAAATAACAAAAGAATCCTGAAAGTTGTGGGTAATGGGCCCACAACGCTTCCGCTGCGCCACTCTGATCGGGAAAGACTCTGCCAATAGCATCCAGCAATGCCAACTGACGGACCAAGCAGAAAGAAAACAATGGATGGCACCAAAATTAGAAGGTTATGGGTACAAAAGAATGAATTTATACCCAAGAAGAAATCAATCAAAGAGGACAACTGAAAAAGACGAAAGAATCAAGGAATCAAGGGATCGAATAAGAAGGGATCAAAATGTATGGAATAAGACTAGTATCCAGATCAATGTTGATTATAATTCATTCATGTATGCATGGTCAGTGAAATGTTAAGCCAATCCCAGTTCGAGCCATGCTTGTCTAATATATCAGTCAAACTAATACATTAGCCAAACCTGGGCTCTGATACCACTAAAATCCTTGTCACGCCCCGCTTCCCAAAAGAGAATACGGAATACGGATACGTGACTAAGCTCAGCGAATAATTTTCATCATCCATAAGCTGTTCAGAATCTTTACAACATCTCACAGAAATTATCAGAGTCGGAAGCAAGAGAAGTCAACCAAGTACGCATAATCGAATCAAATGTACCAACAGAAATTTACTTAAAACCAAAATATAATAATCTCAAATAAATCAGATCTAAATAAGTCAACATCCGGGGTCACATTGCCCAAATACAAAATAAATCCAAGTATCAAATACAATTGTTCAAATAAGCAATAGAAATAATAATAAAAACTCCAGTACTAATATCTTATATCACCAACTCCTTTTGGCAACTGGTCATCCTGATCTGTAATTAATAAGTTGCAAAAAAAAAAGAAAAGAAAAAACAAACTCCCGTCAATGCAAGTTACGGGCCGCTTGAAGTGCAGGATACAAGTACATGTGATAAATAACAAATATAAAAAAATAACAGAACAAACATAGCATGGTATAGGCATATTAACAAAAATGTAATATCTAACATGAATCAGGAAAAAAAATCAGATAGCATGGTATACTAACAGATACAGATAATATGTGTCAAGTGTCAAGTGTCAGATGGTATGCAGACAGATATACAGATGGTAGTGTCAGATGATAGTCAGACAGATAATCAGATAATCAGATAACAGATGTCAGATAACAGATACAAATAACAGTAACAGATGTTATGTTCTTATAAGTCTTGTGTATTTACTATCTAGGTAGCACTTCATGCGCCCTAACTTTTTATCACATGATTGCTACATTTAAACAATTTACGTTTAGATTTCATAGTGGAGTCCATAGGGCAGTGTACTCAAGGATCAGACAGACAGATATCAGATAATCAGATCAGACAGATAGATAGAACCTATGGGTTCTCTTCTGAGTACACCTTCTTATAGGGAAGTAATGTAGTCAGGGTTCAGATAAATAGATTTTTGTAACATGTAGTCATGAACACGTAACAGATAGGGAACACGGGCCCTCTTCTCAGTACACATTTCTATATTTTCCACTACTAGATCTTTCCCTTAACTCTGGCTTGGTTATTTTATTATTATTATCAGACAGACATGTATGTGCAAAAAACAGAGTGAAAATAGCATGATATAAACATGTAACAGGTTCAGGGTGGCAGATAAACATGTATGGACTAAAAATAACACATAAAAGAATAATACACAGAAAATTCTAGTTCAGGACAACAAGATAGTACTGCACTAAAACTGAGATTCCCGTTGCAACAAAAATGCAAATATGAATCCGTCAAAGAATCTGGAAAATAGACTCCCTTCCGAATCTAGAAAACATATACAAGTTATATAGTATTTCACAAAATCATAACTCAAAAAAGGTTTGAATCCAGAAAATACGTTCAGCTAGAAATCAGAAGTTTGTATTCAGAGTCAGGAAAACATCATGAAAACTTCTTATTAAATCCACGAAAAATCTGGGGTATTCCCCTATATGTATAGTAATAGAAAAACAAGTTTCATAACTTTCCAACAAGAATAGAGTAGTGAAGTAAAATCAGAAAGCATCAAGATGTAGTAGTTTTGTAAATCTGGAATCGCCAACACTGTAGTACAAGAACAACAATATCTTACAACCCAAAGATCAAAATCCAAATCTGTCGAAAGGGTGATAAAATAGATACAGTAGGCTAACTTTCCTATTCAGAAATATTTTAGAAACATCAAGTAGAATTAGGTCGAAAATTAGGTTCTTTACTGAAGAGTATGAAAATTTTGAATGTATAGTAATTGTTTGGAAACATAGATTGGTTTGTAAAACTCATCAAATAAATCCACAAAAATTCAGGGTTAATCCAATCCAATATAGTTGTACTGTGCAAAATTTTAGATCAAAATAATACCATTAGCATCACGATAAAAATATATTACTCTTCATAATTCATTGATAACAAAGAATTCACACACAAATTATCTCTAGAACCCAACTACACTACAGGCGGTATTTAGTACTTGTATTATACAAAGAAAAGAATACAATTTACTTGCTTTAACCGATGATGAAAATGACTCCAAGCAAGAATAACGGGAACGGATTTCCAGGCATGAACACAATGAACGAACCACGAACCAATCATGAACTGATCACTAACGCAATCACGAACACAGTCGGACGACTAAGATCAAAGATCAAAATCAAGATGATCTGATCAGATCGAATGACCAGATCTCCCTGATGATGAAGATAATGATGAAGATCAAAATTGATCGATCGAACGGCTGCGATCAAAGGAATCTTGATGATCATCGTGATCGTGATGATCAAGCGGAGATCAGACGACCCACATCAAGATGATCATCAAGATGGCGATGATGATCAAAATCAGATCTACGAACGGACAGGATCAAAACCAAGGGGACATGATCATTCACGATGATCGACAGTTCACATCAAAGATGATCAAACCAAACAGAGCATGGGGGAAAGTTGCTTTGCGACTGTTGGCTGCTGACTGCAGGAGAGGAGAGGCGCCGAGGACACGGCAGGGGTGCTGTGATGCTGTCAACCGTCGGAGGAAGCACGGGGATGGATGGGAGGTAAGGGGTGCAGAGGTGCGGGGATGCTGCAGTCAGCCGTTAGAGGAGCGCACACACGCGGGAAGTGCGCTGCGATGCTGGCTGGCCTGGGCATTGCAGCGCCGCAAGGAGGAGACGGGGGTTGAGGTTGGGAGGAGTAGATGAGAGAGAGGGGGAGGCTAGGATCAGGTGCACCGCGAGGGATGAATGGCGGCGGGAGGCTGGCACCAAGGGCTGGTGTCGCAGCGAGGAGGGATGCCGGCATCGAGGTGCACGAGGAGGTGCAGGAGGAATGGACGGGAGAGAGAGACAGGAGGCGGATGGGTTTACGGGGTGAAGAGGCGGCTGAATAGCAACGGGAAAATGAACAGGCAAGGTATGGTGCAAAATTATATATAGGTAGATAAGAAATAGGTTCAGGTATAGTGGCGGCTGAGTACTGGGTTCGGGTAGGGTTTAGTAACGGGTAGGGTTGGGTAACGGGTACATGGGTTAAGTATAGGGTATTAGACAATGGGTAATGGGTTTAATGGGTTAAAGGGTTTTAAAAACCAATAAGAGATTCAGGTAAAAGTATATAAATAGGATTTTTTTTAATAACCAATCGAAATCAATAACAATAATAACAATAATAATAATAAGAAAAATAATAATAGTAATAATAATAACAGTAAAAGTAATAAAAATAGAAATCAAAGTAATAATAACAATAATAAGATTTGTATTACAATATAAAATCACAAAAAATAGTTACAAATAAATTTATTAGTCGAAAATAAATTTTAATAGAAGATCCAATAATACATTTTAAGAAAAAGAATTCGAAAGTGGGAAAATAATTTACAAAAATTTAAAATACAAAAAATACATAGAAAATACGGATTTGGGAAAACAAGGGTTACAATAAAAGTCAGAAATTTTATTTTGAAAATCTAATATATATTAGTAGATATTATTTCTGAATTTTCTGGATTTTTCTGATAATTATTTGACTTATTTGCAAATATTACAAAAAGATGGACTTTTGTGCAAAATTACCACTTTGAGTACAAATCCGAAATTTTCTAATTTCTGGGCTATGCTTGATGGTTGGATAACTCAGTAGAAAAAGGATTTGGTTTTATTTTAATTTATTTAACTTATTTAACTACTTTATTAAAAAAAATTATATATGTAAAATAATAATTTGTTAAGGGATGTTTCCATAAACTTGTAAAACCCTAAAAACTCCAGATTTCGGCCTATAAAAGAGCCACTACAGCCGTCCCTCTCCTATGCAAAAATAAAATATATTTTTACTATCAATTTCTTGGAGTTTCGAAGCGATGATCTTGGATTTTGCAAAAGAATGGCTTTTTCTTATTCTTTATTAATTCGGTTGATTTCTTCAATAAGATGAGTGACATATGTTTGTTTTCTTTTGTTCTATGCATGTTGTATGTGATTATTTGTCTATTAGAAAATATGTTAGGGATTAGATGAAGATATAATGAATTGTTAATAAGTGGATGAATAAAAATTGAATCTTTTCATGAAAACTATGACTTTGATGATTAAACTTTTATATAGATGACTTGTGATTGTTAAGAACCTAATAGAAACCATGAGTAGGTTGTTTTCCTTTATGTTGTCACTGATTTGAACATGTACTATGAGATTGTATGATGTTTATTGCAAAAGTGAATAAAAACTTAATCTTTACTGTGTATAGATTTGTATATGAACTGTTGGATGATTTTGACGAGTATAAACTTGATGAATGATTGTTATGATTGCATGTATTCATGGATAAACTATTGTAAGTAGTTGTATGTGTATTTAATCAATTACAAGAGGGGTTTTGAAGTTGAAAAGATCAGGTTTTGAAGGAAAGGGGGTTTTTGATGTTTTCGGGTCTGATTATACACAGAGCGAAACTTGGATTTGTGATTTTTGTGTTGATTTCGATGGGATTTGATTTTCTTTAACACTGAGACTTAACCAAACATTATACTATTCCTATTTGATGAATTTTGATGCCATAACTAATGTTTGAGCACTTGTATATAGATAAATATATACACTTTTACTGATTTTGAAGGATTTTGTGAAAGATTAACTCTTTGAGATCTTGATATGTTTTGATATATTTTATGAACTCCTATATGTTATACAAGTTATATTTGATCATCTCAAGAAGTTTAATTTTGATTTTACAAAGATTTATCGACGTATCAGTTTAAAACATGCATAGAATTTCAAAATTGCAACCTGTTATAATTGACAGCCGACCAAACTGTAGTCGACAGTCGACTGTCAGTTATTGAATTTTGGATTTTGTTTGCAATAACAGTCGACTGCTTTGTCTTTGAACTGAAGTCAACATTCGACTGTCATCTCCTTGAGTTTCGAATTTTCGCAGGACAGTTGACTGTCACTGTCCTGGCTAATGTGTTTTCTTGAGTTTCGAATTTTCGCAGGAAAATCGATCGTCCATTTTCGACAGTCGACTGTCACTGTTCTGGCTGATAGGTTTCTTGAGTTTTCTGATGTTTTCTTTAAACGGTTATTTCTTCAATATTGTGGATTATTAATCTATTGTTTTAAATGACGTTTTGCTACAGATTACAGTATTTTACAGAAAATTATATTTTGTTTATAATAGAATTTAAATTACATTTCTATGATTTTATAAGGAGAGATATATGTGATTTTCAAAAGAATTGATGTTTTGGTGATATTCTACGACTTAAAAATATGATTTTCTGTTATTTGATGGGTTTAATATTTTATTTGAATTCTGGAATTTTATGAGTACATTATATAGATTCAGACTTTTGTTGATTTAAGGAGTTTTCTTCATATAATCATTTTGATGATGGATTTTTAAGTTTTATTGAAAGTTTTGGGTTGATGGCTGAGTTACGAATCTCTAGAGGGTAAGTGGGACCCTAATTACTAGCGGTTGAGATTTTGTGATCAGTTGATCAGTTGAGATTTTGTAATTAGTTGAGGCCTTGTTTTTGATCAGTTGATCAGTTGAGATTTTGTGATTTGATTAGTTGAGGATCTGTTGTTGAGCAGTTGAGTTAAGTTAGGTGGGGTACACCAAACTCTAGGGGATTCATAAATAATTAATTAACTTAATAAGATAAGGACAGGCACTAGATGGTGATATAATGAAATGGGAACATGGGTTGTGGACCTCGGTATGGCCTGCGGTGTGAGATAATCCCCGGAATTATCGAGTTGTAAGTGAAATAGTTTCAAGAATTACCTGCGGTATGAGATTAATCTCCGAAATTATCGGGGTGGAGGCGATACTCATGGGGTATTCGTGTGATGAGGCGCCATAGCTTGCGGTGTGGGGTATTCTTGGAGATTCCCAGGTGTGAGTGAAATAGTCTCCGGAATTATCTGTGGATAGAGATTGACCTCCAGAATTATCGAGGCTTGGGCTAATACTCACAGTTTATCTAGATCTCATATTAGTCATCGTAGTAGGATTAGTTGCATAACAAGAGATTAAACCCTATCAAGTGGAGAACGTTAAGGGCTTGCACCGGACCTATGTAGAGTGAGATGCATAGAATCCGACAAGTATGCATTAGAGAGTCAGCATATAGTATTGATGTTTTCTTGACTTGTTTTCATGCAAATTGTAAAAGAATGTATTTTAAAGGAAAGAAAATGTAATTCAAGGTGTTTTATTTTCTGTTATGCTTTGTAAACAATTGATGTAATAAAAAGTTTTAAATTTTCTTGTATTTGGTTGCTATATTTATGATTATATTGAAGTTGATTTTGGAAATTGTGCCACGTATTTCTGAGATATCATATTGGAAATTCGGGGCGCTACATTATATTACATGGAACTAGGTCAAATTCTCAGTACAAGGTCAGGCAATTTACAGGGTAGAAATCCGACTATTCGATAAAGCGATGAATTAACGGTTCCAGACTTGCATCAATAACATGGCATGATAAGAAAAACTATGAATCAGATTCTTTAATGAATCAATAATAGAATTCAAAGAGGTAAGATAATCAATATAAAGAACTACTTGCGAGAATTCAAAGAAATGTTTGAACATGAACAATAAAATGGGTTCAATGGACGCTTGCCTTATACGATGCTTACAACGCATGAAGAAGCAAAGACGGTGAAGGCATGCGACAGCGAGCAAAAATAAGAGTGCGACGAATGACGACGACAACTTACGATAGCGACAAATGGCTCGGTGACATGGCGTGGTGCTGCGAATGCTTGGTTGGCTGTTGTTGCTTTCGTTGTTTAGTCTGCAAGGAGTCAGCGAGGTGGTCGGGAGGCGCTATCAGTTGTGAAGGAGCAGCAAGGCAGTGAGGGGATGTTTGGTGGTAGCAATAGAGATGGTTGCAAAGTGATCAGGTGTATGGGTTTCGGGATGAATGGGTTTCAAGGGGCTCAGTTGCGGTAGGAGGAAGGAGAATAAAATGTCAAAGGGGGCAGCTGAAGGAGTAGGTTAAGAGTAGATTAGGGTTAAATCAATAGGATGATTATATAGTATGCAGCTTGGTGGGTTTGGGTTTCAAGTAACTAGGCTTAGATTTGGGCTTGAGTTAAGTTCAAAAAATAATAAATCAAATGATATATTATAGAATGGGATTCAAATTAATTAAAATAGTCAAATAATAATAATAAACTTGGTTTGGGTTAAAATATAAATAGTTAATTAAATAAGAAAAGAAATAAACTACTAGAATGGAGTAAAATTTGTGTTAAAATATATAATTATTTGAAAATAGCTACAAATATAGTTGATGATTAGAAAGGACGTTAATAGGAGATCCAAAATGAACTTTTAAAAAAATGAATTTAAGAGCGGAAAATATTCATAAAGAATCAAAATATTGAAAATACACATAAAATATGTATAGGCGGAAACAGGAGTAACACCCTTATCACAGATAGACTAACAGAGATGACAAAGAGAGATAGAGAGGCGGACATAATCAAGAGACTAGAAATTAGAAGAATTCAGGATCCACTATCATTCTACAATTCACGGACGATACCCTGATGTTTGGGGCGGCTAACACGGAAGAGATCATAGCACTTAGAGTCTTTTTGAGATGTTCTGAGGCTTGGTCAGGATTCTCAGTTAATCTACACAAGAGTTGTGTGATTCCATTGGGTGAAGAGTTGACCACTCTAATAGATACGATAACATTGTGGTTGGGATGTTAAAGATGGGAGTTCTCGTTGAAGTACCTAGGCTCACCCATTAGGCCAGGTAATATGCAACAGAAAGACTGGATGAGTATGGTGGAGAAGGTGAAAAAGAGATTGACATGATTGGATGGGCAATTTCTATCTGGGGTGGGGTGGGGCGGGGGGGGGGGGGGGGGGGGGGTCATGATGATCAATTTAGTACTAAGTATCCTATCCACGTACTTAATGTCGATATATGAGTTACCATGATGGGTCACCAATATGATTGATAGATGTAGGAGAAGGTTCTTATGGAATGGTGCGAATGGAAAAGTAAAGGGTTCCACTTAGGTAAGTGGGGAAAGATCTACAAGAAAAAGGAGTTAGGGGGTCGATGAATTGTGAAACTGCGAGATATGAATAGTGTGTTACTGAGTAAGTGGTGGTGAAAAATACGAAGACGATGCAACATGTTGTGGTGTAAATCATTCGTATTATACCGTACAAGGAAGAATTTCATATACGGGGGGCGAAGAAAGCAGGGGAAGACATCTTGTGTATGGAGAGGTGGAGAAGGTGGGAGAAATGTTTCACGATAACACTTGAAGTGAGATCGAGAATAGGAAGGATACGAGATTCTGGAATGATAAATGGTGTGGTAACAACACCCTACAATCTCTATTCCTATAATTGGCTTGGGAGACAAGCTTGGATGCCCTTGTGGTAGACGTGTGGAATTGGGAACAATTGAGATGGGAATTTTGGGCACATCTGTCCCAGGAGAGCCAGGATCAATTTCAGGTACTAAAAAGCAAAGTAGCAGAATAAGGGCATGGTACTACTCGAGAAGAAGATGAGCGACAATGGAGCTTAGAAACTAACGATACATTCTCAATGAGATCGATGTATAGTGTTAGGTTTCGAAGGCAATCTAAGATTAAATATACAGCGAAAAATTACAAAAATATCGAAACCTAGCTATGGATCCATGCGAAAACCGTAAATCGTGTTTAGGAGTTATACCTTAAAGACGGATCTAATGTCTCCATAGTATGTCGATCACAGCACTGCAATATTGCGGTGCCTCTACGGTATCCACACGAATGGATCAAATCAAGCTTTTCCTCACGCCGCGGTGCTAGCTACAGGAAGGGGATGTTCCTTACTATTTCTCACCTCACAATTTCTATGATGGCTAGGGTTTTTTTTCTACGTGAATTTTTCACACATACATATCATATATATAGGTGCAGAAAATCAATCCTAAGAAAGTAATGAGGTTATTGGGCTTACAATCTGACCTGGGTCAGATTCGTGTGTGGGCATTTGAACTTTAGTCGTCTCATTGAATCTAATTAAATGTCCAACAAATCTAAGGAGTACAAGTCGTAGTTGGATCCCCAATAAATTCATCTTATGAATTTATGTCTCAATTGCGATCCATTCTAAATGTGTGACCCTATAGGTTCCCATTACGTTGACAGTAATACTAAAATCATATTCTAGTATTACAAACAGTGAGCGATATCTAGTAATACATCACTGCTACTCAAGTAACGGAAATATCAGTGATTTGACATAACCTATCCGCGACCAATGTTTCCATATAGTCTAGTCCCTTTGTCCAGATATCAAGGCATAGAGTGTGTTACCCTTGTATAGTTTAATCTTTGGTTTCTTGATGTCCGAGTAGACTTACTAAAATAAATGAGCTCAATATCTCATATTGACTCATTTGAGTACGATCATGCATTTTACAGTCTCACTCAATCAAGGACCAGTAGATATCGCTCTTATTATGTAAGAGAGACAAATCCTATCTAAGTCACTCACACACCTCTGCATGATTTGTAGTCACCTTATTATAGGCAACGATTGACGACATTAAAACATACAACTTCTCATATAGGAAACCATAGTGATTTGCAGTGAAAGGACTCCATACACCATAGTCATTGTGAGAACCGTCTATGACACTAACGTAATGATTCATGCAGCGATTTCATGGTGGGTCATTCCAGTACATTATTACTCTAATATGTACCCATGTGAAGACTTGATATCTCATATCCATGACACGTGAGATATGGTCATCAGTCTGTGCACATACTAGTCTCTATGTATTATTGTTGTCCTAATTCACAATAATACTTGATTGTGGACATTTAAGAATAGTGTTCTAATTACAACCAATAAAATCTCACAATCAAGTCATGCACTTGATGTCCCATGATATTGAACCAACTATTATAAGGACTTTATTATGTTCATTTAAACACAATAAATAAAATGCCTCATATATGAAATAATGTCACAACTGGCCTCTAGGATATATGTTGGAATTGAGTATACATTCAAAACACTCATCTTGTTAACAATACTGTCTCATGGCCCAACGGTTAAAGTTTTGAGTTCACAAGAGGTTGGGGGTTCAATTCCTACATTCTACATGATATATATATATATATATATATATATATATATATATATATATATATATATATATATATATATGACCGGGCCGGGCCTTAGGGCCTTAGGGGTCTTGGGGTCTATTGAAAAAAAAAAAACAGAACCTTTTTTTTTAACTTTCAGAATTCAAAAACGTTTTTTTAAAAAAAATATAACTGTTTCATACTTAAATAGACTTTATGTTATAGCAGTTTCACAAATTAAATGATATTCATTATATAGCCGTTTTTTCTATTAATGCATACAATTTAATAGCTTCTGGTTACAAGCTATAAGTAGAGATTATCTTTGGGAAGAAAAAGATATAGAAATACAGAAATAGAAAAGAAAAGAAAAATTCTCTCATTCAATTCTTTCTCAAAATTCTATTCCCTGCGGTTTTTTATTTGCTAATTGCTGGTGCAAGTTGGTACGTGTTGCGATTGGAGTCTCAGCAGCACTGTAGATCAGAAGCTCGTTGTATCCCGGGAGAAGTATTTGGTGATCAACGATTCATCTCCAGAATCGGCCAAATAGTTTCTTAAAGAAAGTGCAACCCACTCCTCGAGCCACATCTTACTTTCTTCCTGTTGCAGATCAATTCCGAAGGTTCACTTGGTACCCTCAGGTCCAATTTTTCTAACAATTTTAAGAAATTATTTTCGTTATCTGTAATGGCTTTAGTTTCTGACCGCAAATATGAAACCAACAAACCAGAAAAATTTGCTGGCTTGAACTTCAAGCGTTGGAAGAACAAAATGTTTTTCTATCTGTCGCTGAAGGAAGTTGTCCATGTTCTTACCCAAGACTGCCCTGTAATGCCTAACCCAGAACCTGTTGATGCCAATGATAATGAACAAATTTTAGATGACATAGCAGAATGGAAGGATGCCGATTTTAAATGTAGGAACTTCATCTTGAATGGGCTATCCGATGAACTGTATGACTATTACTTATAGTCCGATACGGCTAGGTCTGTTTGGGAAGCCCTACAGAAGAAATATGACACTGAAGAGGCTGGCTCGAAGAAATTCGCAGTCAGTCGTTACCTCAAATACACCATGGTCGACGACAAGCTGGTCACTATTCAATCACACGAGTTACAACATATTGCTCATGAGATCATTTCAGAGGGAATACCCCTCGATGAGCAATTTCAAGTAGCTGTGATGATTGACAAGTTACCACCTGGTTGGAAAGACTACAAGAACATCCTGCGACACAAATCAAAGGAACTGACCATGGAGAATTTGATAACTAGGCTTAGAGTTGAGGAGGAATCCAGAAAGCAAGATCAGAAAGAAGAAGTCCTGCTTGTTCAACAAAACAAAGCGAAGGTCCATTTGAAACCAAAGAACAAGCCGTTCAAGAAGAATGCTAGTCGGAAGTTCAATTCAAACTTTCGTCAGAATGGTCAGAATGGACGTCAGAATTCGAATAAGACAAATAACCAGCAAGCCCAAACCAACAACAATGGAATAGATCCTATCGAGTGTTGGAAGTGTCATCGCTTTGGAGATATCGCTAGGAACTGCCGATCGCGTACGCCTGCACCACAGGCAAATGCTATCGAAGGGCCGTTAGTGGCTATGATTACTGAGATCAACATGGTCGGTGTAACCGATGGGTGGTGGGCTGATACGGGCGCTACTAGGCATGTTTGCTATGAGCGCAGCTGGTTCAAAACTTATAAGGAGACTGAAGGTCAAAAAGTGCAACTTGGTGATTCACACTGTATCAATGTGATGGGCACTGGAGAGGTGGACTTGGAGTTCACCTCTGGCAGGACTGTTACCCTCAAGGATGTCTTGCACACTCCTGATATGAGGAAGAACTTGATTTCTGGATACCTGCTCAACAAGGCTGGTTTTCATCAGAGCATCGGATCCGACCAGTATGTTATAACTAAAAGTGGGATTTTTGTGGGAAAGGGATTTGCTTGTAATTGGATGTTTAGATTCAGTATTGAAATGAATAAGAATAATGCTTCTGTTTACTCTTTGTCTTTTTTTAATTTATGGCACTCTAGACTATGTCATGTTAATAAGAAATTGGTAAATAATATGAGCAAACTTGGCATGATACCAAAAGTTAACTTAAATGAATTTGAAAAATGCACATCCTGTAGTCAAGCTAAGATAATTAAAACTTCACATAAAAGTGTAGCTAGAGAAACAAAAATTTTAGACTTGATACACTCTAATATATGTGAGATGGATGGAACCTTAACCAGAAATGGTAAAAGATATTTCATTACGTTTATTGATGATCATTCAAATTATACTCATGTTTATCTTATGGCACATAAGAGTGAAGCAATTAGAACATATGTAACTGAAGTGCATAATCAATTTGAAAGAAATATTAAGAGATTTCGTAGTGATAGAGGTATAGAATATGATTCCAATGAATTTAAACAATTATATGCATCATGTGGAATTATTCACGAGACTACTGCACCTTATTCACCTGAATCTAATGGAAAAGCTGAAAGAAAGAATAGGACTCTTACTGAATTGGTAGTTGCTTCACTTATTAGTTCTGGAGCACCCAAATCTTTATGGGGTGAAGCTCTCTTATCTGTATGTCATGTTTTAAATAGAATTCCACATCTATCCTCTGATACTTCACCATACGAATTATGGAGAAGTAGAAAGCCTAATATTGATTATTTTAGAGTTTGGGGTTGTTTAGCATATGTCAGAAAACCCGACCCTAAAAGAATCAAACTTGCAAGTATGGCATATGAATGTGTTTTCATTGGTTATGCAGATAACAGTAAGGCTTCCAGATTTTTAGACTTAAATAGTAATGTGATTATTGAATCCTTAGATGCTGATTTTTATGAGGATAAATTTCCTTACTTATTGAGGAACAGTGGGGGTAGTAGTGGGGGTTCACAACCCTCAACTTCCACTGCCATTCCTCAAACTAATACAAATACTAATGTTGATTTAGATTCTGAGCCACGTAGAAGCAAACGTGCTAGAACTACTAAAGATTTTGGTGATGACTATGTTGTATATGCTTTAGAATCTGATCCTAGTTCTATCAATGAGTCTTTAACCTCACCTGATGCCGATTTGTGGCAAGAAGCCATAAATGAAGAAATGGATTCACTAACCTCTAATGGTACTTGGGAGTTAGTGGACTTACCTCGCGGTAGTCGTACTATAGGATGCAAATGGATTCTTAAAAGAAAGCTAAAACCAGATGGTACAATTGAAAATTTTAAAGCTAGACTAGTAGCTAAAGGATATGTACAAAAGGAAAATATAGATTTCTTTGACACTTACTCTCCTGTGACCCGTGTGACTACCATTAGAGTTTTATTAGCCATTTCTGCTGTGCATAACTTGATGATCCACCAGATGGATGTTAAAACAGCTTTTCTTAATGGAGAACTTGAAGAGGAACTTTATATGGATCAGCCTGAAGGTTTTGTGATTCCAGGGCAGGAACACAAAGTCTGCAAGCTGAATAAGACTTTGTATGGTCTTAAGCAAGCTCCTAAACAGTGGCACAACAGAATTGATCAATTATTACTCTCAAATGGTTTTTCTATTAATAATGTTGATAAATGCCTTTATTATAAAGCATCCAGTGATAGTTGCATCATGCTTTGTCTATATGTAGATGATTTACTCATTTGTGGTTCTTCGCTTGAATTAATTTCAGAGACTAAAACTATGTTTAGTCAAAATTTTGATATGAAGGACCTAGGTGAGGCCAATGTTATTTTAGGCATGAAAATCACACGTTCTGAGACTGGTATTACTCTTGATCAATCTCATTACATTGAGAAGATCTTGAAGAAATACAATTACTTTGACCGTAGACCTGCATGTACACCTAGTGACCCTCATGTTAAACTTTTAAAAAATTCTGGTGCTGCAGTTAGACAAAGAATATGCTAGTATTATTGGTAGCCTTCGCTACGCTACTGACTGCACTAGACCTGACATTGAATATGCTGTAGGTGTATTATGTAGGTTTACGAGTTGTCCAAGTTCTGAGCATTGGAATGCTATTGACAGAGTCATGAGGTACTTGAAAAAGACCATGAACTTAGGACTACATTATGAGAAGTTTCCTGCTGTCCTTGAGGGATTCAGTGATGCAGATTGGAATTCATTTTTGGATGATTCCAAGGCCACAAGTGGATACGTTTTTAGTATCGCTGGTGGTGCTGTTTCTTGGAGGTCCAAGAAACAGACTATTTTAACTTACTCTACTATGGAGTCTGAGTTAGTTGCTCTAGCTGCGGCTAGTGAGGAGGCAAGCTGGTTGAGGAACCTCTTGTCTTACATTCCTTCATGGAATAGGCCTATACCTCCGATCTTAATCCACTCAGATAGTACTGCTGCCATAGCTAAAGTACAAAATGCTTACTATAACGGTAAGAGATTAGCGATTCGTCGCAAGCACAGTACGGTGAGAGAGCTCCTCACGTCTGGTGCTGTTACTGTGGATTTTGTTAGATCAGAAAGTAATCTAGCAGATCCTTTGACGAAAGGATTGTCTCGAGACAAAGTTTGGAATACATCGATAAGGATGGGACTGAAGCCCATTTAGGATCACAATTGGTGGGAACCCAACCTATACGACTGGAGATCCCAAGACATAGGTTCAATGGGAAAAAACAAGTCATACTGTGATTGAAATCATGCAACCTAGGAGTTTTACCACTCCCTAGTCCATCCTGATGTGTCTGTGCATGATATATTGTAGCGTTAGTAAGGATGAGCTTGGCTCTTAATAAGCTCTATATCTCTGAATGAGAGGAGTGCCTAGCTACAAGAGCACTCTTGATAGACTCACCGGGGTGTTTGTGAAGTGTGGCCGCTTCTATGAGAATGGGGCTGATTCTCTAAAAACATTCACCTATACTAGAATAAGCACAATGCCAGAATGTGCTGGCTTTTAGAACTTGCACCTGGTAGAATCACGTGTGGTTTTCCTTCACTATGTAGAAACGGGTAATGAGTTCAAGACTGAAGATCACTCATTATTCTTGCATTTTTGGGATTGTCCACTATGTAAGGTTCAAGTCTTCGGACACCTTACTTATGCATGGTTCTATACTTTTGAAAAACCGCTTCTTTTAAAATTAGTGTTTTAAATATATAAGTGGGGGATTGTTGGAATTGAGTATACATTCAAAACACTCATCTTGTTAACAATACTGTCTCATGACCCAACGGTTAAAGTTTTGAGTTTAGAAGAGGTTGGGGGTTCAATTCCTACATTCTACATGATATATATATATATATATATATATATATATATATATATATATATATATATATATATATATATATGACCAGGCCGGGCCTTAGGGCCTTAGGGGTCTTGGGGTCTATTGAAAAAAAAAACAGAACCTTTTTTTTTAACTTTCAGAATTCAAAAACGTTTTTTAAAAAAAAATATAACTGTTTCATACTTAAATAGACTTTATGTTATAGCAGTTTCACAAATTAAATGATATTCATTATATAGCCGTTTTTTCTATTAATGCATACAATTTAATAGCTTCTGGTTACAAGCTATAAGTAGAGATTATCTTTGGGAAGAAAAAGATATAGAAATACAGAAACAGAAAAGAAATTCAATTCTTTCTCAAAATTCTATTCCCTGTGGTTTTTTATTTGCTAATTGCTGGTGCAAGTTGGTACGTGCTGCGATTGGAGTCTCAGCAGCACTGTAGATCAGAAGCTCGTTGTATCCCGGGAGAAGTATTTGGTGATCAACGATTCATCTCCAGAATCGGCCAAATAGTTTCTTAAAGAAAGTGCAACCCACTCCTCGAGCCACATCTTACTTTCTTCCTGTTGCAGATCAATTCCGAGGGTTCACTTGGTACCCTCAGGTCCAATTTTTCTAACAATATACACTAACATATAAATGGCTCAACGACAGAGGACTGTGAAGCCTGGAGGTGAAAACAATATGAAAGAGTCGTGCTCCCCTAAAAGTTAGGCCATTCTTATAGTTGGTGACAAACAACGTGATCCTTTTTAAAGAAAACCTCAGGAAGCGGAATATAACGGTGGAGTTACGGTGCTCTAGATGCAATTTAGGCACAGAGGACACAACCCATATTTTTTTCGTTTGCCCCAAGGTAAAGCTAGCTTGGGAGGTAGTTTGTCTAGGGTTTGGAACAATGGAGTGTCCAGTGCAGACATAGACCCTTGGTGACATTAGAGAGTGAGAGTTATTAAGAAAGATAATAGAGTTGCGTGAGACATTTCTATTGCAGCTACTAAATGGCTAGATCGAAATAAGTCTTGTTTTCGTAACCATAATTATAGATTTTATGTCATGATGTATAAAATTTTTGCTCTTATTGATGCGTGGACATGAATAGCAAGTCCTTGGAAGAGGCTTCGCATTGAAGAAATCGAGTAGTTCATGTCAGGGACAAGGATCTACGGAGAAACTATGTGGACTCTTCTTCTTCGGGGGGAGGGGGGGGGGGGGGGGGGGGGGAGGGGGGGGGGGGATGACTTGGTGATGAGAATCTTAGAATTATATTACTAGGCTTTTGGAAAGATTTCGACGTGTAGTTTGATGTAGTATGGTTTGTTTGGTTTTTTCGTTAACTTTTATTAATGAAATCGGTAATCGATAGTCATATTTATTTATTAAAATGAAACACATGTTAACTTTAGTTATGAGAAAATTGTTCAGAGATTTAGGGAAGAAAGACAAAGAAATGTACTTTCATGTTAGCTTTAGACTATATAGTATAAACACAATATTGAAAATTTTAAGTGTTTTTTATAAATAAGAAATATGGATAATAAATGTTGCTGCTAATTTTGGTGTGAGAGCAAACAGATAATTTGTGAATTCTTGTAAAATCAATAAAAACTAATATTTTTACTATTTCCGATGTTGACCGTTCTCAACGCTACTTCTGACCTGTAAAAGAGTTCGAAACACCGAAATTGATCACGACGACGAACCCTTCGACGCTCAGGTCAGTAATCTGAATGATTATGAAAGAGATTTTTTGGAGAAAAATATTGATTATCTTTTTATGGTGGGGGTAGAGGGGTATTTATAGTCGCATTTGGAACCAGTTTCGAGATAATCACTTATCCCTACTTTCCGGTATTTTTGGATAGGAAATAGAGTTTAAATTCATTCATGATAAAAGATTTGGTTTAAACAGTCTATTAGGATAATTATGAATTTAAAATCACTCTTTAAATGATCTAAGTTTTTTTTATAATGGGCTGCCATCCTAACCCAGCAATACAGATCCATTTTTTGTTATTGGGCCAAGAAAAAGATCCAGTTCTCATTTTTGAACCCGTTTGTAAGAAAAATTACCATTTTATCCCGACTTGGTTCTAGTTCTAGCCATATCAATAAAGAAACTTATGATTGCAAGGTTTTATAACTTATGCCCTGATTTTTATATATTATCTTAGAAATATAATAATAAAGTGCCGTAGATGCCAGCGTAAATACAAAACAAATTACACATGTGTATTGTTTCCTACCAGGCTAGCTAATCAGATATAATTGTAGTGGGAGCCGTTTGATTGCAACCTAATGCACATTTTGATCTTATATTTATTCTTCTCTATTAAACTATTACTTAAGGGCTAATGTCCAAATAACTCAGAATTAGCCATTGCACACACAAACAAAGCACATCGTGCTCAGCTCTTCCATTACCATTGACTCAAGAAACTTTCATTCTAAACCCTTTAGTTGACTATTATTAATCGTTCTCACCTTAACAATTTCTAAATTCCCTTTATTTTTGTTTTTTTTGATGAAAAAACCATGGTTCACTTAAAAATTCAGGTGGGTGATTTTAAGTGCTTGGGATCTGCTTTTTGGTAGTTCAAGAAAATAAATAAATAAATCAATCCATCAAATAAGCTTATCTTAATAACAAACACTAGTATAACTCTGTATAATATATTGCACATATTTTTTTTTTAAATGAGAAAATAACAAAACTGCTTTTCAAAAAATTCTTTAATAATATCTATATAACATTACACACTTTTAAGGTTTGATTAAGGAATATAATTGCACTTTAAAATTTATATGGTAAAAGAGTGGAGGGTTGCCTCCTATATTTGTTCTCATTTTTTTATTTAAAAAAAATAAAAAATTTATTAGACCAAAAGTGATTTAGCATAATATGTTGTATAGAAGAGTGACGAATATAGATGAGATTCATTTGGCTCTGGCTCTGGATCAATGTCAATCAAGGTCATATCATCCAAAATTGAATCTCAATAGATCGTTGTACTCGATAAACATACACTTTCTTTTTTCTTTAAATAAAAAACCGGCTAAATTATAAGAAACTACCATATAAAACTATTATACTCATACTTTATAGTGCGCAGCCCCCGATGTCCCGAGTGTCCTCTAGTTTGTGAAATAAGGACCGAAAAAATTAGAGTTTGTGAAAAAAATTGAATATTGAGGAGAAATTATGGTTTATAAAATTTTAGAAATAAAATAAAATGTGTTATAACTAGGGCTGCAATCGAGCCGAGCCGAACCGAATACCTTCAGCCTTAAGCTCGGCTCGTTTACGAAACGAGCTCAATTTTGAGCTCGAGCTCGACTCGAGCTCGGTACGAGCCAAGCTTTGACCGAGCTTTGACCATATTCGAGCCGAATAGCTCGCGAGCTTAGCCTAAAAAAAAAATCAAGCTCGAGCTCGAGCTCGGTTCGAGCCGAGTTTTGACCGAGCTTTGACCGAGCTCGAGTCGAATAGCTCGCGAATAGCTCGATTCGTTTGCAGCCCTAGTTGTAACAAAAGAAATATGGGTGAGAAAGAAGAGATTAAAGATAAAAAACTATAAAAAAAAAATCTGGGAAAATTGACCGAGGGGTATTTTCATCATTCACTATAATTTTCTGCAATTTTTTTTTGTATGCATAATAAAGTATAGTAATGTTAGTTTTCTAGGAAAAACTGAAAGTAAAGAATAATTTTTGTAGCTTAGAAAAAAATTAGACTTTCTTCCAATTTGAAAGAGCATAATAGAATATGTTCAGTTTTGATCTAAGACATAACAAGTTGTTGCATTATCTATTAGTAAAAAACGAAAAAAAGAATTTTGCGTTATTCATCGCTTTAGCTCAAAAACACACATGTATTTTATTTGTAATTTTTAAGGTTTTAAAGAATGGCAGTCATAAAAAGGTTATATATAAAGTTTCTCTTGTACTTTGGCCCAACACCCTGCATATATCTCTAATCTCTAATAATAATATAATATTATAATGGGAGAAGACCTTAGTGTCATTTGTAAATATTTTGTCAATCTACCAACCCGTGTAACACATGTGCATAATTATTATAAAGGAGGTTCTAGGTTCAAATCAATACTACGTCTAAATTTTTATTTTAAAAAACTATATTTATTAAAATGTGCATCGTACGTGTAAACTACTGGTTTTCTTAATGTTTAATTACTAAAATAGGGTGTCACTACAAAATAAACTCACTATACCGGCATTTATACCCCGGCGTTTGTGTGAAACGCCGGGAGTACGATTATGTTATAGGAGGGGGATATAAACCGTCATGCTTACACCGGCGCTTTTAATAAACGCCGGTGTATTATGTAATGCACCGGCATTTATTAAATACACGCCGGTGAATACTCTGGGGTTTTTTTAACCCCAATTCCCCAATTCCCCTATTATTTGTTACGATGCCGATTTTTTTCCTCTATCTCTCTCTCTCTCTCTCTCCCCCTCCCTATCTTTCCCACCGCCGTGCTCCCGCCGTCGTCTCCTCCGTCGTGCTCCCGTCGTCGCCTCCTCCTCCGTGCTCCCGTCATTGTCAGGTCGGGAATCTTTCAGAAATGGCGTCGAATCTGGAATCTTTACAGAAGGTTCTCACCGAAAGGGCGGTCTTTGTTCACGACGACACCTTCGCCAAAGCTTCCCTCACTTCCGACCAAGCCCGAACCATCAAGGTCCAAAACCCTAATCATGCTTCTAATTCCATTATTCAATTCGACTATTTGAACCTAATTTTTGTTCAGTTCGTTTAGATTCAGTGGTTTCAGATGCTTATTATGGGGTAATTGAGAAAAAGTTGGAAGACTTAGCTGTTGAATTGGTAGTTCTAGATAGATAATTTATTCAGGGGGATTTGTCAAAATAGCGATGTAGTTTAGTAGGTTGTGTTGTAGAATATTGCGACATGCATTTTTCTGGAAAAGATTGGTCTAGTGAGAAGATGTTGAGAGAATTGAAGAAGTGGAGAATCACTGGTTCTTTCTGATGGCGGGGAAGAATATTGTTGGGAAATTAGATGAACAATTAGCTAGCTGAAATGTGTTGGATCGTTTCTCTTAAAGGGTCGGTGAACGCATTTAAGATCTCAAATTAATTATTTCGAATGGTTATATCGAAGGTGGATGGAACTCAACTTGGATGGTAGTGGAATTTTAGATACAAGTTAGCTTCAAGTTAACTCTTATATAGAAGTTTGCTTTAGGTTTGATGAAGTTTTCTTCAGGTCTGATTTGGTTTTGTTGGAAATTAATATACAAGTTTGCTTCAGGTCTGATGCAAGCATATGTAAATGCTTAGTATGTTAAAGGATTGGGAAAAAATTTTGATTGTTTGTTTGATTAAGCTTGTTTATGCAGTGGGTTTTAACGAGGGTAATGGTTTTCGTCTAATCTGATTGTGTTTGTGGTTCTGCAGGGTATACAGTATCTGCCTTCTTCATCGGCATCATCATCGGAAGAAATAATCCCTAAAGCTTCTTATGTCGTGAAGCGTAAGTCTTTAAAGAAATCTTATTATTAATCCCCCCTCCATTAAGTCTTATTTATCCTGTACGTTTGATTCCTTGATTATATACAGCTCCTGAGAAGAAACATCGACTTTCATTTGCCTACAACAGATTTATGAGGTAATAAAATTCACACGACATGATGTGTACGATAGATATGCTAAAGTAGATTATGTTACAGGTTCTAGCTTTGGAATTGAAAACATATGACATGCATGAAAGAGAAATTTTGGGGATATTTACAACAGATTATTAATATATGCTTTAATTTATAATTATGAAGATACCTAAATATGCTCTTTTTGGTCTTTTGCAATATTTACCGATATTAATAGTTACACATTTTACATATCTGTATAGGGTTGTGTTTTGGTGCAAAACATATTTAGGGACTCAATGAATATAATATATTTAGGGAATCAACGAATAAACAAGTCTGCATTGCCAGACTGCTGATATTTATGAATCCATTGGCAACTCTACAGTATATCATTGGCTAAATATATAAGTGTAGGTGATGATTACTTATAGACTAATTCTTTTTCAAATGCATTCAATTCTATCTTATAGTTTTGACATAACAGGACGAGCCCTTCAGCATTCATTGTTCCTTATAGTTTATATATGGAGTCGGTCAAAAACAACCATTCAATAGGAATGAGGTTCAAGATGAGGTTTGAAGGTGAAGAAGCCCCAGAGCAGAGGTATGGCATCATAAAACTACATTTCCATATACTTCCTCAATCCATGAGAATGATTTGTAATGTGTTCCAGTTGAGTTAAACTGAATAAATCTTTCCTGATCTGCTTTAATATGTCTTCTTGGTAAGGTTTACGGGTACCATTGTTGGCATAAGAGATATTGATTCTAGCCTATGACCAGGATCAGAGTGGAGGTGCTTCAAGGTGCGCTAGGATGAAAACTCTTCCATTCCTGCTGAGTGAATAACCTCAAGATGGATTTTTTAGTATCTTCACTAGCATTTTGATAAGATTCAAGAATTTATGTGCGCTTAAGTGAGCTCGTAATCTGCTGTAGGATTCGTGGTCAAACAAGGAAGATAAACAGGTATGCATACGCCAACTTCTCCATTCCTTTCTTTTATGGAGTTCCTTTCTTTCAATGGAGCTTTAGTGTCAACAGTACTCTACTACTCTTTAAAGACTTTCCTCATTTTGATGGTTTAGACAATGAACTTAACTCCGTACATGTTTATAGTGGCAAGGAAAAACATGTACATGCCTTGGTTAGTTTAAGTGTTCTGTATGATACCCTTAGTTGGATTAGAAATGATCATTATCTTCACATCATTATTTAATTTAAAGAATCTCAAATTTGTAAGACAGATTTTCCCGTAGTGTTTTTGATTTCTTTTCTTTTTAGGTGACAAGGATTGATAATTTGAAGATAAGAGAAATTAATTGTTGCATTCATCTTTACCTTGACTGCATTCTGATATTTTTCTTTCATCATCCTTACTCTTGTTTCTGATTTTTGGTTCTTTCATCTTATCTTGAAGTCTACTTTTCCCTTCATATTGATCCATAACAGGTTATAGCTCAGAACTTGATATCATAATCAAGTGACTTTTTGACTCTTAAGTAATTAAGTGATTTATATGGTGCATTTTCTCCCCCTCGAATCTTAGAGGATTGATAACTATATTACAGTACTTATGTTGTATATTTCTCACATTCATCTAATACTATGCTGACACCTCTATGGGTCGTAGGTCCCGCATGAAGGCCCAATGTGTGATCTCCTATGGTCTGATCCCGATGATCGATGTGGTTGGGGAATATCGCCAAGGGGGGCAGGGTACACTTTTGGGCTGGATATTGCTCAACAATTTAATCACAGAAATGGTCTCAGTCTTGTTGCTAGAGCCCATCAGCTAGTCATGGAAGGTTACAATTGGTCTCAAGTAAGTTGATTTGTATGCGTTTACTTGAGAATTTCTTTTACTTCTGCAAAAGCTTGTAATTAAGGCTGTTTTTACGCTTTAATAACAAGACTAATAATGTTACAATTGGTGTCAAGTAAGTTGATCTGTATCTGTTTACTTGAGGACTTCTTTCACTTCTGCAAAAGCTTGTAATTAAGGCCCTTTTTACCCATTTTTGCAAAGTTTTTTCCAAACCGCCCTACTTTTTTTTTTATTTCCCAAACTGCCCCACTCGGTCTTTTAAAGACCGAGTCTAGTGCAAATAGACTCGGTCTTTTCGGTCTTTGAAAGACTGAGTCTTGCGCTTTGAAAAATCAAAGACCAAGACTCGGTCTTTCAAAGACCGACTCTATTTGCACTAGACTCGGTCTTTGAAAGACCGAGTCTTGACTCTTTGCGTTTTTAATACCGCAGATCCCCTTTCTTCTTCTTCTCTCTCTCTACTTTAACCTATTCTATTTCTCTAACCCATCTTCCTAAATCTAGGGCGACCTCCTACCCACAAAATCTAATCTTAATCTAAATATATTTACCAATATCTTCCTAACCCTCTAACCATCTACACTATAATAACCCAAAACCCTTATTTTGAAAGATCCATTTTTTTTGTTTTTTTGCTAAATTTGAAGCGGATAGCAACTTCAACTCTTTTACCGAAATATCTACGGTTCTATCCTTGACGCTTGTGAAGGTATGATGAATATTGGCCTTTAATTTTCTGAATTTTGGTATAGATTTTGTTTGTGGTTAGATAATAACTCGCATATTTTAATAAATATACGTAGGTATGGATCTTGAGATTCTTATTTCGTTATACTTTGGTGGTGAAATTATTCGTGATCCAAAGATTGGTTGTTGTTATAGTCATTTGGAACCGGAAATAGTTTGGGTACCCCGTACCATTACATTTGAAGAACTAGTTGAGAAAATCTATAAAGTTACTAATTGGGATAGGAATGAATGGAATGTAAAAATTTTAGCTCGATACGCAGCAGGAAGAGGAGATGTTCAGTATTTTATGACAGCGCCCGTACCTACTGATAATGCGCTGAAGTCATTGATTGCTAGGACATTTGATCCCAATTGTGCTTGGGCTGTATTAGAGTTATATATTCAGAAAATTCGAGTTGTGAATGCTCAGCCACATGATATCCCCAGTGCAAGCTTCATAAGAGTAGTACCTACACAGCAGACGAGGTCTAACCCCGCTCAATCTTCACAACCAAATCCATTGTCCTCACAAGAAAACACCTTCACAAATACAAGAAATGCTGATTCTACAGATGTTGAGTTCCCCCCCCCCCCCCCCCCCAAACTACACCGGTTCCTGACTATGTTTCAAATGACAGTGTATTTGAACTCTTTCAAAATGCAGTGGTTAACAACAGCTTATTAGATGATGATGATGAAGAGGAAGAAACAGACGATGATGAAAGTCTAGAAAGTGATGATGGAGAAGAAGATGATGATGTAGCAAATGTAAATCCTTCGAACAATAGTTCTAATGAAGTGAGAGCTACTGATAGGTATGCTAATGTTAACGCTCATGTTACGGAGGAGATGGCTCAAGCTGCTAGAGTACCCCCATTTCCACAAGAGTCTTCTGGTTCATCCAATGTAGACGAATTTTACGTTGGACAGGAGTTTGTAAGTAAAGAGTCCATTCAGCATGCTGTGAAGGTGTATTCCATCAAGAAACATCGTGAATTTGTCACATTGAAAACAACACCGTCACTATACACTGTTAAATGTAAAATGGCACCTAGAAAACGTACAATAGAGGAGATCGTACAAGGTCCCCCAGGAGTAAGTGATGGTGGATGCCCTTGGAGATTACGAGCTATTGTTCCAAAAGGGGAGAGAAATTTTGTGGTGAAGAAGATAGTTGGCCCTCATACTTGTACGAATCCCACGTTGAATCAAGACCACTGTAAAATTGATGCTAACCTTGTTAGTAATTTGATTGTGGGTGTGGTGAAGAAGGATATTGCTCTATCACCGGGGGCAATTATTGAGATTGTGAAAATAGAATATAATTATCAGATTTCATATAAGAAAGCTTGGAAAGCAAAACAAAAGGCAATTGAGAGGTTGTACGGTACCTTCGAAGAAGCATACACGAAGTTGCCTTTTCTACTAACAGCAATTCAAGCAGCAAATCCAGGGACCGTTGTGCACTGGAATAAATATGAGTCTAGCCCCAGCAAGGAAACATTCAAGGGAGTATTTTGGGCATTTGGTCCTTCGATTGAAGGTTTCAAGTCTTGCAGACCGGTTATTAGTGTAGATGGAACTCACTTGTACGGTAAGTACAAGGGTTATTTGCTAATTGCTGTTTCCCCGGATGCGAATGGTTGCTTATTTCCTTTTGCATATGCATTGGTTGATGGAGAGAGTATAAATACGTGGACATGGTTTATGACTTGTATCCGGTATTATGTCACCGATCGCACTGAGTTGTGTGTTATCTCGGATCGTCATGCTGGTATATTGTCTGCTATGGATTTGCAAAACGGAGCTTGGAACGAACTGAATGGATTTCATCGATATTGCATGCGTCATTTTGCCACAAATTTTTTTAGTAAATTTGGTAGCAAGGCATTGCGCAAGAAGGCCAAAATTATAGCTTGTCAACACCAACCCAAAAAGTTCATGGCCAAACTCGCCGAACTTGAAACCGTCAATGTCGAGGCGGCTAACTGGTTGAAAGAGAAGCCGGTTGAGAAATGGGCACTTTATGCAGATGGGGGTCGACGATATGGAATGATGACTACGAACCTGTCAGAGTGCTTCAATTCAGTACTGAAAGGAGTCCGTAGTTTACCAGTAACTGCGATTGTTGAGACGATTTTTTTACATCTCAACTCTTACTTTACTACTCGTCGACAGGAAGCTAGTAAGCTTTTATGTGAAGGGAAGATTTTTGCTAAAAGTGTACATGATTTAATTGATCGTCGCCGTGAAAGAGCAAATCAACATGTGGTTACAATGTTTCATCATCAGCCTGGAGTTTTTTCCGTCAAAACGGGTATACGCATGGTAAATGGAGAACGGAAGGGTGGGAACTTGCACACCGTGGATTTGGGTACGAAAACATGCACATGTATGAAGTTTCATCTATATCATATTCCCTGTTCTCATGTATTAGCAGCCTGTGCATATCGTGCAATCGATCACAAGCCTTATGTTGATAAATTTTACCTTATCACGTCATTAGCACAAACTTGGGCTCCTGTGTTCAGTCCTATTCTAGATGAAGCATATTGGCCTACTATCGACGGTCCACGACTTGTACCAGATTCTAGTTTGCGACGTTCACGGAAAGGCCGGCCTAAATCCACGAGAATACGCAACGATATGGATGTGAGAGATAGTTCTAGCAGGGGTACAAGAATGAAATGTTCAAGGTGCGGGTTGGAAGGACACAACAAGCGTCGATGTACTAACATAGCATCACAAAACAATTAAAATTTGAATTTGTGCTTCCTATTGTGTTTGTAATATTTATTTCGAACTGAGCACTTAGTTTGGATGTATTTGTTTGTGAAGATAGTTGTTGAGAAAGAAAGTTGCGAAGTTTATTTGTGTTTATTTGTGAAGTTTGGATGTGTTTATTTGTGAAGTTTTGATGTGTTTATTTGTGTATATTTGTGAAGTTTGGATGTGTTTATTTGTGTTTATTTGTGAAGTTTGGATGTGTTTATTTGTAAAGTTTGGATGTATTTATTTGTGAAGTTTGGATGTGTTTATTTGTGAAGTTGAGAAAGAAAGAAAGTTGTGAAGTTTGGATGTGCTTATTTGTGTTTATTCAATGAATCTGAAGATTGTTTCAAAGAATCTTGTGAAGCTTGTTGTGAAGAAAAGACTCAGCATCTGGCTGATTCAAAAAAAATATTCAGATTCAAGACTCGGTCTTTCGAAGACCGAGCTCAATATTACTAGACTCGGTCTTTGAAAGACCGAGTCTTGAAGCTGATTGCAAAACTTTGCTATCAGCTTTAAGACTCGGTCTTTCAAAGACCGAGTCTAGTAATATTGAGCTCGGTCTTTGAAAGACCGACTCTTGAGTTCAATCACTTCCAGAAACCAAGCGAGCCTCTGGAATTCATTGAACACAACAGTCGGTCTTTCGAAGACCGAGTTCAATATAACTAGACTCGGTCTTTGAATTCAATATAACTAGACTCAGTCTGTGAAATTTTTACTGAAGACTTGGTCTTCCAAAGACCGAGTCTAGTTATATTGAACTCGGTCTTCGAAAGACCGACTGTTGTGTTCAATCATTTACAGAGACTCGCTTGGTTTCTGGAAGTGATTGAACTCAAGAGTCGGTCTTTCAAAGACCGAGCTCAATATTACTAGACTCGGTCTTTGAAAGACCGAGTCTTGAAGCTGATAGCAAAGTTTTGCAATCAGCTTCAAGACTCGGTCTTTCAAAGACCGAGTCTAGTAATATTGAGCTCGGTCTTTGAAAGACCGAGTCTTGAAGCTGAGTATTTTTTTTGAATCAGCCAGATGCTGAGTCTTTTCTTCAAAACAAACTATCTTTCTTTCTCAACTTCACAAATAAACACATCCAAACTTCACAACTATCTTTCTTTCTCAACTTCACAAAAAAACTCAACATCCAAACTTCACAAATAAACACATCCAAACTTCACAAATAAACACATCCAACTTCACAACTTTCTTTCTCAACAACTATCTTCACAGCCAAATAACTTTGAAACAATCTTACTTGACAACAAACACTACAACAATCTTTGAAACAATCTTCGCAACGATATTAATAACTTTCTTTCTTTCTCAACAACTATGTTCACAACTTTTACAAAACTGAACACCACAACTTAATCACAAAATAAGGCCACACCACACCAATATCATCACTCCAACAATATCACAAAACTGATTCTCAAAACTGATCAGAACTTAACACAACAATATCACCACTCCACACCAACTTAACACAAAATAAGACCACCACAACAAACCACAACTCTCTACCACATCTACTTCACTACCACATCTTAACCACATCAATAATGTTGTTAATATCATCTTCACGACCACATCAACAATTTTAATTACTTCATCACAAACAGAAGAACATTTTAAAAAAAAACTACAAAATCAAAATAATTAAAAATATTACATCAACTACCAAGTTAAAAAAATATTACAACAAACTAACGATATTAATAACATCATAAGTCAAGGGTCAGGTGTGAAGAAGTTGGGGGGTTTTCGTTGTCGTCTACGACGTTGTGGAGTTGCTTGTGTGAGTGCGGACAACGGGATCTCCTGCTCTCCTTGAATCTCATCCCCAACGTCTTGTTGTTCATCATCCCCTTCAATATCAGGCTCTGCTTCTTCTTGTTCCGAATCACTTTGAAGTTGAGGTGGGGGCCTATGAACAGTTCTCTTTCGTCGTTGACCAGTACGGCCGCTGGTTCGATGTGTATTGCATCTAATGTTGCGCCCTCCCCCACAAGATCAGCTTGTGCACGGCAACACGATAACATCTCCCGTACTGTACCCTTCGCCTGATCGGTGATGTTGCTGTTCAACATAGAAACACATTTCTTGGCAAGGGACCAGGTCTCTTTCAACTGAGAAACATGAAAAGTTGAATTAGATGCACATACATATATAAAAACATATTGATATATAAACTTTGAAACTTTAAAACGAAACATTATAACTTACAAAGCCACGAACAGTGGATCCCTTTGGTTGGTACATCGGCAACCTCACGGAATGTTCATCTGCTGGTTCGGTTCCTGGTCGACGGATCGGTACAACGACTCCAGCAAGGGCCTGCAACGGTGGGGAAATAAACCGTCTAGTGCCTCTCTCGTACCAAGATATGTACACCCCATGCAACGAGAGGTCAAAAGGTGGAATGTCACCGATGATTTCTTCGAAACGGTGAACATTCCATCTCTGAACGTAACCGAAGAAGCAAGTGGCCCAGTTGTGTCCGGGTGTACGGCCCATTCCAGTGATGTTATGCATCTCGGCATTGAATGGCACGGTAACTGGAATCCCCTGGTGCAGACCAAACTGCCGTAACACCCTATCGGGATAGTAAAACTCAACAACCCCAAAGTTGATTAGAGGTGCTTTCGTGAGCCACAAATTACGCCTGAACGTACAGATAGGTGGCAGTCGAATCAGTCGCTCCTCTGTGTAAGGGGTCCACACCACACAGTCAGCGGCCAACCTATCGAGCTCATCGCGGTAGTATGTCAAGCATCTGTTGGGGTTGGCTGTCCATGTCAGTTTCCCTGTCCAGTACATACCGATCGGAGGTAGCATGTCAATATCTTCAGGAAGAACTTTCCAATGTTGGGATTGGATCCGTACTACGGGCCGACCAACGTGAATCCGCTCCCAACTCCATATCTGCAGTAAAATTAGAGGTCCATTCATCTGGTTCGAACCTATACTGCACAGACACAGACTCCGATACAGTGACGATAGTATTGCACTGCCCCAACTGTAACGGCTTGCCCTACCTAGGTCGGCGATTAAGGGCAAGAACATCAGTGCTACGGTATTTCCGGTCGAATTTGGAAACAAGACCGTGCCGAATAGCGTTAGAATATACGCCCTACAGTAGCACTCCACCTCCGCTGCAGATGAACCGTCATTCAATCTATCTTTGAAGGTGTCCTTCAACCCCTTTAGGCGGATAAATTTCCCATTTATCGCGCCGGCTTCCACTTCAACCCCTAAGTACTCCTCCACTATATACACTGGGTCGAAGTCCATCGATCCTGTGACCGCCTCTCCATCGATTGAAAGCCCGGTTAGTATGGCAACGTCTTGTAGAGTCACCGTCATCTCCCCGACTGGCAGGTGAAATGAGTGTGTCTCGGGCCTCCATCTTTCAAGCAGTGCTTCCAAAAGTGGACGATCGCACTTGATGGATGTCATCATGGCAATACCGTAGAACCCACAATCTCTAAGTATCTCGTGTATACGTGGGTGCACAGGTAGCGGATGACCAGTCCTAAAGCGGCACTCCGTAGCCTCGCCGTTCCAAACATACTGCGATCGATGCATCGGCTGGAGAGTGAGGAGTGAAGGGTCGAGTGGTCCGGGGCCTCCAGAAGGGATATATGACGACGAAGGGACTGAAGAAGAAGTGCCCGCCTCATTTGGATTGAATTCAACCTACATAACAATAACATTTACATCAATAGACCGAAATGAGGCACAATTCTATTAGAATAAACATTAAATTACTTACATTAGTAACATCGGTAGGAGCACGACCACGACCACGACCACGATCACGTCCACCGCGAGTACGTGATCTATCGCGACGTGGAGGTCTACTACTTTCTCCTACCTCCATGTTACCCCTTGTACGTGCCATTTACAATAGACTACAAATCCTACAACATCAACAAAAATGTTATTAACTTCACATTACCTAGATATAAAAATAAATTCTATATAACAATGCCGTTAATTCTCTAATTTTGGGTAAAAACTAGAGTATAACAAATTCAACAAATTCTATACATAACCTAGATTCTATAAAATTCTAAACAACTTAGATTCAACACATACTATACGGAATTCTATACAAAATTGATTCAACAACAAAATATTATTCGACAAGGTTATTGAACTCTTTCAACAAAATTCTATACAAAATTGAACTATTTCAACAAAATTTCTTTCAACTCTTTCAACAAAATTCTATTCATTCCAACTTCAATTCTTTCAACTCTTTCTTTTTGAACAAAATTAATACTAAAAATAACATCAATAACTACTGTACATTGTCAACAATAAGTCAAATTCAACTAATGAACTTCACAATAGCATCAACACTAACACAAATTTTGCTTAGCTACAACAACACTAACACAAAGCTTAAGAAACTAATGAACATAAAAAAATAGCAACAACACTAACAGAAAGCTTAAGAAATATACCTTAATCAGTAGGAGAATCCAAAGACGAAGACGAAATTGGCGAGAAGAGCAAGATCCTACAATCGAAATCTTCCAATTTTGGGTATTCGGGGTTTAGGGTTTCAAGAAATAATCGATTTTGGGGAATAGGATTGGGGAAAATCGAACTTGGATTATAGAGTAATCGGTTTTGGGAAGTTTAATGATCTATTAAGGAGTAATCGAACAAAAAGTTGTCGAGTACGATGGATTCGCTGAGGGAAAGAGCGAAGAAGAAAAAAAACTCTCAATAATCGAGAAGAAGAAGAAAGGGGATCTGCGGTATTAAAAACGCAAAGAGTCAAGACTCGGTCTTTCAAAGACCGAGTCTTGTGCAAATAGAGTCGGCCTTTGAAAGACCGAGTCTTGGTCTTTGATTTTTCAAAGCGCAAGACTCAGTCTTTCAAAGACCGAAAAGACCGAGTCTATTTGCACTAGACTCGGTCTTTGAAAGACCGAGTGGGGCAGTTTGGGAAATAAAAAAAAAAGTAGGGCGGTTTGGAAAAAACTTTGCAAAAATGGGTCGTTTTGGGAAAAAATTCCCATTTATACAGGGGAAAAAGATGAAAGCACTAGGAATATAAGTTAGTGAATAACCTCAGATGTAAAAAAAAATAAAAATAAATTAATTAATTAATTAAATTAAAATTAAAATTAAAATTAAAATTAAAATTTTTTTTTTATAAAAATGTTTACCTTCCCCGGCGTTTTTTCAAAACGCCGGAGAATTTTTTCCCCCCAAAAATAATAATAAATAAAAAAAAAATAAAAAAAGTATACATTGGCGTTTCTTAAACGCCGGGGTATATTACACCATTACCGGCATTTTCAAAAGCGTCGGTGTAGGCCGCCAAACAATCCCCGGCACGCATTCCACCGGCGCTTGTTGTGGCGCTTTTCCAAACGCCGGTAGGTTATTCACCGGCATTTATAAATGCCGGTGAAGCCCCAAAAAAGTGCCGGTAAAAACCTTTTCTTCTGTAGTTTGTTCATATTCTATATTTTTCTTTTGAAAAAAACAAAAATCAAAATTTCTCGTAAGTTGTATTAAATATCTCCAATAGTCACCTACCACACCTTGACTATCATTATAAAATATAACTCCATCATCATCTCACTATCAAATTATCATCTCTCAAAATTATCAACATTATGTATGCAATACAACCAGATACAATGGCCACCTTCTCCCCCAACAAATTTAATTCCTTTGCATGCACCTTCCGTTCCAAAAAACACATCGCCCATTTCCCTACTGAAATCTCATGCAAATCAACCAACAACTCCAACAATGAAGAAACCACAACCAACACTAGTCCTACTCCACCTAAACATGTCGATCGCCGAAACATCCTCATCGGCCTCACAGGCGCGACCGCAGGCCTAACCGCAATCAATCGCAGGGCCTACGGCAGCCCCATCATGGCCCCTGATGTCTCAAAGTGCGGACCTGCCGATCTACCACCCGGAGCCAAACCAACAAATTGTTGCCCCCCATTCCAATCAACCATCGTCGATTTCAAACCCCCACCGGTAACTACACCACTTAGGGTGCGTTCAGCTGCACATTTAGCCACACCTGAATATTTGGCTAAGTACCAAAAGGCTATCGAGCTCATGAAGGCTTTACCAGCTGACGACCCACGTAACTTCCTTCAACAAGCCAATGTGCATTGTGCATATTGTGACGGGGCTTACGATCAAGTGGGGTTTCCAAATCTTGAGATCCAAGTACATGATTCTTGGATATTCTTCCCATTCCATAGATTTTATTTGTACTTCCACGAGAAGATATTGGGGAAGCTTATTGGGGACGAGAGCTTTGCGTTGCCATTTTGGAATTGGGATGCACCAGATGGGATGAGGTTGCCGGCTATGTATACGGACAAGTCATCGTCTTTGTATGATAAGTTACGGGATGCTAAGCACCAGCCTCCGGCACTCATTGATCTTGACTATAATATGAGGGACTCGTTGCTTAGTGATGCCCAGCAAATCGATCGCAATCTCAAGGTAATTAATTAATACACGTACGTTTATGGTAAGTCATTCGTTGATGTATGATTTAGGCAAAGAGGTGTTTTTGTCATTGTACTGAGAACACGATGGACACATTTCTGACAGATAATGTACAGACAAGTGATCTCCAACGGAAAGACAGCACCACTCTTCATGGGATCTCCATATCGTGCAGGTGACCAGCCGGGCCAGGGTTCTGGTTCCCTTGAGAACTTACCGCACGGAACTGTGCACGTGTGGACGGGAGACCGAACCCAACCAAATGTTGAGAACATGGGGGCGCTATATGCTGCTGCAAGGGATCCAATCTTTTATGCCCACCACTCCAATGTTGACCGAATCTGGAGTGTGTGGAAGCAACAAGGAGGGAAGCATAAGGATTTTACGGATAAAGATTGGTTGGAAGCGTCGTTCCTCTTCTACGACGAGAATGCACAGCTTGTTAGGGTGAAGGTGAAAGACTGCTTGGACTCTGAGACACTAGGGTATGTTTGTGAAACTGTATCTGTTGATTAATTATCAATTATCATATATCCTTATCTTAAATAAGTATGATATAGAACAAAGTCTTTTATCTTAAAATTTTAAAGCTGCTGACTGCTCCATGTTAAAGGACATTTTCAGTCTTTATATATATATATATATAGAGAGAGAGAGAGAGAGAGAGAGAGAGAGAGAGAAGAAAGATAATTACAATCATTAATTTTCTGAGTATAGGAAAAAGGATTGAAATTTGATTCATTTTCATTGTTTTGTTAATATAATCAGTGTTAAATAGGGGTAAGAAAATCCTCTAAATGTTCTAGTTCATAACATTTCATTGACAATTGTCTCGTGTCATACCAAATCTCTTCAAATATTGACTGGTTGGCATTACAATTTTAACAGGTACAAGTACCAAGATGTACCGATCCCTTGGCTCAAGACTCGGCCTACTCCCAAATCTCTTTTTAAATTCAAGAAGCCTCTCTTTAAATCAAGGGATTTTAATGTACAAGATTTATCAGATGCATCAGTTGCACTTTTCCCTTCAGTTCTAAAAGCAGCAACTTCGACGACAGTGACTCGGCCAAAGGTTGCACGAAACAAGAAGCAAAAAGACGAAGAGGAGGAGGTGTTGTTGATAGATGGCATCGAGTTCTCAAGGGAAGCATACATCAAGTTTGATGTGTACATTAACACACCAGAGCACCAAGGGGTTGGAGCAGATTCAAGCGAGTTTGCAGGTAGTTTTGTGAATGTACCACACAAGCACAAGCACACCAAGAAGAATATGATGATAAAGACCAAGCTGAGGCTTGGAATTACGGACTTGCTTGAGGATCTTGATGCAGAGGGCGACGACAGCGTGCTTGTTACGCTCGTGCCTAGGTCTGGAACCGTGAAAATTGGGGGTGTCAAGATTGAATTCTCTTCATGAGAAGAGAATAGGTTTACAAATAATTATTATCTCAATTGGGAAATGTTTGTATTTGAGTGAAAAGTAATAACTATCAACATCATTGATATTTGTCAACCACTTGCAGTGCGGTTGACATGGCATAGTTTTTCTACTTAAGAGAGGTAGCATGTTTCATTCTGGTGTTAAACAGAATTAATTATGAATGTTAAAAAATCTTTTTTTTTCCAAAGTGGTCGGCTACTACTGAATACTACTCTCAGTTTTATTTCAACGCTAAATTTAGAAATTGATATACCAAAATAAAAATCAGCTAGCTCCATTATTACCGGTACTATAGACAAACCAAATTTTTAGTTAAGGTAAATTTTAATCGCACATCATGAAACCGCAGAATTGTCTAATTTTAGATTTTTTCTAAAACGTCAATATTTCGTCTCAAGATGCACATTTAAAAATTGTCCAAATTATATAAAATTTTGTTCCAGCATATTTTTTACAATGTAAATCACGTCCAACGGAGCCGATTTTCATTTTGGATCGTCAATTTTTAAATTTGGTATTAAAACAAAATTTAGAATAGTACTCTTATGCAGGGCCGGTCCTGAAATTTTAGGGGCCCGAAGCAAACTCTCAAAAAGGGGCCTCACATGTACCCAAAAAAAAAAAAACGATTCATGTACCCCCAATTTTTTTTTAAAAATTAAATTACTATAAAATACCATTCGACGACTATAGCAAAGAGGCAAAATGCTATATGCATTTATGTATTTTCTAAACAGTCATGACTGAGGATGCTCTTACTACTAAAATTTCTTAGTCTTCTCAAATCCTATAGCCGCAAGTATATTCGGGGCATGTCTCATTGTAATATTGTCAAAAAAATATTAAATCACTGCAAGTAATATATTAGTTTCTCAAAAAAAAATGCGAAAAAGAAAAAAGGAAAAAAATCAGTTAGGGAAACTTGAAAATCATCATAACCGTCCAGTGTCACATTCTCACTAAAAACCCTGGTCAATTCCCACCCCTGATTCTTTATTCCCTCTTCTAACTGCATTCGTCGCCGTCTCCCTCCAATTTGACCATCCTTTTCTTCCCCTTCTCTTTCTCTAAAACCATGCTGGTTCTCCTCTCTTCCCTTCTCTTTCTCTCTAAAACTCCAAACCCTCCAATCCCCCGATTCCAAACCCTAGATCTCGATCTCGTTCTCAATCTCGACTTTTCTTCATGGCGGAGTCCTCAATCGGCCTCCTCTTCCCTTTGCTGTGGGAGATCCATGTCGTCGCTGCCGCCGCCCTCTTCGTCGTCGTCGGGTTATCGTTTTTTATTCATATACCCCAATTTTATTTTATTTTTTTAAACGGGCGCCCTTTTTTGGGGGGGATTTGGGGGCCTGATGCAGTTGCATCGGTTGCATCAGGTCCAGGCTGGGCCTGCTCTTAGGAGTAGCCTAGCTCAACTCGTACTATTATTATTATTATTATTATATTTTATCAATTTCTTATTATATTTTTAAATAACATTAGTCTGTTGTACAATAGTAAGATTTGTATGTGCTATCCATATATAATTTGTGCTCAATATTGTAACTCCTATTTTCCGTATCTGTATTTTTATACTTTATCTTGCCCCATTGTACTCTCTTATCTATTTAAGATCCTGTATTTTATTTTCGTTCGAATAAAATTGTTATTTTGTTTCAACTAATTTTTTTTTGGTGCCTAAATCTTATTCAATTGTATATCTGCTCTGCTCTTTTGTGTCGTTCTTCATGAAGAACGAGCTGTTTCAACTCATCTATCTCTTTATCCCCATTTTTAATATAATTTGACCAATTCTCCAGTTGGATCTCCCTCGAAACGGATACCCTAATACCCATTAAACCGAAACCCTATACTATTTAAACCCTAGCCCCCTAACCCTAACCCTAAACCCCGACTACTGTGCAACCCCCTAACAACCTTCCGCCGTTTTCTCCTTCTTCCTCCAGTCTCCGCCTCCAATGTTCGAAACCCAATTCCCTACTCCGAACGCCTCTCCGTTCGTCCCCTTCACCCTCGTCAACCACCACCACCGCATCACCATCGCCAACACCCACCATCATCCCTACAGAACCTCCACCGACCTCTACCCATTTGCATTACCATCGCCTCATCTCCCCTTTATCACCTCGACCTCCGTCCATGCCGCTAACACCCCTGAACCACTTCTCCGCTCGCTCCTTTGTTCCGAACCCACAAGCAGAGCGTTGTGCCGTTCCCGTCGTTGCTGACGCCCCTCGACGACAGCACCGTCACAGTCATCGCCGCCTCTCTGTGGCTGTCGCAGTCACGCCGTCGCGTCACCACGTCGAAGACCCCGCCGCCGCCATCCTCTCTCTCGCTCTCTGTTTCGACAAAGAAGAGAAGGAAGCAGAAGTAGCCGTTGGGCGGGATCTAATCTCAACCATTGGATTGCATCAAGATTCGTGCAACTCAAACCGATCTGATCGCTGTCCCGTGTTTTGCCACAACGGATCCCGATTGCTGTTTCCTGTTCTGGCCCCGATCCGCTGCATTGGAGCGATCTGATTCGCTGGTTCGGTGTTTCGCTGTTTTGCCGTGCCGGATCGAGACTTGCTGTTCGCTGTTTTGGGGCTGATCTGGTGTGGAGGATTTTCCTCTACTGTTGGATTTTTGCACATGCTTCACATGTGCTTTTGGGAGACTTTGCCCGGAAATTTTTCGATCCCATTTTCTTCAACAATCGGATCTAATCGTCTTCAATCAAGGCAAGTATTCCTTTTGTACATATTTTTGTTCTAGTACAAGCATCTATTTGAAAATACTGCAAATAGTTAGAAATTGTGACTCCTCCTTGGCTCGTTGTTGTTGATCAAATATTAATCATATTCATAATCTTAAGAGTCACAATAATTTTATTGTAATATATTACAACTACTTGGACTCATTTTATCTCCTAAATACATGGACACATGAAATTAAGGAACCGTAGATTTATAGGCATATGTTATATCTTGTATGTGATGAACTTGCACCCACTAGAGTTGAAAAATAAATATTACTTGCTGTTTTGATAACCATTACTCAGTATTTATATCACACATTAACCTAGACGCCTAATTACCAATTATCATGCAACCTAAACATGTAAGACATTTCCACATGTTGCTGTCCTAGACCTTTCTATGATGTTTTGACCTCTTTAACATCAGAATCGGAACCTGAGCCCTGAACAATAAACGTAGCTCCAGATGTCTAGATGTCGATAGCCTCCGGAATTTTTGAATTCCAAGTTACGGTCTAGGAGATATCATAGTTTTGGTGCAGCAACCTCATGCTGTCCAGATTTGAGATTTTCGTTGTTCTTGATATTTTAATTTGTTTAGACCCTCGAACTTGAATCCTATCTAGCCTAAACTTATTCCATGTACATGAACCTGATTTCTTGACTTATTTCGCACACATATATGCTTGCTTAATAAGAAAATAATAAAAAGTAACAAGCCGGGGTTTAAAGGAAAGACCATAATAGTGGACAATATAGGTAAGTGTACTCAGAAGGGGGCCCACATTTTCCAGTACTCGGTTCATGAACCTGTTGCACTTGATGTATTCATGGAGCCAGTTACTTGGCTCATGAACCTGTTGTATTCATGGACCCACTGTGTGGTCCTTGATCCTATTAGTATTCACGAATTCGTTTCGTGAACCTGTTATTTAAATTCGTATTCATGAACCGTGCCTGCTTGATACTTGATACTTGATACCTGAGTACGCCGCCCTATAGACTTCATTACTAGGTCTAAACGTAACTGATTTGACTGTAGCAACTATATAGTAAAAGTATGGATGCATGAAGTGCTACCTAGATAATAATAACTACAAGATTTGAACATGAAACTTGAACATGACACCTGTTACTTGATACTTGATACGATACATGAAACATGATACATGAGACTTGAAACCTGAAACTTGAACTTGATACATGTTACCTGATACTCGACAACTTGTTACTTGAGACCCGGCACTTGAATATAATATTTGACACTAGACTTGAGACTTGATACGTGATACTAGACTTGATGCCTATCACTTGAGGTTAGATACCCTACTTGTTCACTTGTCACTTGCTCCATTATTATTATTGGTTATCCAGCCTGTTTACTTGAGTTGTCCTCCTTGCTAGCTAGTTCTTAGATTTCCAATACTTGTTGTATCCCTGTTACATTCTTGATTCCAATTCTTGTTCCACGTTATTTGTACTCGTTTTTACTATTTGTGGCTCTAGCTTGCACTAAGGACATTTTCTCTTGTTTTTTCCTGTTTTTCCTTTTTATATTTATTAAGCAGACCTTGGAGACGAGTTGTTTGCTAAAATTGGTGAACAGACATTTCAGGCTTCGCTTGGAGCAAGGACTTGTTTAAATAATTGTTTTTCTTAAGTTGTTTATTTCTTCTGCTGTATAAGACTTGTAACGGGCTTATGTTCCCGTGTTTTAACTTGATCCAGGCTTAAAACTATTTGGATATTATTCTTGTGTATTTAATTGTTTCTGTTGCTTAATAAATTATTCATGCATGCTTGGTTGTATATAGATCTTGTTATATTCTTGTTGTGATGTTGAGTCGATCCTACAGCTTATCGGTTGATGTTAAATTCATCCACTAGGCTTCGTCACGTGCTCGTATTCCATATTTTTGGGAAGCGGGGCGTGACAAGGTTTTTAGTGGTGGTATCAGAGCTCAGGTTTGGCTAATGTGTTAGTTTGACTAATACATTAGACAGGCTTGACTCAGTCAGGATTAACTCAACATTAAACATGCCATGCAACCACATGAATAATTTAATAATCAACTTGATCTGGACACAAGTCTTATCCCATTCATTTTGACCCACTTCATATTCAATTCTTTGATTCATTGCTTCCTTCCTTCTCTCACAGTCATCCTGATTTGTTGATTCCTTATTGGGTACAATTTATTCTTTCCGTACACATATTCTTTTGATTCCGATGCAAGCGATCTCTTATTTTCTGCTTGCCTCATTAATTCCTTCTTATTTCAACTCGTGTGTCGTTCATTGCTTTCTCTGCCTTGTATTCGTTATCATTTATTGATTCATATTGAGTATCATATTGGTTATTTCTTCCTTGCTATATTCTCTTCAATTCCGATTTTGCCCCTCGTCATTCTCCCTTCGTATTCAATTCCTTAATTTTCTTTTGTCCCTTCTAGTCATCTTTCTCTTTAACTCTTTATTGGGTGTAGCTTCATTTTTCTCCTACTTATTTTTCTCTATATAATTATTTTTCTCGAATACTTTCTATATTTCGATTATTAATTGTTATATTTATTTTCGATTTTCTTTAAAAATGTTTCTCAACAAAGATTTTGTTATTCCGAACAATGGTGTATTTTAACTTCACCTTTCATTTTTGACCGACTATATATTTCTACTGGATTATTTTGATAAGACAAATTCTTATTTTGTTGTATAATGCTATTATTACTACTACTATTATTATTGCTATTATTTCGTTATCATTACTAGTGTTATTATTGTTGTTACCACCATTGTTATTCTTATTGTTGTTTTCATTATTTTATTATTATTGTTAATATTAAATTATTTCTACAAAAATGTTGGACTCAAACTATATCTTGTCTTGCATTATTACTTTTACTAGTGTTGTTAATATTTTAATATTATTGTTAATATTATTATTATTATTTTCATTCTTTTTTGCGATTACTGTTATTATTATTGTTATGATCATTGTTATTATCATTGTTATTTTTATTGTTATTAGTATCGATATTTTGTTATTATTATTGTTATTGTTATTATTATTATTATTATTTTTTATCGTTACTATTATTATTATTATTAATCTGTTTTGAGCCCGAACATGCTCAATTTTATATACATTTCACTATTTCGGTGCAACCTAATGTCGAGATGGCAAATATGCAACTCGATATCAATGGAGGTAAATTGCAACTGGATATCGGGGAGGCAAAATGTGCAACCGAATACCTAGACGACAACCTGCAACCTGATGTCGTGAAGGCAAATATGCAACTTGATATTAAGGAGGCAAGATTTTCTACCTATTTACTAATTGATATTTCAAGACAATTTTTATTTATATAATGAAACTAAAGGTAAAGAAATATTTTCTTTATGACATCTTGTTTATACTATTACACTTTATGTTTCTATACAATTTGAACTCGTATAGTTGATTTTACTCTATTTTGTGTATAAAATTATTATCACTATTGTTATTATTATTGCTATTGTTTTCGTTATTATTTTTGGTATTGTTATCATTATTATTATTTCTATTACTGTTATTATTATTGTGTTTATTATCCTTATTGTTATTACTTCTATTATTATTACTGCTATTTCATTATTACTGATACTATACTATTATTATTGCTATTGTGTTCGTTATTATTATTATTGGTGTTGTTATTATTAATGTTATTACTATTGCTGCTATTATTTTGTTGTTATTATTTTTGCTATTATTGTTACTGTTATTTTATTATTGTTGATATTATCAATATTATTGCTATTATTTTTATTATTATTGTTATTATTTTTAATGCTAGTAGTATTTCTATTATTACTACATTATTTTCATGAATATATTAAATCCAACACTGTCGCGTATGTATTGTCAATATTTTTGATATTTTTATTTTATTATATTATTATTATTACCTGTATGATTATGATGATTTTGAATTCTGTTATTATTTTGTTATTATTACTAAACTTATTATTATCATTGTTATTATTAGTTTTATTATTGTTATTATTATTCTATTACTATGGATATTATTATCATTGATATTTGTTATTGTTATTATTTCTGTTAAAGCCATTAGTTTTGACCTGTATTATATCTTTTAATTATTTAGATTGAAGCTAAAGCCTTATATTCACTTTGCATTATTGCTTATCTCTATTTGGAGCCCATATTCTCTTTGGTTCTTGGTGCCTTATTCTTTTCTTTCTGCTCGGATCGTTGCTTGGTGTCACGTGGTCTACAACGACATATCTGGAGCTAGGAACGTCACCATCAGAGTAGCGCAGCAGAAATATGGTGGGCCCATAACCCACATGTCCCAGGATTCTATTGTTGCTTCTCCTTGCTTTGTTATCTTGCCCTGCTCTTTCCTTTTGATACTGCTTATTTTTCTTTCATGCCTTCCATTCGACATCATTATTATCCACTTCCTTATTTCTCTGGTGTTTCCCTCTGCCTTGCTCCTTCTCATTGGATTCTTTGTTTTGATTACCCCAAGCTTGTTTGCTTAGCCCTATCCTATGTACCGTCTAAGCAAATTTCGAGGACGAAATTTTTGTGTAAGGTGGGTAGGATTTGTAACTCCTATTTCCCGTATCTGTATTTTTATACTGTATTTTGTCCCATTGTACTCTCTTATCTATTTGAGATCCTGTATTTTGTTTCCATTCGAATAAAATTGTTATTTTGTTTCAACTCAATTTTTTTTTGGTGCCTAAATCTTATTCAATTGTATGTCTGTTCTGCTCTTTTGTGTCGTTCTTCATGAAGAACGGGCTGTTTCAACTCATCTATCTCTTTATCCCCATTTTTAATACAATTTGACCAATTCTCCAGTTGCATCCCTCTCGAAACGGATACCCTAATACCCATTAAACCGAAACCCTATACTATTTAAACCCTAGCCCCCTAACCCTAACCCTAACCCCCGACTACTGTGCAACCCCCTAACAACCTTCCGCTGTTTTCTCCTTCTTCCTCCAGTCTCCACCTCCAATGTTCGAAACCCAATTCCCTACTCCGATCGCCTCTCCGTTCGTCCCTTTCACCCTCGTCAACCACCACCACCACAGTACCATCGCCAACACCCACCATCATCCCCACAGAACCTCCACCGACCTCTACCCATTCGCATTACCATCGCCTCATCTCCCCCTCATCACCTCGACCTCCGTCCACGCCGCTAACACCCCCGAACCACTTCTCCACTCACTCCTCTGTTCCGAACCCACAAGCAGAGCGTCGCGCCGTTCCCGTCGCTGCCGATGCCCCTTGACGACAGCGCCGTCACAGTCGTCGCCGCCTCTCTGTGGCTATCGCAGTCATGCCGTCGCGTCGCCACGTCGAAGACCCCGCCGTCGCCATCCTCTCTCTCGCTCTCTGTTTCGACGAAGAAAAGAAGGAAGTAGAAGCAGCTGTTGGGCGAGATCCAATCTCAACCATTGGATCGCATCAAGATTCGTGCAACTCAAGCCAATCTGATCGCTATCCCGTGTTTTGCCACACCGGATCCCGATTGCTGTTTCCTGTTCTGGCCTCGATCCGCTGCATTGGAGCGATCTGATTTGCTGGTTCGGTGTTTCGCTGTTTTGCAGCGCCGGATCGAAACTTGCTGTTTGCTGTTTTGGGGCTGATCTGGTGTGGGGGATTTTCCTTTACTGTTGGATTTTTGCACGTACTTCACATGTGCTTTTGGGAGACTTCGCCAGGGAATTTTTCGATCCCATTTTTTTCAACAATCGGATCTAATCGTCTTCAATCAAGGCAAGTATTCCTCTTGTACATATCTTTGTTCTAGTACAAAGCGTCTATTTGAAAATACTGCAAATAGTTAGAAATTGTGACTCCTCCTTGACTCGTCGTTGTTGATCAAATATTAATCCTATTCATAATCTTAAGAGTCACAATAATTTTATTGTAATATATTACAACTACTTAGACTCATTTTATCCCCTAAACACATGGACACAGGAAATTAAGGAACCCTAGATTTATAGGCATATGTTATATCTTGTATGTGATGAACTTACACCCACTAGAGTTGAAAAATAAATATTACTTGCTATTTTGATAACCATTACTCCGTATTTATATCACACATTAACCTAGACGCCTAATTACCAATTATCATGCAACCTAAACATGTAAGACATTCCCACATGTTGCTGTCCTGGACTTTGCTATACTGTTTTGACCCCTTTAACATCAGAATCTGAACCTGAGCTATGAACAGTAAACGTAGCTCGAGATGTCTAGATGTCGATAGCCTCCTAAATTTTTGAATTCTGAGTTACGGTCTAGGAGATATCACAGTTTTAGTGCAACAACATCATGCTGTCCTGATTTGAGATTTTTGTTGTTCATGATATTTTAATTTGTTTAGACCCTCAAACTTGAATCCTATCTAGCCTAAACTTATTCCATGTACATGACCCTGATTTCTTGACTTGTTTCGCACACATGTATGCTTGCTTGATAAGAAAATAATAAAAAGTAACAAGCCGGGGTTTAAGGGAAAGACCATAATAATGGACAATATAGGTAAGTGCACTCAGAAGGGGGTCCGTGTTTCCCAGTACTCGGTTCATGAACCTGTTGCACTTGATGTATTCATGGAGCCAGTTACTTTGCTCATGAACCTGTTGTATTCATGGACCCACTGTGTGGTCCTTGAACCTGTTAGTATTCATGAATTCGTTTCGTGAACCTGTTATTAAAATTCGTATTCATGAACCGTGCCTGCTTGATACTTGATACTTGATACCTGAGTACGCCGCCCTATAGACTCCATTACTAGGTCTAAACGTAACTGATTTGACTGTAGCAACCATGTAGTAAAAGTATGAATGCATGAAGTATTACCTAGATAGTAATAACTACAAGACTTGAACATAAAACTTGAACATGACACCTGTTACTTGATACTTGATATGATATATGAAACATGATACATGAGACTTGAAACCTAAAACTTGAACTTGATACATGTTACCTGATACTCGAGAACTTGTTACTTGAGACTCGGCACTTGAATATAATATTTGACACTATACTTGAGACTTGATACTTGACACTAGACTTGATGCATGTCACTTGAGGTTAGATACCTTACTTGTTCACTTGTCACTTGCTCCACTATTAGTATTGGTTATCCAGCCTGTTTACTTGAGTTGTCCTCCTTGCTAGCTAGTTCTTGGATTTCCAATCCTTGTTGTATCCCTGTTACATTCTTGATTCCAATTCTTGTTCCACGTTACTTGTACTCGTTTTTACTATTTGTGGCCCTAGCTTGCACTAAAGGCATTTTCTCTTGTTTTTTTCTGTTTTTCCTTTTTATATTTATTAAGCAGACATTGGAGACGAGTTGCTTGCTAAAATTGATGAGCAGACATTTTAGGCTTCGCTTGGAGCAAGGACTTGTTTAAATAATTGTTTTCCTTAAGTTGTTTATTTCTTCTGCTGTGTAAGACTTGTAACGGGCTTATGTTCCCAAATTTTAACTTGATCCAGGGTTGAAACTATTTGGATATTATTCTTGTGTATTTAATTGTTTCTGTTGCTTAATAAATTATTTATACATGCTTGGTTGTATATATATCTTATTATATTCTTGTTGTGATGCTGAGTCGATCCTACAGCTTATGGATGATGTTAAAATCATCCGCTGGGCTTCGTCACGTGCTCGTATTCCATATTTTTGGGAAGCGGGGCGTGACAAATACTATCAAAGATCGTTGAAGCACTTGGTCACACACTGGTCAACATTCCTTTTTCTTAATTAGGAAAAATGCTAAGTGTGCCACTTTTAATTTACTATTTTGTTATTACTCATAAAGAGGAAGTCCATGTAAATACTTTTAAAAAAATTGCTCAATCTCTATGGGTCTGTTTGGAAGGCGTGAAGTGCACCCAGGATTTAAAAACGAGGGAAGTTGGATGGCCTGAATTCGAGTTGAAAATGGAATCCTACTGTAGCGTTAAAAGAAATCAAATGAAAATCCTACGAACTCAGCTGTAGCGCTCCTGTAGCACTTATTTAATTATTTTTCTCTCTTACCTTTTTACTTTATCCAATCAAATAATTTTACCTAATCGTCTGCAACTACTCTCTATCCTTATTAATGAAACAGGGTGGTGTTATTCCACATTTTCCTTCAAAAAAAAAAAACTACTCTCTATCCTACAATAATATAATATAATTACATTCAACTAAACTACCTTTTTAGAACTCAAATCTACAGTTTTTTTTTCTCTACAGTAATCTTATAATTTTTGAAAAGTTTAATGTGCAACTAAACACACCCTATATATAAGTAGTGATGTTCATCGGTGCGAAACCGAACCGAACCGAAAATAACCGAACCGAACCGAAATTTTTGGTTTGGTATATTTGAAACCGAAATCCGAACCGAAAATGATAAAATTTGGTTTGAACCGAACCGAATTTTATCGGTTCGGTTCGGTTAATAACCGAACTAACCGAACTTAGGTTGGAATAATTTAGATGACATCCTGCAGACATACATTCACTGACCCTATTAAAGAAACAGTGAATCTTCTCGTCGAATTATTGCTTTGCATGTTTCTGTCAGTAATCTCACAATAGATATACAAAATTAAAGGAACAAAATGTAAGAGACCGAAGAAAGTTGTCAATAATCGTTGAACAATTTAGAACATGAGACAAAACATGCTATGCATTCTTGTATAAAGTTCCACATAAGAATCAATTGATCAGCTGCAAGCAGTCTCAAAAATCACTAGTAATAAAAGAAATGATGAACACTGCAACTGATGTTAGTCAACGGCTAAACTTGCCTGTCATTAGAATTGCAAAAAACCACTCGAGTTTCAATCATTAACTATCTCAACTACAATGAAAATGCACGTTTTTTTGCACCGACTTCCGACATACAATGAAAGATTTGTATAAAGTTACAACTGCAGTCAAGGGAATGCGACAAAATATATATTACAATCCCTTGCCCACTGCTACTCATTCAATATTACCATCAGATGAGAGCAAAACATACAACACACATTTTCAATAATTTACACGCAAAACCTACTAGGCAATATACAAGACAGACAGGATACTTATTCCAACTATACTGGCTTAATTTCATTTGTACATCATCGCCACCTCTAGCAGCTTCATTTGTACATCATCGCCACCTCTAACAAACTCACATTCTAGGGGTATAATTTATTTTAATCCAAAAAAAGTTCGGTTTTTTGTTCGGTTCGATTTATTTAGAAGCCAACCAAAAACCGAACCGAACTCTCTAAAAAAACTTCGGTTTGGATCAAAACCGAACCGAAAACCGAAAAACCGAACCAAATTGGTAAATTTCGGTTCGGTTCGGTTCGGTAATCGGTTTTAACCAAAATATGAACAGCCCTATATATAAGTGTAGTAATATCAAAATAGGGAAAATAGAGTGACATAATTAGCATTGCTCTTTTCTTAAAGCCATCGGTCACATGTCAAGCTTAATCATCTTAAAAGCAAGTCTGTCACCTTGTTGATATTATAATCCCTCCCTCATGCAGACCAACGAAGGGATGAGTGACAGATTTCAAACCCATTAGTGTTCTTAACTGCTGCATTGAAACTTGATGTTAGGTTTTATTTTTTACTGTTTGGTTTTGCTTAATTTGTAGGCAAGTGTGTCTAAATACATTCCCTGACAAATAAATAATGTATATGACTAGGATGCCCAACAAAAAGATAAGGGAGCTAGAAATAATATAGCCAAAAGCATGCCCAAGAGAAAAAATCATGCAGACCAACGAAGGGATGAGTGACAGATTTCAAACCCATTAATAATAGACAATTGTAAAGGACTACGGCACGACTGACATCTTTAAACAAAAAAACGTGGTCAAAGTTTGAATACGTTCTAATCAGGAAACGTGCAGACTGCTAAACTGGGGGTTTGTTAGGACTTTTTAAGTTTTAATATGAAATTCATGCATGTGTTTAGGAGGATACGACTAATTAACAAACTTGCATAAGTCTAAGTAAAATATTGAGTTCACTTCGTCCAAGACAACTAAATTTTTTTTTGAGGTAAAAATTAAATGTCCAAGACAACTAATTTCAAGAGGTGAGATCTGAACTTAGATTAATTAACTCGGCCTATATGCGCGCCGATTAGGATGCTGATGATCCTCTTAAGTTTGCTAGTACTTATTAGTGCAGTGCAAGTGGTTTTGGTTGGGTGGACATTTTTTTTTTTTAATTTTATTTTTTTATAGGGAAAAGGTAGAATAAGGCCACCCTGTTTTATTAATAAGAAGTTAACAAAACAATCCCAGCATATTGGGTGGACAATTCTACATAGGGCTTTACTTTTATTTGGGTTTGCTATCGAGACTACCGTATATGAGATTTCTTTTGTTTAACATTAGAATTTAAATAATCGGTACCATTTCTTTTACATTTTCTAATATGGAATCTAGCTACTTGTTTAAATTTTTTAATTTCATGAAAATGAAATAAATGACTTTTAGTCACCTAGGACGCTAAAACAAAAATGACAATAAAACAAAAAGAAACATATATAAATAACTTGGTTCCGTCGAGAACACGCAGACGCCTCCTCATGCACAAGGTCGAATAGCTGATGTGGAGCTTCCGAGGTCTAAAACACATGCTTTGTGTATGGTTCGTTGTTTTGAAAATTCATTTTAAACATAGTTTTTGGAAGAAAAAAAATTATAAAGTTGTTTTTGTGATTTTCGAAAACGGAGTATTGTTTGGTAAACTTTTTTCATGAAACAGTTTTTTCAAAATTAAAGTATAAAAGGTGTTTGATAAACTCTATACAGTATGTATGTATGTATATAATCCGTAATCATGTATATATGTATATACATAAATACTCTATATTGTACACTATTATATATAATATATGTATGGGTTTGGTTGTATGTATATACAGTATATATACTCTGATACATACATGTTGTATACAAATACATACATACATATTGATACATACATACTGATATATAATAATATAAAATAACTATAATAATATAAATGTAATATTAATATATAATAGTTATATATAAAAAAATTTATTATATTAATAATATATTATATAATAATATGTATAATAATATCTAATAGTAATATATAATAATAATACTATATAAGAATAATAATAATAATAATAATAATAATAATAACAATAATAATAATAATAATAATAATAATAATAATATATTCTAATAATAGTATATATAAAATAGTATATATGAAATAATAATATATTATATTGTATACTATTATATATAATATATAATATATGTATGGGTTTGGTTGTATTTATATACAGTATATATACTTTTGATACATACATGTTGTATACAAATACATACACACATATTGATACATACATACTAATATATAATAATATAAAATAATTATAATAATATAAATGTAATATTAATATATTATAATTATATATATATATAAATTTATTATAATCTATATAATAAATTACAAAGAAAGCTATCAAGTGGCTCACAATCAATCCCCCCAAAATCGAAGGACCATATTAAACCTCACAAAACACATTTTCCCTCCAAAATTTCAAACCCATAAAACAAAATTTTCCCCCTAAAAAACTCATTACTTTATTACTATCTATCTCTTCTCTCTTTACTTTTTCATATTTCTCTCTTTCTCTCTCTCTACCTCTTTATCCCATTCTTTCTTTATTTACTTAGAAATTTAGATTTTAAGATATCGGTTTTGTAAATTTTCAGAATTTTAATAGCAAATATCTTTTCAATAATTAAATTTCATTATTTTCCACACTTAAAGTTCTAAGAAGTTGGATTTTATACCCCATTTATAATTATTTTTCAACATATACTAATGGAAACATAGACTTTTATTTATAACTAATTATTGTCATACTATTCAAACTTGAGCTACATAATTATTGTTTTACTGTTTACATGGCTTTTCGTGTTTTGTATCGTTCCGAAGACGTGCCGTAGGCACGTGCCCACGGGCAAATCTAGTAATAATATATTATATAATAATATTTATAATAATATCTAATAATAATATATAATAACAATACTATATATAATAATAATTATATTCTAATAATAGTATATATGAAATAATAATATATTATAATAATAGTATATAAAAATAATAATAATAATAATTATAATTATAACAATTATAATAATATATGTGTAATAGTTATATATACAACAATATATTATAATAATAATATATTTTATAACAATATACAATAATATATAATAGTAATATATAATAATAATAATAATAATATATATATATATATATATATATATATATATATATATATATATATATATATATATATATATATATAACAATAATAGTATATATAAAATTGTATTTGTGAAATAATAATATATTATTTAGTAATAAATATAATAATTATATATATAATAATATATATATATATTATTATATAAATAATCTATATAATAAAACACAAAGAAAGCTATCAAGTGGCTCTCCTTCAATCCCCTAAAAAATTAAAGGCCCAGATCTAACCTCACAAAACATATTTTTCCTCCAAAAGTTTCCCCCCAAAACTCAAATTCAAACCCCCCCACCCAAAACAACTCATACATTTATTTAATTATTCTCTCTTTCTCTCTCTCTCTCTCTCTCTCCCTCTTCTATTCAAAAAATTTAAGAAAATAAAAAAAATTTAAAAATTTAAAAATTTAAAAATCTTCAAAAAATCAAAAAAATCATATAATATATTTTTTGCTGGATCCCCAGAAGTTTCTCACATAATATATTTGTCACTTTAATTAATTTGTTGGACCTCCAAAACTATTTTATATGATCAAACAAGGTGTACCGCTTCGAAAACGTGCCGTAGGCACGTGTCAACGGGCAAACCTAGTTATTATATACAATAAGATGTATAATAATAATAATAATAATAATAATAATAATAATAATAATAATAATAATACACATCATACATATACATACATACTATATACATACTATATACATACATACTGTATACGTACATAATGTATACCTATATACATATTTATATACAAATACTGTATGTTGGTTGGGAAATGAAAAACTTAATTATCTCAGAAAACAGGTTTTTTCTGTTTAAAAAAAAAAACTCATTTTAAACATAAGTTATGAGTGTAAAATTTTTAAATGAGTTTTCAAAAAATTTGTATCCAAACAAAATTGCCCCATGTTTTGCCCTATGTTTTGATTTTAAAGACTGAAAACTGTTTTTAAAACCCGATCCAAACACACCCTTAGCCTCCCATTTGATCTCCCATATGTTGAACATAAGTAGTTATCCTATTGTAGCTCCTTGGAGGTTGGAACAAAATGCACTGCCGCTCGTCTAAGATCCCTAAGCAGCTCAAATTAATCTTGAAGAAGAGGGTCAAGTGAACAGGGCCGACCTTGAGTTCACATGAGCTCATGACGATCGCCCACAAAAATAAAATTTGTTGACCTCTAAAAATATATACAAATTATAATTTGACTTCATGCACAAAATACATATATATAGCTATACGGAAAAAGAAAAAAAAATTAAGAGCCCCTAAAATGCGCAAAATTGCACGGGGGGGGGGGGGGGGGGGGGGGCATCTTCCTCAGGGCCGGTTCCGCAAGTGGGGATCTGAATCATTATACTGTTGAATCACCTCTTCACCCCTTTAAATCGTTACATCTTACATATTCTCCCTTTGTAGAAAAAAGGTTGAAATGGACAGTTGGTTTTAAAATACAGGATAATAATAAGAGAATAAAAATAAACAAATAAATAATAGTCCACTTAGTTTTATTCCAATTACGTTACCAGATGTAGCCTTAAAACTTTAGGGGTTCTTATCTAAAAGTAGAGTAGTACCGTCGGCATATGAAAATTCAAAAGCTTCTCAACGAATCCACCGCCAAACCAATCGCCATATTCAACAGAAAATTACATATAATATACCATAACTTAGAAAATCCACAATGTTTTTTTTAATAAAAGATGACCGCAGTCATCGTTTCATTAAAGAGATTTAAGGAAACAAAGTAGTACAAAGTCCATCTTACTCGGACAACATCAAAAGAAAAGAAAAACAACAACATAGATCGACATCAAAATAAAGATAGACATAAATTAAAACCAAAAGAACATTGACACCAAAAGAACATCTGCCATCGCCCCCTAGCTGGAGTGCTGGATCGATCTGTCGTACCCATCTAGAGGCAGTCTCCTCCCTAAGCCCTCCACCTTAGCTATTCCTCTTCGTTGATCCTCCTCCTCTTAGCAGCTTCCTCCGCACCTGCCCAATCGTGAATCAACGAAAAAATTTTATTCATGGTGAAATGTAAAGTGTATGAGATATTTCTAAAAATGAAATCATTTCTTTCAAGCCACAGGTTCCACATCGAAGCTGCTACTGCTATATCCCAAGCCTTAATATCCCCAGTCCTAATGTAACCCTCTCTAATAGATCCCCAAATGTCAGCTATTGAATTCGGTACCCGATCAATCCCAAAACCCCTACAATGTTACTTCTCATGTATGAGAAAATAGAAAAAGTAGAAATAGAAAATAGGAAAAAAGTCTGCAGTGATCGTTTGCTAAAAATTTTTCAAAAAATAACCAGACGAAATATGTTGTCGCGTCCCTCCAATTTTTTTTTTTGCGTGGGACAGAACATGTTTTCAGTCTCTCCAAAATTTTTAAATAGTTAATTATTAATTAATTAGTTATTAAAATAATACTAATATTTAATTAATTAGTGATTATAGTCTAATTAATGGGTTAATTAATCTTGAAAGGGACATCTTGCCAACAAACGGGACATGTTGTCCCGTTTGTGATCGGACGGGACAACATGTCCCGTCCCTTGCAAATTTTTTTTTCAATTTTCTTTTAAATTGAAACAGAACAACATGTTCCGTCTGATATTTTAAAAAAAATTCGGGACGAAACAACTTGTTTCGTCCGATGAGATTAAAAAAAAGAAAACAAGATTGCGACGGAACAACATGTTCCGTCCCCTATAATTTGAGAATCTTCATTTCGTTTCTCAAATTTGAGAATCGACTGTAGCAATTTTGTCAAAATATGGCAAAATAGCAAACGACTGCAGACCTTCGTTTCTCATAAAATGAGAATTTGGAAAAAATAGCAAATGACTGTGGATGCTCTTAGAAATATGACAGATTTGTGTTTGATTCTCATTTCAGAAATGTTATGTCTATCTATCTTTAATCACTAATCTCTAATATTTTTATTTTTATTTTGAAGAAAATGTGGAATCTGGCCACCTTGTTTCATTAATAAGAGATTAATAAAACATACTCAGAAAACTGAGCCTACTATAAAAACCTAAAACATAACAAAAGTACATAAACACCACCCCGAACATGGGGGGTGGGACAAAAAAAAACATTGCTAAACTGCAAGTCAATACATCAGATCCCCCCAACAAACCCTGGGGTGGTGGGTATCAATGAACCTAGTGGATCGTGTTGTGCTGGCTGGGTGACGGGCCCTCTTATTAGGCCCGCACTCACTGAGTTCGAGCTCCGAAAGCATGGGAGAGAAAGATCAGTTTGGATGTAATCTCTAATATTTTAATAGAAGAGTTTGTCACCAAACAAACTTCATTTGTAATCAAATAAATACATGCATTATAACTAAACAAACACGTGTAATGCACAGGCATAACTAATATACATGAGTTCTTAGGTTCGATGTCAGACAACGTCTAAAATTTTTAAAATATATATATATATTTATAAAGACGTACGCCACACGTGTAAATTACTAGTCTTTAATCTCTACTATTTTAATGGGAGAGTTGGGGTTTGTAACAAACAAACCCTAACTTTGTAACTATATAAACATGTATAATATACGTTAAAACTATATCCAACAAATATAAATATGCACCGCACGTGTAGCCCAAATGAAAACATTCAAATATAAACTATTTTTTTCTTATTCAATATGTATTCATCTAATTTGATGACTTTACTTTTTTTCGACGTGCATCGCACGTACATTATACTAGAAATATTATAATGAGAGAGTTGGGGCTGTCATTTGTTGACATTCAACCATCCAATCTTAACCAATCATTTTTTTAGTGAGAGTTATATTAATCATTTATTTACTCAACAGTTGTTAGTTACCATAATATCCTCAAAGTTCAAATTAATTTACGACATAATTATTTACAAAAATGCCACTCATATAAAATAAAAGCTTGTGCCACTATGGGTAATTTGTAAAAAGCATGTGATGAGTAAAGGGAGGTCTCAAGTTCGAGGCCAGATTACGTCGTATTATTTAATATATAAAAAAATTAATTAGAATGTGCATCGCACGTGCAGATTACTAGTAATATTATAATGAGAGAGTTGGGATTGTTATTTGTAGACATTCAACTATCTAATCTCAACCATTCATTTTTAAATGGGAGTTATATTAACTACTCATTTACTCAAATGTTGTTAGTTACCATCATATCCTCAAAGTTCAAATTTATTTACAACCTAATTATTTACAAAAGTATCACTCATATGAAATAAAAGTTTGTGCCACTAGGAGTAATTTGTAAAGAGTATGTATGAGTAAAGGGTGTAGGGCCCCAAATTTCTAATATGATATCTCAGAAATACGTGGCACAATTTCCAGCATCAACTTCAATTGCAATAGTAAACATAGCCAAAAATACAGATAATTTTTATTTCAACTTTTATTACATCACTTATTTACAAAACACAGCGAAATACAAAACACCTTGAATTACAAAACTTTCTTTTACAATACTTCTTTTACAATTTACATAAACTCTATTATCATTCAAGCACAAGCATCCAAATCCCAAGCTATAAGCACCTACCAGTGAAATATGAGGCTAGAGATAATCCTAACCCCCAAAACTACAGGGGTCGGCCTTAACGGTGTGAGTGACATCAAAAGTAAACAACATAAATAAAACAGAAGGCATAGAGTCATCAACAACATGTATTAATAGCAATAATAAATGAAATAAGAAATAACAATAAAGAAAACATGAAAACATCAAGAAATATGAAATAGTAAATAGTAAGACATGAAAACATTAGGTGAATCTAGACTAAGTGTCAAGTATAGGAAAAACAGAAAACAACATGCATAAAACCAAGGCGAATCTAGACTAAGTGTCAAGTATAGGAAAAACAGAAAACAACATGCATAAAACCAAGGCAAGAAAACACAAATGCGATATGATGATTATCTAATGCATACTTGTCGGATTCTATGCATTCCATATTACATAGGTCCGGTGCAAGCCCTTAACGATCTCCACTTTATGGGGTTAAATACCTCGTTATGCAACTAATCCTACTACGGTGATGGAAAACAAGATCCAGAATACTTCGCGAATAGGCACCACAGCCCTCGACGCGTAAGCATCATGTAAGAATAGCTCTAAAACTGGAGAATCACCTCCCAACCGTGTACCCCACGAATAGGCTTGCGAGGCCTTCGACGTGCAGATACATCGAGTACATCCCATGAATAGGCCCGCCGACCCTCGACACGCGAATACACCCTGTATGCTCCGTGAATAGGCTTGCAGACCCTCGACACGCGAACATACAAATGTCCTCTCGAGACAGGACAACAAACAGTCCTAGAATGCATCTGTTGGACTAACAGACCAAAAACATTTACTTATGTTTCCCAAGTTCCATCACATCTCCACTAGTGCATGTCCTTAAGTTGGTTATTATAAAAACACAAAAATCCTCATATCTAAAGTTAGTGTATCCTGCCGGACTTAAATTCTCAACAATAAATCCAAGACCCCGCAGGTCTAAATCCACAAAACTTATCTGCCAGTTCACAGGACTCCTACTCAACTCCTAGATAAAACACAACTCATCCATCAATACCAAAACTTTCAATAAAACTCACAAATCCATCGTCAAAACGATTATATGAAGGAACTTCTTAAATCCACAAAAATCCAAATCTTATAAAAAATTCCAGAATCCAAATAAAATATTAAATTTATTAAATAACTGAAAGTCATATTTTTAAGTTGTAGAATATCACAAAACATCAATTCCTTTGAAAATACGTATAACTCAAATAAGGTCCAAAAGAATACATTTAAAGCTCCAATATAAATCTCTATAAAACATTTTTAATCTGTAGCAAAACATCTTTTAAAACAATATAATATTGAAGGAACAATCTATCAAGATAAACATCAGAAAACTCAAGAAAACAGCAGTTAGAGCGGTAGCAGTCGACTTCATAGGGTAGTCAGTCGACTGTCCCGTGTGAAATCCAAACCCAAGAAAATATCAAGCACTGCAGTGGCAGTCGGCTACGTACTGTAGCCAGTCGACTGTCCCGCGTAAAATCCAAACTCAAGAAAACATAAATCAGAGCAATGGTAGTCGACTGTGTAAAGTGGTCAGATGACTGTCTCGCATGAAAATCCAATACATCAAGAAAACACAAATCTGAGCAGTGACAGTCGACTGTATAAGGTGGTCAGTCGGTTGTCCCGCCTAAAAATCCAAAACCTCGAGAAAACATGGCAGCCAGGATCGCGACGGTCGACTGTTGAAACTTACTAGTCGACTGTCGTACCTACAGACTACAGTTTTAGTTTGTGCACATTTCCATCGATACAGAATTTTACTTTATAAAAATAAAATATGTAAAAGGTACATTTCTGATATGGTCAAATATGACTTGTAGGGTATATAAGAGTCCACAAAAACAAATCAAAACCACTTCAAATTAATAAAAGTATCAATTTGTTGAATTTCTTCAAAAATAGGACATGAACATATACATCTTCAAAAATAGAGTTTTTAAGAATCAATTATACATCGAAATAACTTCGTATTATGTTCCAAACTGTATCAATGCCAAAATAAGTTAATCTATAATAAAAATCCATAAAACACACAAGGATTCAATTTCTTCAAAACCACAAAATAGGATATTCATCTAAAAATGTTTGTGCATGTTTGTGCACCAAGAAACTCTGCAAATCCATCAATTAAAAATAACAAAATATTCGGATTAAAACTTAGTATTTGAGCAAATTCAATTTCAAGTAAAAACTTCACAAAATCACGGAATCCCCAAATTGATCATAATGCATAGATCCAAATCTAAACCCCTTTCTCAAAACTCCAAGACTTGATTCTTAGATTCAGTTTGCCATTAAACACATCCACAATCATTCACAATAATTTTTTCATGCATATGAGCAATTATAACAATCACTAATCAAGTTTCTCCTCAACGAAAAGCCCCCAAATAGAGTTTATGCATTTATACACAAGTAAAGGTAATCTTTTTATCCACTTTTATGTAATATTATCATACAACACATCATGATAAGTCAAAACAACAAGTATATGAAGGAAAGCATCTTACTCATGATTTCTATTCTGTTCTTTAACAATCTCAAGTCAACAAATTAGGATTTCAATCATCAATAGTGTAGTTTTCATGAAAGGATTCTTTTAATTCATCTACTCATCAAAATTTCACATATTTTTATAAAAACTCCTAGCATGCTTTCTAATCAGTAGATCATCACGTATAACACACATAAAACAAAACAAAACAAAATATGTCACTCACCTTGTTGAAGAGATCAAACGAAGATAATAAAGCAATACGAAAAATCCCTCCTTCGCAAGAAATCCAAGATCTTTTGCTTTAAAACTCCAAGAAAATAAAATAACGAAATCCCTTGTATTGTGCAGCGAAAGATGGCTGCACTCCACCCTTAGGTCGGGATATTAGGTTTAGGGTTTTGTAAATAAATTTGTAAAAATACATCTTTTAAATATATCCTTCTATATATAAATCTCTATACTTGGAAACCAAATAAAACCAACTTAATTGAGTTTTAAAAACAAAACAAACTCTTTATAACCAGCCGGCACTGTTTGAAAACCCAGAAAAACGAATTTACACTTTTACCCCTTTAAATGGCAAATTTGCAAAAATATCTTTTTTTTATCAAAACTTACAAAATAAACTAAATTTATTAAAACAAAAAGTAAACTCTTTACCTCTGAGTTGACTAGGCATCACACCTAGCCCAAAAATCTGAAAATGTGGAGTTTTAACCCCAAGTGGTAATTTTGCACAAAAGTACATCTTTTTGTAATATTTGCAAATAGGTCCAATAAATATCAGAAAAATCCAGAAAATTCACAAATAATATCTAATAATAAATAATGATTTTCCACGAAATAGTTTTCGATTTTGAACTTCCCAATAAATTATTTGCACGTGCTTTGCACATGTAAAAAGATATTTTTTTAGAAAAATATTTATTAAATCTCCAAAAATCATTTAAATTCATTTATTAATCTTTAAAACAATGTTTAAAAATCTGGGGTATTACAAAGGGATGTCTCAGGTTCGAGGCCAGATTACGTCTTATTATTTACTTTATAAAATAAATAAATAAATATTTAGAACGTGCATCGCACGTGCAGGTTACTAGTAATACTATAATGTGGGAGTTGGGGTTGTGTAATTTATAAATAAACTGTAATTTGTAAACATTCAATCATCTAATCTCAATCGTTCACTTTTAAGTTGAGTTATATTAAATATTCATTTACTTAACTGCTGTTAGTTACCATAATACATTCAAAGTTCAAATTTATTTACGACATAATTATTTACAAAATTGTCACTCATATAAAATAAAAGTTGGTGCCAGTAGGAAGAATTTGTAAAGAGTATGTGATGAATAAAGGGATGTCTTAGATTACATCTTAATATTTACTTTATAAAATATATATATTATAAGATGTGTATCACACGTGCAGATTACTAGTAACTATTATAATGGGAGAGTTAGAGTTTGTAACCAAACAAATCCTAACTTTGTAACGAAACAAATCCGTGCAACACACGTCTGAACTAAATCCAATAAATATACATGTGCCCTGCACGTATAACAAAAATTAAAATATTCAAATGCCTCTGCGTCTATTCCTCTCCTTCATGCCTCCCCGTCTATTATTCTTCCTCACTGTTCCTCTTCTTCTCTCTTGTATTGCTGACCCCCTCTCTCCCCACCGCTCCGTCACCCCCGCCATGCCTCCCCTGTAACGCCCCGAATTCCAAATAAAACCGAATTTGATATTCCACAAGATCTTTACACTTCACTTCGTACAATTTACAAAGAAATTAAAACTTTTCATCATGCATCAGAGGTCTTTATAATGTTTACACAGCGGAAAATAAAATAAATTACAACAACGAAAATAATACACAACTTGTACAACTATATCAGTGTAATTAATCAACAACATCATAACATTTTTACTTCTTCATGAAAATGTCCATTACCTTCATAATAAGATGTGGGCACGTCAGTTACTTACAACTGACGAAAATGTTATACTTGGCTATCCTCTCTATGTCGTACATATAACGATCTCAATACTTTAACAAATTACAAACTTAAATGAATAAAAAGTGTTAAATGTGACTACGCTAAACATGTAAGTGTATGCGATGCCTTAATGCCTAATGCACACATTTTACACTAGGATAACTCTAATGCATACTTGATCGAATTCTATGCATCCCATACTACATAGGTCCGAGGGCATGTACCTACGTACTCCACAATAAAAGGGTTCGATCCCTTGCCATGACAAACTACCCAATAGTAAAATAAGGTTGAGACGTTCCACGAGTATGGATCCCAGTCCCGGAGAACCGCCACAGCAAGACCCCTGCCCGACTGTTGTACAGACTCCTCGTCGTGTAAACTTTCCGCAAGTGTCCCTCTAGCCCCGGTATATGTATATACTTTGGAGTACGGAAAATTATCCGTCCGACTACGCATAGTCCCCGGATTTAATAAAAGCTCGTCTCCCACAAGACAACCACAATTCCGGAATCCTCTGCCCGACTGGGTCTATAGTCCCGGTGAACCACCGCAGTAAGACCACCGCCCGACCATAAAGAGAGCCCCACTTACGTTTGCCCAAGTTTACTACATCTTCACTTATGTGCCTAGTTCTTAAGTTCAAGACATGATTCAATTACAACCCTTAGAGTTAGCTTTAACCCCCTACCGGACTTAATCACAAACCGAGATAGCTCCATAGCCATATCTCAAAATATATCAATCATTTAATTTAACTTGCCGGTACTCGGGGCCTCACTACACCTCTAGATCACAATTTTTCATGTACTCGATTTCATGGGTACTCATACCCTTCAATAAACATGTCTTAAACTTAAAGTATTCTTATCTTTATCTTATTCACAAATTGATCAATGTCTTATCTTGACACTATTCATGATTCATTTATTCATTTATAATCTTTAGAAGCAAATAATTCGTTTCATGAACATAAATTCATCACTTGAAATCTTATTAGCAATTTAAGCTCAAATAGCAATTCATATCTTAACCCACATCAAATATTTCTTAAATCAAATAAGTGTATAATCTCATCAAGAGAAATCAATTCACATGAATAATTTACCGTTCTTCTAAAATAAATGTCATATACTCAAATAAACAATTTTGAAATCAATAACATATGTTCTATCTCAATTCCTCCTTTTATTTCTCAAAATATACCTGAAATTTTTTAAAACTATTTTTAATAAATCCTTATCATTTTATAGGAATATTATATATTTTTTTTCAAATTTCATTCACATTAAAAACTCTTAAAATTATTAAAACATCAAAAAATAAAAATGAGCTCACTGGGTTTCGAACTCAAGCCTAATGGTTTGAATAAATTTTAATGAGTATAAAAATGAGCCATATTATAATATAAACACAAATTTGTGAAAGTGCCAATTGGCATGGCTTGGGGGGGCCTGCCACTGGCCATTAGGTCTGCTGGCTTCATTTCTCGAAAGAGAAAAGGTAAGTGTTAAATATAGTCCCATATCGGAAGGTTTAAAGAATATTATAATATTAAAATATAATAGCCTATGATCAAGAGTCACCAATCAAGTTAACCACCTTTTGAGAGGCAGCCTGTGGTGGGCAGTTGTACTACATAATATCTAATTTTTCTTCTAAATTGTATAAATTGTCTGAGCTAGGGCCAGGGGCATTACATCCCCACCGCTGTAGCACCCCGAATTTCCAATATGAGAGCTTAGAAAATACGTGGCATATTCCCAGTGATCCACTTCAATATAACAATAAACACAACCAAACACCACTAAAATTTTTAACGTTCATTACAACAAAACTTTTACATATCACAGCGGAAGACTAAACAACTCAAAATTTACTCAACAGGTCTTTACAAATTAACACCAAACACTTAATAGTCCATTTATCCCAAAAGCTAACTCAAGCATCCAATCTCCAACTCTAAGCAATAACCTGCAACATGTGAGGCTAGAGTTGAACCCTAACCCCCAAACTAAAGGGGTCAGCCATAAATGGTGTGAGTGGCATAAAAATCAAAGAACAACATAAATGAACTTAAATCGTAATGTCCAACAAGTAATGACTAAAAATACCAAATAGAACAACAGGTGATACCAAAACCAAGTGTCAAATGTGGAAACAGAAAATCCGAATGCATAAAGATGAGTCAATAAAACACAAATGCTGTATGCTGACAACGATGACTACTAAGAGATGAAGATAAACTATGAGACTTTGCCCATGCTTGATAATCCCGGAAATAGATCCCACATCTCAGGTATTTTCCCTGGATAATTCAGGAGATCAACCCACATCTAAACATAGACTCATCATCAAAATAATATCCCAAGAGTGTCGCCTCGACTCTGATCATTCCGTAGGTCAATCTCGCATCTAAAGCCTTACTGAGGTGCATAACTCATGTCCCCTTCGTCATGACACTACTAGTGCAAGTCCTTATTATCTTTGGTTACTGAACAAATCTCCTAGAGTACTGTACCCCACCGGACTAAAAATCTGAATAACTGAAAATTCGCCTCAATGGGCCTCAACAAATAACTCAACACCGGTATACTAGGGTCACGTACCTCTAGAGACTCAAAATCAAATATCTAATCAAATTCCCACTAAACAAGTGGTTCAACTGAATATCTCAAAATCAAACACTGAACAAAATGTCTCAAAATCAAATACTGAACAAAATGTCTCAAAACCAAATACACAGATCCCTCAGTACTAGTCGACTTATGCTAAGGTAAGTCGACTGTCCAGAGGACAATTCTCCAGAATTTCACAAAAATAATCTAAGGCATATCAGTCGACTAGGAAAGTCATCAGTCGACTGCCCCGAGACAAATTCCAATAATCCTCAAGAAAATATTCTAAGTATTTAAGTCGACTGAAAGGTTCATAGGTCGACTGTCCCGAAAGGACTGAACAAATTTTACAATCAGCAGACCAGTCGACTAACAATAGCCTAAGTCGACTGTCCCGAACAATTCTCAAAGAATGAAGATAATCAGTAGAGTCGTACCAGTCGACTGCACAGTAGGCCAGTCGACTGTCGGCCTACAGTTTTCAAAAATAGGTCTGGATACAAAATCAAACTGAAGATTTCTAAAGAATCATTGTTCGTTGTTTATCAAACAATAGTTCGTACACAAGCCAATGATAACTCCCAAAATAATCTCCAATACGGATACATTACTCATCAATCAATTCCTCAAATCTCAACTTCTCATGTTCTAAATCACTAATCTTCTATTAGGGTTTCTCAACTAAACTTCTTCCTCGACTCATAATCAAATTCTGATTTAAAATCATAAGATCCAGATGTTTATCATCCGATCACAACCTAATCAATTCTTAACATGCTTTCCAATAATACGATCCCATAAATCAATATTTCCTCAACAAATCTTGATCATTTTCTCATACATGGTCCAAATATCAACAAGTGTTCTCATCATCCATATCAAAATAAAAGATTCATATTATGCATACAATGAGACTAACAAGACAATATCATAACGATCCCAAACAAAGCGTAACAAAGATCTTACGTCATTCATCAATCAAAACAAACAAAACAAAACAAAGCAAAACAAAAACCAAACCACTCACCTTTGATTTAGAGAAGATCCACGAAAAAGCTCTCTTTCTTGCTAGATCCAAAAAGCCTCTTCTTGCTCCTCAAACAAATCTCAAAATCTGTATATTTTGTAAATGACGGCTGGGAAGAAAATCCCTTATATATGCCGGATTAATATTAGGGTTTTACCCACATTTTGCAAAACAATCCTTCCCAAAAATACAACTTACATCTATATACATTAGTCTTGTAAATTCAATAAAACTCCTTTAAATTAGGATCTAATAGAAAATATACTTCTAAACCTCAGCCAATACTGCTCAAAATGTTCAGAATGCCAATTTTGCATTTCAACCTTTGAAAATGTCAATTTTGCAAATAAGTCCTTCTTTTCTCAAAAATTGCAAATAGTATCAATTAATTTCAGAAAAATCTGGAAAAATACTACATAAATCCTAAATAATAAATAATGATTTTTCATAAAGAAATCTTAATTTTTCAAACTTCTAAAAAGTCATTTGCACGTGTTTTGCATGTGTACAAAAGATAAATTTCTTAGAAAATATTAATTAAATCTCCAAAAATCATTTAAATTCATTTTCAAATAATTAAAATAATATTTGAAAATATGGGGTTCTACATCCGCGCCCTGTCATCGATGCGCCTCCCCAATACACCATAGTCCTATGCTGCATCACCGCGCTGCCTTCGCCACTCGTAGCCTCCCCACCGCTCGCCCCCTCCCCACCGTTCCCCATACTCGACCCCTTGCACCCTCGCCGCTACCACTGCTGCTGCCTCCCCACTATCACCGTCACCCTGAAGCCATTGACAATTTCTATTATCTGGTATGTAATTTTTTTTTCTCTACCTATTTGTTAAATTGCCCATTAGAAAAGTTCATGTCAAAATAGTACTTACTATGTAAAACTGAAAGAAATGTTGTACATTTCATTTTCTAGATAATCTATTTTTTGGGAAAATAGCTTACCCATTATAGTTCTCTCTAGAGTTGTTACTTAGACCAGATACCCGAACTCGATCCGGACCCGGCATTACACCGAAACCGACATGATCTATACAGGTCCGGGTTCGAGTCCTAAAATTAGACCCGATGCACTTCCAGGTCCGGGTCCGCTCAAAATAGACTCAACCCGAACCTGGACCAGTTAAAAATACCCCCCAAAAATATGGAATTTGAATAATAGTGCTATAGGAATATATATATAAATAGTAATTGTTGAAGATAGATGTGTAAATATTATATTTATTCATGTACTTAAGTGTAAAATTGTTGGAAGCGTAAAGTATTGGGTGCAAAAATACTTAAATGCAAATATTTATTCCCTGCTAATAGATCCAACGAGTAGGTTTTTTTTGCAAGGACCCGGACCCGGATCTAGACCCGATTCTCGTAAGTCTGGGTTCGAGTCCGGGTCCGGATCCAATTTTTGACCCGTGAGATAACTGGTCCAGATAGTCAAGGATCCGACCTAATAGGACCCGATACTAGCTCTAGTTCTCTTATCTATTTTTGTCGATTTTTCGTCAAATAATTAAAATTTGTGTGTATCGCATACATTATTCAAGTACAGACTAGTGATCTAGCTGCAGTAACAAAGAAAATTGAGATCCTGAAAAATAAAAAGAACATTGAAAATAGAGGAAAAGTCAAATTGTTTTTTTTTTGAGGTAATAGGTGGAATAAGGCCACCTTGTTTCATTAATAAGAAGTTAATAAAACAACCCTGGCGTACCGGGAGAAAACAACAGTATAAAACAAAAGTACAATGCAGGAAGAAAAAGAAAGAAAACAAACATACACCCCCAACAAACCCTGGGGGGTGGGTCTAACAATTCAAACTTCAAGCAACCAGATAGTACAGTAGGTTGAAACAAAAACACAGGTTGGCATAATCACAGTCATGACTGGTGAAGCCAGTCCCTCAGTCCAACGTCGGCCCGATCTCTACCTCCTCATCGTCAAACTCCTCTACCTGGAATACTCTGGCTATCCTTCCTCTTGGCCCCGTGACCGCAGCTATAGCCCAAAAAGAGATAAGATGCATGATGTGAGTCAGGTTACCAGAAATACTATTACGTGAAGCACGAAAATAAAAATTATTTCTGTCAAGCCATAATACCCATGTTGTTGCCGCTATTGCGATGTACCACGCCTCCTTCATATCATGTCGACTCGTTGCAAATTTGGGGCCGATCCACAAATCCTCATATACGCAGGGGTAGTCTCTTGTTCCTAAGGCTCGGAGTACCTCAACCATTGTTGCCTTACTTCTTGGGCAGTGATTCAAGAGGTGATTTAGATCTTCCACATGTACTTCGCAGAAACTACAGTTGGTCGCCACCTGTGGTTGTCTTTTGGCAAGGTTTTGCCTCGTGAGGATAGCATTATTGAGCACTAGCCATAAGAAAACTCTGACTTTAAGAGGAGTTTTCGCCTTCCACAACACCTATGCCCAGCTGGGTCTGCATCCTCGAAAGTGGATCCGATGATACAGAGATCTCACTGAGAAAGCTTCCTTGTTCTCGAGACCCCAGCGCTTCTGATATGGGCCTTGTGTGCACCTTGTGCCTGCCCGTGTGATGTGTGCTTGCATGTCAAGCAATTGCTGGAGTAAATTTGGGGTGAGTGTGCCTTGGAACGCCGGTCTCCAGCCTCCCCTTTTCCAACCTTCGACGACGGACATATTCGGTCGACTCGACCTCTCATACAGCTCTGGGAATGTTTCCTTCAGGGTATGGGCTCCACACCACCTATCTCACCAGAATCTGGTGGACCGACCATTGCCGATATTCTACATAACTGCCGAATTGAAGGGGCCGCTAGCCTTGGCAATTCCTTTTCAGAGTCGCGAAACTTTAGCCCTTACTCAAAAGCCAAGGTTTCTCGTGCCTTTTCCTCTTAGATAAGGTTGAATGAAATCCTGCCAACCTTCCCCGCTATTGTAGAATACCTTCCACCACCATTTCCCCAGCAGGGCAAGGTTCATATCTTTGAGCTCGATGATGCCTAGCCCTCCATGCTTCTTCTTCATGCAAGCGATACTCCATTTGATAAGGTGGTAACCTCCTTTATCCGAGTCTGCCCCCTTCCAAAGAAATCGTTTTCGAATCCGGTTAATCCTCTCGATCATCCATCTAGGAAGCTCGAAAAATGACATGTAGTAGAATGGCAGGTTAGACAACACTGAGTTGATGAGTACCACTCTGCCCCCGAGAGACTACGATTTACCTTTCCAACCAGATAGTCTGTCCTCTACCCTGTCAATGATAGGCAACCAGTCTGCTTTAGATAATTTCCCTGGTCTGAGTGGTAGTCCTAGGTATTTGATAGGGAAGCCACTCGTCGTACAGTTCAAAATAGTAGCGTGCTCCCCTGCTTCATCATCGAATAGGGAAATTGGAGTCAGCGCACTCTTGTAAAAATTAATCCTAAGGCCTGACCAGGCCTCAAAATAGTATAGTGTCCCTTTAAAGCAGACAGTTTCTTGTCTAGACCCATTACCAAAGAGTAGGGTGTCATCTGCGTACTGTAAGATCGTACACCCTTTAGTAGACGCGGAACTGGCCACTGGCGTGATCCAACCTTTTTCCTGGCAATTCTCCAGCATAACCCTCAACACATCTGCTACAATGGTAAACAGGAGTGGTGACAGCGGGTCCCCTTGTCTAAGACCCTTCCTGTAAGAGAACGGCTGCCCTGGCCTACCATTCACTGATATGGCCGTCTTGCTAGATTGCAAGCATTACCTGATCTAGCATATCCATTTATTCCCGAAGCCCCTACCCCTGAGAGCTTCCAGCAAGCATTCCCAATCGACCGAGTCATAAGCTTTCTCAAAGTCCAGCTTAAGCAGAAAGCTCTTAGAGTTGGTCGTATGACAGCGGTGGATAACTTGTTCCGCCGTTGCCGCAGAATCTAGGATATTTCTGCCCTTAATGAAGCCCGATTGGGATTTGTTGATCAGACTGTCCATAATACTCCCCAGGAGGATGGCTAGGATTTTTGTAATAATCTTCGCCGAGCAATTTATGAGGCTGATCGGCCTAAAATCGCCCACTTTCGACGCCTCTTCCCGTTTGGGAATGAGGACTACATCCGCAAAATTAAACATACCCAATCTGAGCTTGTTATTAAAAAAGTCATCCAGCAGTGCCATATAGTCCCCTTTAATTTCTTCCCAGAAGATTTGGAAGAACATCATTGGGAAGCCATCTGGCCCTAGCGACTTGTCCGCTCCCATGTGGCTGATAGCCTTTTTAACTTCCTCCTCCGAGAACGGGGACTCCAGGCAGGATAGCGATGGCGATGACTCACTCTGGTAAGTCTGCCAGAAATCATTCCTGAGTGGGACCCGGAAGTCATTCTTCTTCCCCAAGAGGTCCTTGTAGTATCCTTGGAAGGTTGTGGAAATTACTTGTTCGTCTTGTACTTTCCCCGAGCTTGTTTCTAAGGATAAAATGAGATTGGACATGTGCCTCGCACTTGCCACTCGATGGAAGAAGGCCGTGTTCGCGTCTCCCTCTTTGAGCCACGAAATTCTAGATCTTTGTTGCCATTTAATTTCTTCCATCTTATAGAGATTGGCAATACTCTCACGGAGGTCCAGAAGTCTATTTCTTTCCTCCTGTGATAGGTCTCTTGATTCCTCCAGTTTTTCGAGTTCATCAATTTCTTCCAACAGGGAATCTTTTGCACGCCAGATGGTCGAGAAACTAGATTGGTTCCATTTACGTAGCCGCTTTCTTAATCTGTGAATTTTTTCACACCATCGGCCCGCAGCATCTGTGCCAGTCGCTGGGAGCGCCTAGTTTTCCATCACCATGTGGTGAAACCCCTGAATCTCCAGCCAGGCCTTCTCAAAATGGAATTTTCTGTGCCTTTTGGCTCCATGAAGCCCACTGTCAAGAAGGATTGGGGTGTGATCTGACGTTGGTCTAGGGATCGATCTAGCAGTTGCAAAGGGGAACTTAGTCTCCCAATCCATCGACACGAGTATCCTGTCCAATTTAGCCATAATCGGAGTAGACTGCATGTTAGACCACGTAAATAATCTATCATTAATAAGGATATCTATCAACTCAAGATCCATAATCACCCTATTGAACTCCGCTCTGTGCCTGTCGCTGGAACCTCTACCCTTGTGTTCGAACGCAAATCGGGTAATATTGAAGTCTCCCCCGACAATCCAGGCCCCCGGCCAACGGAGACGAATATTGGCCAGTTCTTGCCAAAAGGCCTCACGCTCTGAAGCCACGTTTGGCCCATAAACAACTGTGATAGTCTGCATATACTTATCAGATCGTTGTTCCAGACGTGTAGTCAGGGAGAATGTACCATTATAGACCTCTAAACACTTGAGCAGGTCCGAGTTGAAGCCAATGGCAATTCCTCCTGAGGCTCTCGCAGATGGGCGTAAAACCCATTCCTTGATTCTGTTCCCCCCTATTCTCTTAAGTTTGGTCCCGTGTGTAAGTTTGGTCTTCTGAAGCCCAACCACTTCCGCCTTGGACTTCATGATAACGTCTCTAACCATATCTCTTTTACCTTTATCCCCCAGACCCCGGACGTTCCAGAAAAGCGTATTCATTGGGGAACCATGTCCGAGATGACCGTGTGTGAGGGACTCGGGCGGGTTTCGCCCTCAGAGACCGTTATCCCCCTAGAGTTGGATCCTAGTTCCCCATGAACACTAGATTTAGCCCTCTCAGTTTCCCAACCCCTCAACTTGCTAAGAAGTAACGCGTTGCGTTCTTTATCACAAACTTCCAAACCACAGGTGATAGCTAATAGAAAAATTTCAGAGTCTGACATAAAATTTAAAATATTAGCAAGAAAAAGTTTTATACCTCCATCGACGTGTTTAGCCACTTTGGCGGCCGCCGCTCTCTCCAGAAAGTCATCCAAGGACTCCGCATGAGCCCTCTTGGGCGACCTCTGCACCCTGAATCCAACCGACCTGTTAGAGGAACCAATACTGACTCTTGGAGCGGATTCTGGCAATGTAGACCGAACCATATCTGGAGAGATTTCCCTTTGAGTATCCGCAATAAATTCTAAATCTTCTGAGTCCGCGTCTGTAAATGAGAAGTCAACATCCAGGTTCAGACGCCCTTCTAGGTCCTTTTCACTATCAGCATGCTGATTGTGAAATTGTAGATTGTCCTTTCTCAATGTGGACTCCTCATTGAGCCCAGAAGCTGCTGCTGAAATTTCAAGAGCAGTTGTGTTCTCTTTGGTGGTCCCTTCAGTGGGCCCACAATCTGTTTGCTTAGTGAAGACAGTAAATTCACTGGCGGTAGGAGCGGCAAGAAGCATGTTGGGCCCCTCTATAGGCCCATAAACTTCTATGTTGCTCACTCCAACCCCACCTGTATAGGAGAAACTAGCCTCTTCACTACTACCACCTCTGCGTTCCACCATACCGCTGGTCTCACATAACCCGCGAACCACCACACCGCTGTCCCTACTTAACTCGCGGTGCAGCACACCGCTCGACCCCAATATCAATGCGACAGAGCTGCTGTCGCCTGCGGTAGTCTTACCTCCCCTCCCACGTGTCGCTGGCTTATTGGGTGACTCTGCGGCGCTTGCATGCGTCCCTTTAACCAAGGGAGAAGGCATACAGCTCACAGTCTTAAGCGCCAAACTCCCTTCCTCACCCTCCTTTTCTTCTTTGTTGTCTTTCTTCCCACTTCTGGGTATGCTCAGCTCTAGGGCGCCAACAACCCCCCTCTTCTCACTACCCTCTGTGCTCTCCTCTCTGTAAGCGCTCAGTACTTCTTTCGTTTCTTTCCCCAAACAAGCCTCTACGACCTGACTCTCCGGTACCAGCGAAGTTTCTTTTTGCCCCAGTGGTGCTTTCCACACTTTTTCTACCCACTCCCTTGTCGATTGTGCCTTCTCTTTTGGCTTGTTCTCAGAGCTGAGTAGGTGACTGCCATATCTGGGGTTTGCAGACCCAGACTCCCTTCCCCTCACCAAAGCCTGTCCCTCTTCAGACGTCTTCAGAGCTTGACTGCTTTGCAGCTCTCTGTTGCCAAAGTGGGTTGTCAGCATTTTGCCTTTACTTTGAAAAGCCTTAGTTGTCGAAAACTTTACTGGATCTTGGATTGAGGTTTCATGGCCGTTGGATCCCTTGGTCTGGCGTCGAAGCCGATCATCGACATCCCTCCCAGCCTCAGTCTTCTCTGATCCCTCACCTGATGCCTCTTGGAGTGCCTCCATTCTTCTCGCCGCCTCAATCACCTCTCGATGGGCCCTATCGACCTCGTGGGAGCCATCGATGGTGAGCTTCCATGCTGGCGACGTCACTTGCTTGTAACTCCTCCCGTCTTTGAGAGAGGATTGAGGTGCTGGGGTAGTGATGGAGGTTTGATCAGACTCCCCATCTGCGCATTTGTCGAGGACAAAACGTATGAGATAGGAGTCCTCGTAAGAGTAAACTTTCGCGAACCTCGGCATCAAGGTGATGTCCCTACTTCTTATCAATACCCTCGCCGAAACAATTTCCGACCGTCGAACAGTCTTCTCATCTATCTCCTCTATTGTTCCGAATTCGGAAACCATCTCTTGCAGCGCTTCTTTCTTACAAAAATGTAAAGGAACATTATGGATCCATACCCAATATCTAAATCCTTGGGGTTTTTCGGCACCAAAACTAGGTGACCATGATTCAAAATCCAGTTTGAAGTGCCCGAAGTCCAAAGCAGCTTCTCCGGTGATCTCTAACATCTTCTGCATTGATGGAAAGGAAACCAAAAATCGGAGGGGGCACATTCTTTTGACGACCCAGTCGCGATGCGCCTTCATCAACCATTTCTCGCTCAAGGCTTTGAGTACATGTGCCTCCGATGGTCTTCCCACCGTCACACGCGCCACAGCACACTACTGCTTGAGCCAATTTTCCTCCCCCTTAATGGTAGTGAGGCTGTTAGCCAGTCTGATCGTTGCCGGGCTGTCCGGTTATTTGTCAGGGAATGTATTTAGACACACTTGCCTACAAATTAAGTAAAACCAAACAGTAAAAAACAAAACCTAACATCAAGTTTCAATGCAGCAGTTAAGAACACTAATACTTTCATGTTAGCTTTAGACTATATAGTATAAACACAATATTGAAAATTTTAAGTGTTTTTTATAAATAAGAAATATGGATAATAAATGTTGCTGCTAATTTTGGTGTGAGAGCAAACAGATAATTTGTGAATTCTTGTAAAACCAATAAAAACTAATATTTTTACTATTTCCGATGTTGACCGTTCTCAACGCTAATCCTGACCTGTAAAAGAGTTCGAAACACCGGAATTGATCACGACGACGAACCCTTCGATGCTTAAGTCAGTAATCTGAAGGATTATGAAAGAGATTTTTTGGAGAAAAATATTGATTACCTTTTTATGGTGGGGGTAGAGGGGTATTTATAGTCGCATTTGGAACCATTTTCGAGATCATCACTTATCTCTACTTTCCGGTATTTTTGGATAGGAAATAGAGTTTAAATTCATTCATGATAAAAGATTTGGTTTAAACAGTCTATTAGGATAATCATGAATTTAAAATCACTCTTTAAATGATATGAGTTTTTTTTATAATGAGCTGCCATCATAACCCAGTAATACAGATCCATTTTTGGATATTTGGCTAAGAAAAAGACCCAGTTCTCATTTTTGAACCCGTTTGTAAGAAAAATTACCATTTTGTTCCGATTTGATTCTAATTTTAGCCATATCAATAAAGAAACTTATCATTGCGAGGTTTTATAACTTATGCCCTGATTTTTATATATTATCTTAGAAATATAATAATAAACTACCGTAGATGCCAGCGTAAATACAAAACAAATTACACATGTGTATTGTTTCCTACCAGGCTAGCTAATCAGATATAATTGTAGTGGGAGCCGTTTGATTGCAACCTAATGCACATTTTGATCTTATATTTATTCTTCTCTATTAAACTATTACTTAAGGGCTAATGTCCAAATAACTCAGAATTAGCCATTGCACACACAAACAAAGCACATCGTGCTCAGCTCTTCCATTACCATTGACTCAAGAAACTTTCATTCTAAACCCTTTAGTTGACTATTATTAATCGTTCTCACCTTAACAATTTCTAAATTCCCTTTATTTTTGTTTTTTTTGATGAAAAAACCATGGTTCACTTAAAAATTCAGGTGGGTGAAAAAACCAAGTGTTGGACTCCGAACTCGTCGTTAGCGTTTGTTCAACGGTTGTGGGAGCAATTCCGAATGGCGAACCCCTTCTAGCCCGCTTAAGAGCGAGCTTGCGAAGAGGAGTCGATATGTGTGTATGTATTTGTATACAACATGTATGTATCGAAGTATATATACTGTATATAAATACAACCAAACCCATACATATATTATATATTATATATAATAGTATACAATATAATATATTATTATTTCATATATACTATTTTATATATATTATTATTATTATTATTATTATTATTATTATTATTATTATTATTATTATGTAGAATTATTATTATATATTACTATTAGATATTATTATACACATTATTATCTAATATGTTATTATTATAATAAATTTATATATATATATAATTATAATATATTAATATTACATATATATTATTATAGTTATTTTATATTATTATATATCAGTATGTATGTATCAATATGTATGTATGTATTTGTATACAACATGTCTGGATCAGAGTATATATATTGTATATACATACAACCAAACTCATACATATATTATATATAATAGTATACAATATAGAGTATTTATGTATATACATATATACATGAATACGGATTATATATATACATACATACTGTATAGAGTTTATCAATCACCTTTTATACTTTAATTTTGAAAAAATTGTTTCATGAAAAAGGTTTTCCAAACAATACTCCGTTTTCGAAAATCACAAAAACAACTTTATAATTTTTTTTCCCAAAAACTATGTTTAAAATGAATTTTCAAAACAATGAACCAAACACAGAGTAAGTGTTTCAGACCTCGGAAGCTCCACATCAGCTATTCGACCTTGTGCATGAGGAGGCGTCTACGTGTTCTCGACGGAACCAAGTTATTTATATGTTTCCTTTTGTGTTATTGTCATTTTGGTTTTAGTGTCCTAGGTGACTAAAAGTCATTTATCTCATTTTCATGAAATTAAAAAATGTAAACAAGTAGCTAGATTCCATATTAGAAAATGTAAAAGAAATGGTGCCGATTATTTAAATTCTAATGTTAAACAAAAGAAATCTTATATACGGTACTCTCGATAGCAAACCCATAAAAAAGTAAAGCCCTATGTAGAATTGTCCACCCAACCAAAACCACTTGCACTGCACTAATAAGTACTAGCAAACTTAAGAGGATCATTAGCATCCTAATCCGCGCGCATATATAGGCCGAGTTAATTAATCTAAGTTCAGATCTCACCTTTTGAAATTAGTTGTCTTGGACGAAGTGAACTCAATATTTTACTTAGACTTATGCAAGTTTGTTAATTAGTCGTATCCTCCTATACACATGCATGAATTTCATATTAAAACTTAAAAAGTCCTAACAAACCCCCAGTTTAGCAGTCTGCACGTTTCCTGATTAGAACGTATTCAAACTTTGACCACAATTTTTTGTTCAAAGATGTCAGTCGTGCCCGTAGTCTTTCACATTTGTCTATTATTCTTAGGGTCTGTTTGGTTGGAGGGGGAGGAGATGGATTTTTTAAAATATTTTTTGTTTGGTTCATTTTTTAAGAGGGGAGGAAAGGAAAATAGAGGGGCGCAAAATTTTTTCTGAGCCAATTTTGGTTCCCCTCCAATATTGAGAGGATTTGGAGGGGAGAGAAAGTATGTGTAATTTTTTAAATGATTGGACTAAATTGCTCTTTTTAGATCTAAATCCCTAAGATTTCTCTTTCTAAAATAAAAAACAGATCTCCGACTCTCTCTCTCGATGGTTAGATTGCAAGTAAGTCAAGTTTGTGACATTTATTAGTCCATGTAACATGGTTTAGATATCTAACATTTTTTTAGATTGAAGCACCATTTTCATTTCTTGCTCAATGTTCACATATCTAAATGATGTTGATCAGATGCACTCTTAGAGTTATTTTTGTCATCTTTTCCTTCCAATATGAATGAGATATTTTTTTAAAACATCTAATCAGTATTTAATTTTAATTTTATGTTGTGACAACCCTTTATTCGTTTTTACTATGAAGAGCTTCACGTTTTTTCCCCTTTATTCATCAACTTCCTAGATTATTTTTTAGGTAATAATTGGTTGAGTTTCAAAGGCTAGAGAGTTTGGACTAAAATTTTGTAGTATGGGTCATCATTATTTTGTTTATTGGTCTTTCATTATTTTGTTTATTGGTCTTCATTACTAAAATTTTGTAGAACTAGTATAATGTACGTGCGATGCACGTCTGAAAAAAATATATTCATCAAATTAAATGAATATATATCGAATAAGAAAATGAATAGTTTATGTTTGAATGTTTGATTTGGGCTACACGTGAGGTGCACATTTATATTTGTTTGATATAGTTTGTATGTGTATTATATGTGTTTATATACTTACAAAGTTAGAGTTTGTTTGGTTACAAGTCCCAACTCTCCCATTAAAATAGTAGAGATTTGGACTAATTGTTTATTGGTCTTCATTATTTTGTTTATATTACCAAATTGGAATTAGAAACAATAATACATAGGCTCTTCTAAAATGTAAAAAGGTATAAAAGTAATTTAATTATAAAATCCCTTCCCTCCCATTGTGAACCAAACAAGAAGAGAATTATTTTTCCTTTCCCTCCCCTCCATTAAAATCCCTCCCCTCCCCTCCCTTCCCCTCCTTTGAACCAAACAGACCCGTAACTAAGTGACTTAACCTTTTAATAAGATTACCCCTCTTCCCCTCTTCTTCCAGTAAAACCCAAACCCAAATCCGTTCTTCTTCTTCTTCTTCAGCCTTCTCCACCAGATTCCAATATCCCAAACCCTAAATATAAAAAAACTCCCTCAAAATCCCTTTGCTCCAACCTCGAGTCCTCTGTTAGCCCCACCCCCTTCTCCACCGCCCTCGTCATCTTTCTCGGCAACTACTGTGACCGTGGTCCCCACACCTGTCACGTCATCTCCTTCCTCATTTCCCTCCCCTCCTTCTACCCCCGCCAGTCCCACGTCTTCCTCTGCGGCAACCATAACTTCGCCTTCGCCGCCTTCGTCGGTGCCCCCCCTATGGGTCCCACCTTCACATCGTACGACGTTGAGCACGGATCCGCTAGTAACATTCTAAGAACCAATTCATGATTATTATTATTATTATTATTATTATTATTATTATTATTATTATTATATTTTTTGAATTTAATTGATTATTGTTATGTTTGTAGAGTTGGCGAAGGCGGTGCCGGAGGAGCACAAGAGGATTCTGTGGGAGATGGTTTGGGTTCATGAGGAGGTAGGTACTGATTGGTGTTGTTTTTGTTGTTGTTTTTGTTGTTGGATTGTAAGTGGTGATTTGGCTATGGTGTATTGTAGGATAAGGTTTGGATTGATACGGAGGGAGGGAAGAAGTGCTGCAATTTGATAGCTGTGCATGCGGGGTTGGAGAAGTCGAAAGGGGTGGAAAAGCAGCTGAGGTATTTGAGGTGAGGGATACGAGTATACCCAAGGTGGAGGATCTTAGTGGGAGGCATAGTGTTTGGGAAATAGCAGAGGTGTTGTTTGATTTATTTGCTCTGATTTGCAATTTTAGGATTGATTTTTTGTTGAAGCTACTTATCATTGATGCTTTACTATAGATTATTGGGAAATATAGAAGTGAAACTGAGTGAACATTGCTTTGATATTTTGAACTGGACTGATTTCTCTACGTCAAAAACAAGTGTAGTCATCTTTAACTATGTTGCACTGAAACTTCAATAAAGCTCCAACACTGACACTTGTCAGTCAGTGCCCAGACTGTAATTGAAGTGTCTGACTTTTGTTGGCAAGTACATCGTGAGTACATTAATGTAGGGAGTGAGAGACATGTGAGAGGAGAGGGAGATAGGAGAGAAAAGTGTGGCATGAAAGTGGATTGAGAATGAGACAAGTACATTATTCAATGATAAATGAATAGCTCTTTTATTGAAAAAACGTTGATTTCCAATTTCTTCATGCTTAGTTCATTTTTCCTAGATCTAAGCTTTGGTAGTAACATTGATTTACTTCAACTTTGCTTTCTTTTGTTCCATCTCTTATTTTAGTTATCCACATGAGTTATATTGGTTAACGAATATTCCCGAATCAACGATTGATCAGGTTAGGGTGCTCAAAATCTGCAGATTCATCATTTTGTAATGATGGCTTTTCATATTTTTATGTGAAGGTGTTTTCCATGCTTAATAACATTTACTAATTGACACGCAATAGATAAGTACATCCTAAAGAACAAGACAGGAGCCTAGTCATGTTTTCTATAAGCTATAATAGAAGTAATAGTTGGTTACTGGTTCATGTTTATTATTTATGCATATAGATTTACTAGTACCTCATTTTCCCTACCTGTTTGAGCCTTAGAATATTGGTTACAGGTAAAATAGATTGAGTGTTAATCTTTTCTAACATCTATATGTGATAGGAAGAACTGTTCAGGTTCAAGTACTCATAACAAGTATATATCAATAACTAGTTAACTTTGGCTTGTTTGTTAGTTTTGCTTTATGCATACAATGTGATGATAAGCGAGGAGATTCTAGTTTCAAAAATGACCTGGGATTCTCTTGTTTTAGTTGTAAAATCTATTGGAAACTGATGAATATACACACACTATTATTTTTTTGTATTCAAGCAGTCACATTAGTGCTATATAGATTAGCTTAATAAGTTGACAATTGTGTAGACTGGTTATTCAGGAACTCACGAAAGAGCAAACCAAAGCAACCTCATTAAGTGTCAGATAGCAAATGAGGTTCGAAATCATTCTCATTCTTATTACTGCAGTTTAGTAAAACTTTGATCAAGTTAATTAGAATAATTTAAAGCAATGATGCCCGTGTACTAGAATCTGAAAGAGTTAATTATGATTTTCTCAATTAATTACTGTAAAGCTTAATGTGGCATCAATTAGATTTGTGATGTATCAAAATTTTGTATTCAAGCTTCTGGAGGCATTAATTATGATTTTAATTGACTCATTTAATGGGGTAATTAGGATTTGTGGAGTATCAAATTTCTTTTCGAAGTTTTTATTTGGTTGGCAGAAAATGAAGAAGTTTGTGTACTGGAAGAAGCGTTGGAAGAAACAGCAGCAGTTATTGGAAGAAGAAGAAGAAGAAGAAGAAGAAGAAGAAGAAGAAGAAGCATTGGGATTTTGGGTTTCAGTGAGAGTGAAGAATTTAGGATTTTGTAAGCTATGTTTATGTTGTTTCTAGGCATCTTGATCTATGTTTATGTTGTTTTCATACATCTTAAGCTCTGTTTATGTTGTTTCTGAGCATTGTAAGCTCTGTTTATGTTGTTTGTAAGCATTATGAGTGTTGTTTATGTTGTTTCCATACATCTTGAGTTCTGTTAATGCTCTGTTAATGTTGTTTATAAGCATTGTGAGTGTTGTTTATGTTGTTTCCATACATCTTGAGCTCTATTAAAGCTGTTTCTGAGCATTATGAGCTTTGTTTATATTTTTTCCAGACATCTTGAGCTCTGTTTATGTTGTTTGTGAGCATTATGAGCTCTGTTTTTGTTATTTTCAAGCTTCTTGAGCTTTGTTTATGTTGTTTGTGAGCATTATGAGCTCTGTTTATGTTGTTTATGAGCATTATGACATATGTTTATGTTGTTTCCAGGCATCTTGAGCTATGTTTAATATGTTTATGAGCATTATGAGCTTTCTTTATAAAGTAATTTCACAAATTTGAAGGATTTTGAAGGATTTTTGGTTCAATTTTTTAAGGAATTGAAAGAATTTTTAAAGGAATTTTAAAGAAATTATTAAGGAATTATGAAAATGTATTTTAAAAAAATTGCCAAAATCCCCACAAATTTCCCGCATAATCTCCCATTTTTTCAAAAAAACACCTCCAAATGGCATAAGGGTAATTTTAAAAACTGCATAAGGGTATTTTCGTCTTTGAAAATTTGACTCGTCATCAATTTTTTCAGTTAATATCCCAAAATTAACGGAGTATGCCTTATTGCCTAACAGAGTAAAGTTGGGTACGGTTTTCTGCAAAAAAGAAAGCCGAGTAGGGTTTTCTGCCGAAGGAGTAAAACTCAGTAGAGTTTATATATATATATATATATATATATATATATATATATATATATATATATAATCCCTAATTTCTAATATAATATTATAATGGGAGAGTTGGGATTGTCATTTGTCAATAGAGCTGGTATCGGGTCATATCGGGTCGGGTCCTCCACTACCTGGACCCAGTACCTCACGGGTCCAAAAATTGGATCCGGACCCGGACTTGGAAGAACCGGATCTGGGTCATTGTTAAAAAACTCTACCCGTCGGGTCCGGTAGTGGAGAATAAATATGTGCACTTAAGTATTTTGTACCCGATACCCTATGGTTCCAACAATTTTTACACTTAAGTACATGAATAAATATTATATTTATACATATATCTTCAACAAATACTATTTATATGTATATCTCTATAACCTTATTATTCAGATTCCATATTTTTGGGGGTATTTTTTAACGTGTCTGGGTCCGAGTCCGGGTCGATTCTATTTTGAGTGGATCGAGATCCGGACCCAGACCCGGAAGTGCATCTGGTATTATTTTAGGACCCGGACCAGGACCCATATAGATCGGGTCGGTTTCGGTCCAATGTCGGGTCCGGGTAACGGATAAATATGACATTGCCATTTGTAGACATTCAACCCCGTACATCGCCCGTGCATAATTAATATAAAACATGTCTCAGGTTCGAAGCCAGACTACGTTGAAAATTTTATGTTTAAAAATATATATTTATTAAGACGTGCATCGCATGTGTAAATTACTAGTAATAATACTATAATATGAGAGTTTGGGTTGTGTAATTTGTAGACAATCAACCATCTAATCTTAACCATTTATCTTTAAGTGAGTTATATTAACCATTCATTTATTCAATTGTTATTAGTTATCATAATACCCTCAAAGTTCAAATTTATTTACAACATAATTATTTACAAAAGTGTCACTCATATAAAATAAAAGTTGGTGCCACTAGGGGTAATTTGTAAAGAGTATGTAATGAGTAAAGGAATGTCTCAGATTCGAGACCAGGTTACATCTTAGTATTTACTTTTTTATTTTAAAAATATATTAGATAGTGCATCGCACGTGCAAATTACTAATAATTTCTAATACTATAATGTGAGAGTTGTAGTTGTGTAATTTGTAGAAAATCAACCACCTAATCTCAACCACTCATTTTTAAGTGGGAGTTATATTAACCATCAATTTACTCAACTGCTGCCAATTACCATAATACTCTCAAAGTTCAAATTTATTTACAACATAATTATTTACAAAGTGTCACTCATATAAAATAAAAATTAGTGTCACTAAGGGTAATTTGTAACGAGTATGGTAAGGGTTTGGGATGGGTAAATGAAGGTTTAAGGTTCGAGACCAGACTAAGTCATAGTTTTTACCTTAAGAATAATAATATTATGAGGTGTAGATTGCTAGTAATCTCTGATAATTATATTATAATGAGAGAGTTGGGGTTGTGTAATTTGTAGAAAACCAACCATTCTCAACCACTCATTTTTACGTAGGAGATATTCAGAGCATCCACAGCGATGCATGCAAAAAATAGCAATAACAAAGTCGATTTTGCTGCAACGGTAAAATGCGAAAAATAGCAAAGGAGAAAAAAAATTGAACTCGTCCGGACAAAAAAAAATATATATATATATAATTTTTTTTGGCTTATTTTGTGTGTGTGTGTGTGTGTATATATATATATATATATATATATATATATATATATATATATATATATATATATATATATATATATATATATATTGCGTAGATGTTTCGTCGGAGAGATAAAAAATAAAAAATTTCGCTCCGTCCGAACTTTTTTGCAAAAAAGCAAAAGTCTTGGATGTTTCATCCGGAACATTTTGCTGATTAAAACTAACTTAACTTCCTTCCACTAATTCACTAACTTAAGAGCATCTGTAGTCGTTTGCCAAATATCGATAAAATGGATATTTGGCAAACGAACGTGCTGCACTCGTTTGCCAAATATCCATTTTATCGATAAATCGCTATAGTCGATTGCTATAAATGAGAATCGATATAGCTTTTATCGATATTTGAGGGATGTCACTTCAAGTGCCGTCGTTTAAATTTTTATAATTTTTTTCAGTTAAAAAATCCCCCAAATCCGTTGGATGGCACTTCATGTGCCGTCCTTTGATTTTTTTTTTCCAATTAAAAAAATCCCAGCGCTCCCCCAAATCCTCGGACGGCACTTGAAGTGCCGTCCGGAGGGTTTTGTATTTTTTTAATTTTTTTTTGCAATTTGTGAAAATGTTTTTGCAATTTTTTAATTTTTTTTGCAATTTCTGAATTGTTTTTGTAATTTTTTGAATTTTTTTTGTAATTAATGAAATGTTTTTGTAATTTCGGAAAAAGTGAAAAATGTCAAAAAAAGTCCATATGGCTCTTGGACGGCACTTCATGTGCCGTCCGTCCATATGGTTTGATTTTTATTTATTTATTTTTTTCTTTTTTTCCTTCTCCGACGGCACTTCATGTGCCGTCCGTTCTTTAAAATTAATTATTTTTTATTTTCGCGCTCCGACGGCACTTCAAGTGCCGTCCCACAAATTTTTTCATTTTTTTAAATTTTTTTCCTCTCCGACGACACTTCATGTGCCGTCGCTTAATATTATAATATAGATAGCTAAAAAATAGATTTGCACGAGTGCAGCAAAAGTGGGATTCCTATATCCATTTATCCATATATGGATATTTGTAGAGCAAACGACTACAGATGCTCTAACTTCCTTCAACTAATTCCTCATGAAATCCCATTAACTCATTATTAAACTCGTTATTAAACGAGCTAATTATTCAACTAATTATAATTAACTAACTAACTAATAAATTAATTAATTAACTTATTAAATATTCTAAATTTATGGACGAAACATCATGTTTCGTCCGTGAGATTTTTTTCTTTTCGGGTTTTTTTTAATTAAAAAGTTCATCTAATTTTATCGGACGAAATATCTTGAAAAATAATAAAATATTACGGACGAAATGTCAAATTTCGTCTCCTATAATATACATTTTGCAAAAAGTTATGTAAGTACAGTAAAACACTTAACCTAATTGGGAAAATAAGAGTTTCTCTCTCTAGAAAAGTCTAGAGAGAGAAACTAACCCCCAAATTACTAAAAAGCAAACCCTAGATCTGAGTAAAGTCTGGGGTCGGCGGCCAGGGCTCACCACCGCCGCCGCCTCGTCCCTTCGTCGTCCCCCTCCACTCGCTTTCCTCCCTATTGTGATCCTACGACGGAGATGCCCCCCTCATCCCCCGAAGTGTTTCTTCGCACTTCGCTCTCACCCGTCACTGCTCGCCTCCGGCGCCATTGATTCCCCTTCCTCGAGCTCCTCCTTCGGCGGCACCTGGGGTCCATCATTGCTCACAACCGCCGACGCCTTCCCATCCCCGTCGAGCGACGCGTCTCTCCAGCATCATTTACCCCCGTCATCCCTGCCGTCGAGCCATGCTATCGAGCCGACGACTAAGCGTCGATCCGACAACCGTGCGTCAACCTTCAAATCTGTGACCGGTCTTGGTTCGGTTTGTGGGAGATTTGGAGATGGGAGTGAGTTGGTTGGAGTTTGGGTACATAGGACAAGGAAAAAGCAAACTGGGGGGAAGGGTAACAAAACAAAGAATTAGGGAAATGGACAAAGCGGTGGCAACACCAGAAAAGAAAGAAGATGGATAAGAAGGATGTCAAATGGAATGCATGAAAGAGAGTAAACAATATCAAAAGGAAAGAAACAACACAAGATAACAAAGCAATAAGGGAGTAGGCAAAACTGGAATCAAGGAGAGAAAAGACCAAAAAGAATTGAATCAAATAATGAATTGGTGCATGATGGCAAAATGGAATACAAGAAGGAAGTAACCGGTATAAAAAATAAAGAAGAAACAACACAAGACTTGCAAGATAGCAAGGCAAAGAAATGAAGAAATAGATAGAGCTGGAATCAGGGAAAGGATGGACAAGGAAGAGATGAACCAAGTAATGAGTCAACGGATGAAGACGAGTACAAAAGACGGAAAGAAGCAAACAATGCATGGGAGGAGAAATAACAAAAGAATCCTGAAAGTTGTGGGTAATGGGCCCACAACACTTCCGCTGCGCCACTCTGATCGGGAAAGACTCTGCCAATAGCATCCAGCGATGCCAATTGACGGACCAAGCAGAAAGAAAAGAATGGATGGCACCAAAATCAGAAGGTTATGGGCACGAAAGAATGAATTCATACCCAAAAAGAAATCAATCAAAGAGGACAATTGAAAAAGACGAAAGAATCAAGGAATCAAGGGATCGAATAAGAAGGGATCAAAATGTATGGAATAAGACTAGTATCCAGATCAATGTTGATTATAATTCATTCATGTATGCATGGTCAGTGAAATGTTAAGCCGATCCCAGTTCGAGCCATGCTTGTCTAATATATCAGTCAAACTAATACATTAGCCAAACCTGGGCTCTGATACCACTAAAATCCTTGTCACGCCCCGCTTCCCAAAAGAGAATACGGAATACACATACGTGACTAAGCTCAGCGAATAATTTTCATCATCCATAAGCTGTTCAGAATCTTTACAACATCTCACAGAAATAATCAGAGTCCGAAGCAAGAGAAGTCAACCAAGTACGCATAATCGAATCAAATGTACCAACAGAAATTTAAAAACCAAAATATAATAATCTCAAATAAATCAGATCTAAATAAGTCAACATCCGGGGTCACATTGCCCAAATACCAAATAAATCCAAGTATCAAATACAATTATTCAAATAAGAAACAGAAATAATAATAAAAACTCCAGCACTAATATCTTATATCACCAACTCCTTCTGGCAACTGGTCATCCTGATCTGTAATTAATAAATTGCAGGAAAAAGGAAAAGAAAAAACAAACTCCCGTCAATGCAAGTTACGGGCCGCTTGTAGTGCAGGATACAAGTACATGGGATAAATAACAAATATAAAAAAACAATAGAATAAACATAGCATGGTATAGGCATATTAACAGAAATGTAATATCTAACATGAATCAGGAAAACAAATCAGATAGCATGGTATACTAACAGATACAGATAACATGTGTCAAGTGTCAGATGGTATGTAGACAGATATACAGGTGGTAGTGTCAGATGATAGTCAGTAACAGATAATCAGATAACAGATGTCAGATAACAGATACAGATAACAGATAACAGATGTTATATTCTTATAAGTCTTGTGTATTTACTATCTAGGTAGCACTTCATGCGCCCCAACTTTTTATCACATGGTTGCTACATTTAAACAAGTTACGTTTAGATTTTGTAGTGGAGTCCATAGGGCAGTGTACTCAAGGATCAGACAGACAGATATCAGATAATTAGATCAGACAGATAGATAGAACCTATGGGTTCTCTTCTGAGTACACCTTCTTATAGGGAAGTAATGTAGTCAGAGTTCAAATAAACAGATTTGTGTAACATGTAGTCATGAACACGTAACAGATAGGGAACACGGGCCCTCTTCTCAGTACACATTTCTATATTTTCCACTAGTAGATCTTTCCCTTAACTCCGGCTTGGTTATTTTATTATTATTATCATACAGACATGTATGTGCAAAAAACAGAGTGAAAATAGCATGATATAAATATGTAACAGGTTCAGGGTGGCAGATAAACATGTACGGACTAAATATAACACATAAAAGAATAGTACAATGAAAATTCTAGTTCAGGACAACAAAACAGTACTGCACTAAAACTGAGATTTCCGTTGCAAAAAAAATGCAAATATGAATCTGTCAAAGAATCTAGAAAATAGACTCCCTTCCGAATCCAGAAAATATATATAAGTTATATTGTATTTCACAAAATCATAACTCAAAAAAGGTTTGAATCCAGAAAACACGTTCAGCTAGAAATCAGAAGTTTGTATTCAGAGTCAGGAAAACATCATGAAAACTTCTTATTAAATCCACGAAAAATCTGGGGTATTCCCCTATATGTATAGTAATAGAAAAACAAGTTTCATAATTTTCCAACAAGAATAGAGTAGTGAAGTAAAATCAGAAAGAATCAAGATGTAGTAGTTTTGTGAATCTGGAATCGCCAACACTGCAGTACAAGAACAACAATATCTCACAACCCACAAATCAAAATCCAAATCTGTCGAAAGGGTGATAAAATAGATACAGTAGGCTAACTTTCCTATTCAGAAATATTTTAGAAACAGCAAGTAGAATTAGGTCGAAAATTAGGTTCTTTACTGAACAGTATGAAAATTCTGAATGTATAGTAATTGTTTGGAAACATAGATTGGTTTGTAAAACTCATCAAATAAATTCACAAAAATTCAGGGTTAATCCCATCCAATATAGTTGTACTGTGCAAAATTTTAGATCAAAATAATACCATTAGCATCACGATAAAAATATATTACTCTTCAGAATTTATAGATAACAAAATCTGGAAATCTTTCTACACCTCTGTAGTAAAATAGACATAACTCACAATTCAAAAATCGAAAATGAGATCCGTCAAAAAGGTTAGAAAATAGACAGAATTCTCTACAGTTCATGTTCACAAAATATTTTCAAATACTGATCTTAGTAGGGTCTAAAATACTGATCAAATCAAAGTAACAGACATTTCAGAATTTATCCATTGAACATAAAATCATCTAGTTCATGTAAAACTCATCCAAATCAACCCAAACATGAAATATAGTGCACTAGGTGTCCAAGCAACATGGTATAGGGTATTTTACAAGTATTCGATAAGTATATCATGAATAATACATCAAGCACAGATATCTCAAAGTAGCATGAACATACACATTAAAAAGTGGTCAACCGTAGGTTAATTCATGTCATGTATGTCGTGGGACAACTATGGTCAAATCATCACAATAGAGACAATAGATAACAAAAAATTCACACACAAATTATCTCTAGAACCCAACTACACTACAGGCGTTATTTAGTACTTGTATTACACAAAGAAAAGAATACAAGTTACTTGCCTTAACCGATGATGAAAACGACTCCAAGCAAGAATAACGGAAACGGATTTCCAGGCATGAACACAATGAACGAACCACGAACCAATCATGAACTGATCACTAACACAATCACGAACACAGTATATTCATGTCATGTATGACTAAGATCAAAGATCAAAATCAAGATGATCGGATCAGATGGAATGACCAGATCTCCCTGATGATGAAGATAATGATGAAGATCAAGATCGATCGATCGAACGACTGTGATCAAAGGAATCTTGATGATCATCATGATCGTGATGATCAAGTGGAGATCGGAAGATGATGATCAAGATGGTGATGATGATCAAAATCAGATCTACGAACGGACAGGATCAAAACCATAGGGACATGATCATAATGATCAAGATGATCACGATGATCGACAGTTCACATCAAAGATGATCAAACCAAACACAGCATGGGGGAAAGTTGCTTTGCGACTGTTGGCTGCTGACTGCAGGAGAGGAGAGGCGCCGAGGACACGGCAGGGGTGCTGCGATGCTGTCAACCGTCGGAGGAAGCACGGGGATGGACGGGAGGTAGGGGGTGCAGAGGTGCGGGGATGCTGCGGTCAGCCGTTAGAGGAGCACGCACACGCGGGAAGTGCGCTGCAATGCTGGTTGGCCTGGGCATTATAGCGCCGCAAGGAGGAGACAGGGGCTGAGGTCGGGAGGAGTAGATGAGAGAGAGAGGGAGGCCAGGATCAGGTGCGCCGCAAGGGATGATTGGTGGCGGGAGGCTGGCACCAAGGGCTGGTGTCGTATCGAGGAGGGATGCCGGCATCGAGGTGCACGAGGAGGTGTAGGAGGAATGGACGGGAGAGAGAGACAGGAGGCGGATGGGTTTACGGGGTGAAGAGGCGGCTGAATAGCAACGGGAAAATGAACAGGCAAGGTATGGTGCAAAATTATATATAGGTAGATAAGAAATAGGTTCAGGTATAGTGGCGGCTGAGTACTGGGTTCGGGTAGGGTTTAGTAACGGGTAGGGTTGGGTAACGAGTACATGGGTTAAGTATAGGGTATTAGACAATGGGTAATGGGTTTAATGGGTTAAAGGGTTTTAAAAACCAATAAGAGATTCAGGTAAAAGTATATAAATAGGATTTTTTTTAATAACCAGTCAAAATTAATAACAATAATAGCAATAATAATAATAAGAAAAATAATAATAGTAATAATAATAACAGTAATAGTAATAAAAATAGAAATCAAAGTAATAATAACAATAATATGATTTGTATTACAATATAAAATCACAGAAAATAGTTACAAATAAATTTATTAGTCGAAAATAAATTTTAATAGAAGATCCAATAATACATTTTAAGAAAAAGAATTCGTAAGTGGGAAAATAATTTACAAAAATTTAAAATACAAAAAATACATAGAAAATACGGATTTGGGAAAACAGGGGTTACAGTAAAAGTCAGAAATTTTAATTAGAAAATCTAATATATATTAGTAGATATTATTTCTGAATTTTCTGGATTTTTCTGATAATTATTTGACTTATTTGCAAATATTACAAAAAGATGGACTTTTGTGCAAAATTACCACTTTGAGTACAAATCCGAAATTTTCTAATTTCTGGGCTATGCTTGATGGTTGGATAACTCATTAGAAAAAGGATTTGGTTTTATTTTAATTTATTTAACTTATTTAACTACTTTATTAAAAAAAAATATATATGTAAAATAATAATTTGTTAAGGGATGTTTCCATAAACTTGTAAAACCCTAAAAACTCCAGATTTCGGCCTATAAAAGAGCCACTACAGCCGTCCCTCTCCCATGCAAAAATAAAATATATTTTTACTATCAATTTCTTGGAGTTTCGAAGCGATGATCTTGGATTTTGCAAAAGAATGGCTTTTTCTTATTCTTTATTAATTCGGTTGATTTCTTCAATAAGATGAGTGACATATGTTTGTTTTCTTTTGTTCTATGCATGTTGTATCTGATTATTTGTCTATTAGAAAATATGTTAGGGATTAGATGAAGATATAATGAATTGTTGATAAGTGGATGAATAAAAATTGAATCTTTTCATAAAAATTATGACTTTGATGATTAAACTTTTATATAGATGACTTGTGATTGTTAAGAACCTAATAGAAAGCACGAGTAGGTTGTTTTCCTTCATGTTGTCACTGATTTGAACATGTACTATGAGATTGTATGATGTTTATTGCAAAAGTGAATAAAAACTTAATCTTTACTGTGTATAGATTTGTATATGAGCTGTTGGATGATTTTGACGAGTATAAACTTGATGAATGATTGTTATGATTGCATGTATTCATGGATAAACTATTGTAAGTAGTTGTATGTGTGTTTAATCAATTACAAAAGGGGTTTTGAAGTTGAAAAGATCAGGTTTTGAAGGAAAGGGGGGTTTTTGATGTTTTCGGGTCTGATTATACACAGACCGAAACTTGGATTTGTGATTTTTGTGATGATTTCGATGGGATTTGATTTTCTTTAACACTGAGACTTAACCAAACATTATACTATTCCTATTTGATGAATTTTGATGCCATAACTAATGTTTGAGCACTTGTATATAGATAAATATATACACTTTTACTGATTTTGAAGGATTTTGTGAAAGATTTACTCTTTGAGATCTTGATATGTTTTGATATGTTTTATGAACTCCTATATGTTATACAAGTTATATTTGATCATCTCAAGAAGTTTAATTTTGATTTTACAAAGATTTATCGACGTATTAGTTTAAAACATGCATAGAATTTCAAAATTGCAACCTGTTATAATTGACAGCTGACCAAACTGTAGTCGACAGTCGACTGTCAGTTATTGAATTTTGGATTTTGTTTGCAATAACAGTCGACTGCTTTGTCTTTGAACTGAAGTCGACATTCGACTGTCATCTCCTTGAGTTTCGAATTTTCGCATGACAGTTGACTGTCACTGTCCTGGCTAATGTGTTTTCTTGAGTTTCGAATTTTCGCAGGAAAATCGACCGTCCATTTTCGACAGTCGACTGTCACTGTTCTGGCTGATGGGTTTCTTGAGTTTTCTAATGTTTTCTTTAAACAGTTATTTCTTCAATATTGTGGATTATTAATCTATTGTTTTAAATGACGGTTTTCTACAGATTACAGTATTTTACAAAAAATTATATTTTGTTTATAATAGAATTTAAATTACATTTCTATGACTTTATAAGGAGAGATATATGTGATTTTCAAAAGAATTGATGTTTTGGTGATATTCTACGACTTAAAAATATGATATTCTGTTATTTGATGGGTTTAATATTTTATTTGAATTCTGGAATTTTATGAGTACATTATATAGATTCAGACTTTTGTTGATTTAAGGAGTTTTCTTCATTTAATCATTTTGATGATGGATTTTTGAGTTTTATTGAAAGTTTTGGGTTGATGGCTGAGTTACGAATCTCTAGAGGGTAAGTGGGACCCTAATTACTAGCGGTTGAGATTTTGTGATCAGTTGATCTGTTGAGATTTTGTAATTAGTTGAGGCCTTGTTTTTGATTAGTTGATTAGTTGAGATTTTGTGATTTGATTAGTTGAGGATCCGTTGTTGAGCAGTTGAGTTAAGTCCGGTGGGGTACACCAAACTCTAGGGGATTCATAAATAATTAATTAACTTAATAAGATAAGGACGGGCACTAGATGGTGATATAATGAAATGGGAACATGGGTTATGGACCTCGGTATGGCCTGCAGTGTGAGATAATCCCCAGAATTATCGAGTTGTGAGTGAAATAGTTTCTAGAATTTCCTGCGGTGTGGGATTGATCTTCGAAATTATTGGGGCCGAGGCGATACTCATGGGGTATTTGTGTGATGAGGCGCCATAGCTTGTGGTGTGGGGTATTCTTGAAGATTCCCAGGTATGAGTGAAATAGTCTCCGGAATTATCTGTGGATAGAGATTGACCTCCAGAATTATCGAGGCATGGGCTAATACTCACAGTTTATCTAGATCTCATATTAGTCATCGTAGTAGGATTAGTTGCATAACGAGATATTAAACCCTATCAAGTGGAGAACGTTAAGGGCTTGCACCGTACCTATGTAGAGTGGGATGCATAGAATCCGACAAGTATGCATTAGAGAGTCAGCATATAGTATTGATGTTTTCTTGACTTTTTTTCATGAATGTTGTTTCTTATTTTTCTACACTCGACACTTAGCCTAGTTTCACTTGATGTTTTCATGCTTTATTTAGTGTTATTTTTTATTTCATTTATTCTTGCTGTTGATATATGTTGTTTATGACTCTATACCTTATGTTTTATTTATGTTGCATTTCTTTTATGTCACTCACACCGTTATGGCTGGCCCCTGTAGTTTTGGGGGTTAGGGTTATCTCTAACCTCATGTTTTACAGGTAGGTACCTATAGCTTGGGATTTGGATGCATGTGGTAGAATGATAATATAGCTTAGGCAAATTGTAAAAGAATGTATTTTAAAGGAAAGAAAATGTAATTCAAGGTGTTTTATTTTCTGCTATGCTTTGTAAACAATTGATGTAATAAAAAGTTTTAAATTTTCTTGTATTTGGTTGCTATATTTATGATTATATTTAATTGATTTTGGAAATTGTGCCACGTATTTCTGAGATATCATATTGGAAATTCGGGGCGCTACATTATATTACATGGAACTAGGTCAAATTCTCAGTACAAGGTCAGGCAGTTTACATGGTAGAAATCCGACTATTCGATAAAGCGATGAATTAACAGTTCAAGACTTGCATCAATAACATGGCACGATAAGAAAAACTATGAATCAGATTCTTTGATGAATCAATAATAGAATTCAAAGAGGTACGATAATCAATATAAAGAACTACTTGCGAGAATTCAATGAAATGCTTGAACATGAACAATAAAATGGGTTCAATGGATGCTTGCCTTATACGATGCTTACAATGCATGAAGAAGCGAAGACGGTGAAGGCATGCGACAGCGAGCAAAAATAAGAGTGCGACGAATGACGACGACAACTTAAGACAGCGACAAATGGCTCGGCGACATGGCGCGGTGCTGCGAATGCTTGGTTGGCTGTTTTTGCTTTTGTTGTTCAGTCTGCAAGGAGTCAGCGAGGTGGTCGGGAGGCGCTATCAGTTGTGAAGGAGCAGCAAGGCAGTGAGGGGATGTTTGGTGGTAGCAATAGAGATGGTTGCAATGTGATCGGGTGTATGGGTTTCAGGATGAATGGGTTTCAAGGGGCTCAGTTGCGGTAGGAGGAAGGAGAAGAAAATGTCAAAGGGGGCAGCTGAAGGAGTAGGTTAAGAGTAGATTAGGGTTAAATCAATAGGATGATTATATAGTATGCAGCTTGGTGGGTTTGGGTTTCAAGTAACTAGGCTTAGATTTGGGCTTGAGTTAAGTTCAAAAAATAATAAATCAAATGATATATTATAGAATGGGATTCAAATTAATTAAAATAGTCAAATAATAATAATAAACTTGGTTTGGGTTAAAATATAAATAGTTAATTAAATAAGAAAAGAAATAAACTACTAGAATGGAGTAAAATTTGTGTTAAAATATATAATTATTTGAAAATAGCTACAAATATAGTTGATGATTAGAAAGGACGTTAATAGGAGATCCAAAATGAACTTTTAAAAAAATGAATTTAAGAGCGGAAAATATTCATAAAGAATCAAAATATTGAAAATACACATAAAATATGTATAGGCGGAAACGGGAGTTACACCCTTATCACGGATAGACTAACAGAGATGACAAAGAGAGATAAAGAGGCGGACATAATCAAGAGACTAGAAATTAGAAGAATTCAAGATCCACTATCATTCTACAATTCACGGACGATACCTTGATGTTTGGGGCGGTTAACACGGAAGAGATCATAGCACTTACAGTCTTTTTGAGATGTTCCGAGGCTTGGTCAGGATTGTCAGTTAATCTACACAAGAGTTGTGTGATTCCATTAGGTGAAGAGTTGACCACTCTAATAGATACGATAACGTCGTGGCTGGGATGTGAAAGATGGGAGTTCTCGTTGAAGTACCTAGGCTCACCCATTAGGCCAGGTAATATGCAACAGAAAGACTGGATGACTATGGTGGAGAAGGTGAAAAAGAGATTGACATGATTGGATGGGCAATTTCTATCTAGGGGTGGGGGGGGGGGGATCATGATGATCAATTTAGTACTAAGTATCTTATCCACGTACTTAATGTCGATATATGAGTTACCAAGATGGGTCACCAATAGGATTGATAGATGTAGGAGAAGGTTCATATGGAATGGTGCGAATGGAAAAGTAAAGTGTTCCACTTAGGTAAGTGGGGAAAGATCTACAAGAAAAAGGAGTTAGGGGGTCGATGAATTGTGAAACTGCGAGATATGAATAGTGTGTTACTAAGTAAGTGGTGGTGAAAAATACGAAGACGATGCAACATGTTGTGGTGTAAATCATTCGTTTTATACCGTACAAGGAAGAATTTCATATACGGGGGGAGAAGAAAGCAGGGGAAGACATCTTGTGTATGGAGAGGTGGAGAAGGTGGGAGAAATGTTTCACGATAACACTTGAAGTGAGATCGAGAATAGGAAGGATACGAGATTCTGGAATGATAAATGGTGTGGTAACAACACCCTACAATCTCTATTCCTATAATTGGCTTGGGAGACAAGCTTCGACGCCCTTGTGGTAGACGTGTGGAATTGGGAACAATTGAGATGGGAATTTTGGGCACATCTGTCCCAGGAGAGCCAAGATCAATTTCAGGTACTAAAAAGCAAAGTAGCAAAATAAGGGCATGGTACTACTCGAGAAGAAGATGAGCGACAATGAAGCTTAGAAACTAACGATACATTCTCAATGAGATCGATGTATAGTGTTAGGTTTCGAAGGCAATCTAAGATTAAATACACAACGAAAAATTACAAAAATATCGAAACCTGGCCATGGATCCATGCGAAAATCGTAAATCGTATTTAGGAGTTATACCTTAAAGATGGATCTAATGTCTCCATAGTATGTCAATCATAGCACTGCAATATTGCGGTGCCTCTACGGTATCCACACGAATGGATCAAATCAAGCTTTTTCTCACGCCGCGGTGCTAGCTGCAGGAAGGAGATGTTCCTTACTATTTCTCACCTCACAATTTCTATGACGGCTAGGGTTTTTTTTCTACGTGAATTTTTCACAGATACATATCATATGTATAGGTGCAGAAAATCAATCCTAAGAAAGTAATGAGGTTATTGGGCTTACAATCTGACCTGAGCCAGATTCGTGTGTGGGCATTTGAACTTTAGGTCGTCTCATTGAATCTAATTAAATGTCCAACAAATCTAAGAAGTACAAGTCGTACTTGGATCCCCAATAAATTCATCTTATGAATTTATATCTCAATTGCAATCCATTCTAAATGTGTGACCCTGTAGGTTCCCATTACGTTGACAGTAATACTAAAATCATATTCTAGTATTACAAGCAGTGAGTGGTATCTAGTAATACATCACTGGTACTCAAGTAACGGAAATGTCAGTGATTTGACATAACCTATCCGCGACCAATGTTTCCATGTAGTCTAGTCCCTTTGTCCAGATATCTTAATTGACCACAAGGCATAGAGTGTGTTACCCTTGTATATTTTAATTTTTGGTTTCTTGATGTCCGAGTAGACATACTAAAATAAATGAGCTCAATATCTCATATTGACTCATTTAAGCACGATCATGCATTTTACAGTCTCACTCAATCAAGGACCAGTAGATATCGCTTTTATTATGTAAGAGAGACAAATCCTATCTAAGTCACTCACACACCTCTGCATAATTTGTAGTCACCTTATTATAGGCAACGTTTGATGATATTAAAATATACAACTTCTCATATAGGAAACCGTAGTGACTTGCAGTGAAAGGAATCCGTACACCATAGTCATTGTGAGAACCGTCTATGACACTCACGTAATGATTCATACAGCGATTTCATGGTGGGTCATTCCAGTACATTATTACTCTAATATGTACCCATGTGAAGACTTGATATCTCATATCCATGACCCGTGAGATATGGTTATCAGTCTGTGGACATACTAGTCTCTATGTATTATTGTTGTCCTAATTCACAATAATATTTAATTGTGGACATTTAAGAATAGTGTTCTAATTATAACCAATAAGATCTCACAATCAAGTCATGCACTTGATGTCCCATGATATTGAACCAACTATTATAAGGACTTTATTATGTTCATTTAAATACAATAAATAAAATGCCTCATATATGAAATAATGTCACAACTGGCCTCTAGGATATACACTAACATATAAATGGCTCAACGACAGAGGACTGTGAAGCCTGGAGGTGAAAACAATATGAAAGAGTCGTGCTCCCCTAAAAGTTAGGCCATTCTTATAGTTGGTGACAAACAACGTGATCCTTTTTAAAGAAAACCTCAGGAAGCGGAATATAACGGTGGAGTTACGGTGCTCTGGATGCAATTTAGGCACAGAGGACACAACCCATATTTTTTTCGTTTGCCCCAAGGCAAAGCTAGCTTGGGAGGTAGTTTGTCTAGGGTTTGGAACAATGGAGTGTCCTAGTGCAGACATAGACCCTTGGTGACATTAGAGAGTGAGAGTAATTAAGAAAGATAATAGAGTTACGTGAGACATTTCTGTTGCAGCTACTAAATGGCTAGATCGAAATAAGTCTTGTTTTCATAACCATAATTATAGATTTTATGTCATGATGTATAAAATTTTTGCTCTTATTGATGCGTGGGCATGAATAGCAAGTCCTTGGAAGAGGCTTCGCATTGAAGGAACCGAGTAGTTCATGTCAGGGACAAGGATCTACGGAGAAACTACGTGGACTCTTCTTCTTCGCGGGGGGGGGGGGGGGGGGGGGGGGGGGGATGACCTGGTGGTAGGCCCAGTGGTGGCTCACTCCGATGAGAATCTTAGGATTATATTACTAGGCTTTTGGAAAGATTTCGCAATGTAGTTTGATGTAGTATGGTTTGTTTGTTTTTTTCATTAACTTTTATTAATGAAATCGGTAATCGATGGTCATATTTATTCATTAAAATGAAGCACATGTTAACTTTAGTTTTGAGAAAATTGTTCAGAGATTTAGGAAAGATGTAGGAAATTAAAACTCTAATAAACATGATGGTATTTAGTCATCCTTGTGTCAAAAGGTAAGGAAAAAAATTTCAAGGGGAGGAAACACCATCTTAAAAATAAGAAAAAATATACTATGAGAAATAAAGTGGGAAGGAAAGAAAGACAAAGAAATGTACTTTCATGTTAGCTTTAGACTATATAGTATAAACACAATATTGAAAATTTTAAGTGTTTTTTATAAATTAGAAATGTGGATAATAAATGTTGCTGCTAATTTTGGTGTGAGAGCAAACAGATAATTTGTGAATTCTTGTAAAACCAATAAAAACTAATATTTTTACTATTTCCGATGTTGACCGTTCTCAACGCTACTCCTGACCTGTAAAGGAGTTCGAAACATCAGAATTGATCACAATGACGAACCCTTCGACGCTCAAGTCAGTAATCTGAAGGATTATGAAAGAGATTTTTTGGAGAAAAATATTGATTACCTTTTTATGGTGGGGGTAGAGGGGTATTTATAGTCGCATTTGGAACCAGTTTCGAGATAATCACTTATCTCTACTTTCCGGTATTTTTTTGATAGAAAATAGAGTTTAAATTCATTCATGATAAAAGATTTGGTTTAAACAATCTATTAGGATAATTATGAATTTAAAATCACTCTTTAAATGATCTGAGTTTTTTTTATAATGGGCTGCCATCATAATCCAGTAATACAGATCCATTTTTGGTTATTGGGCCAAGAAAAAGATCCAGTTCTCATTTTTTGAACCCGTTTGTAAGAAAAATTATCATTTTATCCCGATTTGGTTTTAGTTCTAGCCATATCAATAAAGAAACTTATAATTGCGAGGTTTTATAACTTATGCCCTGATTTTTATATATTATCTTAGAAATATAATAATAAACTACCGTAGATGCCAGCGTAAATACAAAACAAATTACACATGTGTATTGTTTCCTACCAGGCTAGCTAATCAGATATAATTGTAGTGGGAGCCTAAATACAAAACAAATTACACATGTGTATTGTTTCCTACCAGGCTAGCTTTAATCAGATATAATTGTAGTGGGAGCCGTTTGATTGCAACCTAATGCACATTTTGATCTTATATTTATTCTTCTCTATTAAACTATTACTTAAGGGCTAATGTCCAAATAACTCAGAATTAGCCATTGCACACACAAACAAAGCACATCGTGCTCAGCTCTTCCATTACCATTGACTCAAGAAACTTTCATTCTAAACCCTTTAGTTGACTATTATTAATTGTTCTCACCTTAACAATTTCTAAATTCCCTTTATTTTTGTTTTTTTTGATGAAAAAACCATGGTTCACTTAAAAATTCAGGTGGGTGATTTTAAGTGCTTGGGATCTGCTTTTTGGTAGTTCAAGAAAATAAATAAATAAATAAATCAATCAAATAAGTTTATCTTAATAACAAACACTGGTATAACTCTGTACAATATATTGCACATATTTTTTTTTAAATGAGAAAATAACAAAACTGCTTTTCAAAAAATTCTTTAATAATATCTGTATAACATTACACACTTTTAAGGTCTGATTAAGGAATATAATTGTACTTTAAAATTTATATAGTAAAAGAGTGGAGGGTTGCCTCCTATATTTGTTCTCATTTTTTTTATTTAAAAAAAATAGAAAATTTATTGGACCAAAAGTGATTTTGCATAATATGTTGTATAGAAGAGTGACGAATATAGATGAGATTCATTTGGCTCTGGCTCTGGATCAATGTCAATCAAGGTCATATCATCCAAAATTGAATCTCAATAGATCATTATACTCGATAAACATACACTTTCTTTTTTCTTTAAATAAAAAACCGGCTAAATTATAAGAAACTACCATATAAAACTATTATACTCATACTTTATAGATTGAATCTCAATAGATCATTATACTCGATAAACATACACTTTCTTTTCTCTTTAAATAAAAAACCGGCTAAATTATAAGAAACTACCATATAAAACTATTATACTCATACTTTATAGTGCGCAGCCCCCGATGTCCCGAGTGTCCTCTAGTTTGTGAAATAAGGACCGAGAAAATTAGAGTTTGTGAAAAAAATTGAATATTGAGGAGAAATTATGGTTTATAAAATTTTAGAAATAAAATAAAATGTGTTATAACTAGGGCTGCAATCGAGCCGAGCCGAACCGAATACCTTCAGCCTTAAGCTCGACTCGTTTACGAAACGAGCTCAATTTTGAGCTCGAGCTCGGTACGAGCCGAGCTTTGACCATATTCGAACCGAATGGCTCGCGAGCTTAGCCTTAAAAAAAAAAAATCAAGCTCGAGCTCGGTTCGAGCCGAGTTTTGACCGAGCTTTGACCGAGCTCGAGCCGAATAGCTCGCGAATAGCTCGATTCGTTTGCAGCCCTAGTTATAACAGAAGAAATATGGGTGAGAAAGAAGAGATTAAAGATAAAAAAAACTTTAAAAAAAAATCTGGGAAAATTGACCGAGGGGTATTTTCATCATTCACTGTAATTTTCTGCAGTTTTTTTTGTATGCATAATAAAGTATAGTAATGTTAGTTTTCTAAGAAAAACTGAAAGTAAAGAATAATTTTTTGTAGCTTAGAAAAAAATTAGACTTTCTTCCAATTTGAAAGAGCATAATAGAATATGTTCTGTTTTGATCTAAGACATAACAAGTTGTTGCATTATCTATTAGTAAAAAACGAAAAAAAGAATTTTGCGTTATTCATCGCTTTAGCTCAAAAACACACATGTATT